>OX345709.1:0-2500000 GCA_947044815.1 Apomyelois bistriatella
TAACCTAACCTAACCTAACCTAACCTAACCTAACCTAACCTAACCTAACCTAACCTAACCTAACCTAACCTAACCTAACCTAACCTAACCTAACCTAACCTAACCTAACCTAACCTAACCTAACCTAACCTAACCTAACCTAACCTAACCTAACCTAACCTAACCTAACCTAACCTAACCTAACCTAACCTAACCTAACCTAACCTAACCTAACCTAACCTAACCTAACCTAACCTAACCTAACCTAACCTAACCTAACCTAACCTAACCTAACCTAACCTAACCTAACCTAACCTAACCTAACCTAACCTAACCTAACCTAACCTAACCTAACCTAACCTAACCTAACCTAACCTAACCTAACCTAACCTAACCTAACCTAACCTAACCTAACCTAACCTAACCTAACCTAACCTAACCTAACCTAACCTAACCTAACCTAACCTAACCTAACCTAACCTAACCTAACCTAACCTAACCTAACCTAACCTAACCTAACCTAACCTAACCTAACCTAACCTAACCTAACCTAACCTAACCTAACCTAACCTAACCTAACCTAACCTAACCTAACCTAACCTAACCTAACCTAACCTAACCTAACCTAACCTAACCTAACCTAACCTAACCTAACCTAACCTAACCTAACCTAACCTAACCTAACCTAACCTAACCTAACCTAACCTAACCTAACCTAACCTAACCTAACCTAACCTAACCTAACCTAACCTAACCTAACCTAACCTAACCTAACCTAACCTAACCTAACCTAACCTAACCTAACCTAACCTAACCTAACCTAACCTAACCTAACCTAACCTAACCTAACCTAACCTAACCTAACCTAACCTAACCTAACCTAACCTAACCTAACCTAACCTAACCTAACCTAACCTAACCTAACCTAACCTAACCTAACCTAACCTAACCTAACCTAACCTAACCTAACCTAACCTAACCTAACCTAACCTAACCTAACCTAACCTAACCTAACCTAACCTAACCTAACCTAACCTAACCTAACCTAACCTAACCTAACCTAACCTAACCTAACCTAACCTAACCTAACCTAACCTAACCTAACCTAACCTAACCTAACCTAACCTAACCTAACCTAACCTAACCTAACCTAACCTAACCTAACCTAACCTAACCTAACCTAACCTAACCTAACCTAACCTAACCTAACCTAACCTAACCTAACCTAACCTAACCTAACCTAACCTAACCTAACCTAACCGAACCTAACCTAACCTAACCTAACCTAACCTAACCTAACCTAACCTAACCTAACCTAACCTAACCTAACCTAACCTAACCTAACCTAACCTAACCTAACCTAACCTAACCTAACCTAACCTAACCTAACCTAACCTAACCTAACCTAACCTAACCTAACCTAACCTAACCTAACCTAACCTAACCTAACCTAACCTAACCTAACCTAACCTAACCTAACCTAACCTAACCTAACCTAACCTAACCTAACCTAACCTAACCTAACCTAACCTAACCTAACCTAACCTAACCTAACCTAACCTAACCTAACCTAACCTAACCTAACCTAACCTAACCTAACCTAACCTAACCTAACCTAACCTAACCTAACCTAACCTAACCTAACCTAACCTAACCTAACCTAACCTAACCTAACCTAACCTAACCTAACCTAACCTAACCTAACCTAACCTAACCTAACCTAACCTAACCTAACCTAACCTAACCTAACCTAACCTAACCTAACCTAACCTAACCTAACCTAACCTAACCTAACCTAACCTAACCTAACCTAACCTAACCTAACCTAACCTAACCTAACCTAACCTAACCTAACCTAACCTAACCTAACCTAACCTAACCTAACCTAACCTAACCTAACCTAACCTAACCTAACCTAACCTAACCTAACCTAACCTAACCTAACCTAACCTAACCTAACCTAACCTAACCTAACCTAACCTAACCTAACCTAACCTAACCTAACCTAACCTAACCTAACCTAACCTAACCTAACCTAACCTAACCTAACCTAACCTAACCTAACCTAACCTAACCTAACCTAACCTAACCTAACCTAACCTAACCTAACCTAACCTAACCTAACCTAACCTAACCTAACCTAACCTAACCTAACCTAACCTAACCTAACCTAACCTAACCTAACCTAACCTAACCTAACCTAACCTAACCTAACCTAACCTAACCTAACCTAACCTAACCTAACCTAACCTAACCTAACCTAACCTAACCTAACCTAACCTAACCTAACCTAACCTAACCTAACCTAACCTAACCTAACCTAACCTAACCTAACCTAACCTAACCTAACCTAACCTAACCTAACCTAACCTAACCTAACCTAACCTAACCTAACCTAACCTAACCTAACCTAACCTAACCTAACCTAACCTAACCTAACCTAACCTAACCTAACCTAACCTAACCTAACCTAACCTAACCTAACCTAACCTAACCTAACCTAACCTAACCTAACCTAACCTAACCTAACCTAACCTAACCTAACCTAACCTAACCTAACCTAACCTAACCTAACCTAACCTAACCTAACCTAACCTAACCTAACCTAACCTAACCTAACCTAACCTAACCTAACCTAACCTAACCTAACCTAACCTAACCTAACCTAACCTAACCTAACCTAACCTAACCTAACCTAACCTAACCTAACCTAACCTAACCTAACCTAACCTAACCTAACCTAACCTAACCTAACCTAACCTAACCTAACCTAACCTAACCTAACCTAACCTAACCTAACCTAACCTAACCTAACCTAACCTAACCTAACCTAACCTAACCTAACCTAACCTAACCTAACCTAACCTAACCTAACCTAACCTAACCTAACCTAACCTAACCTAACCTAACCTAACCTAACCTAACCTAACCTAACCTAACCTAACCTAACCTAACCTAACCTAACCTAACCTAACCTAACCTAACCTAACCTAACCTAACCTAACCTAACCTAACCTAACCTAACCTAACCTAACCTAACCTAACCTAACCTAACCTAACCTAACCTAACCTAACCTAACCTAACCTAACCTAACCTAACCTAACCTAACCTAACCTAACCTAACCTAACCTAACCTAACCTAACCTAACCTAACCTAACCTAACCTAACCTAACCTAACCTAACCTAACCTAACCTAACCTAACCTAACCTAACCTAACCTAACCTAACCTAACCTAACCTAACCTAACCTAACCTAACCTAACCTAACCTAACCTAACCTAACCTAACCTAACCTAACCTAACCTAACCTAACCTAACCTAACCTAACCTAACCTAACCTAACCTAACCTAACCTAACCTAACCTAACCTAACCTAACCTAACCTAACCTAACCTAACCTAACCTAACCTAACCTAACCTAACCTAACCTAACCTAACCTAACCTAACCTAACCTAACCTAACCTAACCTAACCTAACCTAACCTAACCTAACCTAACCTAACCTAACCTAACCTAACCTAACCTAACCTAACCTAACCTAACCTAACCTAACCTAACCTAACCTAACCTAACCTAACCTAACCTAACCTAACCTAACCTAACCTAACCTAACCTAACCTAACCTAACCTAACCTAACCTAACCTAACCTAACCTAACCTAACCTAACCTAACCTAACCTAACCTAACCTAACCTAACCTAACCTAACCTAACCTAACCTAACCTAACCTAACCTAACCTAACCTAACCTAACCTAACCTAACCTAACCTAACCTAACCTAACCTAACCTAACCTAACCTAACCTAACCTAACCTAACCTAACCTAACCTAACCTAACCTAACCTAACCTAACCTAACCTAACCTAACCTAACCTAACCTAACCTAACCTAACCTAACCTAACCTAACCTAACCTAACCTAACCTAACCTAACCTAACCTAACCTAACCTAACCTAACCTAACCTAACCTAACCTAACCTAACCTAACCTAACCTAACCTAACCTAACCTAACCTAACCTAACCTAACCTAACCTAACCTAACCTAACCTAACCTAACCTAACCTAACCTAACCTAACCTAACCTAACCTAACCTAACCTAACCTAACCTAACCTAACCTAACCTAACCTAACCTAACCTAACCTAACCTAACCTAACCTAACCTAACCTAACCTAACCTAACCTAACCTAACCTAACCTAACCTAACCTAACCTAACCTAACCTAACCTAACCTAACCTAACCTAACCTAACCTAACCTAACCTAACCTAACCTAACCTAACCTAACCTAACCTAACCTAACCTAACCTAACCTAACCTAACCTAACCTAACCTAACCTAACCTAACCTAACCTAACCTAACCTAACCTAACCTAACCTAACCTAACCTAACCTAACCTAACCTAACCTAACCTAACCTAACCTAACCTAACCTAACCTAACCTAACCTAACCTAACCTAACCTAACCTAACCTAACCTAACCTAACCTAACCTAACCTAACCTAACCTAACCTAACCTAACCTAACCTAACCTAACCTAACCTAACCTAACCTAACCTAACCTAACCTAACCTAACCTAACCTAACCTAACCTAACCTAACCTAACCTAACCTAACCTAACCTAACCTAACCTAACCTAACCTAACCTAACCTAACCTAACCTAACCTAACCTAACCTAACCTAACCTAACCTAACCTAACCTAACCTAACCTAACCTAACCTAACCTAACCTAACCTAACCTAACCTAACCTAACCTAACCTAACCTAACCTAACCTAACCTAACCTAACCTAACCTAACCTAACCTAACCTAACCTAACCTAACCTAACCTAACCTAACCTAACCTAACCTAACCTAACCTAACCTAACCTAACCTAACCTAACCTAACCTAACCTAACCTAACCTAACCTAACCTAACCTAACCTAACCTAACCTAACCTAACCTAACCTAACCTAACCTAACCTAACCTAACCTAACCTAACCTAACCTAACCTAACCTAACCTAACCTAACCTAACCTAACCTAACCTAACCTAACCTAACCTAACCTAACCTAACCTAACCTAACCTAACCTAACCTAACCTAACCTAACCTAACCTAACCTAACCTAACCTAACCTAACCTAACCTAACCTAACCTAACCTAACCTAACCTAACCTAACCTAACCTAACCTAACCTAACCTAACCTAACCTAACCTAACCTAACCTAACCTAACCTAACCTAACCTAACCTAACCTAACCTAACCTAACCTAACCTAACCTAACCTAACCTAACCTAACCTAACCTAACCTAACCTAACCTAACCTAACCTAACCTAACCTAACCTAACCTAACCTAACCTAACCTAACCTAACCTAACCTAACCTAACCTAACCTAACCTAACCTAACCTAACCTAACCTAACCTAACCTAACCTAACCTAACCTAACCTAACCTAACCTAACCTAACCTAACCTAACCTAACCTAACCTAACCTAACCTAACCTAACCTAACCTAACCTAACCTAACCTAACCTAACCTAACCTAACCTAACCTAACCTAACCTAACCTAACCTAACCTAACCTAACCTAACCTAACCTAACCTAACCTAACCTAACCTAACCTAACCTAACCTAACCTAACCTAACCTAACCTAACCTAACCTAACCTAACCTAACCTAACCTAACCTAACCTAACCTAACCTAACCTAACCTAACCTAACCTAACCTAACCTAACCTAACCTAACCTAACCTAACCTAACCTAACCTAACCTAACCTAACCTAACCTAACCTAACCTAACCTAACCTAACCTAACCTAACCTAACCTAACCTAACCTAACCTAACCTAACCTAACCTAACCTAACCTAACCTAACCTAACCTAACCTAACCTAACCTAACCTAACCTAACCTAACCTAACCTAACCTAACCTAACCTAACCTAACCTAACCTAACCTAACCTAACCTAACCTAACCTAACCTAACCTAACCTAACCTAACCTAACCTAACCTAACCTAACCTAACCTAACCTAACCTAACCTAACCTAACCTAACCTAACCTAACCTAACCTAACCTAACCTAACCTAACCTAACCTAACCTAACCTAACCTAACCTAACCTAACCTAACCTAACCTAACCTAACCTAACCTAACCTAACCTAACCTAACCTAACCTAACCTAACCTAACCTAACCTAACCTAACCTAACCTAACCTAACCTAACCTAACCTAACCTAACCTAACCTAACCTAACCTAACCTAACCTAACCTAACCTAACCTAACCTAACCTAACCTAACCTAACCTAACCTAACCTAACCTAACCTAACCTAACCTAACCTAACCTAACCTAACCTAACCTAACCTAACCTAACCTAACCTAACCTAACCTAACCTAACCTAACCTAACCTAACCTAACCTAACCTAACCTAACCTAACCTAACCTAACCTAACCTAACCTAACCTAACCTAACCTAACCTAACCTAACCTAACCTAACCTAACCTAACCTAACCTAACCTAACCTAACCTAACCTAACCTAACCTAACCTAACCTAACCTAACCTAACCTAACCTAACCTAACCTAACCTAACCTAACCTAACCTAACCTAACCTAACCTAACCTAACCTAACCTAACCTAACCTAACCTAACCTAACCTAACCTAACCTAACCTAACCTAACCTAACCTAACCTAACCTAACCTAACCTAACCTAACCTAACCTAACCTAACCTAACCTAACCTAACCTAACCTAACCTAACCTAACCTAACCTAACCTAACCTAACCTAACCTAACCTAACCTAACCTAACCTAACCTAACCTAACCTAACCTAACCTAACCTAACCTAACCTAACCTAACCTAACCTAACCTAACCTAACCTAACCTAACCTAACCTAACCTAACCTAACCTAACCTAACCTAACCTAACCTAACCTAACCTAACCTAACCTAACCTAACCTAACCTAACCTAACCTAACCTAACCTAACCTAACCTAACCTAACCTAACCTAACCTAACCTAACCTAACCTAACCTAACCTAACCTAACCTAACCTAACCTAACCTAACCTAACCTAACCTAACCTAACCTAACCTAACCTAACCTAACCTAACCTAACCTAACCTAACCTAACCTAACCTAACCTAACCTAACCTAACCTAACCTAACCTAACCTAACCTAACCTAACCTAACCTAACCTAACCTAACCTAACCTAACCTAACCTAACCTAACCTAACCTAACCTAACCTAACCTAACCTAACCTAACCTAACCTAACCTAACCTAACCTAACCTAACCTAACCTAACCTAACCTAACCTAACCTAACCTAACCTAACCTAACCTAACCTAACCTAACCTAACCTAACCTAACCTAACCTAACCTAACCTAACCTAACCTAACCTAACCTAACCTAACCTAACCTAACCTAACCTAACCTAACCTAACCTAACCTAACCTAACCTAACCTAACCTAACCTAACCTAACCTAACCTAACCTAACCTAACCTAACCTAACCTAACCTAACCTAACCTAACCTAACCTAACCTAACCTAACCTAACCTAACCTAACCTAACCTAACCTAACCTAACCTAACCTAACCTAACCTAACCTAACCTAACCTAACCTAACCTAACCTAACCTAACCTAACCTAACCTAACCTAACCTAACCTAACCTAACCTAACCTAACCTAACCTAACCTAACCTAACCTAACCTAACCTAACCTAACCTAACCTAACCTAACCTAACCTAACCTAACCTAACCTAACCTAACCTAACCTAACCTAACCTAACCTAACCTAACCTAACCTAACCTAACCTAACCTAACCTAACCTAACCTAACCTAACCTAACCTAACCTAACCTAACCTAACCTAACCTAACCTAACCTAACCTAACCTAACCTAACCTAACCTAACCTAACCTAACCTAACCTAACCTAACCTAACCTAACCTAACCTAACCTAACCTAACCTAACCTAACCTAACCTAACCTAACCTAACCTAACCTAACCTAACCTAACCTAACCTAACCTAACCTAACCTAACCTAACCTAACCTAACCTAACCTAACCTAACCTAACCTAACCTAACCTAACCTAACCTAACCTAACCTAACCTAACCTAACCTAACCTAACCTAACCTAACCTAACCTAACCTAACCTAACCTAACCTAACCTAACCTAACCTAACCTAACCTAACCTAACCTAACCTAACCTAACCTAACCTAACCTAACCTAACCTAACCTAACCTAACCTAACCTAACCTAACCTAACCTAACCTAACCTAACCTAACCTAACCTAACCTAACCTAACCTAACCTAACCTAACCTAACCTAACCTAACCTAACCTAACCTAACCTAACCTAACCTAACCTAACCTAACCTAACCTAACCTAACCTAACCTAACCTAACCTAACCTAACCTAACCTAACCTAACCTAACCTAACCTAACCTAACCTAACCTAACCTAACCTAACCTAACCTAACCTAACCTAACCTAACCTAACCTAACCTAACCTAACCTAACCTAACCTAACCTAACCTAACCTAACCTAACCTAACCTAACCTAACCTAACCTAACCTAACCTAACCTAACCTAACCTAACCTAACCTAACCTAACCTAACCTAACCTAACCTAACCTAACCTAACCTAACCTAACCTAACCTAACCTAACCTAACCTAACCTAACCTAACCTAACCTAACCTAACCTAACCTAACCTAACCTAACCTAACCTAACCTAACCTAACCTAACCTAACCTAACCTAACCTAACCTAACCTAACCTAACCTAACCTAACCTAACCTAACCTAACCTAACCTAACCTAACCTAACCTAACCTAACCTAACCTAACCTAACCTAACCTAACCTAACCTAACCTAACCTAACCTAACCTAACCTAACCTAACCTAACCTAACCTAACCTAACCTAACCTAACCTAACCTAACCTAACCTAACCTAACCTAACCTAACCTAACCTAACCTAACCTAACCTAACCTAACCTAACCTAACCTAACCTAACCTAACCTAACCTAACCTAACCTAACCTAACCTAACCTAACCTAACCTAACCTAACCTAACCTAACCTAACCTAACCTAACCTAACCTAACCTAACCTAACCTAACCTAACCTAACCTAACCTAACCTAACCTAACCTAACCTAACCTAACCTAACCTAACCTAACCTAACCTAACCTAACCTAACCTAACCTAACCTAACCTAACCTAACCTAACCTAACCTAACCTAACCTAACCTAACCTAACCTAACCTAACCTAACCTAACCTAACCTAACCTAACCTAACCTAACCTAACCTAACCTAACCTAACCTAACCTAACCTAACCTAACCTAACCTAACCTAACCTAACCTAACCTAACCTAACCTAACCTAACCTAACCTAACCTAACCTAACCTAACCTAACCTAACCTAACCTAACCTAACCTAACCTAACCTAACCTAACCTAACCTAACCTAACCTAACCTAACCTAACCTAACCTAACCTAACCTAACCTAACCTAACCTAACCTAACCTAACCTAACCTAACCTAACCTAACCTAACCTAACCTAACCTAACCTAACCTAACCTAACCTAACCTAACCTAACCTAACCTAACCTAACCTAACCTAACCTAACCTAACCTAACCTAACCTAACCTAACCTAACCTAACCTAACCTAACCTAACCTAACCTAACCTAACCTAACCTAACCTAACCTAACCTAACCTAACCTAACCTAACCTAACCTAACCTAACCTAACCTAACCTAACCTAACCTAACCTAACCTAACCTAACCTAACCTAACCTAACCTAACCTAACCTAACCTAACCTAACCTAACCTAACCTAACCTAACCTAACCTAACCTAACCTAACCTAACCTAACCTAACCTAACCTAACCTAACCTAACCTAACCTAACCTAACCTAACCTAACCTAACCTAACCTAACCTAACCTAACCTAACCTAACCTAACCTAACCTAACCTAACCTAACCTAACCTAACCTAACCTAACCTAACCTAACCTAACCTAACCTAACCTAACCTAACCTAACCTAACCTAACCTAACCTAACCTAACCTAACCTAACCTAACCTAACCTAACCTAACCTAACCTAACCTAACCTAACCTAACCTAACCTAACCTAACCTAACCTAACCTAACCTAACCTAACCTAACCTAACCTAACCTAACCTAACCTAACCTAACCTAACCTAACCTAACCTAACCTAACCTAACCTAACCTAACCTAACCTAACCTAACCTAACCTAACCTAACCTAACCTAACCTAACCTAACCTAACCTAACCTAACCTAACCTAACCTAACCTAACCTAACCTAACCTAACCTAACCTAACCTAACCTAACCTAACCTAACCTAACCTAACCTAACCTAACCTAACCTAACCTAACCTAACCTAACCTAACCTAACCTAACCTAACCTAACCTAACCTAACCTAACCTAACCTAACCTAACCTAACCTAACCTAACCTAACCTAACCTAACCTAACCTAACCTAACCTAACCTAACCTAACCTAACCTAACCTAACCTAACCTAACCTAACCTAACCTAACCTAACCTAACCTAACCTAACCTAACCTAACCTAACCTAACCTAACCTAACCTAACCTAACCTAACCTAACCTAACCTAACCTAACCTAACCTAACCTAACCTAACCTAACCTAACCTAACCTAACCTAACCTAACCTAACCTAACCTAACCTAACCTAACCTAACCTAACCTAACCTAACCTAACCTAACCTAACCTAACCTAACCTAACCTAACCTAACCTAACCTAACCTAACCTAACCTAACCTAACCTAACCTAACCTAACCTAACCTAACCTAACCTAACCTAACCTAACCTAACCTAACCTAACCTAACCTAACCTAACCTAACCTAACCTAACCTAACCTAACCTAACCTAACCTAACCTAACCTAACCTAACCTAACCTAACCTAACCTAACCTAACCTAACCTAACCTAACCTAACCTAACCTAACCTAACCTAACCTAACCTAACCTAACCTAACCTAACCTAACCTAACCTAACCTAACCTAACCTAACCTAACCTAACCTAACCTAACCTAACCTAACCTAACCTAACCTAACCTAACCTAACCTAACCTAACCTAACCTAACCTAACCTAACCTAACCTAACCTAACCTAACCTAACCTAACCTAACCTAACCTAACCTAACCTAACCTAACCTAACCTAACCTAACCTAACCTAACCTAACCTAACCTAACCTAACCTAACCTAACCTAACCTAACCTAACCTAACCTAACCTAACCTAACCTAACCTAACCTAACCTAACCTAACCTAACCTAACCTAACCTAACCTAACCTAACCTAACCTAACCTAACCTAACCTAACCTAACCTAACCTAACCTAACCTAACCTAACCTAACCTAACCTAACCTAACCTAACCTAACCTAACCTAACCTAACCTAACCTAACCTAACCTAACCTAACCTAACCTAACCTAACCTAACCTAACCTAACCTAACCTAACCTAACCTAACCTAACCTAACCTAACCTAACCTAACCTAACCTAACCTAACCTAACCTAACCTAACCTAACCTAACCTAACCTAACCTAACCTAACCTAACCTAACCTAACCTAACCTAACCTAACCTAACCTAACCTAACCTAACCTAACCTAACCTAACCTAACCTAACCTAACCTAACCTAACCTAACCTAACCTAACCTAACCTAACCTAACCTAACCTAACCTAACCTAACCTAACCTAACCTAACCTAACCTAACCTAACCTAACCTAACCTAACCTAACCTAACCTAACCTAACCTAACCTAACCTAACCTAACCTAACCTAACCTAACCTAACCTAACCTAACCTAACCTAACCTAACCTAACCTAACCTAACCTAACCTAACCTAACCTAACCTAACCTAACCTAACCTAACCTAACCTAACCTAACCTAACCTAACCTAACCTAACCTAACCTAACCTAACCTAACCTAACCTAACCTAACCTAACCTAACCTAACCTAACCTAACCTAACCTAACCTAACCTAACCTAACCTAACCTAACCTAACCTAACCTAACCTAACCTAACCTAACCTAACCTAACCTAACCTAACCTAACCTAACCTAACCTAACCTAACCTAACCTAACCTAACCTAACCTAACCTAACCTAACCTAACCTAACCTAACCTAACCTAACCTAACCTAACCTAACCTAACCTAACCTAACCTAACCTAACCTAACCTAACCTAACCTAACCTAACCTAACCTAACCTAACCTAACCTAACCTAACCTAACCTAACCTAACCTAACCTAACCTAACCTAACCTAACCTAACCTAACCTAACCTAACCTAACCTAACCTAACCTAACCTAACCTAACCTAACCTAACCTAACCTAACCTAACCTAACCTAACCTAACCTAACCTAACCTAACCTAACCTAACCTAACCTAACCTAACCTAACCTAACCTAACCTAACCTAACCTAACCTAACCTAACCTAACCTAACCTAACCTAACCTAACCTAACCTAACCTAACCTAACCTAACCTAACCTAACCTAACCTAACCTAACCTAACCTAACCTAACCTAACCTAACCTAACCTAACCTAACCTAACCTAACCTAACCTAACCTAACCTAACCTAACCTAACCTAACCTAACCTAACCTAACCTAACCTAACCTAACCTAACCTAACCTAACCTAACCTAACCTAACCTAACCTAACCTAACCTAACCTAACCTAACCTAACCTAACCTAACCTAACCTAACCTAACCTAACCTAACCTAACCTAACCTAACCTAACCTAACCTAACCTAACCTAACCTAACCTAACCTAACCTAACCTAACCTAACCTAACCTAACCTTTGATTTCGCAGGGGAATGCTTTTATGCACGGAGTGTGGGACTCCTGGGCCGCTAGCCGGCCCAGACTACCCACTAAACCCCTGCGGGTGCCATCGGCCGCTTTGCATGGAGGCGCCTCGGATCTAACTAACACAAGACGCCTCAGCGACTGGCCGGTTTCTCTATCAGAAACCGGACTCTCCACTCTCAGAGGCCCTCCGACACCTGGAGGACCTCTGCCACCGGGTGGGACTATTTACTAGTCCCACTCTTATGGGGGCGCTTCCAGGCGCGCTAAGTAGCGCCTGCGTCGCACCCCCGCTCTCCGCCTCCGGATCGGGTCCGCAAGGGGATCATCCTCGCGGTCCCTTTCCTCGGCCTCCCTCTGCGACATAACGGTCTCGCAGAAGGAGGCCATTGCCGTCCAAGCTCTGTCGCTCTCGAGCATCGCGTTGACGACACTCGGGAGCGACAGGTCCACTCCGCCTAGCGCGGCGGCCAACTCTTGGCGCTGCCGGATCCACCTAGGACACCGCTCTAGGACATGTTGAGCGGTGTCCCGAGCCTCGCCACAGTCATGGCAACGTGGCTCGGCCTCTCTCTGGGCCACGCGGTGCAGGTACTCACCGAAGCAGCCGTGCCCGGTGAGCACCTGCGTCATGCGGAAGGTGAGAGGTTTGCGTCGCCGCAACATCCACCTCTCCAGGACCGGGCGCAGGGCCTCCGCTGTGCGTACACCGTACGCTGCCTGCGCCAGGTCCGCCTCCCACCTCCGCATGAGTTCCGCTTGCCCTCGCAGGCGCACCCGCCGGACAACCTCCACCGGGGGGCGCTCGCCGATTTCCCTCCTTCTAGCCACAAAGTGGTATACTTCGGCGAGCACCTCCGCCACCAATTCCCACGGCGGGTCGCCCGCGAGGGCCGTGGCCGCAGAGAAGGCCACTGTACGGTACCCCCGTATCACCCTCACCGCGATCACCTTCTGCGCCTGTCTTAGAAGACGTTTGTTCGTCGCGGTGAGGGCGTCCACCCAGATGGGGGCACCGTACATCGCCATGCTCCGGCAGACGCCAGAGTAGAGCCGCCTTACTGCTTCGCTCGGCCCACCCAGGTTGGGGAGGAGTCGGCCGAGCGAAGCAGCCGTCCTGATGATCTTCGGCCCCAGTTCTCGAAAGTGGGGGCCGAAAGACCATCGTCCGTCGAGGATGAGGCCCAGATACTTCATCTGGGTGCTCACCCTCAACTCCTCCTGACCCACCCGGAGGCGCGCTCCTGGGGGGGGACCCCGCGTACGGGCCCCGCGGAAAAGGAGGACTTCGGTCTTGTCCAAACGGACCCGAAGCCCAAGCCTTTCTATGCGGTCGACCAATAGGGCAAGGCCCGTTTCGGCCAACCGCGCCGCCTCACCGAAATTCGCACCCCGGGACGTGAAGAGAGTGTCATCCGCATAGCAGATGACACCCGTCCCGGGGGGAAGCCGGCACCGCAGGACCCAGTCGTAAGCGATGTCCCACAGGATAGGGCCGAGTATCGACCCCTGCGGGACACCGCACCCGACGCTCCGCCGAACCATTCGTCCCCCCCTGTCCTCAAACAGGACGACGCGCTCCTCCAGGTACGCCCCCAACAGCATCCGCAGATACGGGGGCACCCTGAAGTACTCGAGTGCCTCCCGTATTACACTGTGCGGAATGCTGTTGAAGGCGTTGGCGATGTCGAGGGACGTCGCCAGGGTCACCTCTCCATCCCGATCCGCCTCCTCCGTCACCGACCGCAGACGCCTAAGGGCATCGATGGTGGACCTCTCGGCCCGGAACCCATACTGCGCGTCAGAGAGACGCAGTCCCGGGCCATCCTCCACGTGCCGAACGAGCCGCGAAGCCACGACACTCTCCAAGGCCTTCGCAGCCTCGCTCAGCAGGACCAGAGGTCGCACCGCCGAGGCCGAGTCCAGGGGCCGGCTCCCCTTCGGGATAAGGCAGAGCCGACCCTCCTTCCAGAGTTTCGGAAACCGCCCCTCCCGCAAACAGCGGTTGAGCAGCTCCCGAAACCTTTCCCCGAGATGCACGAGAATCAGCGCAAGCATCTTCCCGTGCACCCCGTCTGGACCCGGTGCCCTTTTCTTCGTCCGGAGGCGGTCGAGGACCACCTCCATTTCGACGTCGGTGACGGAAGGCGGATCAGCCTCCACCTCACCTGCCTCCACTCCGTCAGGCGGCTGTCGGACCATTCTCGGAGGGGAAAACCCTCGCGGATTGCCGGGGAATAGCTCCCCGACAATCTCCTCCAGGAGAGCTGGCTGGAGAGTCTCCGTCAATGGGGCCGCCAGTGGACGCAGCTTGTCTCGCGCCCACTTGTACGGGCGACCCCACGGGTCTCTTTCTATGCCCTCCACCAGCTCCTCGAAGGCTTCCTCCTTGGCCCGACTGATGGCCAGCTGCAGCTCCAACCGTTTCTCCACATACACCGCATACAGCTGGTCATCCCTCTCCTCGTCACGGGGGCTGCGCCGTCGACTCCGGCAGTACGCTCTTCGGGCCCCGTTGCAGGCGGTTCGAAGAGCGGCAATCTCCGTCGACCACCAGTACACCGCCCGTCTAGGGGGGGGGCGAAACCTAACCTAACCTAACCTAACCTAACCTAACCTAACCTAACCTAACCTAACCTAACCTAACCTAACCTAACCTAACCTAACCTAACCTAACCTAACCTAACCTAACCTAACCTAACCTAACCCAGTCCCGTGCCCGCACGCGTACCGAGCACCACGATTTTGTAACGCTCCGCGCTCAAAAAATCGAAAAAATTGTTTTTAAAGTGCAAACGATACAGTGTTATATATCAGCGGATGCGCGCTAACGAGAGCTACCCAAAAGTGTGAAAAGTTCCTAAAATAGTGGAAAGCTGCAGCCAGTACGACGAAAACAACGTAAACCGGACGTTTGTTTACATTCGGTTCGCACGTGACAAGTCCCGTTTTATATCGGGGACTTTGCGAACTGAAACTGTGGAAGTGTGTGCAGTGACGGTGTGTAACGCCAAAAAATTTTCGGGAATTTTCGGGACAAGATTGACGGCGCCAGTGGTACTTAACCGACGATAGAAACCGCAAAGTTAACTTGGTGGCCTAAAGCCATTAACTGAGGAAAATTAGCCCAAAGGCACCATAAGGGCATTATTCCCCTGTCCTTGGCCGTCAAGTTGACATAAAACACCAGCGGATATCCAGAGGCAGTAACCAGCCAGAGAGCCAGAAACAGGAGCGGTCGTGGAAAAACCCCAAAAATTGGGATTATAAGTGTACCAACGCACCCAGGAAGATCGTAAGGCGTCCGGACAGTGGTGAACCGTCTGGAGCAGTCATCGAGGCAGACCATCGAGGAAACCCGAACGATATCCGACCAGAGGCAAAGGAGCAGCAGACCAAACTGTAAAGCAAGGTTTACTTTACAGTTGTTTACATCGGGTTTGCATGCCGAAAGTCCCAAATCTTATCGGGAAACCTCGAAATAAAAATCTAAAAGGTGTTTATCGTGACCGTGTGAAGCGCCAGAAAAAATTTTGGGAATTTTCTGATCAGAATTGACGAGGCTGGAAGGCTTTACCTACCAACCCCAACGGCATAATTAACTTTGTGGCTAAAAACCCAGTGTCCCGGAAAAAATTGGCTCTTTTTGACACAGTGAGTCCTGTTCCTGGGTCCACGATTAATAATACCACGTGCCACACCCGCGGATAACCAGAGTCCATAACTCGCCAGGAAGCCAGGAAGCCGAGCGGCCGCCGGAATTGGGTATTCCAGAGGTCCCACCGCTCCCGGAGTAACCGACTGGACGAAGGTTCGTAATCTACCGCGTGTAGCACAAACAGAAGCATCCCTACACCAAATTTCAGGATCATCCAACGTCGGAGTAGGAAGCTACAGGGGAAAAACTGAACCAGCCAATCAGCGGTTTTTAGCTTATCCTGACTGAACCCGAGGGATCCGCCAACTGCCGCAACGGGTGTCGATGCAGTGAGCCCAGAGCTACCTGGAGACACCACAGCCGAGCTCCTACCGCTGCCCAAAACCCAGCCACAGCGGTTCTTCCCTCCGGGATCGCAGGAAAACCGCAATCAGCAAAGTTCGGGACAACCTGCGTGGAAACCCAGGAGACTTGGAGAGTCGGGAAAAGGTTTGGTGTATAAAGTGTCTATCTGACTAGTGACAGTAAAATTTTGGAAATTTTAGCGTAGTTGGTTTATTAATTATAAATTTTTTGGTGAACATAGACAGAAAAATAAATGTTTGTTTACATTCTGCACCAGAACAGCGCCATCTGTTAGAAAACTCTTTAACTATTGAACCGAAAATTAATACAGTATATTAGCGAAATAAATTATTGTTGGCGACTGGTAAACATCCAAAACCATATATAAAAATAGTGCTGGTTAGATTGGACACCTCCATCTGACGGATTTAGGTTGAGGGACTTTTAAATTATACATTAATTTTTACTTAAATCCCCTCGAAAATTCCAGGATCCAGGTGTACAGGACCGCATCTCCTGAATTTAGATACCATATTCAACCTTAATATTTGTTCTTAACATTTTGGAAACCCCCTAAATTAAAATTGGAAATTCAGCGCCATCTTTGGACAAACTTTGGAATTAAATCGGACACTTTCAAAAAATTTTTCGACCGAAACCGACGACGGGAGGTTGTTGGGGGCATCGCCAGGACCAAAAAAGTCTGGGGAACCATACCTCTGCGACGCTTGGTTCTGGAGATATAAGCCAGGTAGCTTATAGCAGCGGCCATTATAAACAGCTATATCTCTGGATCTATTGGTCGTAGAGGGGTGGGGTTTTTGGCAGTTGGTGTTGACGGTGCTATCCCTGCCGCTTAGCGTCGGTTTTGATTCGAAAACCTCTAAATTAAAACTTAAAATACGGCGCCATCTCTGGGAAAATTTTGGCATTACAAAATTATTTAGTACTGAGCTAATGGTCCATGGTTCTAAATAAAGGGTGAAGTGTTTTTGTTTAAAGTTAGAACTTTTTAGGCTCCCTCAGAGTACACCAAATAGACCGGGTTTTTAAAAGGTCTATATTTCATTGTATTTATATATCTTAACTATCTGTTTTTATTTTTGATTTATTTTATATTTTACTCGGGTTGACAACGTGCAGGTATACCCTTACGCGTGCGGGAAAGAAATTTTTCGACCGAAGCCGACGACGGGAGGTTGTTGGGGGCGTCGCCAGGACCAAAAAAGTCTGGGGAACCACATCTCTGCGGCGCTTGGTTCCGGAGATATAAGCCAGGTAGCTTATAGCAGTGGCCATTATAAACAGCTATATCTCTGGATCTACTGGTCGTAGGGAGTTGGGGTCTTTGGCGATTGGTGTTGGCGGTGCTATACCTACCTCTTGGCGTCGGTTTCGAAGCGAAACCGACTTGGATTTTTTTGGTCTGAGTGGACGACGGGAGGTTGTCGGGGACGTTGCGAAGACCAAAAAAGTCCAAAGAACCAGGTCTCTGGGACGCCTGGTACTAAAGATATAGCCGAGGTAGCTTATAGCGGCGGCCATATTGAAAAATCTAAAAAACCGCATAACTCGGCTCCCCGAAGTCGTAGAGACCAGCGGTTTTCACCGCTGAGGTTGCCAACGACAGCTCCTTGTAGGAGTCACTAAACCGACTCTACATTCTGTAGAGCCACTTTTTGTTTTTACTTAGTGTTATTTTAACACTGCATTTAGTTTTTAAGGACCTAACTGTTTGATACTTTGGTAAGACCTGAACATTTTACCGAATAAATAAACTGATAGAGTCACTTTGGCAACCAAGTATCAAACAAATATTATTGTTTTGTTTATTACTCTATTTATATTTTGTCTTTGTATTTTGTACTTTGTTTTTATATTTATTGACGCTACCACCCGGAATTTCACTTACCGGTGTACCTAGGGTCTTCTTGCAGAGTAGTGCTGTGGCTATTATTTTTAACTTATACAATCAAAGCTATAGCACAGGACATGAATGTGTTTAGGACTCCCCATAAAAAATCGACCGTTATGGACAGCTCCCCCAGGAGCGAGACCTCCAGTGAGGGCAGGAGGAGTAGTATTGGGGAAATTGTTGACAAGTTTGAAGGTGCAAGTGGCAAGCACACTCAAACTAAAAAACCCTTGACGCGGGCTGGCTCCGTAGAAAAGAGAGCAAAATCGGTGGACAACTCCTTTGTGCTGAATATCCCCATCAAGGGACCCACTAAGGGACCCATCAAGGGACCCAACAGGAAAGCCGAAGCAAAGAGATTAATTAAAGAAGCCGAAACTCACCTAAACCTCGCAAAAACCATGAAGGGTTCCAGTAGGGAAAATGTGATAAGAATCCTAAAAACGTTTAATGAAATGGTACATGAGTGCCAGGACCAAATCGACGCTTTAAAGGAAAAAGAAACCTCCTCTGTCAAAAATTCCTCGATCCACGGTAAAGTGGAAAGAATAGATAACGACCGACAAGACAGACAGACAGTAGACACACAGACGGAGTACAGACTTGTAACAAACGGGACACAGACGGACGACAGTTACTGTACAAACCGACAAACGACAGACGAACAGACTATAAACACGTATCTGACAGAGATAAGGACACACGCCATGCTCTTAGAACAGAGTAAAAATCAGATGGCGAGCCTGAGGGAGGAAATGACCAGACATAAGGAGGTCTTGGATAAGGTGACGATCGGCACTGGAGAAGGGGAAGCCAACCGACAAAAATTAGTACCAAATGGTACAGTGCAGCAAAATGGGACGACTCTACACTCGGTACTAATAACATCTAAGGACGAGAAAGACAAAGGAGATGTTGTCCTCGAAAAAATCAGAGAGGCGTTGGATGCCAAAGAGGGGTGGATCCAAGTAAAGAAAGTCAGGAAGAGAAAGGACAGGAAGATAATAGTAAGCGTAGACTCAAAGGAAGAACGGAAGAAGTTAATCGAAAAGCTTGAGAAGGATGGTAACCAACTCAACTTTGAAAAAATAAAGAATAGAGACCCGATGTTGGTTCTCAAGGGGGTCCTGATGGTTAACACAAACGAGGACATAATAAAGGCCATGAGAAACCAAAATAAGGACTTCTTCCAGGGATTGAGTAAAGAGGATGACAGAATAACTGTCAAGTTTAGGAAACGAGCGAGGAACCCGCTGCAGTGTCACGCAGTACTGGCAGTGTCGCCGCAAATTTGGAAGAGGGCAATAGCCAAAGAGAAGGCCCATATAGACATGCAGTGCGTTCGGATAGAGGACCAAACTCCGCTGATCCAGTGCACCCGCTGCCTGGGCTTCGGCCATAGCAAGCGGTTTTGCACTGAATCAGTGGACTTGTGCGGACATTGCGGGGGACCCCACCTTAAAGTAGAATGTGAAGAGTTCCGAGCGGGAACCCCTCCGAACTGCAAAAACTGTACCAAAGCAGGAATAGATGCTACAGGGCACGGCGCTTTCGACCACAAGTGCCCAATTAGGCTGAAGATGGACGCGCTAGCCCGGGAATCTGTGGCATATTGCTAAGGGCACCTTAAGAGACGGAACATTCTGCAGATTTGCTCAAGTGAATCTGCAGAAGAAAACTATTGCAACCGACGAACTGTTCGTAGAAGCAACTAATAGGAATATTGCAGTGGCCCTAGTTCAGGAGCCCCATACAATTGCAGGAGCGGGAATGAGGGGACGAGCGGGAGTGCGGATTTACCAGGCGGAAGGCACCGGTTTGGGGCGGATCAAAGCCGCAATAGCGGTGTTCGATCCAAACCTCACCATAATACAACATCCTACTCTCAACACGGAGAATATCGCCGTGGTTGAACTACAAACAGAAGCCCGGAGAATTGCACTCCTCTCTTACTATTTCGAACCTCTAACTCCTATTAACGAAAGAATTGAACAGATGAAATCGGTTGTGGGGAAACTAAAAACAAAATATGTGGTTATTGGGGGGGATTGCAACGCCAAGAACACTTGGTGGGGTAGTGCTAAGACCGACCGAAGAGGATTGGAAATGGCGGGAGCCCTAAACGAGTTGGGACTCCACATCTTAAATATAGGGAATAAACCGACGTTCGACACAACCAGAGGGGACCGAACGATACAAAGTGTCATTGACGTCACGGCATGCTCGGAGGAGATGCTAGACTATGTGGAAGACTGGAGAGTTCTGGACGATCTCGTGAGCTCAGATCACAAAGGGATAGTGTTTAAAATTAAATTTAAGAAAGCCAAGGGAAAGAAAATAGAAAGAACTACAAGAAAATATAATAAAAAAAGGTAAATTGGGGGGTTTTTGATAGAAAATATAGAGAACTAAAGGAAAGGGATAATGTTAAATTGGAAAAATTGAAGGAAATAAACAATGCGAGGGACCTTGAAGATTTCGTTGACAAAATCAACATCATAATCACCGAAAGTTGTGAAGCATCTATGCCCAAGAAAAATAAAAGAGAGACACTTACCTTTCCCTGGTGGTCAAACGAGCTCGCGGAGATGAAGGCAGAAGTGGCTAGACGTCGCTGTAGGATCCGCAACGCAGCTCCAATCCGAAGGCCTGATGTCGTCAATGATTACCTGCAGATAAGAGAAGAATATGAGAAAGCAGTCGTACAGGCGCAAACCACAAGTTGGAAAAACTTTTGCACCAGACAGAAACGGGAGACCGTCTGGGAGGGAATATACCGGGTTTTAAACAAAACTTCAAAAAGGGAAGAAGAAGCCCCCCTGCAAAACCATGGAAAAGCCCTCGATATGACGGAATCTCTCCAACTCATGGCGCAGACATTCTACCCGAAAGATAGCGAGGAATCCGATAACGCTTACCACAAAGACGTTAGGGCAAGGGCAAAGGTTGTGAATGAAAAGAAACATAACGAGCAATGCGAACCTCCATTCACCGAGGCGGAGCTTAGGAGAGCCGCAAACTCATTCAATCCGAAGAAGGCACCTGGGGGAGACGGTTTCACGGCGGACATCTGTATCAGGGTCATTGGGGGGGATTTTGATCTCTTCCTTGAACTCATGAACAGATGTCTGACCCTGGGCTGCTTCCCCAGGCAGTGGAAAGAAGCCGTAGTAGTCCTCCTGAGAAAGCCGGGAAAAGATACCTACACAACGCCAAAGTCTTTTAGGCCGATAGGATTATTATCCATCCTTGGAAAGATTCTAGAGAAAATGCTGATGGAGAGGCTGAAATACCATCTTCTTCCAAAGACCAGTAAGAGGCAGTATGGCTTTATGCCGCAACGGAGCACCGAAGACTCCCTCTATGCCCTGACAAATCATATTGAGGCTAAACTCAAACAGAAGAAAATTATAGTGGTAGTGTCACTGGACATAGAGGGGGCCTTCGATGCTGCCTGGTGGCCGGCCATAGTGCTTCGGTTGGCGGAAAAAGATTGCCCCATCAGCCTAAGAAGGATGATGGACAACTACCTGTCGAATAGAACGGTAACAATACGTTATGGGGGTGCAGAGACTACCACAAGCACCACTAAGGGATGTGTACAGGGCTCAATAGCCGGACCAACCCTATGGAACGTACTCCTGGACCCCCTTTTGCACGACCTTGACAATCGGAATATCTATGTCCAAGCATTTGCGGACGACATAGTTTTGGTCTTCGAGGGTAACACTGCAGCCGAGATCGAAGCCTTGGCCGGCTCAACGCTCTCCCGTGTTGAGGCGTGGGGTGTCGACAACAAGTTAAAATTTGCACCGCATAAAACCAATGCGATGATTATAACCAATAAGCTTAAATACGACACACCACGCCTTACCATGGGGGGAGTGAACATAGAGATGGTCAAGGAAATGAAAATTCTGGGAGTAATAATAGACGCCAAATTGACATATAAGCCACATGCGAACTACATCTGCAGGAAAGCCCTAGGTATCTATCGTAAGCTGGCAAAGGCCGCTAAACTAGACTGGGGACTAAACCCAGAAATAATTAAAGCAATATATACGGCTACAGTTGAGCCTATAATTCTGTATGCAGCCAGTGTGTGGGACAAAGCCACGCGGAAAGTAGGAGTTAGGAAATCGCTAAATGCGGTACAGCGTGGGTTCGCCCAAAAAATCTGTAAAGCCTACCGAACGGTCTCCTTGCACTCAGCTCTGGTGCTATCCGGTTTGCTCCCTCTTGACATCCGGATACGCGAGGCTGCCTCGCTGTACCGGGTCAGGAGGGGTGAACCGGTGCCGGAGCTGTGTGATAGGGAGGTCGAGCGGGCGGCCTCAGCCATTGACTCACCTCACCCGGCAGAGCGTAAAGACCTGGAGTATGTCAGTCTGGTAAACCAGCAGGATGTGGATGAGAACTCCAACATGGACGTTCTCATCTACACTGACGGCAGCAAAATTGACGGGGGGGTTGGGGCCGCCCTCTCTATATGGAGGGGCGGGATCGAATCCAGACGCGTCAAGCTTTGCCTGTCGCAGTATTGCTCGGTTTACCAGGCTGAGCTCCTGGCGATATGCGAAGCCACGAGGAGAGCCAAGGCTATAAACGCAGTTACGTTTGGAGTGTACAGCGACTCGACGTCAGCACTTCAGACAGTTGTCAACTCGTCCTCTCTACATCCCCTTGCAATTAAAACTAGAGAAAACATTGCAGCGATTTCTCAACAGAACAAAATCTTAAAGTTGTTTTGGATAAAGGCGCATGCGGGACTGGAGGGGAACGAGCGTGCTGACGAATTGGCGAAGGAGGCCGCTGCATACTCCAAACGTAGGCCAGACTATGATATGTGCCCGATATCACATGTGAAGAACATCATAAGGGGAAACTCCATTAACGAATGGAATGAAAGATACGACAGTGGCCATACGGCAAGCACCACCAAGATGTTCTTCCCTGTGGCATCGGGCGCATACAAAATAGTCTGCAAGATGAAACCCACCAGTCACCTGACACAGCTGTTTACTGGGCATGGCGGTTTCGCGGGATATCTGCACCGCTTTAAATGTCGCGCGGATCCCTCGTGCAGCTGCGACCCAGATGAGACCGAAGATATCCCACACCTCATTACTAAATGTCCAGCTTACGACCTAAAAAGGTTTGATGTCGAACAAAAAACTGGAATCAAAATTGAAGTAAGAAATTTTCCAGAGTTAATTAACGATAATAGCAGAGAGGTTTTCCTCCAGTACTGTACAGAAATAATCACTAATGTAAATAAAAAACATTGTAATAAATAATGCTGTGCCATTATAAATTAGTATAATAGGTTTTCTAGCATTAAGTAATAGCAATAAGAAATAAAGAAGGAATTAACCCCTGTATATAATCATATAAGATAGAAATAAATATTTAGTTGTAAAGTTATTACCCTGTATCCCAAATAAGAATTAAATAAAGGAAAGTATAGTAGTAGTATAGGGAAGATAGACGGGAGTCCCACCCGTGGAAAGGAATAAGTGCGAGATAGAATGAATCCGTAGTATGCAGAATGAAAGTGCGAGAGGCAAGATAGTGAGAACTGGAATGCATGTGTAATAGTAGACCAGGACACCAATGTAATTGTGGTGGTAATAGTATAAAAAAAAAAAAAAAAAAAAAAAAAAAAAAAAAAAAAAAAAAAAACCTAACCTAACCTAACCTAACCTAACCTAACCTAACCTAACCTTTTTTTTTTTTTTTTTTTTTTTTTTTTTTTTTTTTTTTTGATTTCGCAGGGGAATGCTTTTACGCACGGAGTGTGGGACTCCTGGGCCGCTAGTCGGCCCAGACTACCCACTAAACCCCTGCGGGTGCCATCGGCCGCTTTGCATGGAGGCGCCTCGGATCTAACTAGCACAAGACGCCTCAGCGACTGGCCGGTCTCTCATCAGAGACCGGACTCACCACTCTCAGAGGCCCTCCGACACCTGGAGGACCTCTGCCGCCGGGTGGGACCGTGTTCCAGTCCCACTCTTATGGGGGCGCTTCCAGGCGCGCTAGGTAGCGCCTGCGTCGCACTCCCGCTCTCCGCCTCCGGATCGGGTCCGCGAGGGGGTCGTCCTCGCGGTCCCTTTCCTCGGCCTCCCTCTGCGACATAACGGTCTCGCAGAAGGAGGCCATTGCCGTCCAAGCTCTGTCGCTCTCGAGCATCGCGTTGACGACACTCGGGAGCGACAGGTCCGTCCCGCCAAGCGCGGCGGCCAGCTCCTGGCGCTGCCGGATCCACCTAGGACACCGCTCCAGGACGTGTTGAGCGGTGTCCTGAGCCTCGCCACAATCGTGGCATCGTGGCTCGGCCTCTCTCTTGGCCACGCGGTGCAGGTACTCACCGAAGCAACCGTGCCCGGTGAGCACCTGCGTCATGCGGAAGGTGAGAGGTTTGCGTCGCCGCAACATCCACCTCTCCAGGACCGGGCGCAGGGCCTCCGCTGTGCGTACACCGTACGCTGCCTGCGCCAGGTCCGCCTCCCACCTCCGCACGAGTTCCGCTTGCCCTCGCAGGCGCACCCGCCGGACAACCTCCACCGGGGGGCGCTCGCCGATTTCCCTCCTTCTAGCCACAAAGTGGTACACTTCGGCGAGCACCTCCGCCACCAATTCCCACGGCGGGTCGCCCGCGAGGGCCGTGGCCGCAGAGAAGGCCACTGTACGGTACCCCCGTATCACCCTCACCGCGATCACCTTCTGCGCCTGCCTAAGAAGGCGTTTGTTCGTCGCGGTGAGGGCGTCCACCCAGATGGGGGCACCATACATAGCCATGCTCCGGCAGACGCCAGAGTAAAGCCGCCTCACTGCTTCGCTCGGCCCACCCAGATTGGGGAGGAGTCGGCCGAGCGAAGCAGCCGTTCTGATGATCTTCGGCCCCAGTTCCCGAAAGTGGGGGCCGAAAGACCATCGTCCGTCGAGGATGAGGCCCAGATACTTCATCTGGGTGCTCACCCTCAACTCCACCTGACCCACCCGGAGGCGCGCTCCTGGGGGGGGACCTCGCGTAAACCTAACCTAACCTAACCTAACCTAACCTAACCTAACCTAACCTAACCTAACCTTTTTTTTTTTTTTTTTTTTTTTTTTTTTTTTTTTTTTTTTTTTTTTTTTTTTTTTTTTTTTTTTTTTTTTTTTTTTTTGATTTCGCAGGGGAATGCTTTTACGCACGAAGTGTGGGACTCCTGGGCCGCTAGTCGGCCCAGACTACCCACTAAACCCCTGCGGGTGCCGTCGGCCGCTTTGCATGGAGGCGCCTCGGATCTAGCTAGCACAAGACGCCTCAGCGACTGGCCGGTCTCTCATCAGAGACCGGGCTCACCACTCTCAGAGGCCCTCCGACACCTGGAGGACCTCTGCCACCGGGTGGGACTATTTACTAGTCCCACTCTTATGGGGGCGCTTCCAGGCGCGCTAAGTAGCGCCTGCGTCGCACCCCCGCTCTCCGCCTCCGGATCGGGTCTGCGAGGGGGTCGTCCTCGCGGTCCCTTTCCTCGGCCTCCCTCTGCGACATAACGGTCTCGCAGAAGGAGGCCATTGCCGTCCAAGCACTGTCGCTCTCGAGCATCGCGTTGACGACACTCGGGAGCGACAGGTCCACTCCGCCTAGCGCGGCGGCCAACTCTTGGCGCTGCCGGATCCACCTAGGACACCGCTCTAGGACATGTTGAGCGGTGTCCAGAGCCTCGCCACAATCATGGCATCGTGGCTCGGCCTCTCTCTGGGCCACGCGGTGCAGGTACTCACCGAAGCAACCGTGCCCGGTGAGCACCTGCGTCATGCGGAAGGTGAGAGGTTTGCGCCGTCTCAGCATCCACCTCTCCAGGACCGGGCGCAGGGCCTCCGCTGTGCGTACACCGTACGCTGCCTGCGCCAGGTCCGCCTCCCACCTCCGCACGAGTTCCGCTTGCCCTCGCAGGCGCACCCGCCGTACAACCTCCACCGGGGGGCGCTCGCCGATTTCCCTCCTTCTAGCCACAAAGTGGTACACTTCGGCGAGCACCTCCGCCACCAATTCCCACGGCGGGTCGCCCGCGAGGGCCGTGGCCGCAGAGAAGGCCACAGTACGGTACCCCCGTATCACCCTCACCGCGATCACCTTCTGCGCCTGCCGTAGAAGGCGTTTGTTCGTCGCGGTGAGAACCTAACCTAACCTAACCTAACCTAACCTAACCTAACCTAACCTTTTTTTTTTTTTTTTTGATTTCGCAGGGGAATGCTTTTACGCACGGAGTGTGGGACTCCTGGGCCGCTAGTCGGCCCAGACTACCCACTAAACCCCTGCGGGTGCCATCGGCCGCTTTGCATGGAGGCGCCTCGGATCTAGCTAGCACAAGACGCCTCAGCGACTGGCCGGTCTCTCTATCAGAAACCGGACTCTCCACTCTCAGAGGCCCTCCGACACCTGGAGGACCTCTGCCACCGGGTGGGACCAAACTCCAGTCCCACCGTTTATGGGGGCGCTTCCAGGCGCGCTAGGTAGCGCCTGCGTCGCACCCCCCCTCTCCGCCTCCGGATCGGGTCCGCGAGGGGGTCATCCTCGCGGTCCCTTTCCTCGGCCTCCCTCTGCGACATAACGGTCTCGCAGAAGGAGGCCATTGCCGTCCAAGCTCTGTCGCTCTCGAGCATCGCGTTGACGACACTCGGGAGCGACAGGTCCGTCCCGCCAAGCGCGGCGGCCAGCTCCTGGCGCTGCCGGATCCACCTAGGACACCGCTCTAGGACATGTTGAGCGGTGTCCCGAGCCTCGCCACAGTCATGGCAACGTGGCTCGGCCTCTCTCTGGGCCACGCGGTGCAGGTACTCACCGAAGCAGCCGTGCCCGGTGAGCACCTGCGTCATGCGGAAGGTGAGAGGTTTGCGCCGTCTCAGCATCCACCTCTCCAGGACCGGGCGCAGGGCCTCCGCTGTGCGTACACCGTACGCTGCCTGCGCCAGGTCCGCCTCCCACCTCCGCACGAGTTCCGCCTGCCCTCGCAGGCGCACCCGCCGGACAACCTCCACCGTGGGGCGCTCGCCGATTTCCCTCCTTCTAGCCACAAAGTGGTACACTTCGGCGAGCACCTCCGCCACCAAAACCTAACCTAACCTAACCTAACCTAACCTAACCTAACCCAGTTGCGTTCCGCCCGCCGCCCCGAACGCCACGAAATTGAACCGCTCCGCGCTCGAAAATTGCTCGAAAATAGTAAAAGTGCGAGTTTCGTGACGTGCTATACACCAAATTGTGCAGAAAAATCACGCGAGTGCAATAGTGAAAACCGCACCTTCGGGTCTCATCCAGGAGCGAAGTTATCGGGAAAAAACCGGAATTCAGCACGTGTTTCGGCCCACCAACGAGCTTCCAGCCCCGATAACTCAAGATTTCAAGCGGTGACTCGTGTAACGGGAATTGCTATCTTGTGCAGCCTGAAGAGGACTATAATCCAGGGAAGTTTGAGAATTTTCCAGCAAAGGGTTGCCGAGCTACAGCCAAAAAACGGAATTCCTAACCTCATACCGGATCGAGAACCGGGATAATTAGGGAAGATCTGGAAGTGGATTCCGGAAGCTGTCTGTAAGGCGAGTAAAACGCAACTTTCAAATCAAATTTTGGACCACCCCTTCACCGGGAATCACCATTTTAAGTTTTTTACCCCTTTTAACCCGAATATCTTTAAAACTAAAGCGACAACCCCATTATTTTATTACATCAAAAAATTTTTTGACACTTAAAGATTACACCTACAAAATTTTGGATTTTTTGGACAAAGGGTTGATTTTTTGGAAATTGTTGAAATCGGCATCAAACAACGTGTATCCCCAGGGAACATCAGGGGGTTGACCTTATACAGCGCACCCAGGAGTCCAACTTATTTTGAACACATTGGTGAAAAAATCTTGAAAATCGGACAATATTTGGCGGTTCCAGAAATTTTTAAACATTTTCATTATTTTAATATTGTATTTTTGGCATTTAAAAAATTAAAATTGTATTAAAAAATTATATTAAAAATAAGAATTAAATTCTGTGCAAAATTAGCTTTAAAACGAGCCCAAACTCGGGATAATTCGGATTGTTTTGACGGAGATACGGGCCATTCCCACGATTTCCAGAAATTTTCCCAAATCTTCCCTATGGGAAAATTCGGGAAAATTCAAACGCCTAAAAATTTCTAATAGTTTCAATAGTCTAACCAAATTTTTTCATAATTTTCATTTACATTGGTGACAGTAAACAAGGCACTTTACCCCTTTCCTGCAGTCGCCAACTCCCTCACCCCCGTATTCCCGTCGAAATAATTCTAGACCAGGGGAAGGTATCCGGGAGCAGGTTGCACTAGCCGGTCGGGAGCCATAAATTGGTCAATTCCTATTACTAAGCACGCTAATAAAAACCACCCTTATAAAAATAATTCATTTTTTGACTTATGGTTTTTCCGACTGAGGTGCCCGTAACCTTGTAACCCGGATATCTCGGGAACGGAGGGTCCTAGAGCAAAAATAATATTTTTAAGCTGGTCCCCCCCCCTTCAACCCCCCCCACACTAACGACTGGAGCGTTAGTCTTCCCACCCATACGCTTCGATTGGACCCACCCTCAACCCCCTACCCCTATTTTTGGCTTTCGACTTAGACAAATTTCGGCTACTATAATATCACTAAAAAATTAATAACTTTGTCCCTGGGCGTCGTATCGACCTGGGGTTTTCACCAGGGAGTTACTGGTCGATAGCCAAATTATAAAAACCACTCTATAGAGAGTTTGGTAGAGTCGCATAAAATATTTTAAACAGCGATAACTCTTGCCCTATACATCGCAGAGACACGGGGTCTTCACCCCTGGTATTGTAAAGACTTGGAGATTTTTTGTGACCACTCTACATAGAGTTTTGAAAAGAAAAATAACTTTTAAAATCTTATTAAAATTTTTGTAATTAAATACAAAACTATTTTATATAGCGTCAATGTTAGTATAGGAAGGTCCTGACCGCTCTACATAGAGAGGTGTAGAGAGAAATCATTTTAGAAAATCGAAATTAGAGTCAATTTCGTAACCTATATATCTCTGCTCCCCGAGGACATATAGACTTGCGGTTTTCGACTTTGACCTTGTCTCGGAACGCTCTACATTGTCCAAGTAGAGTTTTGTCTCTACATAGAGCTTAACTATAAAAATTGATTTTTATTAGACATATTTATATTTTAAGTATCAATTCACGGTCAATACTGGGCATTTGTAACACGAACTCTACAAATAGAGTGAAAAACTTTTAAAACTTTTACAAACTTTTATATTTTATTTTATTTTATTTTTATTTTATATTATTTTAATTTTGACGCATACCTCCGACAATATGTACAGAACACCAGTTGCGCCTCCAAAATGCGGGGGTAAAACCAAAGTGTCCCCTAAAACGACAACCAAATCTAAAGACAATGCTGCTAGTACAGCAACAAATAACATAGGGGTTCTTAAACCAGGCATACCCACACCTGCACCCGCTACCCGCACAAGCACTGGTAAGACGCAGGTCGAGTCTGTGTCGCCCAAGACCAGAACTAACAGAACGTTGTTTTATGACAGCGATAAGGACTCCGTAATTAATATTGAAGCGACGCCAGAAAAGTCTCCAAAAGGAGTGCTTAGAGAGAGTACAATAGTGAAGGACGCAACATATTACTACGAAAAGGCTATTGACGACTTACACTCTGCCAGAAATCTTAAGGGTTCCATCAAGGATGCAGTAATTGGTAGCTTAAAAGGACTTTATAAGATAGCCAGGGATAGGGAAACTACATCGGCACCGGAGGATGCACAGCTGTCACCCTCGCCTGTTGATTACAGCCAGGCTGAAACCAAACTCCTTGCTAAACTAGAGGAACACGCAAGACTTTTGTCAGAGCATAAGGTGACCATGACAGACCTGTCACAAAAGTTAGAAAAACAGGAGCAAAGCCTACAAAAGGTAGCTGAACTTAAGCACGCAATGCAAACACCAGACGCCTTGCCAATATCAAGTGCAAAAAATTCAGCCCCGATAAGACAGACGCTACACTCAGTTGTGGTCACCTCCAAAGACCAACAAGACACTAGCGAAAAGATACTAGAAAAAGTAAGAAAGGTGGTAGATGCTAAAGAAGGATGGGTAGAAGTTAAAAAGGTACGGAAGGCTAAAGACAAGAAATTGGTTATCAGCATGGAAACAAAGGAAGACAGAAGAAAACTTAAAGAAAGAATAGAAACTGTAAAAGATAGCCTAAACGTGGAAGAGGTCAAAAATAAAAACCCACTCCTGATCATGAGGGGAATAATGTCCTACAACTCCGATGACGATATAAAAATGGGAATTGCAAATCAAAACAAGGATATCTTTAGAGAGCTCGGGGAGGAAGATAAGAAGATCGAAATTCGATACAGGAGGAAAGCAAGGAATCCGCTGACTCAAAACGTGGTCATAAGCGTAACGCCCAAGGTTTGGCAGAGGGCCACCGTGAAGGGCTATATGCAAGTCGACCTCCAAAGCGTTAGGGTGGAGGACCAGTCCCCATTGGTGCAGTGCAGTCGCTGCCTCGAATACGGCCATAGCAAGCGCTACTGCAAAGAAACTGTGGATGCGTGTAGCCACTGCGGAGGCCCCCATCTTAAGATGGAATGTCCCGAGGTGACTATAGGCGTACCACCAACATGTAGAAACTGCATCAAGGCAAAAATGGATAACCCCGAGCACAACGCGTTCGACCGAAAATGCATAGTGCGGCAGAAATGGGACGCAATAGCCAGATCAACTGTGGCTTATTGCTAAGGGCACCTCATCGGGAATAAACTTCTGGAAATTTGCGCAAGCAAATGTACAGAGGAAACGGCTAGCCATGAACGAATTTTGTGTTGAGGCGGACAGACGAAAACTAACAGCAGCACTCATACAGGAGCCCTACGTAGATAACACGAATAGAATGAGGAGTCAACCAGGAATGAGAGTTTACCAAATGAACAATAACAGCGACAATAGGGTTAAAGCAGCAATCGCTATATTCGACCCAAAACTAATAGTCATACAGCATCCCATGCTGACAACTATCAATACAGTCGTGGTTGAAATAAAAACCAAAGATGGAAAGCTCGCACTGGTCTCCTATTACTATGAACCCAGTGAACCGATAGGGCCCTACCTAGATCAACTGAAAAATATAGTCGAAACCCTGAAGCCAAAACACATACTAATTGGTGGTGATGGCAATGCCAAAAATTCTTGGTGGGGTAGTCCAAAGATCGACCACAGGGGGGTTGACATGGCGGGAACCCTTCACGAGTTGGGCCTTCACATCCTTAATACCGGTAATATACCTACATTTGATATAGACAGAGGAGGAATCAGGTGCACGAGTTTTGTGGATGTGACTGCATGCTCGAGAGAAATGCTGGATCTGGTAGAAGACTGGAGAGTTGACGAGGATCTGGTGAATTCCGACCACAACGGCATAACGTTCAAAATTAAAACACAAAGGGACAGGGGAATAGAAATGAATAGGACAACGAGGGTGTACAACACCAAAAAAGCCGATTGGAACAAATTTACAGAAAAAATTGAGGAATTGAAGACACGCGAGAACATAACACACACAGCAATCAAAAATATAAAAGATAAACAAGAAATAAATGACATGGTAAATAAACTAAATATAATAATTACAGAGGCGTGTAACGAAACAATACCAAAGAAAAAATCTAAACAAAAACTTACTGTGCCGTGGTGGTCGGAAGAACTCGCAGCGATGAAGTTGGAAGTCACGACGCTCAAGCGTCGTCACCGACGCGCGGCGCCCTCTCGGAGAGCTGCACTTCTAGAAGAGTACCTGAAAAAGAAAGAAGAATATGAGATTAGGGCTGTGAAGGCTCAAACCGACAGTTGGAGAGAATTTTGTGCGAAGCAGGATAAGGAGGGTGTTTGGAATGGCATATACCGGGTTTTGAATAAGACGTCCAGGCGCGACGAGGATGTTCCATTGGAGCACGGGGGAGTTGCACTCGACATGAAAAAATCCGCAAGACTATTGGCAGACACCTTTTACCCGGGGGACTCTGAAAATAATGATACCCAATTCCATAGGAGAGTAAGAAACAAAGCCAGCAAAATAAATGAAGGTGAGCAACAACTCGGATGCGACCCTCCATTTACAATGCTTGAACTGACTCACGCAATGGAATCATTCAATCCGAAAAGGGCCCCGGGAAAAGACGGATTCACTGCAGATATCTGTGCGAGGTTTATCAAGAGTGACCCGGAGCTGTTCCTGGAACTAACGAATAAGTGTCTGACCTACGGATGTTTTCCGGACCTTTGGAAAGAGGCCGCTGTGGTAATCCTAAAAAAGCCAGGAAAGGACACGTATACGACGCCTAAATCCTACCGGCCTATTGGCCTGCTACCGATCCTTGGTAAGATCTATGAGAAGATGCTAGTTGCCCGCTTGAAACACCACCTCCTACCAAACATGAGCCAACACCAGTACGGCTTTATGCCGCAGAAAAGTACCGAGGACTCCCTCTATGCCCTTATGAAACATATAAAGAGGAAATTATCTGAAAAGAAGATAACCACAATGGTGTCATTGGACATAGAGGGAGCCTTCGACAACGCTTGGTGGCCGGCAATAAAGTTAAGACTGGAGGAGGAAAATTGCCCAGTAAATATCAGAACGGTCATAACCGACTACCTGAACAACAGGAAAGTAACCGTGAAATACGGAGGAGAAGAGGCAACAACGGGTACTAGCAAAGGATGTGTGCAAGGATCGATAGCAGGCCCAATACTATGGAACCTGCTTCTAGACCCGCTGCTCAAAACACTGGAAGGACGAGGGGTCTTCTGCCAGGCGTTCGCGGACGATGTGGTTCTGGTCTTCGATGGCGACACTGCACTCGAAATAGAGGGAAAAGCTCGTGCTGCTCTCGACCGTGTTGAGGAGTGGGGCAATCAAAATAAGTTAAACTTCGCCGTTAATAAAACTAACGCCATGATTATTACCAATAAGTTAAAATTTGACACCCCACGCCTCAGCATGGCCGGAAGCAACATCGAGATTAAAGACGAAATAAAATTATTGGGTGTTATCTTCGATAAAAAGCTCACTTTTAAAAAACACGTGGGCAGTGTATGCAGGAGGGCTATCAACATTTTTAAACAACTTTCAAAGGCGGCAAAAACTAGTTGGGGTTTAAACCCCGATATCGTGAGGATAATCTACAATGCTACCGTGGAACCGGTCATCCTATACGCAGCTAGTGTATGGGCACATGCGGCGGGAAGAATAGGCGTAAGAAAACAGCTCGATGCGGTGCAGAGAGGCTTCGCACAAAAAATATGCGGGGCGTATCGCACGGTCTCTCTGAACTCAGCACTCGTCCTAACCGGGCTGCTCCCTCTTGATCTACGAATACAGGAATCTGCGCGCCTGTATGAGATCAAGAGGGGGGCACCATTGCCGGGGCTGGGGGATAGAGAGATCGAGCGAAGGGCTCCTGCAATTGGCTCTCTTCATCCTGCCGAGCGCGCGGGCCTGGAGTTCCTCAGCTTGATAGACCAGCAACAACTTGAACGAAATAGTAATTTCGACGTAAGAATTTACACAGACGGCAGCAAGATTGACGGTAAGGTGGGAGCCGCCCTGTCTATTTGGAACAGAGTGGAAGAAACCAGAGCCGTCAAGCTTAGTCTGCCGTCCTATTGTACCGTCTATCAGGCTGAGCTCCTGGCTATATGCGAGGCGACGAAGAGAGTCAAAAAACTTACTGCCACCTCTTTTGGAATCTACAGCGACTCCATATCCGCCCTTCAGACGGTAACGAACGTTACCTCTCTACACCCGCTTGCAGTACAATCTAGGGAGAATATAAAACACATTCTCCAACAGAATAAGGAAATAAAATTATTTTGGATAAAAGCACATGCGGGTCTAGAGGGGAACGAGCGTGCCGATGAACTGGCGAAGGAGGCTGCTGTAGGTTCCAAAAGAAAAGCAGATTACGACTTGTGCCCGGTCTCGTTCATGAAGCGGACGCTCCGTAGCGAATCGCTTCGTGAATGGGATGAGAGGTACACGAGCGGAGAAACCGCCGGTACCACCAAACTATTCTTCCCGACTGCATCAATAGCATATAACACCATAAGGAAAATCAATCCATCAGGATTAATTACACAAGTTTTTACGGGACACGGTGGCATTGCGGCTTATCTCCACCGCTTTAAATGTAGAGATAGTCCTTCCTGCACCTGCGACCCTCAAGTCGACCAAACAGTCGCGCACTTACTTACAGAATGCCCAGTATTCGACAAAGTGAGATACGAAGTAGAAATGGAATTGGATGAGAAAATTAACATTAGAAATCTACCAAATTTAGTTAAAAGCAAAAATGTCACATGCTTTTTAAAGTTTTGCACAAAAGTGTTTAAAGCAATCAACAAAGAAAATGGAAAGCAAAATATATGATCATATGATATTGTATAATATCCTAGGGCATCATATAGGTAAATAAGGACATAGAATTAAGATGTAATAGTATAAGCATGCATAACAATAAAGAATAAAACTAATATATAGTAAATAAGAATAGAGATTAAGAAACCAAGTGTAACCCAACTTATAATAAACAAAATGTATCGTGTTTAATTACCCCAGAACTAGAAATAAATTTGAAATAAAGATAATTAGTTAGCATAGTAAAGTAGACGGGCATCCCACCCGCAGATGGCTCACAAGATGATGTATGAAAGGAATAGGATGAAGAATGAAAGTACGAGAGGCATGAAAGCGAGAACTGGCATGTATCAGGCTCAAGTTAGCATAGACTCTGGCTCAGTCGGAGGTAGTAGTATAAAAATAAAAAAAAAAAAAAAAAAAAAAAAAACCTAACCTAACCTAACCTAACCTAACCTAACCTAACCTAACCTAACCTAACCTAACCTAACCGCGGATCGGCCGCATAGAAATCGAATAATTTCCAAAATTGTCCGAAATTTGCATACCGAGGTTACTTGGTAGGTGATTTTCCCATACTACGATTGTTGGTTTTTCGAAAATTTTACATCTACATACGAGTGTGGCATATCATTGGACTCGGAAAATTTGCATTAATTTAAAGGAGCGTGTCTGGGAGAATTTTCTTTCAGCGCCCCATACAAATTTTTCAAAAAACATACAAATTTTGACTTTTTGATTTTTCCAAATTTTCCACGAACACCGGCTGTTCATATTTCGATTTATCCTTGTAGAATTAATTAATCCGCGTAGAAAGAGCCGCTTCTCGGTCTTCTACATCAATTTTGGGACTTTGTATAGCTTTTTCAAAATCTCAAAAAACACATTTTCTTTGAAAACTTAAAATTTTTGTACTGAATATTTTTTGATTCTTACATATATATATCCGTCTCGCTGAGACGAGTCCGTAGACACCTCGTTTGCGCGGATCGGCCGCATAGAAATCGAATAATTTCCAAAATTGTCCGAAATTTGCATACCGAGGTTACTTGGTAGGTGATTTTCCCATACTACGATTGTTGGTTTTTCGAAAATTTTACATCTACATACGAGTGTGGCATATCATTGGACTCGGAAAATTTGCATTAATTTAAAGGAGCGTGTCTGGGAGAATTTTCTTTCAGCGCCCCATACAAATTTTTCAAAAAACATACAAATTTTGACTTTTTGATTTTTCCAAATTTTCCACGAACACCGGCTGTTCATATTTCGATTTATCCTTGTAGAATTAATTAATCCGCGTAGAAAGAGCCGCTTCTCGGTCTTCTACATCAATTTTGGGACTTTGTATAGCTTTTTCAAAATCTCAAAAAACACATTTTCTTTGAAAACTTAAAATTTTTGTACTGAATATTTTTTGATTCTTACATATATATATCCGTCTCGCTGAGACGAGTCCGTAGACACCTCGTTTGCGCGGATCGGCCGCATAGAAATCGAATAATTTCCAAAATTGTCCGAAATTTGCATACCGAGGTTACTTGGTAGGTGATTTTCCCATACTACGATTGTTGGTTTTTCGAAAATTTTACATCTACATACGAGTGTGGCATATCATTGGACTCGGAAAATTTGCATTAATTTAAAGGAGCGTGTCTGGGAGAATTTTCTTTCAGCGCCCCATACAAATTTTTCAAAAAACATACAAATTTTGACTTTTTGATTTTTCCAAATTTTCCACGAACACCGGCTGTTCATATTTCGATTTATCCTTGTAGAATTAATTAATCCGCGTAGAAAGAGCCGCTTCTCGGTCTTCTACATCAATTTTGGGACTTTGTATAGCTTTTTCAAAATCTCAAAAAACACATTTTCTTTGAAAACTTAAAATTTTTGTACTGAATATTTTTTGATTCTTACATATATATATCCGTCTCGCTGAGACGAGTCCGTAGACACCTCGTTTGCGCGGATCGGCCGCATAGAAATCGAATAATTTCCAAAATTGTCCGAAATTTGCATACCGAGGTTACTTGGTAGGTGATTTTCCCATACTACGATTGTTGGTTTTTCGAAAATTTTACATCTACATACGAGTGTGGCATATCATTGGACTCGGAAAATTTGCATTAATTTAAAGGAGCGTGTCTGGGAGAATTTTCTTTCAGCGCCCCATACAAATTTTTCAAAAAACATACAAATTTTGACTTTTTGATTTTTCCAAATTTTCCACGAACACCGGCTGTTCATATTTCGATTTATCCTTGTAGAATTAATTAATCCGCGTAGAAAGAGCCGCTTCTCGGTCTTCTACATCAATTTTGGGACTTTGTATAGCTTTTTCAAAATCTCAAAAAACACATTTTCTTTGAAAACTTAAAATTTTTGTACTGAATATTTTTTGATTCTTACATATATATATCCGTCTCGCTGAGACGAGTCCGTAGACACCTCGTTTGCGCGGATCGGCCGCATAGAAATCGAATAATTTCCAAAATTGTCCGAAATTTGCATACCGAGGTTACTTGGTAGGTGATTTTCCCATACTACGATTGTTGGTTTTTCGAAAATTTTACATCTACATACGAGTGTGGCATATCATTGGACTCGGAAAATTTGCATTAATTTAAAGGAGCGTGTCTGGGAGAATTTTCTTTCAGCGCCCCATACAAATTTTTCAAAAAACATACAAATTTTGACTTTTTGATTTTTCCAAATTTTCCACGAACACCGGCTGTTCATATTTCGATTTATCCTTGTAGAATTAATTAATCCGCGTAGAAAGAGCCGCTTCTCGGTCTTCTACATCAATTTTGGGACTTTGTATAGCTTTTTCAAAATCTCAAAAAACACATTTTCTTTGAAAACTTAAAATTTTTGTACTGAATATTTTTTGATTCTTACATATATATATCCGTCTCGCTGAGACGAGTCCGTAGACACCTCGTTTGCGCGGATCGGCCGCATAGAAATCGAATAATTTCCAAAATTGTCCGAAATTTGCATACCGAGGTTACTTGGTAGGTGATTTTCCCATACTACGATTGTTGGTTTTTCGAAAATTTTACATCTACATACGAGTGTGGCATATCATTGGACTCGGAAAATTTGCATTAATTTAAAGGAGCGTGTCTGGGAGAATTTTCTTTCAGCGCCCCATACAAATTTTTCAAAAAACATACAAATTTTGACTTTTTGATTTTTCCAAATTTTCCACGAACACCGGCTGTTCATATTTCGATTTATCCTTGTAGAATTAATTAATCCGCGTAGAAAGAGCCGCTTCTCGGTCTTCTACATCAATTTTGGGACTTTGTATAGCTTTTTCAAAATCTCAAAAAACACATTTTCTTTGAAAACTTAAAATTTTTGTACTGAATATTTTTTGATTCTTACATATATATATCCGTCTCGCTGAGACGAGTCCGTAGACACCTCGTTTGCGCGGATCGGCCGCATAGAAATCGAATAATTTCCAAAATTGTCCGAAATTTGCATACCGAGGTTACTTGGTAGGTGATTTTCCCATACTACGATTGTTGGTTTTTCGAAAATTTTACATCTACATACGAGTGTGGCATATCATTGGACTCGGAAAATTTGCATTAATTTAAAGGAGCGTGTCTGGGAGAATTTTCTTTCAGCGCCCCATACAAATTTTTCAAAAAACATACAAATTTTGACTTTTTGATTTTTCCAAATTTTCCACGAACACCGGCTGTTCATATTTCGATTTATCCTTGTAGAATTAATTAATCCGCGTAGAAAGAGCCGCTTCTCGGTCTTCTACATCAATTTTGGGACTTTGTATAGCTTTTTCAAAATCTCAAAAAACACATTTTCTTTGAAAACTTAAAATTTTTGTACTGAATATTTTTTGATTCTTACATATATATATCCGTCTCGCTGAGACGAGTCCGTAGACACCTCGTTTGCGCGGATCGGCCGCATAGAAATCGAATAATTTCCAAAATTGTCCGAAATTTGCATACCGAGGTTACTTGGTAGGTGATTTTCCCATACTACGATTGTTGGTTTTTCGAAAATTTTACATCTACATACGAGTGTGGCATATCATTGGACTCGGAAAATTTGCATTAATTTAAAGGAGCGTGTCTGGGAGAATTTTCTTTCAGCGCCCCATACAAATTTTTCAAAAAACATACAAATTTTGACTTTTTGATTTTTCCAAATTTTCCACGAACACCGGCTGTTCATATTTCGATTTATCCTTGTAGAATTAATTAATCCGCGTAGAAAGAGCCGCTTCTCGGTCTTCTACATCAATTTTGGGACTTTGTATAGCTTTTTCAAAATCTCAAAAAACACATTTTCTTTGAAAACTTAAAATTTTTGTACTGAATATTTTTTGATTCTTACATATATATATCCGTCTCGCTGAGACGAGTCCGTAGACACCTCGTTTGCGCGGATCGGCCGCATAGAAATCGAATAATTTCCAAAATTGTCCGAAATTTGCATACCGAGGTTACTTGGTAGGTGATTTTCCCATACTACGATTGTTGGTTTTTCGAAAATTTTACATCTACATACGAGTGTGGCATATCATTGGACTCGGAAAATTTGCATTAATTTAAAGGAGCGTGTCTGGGAGAATTTTCTTTCAGCGCCCCATACAAATTTTTCAAAAAACATACAAATTTTGACTTTTTGATTTTTCCAAATTTTCCACGAACACCGGCTGTTCATATTTCGATTTATCCTTGTAGAATTAATTAATCCGCGTAGAAAGAGCCGCTTCTCGGTCTTCTACATCAATTTTGGGACTTTGTATAGCTTTTTCAAAATCTCAAAAAACACATTTTCTTTGAAAACTTAAAATTTTTGTACTGAATATTTTTTGATTCTTACATATATATATCCGTCTCGCTGAGACGAGTCCGTAGACACCTCGTTTGCGCGGATCGGCCGCATAGAAATCGAATAATTTCCAAAATTGTCCGAAATTTGCATACCGAGGTTACTTGGTAGGTGATTTTCCCATACTACGATTGTTGGTTTTTCGAAAATTTTACATCTACATACGAGTGTGGCATATCATTGGACTCGGAAAATTTGCATTAATTTAAAGGAGCGTGTCTGGGAGAATTTTCTTTCAGCGCCCCATACAAATTTTTCAAAAAACATACAAATTTTGACTTTTTGATTTTTCCAAATTTTCCACGAACACCGGCTGTTCATATTTCGATTTATCCTTGTAGAATTAATTAATCCGCGTAGAAAGAGCCGCTTCTCGGTCTTCTACATCAATTTTGGGACTTTGTATAGCTTTTTCAAAATCTCAAAAAACACATTTTCTTTGAAAACTTAAAATTTTTGTACTGAATATTTTTTGATTCTTACATATATATATCCGTCTCGCTGAGACGAGTCCGTAGACACCTCGTTTGCGCGGATCGGCCGCATAGAAATCGAATAATTTCCAAAATTGTCCGAAATTTGCATACCGAGGTTACTTGGTAGGTGATTTTCCCATACTACGATTGTTGGTTTTTCGAAAATTTTACATCTACATACGAGTGTGGCATATCATTGGACTCGGAAAATTTGCATTAATTTAAAGGAGCGTGTCTGGGAGAATTTTCTTTCAGCGCCCCATACAAATTTTTCAAAAAACATACAAATTTTGACTTTTTGATTTTTCCAAATTTTCCACGAACACCGGCTGTTCATATTTCGATTTATCCTTGTAGAATTAATTAATCCGCGTAGAAAGAGCCGCTTCTCGGTCTTCTACATCAATTTTGGGACTTTGTATAGCTTTTTCAAAATCTCAAAAAACACATTTTCTTTGAAAACTTAAAATTTTTGTACTGAATATTTTTTGATTCTTACATATATATATCCGTCTCGCTGAGACGAGTCCGTAGACACCTCGTTTGCGCGGATCGGCCGCATAGAAATCGAATAATTTCCAAAATTGTCCGAAATTTGCATACCGAGGTTACTTGGTAGGTGATTTTCCCATACTACGATTGTTGGTTTTTCGAAAATTTTACATCTACATACGAGTGTGGCATATCATTGGACTCGGAAAATTTGCATTAATTTAAAGGAGCGTGTCTGGGAGAATTTTCTTTCAGCGCCCCATACAAATTTTTCAAAAAACATACAAATTTTGACTTTTTGATTTTTCCAAATTTTCCACGAACACCGGCTGTTCATATTTCGATTTATCCTTGTAGAATTAATTAATCCGCGTAGAAAGAGCCGCTTCTCGGTCTTCTACATCAATTTTGGGACTTTGTATAGCTTTTTCAAAATCTCAAAAAACACATTTTCTTTGAAAACTTAAAATTTTTGTACTGAATATTTTTTGATTCTTACATATATATATCCGTCTCGCTGAGACGAGTCCGTAGACACCTCGTTTGCGCGGATCGGCCGCATAGAAATCGAATAATTTCCAAAATTGTCCGAAATTTGCATACCGAGGTTACTTGGTAGGTGATTTTCCCATACTACGATTGTTGGTTTTTCGAAAATTTTACATCTACATACGAGTGTGGCATATCATTGGACTCGGAAAATTTGCATTAATTTAAAGGAGCGTGTCTGGGAGAATTTTCTTTCAGCGCCCCATACAAATTTTTCAAAAAACATACAAATTTTGACTTTTTGATTTTTCCAAATTTTCCACGAACACCGGCTGTTCATATTTCGATTTATCCTTGTAGAATTAATTAATCCGCGTAGAAAGAGCCGCTTCTCGGTCTTCTACATCAATTTTGGGACTTTGTATAGCTTTTTCAAAATCTCAAAAAACACATTTTCTTTGAAAACTTAAAATTTTTGTACTGAATATTTTTTGATTCTTACATATATATATCCGTCTCGCTGAGACGAGTCCGTAGACACCTCGTTTGCGCGGATCGGCCGCATAGAAATCGAATAATTTCCAAAATTGTCCGAAATTTGCATACCGAGGTTACTTGGTAGGTGATTTTCCCATACTACGATTGTTGGTTTTTCGAAAATTTTACATCTACATACGAGTGTGGCATATCATTGGACTCGGAAAATTTGCATTAATTTAAAGGAGCGTGTCTGGGAGAATTTTCTTTCAGCGCCCCATACAAATTTTTCAAAAAACATACAAATTTTGACTTTTTGATTTTTCCAAATTTTCCACGAACACCGGCTGTTCATATTTCGATTTATCCTTGTAGAATTAATTAATCCGCGTAGAAAGAGCCGCTTCTCGGTCTTCTACATCAATTTTGGGACTTTGTATAGCTTTTTCAAAATCTCAAAAAACACATTTTCTTTGAAAACTTAAAATTTTTGTACTGAATATTTTTTGATTCTTACATATATATATCCGTCTCGCTGAGACGAGTCCGTAGACACCTCGTTTGCGCGGATCGGCCGCATAGAAATCGAATAATTTCCAAAATTGTCCGAAATTTGCATACCGAGGTTACTTGGTAGGTGATTTTCCCATACTACGATTGTTGGTTTTTCGAAAATTTTACATCTACATACGAGTGTGGCATATCATTGGACTCGGAAAATTTGCATTAATTTAAAGGAGCGTGTCTGGGAGAATTTTCTTTCAGCGCCCCATACAAATTTTTCAAAAAACATACAAATTTTGACTTTTTGATTTTTCCAAATTTTCCACGAACACCGGCTGTTCATATTTCGATTTATCCTTGTAGAATTAATTAATCCGCGTAGAAAGAGCCGCTTCTCGGTCTTCTACATCAATTTTGGGACTTTGTATAGCTTTTTCAAAATCTCAAAAAACACATTTTCTTTGAAAACTTAAAATTTTTGTACTGAATATTTTTTGATTCTTACATATATATATCCGTCTCGCTGAGACGAGTCCGTAGACACCTCGTTTGCGCGGATCGGCCGCATAGAAATCGAATAATTTCCAAAATTGTCCGAAATTTGCATACCGAGGTTACTTGGTAGGTGATTTTCCCATACTACGATTGTTGGTTTTTCGAAAATTTTACATCTACATACGAGTGTGGCATATCATTGGACTCGGAAAATTTGCATTAATTTAAAGGAGCGTGTCTGGGAGAATTTTCTTTCAGCGCCCCATACAAATTTTTCAAAAAACATACAAATTTTGACTTTTTGATTTTTCCAAATTTTCCACGAACACCGGCTGTTCATATTTCGATTTATCCTTGTAGAATTAATTAATCCGCGTAGAAAGAGCCGCTTCTCGGTCTTCTACATCAATTTTGGGACTTTGTATAGCTTTTTCAAAATCTCAAAAAACACATTTTCTTTGAAAACTTAAAATTTTTGTACTGAATATTTTTTGATTCTTACATATATATATCCGTCTCGCTGAGACGAGTCCGTAGACACCTCGTTTGCGCGGATCGGCCGCATAGAAATCGAATAATTTCCAAAATTGTCCGAAATTTGCATACCGAGGTTACTTGGTAGGTGATTTTCCCATACTACGATTGTTGGTTTTTCGAAAATTTTACATCTACATACGAGTGTGGCATATCATTGGACTCGGAAAATTTGCATTAATTTAAAGGAGCGTGTCTGGGAGAATTTTCTTTCAGCGCCCCATACAAATTTTTCAAAAAACATACAAATTTTGACTTTTTGATTTTTCCAAATTTTCCACGAACACCGGCTGTTCATATTTCGATTTATCCTTGTAGAATTAATTAATCCGCGTAGAAAGAGCCGCTTCTCGGTCTTCTACATCAATTTTGGGACTTTGTATAGCTTTTTCAAAATCTCAAAAAACACATTTTCTTTGAAAACTTAAAATTTTTGTACTGAATATTTTTTGATTCTTACATATATATATCCGTCTCGCTGAGACGAGTCCGTAGACACCTCGTTTGCGCGGATCGGCCGCATAGAAATCGAATAATTTCCAAAATTGTCCGAAATTTGCATACCGAGGTTACTTGGTAGGTGATTTTCCCATACTACGATTGTTGGTTTTTCGAAAATTTTACATCTACATACGAGTGTGGCATATCATTGGACTCGGAAAATTTGCATTAATTTAAAGGAGCGTGTCTGGGAGAATTTTCTTTCAGCGCCCCATACAAATTTTTCAAAAAACATACAAATTTTGACTTTTTGATTTTTCCAAATTTTCCACGAACACCGGCTGTTCATATTTCGATTTATCCTTGTAGAATTAATTAATCCGCGTAGAAAGAGCCGCTTCTCGGTCTTCTACATCAATTTTGGGACTTTGTATAGCTTTTTCAAAATCTCAAAAAACACATTTTCTTTGAAAACTTAAAATTTTTGTACTGAATATTTTTTGATTCTTACATATATATATCCGTCTCGCTGAGACGAGTCCGTAGACACCTCGTTTGCGCGGATCGGCCGCATAGAAATCGAATAATTTCCAAAATTGTCCGAAATTTGCATACCGAGGTTACTTGGTAGGTGATTTTCCCATACTACGATTGTTGGTTTTTCGAAAATTTTACATCTACATACGAGTGTGGCATATCATTGGACTCGGAAAATTTGCATTAATTTAAAGGAGCGTGTCTGGGAGAATTTTCTTTCAGCGCCCCATACAAATTTTTCAAAAAACATACAAATTTTGACTTTTTGATTTTTCCAAATTTTCCACGAACACCGGCTGTTCATATTTCGATTTATCCTTGTAGAATTAATTAATCCGCGTAGAAAGAGCCGCTTCTCGGTCTTCTACATCAATTTTGGGACTTTGTATAGCTTTTTCAAAATCTCAAAAAACACATTTTCTTTGAAAACTTAAAATTTTTGTACTGAATATTTTTTGATTCTTACATATATATATCCGTCTCGCTGAGACGAGTCCGTAGACACCTCGTTTGCGCGGATCGGCCGCATAGAAATCGAATAATTTCCAAAATTGTCCGAAATTTGCATACCGAGGTTACTTGGTAGGTGATTTTCCCATACTACGATTGTTGGTTTTTCGAAAATTTTACATCTACATACGAGTGTGGCATATCATTGGACTCGGAAAATTTGCATTAATTTAAAGGAGCGTGTCTGGGAGAATTTTCTTTCAGCGCCCCATACAAATTTTTCAAAAAACATACAAATTTTGACTTTTTGATTTTTCCAAATTTTCCACGAACACCGGCTGTTCATATTTCGATTTATCCTTGTAGAATTAATTAATCCGCGTAGAAAGAGCCGCTTCTCGGTCTTCTACATCAATTTTGGGACTTTGTATAGCTTTTTCAAAATCTCAAAAAACACATTTTCTTTGAAAACTTAAAATTTTTGTACTGAATATTTTTTGATTCTTACATATATATATCCGTCTCGCTGAGACGAGTCCGTAGACACCTCGTTTGCGCGGATCGGCCGCATAGAAATCGAATAATTTCCAAAATTGTCCGAAATTTGCATACCGAGGTTACTTGGTAGGTGATTTTCCCATACTACGATTGTTGGTTTTTCGAAAATTTTACATCTACATACGAGTGTGGCATATCATTGGACTCGGAAAATTTGCATTAATTTAAAGGAGCGTGTCTGGGAGAATTTTCTTTCAGCGCCCCATACAAATTTTTCAAAAAACATACAAATTTTGACTTTTTGATTTTTCCAAATTTTCCACGAACACCGGCTGTTCATATTTCGATTTATCCTTGTAGAATTAATTAATCCGCGTAGAAAGAGCCGCTTCTCGGTCTTCTACATCAATTTTGGGACTTTGTATAGCTTTTTCAAAATCTCAAAAAACACATTTTCTTTGAAAACTTAAAATTTTTGTACTGAATATTTTTTGATTCTTACATATATATATCCGTCTCGCTGAGACGAGTCCGTAGACACCTCGTTTGCGCGGATCGGCCGCATAGAAATCGAATAATTTCCAAAATTGTCCGAAATTTGCATACCGAGGTTACTTGGTAGGTGATTTTCCCATACTACGATTGTTGGTTTTTCGAAAATTTTACATCTACATACGAGTGTGGCATATCATTGGACTCGGAAAATTTGCATTAATTTAAAGGAGCGTGTCTGGGAGAATTTTCTTTCAGCGCCCCATACAAATTTTTCAAAAAACATACAAATTTTGACTTTTTGATTTTTCCAAATTTTCCACGAACACCGGCTGTTCATATTTCGATTTATCCTTGTAGAATTAATTAATCCGCGTAGAAAGAGCCGCTTCTCGGTCTTCTACATCAATTTTGGGACTTTGTATAGCTTTTTCAAAATCTCAAAAAACACATTTTCTTTGAAAACTTAAAATTTTTGTACTGAATATTTTTTGATTCTTACATATATATATCCGTCTCGCTGAGACGAGTCCGTAGACACCTCGTTTGCGCGGATCGGCCGCATAGAAATCGAATAATTTCCAAAATTGTCCGAAATTTGCATACCGAGGTTACTTGGTAGGTGATTTTCCCATACTACGATTGTTGGTTTTTCGAAAATTTTACATCTACATACGAGTGTGGCATATCATTGGACTCGGAAAATTTGCATTAATTTAAAGGAGCGTGTCTGGGAGAATTTTCTTTCAGCGCCCCATACAAATTTTTCAAAAAACATACAAATTTTGACTTTTTGATTTTTCCAAATTTTCCACGAACACCGGCTGTTCATATTTCGATTTATCCTTGTAGAATTAATTAATCCGCGTAGAAAGAGCCGCTTCTCGGTCTTCTACATCAATTTTGGGACTTTGTATAGCTTTTTCAAAATCTCAAAAAACACATTTTCTTTGAAAACTTAAAATTTTTGTACTGAATATTTTTTGATTCTTACATATATATATCCGTCTCGCTGAGACGAGTCCGTAGACACCTCGTTTGCGCGGATCGGCCGCATAGAAATCGAATAATTTCCAAAATTGTCCGAAATTTGCATACCGAGGTTACTTGGTAGGTGATTTTCCCATACTACGATTGTTGGTTTTTCGAAAATTTTACATCTACATACGAGTGTGGCATATCATTGGACTCGGAAAATTTGCATTAATTTAAAGGAGCGTGTCTGGGAGAATTTTCTTTCAGCGCCCCATACAAATTTTTCAAAAAACATACAAATTTTGACTTTTTGATTTTTCCAAATTTTCCACGAACACCGGCTGTTCATATTTCGATTTATCCTTGTAGAATTAATTAATCCGCGTAGAAAGAGCCGCTTCTCGGTCTTCTACATCAATTTTGGGACTTTGTATAGCTTTTTCAAAATCTCAAAAAACACATTTTCTTTGAAAACTTAAAATTTTTGTACTGAATATTTTTTGATTCTTACATATATATATCCGTCTCGCTGAGACGAGTCCGTAGACACCTCGTTTGCGCGGATCGGCCGCATAGAAATCGAATAATTTCCAAAATTGTCCGAAATTTGCATACCGAGGTTACTTGGTAGGTGATTTTCCCATACTACGATTGTTGGTTTTTCGAAAATTTTACATCTACATACGAGTGTGGCATATCATTGGACTCGGAAAATTTGCATTAATTTAAAGGAGCGTGTCTGGGAGAATTTTCTTTCAGCGCCCCATACAAATTTTTCAAAAAACATACAAATTTTGACTTTTTGATTTTTCCAAATTTTCCACGAACACCGGCTGTTCATATTTCGATTTATCCTTGTAGAATTAATTAATCCGCGTAGAAAGAGCCGCTTCTCGGTCTTCTACATCAATTTTGGGACTTTGTATAGCTTTTTCAAAATCTCAAAAAACACATTTTCTTTGAAAACTTAAAATTTTTGTACTGAATATTTTTTGATTCTTACATATATATATCCGTCTCGCTGAGACGAGTCCGTAGACACCTCGTTTGCGCGGATCGGCCGCATAGAAATCGAATAATTTCCAAAATTGTCCGAAATTTGCATACCGAGGTTACTTGGTAGGTGATTTTCCCATACTACGATTGTTGGTTTTTCGAAAATTTTACATCTACATACGAGTGTGGCATATCATTGGACTCGGAAAATTTGCATTAATTTAAAGGAGCGTGTCTGGGAGAATTTTCTTTCAGCGCCCCATACAAATTTTTCAAAAAACATACAAATTTTGACTTTTTGATTTTTCCAAATTTTCCACGAACACCGGCTGTTCATATTTCGATTTATCCTTGTAGAATTAATTAATCCGCGTAGAAAGAGCCGCTTCTCGGTCTTCTACATCAATTTTGGGACTTTGTATAGCTTTTTCAAAATCTCAAAAAACACATTTTCTTTGAAAACTTAAAATTTTTGTACTGAATATTTTTTGATTCTTACATATATATATCCGTCTCGCTGAGACGAGTCCGTAGACACCTCGTTTGCGCGGATCGGCCGCATAGAAATCGAATAATTTCCAAAATTGTCCGAAATTTGCATACCGAGGTTACTTGGTAGGTGATTTTCCCATACTACGATTGTTGGTTTTTCGAAAATTTTACATCTACATACGAGTGTGGCATATCATTGGACTCGGAAAATTTGCATTAATTTAAAGGAGCGTGTCTGGGAGAATTTTCTTTCAGCGCCCCATACAAATTTTTCAAAAAACATACAAATTTTGACTTTTTGATTTTTCCAAATTTTCCACGAACACCGGCTGTTCATATTTCGATTTATCCTTGTAGAATTAATTAATCCGCGTAGAAAGAGCCGCTTCTCGGTCTTCTACATCAATTTTGGGACTTTGTATAGCTTTTTCAAAATCTCAAAAAACACATTTTCTTTGAAAACTTAAAATTTTTGTACTGAATATTTTTTGATTCTTACATATATATATCCGTCTCGCTGAGACGAGTCCGTAGACACCTCGTTTGCGCGGATCGGCCGCATAGAAATCGAATAATTTCCAAAATTGTCCGAAATTTGCATACCGAGGTTACTTGGTAGGTGATTTTCCCATACTACGATTGTTGGTTTTTCGAAAATTTTACATCTACATACGAGTGTGGCATATCATTGGACTCGGAAAATTTGCATTAATTTAAAGGAGCGTGTCTGGGAGAATTTTCTTTCAGCGCCCCATACAAATTTTTCAAAAAACATACAAATTTTGACTTTTTGATTTTTCCAAATTTTCCACGAACACCGGCTGTTCATATTTCGATTTATCCTTGTAGAATTAATTAATCGGTCTCGGTCTTCTACATCAATTTTGGGACTTTGTATAGCTTTTTCAAAATCTCAAAAAACACATTTTCTTTGAAAACTTAAAATTTTTGTACTGAATATTTTTTGATTCTTACATATATATATCCGTCTCGCTGAGACGAGTCCGTAGACACCTCGTTTGCGCGGATCGGCCGCATAGAAATCGAATAATTTCCAAAATTGTCCGAAATTTGCATACCGAGGTTACTTGGTAGGTGATTTTCCCATACTACGATTGTTGGTTTTTCGAAAATTTTACATCTACATACGAGTGTGGCATATCATTGGACTCGGAAAATTTGCATTAATTTAAAGGAGCGTGTCTGGGAGAATTTTCTTTCAGCGCCCCATACAAATTTTTCAAAAAACATACAAATTTTGACTTTTTGATTTTTCCAAATTTTCCACGAACACCGGCTGTTCATATTTCGATTTATCCTTGTAGAATTAATTAATCCGCGTAGAAAGAGCCGCTTCTCGGTCTTCTACATCAATTTTGGGACTTTGTATAGCTTTTTCAAAATCTCAAAAAACACATTTTCTTTGAAAACTTAAAATTTTTGTACTGAATATTTTTTGATTCTTACATATATATATCCGTCTCGCTGAGACGAGTCCGTAGACACCTCGTTTGCGCGGATCGGCCGCATAGAAATCGAATAATTTCCAAAATTGTCCGAAATTTGCATACCGAGGTTACTTGGTAGGTGATTTTCCCATACTACGATTGTTGGTTTTTCGAAAATTTTACATCTACATACGAGTGTGGCATATCATTGGACTCGGAAAATTTGCATTAATTTAAAGGAGCGTGTCTGGGAGAATTTTCTTTCAGCGCCCCATACAAATTTTTCAAAAAACATACAAATTTTGACTTTTTGATTTTTCCAAATTTTCCACGAACACCGGCTGTTCATATTTCGATTTATCCTTGTAGAATTAATTAATCCGCGTAGAAAGAGCCGCTTCTCGGTCTTCTACATCAATTTTGGGACTTTGTATAGCTTTTTCAAAATCTCAAAAAACACATTTTCTTTGAAAACTTAAAATTTTTGTACTGAATATTTTTTGATTCTTACATATATATATCCGTCTCGCTGAGACGAGTCCGTAGACACCTCGTTTGCGCGGATCGGCCGCATAGAAATCGAATAATTTCCAAAATTGTCCGAAATTTGCATACCGAGGTTACTTGGTAGGTGATTTTCCCATACTACGATTGTTGGTTTTTCGAAAATTTTACATCTACATACGAGTGTGGCATATCATTGGACTCGGAAAATTTGCATTAATTTAAAGGAGCGTGTCTGGGAGAATTTTCTTTCAGCGCCCCATACAAATTTTTCAAAAAACATACAAATTTTGACTTTTTGATTTTTCCAAATTTTCCACGAACACCGGCTGTTCATATTTCGATTTATCCTTGTAGAATTAATTAATCCGCGTAGAAAGAGCCGCTTCTCGGTCTTCTACATCAATTTTGGGACTTTGTATAGCTTTTTCAAAATCTCAAAAAACACATTTTCTTTGAAAACTTAAAATTTTTGTACTGAATATTTTTTGATTCTTACATATATATATCCGTCTCGCTGAGACGAGTCCGTAGACACCTCGTTTGCGCGGATCGGCCGCATAGAAATCGAATAATTTCCAAAATTGTCCGAAATTTGCATACCGAGGTTACTTGGTAGGTGATTTTCCCATACTACGATTGTTGGTTTTTCGAAAATTTTACATCTACATACGAGTGTGGCATATCATTGGACTCGGAAAATTTGCATTAATTTAAAGGAGCGTGTCTGGGAGAATTTTCTTTCAGCGCCCCATACAAATTTTTCAAAAAACATACAAATTTTGACTTTTTGATTTTTCCAAATTTTCCACGAACACCGGCTGTTCATATTTCGATTTATCCTTGTAGAATTAATTAATCCGCGTAGAAAGAGCCGCTTCTCGGTCTTCTACATCAATTTTGGGACTTTGTATAGCTTTTTCAAAATCTCAAAAAACACATTTTCTTTGAAAACTTAAAATTTTTGTACTGAATATTTTTTGATTCTTACATATATATATCCGTCTCGCTGAGACGAGTCCGTAGACACCTCGTTTGCGCGGATCGGCCGCATAGAAATCGAATAATTTCCAAAATTGTCCGAAATTTGCATACCGAGGTTACTTGGTAGGTGATTTTCCCATACTACGATTGTTGGTTTTTCGAAAATTTTACATCTACATACGAGTGTGGCATATCATTGGACTCGGAAAATTTGCATTAATTTAAAGGAGCGTGTCTGGGAGAATTTTCTTTCAGCGCCCCATACAAATTTTTCAAAAAACATACAAATTTTGACTTTTTGATTTTTCCAAATTTTCCACGAACACCGGCTGTTCATATTTCGATTTATCCTTGTAGAATTAATTAATCCGCGTAGAAAGAGCCGCTTCTCGGTCTTCTACATCAATTTTGGGACTTTGTATAGCTTTTTCAAAATCTCAAAAAACACATTTTCTTTGAAAACTTAAAATTTTTGTACTGAATATTTTTTGATTCTTACATATATATATCCGTCTCGCTGAGACGAGTCCGTAGACACCTCGTTTGCGCGGATCGGCCGCATAGAAATCGAATAATTTCCAAAATTGTCCGAAATTTGCATACCGAGGTTACTTGGTAGGTGATTTTCCCATACTACGATTGTTGGTTTTTCGAAAATTTTACATCTACATACGAGTGTGGCATATCATTGGACTCGGAAAATTTGCATTAATTTAAAGGAGCGTGTCTGGGAGAATTTTCTTTCAGCGCCCCATACAAATTTTTCAAAAAACATACAAATTTTGACTTTTTGATTTTTCCAAATTTTCCACGAACACCGGCTGTTCATATTTCGATTTATCCTTGTAGAATTAATTAATCCGCGTAGAAAGAGCCGCTTCTCGGTCTTCTACATCAATTTTGGGACTTTGTATAGCTTTTTCAAAATCTCAAAAAACACATTTTCTTTGAAAACTTAAAATTTTTGTACTGAATATTTTTTGATTCTTACATATATATATCCGTCTCGCTGAGACGAGTCCGTAGACACCTCGTTTGCGCGGATCGGCCGCATAGAAATCGAATAATTTCCAAAATTGTCCGAAATTTGCATACCGAGGTTACTTGGTAGGTGATTTTCCCATACTACGATTGTTGGTTTTTCGAAAATTTTACATCTACATACGAGTGTGGCATATCATTGGACTCGGAAAATTTGCATTAATTTAAAGGAGCGTGTCTGGGAGAATTTTCTTTCAGCGCCCCATACAAATTTTTCAAAAAACATACAAATTTTGACTTTTTGATTTTTCCAAATTTTCCACGAACACCGGCTGTTCATATTTCGATTTATCCTTGTAGAATTAATTAATCCGCGTAGAAAGAGCCGCTTCTCGGTCTTCTACATCAATTTTGGGACTTTGTATAGCTTTTTCAAAATCTCAAAAAACACATTTTCTTTGAAAACTTAAAATTTTTGTACTGAATATTTTTTGATTCTTACATATATATATCCGTCTCGCTGAGACGAGTCCGTAGACACCTCGTTTGCGCGGATCGGCCGCATAGAAATCGAATAATTTCCAAAATTGTCCGAAATTTGCATACCGAGGTTACTTGGTAGGTGATTTTCCCATACTACGATTGTTGGTTTTTCGAAAATTTTACATCTACATACGAGTGTGGCATATCATTGGACTCGGAAAATTTGCATTAATTTAAAGGAGCGTGTCTGGGAGAATTTTCTTTCAGCGCCCCATACAAATTTTTCAAAAAACATACAAATTTTGACTTTTTGATTTTTCCAAATTTTCCACGAACACCGGCTGTTCATATTTCGATTTATCCTTGTAGAATTAATTAATCCGCGTAGAAAGAGCCGCTTCTCGGTCTTCTACATCAATTTTGGGACTTTGTATAGCTTTTTCAAAATCTCAAAAAACACATTTTCTTTGAAAACTTAAAATTTTTGTACTGAATATTTTTTGATTCTTACATATATATATCCGTCTCGCTGAGACGAGTCCGTAGACACCTCGTTTGCGCGGATCGGCCGCATAGAAATCGAATAATTTCCAAAATTGTCCGAAATTTGCATACCGAGGTTACTTGGTAGGTGATTTTCCCATACTACGATTGTTGGTTTTTCGAAAATTTTACATCTACATACGAGTGTGGCATATCATTGGACTCGGAAAATTTGCATTAATTTAAAGGAGCGTGTCTGGGAGAATTTTCTTTCAGCGCCCCATACAAATTTTTCAAAAAACATACAAATTTTGACTTTTTGATTTTTCCAAATTTTCCACGAACACCGGCTGTTCATATTTCGATTTATCCTTGTAGAATTAATTAATCCGCGTAGAAAGAGCCGCTTCTCGGTCTTCTACATCAATTTTGGGACTTTGTATAGCTTTTTCAAAATCTCAAAAAACACATTTTCTTTGAAAACTTAAAATTTTTGTACTGAATATTTTTTGATTCTTACATATATATATCCGTCTCGCTGAGACGAGTCCGTAGACACCTCGTTTGCGCGGATCGGCCGCATAGAAATCGAATAATTTCCAAAATTGTCCGAAATTTGCATACCGAGGTTACTTGGTAGGTGATTTTCCCATACTACGATTGTTGGTTTTTCGAAAATTTTACATCTACATACGAGTGTGGCATATCATTGGACTCGGAAAATTTGCATTAATTTAAAGGAGCGTGTCTGGGAGAATTTTCTTTCAGCGCCCCATACAAATTTTTCAAAAAACATACAAATTTTGACTTTTTGATTTTTCCAAATTTTCCACGAACACCGGCTGTTCATATTTCGATTTATCCTTGTAGAATTAATTAATCCGCGTAGAAAGAGCCGCTTCTCGGTCTTCTACATCAATTTTGGGACTTTGTATAGCTTTTTCAAAATCTCAAAAAACACATTTTCTTTGAAAACTTAAAATTTTTGTACTGAATATTTTTTGATTCTTACATATATATATCCGTCTCGCTGAGACGAGTCCGTAGACACCTCGTTTGCGCGGATCGGCCGCATAGAAATCGAATAATTTCCAAAATTGTCCGAAATTTGCATACCGAGGTTACTTGGTAGGTGATTTTCCCATACTACGATTGTTGGTTTTTCGAAAATTTTACATCTACATACGAGTGTGGCATATCATTGGACTCGGAAAATTTGCATTAATTTAAAGGAGCGTGTCTGGGAGAATTTTCTTTCAGCGCCCCATACAAATTTTTCAAAAAACATACAAATTTTGACTTTTTGATTTTTCCAAATTTTCCACGAACACCGGCTGTTCATATTTCGATTTATCCTTGTAGAATTAATTAATCCGCGTAGAAAGAGCCGCTTCTCGGTCTTCTACATCAATTTTGGGACTTTGTATAGCTTTTTCAAAATCTCAAAAAACACATTTTCTTTGAAAACTTAAAATTTTTGTACTGAATATTTTTTGATTCTTACATATATATATCCGTCTCGCTGAGACGAGTCCGTAGACACCTCGTTTGCGCGGATCGGCCGCATAGAAATCGAATAATTTCCAAAATTGTCCGAAATTTGCATACCGAGGTTACTTGGTAGGTGATTTTCCCATACTACGATTGTTGGTTTTTCGAAAATTTTACATCTACATACGAGTGTGGCATATCATTGGACTCGGAAAATTTGCATTAATTTAAAGGAGCGTGTCTGGGAGAATTTTCTTTCAGCGCCCCATACAAATTTTTCAAAAAACATACAAATTTTGACTTTTTGATTTTTCCAAATTTTCCACGAACACCGGCTGTTCATATTTCGATTTATCCTTGTAGAATTAATTAATCCGCGTAGAAAGAGCCGCTTCTCGGTCTTCTACATCAATTTTGGGACTTTGTATAGCTTTTTCAAAATCTCAAAAAACACATTTTCTTTGAAAACTTAAAATTTTTGTACTGAATATTTTTTGATTCTTACATATATATATCCGTCTCGCTGAGACGAGTCCGTAGACACCTCGTTTGCGCGGATCGGCCGCATAGAAATCGAATAATTTCCAAAATTGTCCGAAATTTGCATACCGAGGTTACTTGGTAGGTGATTTTCCCATACTACGATTGTTGGTTTTTCGAAAATTTTACATCTACATACGAGTGTGGCATATCATTGGACTCGGAAAATTTGCATTAATTTAAAGGAGCGTGTCTGGGAGAATTTTCTTTCAGCGCCCCATACAAATTTTTCAAAAAACATACAAATTTTGACTTTTTGATTTTTCCAAATTTTCCACGAACACCGGCTGTTCATATTTCGATTTATCCTTGTAGAATTAATTAATCCGCGTAGAAAGAGCCGCTTCTCGGTCTTCTACATCAATTTTGGGACTTTGTATAGCTTTTTCAAAATCTCAAAAAACACATTTTCTTTGAAAACTTAAAATTTTTGTACTGAATATTTTTTGATTCTTACATATATATATCCGTCTCGCTGAGACGAGTCCGTAGACACCTCGTTTGCGCGGATCGGCCGCATAGAAATCGAATAATTTCCAAAATTGTCCGAAATTTGCATACCGAGGTTACTTGGTAGGTGATTTTCCCATACTACGATTGTTGGTTTTTCGAAAATTTTACATCTACATACGAGTGTGGCATATCATTGGACTCGGAAAATTTGCATTAATTTAAAGGAGCGTGTCTGGGAGAATTTTCTTTCAGCGCCCCATACAAATTTTTCAAAAAACATACAAATTTTGACTTTTTGATTTTTCCAAATTTTCCACGAACACCGGCTGTTCATATTTCGATTTATCCTTGTAGAATTAATTAATCCGCGTAGAAAGAGCCGCTTCTCGGTCTTCTACATCAATTTTGGGACTTTGTATAGCTTTTTCAAAATCTCAAAAAACACATTTTCTTTGAAAACTTAAAATTTTTGTACTGAATATTTTTTGATTCTTACATATATATATCCGTCTCGCTGAGACGAGTCCGTAGACACCTCGTTTGCGCGGATCGGCCGCATAGAAATCGAATAATTTCCAAAATTGTCCGAAATTTGCATACCGAGGTTACTTGGTAGGTGATTTTCCCATACTACGATTGTTGGTTTTTCGAAAATTTTACATCTACATACGAGTGTGGCATATCATTGGACTCGGAAAATTTGCATTAATTTAAAGGAGCGTGTCTGGGAGAATTTTCTTTCAGCGCCCCATACAAATTTTTCAAAAAACATACAAATTTTGACTTTTTGATTTTTCCAAATTTTCCACGAACACCGGCTGTTCATATTTCGATTTATCCTTGTAGAATTAATTAATCCGCGTAGAAAGAGCCGCTTCTCGGTCTTCTACATCAATTTTGGGACTTTGTATAGCTTTTTCAAAATCTCAAAAAACACATTTTCTTTGAAAACTTAAAATTTTTGTACTGAATATTTTTTGATTCTTACATATATATATCCGTCTCGCTGAGACGAGTCCGTAGACACCTCGTTTGCGCGGATCGGCCGCATAGAAATCGAATAATTTCCAAAATTGTCCGAAATTTGCATACCGAGGTTACTTGGTAGGTGATTTTCCCATACTACGATTGTTGGTTTTTCGAAAATTTTACATCTACATACGAGTGTGGCATATCATTGGACTCGGAAAATTTGCATTAATTTAAAGGAGCGTGTCTGGGAGAATTTTCTTTCAGCGCCCCATACAAATTTTTCAAAAAACATACAAATTTTGACTTTTTGATTTTTCCAAATTTTCCACGAACACCGGCTGTTCATATTTCGATTTATCCTTGTAGAATTAATTAATCCGCGTAGAAAGAGCCGCTTCTCGGTCTTCTACATCAATTTTGGGACTTTGTATAGCTTTTTCAAAATCTCAAAAAACACATTTTCTTTGAAAACTTAAAATTTTTGTACTGAATATTTTTTGATTCTTACATATATATATCCGTCTCGCTGAGACGAGTCCGTAGACACCTCGTTTGCGCGGATCGGCCGCATAGAAATCGAAAAATTCGCCCGCCCGCCCCCCCTTTTATTATCGGGTATATCGACTTTCCTGCCTATCACCAAATAAAGAAATCAGTTGGTAACATTAAGAAACTTTCGACGGAACTGGTATAGGACTGTTCGTGCCGAGTGTGAACTGTCAGTCTGGTTGAGATACTCACCTACTGGAGTCGACGTTGGCAGGCAGATCTGAAACAGATAGTCACATATTAAATTATTATATTTTTTGGACAAATATAGGGTAAGCGCCCTGTTTACGATACCGTTTACACGGTATATTTTGCTTTGACGGGACAATCCGTTAGATCGGCCAGGGAAGAAGGAAAGCGCGGACGGTTGGCACGAATTAACCAACACAAAAAATTTGAAAAAATTGTTTTTCATAAACTATATTTATAGACGACTCTGTTACCGCAGATTCACGTTTGTTAGGAAATATTATTTGACATTTATTTGATTTATGTACTATATTTATAAATACTACTTTTGAGTACAAATTTTGACTTGGCCTCTTTAATATTGTGAAGGGATCGTACTAAGACAAACAGGGCAGGTGCCCTTTTCTGACCTTACTTAGACAAGATATTTTGCATATATTGTACTAGCAATAAGTTGGCTTATTGACTATAAAAAAATTTTTGCGGACTTGGTTGGTAAACCGAAAAAATTGACGCCTCTCACACCTATTGAATACTTATTCAAGTAGATAGAATAGGGACTGAAAGGCAATTTAGGAGATAAGACTGACTGTACAAACACTAAAAATATTTAAATAACTAAAGACAATCCCGTGTCAAATATATTATAATATACAATTTTACAACTTATACAAGATCTTATTTACAATTTTAATTATATACAACTTATACAAACTTATACAAATCTAATCTAATCTGAATCTAATTTTATCTGCATACAAATCTTTATCTGTTCTACTTTGTTTTGTCCTATTTATTTTATTGTACTGACCACTTTGACAAAATGTTTCGTACCCCTAGAAAGACACTGAGTTTTTCGGATTGCGTGGAACCGGTACCTGTAACCGAGCCGATACCGGAACAGGAGACTGTGGCTGAAGTGGTTGCAGAGCCCTCTAAATTTCAATTCCTGAAAGACAGAGCTAGCGAGTTGTATTTTGAAATACGCGAAACTCTGGACGAGGCTCGCAATTTAAAAACCACTATAAAGAAAACCGCTTTCGAAAAACTCAGTGATCTATACAACATAATCCTTAAACTACCTGAACCGGGCTGGGATAAACTGTATCCGGCACCACCCTGTTCTCCGACCCCTGTAATAAATAATACCCCATGTAACACAAAATTAGAAGAAGACATAACAAAAATAAGGCAATATATGGAGGAAAATAATAAAATTCTATGTGACCTAAACCAAAAGATAAACTCTCAAACGGAGTCAATTAGCAAATCCACATATGCCGCTGTCACATCAAACGGCATTAAGAAAGTATCCGCGGAGAGAGCAACATTACATTCTGTTGTTGTGACCTCCAAGGATAGCTTCGACACAGGAGAACAGGTGCTAGAGCAGGTTAGGGATATTGTTAAGGCAAAGGAAGGATGGATAACAGTAGAGAAAGTAAGAAAGGCAAAAGACCAGAAGGTCATCATAGGATGTAAGACGAAGGAAGATAGAGCAAAGTTGAAAGAAAGGCTTCGGAAATCGGATCGCCTCCTGACAGAAGATGTCCAGAACAAGGACCCGCTGCTCATCTTTAGAAATATTCTAAAGAAGAATAGCGACGAGGATGTGCTTGTTGGATTGAAAAATCAAAACAAGGGCATCTTCGAAGGCATCGAAGAAGAGGATATCAGGATGGCGGTCCGTTTTCGGAAGAGAGCAAGGAACCTGTTGCAGGAGCACGTCGTAATGACGGTGTCCCCTGCAATTTGGAAACGTATGGTGGTTGCAGGCACTGTGCACATAGACCTACAGAGGGTATATGTCGAGGACTACTCGCCTCTCATACAGTGCTCACTCTGCCTCGGCTACGGTCACAGCAGACGGTTTTGTGAGCACAAAGAAGAAAAGTGCTGCCACTGCGGCGGTGCCCACAGGAAAACAGACTGCCAGGACTGGCTTGCAGGCGTCGCACCATCCTGCTGCAATTGCAAAGCGGAGAAAATTGCATCAGCAAATCACAACGCTTTTAGCAACAATTGCGAAGTAAGGCAAAGATGGGATGCCCTGGCTAGGACTGGAGTGGCTTATTCCTGAGGGCACCGCAGCGAGCGGGCAAGAAAAGATGGCGGGCCAACAGGAACCTTGGCATCACATATAGGTCCATAATTGCAAATCGAATACATTAAATATTGGTGAGCAATTAATACAGATGGAAAAATATGTGATGCCAATCGTGTTGGATTAAACTCGACTAAAAAGAAAATACAAAAATACACAGATAAAACTCAGAATAGGAAAAGAAAACTCATAATAGGAGAATTAGGAAACATTGAGAAAAAGGAGAATAGGAAAAGAAAACTAATAGTAGGAGAATTAGGAAACATTGAGAAAAAGGAAAGAAAACATGGAAAAATAGGGGTAGGGAAACTGAAATTAAAAATAAAAGTATAACAACAAAAGAAACAAACGTGTCCGACAGGAAGGGAAATTTAGAAGATTAAATCAGAAATAGATGACAGAACGAAAACAGACATTGTACATAAATAATGAATAAAAACGAAGTAGAATATGGGCAAAACATAAAGCATAAAAAATGACAAAATACGCGCAAGAGATAATAACAAAACATACGTGATATATACATAGAAAAATTGAAAAAATTAAAAATCTGATACAATAATATGTAATAAACAAGAGTAATAAATGAATAAAAAACTGAAATGTAAAGAATTTCAGAGATATATATAATAGAATTTTGGATAGATATAATAGAAAACTATAAATGGATAGAATAAATAGAAAGTGTAAAGAACTTCAAAGATATATATAATAGAATTTTGGATAGATATAATAGAAAATTATAAATGGATAGAATAAATAGAATAGAAGAAAATATAATCAACAACACTACTTACTAACATAAATATAAAATTACAGCAAAAAATATTAAATAAGTAAACACAGTCTCTGATTAAGTTAGAGGTATCAGACATAATATAAAAAAAAAAAAAAAAAAAAAAAAAAAAAAAAAAAAAAAAAAAAAAAACCTAACCTAACCTAACCTTTTTTTTTTTTTTTTTTGTTTTCGGAGGGGAAATGCATTTACGCACAAAGTGTGGGACTCCTGGGCTGCTAGTCAGCCCAGACTACCCACTAAAACCCCTCCGGTGTTTCCACACATGCTGTTGAGGGCGCCATGGGTTCGCTTTCGCATTCTACCACGACGCCCTCCAGCTTTGCCTTACGGCCGGACTATTGATGGGCGAGGCGGACGTAGCGCGCCCGCCGTCTGCCCCTTCCTCGACCTCGCCGAATGCGTGGCGCGTCGGCTCTCGCCTCACGCTCTCTCTCAGCGGCCTCCTTCTGCGAAATCACAGTTTCGCAAAAGGAGACCATTGCTTCCCAGTGCCTCTCGCCACACAGCATCTGAGTAATGACACTGTGTAGCGAGAGGTCCAGGTGTCCGAACACAAGCCCTAGCTGTACCCTTTCGGGCGACCACTTTTGACAGTCTGCCAGAGTGTGTTGAGCCGTATCATCTGGCTCCCCACACTCATGGCAGCGCGTGTCCTCTTCTCGGCCTATTTGATGCAGGTAATGGCCGAAACATCCATGTCCGGTCATCACCTGCGTCAGCCGAAATGTCAACTGACCGTGCCTCCGGTCTATCCACTCCCGGAACGAAGGGAGGAGCGCCCCTATAGTACGAGTACCATATGGGGAGTTCTCTAGCTCGACTCTCCATCGTTCCCTTAGCCTGTCCACAGCCAGTTGACGAGTCGCCCTCATTGCTGTGGGAACGGGCTCAATGCCGCGTGCTCTCAATCTCGCCCGCTCCCAGTACAGCTCTGACTGCACTTTAGCGTCCATTTCCCATGGCGGAGTTCCGGCCAGGGCACATGCTGCTGCCCAAGACACCGTCACATAGGCCCTTGCCATTCGGTTGGCCACTATTCTTTGTGGCCTCCGAAGAAGGGCCTTGTTGGCTTTGGAGAGCCTATCAGCCCATATGGGCGCCCCGTATAACGCCATGCTTCGCGTTACGCCAGCGTATAAGCGACGACATGGGGCGCCTGGCCCTCCAACATTGGGAAGCAAGCGGCCCATGGCCGATGCTGCACCGACTATGCGGGGAGCTAACTGTTTAAAGTGCTCCCCGAAGTCCCAACGCGAGTCCAGGATGAGGCCCAGGTATTTGATGTTGGGCTTCACCTGGACCCTTTCTCCGCCAACGGGGATGGACGCTCCAGCCTGTGGGCGCCACCTTCTGCCTCTGCCAAAGGCGATGACCTCACACTTAGTTAGGGCCACCCTTAGTCCCAGCAGACCGATGCGTGTTGCTATCAGGTCTGCTGCGACCGCTGCCCTTCTCAAGGTTCCCTCCAATTCGTCACCCCGGACAGCTATCATTGTGTCATCTGCATAGCAGATGACAGTCATCCGGGGCAGAAGGGCCCCTCGGATGGCCCAATCATAGCCGATGTTCCACAGCAGGGGCCCCAATACAGACCCCTGGGGAACACCGCAGGTCATCGCCCTTTTTCTTTTAATTCCGCCCCTTTCCTCATAGAGCACTACCCTCCCAGTGAGGTAGTGCCCAACGATCCTCTGCAGGTAGAGGGGCACTCTGTGGTATCGGAGCGCCTCCTCAATCACCTCATACGGGAGGGAGCCAAATGCGTTTGATATGTCTAAGGAGACAGCTACGGCCCCCTCCCCGTCCTCCATCGCCTCCTCCGAGAATGTCCTCAGGGCCCCCAGGGCGTCAATGGTGGACCGCCCAGATCTAAAGCCAAACTGGCAGTCCGATACATTGGGCCCTGTGTCCTCAAGATGCTGGATGATTCGGTATGCGATGATACGTTCGAGCATCTTTCCGGTCTCATCCAGCATCAGCAGGGGCCTCCATCCCGAGGGGGAGTCCTCGGGTCGACTCTCTTTTCTTAGTAGGCAGAGCCTTCCCTCTTTCCACGGCTTCGGGAACCGCCCCGTCGACAGACAATCGTCAAACAGGTCCCTTAGGCGGCTCCCGAGGTGTTCAAGTGCCACCGGTAGGACGAGGCCGGGAACGCCATCCGGGCCAGGGGCTTTTTTGCAGGCCCGCAGGCGCTCTATTCCCCGGTCAAACTCCGCGTCCGTGACTAGTGGCACGCCAGCCGTGGATAACTCCCGCTCAGGAGTGGACATTCTCGGTGGCTCAAATCTAGGGGCCGCCGGGAACAGACCTTCGACTATCCTATTAAGGAGGTCCGGTTCAATGGAGGCCGTGGGGGGGGCAAATTGCATTTTGCTGCGTACAACTCTGTATGGCCTCCCCCACGGATCCCTGTCGAGTGTGGCCAGGAAGGCCACATGGGCCTCTTCTTTGGCCTTAGCGATGGCCACCGACAGGGCTCTTTTAGCCTCCCGGAGGGCGTGGTAGTAACCAGATTCCTCCGCTCCTCCGTGGTTGTTATTTCGCCGCCGTCTGCATCTGGTATAGTCCCGTCGGGCTCTGTTGCTGGCGTGTCGGAGCGCGGCAATTTCTTCCGACCACCAGTATACCCGTTTTTTTGCAGACGGCGGGCCGGACCTCCTCATGGATGCATCGCACACTTTCGTGAGCGACGCGCGAAAGCCTTCAGCTCTTTCTTCCACGTCAAGGGAACGGCTTGGCGCAGAATACCTCCATTTTTCCAACATGGCAGCCTCTTCAGCCAGGTCCCTGTCGAGGCTGGCCAGATTCCACCTGGGGAATTTTCCACTGCGTCCCCTCTCACCCCCTGGGAGCAATTGTGACTGGGGCGTTTTGGAGACCGTCATTCTGATGTACAGGTGGTCAGAGAGGGTCTCCACGTCCCCCAGGACACGCCATCCCGCTACGCGCGCAGCAATGGCAGGGGTCGCGATTGTGATGTCCACAATGGACCCCCCATTAAGCCGTACACACGTGTCAGCGTTGCCCTGGTTTAGGACTACTAGCCCCAGTGCCACCACCCATTCCAGAAGGGCTTCCCCCTTGGAGTTGGTGCTGGGACATCCCCACGCCGTGCTTTTGGCATTTAGATCTCCCAGCACCATTACAGGAGCCGGTGCCGCGCTCCGAATCACTCTGCTTACTCTCTCGAGGAAGTCCTCGAAGGCACGCAGCGGCCTATTGGGGGAGAAATACACCCCAACAAGGACAGTATCTCCCCACTTTGCCGCGACATACCCCGGCCCACTTTCGATCCTCGAGAGAGGAATGTGGCCCACTTGCGGAACGGTGATCGCCACCAGCCCCCGCGTGTCTCCTACCCAGTTAGGGAGAGGGGGGACGCAGTAGGGCTCCGCGATGACGGCAGCTGCAATGCCCCACTCTGCCACGTGCTGAACTATGAGGTCCTGTGCACGTGCGCAGACATTGGCATTGCACTGCAGCACCTCAAGATGTTGTGAGGGCCGCCTGTCCATCAATGTTCCATCGCGGGACCCTCCGAAGGTGCCGGTGGCCTACTGGGCGGCAATTTTCCCCTAGTGCGCGGGGGGTTACACGATTTGCCCCCCATCACATGTTTGGCCGATAATTTCGCCTGGTGGCAGACGGCGCACCAAGGTTCTTTCGCCGCACACTCAACAGAGGAGTGACCCGGTTTGCTGCATCGGTGGCAGTGATCGGTCCTGTCCACCGGGGAGGGGCAGAGGGCTCTGGTGTGGCCCATGCCCAGACATTTAAAGCATCGCATGGGCAGTGCTTTGAGCCCCCTAACCATTGCGGAGGACCAGCCGACAGACAAACGCCCCAAAGTTACCAGAGCATTGGCCGCCAATACAGGGCAGGTAACGATGACTGCCCCAGTTTGATCCGACGCCATTCTTATGACCCCTACTTTCACTTGTTCTGGTGGGCATTTGCCAGCCTTTGCCACCGCTTCCTGCAGCATCGCCAGAGTCACTCCTTCGTTGAACCCGGTCACTTTCACCTGCGCTGTCTTGAACGGCCGGGTCACCTCCACTTCGTCGCCGACTAATTCCCGTAGTTTTGCAGCAAGGGTGTCGGCGATAGCCCCACTGTCTGCACCGGGGACCTCGATTATTCGAGCCCCCGTGGCCGTGCTCCGCACCCCCACGTGCTCTATCCCCACAGTGGCCAGATCAAGGTTGGCGGTGACCGTCGTCATGATCGACTTGTAGTCGGTGTTAACACCAGGTTTAAGGGTCACCACCACCGCAGTTGACTTAGGGGGGGTGAACCTCACTGCTTTCGGGGCCTGACTTTTCGGAGCCTGGGCTTGAGCCGTCTCTTTTTGGGCGGGAGCAGACTTCTTGCCCTTCCCCTTTCCTTTCCCTTTGTGCACCACAGTGGACCATGTTCCATCCGCCTCAGGAGTGGGCTCCTGTGAGGGCGCCCCGCTGGCCTCGCCCGAGGATTGTTGCGAGGTATCCTTAGAGGTCTTGGGGGGTCGCTGTGCCGGTCCTGGCCTGGCTGGGGGCATGAGAGTAGAACCCGTCGAAACTCCCGATGGCCCCGCTCTTGGCTCGTTCGCCACTCGTGCATCCGGTTGCTGGCTCCTAGCTACAGCCTCTCTTTTTTTGTCCGCGGCTAGGGGAGGGCGCACAGTCGGGTTTGGCGCGATAAGTCCCCTCTTTTCGGCCTCTTTGAGGCGATCATTCACCATGCCGCCCAGAGACAAAAACATTTCCCTGGAAAAGGACTCTTTGAAGTCAAGGAGGAGCTCCTTCACCTCCTCCAGGGAAGTGCCCGTCACGGCTTGGGTGGAGCTTCCAGTCACCTCTCTTTCTGAAAAGGCCGTACGGAGGGCCTTCGTCTCCTTTTTGAGGTGGGCTAGTTCCTCGCGCATTCTTCTGTTATCAGCCCTGAGGACACGGATAACCTCAGCCTCATTGGACTGCGCCTGGATTTTTTCTGCCGCATCCAGTATGTCACAGCAGGCCATTTTCATTTCCCGCCAGACCGTGCCCTTGAGGTTGCCCGATTTGTTGGCGTTCTCCATGACCTTTTTAGCAGCTGCGCGGACAACCTCAAGGTTTTCCTCCACAGCAGAAGCCGGCGCAGCCCTGGGTTCCCCGCCCAGACGATAGTCCTCAGCACTCCGGTTCGCTACCCTCTCACCATCATCATGGTCCTCTGAGAAGTCCCGCATACGGGCTTTCGCCTCGCCGTAGGTGCGGCGTGCTGTTGGCCGACGACGCCCCGAAGACGGGGTTTTGTTCCCCATGTCTCCATCGTTTCTGATGGGATCTGCCTGTATTGGCTCACCGGAATATTCCGCATGTTCCGCCGCCTCCTTGGCCTCCATTAGGCGCACATGCTCAAGGAGTTCCCGGTCTGCCGCCTCAATGTCCAGTTCCGCTTGTGTTTTACCGGAACCTCGATCCGGACCTGAATGCCCCCTGCCCCTCTTAGCAGTTGGGGTTTTGGTTTTTATGGAGGGAGTAGGGGTAGGCGTCTTTAATACAGCCATACCTTCTTCTTTCCTCTTTCCGTCCGATTCCTCCTCGGAATCACCATATCTCCGCTTTAGGCCTTGTGCGATGAGGTCCGATGCTCCGGTCATATGGCTATTTGATGACACATCACTCTCATCATCACTCGGCACGTTTACAGCGCTGAGCTGGGTCTTTGGACGACTCATCCCTGAGGTTCCGGGGAAGTCGTCATTGTGTTGGCCTTCTCGGCCCGCCTCATCCTCCAAGTTTGAAAATTTATTTTTAGTTGAGAAATCCATAAGAGTCCCACGAGTATGGGGGAAATAAACAGTCCACCCGAGCAGAGACCCCTGTACTCGGGTAAGCCTAGGGTGTAACCCACCTAGGGTGTCGGCCGGTGCCCTGGTGGGAGAAGCGCTCAAGACTGATCTTCCTGTCAGCCATGCATCCCCTCGCGGCGCCTCCAAGCACTTGGGATTCAGGGTGATTTATTATAGAGGTTTTCTTCCTCGCGGGCCGGGCGGTTAAGCCAAGCCCCTCGGTCACAGAGGAAATCCTCCGAGATTACGAGATCGGCGGTGACGGGAACGCATGAAACGCTCCCGCCTGCCCTGAAGTTAACAACCCCAAAGGCCCGTCGATTTTCGCCACTGACTGCGTTACCGTCAGTGGCACCCGCACAGAAAAGACAGAGATCCAGGGGATCCTTCTTTCCATACGCAAGAGACGCACATCCGCTTAGTATCTTATTTAAGATGCGATGGAGTGGTCAGAGAGGCGAAGATCCGAATAGTAGAACTTGCTCTCCCAAGCGATAGCAGGATATTAGCCGACAGTCAATAAGACCCCGTCAACGGGGAGTTATTAACTGTCGCCCAGGGTGCACCGTCCCAAGTCACTTGTCAACCCGCTCTCTCGCCGGATCCTATTGGATCAAGCGAGAACGCAAAGTTTTCAAGTGACTGGGCACTCGAGGAGGTTTCCTGCACTTAGCACCCCAACCTAACCTAACCTAACCTAACCTAACCTAACCTAACCTAACCTAACCTAACCTAACCTAACCTAACCTAACCTAACCTAACCTAACCTAACCTAACCTAACCTAACCTAACCTCACGTTCAGAAGTCATGTCACACAAGTGTTGGCCAAGGCGACCAAAATCTTCAAAAAACTTTCCATCTTCTCCAGAGCCACTTGGGGAGCACACCCCGAGAACATAAAGACTATTTATAAACATGTTGTGGAACCAATAGTCACTTACGGCGCAGGCATCTGGGGACACGTTGCAAAACTGAAGGTGGTACGCAGGAAAATGCTATCTGCGCAAAGGGGATTTGCTCTGAGAGCTATAAGGGCATTCAGGACAGTCTCTACCAACGCAGCCCTAGCACTCGCGCAATTAACACCTCTCGACCTAAAGGTATTGGAAGTAAGTCGGATTGAGAGGGCACGCCTGACTGGAACTTTTGAATCACTTCCAGATGCCATGCTCGAGAAACCCACCCCTTCTCACGAATTGCTTCACCCAGCCCGTCGTATAACCCTGAAATCTTCACAGACAAATGAAGTGCATAACACAGTTCAGACTCAACAAAACACTCACACAGGCAGCAACATACCCACCTCGCACACACAAATTTACACAGACGGTAGCAAACATGAGGACGGCTCCGCCGGGGCCGCCTTTGTTTGCTATCAAAACAACAGAACAGATCCTATACACACCAAGAAACTCAAGCTACACAAATGCTGCTCAGTCTTCCAGGCGGAGCTGTTCGCCATTCTCGAAGCTTGTCGCTGGGCCCTACGCCGAGGTTTTGCGGATGTGACCATACTATCGGACTCGATGTCTGCGATCAAAGCTCTGGAGGACCGCAGTAACTCTCACCCTCTGGTGAGTGAAGTCTTCCAGGTTGTGGCGAGGCATCGAGAGATAGGTCGCATCCACTTGACTTGGGTAAAGGGGCATACCGGCATCGACGGCAACGAAGTGGCGGACCGCGCTGCCAAGGCAGCAGCCCTACTACACAAATCCAATGATTACGATGCCATACCGACATCGTACATCAAACACCTCATACGCACACACACTCACAACACTTGGCAGCACAGGTACACAAGCGAACCACAAGGCTCACATACACGCACACTCCTACCAACTTTAAAGCATATACATACACTCTTCACAAAAACACCCGTAACATTTACACTCACACAATCACTCACAGGCCATGGGTTCCACAGGAGTTACTTGCACAGATTTCATATCATTGATACAGACTCATGTCCCTGCGATGGCACATCCAAGCAAGATCCCGAGCATATAATGAAACACTGTCCTAGATTTGGCGCAAGAAGATCCGAACACGAACTCTGCTGTAGCATGTTGAATATCGCCGACCCATACAGGCTGACAGAACTGATGACTAAGGAGTCTGCCTTGTTATCATGGGTTGAATTTAGCCACTACGTATTCTCACACATCAGAGAGTTTAATGACAGGGCGGCGAATACTTCAAATCAGTAGGAAAAAAAAAAAAAAAAAAAAAAAAAAAATATATGCAATAATATATATATATAATAATAATATATAAATATATGTGAATATAAAATATTATATATTAATTGAACTTCGCGACTTTTCATACCTGTAGCGACTTTATAAGAGATCCAACTGGACATAAATGCATCAAATAGCAACAAAACCAGATGGATCTAAAACCTTTAAATATAAAACATAAACAGCGATTCAAATAGAATAGAAAAAAAAAAAAAAAAAAAAAAAAAAAAAAAAACCTAACCTAACCTAACCTAACCTAACCTAACCTAACCTAACCTAACCTGCTTTAGAAAGGGCCCTAGATATTGTCAGAACCGCTAAAGCGGAGGGTCGTCAAGTCATTGCAATATCCCTCGATATAAAGGCTGCGTTTGACAATGCATGGTGGCCGGCACTGTTTGAGCGTCTCCGACACATTAATTGCCCGAAGAACATGTTTCGACTCATCCAGAGTTACATTACTGACAGAATCGTCTCTCTGGACTACGCCAACTGCACGGCATCAAAGATGATGTCCAAAGGATGCGTACAGGGTTCGGCTTGTGGTCCGGTATTCTGGAATGTGATTCTGGATGAGTTGCTCGCATTGCCTTTGCCAGGGGGAGCGCATATACAGGCCTTCGCGGACGACGTGCTAGTGATTGTGGAGGGTAAAACGCAGGCCGAGGTGGAGGTTATCGCGGAGGCTTGTCTGAGAGACATAAATTCCTGGGGTGAACGGGTGAAGCTCCAGTTTGGACCGGACAAAACGCAAGCTATATCTTTCACGGCAAAAACCAAACGCGCAAGCATAAAAATTAATAATACAGATATAATAATGTTTGATCAGATCAAAATACTAGGAGTTATAATAGACAATAAATTAAATTTTATCCAACATGCCAATTATATAATTAAAAAAGCCACCAAAATTTTCAAAAACCTGTGCAAATTTGTCCGGCCCACTTGGGGCGTTCATCCCGCGAATGTAGAGTGTATCTATAGACAGGTTATTATCCCGATTATAACTTACGCGGCAGGTATTTGGGGTTCCGCAACCAGATTCTACTCGGTGCGGCGTGCCCTGCGATCTTTTCAAAGAGGTTTCGCCATAAGAGCCATTCGCGGGTTCCATACGATTTCAGCAGTCGCAGCGGAGGCGCTGGCGCAATTTCCACCACTCCATCTTGTGGTAAACGAGGCGCAACAACTGCATATCATTAAAAAGACAGGAACAGTTGAGGATCTTCCTGGTGATATCGAGCTATACAAGAGAATAAAAGTAAGAGAGCTCCTACATCCAGCTAAACGCATTAGCATCGAGTACAAGGAAGTCTCCACTCAGGATGAGACCACTGCTCTTATAGACCCCGATGCTCCCAATATATTCACAGATGGCAGCAAGACAGCGGAAGGGGAAACTGGGGCTTCGTTTGTGGTTATAATGCAAGGTCATCCAGCAATACGGAAGTTTAAGTTGTGTCGAACAGCATCGGTCTTTATTTGCGAACTTTTCGCCATCTATCAATCGCTAATTTGGCTTAATAAATACAACTATCCTTCTGCGACTATCTTTTCGGACTCTCTTTCTTCCCTCAAAGCCCTTCAGGATCGCAGTAACACAGACCCCCTGGTGTGGCGGATCCATTGCCTCCTCAGCCAATTGTATAGCGCCAACACAACAGTTAACTTCGTTTGGACTAAAGCGCACGTGGGGATAGTAGGGAATGAAATAGCAGATATTGCCGCCAAGGAGGCAGCTGCCAAGAAGACAGCAGCGGCAATAAATGTTTTCCCTCTATCCCACGCCAAACGATTTTTAAAAAAGCGTCTACTTGAAGCCTGGCAGGAGGACTACGAGTCCGCCCCTCAGGGAGCTGCTACTAAAACATATTTTAAAAACATCTCTGACATAGCTGACTTCCGGAGTGTAATACAGCCCTCCTTCGCTATCACCCAAATACTAACTGGACATGGGTACCACAAACATTATCTTCACAGATTCAAAATAACCATCAATGACTACTGTCCCTGTGATGATCAGTCATCACAAACTATTGACCACATTTTAAAAGACTGCCCAATATTTTATCGAACGAGAGAAGACTATCTAATGGCTTGTGACAAAGCGAAAGTAGAGCCTTTCAATTTGTTGAACTCCATCAAGCATGTTTCCACATCCGCAACATTGGTTGCGCATGTGGACAACATTGTATATAGATTAAAAACAGTAAACGGCACATAATCAACAGCACAAATAAATAATTAACAAATGTAACAGCACCTGTATCAAATGGCAGGTGTACAAACATATAGAGAACCCAAATAAGAATATAACCTGTTCCCAAATACCATGAAAATTTTATCTAAATATACGATATTAAATTTAAAAAAAAAAAAAAAAAAAAAAAAAAACCTAACCTAACCTAACCTAACCTAACCTTTTTTTTTTTTTTTTTTTTTTTTTTATTTACCCCTCCGGCGGCCGCACCAGCCGTTGTGAGGGCGTCATGGGATCGCTAAGCATTCTACCACGACGCCCTCCGGCTTGACCCAACGGTCACCTCAGTATTGGGCCAGGCGGGCATATCGTGCCCGCCTTCGGCCCCGACCACGGCCTCGCCGAAGCCGTGGTGCGTCCGCTCTGGCCTCGCGTTCTCGCTCGGCCGCCTCCTTCTGCGACATTACTGTTTCGCAGAAGGAGGCCACTGCATCCCAATACCTCTCGCCACACAGCATCATTGCGACGATGCTGTGTAGCGAGAAGTCTCGGTGCCCTAGGGCTACCCCCAACTGAACTCTTTCAGGGGCCCACATCTGACAGTCTGCCAGAGTGTGTTGAGCCGTATCATCCGGCTCCCCACACTCATGGCAGACCGGGCCCGGCTCCCTGCCAATTTTGTGCAGGTAATGACCGAAGCACCCGTGTCCGGTCATTACCTGCGTCATCCGGAACGTCAGCTGGCCATGGCTCCGGTTCAACCACACCGGGAGCGATGGGAGGAGCGCCCCAATGGTTTGAACTCCATATGGGGAATTCTCCAGCTCTACTCTCCATCGCCCCTGTAGCCTGACCTCGGCCAGCTGACGTATTCTATTTACCTCCGAGGGAGCGGGCTCAGCGCCACCCTCTCGCATCCTTGCCCGCTCCCTATATACTTCTGCTTGGACCACCGCGTCCATCTCCCACGGCGGAGTCCCGGCCAGGGCGCATGCTGCCGCCCAAGAGACCGTAACATATGCCCTTGCTAGACGATTTGCCACAACTCTTTGTGGTCGTCGTAGCAGGGCCTTGTTGGCTCTGGAGAGCCTGTCCGCCCAAATGGGCGCCCCGTACAGCGCCATGCTGCGGGTGATTCCCGCATAAAGGCGGCGGCACGGGGCCCCAGGCCCTCCAATATTGGGCAGCAGCCTGGCCATGGCCGACGCTGCACCAACGACCCGGGGAGCTAGCTGTTTGAAATGCTCCCCGAAGTTCCAACGTGAGTCCAGGATGAGGCCCAGGTATTTTATATTGGGCCTCAGCTGAACCCCTACTCCGCCAATTGAGATGGTTGCGTCGGGTGGTGGACGCCATCTTCGTCCTTTTCCGAAGGCGATGACCTCGCACTTGTTTGGGGCCACCTTTAGGCCGAGCAGCCTGATGCGAGTTACCATCAGGTCTGCTGCGACCGTCGCTCTACGCAGGGTCTCCTCTATATTCTCACCCCGGACTGCCAACATTGTGTCATCCGCATAGCAGATGACAATAGTCCGGGGTAGATCGACCCCGCGGATGGCCCAGTCATACCCGATGTTCCACAGCAGGGGTCCAAGCACCGACCCCTGTGGAACACCGCAGGTCATCGCCCTCACCATTCTTCCATCTTTGGTGTCGTAGAGCACCACTCTTTCGGTGAGGTAGTGCCCTACGACAGCCCTCAAGTAGAGGGGCACTCCATGATAGCGGAGTGCCTCCTCTATAACTTCATAGGGGAGGGAGCCGAACGCGTTGGCTATGTCAAGAGACACCGCCACGGCTCCACTCCCCTCATCCGTTGCCTCCTCCGAGAATGCCCTTAGCTTTTGAAGGGCGTCAATGGTGGACCGCCCGGTTCTGAAACCGTATTGGCGGTCCGACACATTGGGCCCTTCTCCCTCTAGGTGCTGGATGATCCGTCGCGCAATAATGCGCTCGAGCATCTTGCCGGTTTCATCCAGCATCAGTAGGGGCCTCCAGCCCGAGGGGGAGTCCTCGGGTCGGCTCTCCTTCCTTAGAAGGCAGAGCCTACCCTCCTTCCACGGTCTCGGGAACCGCCCTGTCGACAGACAATCATCGAACAGGTCTTTCAGACGGTTCCCGAGGTGCGCCAAGGCCACCGGCAGGACGAGGCCGGGGACGCCATCCGGGCCCGGTGCCTTTTTACAGGCCCGGAGACGTTCTACGCCCCGGTTGAACTCATCGTCCGTTACCGGGGGCGCGCTCATCGTGGATGCCTCCCTCTCGGGGGGGGACATTCTCGGAGGCTCGAATATCTGAGCTGCCGGGAAAAGGCTTCCGACTATTCCATTCAGGAGGTCCGGCTCCATAGAGGCTGTGGGGGGGGCGTAGCGCATTTTGTTGCGAACTACCCTATATGGCCTCCCCCACGGGTCCCTATCCAGCGTGGCCAGAAAGGCAATTTGTGCCTCCTCTTTGGCTTTGGCAATGGCCGCCGACAGGGCACCCTTGGCCTCACGGAGGGCGAAGAGCAAACCAGCTTCCTCCGCACCTCCGGGGTTGTAATTACTCCGCCGTCTGCATCGGGTATAATCCCGACGGGCCCTATTGCTGGTGCGTCGGAGTGCAGCGATTTCCTCCGACCACCAGTAGACCCGTCTCTTGGCAGACGGCGGGCCGGACCTCCTCATGGAAGCGTCACAAACTTCTGTGAGCGACGCACGGAAGCCTATAGCTCGTTCTTCCACACCGAGGGAACGGCTCGGTGTGGGCAATCTCCATACATTAACCATGGCAGCCTCGTCAGCCAGGTCCCTGTCGAGACTTGCCATGTTCCACCTAGGGAAGCGACTGCGTCCCCCCATGGGGAGCTGGGACTGGGGCGTGTTGGTGACCCTCATCCTGATATATAGGTGATCGGAGAGGGTCTCCACGTCCTCCAGGACACGCCAATCCGCAATGCGTGCGGCTATGGCTGGGGTCGCGAACGTGACGTCCACTATCGACCCACCGTTGTGCCGCACGCAAGTGTCGGCGTTGCCCCGGTTTAGGACCGTTAGTCCCAGTGCCACCATCCATTCCAGGAGGGACTCCCCCCTTGGGTCGGTAGCAGGAGACCCCCACGCCACACACTTGGCATTTAGGTCTCCCGCCACTATTACAGGAGCTGGTGCTGCATTCCGGACCACCCTGCCCACTCTCTCGAGGTAATCCTCGAAGGCACGTCGCGGTCTGTTGGGGGAAAAGTACACTCCAACTATGGTGGTTTTTCCCCACCTGGCCGCGACGTACCCCGATCCGCACTCAATTTTCGAGAGCGCAGGGTGTCCTCCCACTTGTGGGACTGTAAGAGCAACCAGCCCCTCCGTGTCTCCGACCCAATTGGGGAGAGGGGGGACGCAGTAGGGCTCCGCGATTATGGCAAGTGAAACGCCCCACTCCGCCACGTGCTGGACCACCAAGTCCTGAGCACGGGCGCAAGCGTTGACGTTGCACTGCAGCACCTCTGGATAGCTTATTTGAAGTCTATCCATTTAATGCTCCATCGCGGGGCCCTCCGAGACCGCCGGCCGTGCCGTCGGAAGTTTGCCCCTAGTGCGCGGGGGGTTGCAGGATTTACCCCCCATTATGTGTTTGGCCGGCAATTTCGCTTGATGGCACACTGCGCACCAGGGCTCCGTCACTTCGCACTCCGAGGCGGAGTGCCCAGGCTTACTACAGCGATGGCAGTCTAACGATCTGTCCACCGGGGAGGGGCAGAGGGCTCTGGTGTGGCCCATGCCCATACACCTGAAGCACCGCATTGGCAGTGCTTCGAGCCCTCGTACTGACGCTGAGGACCAGCCAACGACTACGCGGCCAGCGTCAATAAGCGCATTGGCCGCCAGGACAGGGCAGGTTATTATAACCGCCCCAGTTTGGTTCGCCGCCATGCGCATAGCCCCCACTCTGATCTGCCCCGGTGGGCATTTGCCAATTTTGGCAGTCGCCTGCTGCAGCATCTCCGGAGTCACGCCCTCGTTCAGTCCGGAGATCCTGATTTGCGCCGTCTTGCACGGCCTGGACACCTCCACCTCAGCTCCCACGATCTCTCTCAACTTAGCCGCCAACGTGTCGGCCATTGGGCCACTTTCTGCCCCGGGGACCTCGATTATACGTGCCCCGGTGGCCGTGCTCCGTACGCCGACGTGGCTGATGCCAACCGTCGCAAGATCCAAATTGGCAGTGACCCTGGTCAGGACGGACTTATAATCCGTCTTGGCATCGGCCTTCAGGGTCATCACTACCGCTGCAGATTTTGGCGTGGCAAATCTGATTGGCTTCGGCTGGGTATTGGGAGCACGAACTTGAGCCGTTTGGGCCTGGGGGGGGGGAGGATTTCTTCCCCTTCCCTTTGCCTTTCCGTGCCACTGTAGACCACGACTCCTCCGTTGTCATGTTGGCGGCCTCGGTTGTGGATCCCTCCTGCTCTCCTTGCAGGGTTTTGGGAGCCTGCTGGGGTTTCTCCTGTGTGGCTCTGATGGCCTTCTGCTTGGGCCCCGGCCTGGCAGGCGGCATTAGGGTGGAGACCGCCTGGACTCCAGATGGGCCCGCCTGTGGTTCCGCCGCCTTTTCTCCCTTCTCGGGCTCTCTTGCCTTTTCGGCCTCCTTAGCCTTCTCGGCCTCCCTTCTCAAGTCTGCCGCCAAGGGGGGACGGATGACCGGCTCCGGGGCCAGCAGGCCCCTTTTTTCGGCTTCCTTGAGCCGGTCGCTGACCATCCCCCCCAGGGACAGAAACAGCTCCCTTGAGAGGGACTCCTTGAAGTCTCCAAGGAGAGACTTCACCTCTTCGAGGGTGTTTGCTGCGGGACCAACTGGGACGCTTGCCTTCTCTCTTTCCGAGAAGGCCGTGCGGAGGGCCTTAGTCTCCCTCTGCAGGAGGGCCAGCTCCTCCCGCATCCTCTTGTTGTCTGCCCTTAGTTGGCGAACATACTCGGCCTCGTCCGATTGGGTCTCCATTCTATCAGCCGCCTCAAGAATTTCTTGGCAGGCCAATTTCATGTCCCGCCATACTGTTCCCTTGAGGTTGCCCGACTTCTTGGCTTCCTCGAGGACCCTCTTTGTGGCTGCACGGACTACCTCGCAGTTCTCCTCTACAGCCGAGGCCGGCATCCGCTTATTCTCCGTACGCCTGAAGCTTTCCGCAGTGCGGTCCGCTCCATTTTCGAAGTCAGCATATTCTGCCGACAACTCTCGCATCCTATCCTTCGCCTCTTGGATACCGTACGCGCGGCGCGCTGCGGGACGGCCACGGGCTGAGGAGGACACCTTTTTCCCTCTCTCTCCCTCCAACACCTCTTCATCAGCCTTCCTCTTAACAGAAGGAACCTTCCCGGGTAGAATCACCTCCGGAAGGTACTCTACGTCCGAATCAGAGAGGACGGAGCCATACTCGGACTCCCGACGGCTCTCTCCGGTTTCCCTCTCCAGAGACCTGGGGTCAGCTCCTTCACCGGGTGTGAGGGGCCTAGTCATTACGGATCTAGACCTACCTCTCTGTGCCTTCCTGGCCACCCTGCTCCTAGTGCCTACCGCCGAGTCATCCGATAGCACCTCCTCAGATCCCTCTCTGCTCCTTTCGTGCTCGGATCTGGATCTGCCCTCTCCCACATCCGAATTTTCCCCCCCCTTTTTAATCTTTCCCTTACGTTGGCCCTGAGAAGGGCCTTTTTTTAAAAATCGCCCGGAGGCGTCTCTCAGCAGTAATTGCTCAGCCATTTCGACACAAGTATTGCTCCGACTGCACAGAACCAATCAGCCGTCGGCCTGCCACTCCGTTACGGTGGTCAGGACGCGACGTTGCCCAGGGGACGCGACGTGGACGCTAGCTCTTTTTTTTTTTTTTTTTTTTGATTTCGCAGGGGAATGCTTTTACGCACGGAGTGTGGGACTCCTGGGCCGCTACTCGGCCCAGACTACCCACTAAACCCCTGCGGGTGCCATCGGCCGCTTTGCATGGAGGCGCCTTGGATCTAGCTAGCACAAGACGCCTCAGCGACTGGCCGGTCTCTCTGTCAGAAACCGGACTCTCCACTCTCAGAGGCCCTCCGACACCTGGAGGACCTCTGCCACCGGGTGGGACTATCTAGTCCCACTCTTATGGGGGCGCTTCCAGGCGCGCTAAGTAGCGCCTGCGTCGCACCCCCGCTCTCCGTCTCCGGATCGGGTCCGCGAGGGGGTCGTCCTCGCGGTCCCTTTCCTCGGCCTCCCTCTGCGACATAACGGTCTCGCAGAAGGAGGCCATTTCCGTCCAAGCTCTGTCGCTCTCGAGCATCGCGTTGACGACACTCGGGAGCGACAGGTCCACTCCGCCTAGCGCGGCGGCCAACTCTTGGCGCTGCCGGATCCACCTAGGACACCGCTCTAGGACATGTTGAGCGGTGTCCCGAGCCTCGCCACAATCATGGCATCGTGGCTCGGCCTCTCTCTGGGCCACGCGGTGTAGGTACTCACCGAAGCAACCGTGCCCGGTGAGCACCTGCGTCATGCGGAAGGTGAGAGGTTTGCGCCGTCTCAGCATCCACCTCTCCAGGACCGGGCGCAGGGCCTCCGCTGTGCGTACACCGTACGCTGCCTGCGCCAGGTCCGCCTCCCACCTCCGCAAGAGTTCCGCTTGCCCTCGCAGGCGCACCCGCCGCACAACCTCCACCGGGGGGCGCTCGCCGATTTCCCTCCTTCTAGCCACAAAGTGGTACACTTCGGCGAGCACCTCCGCCACCAATTCCCACGGCGGGTCGCCCGCGAGGGCCGTGGCCGCAGAGAAGGCCACTGTACGGTACCCCCGTATCACCCTCACCGCGATCACCTTCTGCGCCTGTCTTAGAAGGCGTTTGTTCGTCGCGGTGAGGGCGTCCACCCAGATGGGGGCACCGTACATCGCCATGCTCCGGCAGACGCCAGAATAGAGCCGCCTTACTGCTTCGCTCGGCCCACCCAGGTTGGGGAGGAGTCGGCCGAGCGAAGCAGCCGTCCTGATGATCTTCGGCCCCAGTTCCCGAAAGTGGGGGCCGAAAGACCATCGTCCGTCGAGGATGAGGCCCAGATACTTCATCTGGGTGCTCACCCTCAACTCCTCCTGACCCACCCGGAGGCGCGCTCCTGGGGGGGGACCCCGCGTACGGGCCCCGCGGAAAAGGAGGACTTCGGTCTTGTCCAAACGGACCCGAAGCCCAAGCCTTTTTATGCGGTCGACCAATAGGGCAAGGCCCGTTTCAGCCAACCGCGCCGCCTCACCAAAATTCGCACCCCGGGACGTGAAGAGAGTGTCATCCGCGTAGCAGATGACACCCGTCCCGGGGGGAAGCCGGCACCGCAGGACCCAATCGTAAGCGATGTCCCACAGGATAGGGCCGAGTATCGACCCCTGCGGGACACCGCACCCGACGCTCCGCCGAACCATCCGTCCCCCCCTGTCCTCGAACAGGACGATGCGCTCCTCCAGATACGCCCCCAACAGCCTCCGCAGATACAGGGGCACTCTGAAATACTCGAGTGCCTCCCGTATTACACTGTGCGGAATGCTGTTGAAGGCGTTGGCGATGTCGAGGGACGTCGCCAGGGTCACCTCACCTTCCCGATCCGCCTCCTCCGTCACCGATCGTAGACGCCTAAGGGCATCGATGGTGGACCTCTCGGCCCGGAACCCATACTGCGCGTCAGAGAGACGCAGTCCCGGGCCATCCTCCACGTGCCGAACGAGCCGCGAAGCCACGACACTCTCCAGGGCCTTCGCAGCTTCGCTCAGCAGGACCAGAGGTCGCACCGCCGAGGCCGAGTCCAGGGGCCGGCTGCCCTTCGGAATAAGGCAGAGCCGACCCTCCTTCCAGAGTTTCGGAAACCGCCCCTCCCGCAAACAGCGGTTGAGCAGCTCCCGAAACCTGTCTCCGAGATGCACGAGAATCAGCGCAAGCATCTTCCCGTGCACCCCGTCTGGACCCGGTGCCCTTTTCTTCGTCCGGAGGCGGTCGAGGACCACCTCCATTTCGACGTCGGTGACGGAAGGCGGATCAGCCTCCACCTCACCTGCCTCCACTCCGTCAGGCGGCTGTCGGACCATTCTCGGAGGGGAAAACCCTCGCGGATTGCCGGGGAATAGCTCCCCGACAATCTCCTCCAGGAGAGCTGGCTGGAGAGTCTCCGTCAATGGGGCCGCCAGTGGACGCAGCTTGTCTCGCGCCCACTTGTACGGGCGACCCCACGGGTCTCTTTCTATGCCCTCCACCAGCTCCTCGAAGGCTTCCTCCTTGGCCCGACTGATGGCCAGCTGCAGCTCCAACCGTTTCTCCACATACACCGCATACAGCTGGTCATCCCTCTCCTCGTCACGGGGGCTGCGCCGTCGACTCCGGCAGTACGCTCTTCGGGCCCCGTTGCAGGCGGTTCGAAGAGCGGCAATCTCCGTCGACCACCAGTACACCGCCCGTCTAGGGGGGGGGCGACTGACGCTAGGCATGGCCGCTCTGCACACTGCAGTGCAGGTATCGCTGAAGCGGCCAGCCGCTTCGTCTACCCCCATTGCCACGAGAGACGGGAGGCTCCAGCGGCCGACGATAGCCGCCTCTTCCGCCAGCTCCAAGTCGAGCCGCGTGAGCGCCCAGCGCGGAAATCTACTGCGCACCCGCGACGATGTTGCCGCCTGACCTTCGGGGGTGGCAGACACCTCGAACCGTATATACAGGTGGTCCGAGAGTGTCTCCACCCCCACTTCCACCCTCCAGTCCGTTACTGTGCGCGCGACAGCGGGGGTGGCAAACGTCAAGTCTACCACCGAACCCCCCGTCCGCCGCACGCACGTCTGGGCTGTCCCCCTATTCAGAAGAGACAGCCCCGCGGCTAGCGCCCATTCTTCCACTTTCTGCCCCTTGGGGTCAGTGGCCGGATTCCCCCACGCCGTAGATTTGGCGTTGAAGTCACCGGCCACTAGCACCTTTAGGGGCGCTAGCCGCCTTACCTCCGACCCCAGAGCGTCCAAAAGCTGCTCCAGAGCCGGCAAGTCTCGATTCGGGGAGAAGTAGACGCCAATTATGGCGTACTCTCCCCGGACCACCACCACATAACCACTCCCTCTCCTCCGGATCGTGAGGGGAGGGGCAGCGCCAGACCTGGCCACGACGGCCACGGAGCCAACCAGATCCCCAGCCCAGTGGGGTAGGGAGGGTACCGCGTACGGCTCCGAAACCACCGCGACATCAATGTCCCACTGCGCCATGGATTGCAGGAGGAGATCCTGCGACCTGGCGCAGTGGTTGAGGTTGGCCTGGAGGAAGGCGACCCCCATCACTCCTCCATTTGGCCAGCTGGCGCCGCCTGTTGTCTGCCCTGTCGTGGAGGAGGCGACAGCCCTTTACCGCGGCTTGGCGGGGGGTTACAAGACCTACCCCCCATCACGTGGTCCGCCGGTTTGCCGGCGTCACGGCATACCGCGCAGCGGGGCTCAGCCGCGCAGGACGCGGACATATGGCCCTCCTCTCCGCACCTGTAGCAGAGCCGGCTGCGATCCGTCTGCGATGGGCACAGCGCTGCAGTGTGCCCCTTCCCCATGCACTTGTAGCAGTGCATGGGGCGCGCCGCCAAGTGCTTGAGCCGCGCGCAGCCCCAGCCCACACTAAGGCTGCCCGCCTCGATCAGCTTTTTAGCTGCTGTCACCGGGCAGCGCATGAGGGCCGAGCGGGAGCCCCGCCAGTCTGGGTGGATTTCGCCCACCCAGACCTGATCCTCCGTGCAGCTCCCAGCCTTGGCGACCGCAGCCTTTACCCGCTGCACGGTAGCCGCATCATTCAGGCCCGTCACGCGGAAGTCCGCGGTTTTGACGGGCCTGGAGACCTCCACAACGCCGGAAAGCGCGACCCTCAAGGCCGATGCGAGCGCGTCAGCCTTATCGGAGCTAGTGGAGCCGGGGATCTCAATTAGCCTCGCTCCGGTCGCACTCGGGCGAATCCGAAGCGAGCCAATGCCCAGCTCCTCCAGGTCCACTTCCTGCTCAGCTTTAAGGAGGGCGGAAGCGTATGTAGCCCCATTTTGTGCTGCCTCCGGCTGTAACTTAATAATTACAGCCGAGGAGCGAGGAGCCGACAGCTTCTTCGCCTTCGCTGATGCCGTCTTGGGGGTCGCCGTAGGCGCCGTTGCGGGTGCCACTATAGTCGCCGCCGTGGGTGCTGTTGTAGGCTTGGCCTGGGTCTTTTTCCCCACACCCTTCCCCTTCCCTCGTACTTCGACCCAGGGGAGCTCCGGCGTTGTGTCATCCGCCACTGTGGAGGTCGACGGTCCGAAGGGCCCCCACTCCGTCGCCTTAGCTGCCCCTTTGCGACCCTGCTTCTCAGGGGCCGGACGTGCTGGGGCCCTGACCTCCATCTCCTCCACCACTGGCTGCACAGGCCGCGGCACCCGGTCCAAGCCGGAGGCCTCCTCAATGGCCGCCCTCGCGGCCCTCGCCACCTCGGAGTTATCACCCGCCAGGGGTGGGCGGGCAGTCCTGCGGGAAAGGCGAGACTCCATCTCTGCCAGGCGGCCGTCTATCATTTTGGCCATGGAGGCCTCTAGTCTTTCTACCACCTCCTCATCCCTCAGAGGAGGCGTTTGCCGTTCCGCGGTCCGCGCAGCCTGTGCAGCCTCGCGGCGGGTCTCCTCGAACCCCCGGCGGAGCGCAGCGACCTCTGCCTTCATGTTGGCCACCTCTCTTTGGAGGCGGCCATTGTCGGCTTTGAGGCGCCGAACCTCATCCGACTCGCTGCGCGCCACCAGGGTATCTACGATGTCCCTGATGTCCGAGGAGGCCCGCAAAATCTTTGAGCTGTAGCCCCCCTTGAGGGCAGTGCTCTTTCGGACTAGGCTGGTTATAATTCCCAGCCTCTCCACCGCGGTGTCCATGAGGCCTTCGGCTCCCATGGAACCGAAGTCCCGCACCTCAATGGGGGCTATCTCCAGCCCCTCATCCCCGCTCGGGGGTCCTCCCTTCCTGAAGGCCCGAGCCTCCAGATTGGCCGAAAAGGAGGCTTCCACATCCTCGCTCCTTCGTGCCTCAGCCCGGGCCCTCGTAGCACTTGATGCACCCCGAGCCTTTCCTTTCTTTGAAGCAGCCAGTTTCGGCTGCGGCGCACCAACCTCGGTGTCGGAGCCGCTCACCACCTCTGAGTAGAGGCGCTTGGAACCGAGCACCGACTCCGAGAGCGAGGTGACCGAGCCCAAGCTGCCCAGCAGGCTTCCCAGCCTTCTCTGGCCTACCGCCGAGCCGTCGGTCAGCTCTTCCACCTCCGATTCTCCCAAACTCCTCTCATGCTCGGATCTGGACCTATTTTGGTCCTTCCCCCCATCCGAACTTTTCCCTCCCCCATCCGCATAATTTCCCCCCCTTTTCTTTTTTCTCCCCTTAGGTTGGCCCTGAGAAGGGCCTTTTTTAGCGAATCGCCCGGAGGCGTCTCGCAATGGCTGCGAATCAGACATGGTTAGCAGTTGTTGCTCCGACTGCACAGAACTTATTAGCCGTCGGCCTGCCACTCCGTTACGGTGGACAGGACGCGACGTTTCCAGGGGACGCGACGTGGACGCTAGTTCTGTGGGGTGTCCCCCAACCTAACCTAACCTAACCTAACCTAACCTAACCTAACCTAACCTAACCTAACTTTTTTTTTTTTTTTTTTTTTTTTTTTTTTTTTTTTTTTTTTTTTTTTTTTTTTTGATTTCGCAGGGGAATGCTTTTACGCACGAAGTGTGGGACTCCTGGGCCGCTAGTCGGCCCAGACTACCCACTAAACCCCTGCGGGTGCCGTCAGCCGCTTTGCATGGAGGCGCCTCGGATCTAGCTAGCACAAGACGCCTCAGCGACTGGCCGGTCTCTCATCAGAGACCGGGCTCACCACTCTCAGAGGCCCTCCGACACCTGGAGGACCTCTGCCACCGGGTGGGACTATTTACTAGTCCCACTCTTATGGGGGCGCTTCCAGGCGCGCTAAGTAGCGCCTGCGTCGCACCCCCGCTCTCCGCCTCCGGATCGGGTCTGCGAGGGGGTCGTCCTCGCGGTCCCTTTCCTCGGCCTCCCTCTGCGACATAACGGTCTCGCAGAAGGAGGCCATTGCCGTCCAAGCACTGTCGCTCTCGAGCATCGCGTTGACGACACTCGGGAGCGACAGGTCCACTCCGCCTTTTTTTTTTTTTTTTTTTGATTTCGCAGGGGAATGCTTTTACGCACGGAGTGTGGGACTCCTGGGCCGCTACTCGGCCCAGACTACCCACTAAACCCCTGCGGGTGCCGTCGGCCGCTTTGCATGGAGGCGCCTCGGATCTAACTAGCACAAGACGCCTCAGCGACAGGTCCACTCCGCCTAACCTAACCTAACCTAACCTAACCTTTTTTTTTTTTTTTTTTTTTTTGATTTCGCAGGGGAATGCTTTTACGCACGGAGTGTGGGACTCCTGGGCCGCTACTCGGCCCAGACTACCCACTAAACCCCTGCGGGTGCCGTCGGCCGCTTTGCATGGAGGCGCCTCGGATCTAACTAGCACAAGACGCCTCAGCGACTGGCCGGTCTCTCATCAGAGACCGGACTCTCCACTCTCAGAGGCCCTCCGACACCTGGAGGACCTCTGCCACCGGGTGGGACTAATTTTTAGTCCCACTCTTATGGGGGCGCTTCCAGGCGCGCTAGGTAGCGCCTGCGTCGCACCCCCCCTCTACGCCTCCGGATCGGGTCCGCAAGGGGATCGTCCTCGCGGTCCCTTTCCTCGGCCTCCCTCTGCGACATAACGGTCTCGCAGAAGGAGGCCATTGCCGTCCAAGCTCTGTCGCTCTCGAGCATCGCGTTGACGACACTCGGGAGCGACAGGTCCACCCCGCCTAGCGCGGCGGCCAACTCATGGCGCTGCCGGTTCCACCTAGGACACCGCTCCAGGACATGTTGAGCGGTGTCCTGAGCCCCGCCACAATCGTGGCATTTGGGCTCGGCCTCCCTCTGGGCCACGCGGTGCAGGTACTCACCGAAGCAGCCGTGCCCGGTGAGCACCTGCGTCATGCGGAAGGTGAGAGGTTTGCGACGCCTCAACATCCACCTCTCCAGGACCGGGCGCAGGGCCTCCGCTGTGCGTACACCGTACGCTGCCTGCGCCAGGTCCGCCTCCCACCTCCGCACGAGTTCCGCTTGCCCTCGCAGGCGCACCCGCCGGACAACCTCCACCGTGGGGCGCTCGCCGATTTCCCTCCTTCTAGCCACAAAGTGGTACACTTCGGCGAGCACCTCCGCCACCAATTCCCACGGCGGGTCGCCCGCGAGGGCCGTGGCCGCAGAGAAGGCCACTGTACGGTACCCCCGTATCACCCTCACCGCGATCACCTTCTGCGCCTGCCTAAGAAGGCGTTTGTTCGTCGCGGTGAGGGCGTCCACCCAGATGGGGGCACCGTACATAGCCATGCTCCGGCAGACGCCAGAGTAAAGCCGCCTCACTGCTTCGCTCGGCCCACCCAGATTGGGGAGGAGTCGGCCGAGCGAAGCAGCCGTTCTGATGATCTTCGGCCCCAGTTCCCGAAAGTGGGGGCCGAAAGACCATCGTCCGTCGAGGATGAGGCCCAGATACTTCATCTGGGTGCTCACCCTCAACTCCACCTGACCCACCCGGAGGCGCGCTCCTGGGGGGGGACCCCGCGTACGGGCCCCGCGGAAAAGGAGGACTTCGGTCTTGTCCAAGCGGACCCGAAGCCCAAGCCTTTCTATGCGGTCGACCAATAGGGCAAGGCCCGTTTCGGCCAACCGCGCCGCCTCACCGAAATTCGCACCCCGGGACGTGAAGAGAGTGTCATCCGCATAGCAGATGACGCCCGTCCCGGGGAGAAGCCGGCACCGCAGGACCCAGTCGTAAGCGATGTCCCACAGGATAGGGCCGAGTATCGACCCCTGCGGGACACCGCACCCGACGCTCCGCCGAACCATTCGTCCCCCCCTGTCCTCAAACAGGACGACGCGCTCCTCCAGGTACGCCCCCAACAGCATCCGCAGATACGGGGGCACCCTGAAATACTCGAGTGCCTCCCGTATTACACTGTGCGGAATGCTGTTGAAGGCGTTGGCGATGTCGAGGGACGTCGCCAGGGTCACCTCTCCATCCCGATCCGCCTCCTCCGTCACCGATCGCAGACGCCTAAGGGCATCGATGGTGGACCTCTCGGCCCGGAACCCATACTGCGCGTCAGAGAGACGCAGTCCCGGGCCATCCTCCACGTGCCGAACGAGCCGCGAAGCCACGACACTCTCCAAAGCCTTCGCAGCCTCGCTCAGCAGGACCAGAGGTCGCACCGCCGAGGCCGAGTCCAGGGGCCGGCTCCCCTTCGGGATAAGGCAGAGCCGACCCTCCTTCCAGAGTTTCGGAAACCGCCCCTCCCGCAAACAGCGGTTGAGCAGCTCCCGAAACCTGTCTCCGAGATGCACGAGAATCAGCGCAAGCATCTTCCCGTGCACCCCGTCTGGACCCGGTGCCCTTTTCTTTGTCCGGAGGCGGTCCAGGACCGACTCCATTTCGACGTCGGTGACGGAAGGCGGATCAGCCTCCACCCCATCGGCCTCTACTCCGTCAGGCGGCTGTCGGGCCATTCTCGGCGGAGAAAACCCTCGCGGATTGCCGGGGAATAGATCCCCGACAATCTCCTCCAGGAGAGCTGGCTGGAGAGTCTCCGTCAGTGGGGCCGCCAGTGGACGCAACTTGTCTCGCGCCCACTTGTACGGGCGACCCCACGGGTCACTTTCTATGCCCTCCACCAGCTCCTCGAAGGCTTCCTCCTTGGCCCGACTGATGGCCAGCTGCAGCTCCAACCGTTTCTCCACATACACCGCATACAGCTGGTCATCCCTCTCCTCGTCGCGGGGGCTGCGCCGTCGACTCCGGCAGTACGCTCTTCGGGCCCCGTTGCAGGCGGTTCGAAGAGCGGCAATCTCCGTCGACCACCAGTACACCGCCCGTCTAGGGGGGGGGCGACTGACGCTAGGCATGGCCGCCCTGCACACTGCAGTGCAGGTGTCGCTGAAGCGGCCAGCCGCTTCGTCTACCTCCATTCCCACGAGAGACGGGAGGCTCCAGCGGCCGACGATAGCCGCCTCTTCCGCCAGCTCCAAGTCGAGCCGCGTGAGCGCCCAGCGCGGAAATCGACTGCGCACCCGCGACGATGTTGCCGCCTGACCTTCGGGGGTGGCAGACACCTCGAACCGTATATACAGGTGGTCCGAGAGTGTCTCCACCCCCACTTCCACCCTCCAGTCCGTGACTGTGCGCGCGACAGCGGGGGTGGCAAACGTCAAGTCCACCACCGAACCCCCCGTCCGCCGCACGCACGTCTGGGCTGTCCCCCTATTTAGAAGAGACAGCCCCGCGGCTAGCGCCCATTCTTCCACTTTCTGCCCCTTGGGCTCAGTGGCCGGATTCCCCCACGCCGAACCTAACCTAACCTAACCTAACCTAACCTAACCTAACCTAACCTAACCAGTCCCGTGCCCGCACGCGTACCGAGCACCACGTTTTTGTAACGCTCCGCGCTCAAAAAATCGTAAAAATAGTATTTAAAGTGCAAATAATATAGTGCTATATATCAGCGGATGCGCGCTAACGAGAGCTATCCAGTGGTGTTAAAAGTTTTTAAAATAGTGGAAAGGTGCAGCCAGGACGAAGAAAACAAGAATTCCGGACGTTTGTTTACATCCGGTTCGCACGTGACAAATCCCGTTTTATATCGGGGACTTTGCGAACTGAGACTGTGGAAGTGTGTGCAGTGACGGTGTGTAACGCCAAAAAATTTTTGGGATTTTTCGGGATAAAAGTGACGGCGCCAGTGGTACTTAACCGAAGATAGAAACCGCAAAGTTAACTTGGTGGCCAAAAGCCATTAATTGAGAAAAATTAGCCCAAAGGCACCATAAGGGCATTATTCCCCTGTCCTTGGCCGTCAAGTTGACACAAAACACCAGCGGATATCCAGAGGCAGTAACCAGCCAGAGAGCCAGAAACAGGAGCGGACGTGGAAAAATCCCAAAATTTGGAATTGCAAGTTTACCAACGCACCCAGGAAGATCGGAAGGCGTCCGGACAGTAGTGAACCATCTGGAGCAGTCATCGAAGCAGACCTTTAAGGAAACCCGAACGATATCCGACCAGAGGCAAAGGAGCAGCAGACCAAACTGTAAAGCAAGGTTTACTTTACAGTTGTTTACATCGGGTTTGCATGCCGAAAGTCCCAAATCTTATCGGGAAACCTCGTAATAAAAATCTGAAAGGTATTTATAGTGACCGTGTGAAGCGCCAGAAAAAATTTGGGAATTTTCTGTTCAAAATTGACGAGGCTGGAAGGCTTTACCTACCAGCCCCAACGGCATAATTAACTTTGTGGCAAAAAACCCAGTGTCCCGAAAAAATTGGCCCATTTCGACACTGAGAGTCCTATTCCTGGGCTCACTACCAACAAAACGACGTGCTACACCCGCGGATAACCGGAGTCCATAACCCGCCAGGAAGCCGGGAAGCCGAGCGGCCGCCGGAATCGAGTATTCCCGAGGCCCCACTGCTCCCCGAGTGACCTGTAGGACGAGGGTTAGCAGCCTTCCGCGTGGAGCACAAGTGGAAGAAACCCTGCACAAAGTTCCAGGACCATCCAAAGTCGGAGGAAGAAGTTACAGGCGAAAAACCGATCCAGCCAATCAGCGGTTTTCAGCTTATCCTGACTGAACCCGAGGGATCCGCCAACTGCCGCAACGGGTGTCGATGCAGTGAGCCAAGAGCTACCCGAAGACACCACAGCCGAGCTCCTACTGTTACCCAAAACCCAGCCACAGCGTTTCTTCCCTTCGGGATCACGGAAAAACCGCCATCAGCAAACTTCGGGACAGCCTGCGTTGAAACCCAGGAGACTTGGAGAACTGAAACAAGGTGTAGTCTACAGAACAACTTTCTGACCATAATCGGTAAAATTTTGGAAATTCTAGCTTAGCTGGTTAATTAATTACGAATTTTTTGGCTATCACAGACCTAAAAATAAATCTTTGTTTACATTTTGCAGCAGAACAGCGCCATCTGTTAAAAAATTCTCAGACTACCGAACATTAAATTTTATATTAAATTAGCGAAATTAGTTATTGTTGGTGACTTGTTAAACACTTAAAATCACATCTAAAAATAGTGTTGGTTAGATCGAACACCTCCATCTGGCGGAATTAGGGTGAGGGACTTTTTGAATTATATCTTAAGTTTTACCTCAATCCCCTCGGAAATTCCCGGATCCGGGTGTACGGGTCTGCATCTCCTGAATTTAGACACCATATCTAGCCTTAACATTCGCTCTTAACATTTTGGAAACCCCCTAAATTAAAATTAAAAATTTAGCGCCATCTCTGGACAAACTTTGGAATTAAATTGGTCATTTTCAAAAATTTTTTTCGACCGAAACTGACGACGGGAGGTTGTTGAGGGCATCGCCAGGACCAAAAAAGTCTGGGGAACCATACCTCTGCGACGCTTGGTTCCGGAGATATAAGCCAGGTAGCTTATAGCAGCGGCCATTATAAACAGCTATATCTCTGGATCTACTGGTCGTAGAAGGTTGGGGTTTTTGACAGTTGGTACTGACGGTGCTATCCCTGCCGCTTAGCGACGGTTTCGATTCGAAACCCTCCAAATTAAAACTGAAAATACGGCGCCATCTCTGGGAAAATTTTGGCATTACAAAATTATTTATTACTGAGCTAATGGTCCATGGTTCTAAATAAAAGGTGGTGTTTTTGTTTAAAGTTAGAACTTTTTGGGCTTCTCCAGAGCCAATAGACCTGGTTTTTAAAAGGTCTATATTTTATTGAGCTTGTTATATCATATTTGTCTGCTTTATTCTGATTGATTTTTCTCCTTTATTTATTTTGGTTGACAACGTGCAGGTATACCCTTACGCGTGCGGGAAAGTAATTTTTCGACCGAAGCCGACGACGGGAGGTTGTTGGGGGCGTCGCCAGGACCAAAAAAGTCTGGGGAACCACATCTCTGCGGCGCTTGGTTCCGGAGATATAAGCCAGGTAGCTTATAGCAGTGGCCATTATAAACAGCTATATCTCTGGATCTACTGGTCGTAGAGAGTTGGGGTCTTTGGCGATTGGTATTGGCGGTGCTATACCTACCGCTTGGCGTCGGTTTCGAAGCGAAACCGACTTGGATTTTTTGGTCTGAGTGGACGACGGGAGGTTGTCGGGGACGTTGCGAAGACCAAAAAAGTCCAAAGAACCAGGTCTCTGGGACGCCTGGTACTAAAGATATAGCCGAGGTAGCTTATAGCGGCGGCCATCTTGTAAAATCTAAAAAACCGCATAACTCGGCTCCCCGAAGTCGTAGAGACAAGCGGTTTTCACCGCTGAGGTTGTAATCGACAGCTCCTTGTAGGAGTCGCTAAACCGACTCTACATATTGTAGAGCCACTTTTTATTTTTTATTTTTCTAACTTTGTGTTATTTAACACTGCATTTAGTACATATTGTTTACAAATAGAAGTAATTACTGTTGACTATATTATATAGAGCTCATAGAGCCGCAAAAATTTTGAGTGTAAAACCCGACAAGATCGAATATTGAGTACTCAAATACGAGCTCTACAAGTAGAGCGAAAATTTTACAACTTTTACAAGCCTTTGCTCTACATTGGTAATCTGTACAATATTTTTATTTCTATTTTATTTCTATATTTATATTTTTATTTTTATTTTTTTAAATTTTAGTTGGCTATTGACTTTTGTATTGTTTAATATCTTTGACGCATACCTCCGACATCATGTATAGGACACCACCAGCACAGGACGGTACGGATTTTAACAAATCTCAGGAAGCAGTACGCAAGTCCCCGCCTAAGACAATAACAAAGAAATCGGTAAGACGCAGTATAGGGGAGTTCGAGGCGGGCACTCTTATACCGATTCCAGCGTCTCACACGAGCTTGAAGACGACACAGGCGGGCCCTGCACCATCAAAAGCATCATCAAAGGTAAACAGGACACTTTCGTATGATAGCGGGAAAACTACCACCACAACCAAAACCGTAGCACAGGTGGTGTCTCCAAAGGCGTCCCCAAAAAAGGCAATGATGGACGCTGAAGCATACTACAAAATAGCCACAAGTAGTATAAAGGCTGCCAAAAACCTAAAGACCGAACTTAGGGAGGATTCTCTGAGAGCCATAGAAGGGCTGTATAGATTGGCCAGCAAAGCTGAAAGAGCACTGGAAGATAGGGAACAACCAGGACCCTCGCATGGAAGATGCAACCAGACTGGAATGGACCAGGAGCTCGGTAAAAAACTGGAGGAACATGTGAAACTGCTAACCGAGCATAGGAGGGCCATGGCCGATCTCTCGGATAAAATGGGGAAACAGGAAGAATGCTTGCAAAGAGTGGCTGAGGCCACCTACGCTAGCGTCACAGTAGGTCCGACCCCCATAAACACCGAGAAAGCAGCCCCTCAAAGGAAGACACTGCACTCGTTGGTTATCTCGTCCACCGATGACCAGGAAACCAGCGAAAAGGTCCTTGAAAGGGTGAGGAAGGCAGTGGATGCAAAAGAAGGATGGGTAGAGGTCAGGAACGTCAGAAAGGCGAAAGACAGAAAGATTATTATTGGTCTGAAAACAACTGAAGACAGAGAAAAACTGAAAAACAGAATTGGGAAGAAAGAGAAAGACCTCAAGGTAGAGGAAGTAAAGAACCGAAACCCACTGCTGATCCTTAGAGGAGTGGTTGCTGCACACTCGGATGAGGATATCGCCAAGGCATTTAGAAACCAAAACCGGGGACTATTCGAGGGGGCTAACGAAAATGAGAGCGGTATCGAAATAAAATATAGACGCAAAACGCGAAACCCGCATACCTCGCATGTGGTACTAAGCGTCTCTCCGAGAGTCTGGCAGAGGGCCACAGCAAAGGGCGTAGCGCAGATAGACTTCCAACGAGTCAGGGTCGAGGACCAGTCACCGTTAGCGCAGTGCTCACGCTGCCTCGGCTATGGCCATGGAAAGCGCTTCTGCACTGAGGCTGTGGACCTGTGCAGCCATTGCGGGGGCCCCCACCTTAGAGCGGACTGTGCTGATTGGCTGGCAAATGTACCGCCAAAATGTAAAAACTGCACCAGGGCTAATATTGCAGCAGACGCGCACAACGCGTTTGACCCTGTATGTCAGGTGAGAATGAGGTGGGATGCCATAGCTAGATCATCGGTAGCATATTGCTAAGGGCAGCTTAAAGGAAAAATTCTGTAGCTTCGCGCAGGCGAATCTACAGAAAAAACAGTTGGCCACAAACGAAATTTATATTGAGGCTGAAAAGAGGAAACTCACGGCGGCCCTAATACAGGAGCCCTTCGTAGACGAAACCAAAAGAATGAGAAGTCGACAAGGGATGCGGGTCTTCCAAATGGATAAAAATAACGGCAGCAGGGTAAAGGCAGCAATTGCTGTATTTGATCCGGATTTGATTGTAATACAGCATCCAACGCTGACAACTCCCAATACAGCTGTTATCGAAGTTCAAACCAAGGACGGAAGGCTCGTACTGGTCTCCTTTTATTATGAACCCAGCGAACCAATCGAACCTTACCTGGAAGAGCTGAGAAAAATCATAGAAACGCTGAGACCCAAACACATCCTAATAGGTGGAGACGCAAACGCGAAGAGCTCCTGGTGGGGTAGCCCTAAAATCGATCACAGAGGGGTTGAAATGGCAGGTACCCTTCATGAGCTGGGCCTTCATATCCTCAACACGGGTAATGTACACACATTTGATACTGTAAGAGGGGGGATAAGATACAAAAGTTTTGTCGACGTTACAGCGTGCTCGGTGGAAATGCTAGACCTGGTTGACGAGTGGAAGGTTGACGAAGACCTGGTTAATTCCGACCACAACGGTATAACATTCAATATCAAGACACAAAAAGTAAAAGGTTTACAAGTGAGACGAACTACCAGAATATTCAACACCAAAAAAGCAGACTGGGAAAAATTTATTCAAAAAATTAACCAACTAAAAACACAAGAAAATTTAACACTTTTGGAGATTAAAAATATTAAAAATAGTCATGAAATAAACATAATTGTAGAAAAATTTAACTGTATTATAACAGAAGCTTGCAACTATGCAATACCCAAGAAAAAATTAAAGGAAAAACTCACCGTGCCGTGGTGGTCGGAAAAACTCGCAGGGATGAAAGCAGTTGTCACCAGGTTGAAGCGCCGGATCCGGAACGCTGCACCCATCCGAAGGGATGGTGTCATCGAAGAGTATCTGAAAGAGAAGGAGAAATATGAGATTGAGGCTGTGAAGGCTCAGACGGATAGTTGGAGGGAATTCTGCGGGAAACAGGAGAAGGAGGGCGTCTGGGAGGGCATATATAGGGTTCTAAATAGGACATCTAGGCGCGAGGATGACATTCCCCTGGAGAGTGGAGGACTGGTCCTAAACATGAAAGAATCGGCGGAATTACTTGCCAATACCTTCTACCCGGATGATACGGAGGGAAATGACACGCAATACCACAGAGAGGTAAGAGACAGGGCAGCCAAAATGAATGTAGACAAGCAACCAATGGAATGCGACCCTCCATTCACTATGTTGGAGTTAACCTCTGCGGTAGAGTCATTCAACCCAAAGAAAGCACCGGGTAAGGATGGATATACCGCCGATATCTGTGCAAGAGTTATTTGGAGCGATCCCGAACTTTTCTTGGAACTTACAAACAAATGTTTGGCCCACGGATGCTTCCCGGACCTATGGAAGGAGGCAGCAGTCGTTATCCTGAAAAAGCCAGGAAAGGATCTATATACGACTCCGAAATCGTATCGCCCTATTGGCCTGCTGTCGATCCTTGGAAAGATCTACGAAAAGATGTTGGTCGCCCGACTGAAACATCACCTTTTGCCGAAAATGAGCCGACATCAATATGGTTTTATGCCACAAAAAAGCACCGAAGACTCCCTCTATGCCTTAATGGAACATATAAACAGCAAACTCCAACAAAAGAAAATCATAACAATGGTATCGTTGGACATAGAGGGAGCCTTCGACAATGCTTGGTGGCCGGCCATAAAACTAAGACTAGAGGAAGAAGGCTGCCCAGGAAATGTCAGAAAGGTGATGGATGACTACCTAAAAAACCGGAAAGTCACAGTCAAATATGGCGGCGAAGAGGCAACGGTCGGAACCAACAAGGGCTGCGTCCAGGGATCGATAGCAGGACCGATATTATGGAACCTTCTTCTGGACCCTCTTCTAAAAACCCTGGAGAGGCAAAATATCTTCTGCCAGGCATTTGCAGACGATGTCGTGCTGGTTTTCGATGGGAAGACAGCTTTGGACATAGAGGGACAGGCCCACGCTGCTCTCAGGCATGTTGAGGAGTGGGGATGTCGGAATAAATTGAAATTTGCGGTAAGCAAAACTAACGCTATGGTAATCACCAAAAAGCTAAAATATGATACCCCACGCCTCAACATGAATGGGATCGGCATTGCGATGAAGGAGGACATAAAGCTGCTTGGAGTCACAATAGACAGGAAGTTGACCTTCAAAAAACACGTTGCTAACGTTTGTAGGAAGGCAATGAATATATATAAGCAGCTTTCCAAAGCCGCAAAAGCCAGCTGGGGATTAGGACCGGACATTGTGAGGATAATCTACAATGCCGCCGTGGAACCGGTTGTGTTGTATGCGGCAAGTGTGTGGGCTCATGCGACGGAAAGAATAGGCATTAGAAAGCAGTTAGACGCGATTCAGCGGGGCTTCGCTCAAAAAATCTGCGGGGCTTATCGCACGGTCTCTCTGAACTCAGCACTCGTCCTAACCGGGTTGCTCCCACTTGATCTACGAATACGTGAATCCGCACGATTGTACGAGATCAAAAGGGGGGCACCACTGCCGGGGCTGGGGGATAGAGAGATCGAGCGAAGAGTCCCAGCGTTAGGCTATCTCCATCCAGCCGAACATGAGGGCCTGAATTTCCTCAGCCTGGAAAACCAACAGGAGCTAGATGAAAACAGCAATTTCGAAATCAAGATCTACACAGACGGCAGCAAGATTGACGGCAGGGTAGGCGCCGCCCTATCCTTATGGAATGGGGAGGGGGAGACCAAGGCCGTCAAACTTTGTCTGCCGTCATATTGCACCGTATACCAGGCTGAGCTTCTGGCGCTCTGTGAAGCGACGAGGAGAGCCAAAAAACATAAGGCCAAAACATTTGGAATCTACAGCGACTCTACAGCCGCATTACAAACTGTAACGAATACAGCCTCCCTCCACCCGCTAGCAGTCGAGACCAGAGAGAATATTAAATATATTCTCAAACAAAACAAGTTAATAAAACTCTTTTGGGTAAAAGCACACGCGGGACTGGAGGGAAACGAGCGCGCAGACCAACTCGCGAAAGAAGCCGCTGTAGGTTCCAAAAGGAAAGCTGACTACGATCTGTGCCCGGTCTCATACGTGAAGCGAACGCTCCGAAGCGAATCGCTTCACGAATGGGACCAAAGGTACAACAGCGGCGAGACCGCATCCGTAACAAAACTATTCTTTCCTACCGCATCAACGGCGTACAACTTGATACGCAAAATCAGCCCAACCGGCTTTATAACTCAAGTGTTTACGGGCCACGGTGGCATTGCCGCTTATCTTCACCGCTTTAAATGTAGGGACGACCCATCTTGCTTGTGCGACCCCCAAGTCGAGCAAACGGTTTGTCACCTATTGACCGAGTGCCCAATTTTCGATCGACTCAGGTATGAAACAGAGAGCAAATTAGAAGATAAAATTAGCATTAGTAATTTGCAAAAATTAGTACTAAGTAAGAATAGAGATAGTTTTCTTCAATATTGTATAAGAATCTTTAAAATAGTTAATAAGCAAAATGGAAATAAAAATGTGATGATATAATATTAAGTAAAATATTGTAAAACATCATGTAGAATAAAAAAGTAAACAAAGAAGGAAAATGTAACTGATCAATTAGAAGATAAAAATAGAAAGTGTAGTAGATTTAAGCAAAAAATATTATAGATATAAGTATACTATTGTAACCTAAATGTTAATAAATAAATATGCTGTTTTTTCGATACCCCTACAAAATAAATAAAAAAGAGAGATTAAAATCATGTAGTAGTAGCTAGCATGAGATAGGCGGGCATCCCACCCGTTAAATAGCTCAAAAGACGATGAATGACAGGAAATAGGATGAAGTATGAAAGTACGAGAGGTATGAATGCGAGAACTGGTATGCATCAGGCTCAAGTTAGAACAGGCTCTGGCTCAGTCGGAGGTAGTAGTAATTAAAAAAAAAAAAAAAAAAAAAAAAAAAAAAAACCTAACCTAACCTAACCTAACCTAACCTAACCTAACCTAACCTAACCTAACCTAACCTAACCTAACCTAACCTAACCTTTTTTTTTTTTTTTTTGGTAACGGAGGGGAAATGCATTTACGCACAAAGTGTGGGACTCCTGAGCTGCTAGTCAGCCCAGACTACCCACTAAAACCCCTCCGGCGTTTCCGCACTTGGCCGTTGAGGGCGCCATGGGGTCGCGTTAGCATTCTACCACGACGCCCTCCAGCCTGGCCTTTCGGCCCCGTCCAGTGCGCTGGGCAAGAGCCCAGCGCTCCCTAACGATGGCCTCCCTCTGTGAAATAAATATTCCACAGAAGGAGGCCCCCACCTCGGGGTGGGGCATCCGCTCACCATCTACTAAAAGATGGGGGGAGTGCCCCACAGTTAGCAGGACATTGGCCGACAGTCAATAAGACCCCGAATATCAGGGAGTTATTAACTGCCGCCCAGGGTGCACCGTCCCAAATCACTTGTCAACCTGCTCTCTCACCGGATCCGTTTGGATCAAGCGAGAACGCAAAGTTTTCAAGTGACTGGGCACTCGAGGAGGTTTCCTGCACTTAGCACCCAACCTAACCTTTTTTTTTTTTTTTTTTTTTTTTTTTTGATTTCGCAGGGGAATGCTTTTACGCACAGAGTGTGGGACTCCTGGGCCGCTACTCGGCCCAGACTACCCACTAAACCCCTGCGGGTGCCGTCGGCCGCTTTGCATGGAGGCACCTCGGATCTAGCTAGCACAAGACGCCTCAGCGACTGGCCGGTCTCTCATCAGAGACCGGGCTCACCACTCTCAGAGGCCCTCCGACACCTGGAGGACCTCTGCCACCGGGTGGGACTATTTACTAGTCCCACTCTTATGGGGGCGCTTCCAGGCGCGCTAGGTAGCGCCTGCGTCGCACCCCCGCTCTCCGTCTACGGATCGGGTCCGCGAGGGGGTCGTCCTCGCGGTCCCTTTCCTCGGCCTCCCTCTGCGACATAACGGTCTCGCAGAAGGAGGCCATTGCCGTCCAAGCTCTGTCGCTCTCGAGCATCGCGTTGACGACACTCGGGAGCGACAGGTCCACCCCGCCTAACACGGCGGCCAACTCTTGGCGCTGCCGGATCCACCTAGGACACCGCTCCAGGACATGTTGAGCGGTGTCCTGAGCCCCGCCACAATCGTGGCATTTGGGCTCGGCCTCCCTCTGGGCCACGCGGTGCAGGTACTCACCGAAACAACCGTGCCCGGTGAGCACCTGCGTCATGCGGAAGGTGAGAGGTTTGCGACGCCTCAACATCCATCTCTCCAGGACCGGGCGCAGGGCCTCCGCTGTGCGTACACCGTACGCTGCCTGCGCCAGGTCCGCCTCCCACCTCCGCACGAGTTCCGCTTGCCCTCGCAGGCGCACCCGCCGTACAACCTCCACCGGGGGGCGCTCGCCGATTTCCCTCCTTCTAGCCACAAAGTGGTACACTTCGGCGAGCACCTCCGCCACCAATTCCCACGGCGGGTCGCCCGCGAGGGCCGTGGCCGCAGAGAAGGCCACTGTACGGTACCCCCGAATCACCCTCACCGCGATCACCTTCTGCGCCTGCCTAAGAAGGCGTTTGTTCGTCGCGGTAAGGGCGTCCACCCAGATGGGGGCACCGTACATAGCCATGCTCCGGCAGACGCCAGAGTAGAGCCGCCTTACTGCTTCGCTCGGCCCACCCAGGTTGGGGAGGAGTCGGCCGAGCGAAGCAGCCGTCCTGATGATCTTCGGCCCCAGTTCCCGAAAGTGGGGGCCGAAAGACCATCGTCCGTCGAGGATGAGGCCCAGATACTTCATCTGGGTGCTCACCCTCAACTCCTCCTGACCCACCCGGAGTCGCGCTCCTGGGGGGGGACCCCGCGTACGGGCCCCGCGGAAAAGGAGGACTTCGGTCTTGTCCAAGCGGACCCGAAGCCCAAGCCTTTCTATGCGGTCGACCAATAGGGCAAGGCCCGTTTCGGCCAACCGCGCCGCCTCACCAAAATTCGCACCCCGGGACGTGAAGAGAGTGTCATCCGCATAGCAGATGACACCCGTCCCAGGGGGAAGCCGGCACCGCAGGACCCAGTCGTAAGCGATGTCCCACAGGATAGGGCCGAGTATCGACCCCTGCGGGACACCGCACCCGACGCTCCTCCGAACCATTTGTCCCCCCCTGTCCTCGAACAGGACGATGCGCTCCTCCAGGTAACCTAACCTAACCTAACCTAACCTAACCTAACCTAACCTAACCTAACCTAACCTAACCTAACCTTTTTTTTTTTTTTTTTTTTTTTTTTTTTTTTTTTTTTTTTTTTTTTTTTTTTGTTTTTTTTTTGATTTCGCAGGGGAATGCTTTTACGCACGGAGTGTGGGACTCCTGGGCCGCTAGACGGCCCAGACTACCCACTAAACCCCTGCGGGTGCCATCGGCCGCTTTGCATGGAGGCGCCTCGGATCTAACTAGCACAAGACGCCTCAGCGACTGGCCGGTCTCTCATAAGAGACCGGACTCACCACTCTCAGAGGCCCTCCGACACCTGGAGGACCTCTGCCGCCGGGTGGGACCGTAATCCAGTCCCACTCTTATGGGGGCGCTTCCAGGCGCGCTAGGTAGCGCCTGCGTCGCACCCCCGCTCTCCTTCTCCGGATCGGGTCCGCGAGGGGGTCGTCCTCGCGGTCCCTTTCCTCGGCCTCCCTCTGCGACATAACGGTCTCGCAGAAGGAGGCCATTGCCGTCCAAGCTCTGTCGCTCTCGAGCATCGCGTAGACGACACTCGGGAGCGACAGGTCCACCCCGCCTAACGCGGCGGCCAACTCTTGGCGCTGCCGGAGCCACCTAGGACACCGCTCCAGGACGTGTTGAGCGGTGTCCCGAGCCTCGCCACAGTCATGGCAACGTGGCTCGGCCTCTCTCTGGGCCACGCGGTGCAGGTACTCACCGAAGCAGCCGTGCCCGGTGAGCACCTGCGTCATGCGGAAGGTGAGAGGTTTGCGCCGTCTCAGCATCCACCTCTCCAGGACCGGGCGCAGGGCCTCCGCTGTGCGTACACCGTACGCTGCCTGCGCCAGGTCCGCCTCCCACCTCCGCATGAGTTCCGTTTGCCCTCGCAGGCGCACCCGCCGTACAACCTCCACCGGGGGGCGCTCGCCGATTTCCCTCCTGCTAGCCACAAAGTGGTACACTTCGGCGAGCACCTCCGCCACCAATTCCCACGGCGGGTCGCCCGCGAGGGCCGTGGCCGCAGAGAAGGCCACAGTACGGTACCCCCGTATAACCCTCACCGCGATCACCTTCTGCGCCTGCCTTAGAAGGCGTTTGTTCGTCGCGGTGAGGGCGTCCACCCAGATGGGGGCACCGTACATCGCCATGCTCCGGCAGACGCCAGAGTAGAGCCGCCTTACTGCTTCGCTCGGCCCACCCAGGTTGGGGAGGAGTCGGCCGAGCGAAGCAGCCGTCCTGATGATCTTCGGCCCCAGTTCCCGAAAGTGGGGGCCGAAAGACCATCGTCCGTCGAGGATGAGGCCCAGATACTTCATCTGGGTGCTCACCCTCAACTCCTCCTGACCCACCCGGAGGCGCGCTCCTGGGGGGGGACCCCGCGTACGGGCCCCGCGGAAAAGGAGGACTTCGGTCTTGTCCAAGCGGACCCGAAGCCCAAGCCTTTCTATGCGGTCGACCAATAGGGCAAGGCCCGTTTCGGCCAACCGCGCCGCCTCACCGAAATTCGCACCCCGGGACGTGAAGAGAGTGTCATCCGCATAGCAGATGACACCCGTCCCAGGGGGAAGCCGGCACCGCAGGACCCAATCGTAAGCGATGTCCCACAGGATAGGGCCGAGTATCGACCCCTGCGGGACACCGCAACCGACGCTCCGCCGAACCATGTGTCCCCCCCTGTCCTCGAACAGGACGACGCGCTCCTCCAGGTACGCCCCCAACAGCCTCCGCAGATACGGGGGCACTCGGAAATACTCGAGCGCCTCCCGTATTACACTGTGCGGAATGCTGTTGAAGGCGTTGGCGATGTCGAGGGACGTCGCCAGGGTCACCTCACCTTCCCGATCCGCCTCCTCCGTCACCGATCGCAGACGCCTAAGGGCATCGATGGTGGACCTCTCGGCCCGGAACCCATACTGCGCGTCAGAGAGACGCAGTCCCGGGCCATCCTCCACGTGCCGAACGAGCCGCGAAGCCACGACACTCTCCAAGGCCTTCGCAGCCTCGCTCAACAGGACCAGAGGTCGCACCGCCGAGGCCGAGTCCAGGGGCCGGCTCCCCTTCGGGATAAGGCAGAGCCGACCCTCCTTCCAGAGTTTCGGAAACCGCCCCTCCCGCAAACAGCGGTTGAGCAGCTCCCGAAACCTGTCTCCGAGATGCACGAGAATCAGCGCAAGCATCTTCCCGTGCACCCCGTCTGGACCCGGTGCCCTTTTCTTTGTCCGGAGGCGGTCCAGGACCACCTCCATTTCGACGTCGGTGACGGAAGGCGGATCAGCCTCCACCTCACCTGCCTCCACTCCGTCAGGCGGCTGTCGGACCATTCTCGGAGGGGAAAACCCTCGCGGATTGCCGGGGAATAGCTCCCCGACAATCTCCTCCAGGAGAGCTGGCTGGAGAGTCTCCGTCAGTGGGGCCGCCAGTGGACGCAACTTGTCTCGCGCCCACTTGTACGGGCGACCCCACGGGTCACTTTCTATGCCCTCCACCAGCTCCTCGAAGGCTTCCTCCTTGGCCCGACTGATGGCCAGCTGCAGCTCCAACCGTTTCTCCACATACACCGCATACAGCTGGTCATCCCTCTCCTCGTCGCGGGGGCTGCGCCGTCGACTCCGGCAGTACGCTCTTCGGGCCCCGTTGCAGGCGGTTCGAAGAGCGGCAATCTCCGTCGACCACCAGTACACCGCCCGTCTAGGGGGGGGGCGACTGACGCTAGGCATGGCCGCCCTGCACACTGCAGTGCAGGTGTCGCTAAAACGGCCAGCCGCTTCGTCTACCCCTATTCCCACAAGAGACGGGAGGCTCCAGCGGCCGACGATAGCCGCCTCTTCCGCCAGCTCCAAGTCGAGCCGCGTGAGCGCCCAGCGCGGAAATCGACTGCGCACCCGCGACGATGTTGCCGCCTGACTTTCGGGGGTGGCAGACACCTCGAACCGTATATACAGGTGGTCCGAGAGTGTCTCCACCCCCACTTCCACCCTCCAGTCCGTGATTGTGCGCGCGACAGCGGGGGTGGCAAACGTCAAGTCCACCACCGAACCCCCCGTCCGCCGCACGCACGTCTGGGCTGTCCCCCTATTCAAAAGAGACAGCCCCGCGGCTAGCGCCCATTCTTCCACTTTCTGCCCCTTGGGGTCAGTGGCCGGATTCCCCCACGCCGTGGATTTGGCGTTGAAGTCACCGGCCACGAGCACCTTTAGGGGCGCTAGCCGCCTTACCTCCGACCCCAGAGCGTCCAAAAACTGCTCCAGGGCCGGCAAATCTCGATTCGGGGAGAAGTAGACGCCAACTATAGCGTACTCTCCCCGAACCGCCACCACAAAGCCGTTCCCTCTCCTCCGGAGCGTGAGGGGAGGGGCAGCGCCAGACTTGGCCACGATAACCACGGAGCCAAGTTCACGTCCTGCTCGGCCTTTAGAAGGGCAGAGGCATATGAGGCCCCGTTTTGCACTGCCTCCGGCTGTAACTTAAGAATTACAGCCGAGGAGCCCGGGACCGTCAATTTCCTCGCCTTCGGTGGCGCCGTCTTGGGAGGCGCCTTACGTGCGGTTGCAGGGGCCGCCGTGGGTTCCTCCGTGGGTGTCGTCGTGGGTTGTGGTTTGGGCTGGGACTTTTTCCCCACACCCTTCCCCTTCCCTCGCACTTCCACCCAGGGGAGCTCCGGGGATGCGTCGGCCGTTGAGGTCGACGGTCCGAAGGGCCCCCATTCCTTCTCTCCCCCAGCCGCCCCTTTGCGTCTCTGCTTCTTGGAGGCCGGGCGTGCTGGGGCCAGGACCTCCAGCTCCTCCACTGCCGCTGGCTGCGCGGGCTGCGGCTCTGGGCATATACCAGAGGCCTCCTCAATGGCCGCCCTCGCAGACCTCGCCACCTCTGAGTTGTCGCCCGCAAGCGGTGGGCGGGTGACCCTGCGAGGCAGGCGAGACTCCATGTCTGCCAGGCGGACACTAATCATTCTTTCCATGGAGGCCTCCAGTCTCTGCACCAGCTCCTCCTCTGTGAAAGGGGCCGTTTGCCTCTCCGCAGTCCGCGCGGCCTGGCCGACCTCGCGACGGGCCTCCTCGAACCCCCGGCGGAGCGCAGCGACCTCTGCCTTCATATTGGCCACCTCTCTTTGGAGGCGGCCATTGTCGGCTTTGAGGCGCCGGACCTCATCCGACTCATTGCGCGCCACCAGGGTATCAACTATGTCCCTGATGTCCGAGGAGGCCCGCATAATCTTTGAGCTGTAGCCCCCCTTGAGGGCAGTGGTCTTTCGGACGAGGCTGGTTATTATTCCCAGCCTCTCCACCGCGGTGTCCATGAGGCCTTCGGCTCCCATGGAACCGAAGTCCCGCACCTCAATGGGGGCCATCTCCAGCCCCTCATCCCCGCTCGGGGGTCCTCCCTTTCTGAAGGCCCGAGCCTCCAAAGTGGCCGAAAAGGAGGCCTCGGCATCCTCGCTTCTTCGTGCCTCAGCCCGGGCCCTCGTGGCACTTGATGCACCCCGAGCCTTCCCCTTCTTTGATGCCGCCAGTTTCGGCTGCGGCGCACCAACCTCGGTGTCGGAGCCGCTCACCACCTCCGAGTACAGGCGCTTGGAGCCGAGCACCGACTCTGAGAGCGAGGTGACCGAGCCCACGCTTCCCAACAGGCTTCCTAGCCTTCGCTGGCCTACCGCCGAGCCGTCGGTCAGCTCTTCCACCTCCGAGTCCTCCCTACTTCTCTCGTGCTCGGATCTGGACCTTCCGCTTCCACCACCCGAGCCTTTCCCTCCCCCATCCGAGTTTTTCCCCCCCCGTTTCTTCCTTCCCTTAGGTTGGCCCTGAGAAGGGCCTTTTTTAACGAATCGCCCGGAGGCGTCTCGCAATGGCTGCGATTCAGGCATAGTTAGCAGTTGTTGCTCCTGCTGCACAGAACTTATTAGCCGTCGGCCTGCCACTCCGTTACGGTGGACAGGACGCGACGTTACCAGGGGACGCGACGTGGACGCTAGTTCTGTGGGGTGTCCCCCAACCTAACCTTTTTTTTTTTTTTTTTGTTTTTTTTTTTTTTTTTGATTTCGCAGGGGAATGCTTTTACGCACGGAGTGTGGGACTCCTGGGCCGCTACTCGGCCCAGACTACCCACTAAACCCCTGCGGGTGCCGTCGGCCGCTTTGCATGGAGGCGCCTCGGATCTAACTAGCACAAGACGCCTCAGCGACTGGCCGGTCTCTCATCAGAGACCGGACTCTCCACTCTCAGAGGCCCTCCGACACCTGGAGGACCTCTGCCACCGGGTGGGACTAATTTTTAGTCCCACTCTTATGGGGGCGCTTCCAGGCGCGCTAGGTAGCGCCTGCGTCGCACCCCCCCTCTACGCCTCCGGATCGGGTCCGCAAGGGGATCGTCCTCGCGGTCCCTTTCCTCGGCCTCCCTCTGCGACATAACGGTCTCGCAGAAGGAGGCCATTGCCGTCCAAGCTCTGTCGCTCTCGAGCATCGCGTTGACGACACTCGGGAGCGACAGGTCCACCCCGCCTAGCGCGGCGGCCAACTCATGGCGCTGCCGGTTCCACCTAGGACACCGCTCCAGGACATGTTGAGCGGTGTCCTGAGCCCCGCCACAATCGTGGCATTTGGGCTCGGCCTCCCTCCCCCAACCTAACCTAACCTAACCTAACCTAACCTAACCTAACCTAACCTAACCTAACCTAACCAACTGGTTCGCGTCGAGAGGGCCCACTCGAGGGAGCTAAAAAAACAGAGGGAAGAGTTCGACAGGAGACTTCAGGAGAACAGGGAAGCCCTGTCGGACTGTCACAAGTCAGTAACCGGTGTCCAAAGCTGGCTGAATTTCGAAATGGATGACACCATCAAGATGGTGAGAGCCATCCATCGCGAAACACTTAAGCCAAAGGAGCCGCCGGCGGCACAGGAAAAGGCTAAACCGAGGCGTAGACCAGTGAGGAGGTGCATCTTCAACAGGAAAAAAACAAACAACAAAATGGCAGAAACGGTAACCAACCTCAACAACACCGTTAGCGCCCTTGTAACAGACATCCATTACCTTAAAATGGAATTGAAGGATGAAGTTACATCAAGGGCCCGCTCCCCGCAATCTCCGCCACCACCACCAACAACGGAAGCCTGCGAAACCTCAGAAAAACTGAGGGACGAGGTAAACCATCTTAGGCAGGAAATAATCCACCTAAGCCAGGGCCTCCTGAGCAGGCAGCCGCCCTCCAAGGAGGAGATTGCGGAAGAAATAAAGGAGGCAACGGCCCCCCTAGTATCGAAAACATCTAGGATACTAGAGGGATTAGAAGAGGTAAAGGACGCCACAGTGCTAGGATCTAACCCAGGAATAGACAGGCCCTTAAGCTCAGAGATCGTTGTTGCCGACGCCGCGGCCCAAATCGAGGGTATTATAAAACCTCTGAGGGCCGACGTCGCGGAAATGGCGGACCAGTCAAGGGCCCTAAACAAAAAAATGGAGTGGTACAACAGCTCCTTCACAAGGAAAAGCGCTTCCATGCCAGCGCAGCATCTCAGGACCTATGCGGCAGTAGCGAGCATGGCCCCCCCGAAAGCCTCCAATCATACCCTGATTGTCTCGAGCACCGACCCCCAAAATACTGGGGAAAAAGTGATCGAGACAATCAGAACAACCCTTGATCTAAAAAACACGGGGCTAAAGGTGGACCGAATACGCAAGGCCAAAAACAGCAGGGTCCTGTTAAGCTGTGAGGGCAGGGAAGAGCTCGCAAAACTACACATCCAAATAAAAAAGAATAAAAATCTTCAGGTTCATGAGGCCAAACCGTCGAACCCACAGATAAAAATTAGTAACGTCATGGCGTACCTCAAAGATGACGAAATAGTAGAAAATCTCAAAGCCCAAAACAAAAAGCTTCTTGAGGGGCTAAAGGGAGACCAGTCATCCATAAGAGTGAGGTATAGAAAACGAGCACGGAACGAGCTTCAATGTCATCCTATCCTAGAAGTATCACCCGAACTACATCGCCGCATGCTCGAAGCGGGATCGGTCCACATAGATCTCCAGAGGAGAGATGTGGAGGACCACTCCCCGCTCGTACAATGCCCCAAATGCTTAGGTTTCGGCCATACGAAAGCACACTGTCGTGAGACGAAGCAATTCTGCAACTTTTGCGGAGGCGAACACTCATGGCAGGAATGCAACGTCCGAAAAGAGCGAGGGGCACCCAACTGCAGAAACTGCAAAAAGGCAAAGGGCGATAACCAATTCCCACACATGGCATTCAGCGAAGAATGCCCTGAAAGACTCGCGTGGGACAGGATAGCTCGTTCCAAGATAGCATACTGCTAAAGGCGCCCAAGACAGTTACGGCTCGGACACATCCCCCGTAGCAGCGGGAACGAGGTTGGGATTCATCCAAGCTAACCTCGGACGCTCCAAGCAAGCCACTGCCGAACTGCTAAAAACAGCAGGAGAACGGGGAACAGCTATAGCACTGGTGCAAGAGCCCTATGTGGGATCCAGAGGCACGCTAAAGCAGTACCCCGGCACAAAAATCATCCAGTGCACTCTCGACAGGCAGACAAATGTAAAAGCTGCGATAATTGTCTTCGATGACCGGCTGAGAGTTATTAATGACCCCCAGCTGGTGACCGAAACGGAATCGGCAGCAATCATTATGGCGGGAAACTTGAAACTTGGAGTAGTCTCAGTCTACTACGACGGGGAAGTCGATATAGAGCCGTATATCGAGAGAACCAAAGCGGTATGTCAAAAGCTCGGCACAGACAAACTAATAGTGGGAGGAGACGTGAACGCCTGGAGCCAATGGTGGGGCAGTTCCGACAACAACGAGCGAGGGGAAGCGTACAATAACTTTCTTGGCGAAATGGATTTCCACATTCTAAACACCGGATCAACGCCGACGTTCGAAGCCCCGTACAAAGACAGGCTTAGACAAAGTATAGTGGACGTAACCGCCTGCAGTACTTCTCTTCTAGGGAAAATCAAGTCGTGGAGGGTCGATCAAACGCTGACACCAAGTTCAGATCATCATGCCGTGACGTACTCACTGGAACTCGGAGAAAGCCTTCAATCAGCAGCCAAATCGGGAACCAGGGTGTACAACACCAAGAAGGCTGACTGGCCGGCGTTTGATGGGCACCTACGGCGGTTCCTGAAGGAGAAGGACTTAACACCTAGCAGGATAAAAATGGCGAAGACCGGAGAGGAAATGGACGTTCTCGTCGAAGCCTACACGACAGCAATAAGGGAAGCATGCGACGCCGCAATCCCTAAGATAGGCTCAAAGAAAAGGAAAGCTACCCTCCCGTGGTGGAACAATGAGATAGAGCAGCTCAAAAAAGACGTAATCCGTAAAAAGAGAAGGATACGTAACGCTGCCCCCCACCGAGTGAACCACGTACTGCAGGAATACCGCGAGGCAAAAGCTCACTACGCCGAAACGGTATCCGAAGCCCAAACAACAAGCTGGAAGGAGTTCTGCACCACACAGGAAAAGGAAAGCATGTGGGACGGAATTTACCGAGTCATTAGGAAAACATCCAGTAGAAAAGAGGAAGTGCTCTTAAGGGGACCGGAAGGCCATACGCTAGATCCGAAAAAGTCCGCCGATCTCTTAGCACAAACCTTCTACCCCGATGACACGGTAATAACCGATACACCACATCACACAAACATCCGTACCATAGTGAGCAGAAATCCCGAACAGTTGGAAGAATTGAAAGAGGATGAGCCCCCGTTCACGGAGGCCGAATTGGAGTCGGTGTTGAAAGCACAGAATCCCAAAAAGGCACCTGGACCAGATGGGTTAACCTCGGACATATGCGCCCGGGCAATCCGCTGCGAAAGGGAAATATTCATGGCAATAGCAAACAAATGCCTGGCTTTATCTTATTTCCCCAAGCTTTGGAAAATCGCCCACGTAGTCATCCTCACCAAACCGGGAAAAGAAGACTACACTCACCCGAAATCCTATCGCCCCATAGGACTATTATCAGTACTCGGGAAGATAGTAGAAAAGCTCTTGGTGGGAAGACTGCAATGGCACCTACTTCCAACTCTCAGCAAAAAGCAGTACGGGTTCATGCCACAGCGTGGTACCGAGGATGCCCTCTACGACCTTATGAGACACGTCAGAACCGAGATGGAGCAAAAAAAGTCCGTCATCATTGTCTCACTGGACATAGAGGGGGCCTTCGACAACGCGTGGTGGCCGGCTCTAAAACGACAACTGTTGCTCAGAAAATGCCCGAGGAATTTATACCTCGCGGTGGACTCATACCTCAAAGACCGGAAGATAGTCGTAAACTATGCAGGAGAAACCAGCGAAAGGGAAACAACCAAAGGATGCGTCCAAGGCTCAATAGGAGGCCCCACTTTTTGGAATATCATCCTGGACCCCCTCCTGCAAAAACTATCGGTCGAGGAAGTCTACTGCCAAGCGTTCGCAGATGATGGTATACTGGTGTTCTCTGGAAAGTCCATTGAAGACATGGTCGATCCCATCAACAGGGTACTGGGAGAGACAGTTAATTGGGGTAAGGACAACAAGTTGAACTTTGCGGCACATAAAACACATGCAATGCTGTTAACAAAGAAACTGAAGTTCAATTACCCACAAATAACAATGTCTGGAACCCCGTTGGCCCTAGTGGATGAGATCAAAGTTCTCGGACTCACCATCGACAGGAACCTTAACTTTAACAAGCACGTCCAGGATATATGCAAAAGATCCACAAACATATATAAGCAACTGACGTGCGCAGCGAAGGTTACCTGGGGACTGAACAAAGAGATCATCAGAACTATCTACGTTGCAGTGATAGAGCCCATAATGACCTACGGGGCATGCGCGTGGGCAAGGGCAACTGAGCTTCAGATGAACCTGAAACTAATAAATTCACTCCAAAGGGGCTTCGCGCAAAGAATCAGTAAAGCGTATAGAACAACATCGCTGAACGCGGCACTGGTTCTGGCGGGAATTCTCCCCCTAGATCTGCGCATACAAGAGACAGCGTCCCTGTACGAAGCGAAAAAGGGATACTCGCAAGACTACCTCCCGCCTGGTCGTACACTAGAGGAAAAGGTGCAGACAACTTCTCTGCCACATCCCTCAACACAGGTCACTATCGAATATGACCTCCTCGAGGATATGACCCAAGCAACCCAGAATGCGCTCCACATTACAGGTCCGCAAGTCTACACTGACGGCAGTAAGATGGAGGGCAAGGTGGGAGCTGCTCTAACATGGTGGGAGAACGGGTCAGAGACCCACAGCGAGACCTTCACGCTAGACCCCTCATGCACGGTATTCCAGTCGGAATTATATGCACTCCACAGAGCAGTCGCCAGGGCTAAGGAAAGCGGAGTGGCAATGGTAAACATATTAAGCGACTCAAGATCCTCACTGGAAATGCTGAGTAGCCCAAAGCTCCTTCACCCACTGGCAAAATCCATCAAAGAGTGCATAGCGGAAACCCAAGCACAAGGGAGACAGGTACGCCTGTTCTGGCTCAGAGCGCATGTCGGCACGGAGGGAAACGAAAGGGCAGACGAGTTAGCAAAAGAAGGGGCACTAAAACCAGCCCAATCACCCGACTACGCGGCAGTGCCGCTATCCTACGTCAAGAAAAAGATCAGGGAGGAATCAATACATAAATGGCAAGCCAGGTACGATTCCTCACCAAAGGGTGCGGTCACAAAAATCTTCTTTCCGGATGTAAGCAAAGCTTACAGCGTCATAAGGGAAACGAAGATGACCCATTATCAAACCCAAGTTCTGACGGGACACGGCGGGTTCGGAGAGTATTTACACCGGTTCAGGTTGAAAGAAAACCCTGGATGTGAGTGCGACCCGAACATCACCGAGTCGGTGAACCACTTATTGCTCGAATGCCCTAGATTCCAAACAACCCGGTACAATTTGGAGTGTAAAACGGACATAAAACTAACAATAAACAACATGAAGGAGCTGTTGCACGCAAAAAAGACCAGACCTCACCTACTAAACTTCCTGGAAGAGGTCGCACAAAAAGCGTCAAAAAGAAACAGCACTCTCCAAACGTCTACGCCAACACAAACACACACACAACCACACACACAAACCACGACACAAACACAGACAACATTACAAACACCACAAACAGGGCCGCAAACATTCGCATTCCTCAGCTGCGGCGAAACGGGGAAGCCAGGGATCCGCCTCCGAGGAGTTGCCCTGTTCATGGACAATAACTCGGAGAGGCTGGGTATAGCCTTCTGCAACGCCGGAGCAAAAACAAACGTCAGAATCTCGCCGGGTCTCGGCCTCCTGTTGAACGGCAGCACCTTTAAAACCACATTGCGTCGTAAAGTCTATGACACAATGCCTACCGTCACAGTAGAGGGTCAGCGGTGCCGAATAGTGAGAGCGAAAAATAAAATCGTTGCACTGTTCAGCGCCAGTGACGAAATGACGGAGTTTCAACAGGCTTGTAGGGTGCTGTCGGCGATGGGGGGACGGGACCAGGGGGAATCCTCCACTCCTAGAAAGATCAGTGTGGACGCAATGGTCGTAGCGTATATGAAGGGCAACACCAGAGACTACGCAGGTGCCCTCGCAGCCTCCAAACATCACGAGGTGGTGGTGTATGAGAGCCGAGGTGAAAACCTTGGTTATCTTATACCACAGCGTCGCGACCAGGGCGCCCCGACTGAACAGACTGACAGCTGGGGACACCCAGTTCTGAACCCGAACATCAGCGGCTCGGAACGGCTCCAGCAGAGAGTGGAGGCAGAACGCAGCCCGACGAAGCAAGGGCCAAGTGGAAGGAGCAGGGAAGGGCCCAAGTCTCTGTTCACTTCAATGCTCAATCGGATCACGCAGGCAATCCCCGAACCGGTTAAAACTAAAATACAGAGGATAAGGGGAACTCTGTCCAAAGAAACAGCGGTAGAAAGGTTTACAGCCCCCCAAACACCAAGTCCGGCGAGGCAGCAAACCGAGACCCGAACCCGGGCGGCCATGGGACAGGTGACACAGCCCCAACTCAAACCAGCGAACACCCTACGAGACCACTTGGCAAACGCCCTAACTGAATATCTGGCAGTCACGACAGCCACGCGCAAAGTCAATGAAGATATTTGCAAGTCAATCTTGCAAACTTACAAGCGTGGAAATCTAGGACTGCTCCAGGTGAAGTTGGACGAGGCGGAGGCTGCGGTATACGACAACGACAAGGGTCGCGTATTGCGAGGAACTATGTCGGGGGAATATATGGCAGCCTACTGCAACGCCGTAGGTTTCGTGGAACGGGAAGAGGAGGCTGAGGGAGAGCTCCGCTTCCGGACCCCATCCGAAGAGACCATTGTGGTGGTAGCCAAGTGCACGAAGGTGATGCTTGACGGTAGGATCCTCGAAATGGCCGAAACCATCTTCGGGGACTTATCTGGTGGCAAAATGCCGAAGCACTTGACGACACCAAAGTTCTCATGGGTGAACGGGGTCCCCGGATGTGGCAAAACCACCTGGATCGTTGCGCAGGTCGATCCCAACAAAGACCTGATAGTGACCACCACAACGGAAGCCGTCAAAGATCTAAGAGCAAAGCTAGCACTGCGGATCGGAGAGGAACTCGCCAAAAGACGCGTTCGGACCATGGCATCACTTTTGGTAAACGGAATGATGAGGGGAGAATCGTGTACACGCCTAATGGTGGACGAAGCCCTAATGAATCATTTCGGAGCCATAGTAATGGCCACTCAGATCTCAGGAGCCGGCGAAGCACTCTTGATCGGAGACAATAACCAACTTCCGTACATCGACAGAAACAACCTGTTCCCCTTATTCTACAACAGGCCAAACAAGGTTGCACAAATATCAAAAGAGCTGTTGTGTACGTACAGGAACCCGCAGGACGTAGCATATGCCCTCAACGAAATTTACAGCGGTATATACTCATCCAAATCTCTCGTACGTTCCCTGACGCTGAAGAGGTACACGGGGGCGGACATTCCGAAGTTGGACAAAACTTTATACTTGGTCCACACCCAAGCTGAAAAAGCTTTGCTTATCAGCCGGGGATTTGGCACAAACTCGGAATCTCGCACCCTAACCATACACGAAGCTCAGGGACTGACTTACGAGACAGTGGTAATAGTACGTACAACAACCAACAAAACAAACCTGTTGCTCAGTGTCCCACATGCAGTAGTAGCCATCTCTAGACATACACAAACCTGTGTGTACTACACAGATTGTACGCAAGACGACGCAGTCGCTCGATTCATATTGCGCGCAGAGATGGCTACCGACTGCAAAATCACGGATTACAACCTTCGGATGGCGATGCGGAATGGCGACGATGCCGTTAGGGACCAGATCATCAGGTCCCAGGAGGAGCAGTCAACCCGCTAGCGCTATCCAACCACTGGACTGACAAATAAAAAAAAAAAAAAAAAAAAAATAAATAAAAAAAAAAAAAAAAAAAAATAATAATAAAAAAAAAAAAAAAACCTAAGTAGTAATAGAATAAGAATAATAATAAATAATACCTAAGTAGTAGTAGTAATAGGATAAGAATAATAACAAACTTAGTATTAAGCAACACTAACAAAATGTATAAGCAAACATCAAAATTTTTATATTTTCATTTAAAAAAAAAAAAAAAAAAAAAAAATTATAAAAAAAAAAAAAAAATTTAAACAAAAAAATTAAAAAAAAAAAAAATAAATAAAAAAAAAAAAAAAAAATATGTATATGTACGTGTCGTCGACGTAGTTTTTAAGTTGCACGGAACTAGAATATAAGCAAAATAACAAAAATAAAATCAAAAGAAAAAAAGTACGGACCAAGAGTCCGTAGTTGTAAACTTTATTCTAAAAAAAAAAAAAAAAAAAAACCTAACCTAACCTAACCTTTTTTTTTTTTTTTTTTGTTAACGGAGGGGAAATGCATTTACGCACAGAGTGTGGGACTCCTGAGCTGCTAGTCAGCCCAGACTACCCACTAAAACCCCTCCGGCGTTTCCGCACTTGGCCGTTGAGGGCGCCATGGGGTCGCGTTAGCATTCTACCACGACGCCCTCCAGCCTGGCCTTTCGGCCCCAACCAGTGCGCTGGGCAAGAGCCCAGCGCTCCCTAACGATGACCTCCCTCTGTGAAATAAATATTCCACAGAAGGAGGCCCCCACCTCGGGGTGGGGCATCCGCTCACCATCTACTAAAAGATGGGGGGAGTGCCCCACAGTTAGCAGGACATTGGCCGACAGTCAATAAGACCCCGAATATCAGGGAGTTATTAACTGCCGCCCAGGGTGCACCGTCCCTATTCACTTGTCAACCCGCTCTCTCACCGGATCCGTTTGGATCAAGCGAGAACGCAAAGTTTTCAAGTGACTGGGCACTCGAGGAGGTTTCCTGCACTTAGCACCCCAACCTAACCTAACCTAACCTAACCTAACCTTTTTTTTTTTTTTTTTTTGTTAACGGAGGGGAAATGCATTTACGCACAGAGTGTGGGACTCCTGAGCTGCTAGTCAGCCCAGACTACCCACTAAAACCCCTCCGGCGTTTCCGCACTTGGCCGTTGAGGGCGCCATGGGGTCGCGTTAGCATTCTACCACGACGCCCTCCAGCCTGGCCTTTCGGCCCCAACCAATGCGCTGGGCAAGAGCCCAGCGCTCCCTAACGATGGCCTCCCTCTGTGAAATAAATATTCCACAGAAGGAGGCCCCCACCTCGGGGTGGGGCATCCGCTCACCATCTACTAAAAGATGGGGGGAGTGCCCCACAGTTTGCAGGACATTGGCCGACAGTCAATTAGACTCCGAATATCAGGGAGTTATTAACTGCCGCCCAGGGTGCACCGTCCCAAATCACTTGTCAACCCGCTCTCTCACCGGATCCGTTTGGATCAAGTGAGAACGCAAAGTTTTCAAGTGACTGGGCACTCGAGGAGGTTTCCTGCACTTAGCACCCCAACCTAACCTAACCAAACCTTTTTTTTTTTTTTTTTTTTTTGATTTCGCAGGGGAATGCTTTTACGCACGAAGTGTGGGACTCCTGGGCCGCTAGTCGGCCCAGACTACCCACTAAACCCCTGCGGGTGCCGTCGGCCGCTTTGCATGGAGGCGCCTCGGATCTAGCTAGCACAAGACGCCTCAGCGACTGGCCGGTCTCTCATCAGAGACCGGGCTCACCACTCTCAGAGGCCCTCCGACACCTGGAGGACCTCTGCCACCGGGTGGGACTATTTACTAGTCCCACTCTTATGGGGGCGCTTCCAGGCGCGCTAAGTAGCGCCTGCGTCGCACCCCCGCTCTCCGCCTCCGGATCGGGTCTGCGAGGGGGTCGTCCTCGCGGTCCCTTTCCTCGGCCTCCCTCTGCGACATAACGGTCTCGCAGAAGGAGGCCATTGCCGTCCAAGCACTGTCGCTCTCGAGCATCGCGTTGACGACACTCGGGAGCGACAGGTCCACTCCGCCTAGCGCGGCGGCCAACTCTTGGCGCTGCCGGATCCACCTAGGACACCGCTCTAGGACATGTTGAGCGGTGTCCAGAGCCTCGCCACAATCATGGCATCGTGGCTCGGCCTCTCTCTGGGCCACGCGGTGCAGGTACTCACCGAAGCAACCGTGCCCGGTGAGCACCTGCGTCATGCGGAAGGTGAGAGGTTTGCGCCGTCTCAGCATCCACCTCTCCAGGACCGGGCGCAGGGCCTCCGCTGTGCGTACACCGTACGCTGCCTGCGCCAGGTCCGCCTCCCACCTCCGCACGAGTTCCGCTTGCCCTCGCAGGCGCACCCGCCGTACAACCTCCACCGGGGGGCGCTCGCCGATTTCCCTCCTTCTAGCCACAAAGTGGTACACTTCGGCGAGCACCTCCGCCACCAATTCCCACGGCGGGTCGCCCGCGAGGGCCGTGGCCGCAGAGAAGGCCACAGTACGGTACCCCCGTATCACCCTCACCGCGATCACCTTCTGCGCCTGCCGTAGAAGGCGTTTGTTCGTCGCGGTGAGGGCGTCCACCCAGATGGGGGCACCGTACATCGCCATGCTCCGGCAGACGCCAGAGTAGAGCCGCCTTACTGCTTCGCTCGGCCCACCCAGGTTGGGGAGGAGTCGGCCGAGCGAAGCAGCCGTCCTGATGATCTTCGGCCCCAGTTCCCGAAAGTGGGGGCCGAAAGACCATCGTCCGTCGAGGATGAGGCCCAGATACTTCATCTGGGTGCTCACCCTCAACTCCTCCTGACCCACCCGGAGGCGCGCTCCTGGGGGGGGACCCCGCGTACGGGCCCCGCGGAAAAGGAGGACTTCGGTCTTGTCCAAGCGGACCCGAAGCCCAAGCCTTTCTATGCGGTCGACCAATAGGGCAAGGCCCGTTTCGGCCAACCGCGCCGCCTCACCGAAATTCGCACCCCGGGACGTGAAGAGAGTGTCATCCGCATAGCAGATGACACCCGTCCCAGGGGGAAGCTGGCACCGCAGGACCCAGTCGTAAGCGATGTCCCACAGGATAGGGCCGAGTATCGACCCCTGCGGGACACCGCACCCGACGCTCCGCCGAACCATTCGTCCCCCCATGTCCTCGAACAGGACGACGCGCTCCTCCAGGTACGCCCCCAACAGCCTCCGCAGATACGGGGGCACTCTGAAATACTCGAGCGCCTCCCGTATTACACTGTGCGGAATGCTGTTGAAGGCGTTGGCGATGTCGAGGGACGTCGCCAGGGTCACCTCTCCTTCCCGATCCGCCTCCTCCGTCACCGATCGCAGACGCCTAAGGGCATCGATGGTGGACCTCTCGGCCCGGAACCCATACTGCGCGTCAGAGAGGCGCAGTCCCAGGCCATCCTCCACGTGCCGAACGAGCCGCGAAGCCACGACACTCTCCAGGGCCTTCGCGGCCTCGCTCAGCAGGACCAGAGGTCGCACCGCCGAGGCCGAGTCCAGGGGCCGGCTGCCCTTTGGAATTAGGCAGAGCCGACCTTCCTTCCAGAGTTTCGGGAACCGCCCCTCCCGTAAACAGCGGTTGAGCAGCTCCCGAAACCTGTCTCCGAGATGCACGAGAATCAGCGCAAGCATCTTCCCGTGCACCCCGTCTGGACCCGGTGCCCTTTTCTTCGTCCGGAGGCGGTCGAGGACCACCTCCATTTCGACGTCGGTGACGGAAGGCGGATCAGCCTCCACCTCACCTGCCTCCACTCCGTCAGGCGGCTGTCGGACCATTCTCGGAGGGGAAAACCCTCGCGGATTGCCGGGGAATAGCTCCCCGACAATCTCCTCCAGGAGAGCTGGCTGGAGAGTCTCCGTCAATGGGGCCGCCAGTGGACGCAGCTTGTCTCGCGCCCACTTGTACGGGCGACCCCACGGGTCTCTTTCTATGCCCTCCACCAGCTCCTCGAAGGCTTCCTCCTTGGCCCGACTGATGGCCAGCTGCAGCTCCAACCGTTTCTCCACATACACCGCATACAGCTGGTCATCCCTCTCCTCGTCACGGGGGCTGCGCCGTCGACTCCGGCAGTACGCTCTTCGGGCCCCGTTGCAGGCGGTTCGAAGAGCGGCAATCTCCGTCGACCACCAGTACACCGCCCGTCTAGGGGGGGGGCGACTGACGCTAGGCATGGCCGCTCTGCACACTGCAGTGCAGGTATCGCTGAAGCGGCCAGCCGCTTCGTCTACCCCCATTGCCACGAGAGACGGGAGGCTCCAGCGGCCGACGATAGCCGCCTCTTCCGCCAGCTCCAAGTCGAGCCGCGTGAGCGCCCAGCGCGGAAATCTACTGCGCACCCGCGACGATGTTGCCGCCTGACCTTCGGGGGTGGCAGACACCTCGAACCGTATATACAGGTGGTCCGAGAGTGTCTCCACCCCCACTTCCACCCTCCAGTCCGTTACTGTGCGCGCGACAGCGGGGGTGGCAAACGTCAAGTCTACCACCGAACCCCCCGTCCGCCGCACGCACGTCTGGGCTGTCCCCCTATTCAGAAGAGACAGCCCCGCGGCTAGCGCCCATTCTTCCACTTTCTGCCCCTTGGGGTCAGTGGCCGGATTCCCCCACGCCGTAGATTTGGCGTTGAAGTCACCGGCCACTAGCACCTTTAGGGGCGCTAGCCGCCTTACCTCCGACCCCAGAGCGTCCAAAAGCTGCTCCAGAGCCGGCAAGTCTCGATTCGGGGAGAAGTAGACGCCAATTATGGCGTACTCTCCCCGGACCACCACCACATAACCACTCCCTCTCCTCCGGATCGTGAGGGGAGGGGCAGCGCCAGACCTGGCCACGACGGCCACGGAGCCAACCAGATCCCCAGCCCAGTGGGGTAGGGAGGGTACCGCGTACGGCTCCGAAACCACCGCGACATCAATGTCCCACTGCGCCATGGATTGCAGGAGGAGATCCTGCGACCTGGCGCAGTGGTTGAGGTTGGCCTGGAGGAAGGCGACCCCCATCACTCCTCCATTTGGCCAGCTGGCGCCGCCTGTTGTCTGCCCTGTCGTGGAGGAGGCGACAGCCCTTTACCGCGGCTTGGCGGGGGGTTACAAGACCTACCCCCCATCACGTGGTCCGCCGGTTTGCCGGCGTCACGGCATACCGCGCAGCGGGGCTCAGCCGCGCAGGACGCGGACATATGGCCCTCCTCTCCGCACCTGTAGCAGAGCCGGCTGCGATCCGTCTGCGATGGGCACAGCGCTGCAGTGTGCCCCTTCCCCATGCACTTGTAGCAGTGCATGGGGCGCGCCGCCAAGTGCTTGAGCCGCGCGCAGCCCCAGCCCACACTAAGGCTGCCCGCCTCGATCAGCTTTTTAGCTGCTGTCACCGGGCAGCGCATGAGGGCCGAGCGGGAGCCCCGCCAGTCTGGGTGGATTTCGCCCACCCAGACCTGATCCTCCGTGCAGCTCCCAGCCTTGGCGACCGCAGCCTTTACCCGCTGCACGGTAGCCGCATCATTCAGGCCCGAGACCTCCACAACGCCGGAAAGCGCGACCCTCAAGGCCGATGCGAGCGCGTCAGCCTTATCGGAGCTAGTGGAGCCGGGGATCTCAATTAGCCTCGCTCCGGTCGCACTCGGGCGAATCCGAAGCGAGCCAATGCCCAGCTCCTCCAGGTCCACTTCCTGCTCAGCTTTAAGGAGGGCGGAAGCGTATGTAGCCCCATTTTGTGCTGCCTCCGGCTGTAACTTAATAATTACAGCCGAGGAGCGAGGAGCCGACAGCTTCTTCGCCTTCGCTGATGCCGTCTTGGGGGTCGCCGTAGGCGCCGTTGCGGGTGCCACTATAGTCGCCGCCGTGGGTGCTGTTGTAGGCTTGGCCTGGGTCTTTTTCCCCACACCCTTCCCCTTCCCTCGTACTTCGACCCAGGGGAGCTCCGGCGTTGTGTCATCCGCCACTGTGGAGGTCGACGGTCCGAAGGGCCCCCACTCCGTCGCCTTAGCTGCCCCTTTGCGACCCTGCTTCTCAGGGGCCGGACGTGCTGGGGCCCTGACCTCCATCTCCTCCACCACTGGCTGCACAGGCCGCGGCACCCGGTCCAAGCCGGAGGCCTCCTCAATGGCCGCCCTCGCGGCCCTCGCCACCTCGGAGTTATCACCCGCCAGGGGTGGGCGGGCAGTCCTGCGGGAAAGGCGAGACTCCATCTCTGCCAGGCGGCCGTCTATCATTTTGGCCATGGAGGCCTCTAGTCTTTCTACCACCTCCTCATCCCTCAGAGGAGGCGTTTGCCGTTCCGCGGTCCGCGCAGCCTGTGCAGCCTCGCGGTGGGTCTCCTCGAACCCCCGGCGGAGCGCAGCGACCTCTGCCTTCATGTTGGCCACCTCTCTTTGGAGGCGGCCATTGTCGGCTTTGAGGCGCCGAACCTCATCCGACTCGCTGCGCGCCACCAGGGTATCTACGATGTCCCTGATGTCCGAGGAGGCCCGCAAAATCTTTGAGCTGTAGCCCCCCTTGAGGGCAGTGCTCTTTCGGACTAGGCTGGTTATAATTCCCAGCCTCTCCACCGCGGTGTCCATGAGGCCTTCGGCTCCCATGGAACCGAAGTCCCGCACCTCAATGGGGGCTATCTCCAGCCCCTACCTAACCTAACCTAACCTAACCTAACCTAACCCAGTCCCGTGCCCGCACGCGTACCGAGCGCCACGCTTTTACAACGCTCCGCGCTTAAAAAATCGCAAAAATCGTTTTTACAGTGAAAATTACATAGTGTAATATAATATACCAGCGGATGCGCGTAGTCGAGGGCTATCCAGAAGTGCCAAAAGTTCTAAAATCGGTGGAAAGCTGCAGGCAGGACAGCGAAGACAAGAAATTTGGACATTTGTTTACATCCGGTCCGCACGCGACAAGTCCCGATTTACATCGGGGACTTTACGATCTGGAACTGTGAAAGTGTTAATAGTGACCGTGAGAAGCACCAAACAAAATTTAAAAATTTTCCTCTCAAAATTGACGAGGCTGGAAGGCTTTTCCTACCAGCCCCAACTGCATAACTAACTTGGTGGCCAAAACCCATTGTCTGGAAAAAATTAGCCAAAATTGACACGGTGAGTCCTATTCCTGGGCTTACTATCAACCACACGACGTGCTGCACCCGTGGGAAACCAGAGTCTACAACCCGCCAGGAAGCCGGGAAGCCGAGCGGCCGCCGGAATCGAGTATTCCCGAGGCCCCACTGCTCTCCGAGTGACCGGCAGGACGAGGGTTAGCAACCTACCACGTGGAGCACAAGTGGAAGAAACCCTGCACCAAGTTCCAGGACCATCCAAAGTCGGAGGAAGAAGCTACAGGCGAAAAACCGAGCCAGCCAATCAGCGGTTTTCAGCTTATCCTGACTGAACCCGAGGGATCCGCCAACTGCCGCAACGGGTGTCGATGCAGTGAGCCAAGACCTACCTGGAGACACCACAGCCGAGCTCCTACCGCTGCCCAAAACCCAGCCACAGCGGTTTTTCCCTCCGGGATCACAGGAAAACCGCTATCAGCAAAGTTCGGGACAGCCTGCGCGGAAACCCAGAAGACTTGGGGGATCGGAACAAAGTGTAGTGTGCAGAGTACCTATCTGACTATTAACAGTAAAATTTTGGAAATTGTGGCTTTGTTGGTTTAGTAATTACAAATTTTTTGGCGAACATAGAGAGAAAAATAAATGTTTGTTTACATTCTGCACCAGAACAGCGCCATCTGTTAGAAAACTCTCTAACTACTGAACCGAAAAATTCATACAATATATTGGCAAAATTAACTATTGTGGGCGACTGGATTATATCTGGAATACAGGCAGAAATCATTTACGAAACTAATGATAAGGTCGGACACCTCCATCTGGTGAAATTAGGGTGAAAAACTTTCAATATAATATATTGAGCTTTATAGCAATCCTCTCAGAAATTCCCAGATCCAGGTGTGCAGACCTGCATTTTGTGAATTTAGATACAGTATTTAACCCTAACATTTGTTCAAAACATTTTAGAAACCCCCTAAATTATACTTAAAAATACAGCGCCATCTCTAGACAAATTTTGACACCACAAAATTATTTACTACCGTGCTGGATTGTATTGTTTTGTTTAAATTTGGAACTTTTTGGGCTTCTCCAGGGTATACCCAATAGACCTGGTTTTAAAAGGTCTATATTTAGTTGAGTTTTGTTTTATTTTACTTATCTGCTGTTATTCTAATTGATTTTATTTTTATTGTGGTTGACAACGTGCAGGTATACCCTAACGCACGCGGGTAAACAAACTTTCGACCGAAGCCGACGACGGGAGGTTGTCGGGGGCGTCGCCAGGACCAAAAAAGTCCGGGGAACCATATCTCTGCGACGCTTGGTTCCGGAGATATAAGCTAGGTAGCTTATAGCAGCGGCCAATATAAACAGCCATATCTCTGGATCTACTGGTCGTAGAAGATTGGGGTTTTGACAGTTGGTGTTGGCGGTGCTATCCCTGCCGCTTAGCGTCGGTTTCGATTCGAAACCTCCTGAACTAAAACTGAAAATACGGCGCCATCTCTGGGGAAATCTTGGCACCATAAAATTATTTACTACTGAGCTAATGGCCCATAGTTCTAAATAAAAAAATTGAATTGTTTTGTTTGAGATTAGAACTTTGGGCTTCTCCAGAGCACACCCAATAGACTTGGCCTTAAAAAATATCTATATTTAACTGTGTTTGTTTTATCTGGACTGCCTTTATTTTGATTTATTTTATTTTTGATTGGTTGACAACGTGCAGGTATACCCTAACGCGCGCGGGTAAGCAAACTTTTCGACCGAAACCGACGACGGGAGGTTGTTGGGGGCGTCGCCGGGACCAATAAAGTCTGAGGAACCATATCTCTGCGGCGCTTGGTTCCGGAGATATAAGCCAGGTAGCTTATAGCAGCGGCCATTATAAACAGCTATATCTCTGGATCTACTGGTCGTAGGGAGTTGGGGTCTTCGACGGTTGGTATTGGCGGTGCTATCCCTACCGCTTGGCGTCGGTTTCGAAGCGAAACTGAATTGAAATTTGTTGGTCTGAGTGGACGACGGGAGGTTGTCGGGGGCGTTGCGACGACCAAAAACGTCCAAAGAACCAGGTCTCTGGGACGCCTGGTTCCAGAGATATAGCCGAGGTAGCTTATAGCGGCGGCCATCTTGAAAATTCTGAAAAACCGCATAACTCGGCTCCCCGAGGTCGTAGAGACAAGCGGTTTTCACTACTGGGGTCAGCATTGACAGCCCTTTTTGTCAACTGTACAACTGACTCTACATTTTGTAGAGCTACTAAAAAGGTAGAGTTATTAGTTTGTAAATTGTATAGAGCGTACCTGACACGACCAAGTGCTGAAACTCGGACAAAAACTCTATACTTGCGTAGAGTAGTTTATACAACTATACCATTCTACCACTTTATTTTATTTTATTTTATTTTACTTTTATTTTATTTTTACAACTTATACAGGATTAATTTGACTTAATTGACGCGTACCTCCAACTTCAAAATGTTTAGATCACCCATCGCAACCGCCGCCACGAGTGTGAAATCACCCCCCAAAACTGTGACAAAGGCGCAAAGGCGCAGCATGGAAACAGACGAAATAGAATTACCGATAGTAATTTCCCCACTTACAACAAGGACAACGCAGGCCGGACCTGCAGCCCAGAGGACTAAGAGGGTACTGTCTCAGGAAAATCAGGTGGCGACAAAACCCAGGGTGGTCAAACCGCCCCCTTCCACCCAAAAATCGCCAAAAACCTATAAAAACAGAATGACTGAGGCTGCAGCGTGTAAACAGTCGGCTCAAACATACATGGATATGTCCAAGAATCTCAAAACAGAAATAAAAGCAGAAGTGACGAGAGTAATTCAGAGGATGTACGACATGTTAAAGGAAAGCGAAGCGGAAATAAAATCTATGATCGGGGATACAACCAAAAAGGGGACTCCAAATATGAACCCCATTCAAGTGGTTGAAGAAAATGACCAGGAAATAAATAGAAAACTATTAAACAAGATGGAAGTACACGAAAAACTTATTGAAGAAAACAATCTGAAGATGCAAGAACTCCAGAAACAGCTAGAACAACAAAAGATAGCGCTAACTGGAATCTCATATGCGAACGTAACCGCAGGTACCCAGCTTAAAACATCACATATGAATCGTGGCGCACTGCACTCCCTCATTATTACTTCCGAAGATGACGCCGAAACCGGTGAAGAGGTGCTCTCGAAGGTTGCCGAGGCAGTCGATGCGAAGGAAGGCTGGGTCAAAGTAGAGAGAGTCAGGAAGGCGAAGGGCCGCAAAGTGGTTATGAGCTGTGAGACGGTTGATGAGAGAAGAAAGGTAAAAGAAAGGCTTGAAAAGGCGGGAAAAAACCTCCTCGTGGAAGAAGTAAAGAATAAGGATCCGCTGGTTATTCTGAGAAGCGTACTAAGTCGACACAGCGACGAAGATATAACCAAAGCGCTGAGGAAGCAGAATAAAGCGGTCTTTTGCAACTTAAGCGAGGAGGAAGATAGAATCATGATAAAGTACAGGAAGAAAGCAAGGAACCACCTTACCAACCATGTGGTGATCAGCACCTCGCCAACAGTGTGGGGACGAATGGTTGAAGCTGGCACGGTCCGGATAGACCTTCAACATATAAGGACGGCTGACCAATCCCCCCTGGTACAGTGCTCTCGCTGCCTGGGTTACGGCCACAGTAGACGGTTCTGCAAGGAACCAGCAGACCTATGCAGCCATTGTGGGGGCCCCCACATTAAAACCGAATGCCAGGATTGGGTAGCGGGAGGTGATCCAGAATGCAAAAACTGCAAAAAAGCCGAGCTGGCTGACACATGCCACAACGCATTCGACGGGAATTGCCCAGTCAGGAAGCGGTGGGATGTGATAGCCAGATCGGCTGTAGCGTATTGCTAAGGGCAGCCCAACGCAAAACTTCTGCAGTTTCGCACAGGCGAATCTGCAGAAAAAACAACTGGCTACTAATGAAATCTACATAGAAGCAGAAAAAAGGAAACTTACCGCGGCCCTAATTCAGGAGCCTCACGTGGATGGAACAAATAGAATGAGGAGCCGACCGGGAATGCGAGTCTTTCAAATGAATAAAAATAATGGCGACAGGGTGAAAGCAGCAATTGCAATATTTGATCAAGAACTTACCGTGATACAACATCCAACACTGACAACCCTGAATACAGCCGTAGTGGAAATTCTAACCAAGGACGGAAGACTCGCATTGGTTTCCTTCTACTACGAACCAAGCGAACCAATAGAGCCGTACCTCGAGGAGTTGAAGAAAATTGTAAGAACCTTAAAACCCAAACACATACTGATAGGTGGAGATGCCAATGCGAAGAGTTCTTGGTGGGGCAGCCCAAAAATAGATCACAGGGGAATGGACATGGCCGGTACTCTTCATGAGCTGGGTCTGCATATCCTCAACACAGGTAACGTCCATACTTTCGACACTGTTAGAGGGGGAATCAGGTACAAGAGCTTCGTTGACGTGACAGCGTGCTCGGTAGAGATGCTGGACCTAGTGGAAGACTGGAAGGTCGACGAAAGCCTGGTAAATTCCGACCACAACGGTATAACATTTAAAGTAAAAACACAAAAAGCAAAGGGATTACAAGTAAAAAGAACCACAAGAATATATAACACTAAAAAAGCAGACTGGAAAAAATTTCATGAAAAGTTAAACCAATTAAAAATACAAGAAAATTTAACACACGCAACAATTAAGAACATCAAAAATAAGCAAGAAATAAACATAACGGTGGAAAAACTAAATAAAGTAACAACAGAGGCTTGCAATTACGCAATTCCCATGAAAAAGGCAAAAGAAAGACTTACTGTACCGTGGTGGTCGGAAAAACTTGCAGAGATGAAGTCGGTGGTCACTAGGTTGAAGCGTCGAATCCGGAACGCTGCACCCATCCGAAGGGATGGCGTCGTTGAGGAGTACCTGAAAGAGAAGGAGAAGTATGAGACTGAGGCTGTAAGGGCCCAGACGGATAGCTGGAGGGAATTTTGTAGTAAACAAGAGAAGGAAGGTGTCTGGGAGGGCATCTACAGGGTCCTAAATATGACATCCAAGCGCGAGGAGGACGTTCCCATGGAGGAGGGAGGACTGGTCCTGGATATGAAGGGGTCGGCGGAACTAATAGCTAAAACATTCTACCCGGACGACTCAGAGGACAATGAAACCCGATACCATAAAGAGGTAAGGAACAAAGCAATTAGCATGAATGAAGAGGAACAATCGACAGGATGCGACCCTCCATTCACAATACTCGAACTTACCTCTGCCATGGAATCATTTAACCCGAAGAAGGCACCGGGGAAGGACGGTTATACCGCCGACATTTGTACCGCAGTCATTAGAAGCGATCCCGAATTTTTCCTGGAGCTAATAAATAAGTGCCTAGCCCATGGATGCTTCCCGGACCTGTGGAAGGAGGCAGTTGTCGTCGTTTTGAAAAAACCTGGAAAGGAAACATACACGACACCAAAATCATACCGCCCTATCGGCCTGCTATCGATCCTTGGGAAGATATATGAAAAAATGCTGGTTGCCAGGTTGAAACATCACCTTCTGCCAGGGATGAGTAAGCGTCAGTACGGCTTTATGCCACAAAAGAGCACCGAGGACTCTCTCTATGCCCTAATGAAACACATAAACAAAAAGCTCGAAGAGAAGAAAATAATAACAATGGTGTCATTGGACATAGAGGGAGCCTTCGACAATGCTTGGTGGCCAGCCATTAAGCTTCGACTGAGAGAGGAAGGCTGCCCTGAAAACACCAGAATGGTGATTAACGACTACCTCAAAAACCGTAAAGTCACAGTGAAGTATGGAGGTGAGGAAGCAACGGTTGCAACAAACAAGGGTTGTGTGCAGGGATCGATAGCCGGTCCGATACTGTGGAACCTCCTTTTGGACCCGCTTCTAAAAACCCTGGAGAGGCAAAACATCTTCTGCCAGGCATTCGCAGACGACGTGGTACTGGTTTTTGACGGAAAGACAGCTCTGGACATCGAAGGACAGGCCCACGCTGCTCTCAGGCATGTAGAGGAATGGGGATGTCGAAATAAATTGAAGTTTGCGGTAAGTAAGACCAATGCTATGGTAATTACCAAAAAGCTAAAATATGACACCCCACGCCTCAGCATGAATGGGATCAGCATTGCGATGAAGGAGGAAATAAAGCTGCTAGGAGTCACTATAGATAGGAAATTGACTTTCAAACAACATGTTGCAAACGTTTGCAGAAAGTCAATTAATATATACAAGCAGCTCTCCAAAGCCGCTAAAACGAGTTGGGGACTGGGACCGGAAATAGTGAGGATGATCTACAATGCCGCCGTGGAACCGGTGGTGCTGTATGCGGCAAGTGTGTGGGCACATGCGACGGAAAGAATAGGTATCAGAAAGCAGTTGGACGCGATGCAGCGTGGCTTCGCCCAAAAAATTTGCGGGGCGTATCGCACGGTATCTCTGAACTCAGCTCTCGTCCTATCTGGGTTGCTCCCTCTTGATCTACGAATACGAGAATCCGCGCGACTGTATGAGATCAAGAGGGGGGCACCACTGCCGGGGCTGGGGGATAGAGATATCGAGCGAAGCGCCCAAGCAATTGGCTCCCTCCATCCAGCCGAACACGCGGGCCTGGACTTTTACAGCCTGATAAACCATCAACAGCTAGAAGAAAATATCAACTTTGACATAAAAATCTATACGGACGGCAGCAAGATTGACGGCAAGGTAGGAGCAGCTCTATCCATATGGAGTGGAGAGGCAGAAACCAGAGCCGTCAAGCTTTGTCTGCCGTCATATTGCACGGTTTATCAGGCTGAGCTCCTGGCAATCTGCGAGGCGACAAGGAGGATCAAGAAACTTACTGCCAATACATTTGGAATCTACAGCGACTCAGCATCGGCTCTACAGACAGTTACGAACACGGCCTCCCTCCATCCGCTGGCTATTGAAAGTAGAGAAAATATAAAAAATATTTTCCAACAGAATAAGTTAATAAAACTATTTTGGATTAAAGCCCATGCAGGATTGGAGGGAAACGAGCGCGCAGACCAACTCGCGAAAGAAGCCGCTGTAGGTTCCAAAAGGAAAGCAGACTATGATTTGTGCCCGGTCTCACACGTGAGGCGGACGCTACGAAGCGAATCGCTTCACGAGTGGGACCAAAGGTACAACAGGGGCGAGACCGCAAGTGTGACGAAACTATTCTTTCCGTCCGCATCAACGGCGTACAACTTGGTACGCAAAATCAGCCCAACCGGTTTCTTAACGCAGGTGTTTACAGGCCACGGAGGCATTGGCTCTTATCTTCACCGTTTCAAATGTAGAGACAATCCATCCTGCACTTGCGACCCCCATATAGAGCAAACCGTGAGTCATTTGTTGACCGAGTGCCCAGTGTTTGGTCGTCTTAGGTACGAAACAGAAGGCAAAATAGATGAGAAAATAAATATCGGTAACTTACCAAAACTAGTATTAAGTAAAAATAGGAATTGCTTTCTGGAATTTTGTGTAATAATTTTCAAAATTGTAAATAAACAAAACGGAAAGAAAAATATGATGATATAATATTGTAAATAATATTGTAAACATCATATGGCAAAACATGTAAAAATAAGGAACAATTGTAATAGTATATAATTTAGAAAATAAGGTGTTAATAACAAAATGTACTCTAGATTTAAATAAGACTTATAGCAATAAGACTGTAAAACCCAAGTGATATTAAATAAAAAGCTCCCTGTGTTTGAAACTCCCGAAAAATAAAGAAAGGAAATAAAGATAAATAGAGAAATATAGATAGCTAGTATAAAGTAGACGGGCATCCCACCCGTAGATAGCTCAAAAGATGATGAATGAAAGGAAAAAGGATGAAGTATGACAGTACGAGAGGCATGAAAGCGAGAACTGGTATGAATCAGGCTCAAGATAGCACAGGCTCTGGCTTAGTCGGAGGTATTAGTATTAAAAAAAAAAAAAAAAAAAAAAAAAAAAAAAACCTAACCTAACCTAACCTAACCTAACCTAACCTTTTTTTTTTTTTTTTTTTGTTAACGGAGGGGAAATGCATTTACGCACAAAGTGTGGGACTCCTGAGCTGCTAGTCAGCCCAGACTACCCACTAAAACCCCTCCGGCGTTTCCGCACTTGGCCGTTGAGGGCGCCATGGGGTCGCGTTAGCATTCTACCACGACGCCCTCCAGCCTGGCCTTTCGGCCCCAACCAATGCGCTGGGCAAGAGCCCAGCGCTCCCTAACGATGGCCTCCCTCTGTGAAATAATTATTCCACAGAAGGAGGCCCCCACCTCGGGGTGGGGCATCCGCTCACCATCTACTAAAAGATGGGGGGAGTGCCCCACAGTTTGCAGGACATTGGCCGACAGTCAATAAGACCCCGAATATCAGGGAGTTATTAACTGCCGCCCAGGGTGCACCGTCCCAATTCACTTGTCAACCCGCTCTCTCACCGGATCCGTTTGGATCAAGTGAGAACGCAAAGTTTTCAAGTGACTGGGCACTCGAGGAGGTTTCCTGCACTTAGCACCCCAACCTAACCTAACCTAACCTAACCTAACCTTTTTTTTTTTTTTTTTGTTAACGGAGGGGAAATGCATTTACGCACAGAGTGTGGGACTCCTGAGCTGCTAGTCAGCCCAGACTACCCACTAAAACCCCTCCGGCGTTTCCGCACTTGGCCGTTGAGGGCGCCATGGGTTCGCGTTAGCATTCTACCACGACGCCCTCCAGCCTGGCCTTTCGGCCCCGTCCAGTGCGCTGGGCAAGAGCCCAGCGCTCCCTAACGATGGCCTCCCTCTGTGAAATAATTATTCCACATAAGGAGGCCCCCACCTCGGGGTGGGGCATCCGCTCACCATCTACTAAAAGATGGGGGGAGTGCCCCACAGTTTGCAGGACATTGGCCGACAGTCAATAAGACCCCGTATATCAGGAAGTTATTAACTGCCGCCCAGGGTGCACCGTCCCAAATCACTTGTCAACCCGCTCTCTCACCGGATCCGTTTGGATCAAGCGAGAACGCAAAGTTTTCAAGTGACTGGGCACACGAGGAGGTTTCCTGCACTTAGCACCCCAACCTAACCTAACCTTTTTTTTTTTTTTTTTTGTTAACGGAGGGGAAATGCATTTACGCACAGAGTGTGGGACTCCTGAGCTGCTAGTCAGCCCAGACTACCCACTAAAACCCCTCCGGCGTTTCCGCACTTGGCCGTTGAGGGCGCCATGGGGTCGCGTTAGCATTCTACCACGACGCCCTCCAGCCTGGCCTTTCGGCCCCGTCCAGTGCGCTGGGCAAGAGCCCAGCGCTCCCTAACGATGGCCTCCCTCTGTGAAATAATTATTCCACAGAAGGAGGCCCCCACCTCGGGGTGGGGCATCCGCTCACCATCTACTAAAAGATGGGGGGAGTGCCCCACAGTTTGCAGGACATTGGCCGACAGTCAATAAGACCCCGTATATCAGGGAGTTATTAACTGCCGCCCAGGGTGCACCGTCCCAAATCACTTGTCAACCCGCTCTCTCACCGGATCCGTTTGGATCAAGCGAGAACGCAAAGTTTTCAAGTGACTGGGCACACGAGGAGGTTTCCTGCACTTAGCACCCCAACCTAACCTAACCTAACCTAACCTAACCTAACCTTTTTTTTTTTTTTTTTGTTTTCGGAGGGGAAATGCATTTACGCACAAAGTGTGGGACTCCTGGGCTGCTAGTCAGCCCAGACTACCCACTAAAACCCCTCCGGTGTTTCCACACATGCTGTTGAGGGCGCCATGGGTTCGCTTTCGCATTCTACCACGACGCCCTCCAGCTTTGCCTTACGGAACCTAACCTAACCTAACCTTTTTTTTTTTTTTTAACGGAGGGGAAATGCATTTACGCACACAGTGTGGGACTCCTGAGCTGCTAGTCAGCCCAGACTACCCACTAAAACCCCTCCGGCGTTTCCGCACTTGGCCGTTGAGGGCGCCATGGGGTCGCGTTAGCATTCTACCACGACGCCCTCCAGCCTGGCCTTTCGGCCCCAACCAATGCGCTGGGCAAGAGCCCAGCGCTCCCTAACGATGGCCTCCCTCTGTGAAATAAATATTCCACAGAAGGAGGCCCCCACCTCGGGGTGGGGCATCCGCTCACCATCTACTAAAAGATGGGGGGAGTGCCCCACAGTTTGCAGGACATTGGCCGACAGTCAATTAGACCCCGAATATCAGGGAGTTATTAACTGCCGCCCAGGGTGCACCGTCCCAAATCACTTGTCAACCCGCTCTCTCACCGGATCCGTTTGGATCAAGTGAGAACGCAAAGTTTTCAAGTGACTGGGCACTCGAGGAGGTTTCCTGCACTTAGCACCCCACCCCAACCTTTTTTTTTTTTTTTTGTTAACGGAGGGGAAATGCATTTACGCACAAAGTGTGGGACTCCTGAGCTGCTAGTCAGCCCAGACTACCCACTAAAACCCCTCCGGCGTTTCCGCACTTGGCCGTTGAGGGCGCCATGGGGTCGCGTTAGCATTCTACCACGACGCCCTCCAGCCTGGCCTTTCGGCCCCAACCAGTGCGCTGGGCAAGAGCCCAGCGCTCCCTAACGATGGCCTCCCTCTGTGAAATAATTATTCCACAGAAGGAGGCCCCCACCTCGGGGTGGGGCATCCGCTCACCATCTACTAAAAGATGGGGGGAGTGCCCCACAGTTTGCAGGACATTGGCCGACAGTCAATAAGACCCCGAATATCAGGGAGTTATTAACTGCCGCCCAGGGTGCACCGTCCCTAATCACTTGTCAACCCGCTCTCTCACCGGATCCGTTTGGATCAAGCGAGAACGCAAAGTTTTCAAGTGACTGGGCACTCGAGGAGGTTTCCTGCACTTAGCACCCCACCCCACCCCAACCTAACCTAACCTAACCTAACCTAACCATTGGATTTTCGAAAATTTTACATCTATATACGAGTGTCGCACATCATTGGACTCGGAAAATTAGCGCCAATTTAAAGGAGTGTGTCTGAGAGAATTTTCTTTCCGCGCCCCATACAATTTTTTTCGAAAAACATACAAATTTTGACTTTTTGATTTTTCCAAATTTTCCACGAACACAGGTTGTTCATATTTTGATCTAACATTGTAGAACTCATTAATCCGCGTAGAAAGAGCCGCTTCTCGGTCTTCTGCATCAATTTTGGAACTTTGTATAGCATTTTGAAATATATAGATGTAAAATTTTCGAAAATCCAATGGTTAGGTTAGGTTTTTTTTTTTTTTTTTTTTTTTTTTTTTATATACTACTACCTCCGACTGAGCCAGAGCCTGTTCTAACTTGAGCCTGATGCATACCAGTTCTCGCTTTCATACCTCTCGTACTTTCATACTTCATCCTAATTCTTTACATTCATCATCTTTTGATCTATTTAACGGGTGGGATGCCCGCCTATCGCATGCTAGCTAACTACTTGATTTTGTTCTTTATTTATTATGTGTAGGGGTATTCAAAACAGTAGACTTCTTTTATTAGTACTTGGGTTTACAATTATACTTATAACTATAATATTTTTGCTTAAATCTACAACAATATTTTTATATTCTATTTTAACAGTTAAATTTTCCTACATGATATTATTCTTTCTTTTTACTTGTTATGTAGGGGTATTCACAAGCAGTATACTTTATTTATTATCATTTAGGTCTACAATTGTGTACTTATAGCTATAATATTCTTGCTTAAATTTATAACACTTTATTTTTATCTTTTAATTTATCAGTTACATTTTCTCCTTTGTTTACATTTTATTCTATATGATATTTAACAATATTTTACTTAATATTATGTCATCACATTTTTGTTTCCATTTTGCTTATTGACTATCTTAAAGATTCTAATACAATATTGGAGAAAACAATCTCTGCTCTTACTTGACACTAATTTTTGCAAGTTACTTATGCTAATTTTTACATCTAGTTTTCCCTCTGTTTCATATCTGAGTCGATCGAACATTGGGCACTCGGCCAATAGGTGACAAACCGTTTGCTCGACTTGGGGGTCGCACAAGCAAGATGGGTCGTCTTTACATTTAAAGCGGTGAAGATAAGCGGCAATGCCACCGTGGCCCGTAAACACTTGAGTTATAAAGCCGGTTGGGCTGATTTTGCGTATCAAGTTGTACGCCGTTGATGCGGTAGGAAAGAATAGTTTTGTTACGGATGCGGTCTCGCCGCTGTTGTACCTTTGGTCCCATTCGTGAAGCGATTCGCTTCGGAGCGTCCGCTTCACGTATGAGACCGGGCACAGGTCGTAGTCAGCTTTCCTTTTGGAACCTACAGCGGCATCTTTCGCGAGTTGGTCTGCGCGCTCGTTCCCCTCCAGTCCCGCATGTGCTTTTACCCAAAAGAGTTTTATTGACTTGTTTTGTTGGAGAATATATTTTATATTCTCCCTGGTTTCGACTGCTAGCGGGTGGAGGGAGGCTGTATTCGTTACAGTTTGTAGGGCGGCTGTAGAGTCGCTGTAGATTCCAAATGTATTGGCATTGTATTTTTTGGCTCTCCTCGTCGCCTCACAGAGCGCCAGAAGCTCCGCCTGGTATACGGTACAATATGACGGCAGACAAAGTTTGACGGCCTTGGTCTCTACCCCCCCATTCCAAACGGATAGGGCGGCACCCACCCTGCCATCAATCTTGCTGCCGTCTGTGTAGATCTTTATTTCAAAATTGCTATTTTCGTCTAGCTCATGTTGGTTTTCCAGGCTGAGGAAATCCAGGCTCGCATGTTCGGCTGGATGGAGATAACCTAACGCTGGGACCCGTCGCTCGATCTCTCTATCCCCCAGCCCCGGCAGTGGTGCCCCCTTTTTGATCTCATACAATCGTGCGGATTCACGTATTCGTAGATCAAGTGGGAGCAACCCAGTTAGGACGAGTGCTGAGTTCAGAGAGACCGTGCGATAAGCCCCGCAGATTTTTTAAGCGAAGCCACGTTGCATCGCGTCGAACTGCTTTCTTATACCTATTCTTTCCGTCGCATGGGCCCACACACTTGCCGCATACAACACCACCGGTTCCACAGCGGCATTGTAGATTATCCTCACAATTTCCGGTCCTAATCCCCAGCTTGCTTTTGCGGCTTTGGAAAGCTGCTTATATATATTCATTGCCTTCCTACAAACGTTAGAAACGTGTTTTTTGAAGGTCAACTTCCTGTCTATTGTGACTCCAAGCAGCTTTATCTCCTCCTTCATCGCGATGCCGATCCCATTCATGTTGAGGCGTGGGGTGTCATATTTTAGCTTTTTGGTGATTACCATAGCGTTAGTTTTGCTTACCGCAAATTTCAATTTATTTCGACATCCCCACTCCTCAACATGCTTGAGAGCAGCGTGGGCCTGTCCCTCAATGTCCAAAGCTGTCTTCCCGTCGAAAACCAGCACTACATCGTCTGCAAATGCCTGGCAGAAAACGTTTTGCCTCTCTAGGGTTTTTAGGAGTGGGTCAAGAAGAAGGTTCCATAATATTGGTCCTGCTATCGATCCCTGGACGCAGCCCTTGTTGGTTCCGACAGTTGCCTCTTCGCCGCCATATTTGACTGTGACCTTCCGGTTTTTCAAATAGTCATCCATCACCTTTCTGACGTTTCCTGGGCAGCCTTCTTCTTCTAGTCTAAGTTTTATGGCCGGCCACCAAGCATTGTCGAAGGCTCCCTCTATGTCCAACGATACCATTGTTATAATTTTCTTTTGTTGGAGTTTGCTGTTTATATGTTCCATTAGGGCATAGAGGGAGTCTTCGGTGCTTTTTTGTGGCATAAAACCATATTGACGATGGCTCATTTTCGGCAAAAGGTGATGTTTTAGTCGGGCGACCAGCATCTTTTCGTAGATCTTTCCGAGGATCGACAGCAGGCCAATAGGGCGGTACGATTTTGGGGTCGTGTATAGATCCTTTCCTGGCTTTTTCAGGATAACGACTGCTGCCTCCTTCCATAGGTCCGGGAAGCATCCGTGGGCCAAACATTTGTTAGTTAATTCCAAGAAGAATTCGGGATCGCTCCATATGACTCTTGCACAGATATCGGCGGTATATCCATCCTTTCCCGGTGCTTTCTTTGGATTAAATGACTCTACCGCAGAGGTTAACTCCAACATAGTGAATGGAGGGTCGCATCCTATTGGTTGTTCCCCTTCATTCATTTTGGCTGCCCTGTCTCTTACCTCTCTGTGGTATTGCGTGTCATTTCCCTCCGAATCATCCGGGTAGAAAGTATTGGCAAGTAGTTTCGCCGATTCTTTCATATTTAGGACCTGTCCTCCACTCTCCAGGGGAATGTCGTCCTCACGCCTAGATGTCCTATTTAGAACCCTATATATGCCCTCCCAGACGCCCTCCTTCTCCTGTTTCCCGCAGAATTCCCTCCAACTATCCGTCTGAGCCTTCACAGCCTCAATCTCATATTTCTCCTTCTCTTTCAGATACTCTTCGATGACACCATCCCTTCGGATGGGTGCAGCGTTCCGGATCCGGCGCTTCAACCTGGTGACTAATGCTTTCATCCCTGCGAGTTTTTCCGACCACCACGGCACGGTGAGTTTTTCCTTTAATTTCTTCTTAGGCATTGCATAATTGCAAGCTTCTGTTATGATGCTGTTTAATTTTCCTACTATAATATTAATTTCTTGGCTATTTTTAATGTTTTTAATTTCCGAATGTGTCAGATTTTCCTGTGTTTTTAATTGATTAATTTTTTGTGTAAATTTTTCCCAGTCTGCTTTTTTAGTGTTATAAATTCTAGTTGTTCTTCTCACCTGTAAACCTTTTACTTTCTGCGTTTTAATGTTAAATGTTATACCGTTGTGGTCGGAATTAACCAGGTCTTCGTCAACCTTCCACTCGTCAACCAGGTCCAGCATTTCCACCGAACACGCTGTGACATCGACGAAACTTTTATATCTTACCCCCCCCTCTTACAGTATCAAATGTATGAACATTACCTGTGTTGAGGATGTGAAGGCCCAGCTCATGAAGGGTACCTGCCATTTCGACCCCTCTATGATCAATTTTAGGGCTACCCCACCAGGAACTTTTCGCGTTTGCGTCACCACCTATCAGGATGTGTTTGGGTCTCAGCGTTTCCATGATCTTCCTCAGCTCATCCAGGTAAGGTTCGATTGGTTCGCTGGGTTCGTAATAAAAGGAGACTAGTGCGAGCCTTCCGTCTTTGGTTTGCACTTCGATTACGACTGTATTGAGGGTTGTCAGCGTTGGATGCTGTATTACAATCACATCCGGATCAAATACTGCAATTGCCGCCTTTACCCTGCTGCCGTTATTATTATCCATTTGGAAGACTCGCATCCCTTGTCGACTCCTCATCCTTTTGGTTCCGTCTACGAAGGGCTCCTGTATTAAGGCCGCTGTGAGTTTTCTCTTTTCAGCCTCGATATAAATTTCATTTGTGGCCAACTGTTTTTTCTGCAGATTCGCTTGCGCGAAGCTACAGAAATTTTCCTTTAGGCTGCCCTTAGCAGTATGCTACCGATGATCTTGCTATGGCGTCCCACCTCGCTCTCACCTGACATACAGGGTCAAACGCATTGTGCGCGTCTGCCGCGATACTAGCCCTGGTGCAGTTTTTACATTTAGGTGGTACGTTTGCCAGCCAATCAGCACAGTCCGCTCTAAGGTGGGGGCCCCCGCAATGACTGCACAGGTCCACAGCTTCGGTGCAGAAACGCTTTCCATGCCCATAGCCGAGGCAGCGTGAACACTGCGCTAACGGTGATTGGTCCTCGACCCTGACTGGTTAGGTTAGGTTAGGTTAGGTTAGGTTAGGTTAGGTTAGGTTAGGTTGGGGGACACCCCACAGAACTAGCGTCCACGTCGCGTCCCCTGGAAACGTCGCGTCCTGTCCACCGTAACGGAGTGGCAGGCCGACGGCTAATAAGTTCTGTGCAGTCGGAGCAACAACTGCTAACCATGTCTGATTCGCAGCCATTGCGAGACGCCTCCGGGCGATTCGCTAAAAAAGGCCCTTCTCAGGGCCAACCTAAGGGGAGAAAAAAGAAAAGGGGGGGAAATTATGCGGATGGGGGAGGGAAAAGTTCGGATGGGGGGAAGGACCAAAATAGGTCCAGATCCGAGCATGAGAGGAGTTTGGGAGAATCGGAGGTGGAAGAGCTGACCGACGGCTCGGCGGTAGGCCAGAGAAGGCTGGGAAGCCTGCTGGGCAGCTTGGGCTCGGTCACCTCGCTCTCGGAGTCGGTGCTCGGTTCCAAGCGCCTCTACTCAGAGGTGGTGAGCGGCTCCGACACCGAGGTTGGTGCGCCGCAGCCGAAACTGGCTGCTTCAAAGAAAGGAAAGGCTCGGGGTGCATCAAGTGCTACGAGGGCCCGGGCTGAGGCACGAAGGAGCGAGGATGTGGAAGCCTCCTTTTCGGCCAATCTGGAGGCTCGGGCCTTCAGGAAGGGAGGACCCCCGAGCGGGGATGAGGGGCTGGAGATAGCCCCCATTGAGGTGCGGGACTTCGGTTCCATGGGAGCCGAAGGCCTCATGGACACCGCGGTGGAGAGGCTGGGAATTATAACCAGCCTAGTCCGAAAGAGCACTGCCCTCAAGGGGGGCTACAGCTCAAAGATTTTGCGGGCCTCCTCGGACATCAGGGACATCGTAGATACCCTGGTGGCGCGCAGCGAGTCGGATGAGGTTCGGCGCCTCAAAGCCGACAATGGCCGCCTCCAAAGAGAGGTGGCCAACATGAAGGCAGAGGTCGCTGCGCTCCGCCGGGGGTTCGAGGAGACCCGCCGCGAGGCTGCACAGGCTGCGCGGACCGCGGAACGGCAAACGCCTCCTCTGAGGGATGAGGAGGTGGTAGAAAGACTAGAGGCCTCCATGGCCAAAATGATAGACGGCCGCCTGGCAGAGATGGAGTCTCGCCTTTCCCGCAGGACTGCCCGCCCACCCCTGGCGGGTGATAACTCCGAGGTGGCGAGGGCCGCGAGGGCGGCCATTGAGGAGGCCTCCGGCTTGGACCGGGTGCCGCGGCCTGTGCAGCCAGTGGTGGAGGAGATGGAGGTCAGGGCCCCAGCACGTCCGGCCCCTGAGAAGCAGGGTCGCAAAGGGGCAGCTAAGGCGACGGAGTGGGGGCCCTTCGGACCGTCGACCTCCACAGTGGCGGATGACACAACGCCGGAGCTCCCCTGGGTCGAAGTACGAGGGAAGGGGAAGGGTGTGGGGAAAAAGACCCAGGCCAAGCCTACAACAGCACCCACGGCGGCGACTATAGTGGCACCCGCAACGGCGCCTACGGCGACCCCCAAGACGGCATCAGCGAAGGCGAAGAAGCTGTCGGCTCCTCGCTCCTCGGCTGTAATTATTAAGTTACAGCCGGAGGCAGCACAAAATGGGGCTACATACGCTTCCGCCCTCCTTAAAGCTGAGCAGGAAGTGGACCTGGAGGAGCTGGGCATTGGCTCGCTTCGGATTCGCCCGAGTGCGACCGGAGCGAGGCTAATTGAGATCCCCGGCTCCACTAGCTCCGATAAGGCTGACGCGCTCGCATCGGCCTTGAGGGTCGCGCTTTCCGGCGTTGTGGAGGTCTCCAGGCCCGTCAAAACCGCGGACTTCCGCGTGACGGGCCTGAATGATGCGGCTACCGTGCAGCGGGTAAAGGCTGCGGTCGCCAAGGCTGGGAGCTGCACGGAGGATCAGGTCTGGGTGGGCGAAATCCACCCAGACTGGCGGGGCTCCCGCTCGGCCCTCATGCGCTGCCCGGTGACAGCAGCTAAAAAGCTGATCGAGGCGGGCAGCCTTAGTGTGGGCTGGGGCTGCGCGCGGCTCAAGCACTTGGCGGCGCGCCCCATGCACTGCTACAAGTGCATGGGGAAGGGGCACACTGCAGCGCTGTGCCCATCGCAGACGGATCGCAGCCGGCTCTGCTACAGGTGCGGAGAGGAGGGCCATATGTCCGCGTCCTGCGCGGCTGAGCCCCGCTGCGCGGTATGCCGTGACGCCGGCAAACCGGCGGACCACGTGATGGGGGGTAGGTCTTGTAACCCCCCGCCAAGCCGCGGTAAAGGGCTGTCGCCTCCTCCACGACAGGGCAGACAACAGGCGGCGCCAGCTGGCCAAATGGAGGAGTGATGGGGGTCGCCTTCCTCCAGGCCAACCTCAACCACTGCGCCAGGTCGCAGGATCTCCTCCTGCAATCCATGGCGCAGTGGGACATTGATGTCGCGGTGGTTTCGGAGCCGTACGCGGTACCCTCCCTACCCCACTGGGCTGGGGATCTGGTTGGCTCCGTGGCCGTCGTGGCCAGGTCTGGCGCTGCCCCTCCCCTCACGATCCGGAGGAGAGGGAGTGGTTATGTGGTGGTGGTCCGGGGAGAGTACGCCATAATTGGCGTCTACTTCTCCCCGAATCGAGACTTGCCGGCTCTGGAGCAGCTTTTGGACGCTCTGGGGTCGGAGGTAAGGCGGCTAGCGCCCCTAAAGGTGCTAGTGGCCGGTGACTTCAACGCCAAATCTACGGCGTGGGGGAATCCGGCCACTGACCCCAAGGGGCAGAAAGTGGAAGAATGGGCGCTAGCCGCGGGGCTGTCTCTTCTGAATAGGGGGACAGCCCAGACGTGCGTGCGGCGGACGGGGGGTTCGGTGGTAGACTTGACGTTTGCCACCCCCGCTGTCGCGCGCACAGTAACGGACTGGAGGGTGGAAGTGGGGGTGGAGACACTCTCGGACCACCTGTATATACGGTTCGAGGTGTCTGCCACCCCCGAAGGTCAGGCGGCAACATCGTCGCGGGTGCGCAGTAGATTTCCGCGCTGGGCGCTCACGCGGCTCGACTTGGAGCTGGCGGAAGAGGCGGCTATCGTCGGCCGCTGGAGCCTCCCGTCTCTCGTGGCAATGGGGGTAGACGAAGCGGCTGGCCGCTTCAGCGATACCTGCACTGCAGTGTGCAGAGCGGCCATGCCTAGCGTCAGTCGCCCCCCCCCTAGACGGGCGGTGTACTGGTGGTCGACGGAGATTGCCGCTCTTCGAACCGCCTGCAACGGGGCCCGAAGAGCGTACTGCCGGAGTCGACGGCGCAGCCCCCGTGACGAGGAGAGGGATGACCAGCTGTATGCGGTGTATGTGGAGAAACGGTTGGAGCTGCAGCTGGCCATCAGTCGGGCCAAGGAGGAAGCCTTCGAGGAGCTGGTGGAGGGCATAGAAAGAGACCCGTGGGGTCGCCCGTACAAGTGGGCGCGAGACAAGCTGCGTCCACTGGCGGCCCCATTGACGGAGACTCTCCAGCCAGCTCTCCTGGAGGAGATTGTCGGGGAGCTATTCCCCGGCAATCCGCGAGGGTTTTCCCCTCCGAGAATGGTCCGACAGCCGCCTGACGGAGTGGAGGCAGGTGAGGTGGAGGCTGATCCGCCTTCCGTCACCGACGTCGAAATGGAGGTGGTCCTCGACCGCCTCCGGACGAAGAAAAGGGCACCGGGTCCAGACGGGGTGCACGGGAAGATGCTTGCGCTGATTCTCGTGCATCTCGGAGACAGGTTTCGGGAGCTGCTCAACCGCTGTTTACGGGAGGGGCGGTTCCCGAAACTCTGGAAGGAAGGTCGGCTCTGCCTAATTCCAAAGGGCAGCCGGCCCCTGGACTCGGCCTCGGCGGTGCGACCTCTGGTCCTGCTGAGCGAGGCCGCGAAGGCCCTGGAGAGTGTCGTGGCTTCGCGGCTCGTTCGGCACGTGGAGGATGGCCTGGGACTGCGCCTCTCTGACGCGCAGTATGGGTTCCGGGCCGAGAGGTCCACCATCGATGCCCTTAGGCGTCTGCGATCGGTGACGGAGGAGGCGGATCGGGAAGGAGAGGTGACCCTGGCGACGTCCCTCGACATCGCCAACGCCTTCAACAGCATTCCGCACAGTGTAATACGGGAGGCGCTCGAGTATTTCAGAGTGCCCCCGTATCTGCGGAGGCTGTTGGGGGCGTACCTGGAGGAGCGCGTCGTCCTGTTCGAGGACATGGGGGGACGAATGGTTCGGCGGAGCGTCGGGTGCGGTGTCCCGCAGGGGTCGATACTCGGCCCTATCCTGTGGGACATCGCTTACGACTGGGTCCTGCGGTGCCAGCTTCCCCCTGGGACGGGTGTCATCTGCTATGCGGATGACACTCTCTTCACGTCCCGGGGTGCGAATTTCGGTGAGGCGGCGCGGTTGGCCGAAACGGGCCTTGCCCTATTGGTCGACCGCATAGAAAGGCTTGGGCTTCGGGTCCGCTTGGACAAGACCGAAGTCCTCCTTTTCCGCGGGGCCCGTACGCGGGGTCCCCCCCCAGGAGCGCGCCTCCGGGTGGGTCAGGAGGAGTTGAGGGTGAGCACCCAGATGAAGTATCTGGGCCTCATCCTCGACGGACGATGGTCTTTCGGCCCCCACTTTCGGGAACTGGGGCCGAAGATCATCAGGACGGCTGCTTCGCTCGGCCGACTCCTCCCCAACCTGGGTGGGCCGAGCGAAGCAGTAAGGCGGCTCTACTCTGGCGTCTGCCGGAGCATGGCGATGTACGGTGCCCCCATCTGGGTGGACGCCCTCACCGCGACGAACAAACGCCTTCTACGGCAGGCGCAGAAGGTGATCGCGGTGAGGGTGATACGGGGGTACCGTACTGTGGCCTTCTCTGCGGCCACGGCCCTCGCGGGCGACCCGCCGTGGGAATTGGTGGCGGAGGTGCTCGCCGAAGTGTACCACTTTGTGGCTAGAAGGAGGGAAATCGGCGAGCGCCCCCCGGTGGAGGTTGTACGGCGGGTGCGCCTGCGAGGGCAAGCGGAACTCGTGCGGAGGTGGGAGGCGGACCTGGCGCAGGCAGCGTACGGTGTACGCACAGCGGAGGCCCTGCGCCCGGTCCTGGAGAGGTGGATGCTGAGACGGCGCAAACCTCTCACCTTCCGCATGACGCAGGTGCTCACCGGGCACGGTTGCTTCGGTGAGTACCTGCACCGCGTGGCCCAGAGAGAGGCCGAGCCACGATGCCATGATTGTGGCGAGGCTCTGGACACCGCTCAACATGTCCTAGAGCGGTGTCCTAGGTGGATCCGGCAGCGCCAAGAGTTGGCCGCCGCGCTAGGCGGAGTGGACCTGTCGCTCCCGAGTGTCGTCAACGCGATGCTCGAGAGCGACAGTGCTTGGACGGCAATGGCCTCCTTCTGCGAGACCGTTATGTCGCAGAGGGAGGCCGAGGAAAGGGACCGCGAGGACGACCCCCTCGCAGACCCGATCCGGAGGCGGAGAGCGGGGGTGCGACGCAGGCGCTACTTAGCGCGCCTGGAAGCGCCCCCATAAGAGTGGGACTAGTAAATAGTCCCACCCGGTGGCAGAGGTCCTCCAGGTGTCGGAGGGCCTCTGAGAGTGGTGAGCCCGGTCTCTGATGAGAGACCGGCCAGTCGCTGAGGCGTCTTGTGCTAGCTAGATCCGAGGCGCCTCCATGCAAAGCGGCCGACGGCACCCGCAGGGGTTTAGTGGGTAGTCTGGGCCGACTAGCGGCCCAGGAGTCCCACACTTCGTGCGTAAAAGCATTCCCCTGCGAAATCAAAAAAAAAAAAAAAAAAAAAAAGGTTAGGTTAGGTTAGGTTAGGTTTCCACAGGGGTCAGTCTTAGGTCCCCTCTTGTGGAACATCGGATATGATTCTGTGCTACGGGCGGCCAATCTTCCGGGAGTCGAAGTCGTATGTTACGCCGACGACACACTCGTGGTCGCCCGTGGCAGCACTCATCGAGAGGCCCTGACGCTCGCTACCGCGGGGGTCGCCGAAGTGGTGCGACGAATTCGTCGACTGGGACTGGAGGTAGCGCTCCACAAATCCGAGGCGTTGTGTTTCCACGGCCCTCGGAGGGGGCCGACCCCAGGCTCCAGCATAATAGTAAGTGGTGTCCAAATTCCCATCAAGGCGACGATGCGCTACCTGGGCGTCGTCCTTGATGGGAGATGGAACTTCGGCGCCCACTTTGCGCAACTTGTGCCGCGTGTTATGGGCGCTGCTGGTGCGCTGACACGGCTACTGCCCAACCTGGGAGGACCACAGGCGTCCTGTAGACGCCTGTATTTAGGGATCGTGCGATCCATGGTCCTATATGGGGCCCCTGTGTGGGCGGAGGCCCTGAGCAACCGCAATATCGCCCTACTGCGCAGGCCGCAGAGGGTGATGGCGATCAGGGCCGCAAGAGGATATCGCACGATCTCCTGTGAGGCAGCTTGTGTGCTGGCTGGCAGCATGCCCTGGGATTTGGAAGCAGAAATCCTCGCGTCCCTTTTCATTTGGCGCGAGGAGGCGATTGCCCGGGGCCATAGACCAGCACCTAGAGAAATAGCAGGACGCCGTATCGAGTTGTGTCAGCGCGCCATAGACCAATGGTCTGAAAGGCTGGAGCAGCCTAGTGCTGGGCGTAGAACGGTAGAAGCCATCCGTCCAGCGTTGGGTCAGTGGTTGACAAGGCAGCACGGCGTACTGACATTCCGCCTGACTCAGGTGCTCTCCGGACATGGATGCTTCGGAGGGTACCTGTGTCGAATAGCGGGTCGGGAGCCGTCTGCTGTTTGCCACCATTGCGACGGATGTCTGGACGAAGACGCCCAGCACACATTGGAGGACTGTCCAGCATGGACGGTTGACCGCGCGGAGCTGCGCGCGGTGGTGGGGGACGACCTCTCTCTGTCGACCGTAGTGCAAACCATGGTCGACAGTGAGACGTCGTGGACGGCGGTGCAGGCCTTTGCGGAGAACGTCATGCTCCGCAAAGAGGCGGCGGAAAGGGAAAGGGAGGCAACGTCCGACCTTCCCATCCGCCGCAGACGCACAGGGCGCAGAAGGCGGGCGTACGGCCTGCACCTGCAGCCTCCATAATAGGCCAGTCGGGCGACGGAACAAACGGGATTCCGTCGTTCGACAAAACGGCCTCGGGTTGAAAGGCGCGCCCGTGTCAAGCGCGCCTTTACCCACGCGGGAAATGAAGGCCGCGGGCCGAACCCGCAGGCCGCTCCGAGGAGAGCGGCTGAGCCGAGGCCGCCATGGTAGCGGCCGCCGTGCCGGGGCTGTGGAGCATCAGGAAGCACATAGTCCCGGCAAAAAGCGGTAGGCGAATTGACACCGTGTGGTTTTTGGTGGGTCCAAGTCCCACATAACCACCCAGCTTCCCGTTCTTGGCTGGGTGGTAGGCGAAGGCCTTTTCCACACGAAAAAAAAAAAAAAAAAAAAAAAAAAAAAAAAAGGTTAGGTTAGGTTAGGTTTTTTTTTTTTTTTTTAGAATAAAGTTTACAACTACGGACTCTTGGTCCGTACTTTTTTTCTTTTGATTTTATTTTTGTTATTTTGCTTATATTCTAGTTCCGTGCAACTTAAAAACTACGTCGACGACACGTACATATACATATTTTTTTTTTTTTTTATTTATTTTTTTTTTTTTTAATTTTTTTGTTTAAATTTTTTTTTTTTTTTTATAATTTTTTTTTTTTTTTTTTTTAAATGAAAATATAAAAATTTTGATGTTTGCTTATACATTTTGTTAGTGTTGCTTAATACTAAGTTTGTTATTATTCTTATCCTATTACTACTACTACTTAGGTATTATTTATTATTATTCTTATTCTATTACTACTTAGGTTTTTTTTTTTTTTTTATTATTATTTTTTTTTTTTTTTTTTTTTTTTTATTTGTCAGTCCAGTGGTTGGATAGCGCTAGCGGGTTGACTGCTCCTCCTGGGACCTGATGATCTGGTCCCTAACGGCATCGTCGCCATTCCGCATCGCCATCCGAAGGTTGTAATCCGTGATTTTGCAGTCGGTAGCCATCTCTGCGCGCAATATGAATCGAGCGACTGCGTCGTCTTGCGTACAATCTGTGTAGTACACACAGGTTTGTGTATGTCTAGAGATGGCTACTACTGCATGTGGGACACTGAGCAACAGGTTTGTTTTGTTGGTTGTTGTACGTACTATTACCACTGTCTCGTAAGTCAGTCCCTGAGCTTCGTGTATGGTTAGGGTGCGAGATTCCGAGTTTGTGCCAAATCCCCGGCTGATAAGCAAAGCTTTTTCAGCTTGGGTGTGGACCAAGTATAAAGTTTTGTCCAACTTCGGAATGTCCGCCCCCGTGTACCTCTTCAGCGTCAGGGAACGTACGAGAGATTTGGATGAGTATATACCGCTGTAAATTTCGTTGAGGGCATATGCTACGTCCTGCGGGTTCCTGTACGTACACAACAGCTCTTTTGATATTTGTGCAACCTTGTTTGGCCTGTTGTAGAATAAGGGGAACAGGTTGTTTCTGTCGATGTACGGAAGTTGGTTATTGTCTCCGATCAAGAGTGCTTCGCCGGCTCCTGAGATCTGAGTGGCCATTACTATGGCTCCGAAATGATTCATTAGGGCTTCGTCCACCATTAGGCGTGTACACGATTCTCCCCTCATCATTCCGTTTACCAAAAGTGATGCCATGGTCCGAACGCGTCTTTTGGCGAGTTCCTCTCCGATCCGCAGTGCTAGCTTTGCTCTTAGATCTTTGACGGCTTCCGTTGTGGTGGTCACTATCAGGTCTTTGTTGGGATCGACCTGCGCAACGATCCAGGTGGTTTTGCCACATCCGGGGACCCCGTTCACCCATGAGAACTTTGGTGTCGTCAAGTGCTTCGGCATTTTGCCACCAGATAAGTCCCCGAAGATGGTTTCGGCCATTTCGAGGATCCTACCGTCAAGCATCACCTTCGTGCACTTGGCTACCACCACAATGGTCTCTTCGGATGGGGTCCGGAAGCGGAGCTCTCCCTCAGCCTCCTCTTCCCGTTCCACGAAACCTACGGCGTTGCAGTAGGCTGCCATATATTCCCCCGACATAGTTCCTCGCAATACGCGACCCTTGTCGTTGTCGTATACCGCAGCCTCCGCCTCGTCCAACTTCACCTGGAGCAGTCCTAGATTTCCACGCTTGTAAGTTTGCAAGATTGACTTGCAAATATCTTCATTGACTTTGCGCGTGGCTGTCGTGACTGCCAGATATTCAGTTAGGGCGTTTGCCAAGTGGTCTCGTAGGGTGTTCGCTGGTTTGAGTTGGGGCTGTGTCACCTGTCCCATGGCCGCCCGGGTTCGGGTCTCGGTTTGCTGCCTCGCCGGACTTGGTGTTTGGGGGGCTGTAAACCTTTCTACCGCTGTTTCTTTGGACAGAGTTCCCCTTATCCTCTGTATTTTAGTTTTAACCGGTTCGGGGATTGCCTGCGTGATCCGATTGAGCATTGAAGTGAACAGAGACTTGGGCCCTTCCCTGCTCCTTCCACTTGGCCCTTGCTTCGTCGGGCTGCGTTCTGCCTCCACTCTCTGCTGGAGCCGTTCCGAGCCGCTGATGTTCGGGTTCAGAACTGGGTGTCCCCAGCTGTCAGTCTGTTCAGTCGGGGCGCCCTGGTCGCGACGCTGTGGTATAAGATAACCAAGGTTTTCACCTCGGCTCTCATACACCACCACCTCGTGATGTTTGGAGGCTGCGAGGGCACCTGCGTAGTCTCTGGTGTTGCCCTTCATATACGCTACGACCATTGCGTCCACACTGATCTTTCTAGGAGTGGAGGATTCCCCCTGGTCCCGTCCCCCCATCGCCGACAGCACCCTACAAGCCTGTTGAAACTCCGTCATTTCGTCACTGGCGCTGAACAGTGCAACGATTTTATTTTTCGCTCTCACTATTCGGCACCGCTGACCCTCTACTGTGACGGTAGGCATTGTGTCATAGACTTTACGACGCAATGTGGTTTTAAAGGTGCTGCCGTTCAACAGGAGGCCGAGACCCGGCGAGATTCTGACGTTTGTTTTTGCTCCGGCGTTGCAGAAGGCTATACCCAGCCTCTCCGAGTTATTGTCCATGAACAGGGCAACTCCTCGGAGGCGGATCCCTGGCTTCCCCGTTTCGCCGCAGCTGAGGAATGCGAATGTTTGCGGCCCTGTTTGTGGTGTTTGTAATGTTGTCTGTGTTTGTGTCGTGGTTTGTGTGTGTGGTTGTGTGTGTGTTTGTGTTGGCGTAGACGTTTGGAGAGTGCTGTTTCTTTTTGACGCTTTTTGTGCGACCTCTTCCAGGAAGTTTAGTAGGTGAGGTCTGGTCTTTTTTGCGTGCAACAGCTCCTTCATGTTGTTTATTGTTAGTTTTATGTCCGTTTTACACTCCAAATTGTACCGGGTTGTTTGGAATCTAGGGCATTCGAGCAATAAGTGGTTCACCGACTCGGTGATGTTCGGGTCGCACTCACATCCAGGGTTTTCTTTCAACCTGAACCGGTGTAAATACTCTCCGAACCCGCCGTGTCCCGTCAGAACTTGGGTTTGATAATGGGTCATCTTCGTTTCCCTTATGACGCTGTAAGCTTTGCTTACATCCGGAAAGAAGATTTTTGTGACCGCACCCTTTGGTGAGGAATCGTACCTGGCTTGCCATTTATGTATTGATTCCTCCCTGATCTTTTTCTTGACGTAGGATAGCGGCACTGCCGCGTAGTCGGGTGATTGGGCTGGTTTTAGTGCCCCTTCTTTTGCTAACTCGTCTGCCCTTTCGTTTCCCTCCGTGCCGACATGCGCTCTGAGCCAGAACAGGCGTACCTGTCTCCCTTGTGCTTGGGTTTCCGCTATGCACTCTTTGATGGATTTTGCCAGTGGGTGAAGGAGCTTTGGGCTACTCAGCATTTCCAGTGAGGATCTTGAGTCGCTTAATATGTTTACCATTGCCACTCCGCTTTCCTTAGCCCTGGCGACTGCTCTGTGGAGTGCATATAATTCCGACTGGAATACCGTGCATGAGGGGTCTAGCGTGAAGGTCTCGCTGTGGGTCTCTGACCCGTTCTCCCACCATGTTAGAGCAGCTCCCACCTTGCCCTCCATCTTACTGCCGTCAGTGTAGACTTGCGGACCTGTAATGTGGAGCGCATTCTGGGTTGCTTGGGTCATATCCTCGAGGAGGTCATATTCGATAGTGACCTGTGTTGAGGGATGTGGCAGAGAAGTTGTCTGCACCTTTTCCTCTAGTGTACGACCAGGCGGGAGGTAGTCTTGCGAGTATCCCTTTTTCGCTTCGTACAGGGACGCTGTCTCTTGTATGCGCAGATCTAGGGGGAGAATTCCCGCCAGAACCAGTGCCGCGTTCAGCGATGTTGTTCTATACGCTTTACTGATTCTTTGCGCGAAGCCCCTTTGGAGTGAATTTATTAGTTTCAGGTTCATCTGAAGCTCAGTTGCCCTTGCCCACGCGCATGCCCCGTAGGTCATTATGGGCTCTATCACTGCAACGTAGATAGTTCTGATGATCTCTTTGTTCAGTCCCCAGGTAACCTTCGCTGCGCACGTCAGTTGCTTATATATGTTTGTGGATCTTTTGCATATATCCTGGACGTGCTTGTTAAAGTTAAGGTTCCTGTCGATGGTGAGTCCGAGAACTTTGATCTCATCCACTAGGGCCAACGGGGTTCCAGACATTGTTATTTGTGGGTAATTGAACTTCAGTTTCTTTGTTAACAGCATTGCATGTGTTTTATGTGCCGCAAAGTTCAACTTGTTGTCCTTACCCCAATTAACTGTCTCTCCCAGTACCCTGTTGATGGGATCGACCATGTCTTCAATGGACTTTCCAGAGAACACCAGTATACCATCATCTGCGAACGCTTGGCAGTAGACTTCCTCGACCGATAGTTTTTGCAGGAGGGGGTCCAGGATGATATTCCAAAAAGTGGGGCCTCCTATTGAGCCTTGGACGCATCCTTTGGTTGTTTCCCTTTCGCTGGTTTCTCCTGCATAGTTTACGACTATCTTCCGGTCTTTGAGGTATGAGTCCACCGCGAGGTATAAATTCCTCGGGCATTTTCTGAGCAACAGTTGTCGTTTTAGAGCCGGCCACCACGCGTTGTCGAAGGCCCCCTCTATGTCCAGTGAGACAATGATGACGGACTTTTTTTGCTCCATCTCGGTTCTGACGTGTCTCATAAGGTCGTAGAGGGCATCCTCGGTACCACGCTGTGGCATGAACCCGTACTGCTTTTTGCTGAGAGTTGGAAGTAGGTGCCATTGCAGTCTTCCCACCAAGAGCTTTTCTACTATCTTCCCGAGTACTGATAATAGTCCTATGGGGCGATAGGATTTCGGGTGAGTGTAGTCTTCTTTTCCCGGTTTGGTGAGGATGACTACGTGGGCGATTTTCCAAAGCTTGGGGAAATAAGATAAAGCCAGGCATTTGTTTGCTATTGCCATGAATATTTCCCTTTCGCAGCGGATTGCCCGGGCGCATATGTCCGAGGTTAACCCATCTGGTCCAGGTGCCTTTTTGGGATTCTGTGCTTTCAACACCGACTCCAATTCGGCCTCCGTGAACGGGGGCTCATCCTCTTTCAATTCTTCCAACTGTTCGGGATTTCTGCTCACTATGGTACGGATGTTTGTGTGATGTGGTGTATCGGTTATTACCGTGTCATCGGGGTAGAAGGTTTGTGCTAAGAGATCGGCGGACTTTTTCGGATCTAGCGTATGGCCTTCCGGTCCCCTTAAGAGCACTTCCTCTTTTCTACTGGATGTTTTCCTAATGACTCGGTAAATTCCGTCCCACATGCTTTCCTTTTCCTGTGTGGTGCAGAACTCCTTCCAGCTTGTTGTTTGGGCTTCGGATACCGTTTCGGCGTAGTGAGCTTTTGCCTCGCGGTATTCCTGCAGTACGTGGTTCACTCGGTGGGGGGCAGCGTTACGTATCCTTCTCTTTTTACGGATTACGTCTTTTTTGAGCTGCTCTATCTCATTGTTCCACCACGGGAGGGTAGCTTTCCTTTTCTTTGAGCCTATCTTAGGGATTGCGGCGTCGCATGCTTCCCTTATTGCTGTCGTGTAGGCTTCGACGAGAACGTCCATTTCCTCTCCGGTCTTCGCCATTTTTATCCTGCTAGGTGTTAAGTCCTTCTCCTTCAGGAACCGCCGTAGGTGCCCATCAAACGCCGGCCAGTCAGCCTTCTTGGTGTTGTACACCCTGGTTCCCGATTTGGCTGCTGATTGAAGGCTTTCTCCGAGTTCCAGTGAGTACGTCACGGCATGATGATCTGAACTTGGTGTCAGCGTTTGATCGACCCTCCACGACTTGATTTTCCCTAGAAGAGAAGTACTGCAGGCGGTTACGTCCACTATACTTTGTCTAAGCCTGTCTTTGTACGGGGCTTCGAACGTCGGCGTTGATCCGGTGTTTAGAATGTGGAAATCCATTTCGCCAAGAAAGTTATTGTACGCTTCCCCTCGCTCGTTGTTGTCGGAACTGCCCCACCATTGGCTCCAGGCGTTCACGTCTCCTCCCACTATTAGTTTGTCTGTGCCGAGCTTTTGACATACCGCTTTGGTTCTCTCGATATACGGCTCTATATCGACTTCCCCGTCGTAGTAGACTGAGACTACTCCAAGTTTCAAGTTTCCCGCCATAATGATTGCTGCCGATTCCGTTTCGGTCACCAGCTGGGGGTCATTAATAACTCTCAGCCGGTCATCGAAGACAATTATCGCAGCTTTTACATTTGTCTGCCTGTCGAGAGTGCACTGGATGATTTTTGTGCCGGGGTACTGCTTTAGCGTGCCTCTGGATCCCACATAGGGCTCTTGCACCAGTGCTATAGCTGTTCCCCGTTCTCCTGCTGTTTTTAGCAGTTCGGCAGTGGCTTGCTTGGAGCGTCCGAGGTTAGCTTGGATGAATCCCAACCTCGTTCCCGCTGCTACGGGGGATGTGTCCGAGCCGTAACTGTCTTGGGCGCCTTTAGCAGTATGCTATCTTGGAACGAGCTATCCTGTCCCACGCGAGTCTTTCAGGGCATTCTTCGCTGAATGCCATGTGTGGGAATTGGTTATCGCCCTTTGCCTTTTTGCAGTTTCTGCAGTTGGGTGCCCCTCGCTCTTTTCGGACGTTGCATTCCTGCCATGAGTGTTCGCCTCCGCAAAAGTTGCAGAATTGCTTCGTCTCACGACAGTGTGCTTTCGTATGGCCGAAACCTAAGCATTTGGGGCATTGTACGAGCGGGGAGTGGTCCTCCACATCTCTCCTCTGGAGATCTATGTGGACCGATCCCGCTTCGAGCATGCGGCGATGTAGTTCGGGTGATACTTCTAGGATAGGATGACATTGAAGCTCGTTCCGTGCTCGTTTTCTATACCTCACTCTTATGGATGACTGGTCTCCCTTTAGCCCCTCAAGAAGCTTTTTGTTTTGGGCTTTGAGATTTTCTACTATTTCGTCATCTTTGAGGTACGCCATGACGTTACTAATTTTTATCTGTGGGTTCGACGGTTTGGCCTCATGAACCTGAAGATTTTTATTCTTTTTTATTTGGATGTGTAGTTTTGCGAGCTCTTCCCTGCCCTCACAGCTTAACAGGACCCTGCTGTTTTTGGCCTTGCGTATTCGGTCCACCTTTAGCCCCGTGTTTTTTAGATCAAGGGTTGTTCTGATTGTCTCGATCACTTTTTCCCCAGTATTTTGGGGGTCGGTGCTCGAGACAATCAGGGTATGATTGGAGGCTTTCGGGGGGGCCATGCTCGCTACTGCCGCATAGGTCCTGAGATGCTGCGCTGGCATGGAAGCGCTTTTCCTTGTGAAGGAGCTGTTGTACCACTCCATTTTTTTGTTTAGGGCCCTTGACTGGTCCGCCATTTCCGCGACGTCGGCCCTCAGAGGTTTTATAATACCCTCGATTTGGGCCGCGGCGTCGGCAACAACGATCTCTGAGCTTAAGGGCCTGTCTATTCCTGGGTTAGATCCTAGCACTGTGGCGTCCTTTACCTCTTCTAATCCCTCTAGTATCCTAGATGTTTTCGATACTAGGGGGGCCGTTGCCTCCTTTATTTCTTCCGCAATCTCCTCCTTGGAGGGCGGCTGCCTGCTCAGGAGGCCCTGGCTTAGGTGGATTATTTCCTGCCTAAGATGGTTTACCTCGTCCCTCAGTTTTTCTGAGGTTTCGCAGGCTTCCGTTGTTGGTGGTGGTGGCGGAGATTGCGGGGAGCGGGCCCTTGATGTAACTTCATCCTTCAATTCCATTTTAAGGTAATGGATGTCTGTTACAAGGGCGCTAACGGTGTTGTTGAGGTTGGTTACCGTTTCTGCCATTTTGTTGTTTGTTTTTTTCCTGTTGAAGATGCACCTCCTCACTGGTCTACGCCTCGGTTTAGCCTTTTCCTGTGCCGCCGGCGGCTCCTTTGGCTTAAGTGTTTCGCGATGGATGGCTCTCACCATCTTGATGGTGTCATCCATTTCGAAATTCAGCCAGCTTTGGACACCGGTTACTGACTTGTGACAGTCCGACAGGGCTTCCCTGTTCTCCTGAAGTCTCCTGTCGAACTCTTCCCTCTGTTTTTTTAGCTCCCTCGAGTGGGCCCTCTCGACGCGAACCAGTTCTCTAGCGGCTCGTGTTTTTTCGGTCTCCAGGCTAAGCTTCGCTCTATTTCTGGAATCCGCCAGTGAAAGGACCATCTCGTAGAAGCTACCGAGGCATCCAACGGCAATGGCTTTAAGCTCTCTTTTGAGAGTCTTGGAGCTTTCGAGGGCATCCTTGCCAGTGTGGAGGAGCTGCCTTGCCTTTTCGGTCGCGAGATCTTTGCAGACTCCTATTGGTGATCCGAAGATAGGGGGGAGCATACTGTCTCTTCTGCTGGTGACGCTTTCCAGGTCCGACCAGTTATCCTCTGAGTCCAGATCGGATGCGTGTCCGATGTAGCCCTTTTCCTCTTCGCGGTCTTTGTCGAATTCAACATCTTCTCCCCCCGCCTCCGCGGTTGAGATCACTATGGAATAGTGGTCTGCTCGGGCTTTCGCAGGGGTGGTCTGGGAGACGGTTGTCGAATCTTCCTCAGGCGCTATTAAGGTAGTAGGGAGGAGGGGGATGGTGGGTTCCTCTTCGGGGGCTATTGAAGTGATAGGGAGGGACGGGATGTTTGGTTCCTCCTCGAGGACTTCTGCGGTATTGGGGAGTGTGGTGGTGGTAGGGTCCTCCTCGGGCTCTCTTGTGTTGGTGGGGAGAGAGGGCGTGCTTGGTTCCTCATTGGGTGCTACGGTCGTTATGGACTCATCCATGGTTTTGTCCAGCATAGAGACATCCGCAATTTTCCGTGTTTCGTCTAGTTGCGTTCGTCTCGCGGCCGATTGGGCGTTTTGAATTGTGGCGGCCCTCCTTAGGCTGCCGGTTTTGATTTTTTTTGTTTTGTGTTGGTGGGCCGCAATCGTCCGGCAGAGTTCAGATGGACCTCTGCCGGTACTAATAGCGGCCTTATGTTGTGTTCGGACCGAGCATTTTAGCTTCTGCGAGAGTTGAGATCTCGCTTGGTCCGATTTTGTGTTTGTGGTGGTTGGTTTGTGTTGGCCTGTAGGTGTTTGGTTGCTTACCTGTGTGTCCTTTTTCGGATACGGGGCCTCCTTCTGGCTGTTGCAGTCCTCCGGCGACGCCGGTGTGAGGTCGCGAGGCCCTTCCGCTACCGCTGAGGTTCCCGATCCGGTGGCAACTGCCTCCTTCTCGGTCTCCTTGAGGGGTGAGGTCACTGGGCTGACTGTATTTTTTGAGGACATTTTTTTTTTTTTTTTTTTAAATCAATACAATATACTAAAATATATATAAACAATTAATATTTGTCGTCGACGTACTGCCGCAGCTACGCTGTGATGTTGGTGCGCGGTGGAAGTGCTGCTCTCGGTGGTTCTTCCGACTTTTCTTCCGCTACTCCGGTGTTCCCGTGCCCTTTTCTTCAAATCCTCCGGGGCCAATCTCTTTGGTTTATAGAGACGAATCCAAAGAGTCGTCTCGCTACTTTGTAGCTCCAAGGGTGTCGGAGATAGCCCTAGGGGGGGGTGAAGACGGTGTCTTGGGGGGAGTGCGCGGATCCCGATCTAAAACCTCGATGGTGTTTGGTTTATGGATATGACCCGCGCGGTCGGTGTCGCTTAGTGTATCCCGTGTGCTCCCGGTGTCCCGGCTCTCCCGGATGATAAATCGGGAATCGGTTGGGGCCAAGTGTTAGATCTTCTCTTGCCCTTTAATTTGAGCCGTCTCTCGGGTCTCTAGCTTCAGCCGTTCCAGAGATATGATCAGGGGGGGTGAGGTAACTCGAGGGGGTGAGGGAGGGGAGGTAAAATTATTTTGGTCTGAAACGGATAGATCCGATGTCAGATCAAAATAAGTTGGAGAGGGGTTGGGGGGTGATGGGGGGAGGGGGGTTGATAGTGCCTGTGGGATGCTTTTCTTCCCAAGTCGAGTAGAAGTAGGCGTGGGGGCTTTTGCAGTCCCAGGTCTATGTTGTCAGGGAGAATTGGGGGGATGAGGGGGGTAAAAAGGGGGGAGGAAGATGGGGGGGGGTGCTTGTTGAAGGGGTGCAATGATCGTTTCCTCCCGTGTTATTTGAGTCCAAACACGGGTCTTCTACGATTTCTTGTTCCAGAGATCCCTCGAGTGTGGCCTGCTTCCTGATGATGGCTGATCTTCAAGGGGGCGAAGTCTCTGAGCCGACTTCGAAGTCTCCACAAGCGGTGCAGTGATCCGCTGGCCAGCTGTTATGACGGCTGTGTGACGCGCTTTACGTATGCCTCAGCCTTGCCGCGGGTTTGCCGAGACGTCACTGTGGTCGACGTTCCCTCTATGTGTATGTAGTTATGTGGATGTTTGGATGCCTGTATCTCCCGCAATTCTCGTCCGATTCTAGAGCTCTAAAAAGCGTTTTGTAGCGTCGGGCGGAGACTACGCGGCTATACAGACAATAAAATTGCACCACTTGCCTTTTGGGAGTTATTTTGCTTCTAAGTTCAGCTGCTTCCCCTCTGGAATCCTGGATGGCGAAGTTGCTGCAAACACGACTTCCGGTAGGCCAGACACCAAGGAACACACAGAACACACTTTAAACACCGTATCGCCGAAAAAACCTATTTTTACGAATTTTTTGCGCGGAGCTAGATGTTAATGCTGTCGCAAAGTGGCGAGTACTGGGGTTAGGTTAGGTTAGGTTAGGTTAGGTTAGGTTAGGTTTGGTCGCTCCCGAGTGTCGTCAACGCGATGCTCGAGAGCGACAGAGCTTGGACGGCAATGGCCTCCTTCTGCGAGACCGTTATGTCGCAGAGGGAGGCCGAGGAAAGGGACCGCGAGGACGACCCCCTCGCGGACCCGATCCGGAGGCGGAGAGCGGGGGTGCGACGCAGGCGCTACCTAGCGCGCCTGGAAGCGCCCCCATAAGAGTGGGACTAGGTAGTCCCACCCGGTGGCAGAGGTCCTCCAGGTGTCGGAGGGCCTCTGAGAGTGGTGAGTCCGGTCTCTGATGAGAGACCGGCCAGTCGCTGAGGCGTCTTGTGTTAGTTAGATCCAAGGCGCCTCCATGCAAAGCGGCCGACGGCACCCGCAGGGGTTTAGTGGGTAGTCTGGGCCGACTAGCGGCCCAGGAGTCCCACACTTCGTGCGTAAAAGCATTCCCCTGCGAAATCAAAAAAAAAAAAAAAAAAAGGTTAGGTTAGGTTAGGTTACGTCCCCCCCCGAAGGGTTCCCATCTTGTCGCGATGGGGGGGCTTAGTACCAGCGGATTAACCACCGCAGGGAAGCTAAGAGGAACCCAGGACCCGAGGTTTTCGGGTCCGAGGAGGGGTCGCGGGGGTAGTGGTGCCCCGGGTGCGCTATTCCCCGTGACCGAGCGCGGCCGCAGCGCCTGATGCGGCATCGGCGGGGTCGCAGAGGAAGGGGAGGGTGCGGCGATGCGCAGCCCCCCCGTCTCCTGCGACCGTTTTTTGTGGTGGGCCTCGGTCAGCCAACTGGCTGACTTGAGGCAGGGCCTGCTTTTGCAGGCCTTTCGAAATTTGAGGCCGGTTGGGTGGTGGAAACGGGATCCGCTGCTCAACCGATAGCCCATCGGGTTTACCCAAGCGGGACATTTTGGCTGTCATCCCGCTGGCTGCTCGGACCCCTCTCCTTTGAGAGGGGCTCGCGAGTAAGCCGGGAAGGGGCTGCCGAAAGGCGGCCAGCCGCGCCGGGGCTATGGAGCATGAGTAAGCACACGGCCCCGGCATATGCGGATGTGACGGACACCGTGAGGTTTTTAGTGGGTTAAAGTCCCACATAACCGTCCAGCTTCCCGTCGTGGCACCTTATGGTGCCTAGGCTGGGCGGTAGGCGTGGCCTTTTCCTCACGTTAAAAAAAAAAAAAAAAAAAAAAAAAAAAAAAAAAAGTTAGGTTACGTCGCGTCCCCTGGAAACGTCGCGTCCTGTCCACCGTAACGGAGTGGCAGGCCGACGGCTAATAAGTTCTGTGCAGTCGAAGCATCAAGTGCATAAAATGTCTGAACCGCAACTATTGCGAGACGCCTCCGGGCGATTTGCGAAAAAAGGCCCTTCTCAGGGCCAACCTAAGGGGAAGAAAAAGCGGGGGGGGAAACATTCGGATGGGGGAGGGAAAAGCTCGGGTGGTGGAAAGGACAGCGGAAGGTCCAGATCCGAGCATGAGAGAAGCAGGGAGAATTCGGAGGGGGAGGGGTTGACGGATAGCTCGGCGGTAGGCCAAAAAAGGCTGGGAAGCCTATTGGGCAGTCTGGGCTCTGTCACCTCGCTGTCGGAGTCGGTGTTGGGCACTAAGCGCCTTTACTCAGAGGTGGTCAGTGGCTCCGACACTGAGGTTGGGACACCACGGCCAGTGGTAAAGAAAGGTAAGGCTCGGGGTGCCTCGAATGCAACGAGGGCCCGGGCTGAGGAACGAAGGAGCCGGGAGGAGGATGATGTAGCCTCTTTTTCGGCCACTCTGGCGGCCCGGGACTACCGGAAGGGAGGACTCCCGAGTGGAGACGAGGGGTCGGAGATGGCCCCCATTGAGGCGCGGGACTTCGGTGCCATGGGTGCCGAAGGTCTTATGGACACCGCGGTGGAGAGGCTGGGAATAATAACCAGCCTCGTCCGAAAAACCACTGCCCTCAAAGGGGGCTTTAGTGCCAAAATTCTGCGGGCTTCCTCGGACATCAGGGACATTGTAGATACCCTGGTGGCCCGCAGCGAATCAGACGAGGTCCGGCGTCTCAGAGCCGACAATGGTCGCCTCCAAAGAGAGGTGGCCAACATGAAGGCAGAGGTTGCTGCGCTCCGCCGGGGGTTCGAGGAGGCCCGCCGCGATGCTGCACAGGTTGCACGGACCGCGGAACAGCAAACACCTCCTCTGATGGATGAGGAGGTGGTAGAAAGGCTGGAGGCCTCCATGGCCAAAATGATAGACGGCCGCCTGGCAGAGATGGAGTCTCGCCTATCCCGCAGGACTACCCGCCCACCCCTGGCGGGTGATAACTCAGAGGTGGCGAGGGCCGCGAGGGCGGCCATTGAGGAGGCCTCCGGCTTGGACCGGGTGCCGCGGCGGCCTGTGCAGCCGGTGGAGGAGATGGAGGTCCGGGCCCCAGCACGTCCGGCCCCTGAGAAGCAGGGTCGTAAAGGGGCAGCTAAGGCAACGGAGTGGGGGCCCTTCGGACCGTCGACCTCCACAGTGACGGACGACACAACGCCGGAGCTCCCCTGGGTCGAGGTACGAGGGAAGGGGAAGGGCGTGGGGAAAAAGTCCCAGGCCAAGCCCACGACAGCACCCACGGCGGCGACCATAGTGGCACCCGCAACGGCGCCTACGGCGACCCCCAAGGCGGCATCAGCGAAGGCGAAGAAGCTGTCGGCTCCTCGCTCCTCGGCTGTAATTATTAAGTTACAGCCGGAGGCAGCACAAAATGGGGCTTCGTACGCTTCCGCCCTCCTTAAGGCTGAGCAGGAAGTGGACCTGGAGGAGTTGGGCATTGGCTCGCTTCGGATTCGCCCGAGTGCGACCGGAGCGAGGCTAATCGAGATCCCCGGCTCCGCTAGCTCCGATAAGGCCGACGCTCTTGCATCGGCCTTGAGGGTCGCGCTTTCCGGCGTTGTGGAGGTCTCCAGGCCCGTCAAAACCGCGGACTTCCGCGTGACGGGCCTGAATGATACGGCTACCGTGCAGCGGGTAAAGGCTGCGGTCGCCAAGGCTGGGAGCTGCGCGGAGGACCAGGTCTGGGTGGGCGAAATCCGCCCAGACTGGCGGGGCTCCCGCTCGGCCCTCATGCGCTGCCCGGTGACAGCAGCCAAAAAGCTGATCGAGGCGGGCAGCCTCAGTGTGGGCTGGGGCTGCGCGCGGCTCAAGCACTTGGCGGCGCGCCCCATGCACTGCTACAAGTGCATGGGGAAGGGGCACACTGCAGCGCTGTGCCCATCGCAGACGGATCGCAGCCGGCTCTGCTACAGGTGCGGAGAGGAGGGCCATATGTCCGCGTCCTGCGCGGCTGAGCCCCGCTGCGCGGTATGTCGTGACGCCGGCAAACCGGCGGACCACGTGATGGGGGGTAGGTCTTGTAACCCCCCGCCAAACCGCGGTAAAGGGCTGTCGCCTCCTCCGCGACAGGGCAGACAACAGGCGGCGCCATCTGGCCAAATGGAGGAGTGATGGGGGTCGCCTTCCTCCAGGCCAACCTCAACCACTGCGCCAGGTCGCAGGATCTCCTCCTGCAATCCATGGCGCAGTGGGACATAGACGTCGCGGTGGTTTCGGAGCCGTACGCGGTACCCTCCCTACCCCACTGGGCTGGGGATCTGGTTGGCTCCGTGGCCGTCGTGGCCAGGTCTGGCGCTGCCCCGCCCCTCACGATCCGGAGGAGAGGGAGTGGCTACGTGGTGGTGGTCCGGGGAGAGTACGCCATAATTGGCGTGTACTTCTCCCCGAATCTAGACTTGCCGGCTCTGGAGCAGCTTTTGGACGCTCTGGGGTCGGAGGTAAGGCGGCTAGCGCCCCTAAAGGTGCTGGTGGCCGGTGACTTCAACGCCAAATCCACGGCGTGGGGGAATCCGGCCACTGACCCCAAGGGGCAGAAAGTGGAAGAATGGGCACTAGCCGCGGGGCTGTCTCTTTTGAATAGGGGGACAGCCCAGACGTGCGTGCGGCGGACGGGGGGTTCGGTGGTGGACCTGACGTTTGCCACCCCCGCTGTCGCGCGCACAATCACGGACTGGAGGGTGGAAGTGGGGGTGGAGACACTCTCGGACCACTTGTATATACGGTTCGAGGTGTCTGCCGCCCCCGAAGGTCAGGCGGCAACATCGTCGCGGGTGCGCAGCCGATTCCCGCGCTGGGCGCTCACGCGGCTCGACCTGGAGCTGGCGGAAGAGGCGGCTATCGTTGGCCGCTGGAGCCTCCCGTCTCTCGTGGGAATGGGGGTAGACGAAGCGGCTGGCCGCTTCAGCGACACCTGCACTGCAGTGTGCAGGGCGGCCATGCCTAGCGTCAGTCGCCCCCCCCCTAGACGGGCGGTGTACTGGTGGTCGACGGAGATTGCCGCTCTTCGAACCGCCTGCAACGGGGCCCGAAGAGCGTACTGCCGGAGTCGACGGCGCAGCCCCCGCGACGAGGAGAGGGATGACCAGCTGTATGCGGTGTATGTTGCGAAACGTATCGAGCTGCAGCTGGCCATCAGTCGGGCCAAGGAGGAAGCCTTCGAGGAGCTGGTGGAGGGCATAGAGAGAGACCCGTGGGGTCGCCCGTACAAGTGGGCGCGGGACAAGTTGCGTCCACTGGCGGCCCCACTGACGGAGACCCTTCAGCCAGCTCTGCTGGAGGAGATTGTCGGGGAGCTATTCCCCGGCAATCCGCGGGGGTTTTCCCCGCCAAGAATGGCCCGACAGCCGCCTGACGGAGTGGAGGCAGGTGAGGTGGAGGCTGATCCGCCTTCCGTCACCGACGTCGAAATGGAGGTGGTCCTTGACCGCCTCCGGACGAAGAAAAGGGCACCGGGTCCAGACGGGGTGCACGGGAAGATGCTTGCGCTGATTCTCGTGCATCTCGGGGAAAGGTTTCGGGAGCTGCTCAACCGCTGTTTGCGGGAGGGGCGGTTTCCGAAACTCTGGAAGGAGGGTCGGCTCTGCCTTATCCCGAAGGGGAGCCGGCCCCTGGACTCGGCCTCGGCGGTGCGACCTCTGGTCCTGCTGAGCGAGGCTGCGAAGGCCTTGGAGAGTGTCGTGGCTTCGCGGCTCGTTCGGCACGTGGAGGATGGCCCGGGACTGCGTCTCTCTGACGCGCAGTATGGGTTCCGGGCCGAGAGGTCCACCATCGATGCCCTTAGGCGTCTGCGGTCGGTGACGGAGGAGGCGGATCGGGATGGAGAGGTGACCCTGGCGACGTCCCTCGACATCGCCAACGCCTTCAACAGCATTCCGCACAGTGTAATACGGGAGGCACTCGAGTACTTCAGGGTGCCCCCGTATCTGCGGATGCTGTTGGGGGCGTACCTGGAGGAGCGCGTCGTCCTGTTTGAGGACAGGGGGGGACGAATGGTTCGGCGGAGCGTCGGGTGCGGTGTCCCGCAGGGGTCGATACTCGGCCCTATCCTGTGGGACATCGCTTACGACTGGGTCCTGCGGTGCCGGCTTCCCCCCGGGACGGGTGTCATCTGCTATGCGGATGACACTCTCTTCACGTCCCGGGGTGCGAATTTCGGTGAGGCGGCGCGGTTGGCCGAAACGGGCCTTGCCCTATTGGTCGACCGCATAGAAAGGCTTGGGCTTCGGGTCCGTTTGGACAAGACCGAAGTCCTCCTTTTCCGCGGGGCCCGTACGCGGGGTCCCCCCCCAGGAGCGCGCCTCCGGGTGGGTCAGGAGGAGTTGAGGGTGAGCACCCAGATGAAGTATCTGGGCCTCATCCTCGACGGACGATGGTCTTTCGGCCCCCACTTTCGAGAACTGGGGCCGAAGATCATCAGGACGGCTGCTTCGCTCGGCCGACTCCTCCCCAACCTGGGTGGGCCGAGCGAAGCAGTAAGGCGGCTCTACTCTGGCGTCTGCCGGAGCATGGCGATGTACGGTGCCCCCATCTGGGTGGACGCCCTCACCGCGACGAACAAACGTCTTCTAAGACAGGCGCAGAAGGTGATCGCGGTGAGGGTGATACGGGGGTACCGTACAGTGGCCTTCTCTGCGGCCACGGCCCTCGCGGGCGACCCGCCGTGGGAATTGGTGGCGGAGGTGCTCGCCGAAGTATACCACTTTGTGGCTAGAAGGACGGAAATCGGCGAGCGCCCCCCGGTGGAGGTTGTCCGGCGGGTGCGCCTGCGAGGGCAAGCGGAACTCATGCGGAGGTGGGAGGCGGACCTGGCGCAGGCAGCGTACGGTGTACGCACAGCGGAGGCCCTGCGCCCGGTCCTGGAGAGGTGGATGTTGCGGCGACGCAAACCTCTCACCTTCCGCATGACGCAGGTGCTCACCGGGCACGGCTGCTTCGGTGAGTACCTGCACCGCGTGGCCCAGAGGGAGGCCGAGCCACGTTGCCATGACTGTGGCGAGGCTCGGGACACCGCTCAACACGTCCTGGAGCGGTGTCCTAGGTGGAACCGGCAGCGCCAAGAGTTGGCCGCCGCGCTAGGCGGAGTGGACCTGTCGCTCCCGAGTGTCGTCAACGCGATGCTCGAGAGCGACAGAGCTTGGACGGCAATGGCCTCCTTCTGCGAGACCGTTATGTCGCAGAGGGAGGCCGAGGAAAGGGACCGCGAGGATGATCCCCTTGCGGACCCGATCCGGAGGCGTAGAGGGGGGGTGCGACGCAGGCGCTACCTGGCGCGCCTGGAAGCGCCCCCATAAGAGTGGGACTAAAAATTAGTCCCACCCGGTGGCAGAGGTCCTCCAGGTGTCGGAGGGCCTCTGAGAGTGGAGAGTCCGGTTTCTGATAGAGAAACCGGCCAGTCGCTGAGGCGTCTTGTGTTAGTTAGATCCGAGGCGCCTCCATGCAAAGCGGCCGATGGCACCCGCAGGGGTTTAGTGGGTAGTCTGGGCCGGCTAGCGGCCCAGGAGTCCCACACTCCGTGCGTAAAAGCATTCCCCTGCGAAATCAAAAAAAAAAAAAAAAAAAAAGGTTAGGTTAGGTTAGGTTAGGTTAGGTTTTTTTTTTTTTTTTTTTTTTTTTTTTTTTTTTTTTTTTTTTTTTTTTTTTTTTTTTTTTTTTTTTAATGTATTCCCCAGATGTTTCGCAACATTACAGAGGGACTTTGTCTACGTGATAACTTCTGACTGAATCAGAACCTTTGATGTACAGATTTAAGAGTTTCTTACAGTTACATTGTTTGTTTTTATATACTTGTTTTATACATTTTGTATTTTTCACACCCGTGATTGCTAGATTGCATGTACGTTTTTTACTTTTTACATTGCTGCATGTATTGTGATTACATGTTTTTAATATTTGTGGTTTACATTATGTTTTTATTTTAAGTTCATTATACAGGCAAATTTTTGGCTATTCTTTGTTTACAATTATTTTTCATTCTATGGTTATATCTTTCTAATTGAGATCTGGATTTTATTAATGCTTGTTGTTTACTTAGTTTAGTATTCTTATCTTAGGTTCGATATACAATAAATTTTTTTGACTATTTACTTTGTTTACATAATTATTTACATTCTTTGGTTATACATTTCCTAATTCAGGTATATGTTTATATTTATTTAGTATCTGTTATCTATACTGGACTGTTATTTTCTAGATTCTATACATGTAGTTGTGACTATGTAAGTTAATATCGTTATTACAATTTAATTTTGTACATTAGCAATCTGATTCTCTGATTACATTTATATTCTATATATGTACTCTGTAGACTCAGTCTTTCAATAATCATCATATAGGAGCAATTTTTTGCTTCCTGTTATTAAATTTTTGATGACACGTTATGACGTCTAATTTTTTACAATAAAATTTTTAAAATGGTACTACCGATGTAGTAAGTATATATGTTTTTGAATAAATGCACTATTGATAATTGCAAAGTTGTATTTAAACTTTTATTGAATTAAACAGAATAATGATTTAAAAATGACCTATGTTTCTACGTTCGTGGGTTGCACAATTTGGCACTACTCTTCACTAATGCCATCAACTATGTTTACACCTGCATATATTCAGTTCACTTCACTTCTCCGCCTAATGTTGAGCCGTCTGGATATTTTTATCCGCCGGATCAACCCTTCTTAATATGTTTTTAGCACAGCCGGATTCGGGGCTGTGCACCTGTTCATAACACACATTGCGCTTGGGATACATTATCCTGTGCTACAATGGTTGATCAAGCGCTCAGCACCGGATCCAGCTCCACTGTACAACCTTATTGATACGCTACCCGGGCGCGCGCCAGGGCGTCCCACTTCTGCCTGACCTTACACTCCATGCTGAAAGCATTGTGGTCAGTCGACTCGTTTTTCTCCATTATGCAGTTCAGGCATGACGGGGCCGTTCCGGCGCGCCAGTCCGGGCACGCATCCCTCTTATGAGCGCCACCGCAGTGGCTGCACTTTTCCTCTTTTTGCTTGCAGTACCTTCTGCCGTGGCCGTAGCCCAGGCACATTGAGCATTGGATGAGTGGAGAGTAGTCTTCCATGAGGATTCTCTGTATGCCCAAGTGCGCTGAGCCGGCTGTCACCATCCTAGACCACACTTCAGGAGATACTGATAGCACGATATGATTGAGTAGCGCGTTGCGGGCTCTTTTTCTGAACTTAATATCTAATCTAAATTTATTTTCGTCAATGTTATTAAAAATTTTGTCATTTTGTTTTTTGAGGCCCGTTATGATTTCTTCATTAGTGTTTTTAATGATGACATTTTTTAATATAACCAGCGGGTCTTTATTTTGTATCTCCTTCACTTGGAGTTGGTCGGTTTGCTGAATTTTTTCCCTAAATCTTTGTCTTTCCTCTATTGTTCTGCAACCCACTATAATTTTCTGATCTTTTGCTTTCCGCACCTTCTCGACCCGGATCCAGCCCTCCTCCTCCCCTGCAACTGCTACCCTTATTTTTTCCAGGACATTTTCTCCAGTATCCTGGCTGTCCGTCGAGGTCACAACTACTGAGTGAAGGGTGGGCGGAGTCACTAAGGCTTTTTTGTCTGTTGATGCGGTTATTTCCGCGTATGTAGGAGCGTTCCCGGTGACCACTTGCAGGGCCATTTTTTCCTTCAAATGATCCAGTTTATCGCTGTTGCTCCTTAGAATGTTTTGGTTCTCGGACAAGACTTTTAAGAGGACCTCGTCGTCTCTTGCTGCATTCGTTGCTGTCTTGTCCAAGCCAATGATTTCTTTTACCTCTTCAATTTTTCTACCGTTAGTTTCTAAAATCTCCCTCTTAAGGTCATCCATCTTTTTGTTGTTTTCTTCCAAAAGTTTTTTGATTACGATAAGATCGTCCACCCTTTCGGATTGTTCTTTAGGAGCGATCAGCGATGATGAATTTAGGTCAGGATGTTCGCCTCCCACGGATACCAACGCTGCTGGGTACGTGCTATCATCTGTACTGCACAAGATTCCAAACAACTTGTGCAGCCTCGTCAGGTTTTTTGTGACGCCCTCCTTCAGCGTACCTTTGAGGTTCCTCGCCTCATTGAGGTTTGAAAGCGCGCACTCGTAATATTCCGCTGCTTCTCTTTTAAAATCACGAAGTTCATAGCTGGGAATCAACTTGATCAGCTTCTCGTGTTCGAGTTCCGGTGGAGGCGACTCCTGAGTCTGGGAGTCATAGACACTAGGACTCTCCCTATTTTTCGCGGGCGGTGAATGAAACATGGTCAGGTCAAAAATGTAAAATTAAAATTGTATAAGTAGTATAGAAACAAAAATAAAAAGTAAAAATAAAAAGGGACAACACAATGGACTACGCCAGTCGGGGTCAAAGTTTAAAACGTCGAATAATAGCTGGGTCGATGGAGTCAGGTGGCCTTACTCAGCGCCTATTCTGACTACGTTGCCGTATACAATAGGCTCGAGTAATTACAGCAAAAATATTATTTTGGCTGTTATTCCATCGACAACCAGATTAATTTAGATAAAAGGTCCGAAAGATAATCTTATTCCTAAACAATTGCCAATAGGGCTTAAAATTTACCGTTTGCAGTTTAGCAATAAGTTGCTCTATCAATTTTAGTTTTTTAATATATAAGCGCCGGGCCTTGTCAATGTATATAAAAAATAAAAAATATGATTTCCTCGATTATATATTATATACGTATAGGTTTAAAATTTGACTCTATGGCCGAGTCGTCTATATATATAATAAATTAATTTCGATATTGTACGACAAACCTGGGCGTCGATTCTGCTAACGTTAAGACAAAATCGTATCAAAATAGTGTTTCAATAGCAGTGCTTTTTACACACTATTTACAAGAGTTATGACAGTATGATGTGATTACTATTGGGCGCGATATAACCGAGTCCCATGCGGGCCGGAGCCGCGGGGAACAGCTAGTAAAAAATAAAATACCAGAAACTGTACTTTGAATGTGATATCACAATAATGTTGTGTTTTGCGATTGTGGTGTTATAATATCACGATACTTTGAGAAAATGTTGTTATAAGAATATGATATTTTGCGAACATAATGTGGTATATTACGAATGTGGTCTTTTGAGACTGATATTTAGCGATGGAGCGGATCTAAGCCCTTCAGCCGCTAAGATATAAAATTTTAGCCAATTCAAAACTTACTTAACGGCCTTATTAACGCTAAATTAAATTTAGCCTTAAAAAGAGGATAAATTTTACAAAAATAACAAATGGTTTCATTTGATTTTGATGATGTTGTTTGAAAATAATACAATTCATAATGGTTATTACTATAGAATGTTTGTATTGACAAAACCATAGCGAGTTGAAAAATGCCATCAGCGCCATCTGTTGAACAAACAATATATACTACTAATATTACTAACTAGCTGTTCCCCGCGGTTACACTCGATCTGGCGTGTATGTACTATACGTGATATCAATAAGTGATAAGAATATCCTATATTGAAAATAAGCAATTTGAATACCTTTCCTAAGAATCAGGCTATCATATGCAGAAAGTTTATTTTTATTTGGACCAGTAGACCTATTATAAAACGCAGACGGTGGCGACTGCGTTAGCGATATTGTATGACAAACCTGGGTGTCGATCTGCTAACGTTAAGTCAAAATCGTGTCAAAATAGTGTTTCAATTGTAGTGCTTTTTACAAACTATTTACAAAAAATATGCCAGTATGATGTGATGTAAATGTAGTGTGGGGTATGACCATCAGCAGTGATATAAAAAAAATACATTACTTGTAGCTAGTGTATAAAAAAGCACTACAATTAAAACACTATTTTGACACGATTGTGACTTAACGTTAGCAGAATCGACGCCCTGTACAGCGCCCCTGGCGGATAGTAAGGCAACTAAGAAATTCCATACAAAATCCTAACGCAGTGGCTAGCTTCTGTGATAGAAAACGGCACTGGACCGATTCTGACAGGACTTTCACTGGTAGATAGGCAGCTAATGCAATAAGGATTAACTTAGGCTACTGTGATTTATTACATTTTTAACTGACATAAAAAAGGAGTAGGATCTAATTTTGGCGGAATATTTTTTTTACTCTATGAACAGAAAAATACTTTTTGTCCATTCCACGCGCACAAAGCTGATGATAGCTAGTATAAAAATCAAATTGCTGTTTGTTAGTCTAGCTAAAACTCGAGAATGGCTGGGCCGATTTGGCTAATTTTGGTCTTGAAATATTAATGGAAGTTCAGGGTAGGTTTAAACGGTGAGAAAAGTGCGTTCAGTGCCCCTAGTATGAGTTTTTCTTTCAGACGCTAGTGACTGCGTTAGGATTTTGTATGGAATTTCTTAGTTGCCTTACTATCCGCCAGAGGCGCTGTACAGGTTTGCCATACTAAATCGCTAACGCAGTCGCTAGCGTCTGCGTTAAGAAAAACTCATACTAGGGGCACGGATATCGCCGGGTCAGCTAGTAAATAAATCACTACATAGTATAAAACAAAGTCGCTTTCTCTTACCCTATGTCCCTCTGTATGCTTAAATCTTTAAAACTACGCAACGGATTTTGATGCGGTTTTTTTTTAATAGATAGTGATTCATGGGAGGTTTTTATGCCCATGCGAAGCCGGGGCGGGTCGATAGTAAAATATATAAAGACAGCCTCACCTCCCTCCGACACTTAGATTTCCCGGCATAAAATTCCACACATAATCCCTCTTTGACGTGTCTCCTCGTAGCTCGCACACCAATGTCAAGTTGTCGTGGAGCCTCCGGACGATGACCTCTGTGTACTCCACTTCCCCAGGGCTATAGAGATAGAGGGAGGCTGGTGATGGCAACTCGCAGACACCTGGAATACAGATTGGTTTGGATTTTATTCTTAGTTTTCAACCTGCTGCTTCTCCCGCGCGAATTTCCCTCTGCAATACTGCTTTTACTCGGGAAAGGTATCCTATGTAGTTTTCAATACTTCTAACTATATGCATGCGAAATTTCAGTAAGATGGGGCTTGAAAGCGACAAATCACTACATAGTATAAAACAAAGTCGCTTCCTCTGCCCCTATATCCCTTTGTATGCTTAAATCTTTAAAACTACGCAACGGATTTTGATGCGGTTTTTTTTAATAGATAGAGTGATTCAAGAGGAAAGTTTTTATGCCCATGCGAAGCTGAGGCGGGTCGCTAGTAAATAAACAAACAAACTTTCGCATTTATAATATAAGTTGCGAAGTTGATAAACTTTTACTTAGTTACATCTGTTAGCTTAAGGGTCGTCCATTAATCACGTGATCTTTTTTTAAGCATTTTTAACACCCCCTCCCCCTTGGTGATACATGGTGAGGTTTAAGACTACCCCCCACCCCCCACCCAACATCACGTGTATTTTTAGTATGTACCTACATTATTTTTCTTTTTAGATTAGGTATTAGATAAGGTGAATTTGAATCAACTGCAAATATTTAAAATGCAGATTCAGACCACTAAACTGAACAACTTTCCTAAATAAACCTGTCGAAATACGAAAAAATTTTTTTTGACCTTCCATACAAATTGAGAATCGTCTAATCTAGTTTAGTATGGAGAGTGAAAAATAAAATTTCATATTTCGATATAAGTTTATTTGGAAAAGTTGTTCAGTAATAGTGGTCTGTATCTGCCCTTAAAATATTTGCAGTGGATTTGTGTCCACCTTGTATATAAAATAAAACAGTAAAAACATTTTGTCTGTACATTTAGTATTTTTGCCTGAATATATATACACTTAAAATTTGTTTTTTTTTTTTAATTTTATGTCTGTCTATCTGTATGTATTATCACGATTATCTCCGAAAGTACTGAACCGATTTACTTAACTTTCACCAATTGCTTCGTTTTAACTCAGCAAAACATTCAAAGTTTGTTACATCTCCATGGGTTCAATAAAAAAAAAGTTATCGTTATTTGAATGAACTCAAGGCAAGCACAACGCGATCGTCGCGTGAATATGCGTGATGGACGAATATTGTGCATCTCTTAACTTTCGGTTTATAAATCGCGCGTTTAAAAAAATTATGAAAAAATAAATACACGTGATCCTCCCCCCCTTTCAAGCCTCACGTGATTAATTGACGGCCCCTTAGGAGCTCGATCGCCTAGAAGGCGCGTTTCGTAACGTTGGCACGCGTCAAGCGACGGCGTGTGCGGCCATTTCTGGATTGGTCACCATTGATGGCATTTCTATCTTTACATCCTTCACTGTTAATTGTAGGATGATATGTCTGTAGTTCTTTTAATTCTGTGGTAATAGGTAGTAACTATTAATTAATCTGTGGCAATAGGCAATTGGAAGTAAAAAAAGTCATAGGCAGGATGCTAGTCTTATCAACATTATCAATTATAAACAACTTAGTGCCTTGGTGCCTGAGGATGCCTCGCGTAGAGGTGAAACACGTGTCGCAAGGGAGGTGTGTGCAAACTAATGGTGGCGGGCATGCTGGGACTAACAGTAGTGGGTGGGCGCCGGCCGGCAGTAGTTTGCGTGAACTAACTGGTGGCGGAAGCACGCAAAATAATTTGGTAAGTGCTTGTAACTTTGACTTCCGCAAAGTAACACCTGAATCTATTAAATAGCTAGTCTTATCGTATTTTTTTTATTATTACATATGATTATTAAATTAACTTTTTCTTGTATATTTTGAATAAAGTTTGCTGACAAATTAATTTCTTTAATTACTTGATAATATTTTTTGTGTCCCTTTTGCCTGAATACTCAAACACTACTCAATTTTGAGAGCTGCTCAAGTATCATGCTGTCGCGCTGAACGTCAATGATATAACAGTGACAGCATGATACTTGAACAGCTCTTAAAATTGAGTAATGTTTGAGTATTTGGGCATCAATGAGTGAGGCTAATGTGTCGGACTTTTTTTTAACAACCAAATGTAACCATATTTAGCAAATAAACATATGCAATTTCCTGCAATTCAAGGAAGCATGCAAAACACCTGTTTACAATCTCATAACATAACTATTTAATGCATTGAATACATCACATTAGTCATTACGTAATAATTATTCAAGAATTCCATGACATTATTACATACTCATATTTTCTGTGGTCTTATAGGAAAACCATGGTAGATTAGACCTTAGACCACATCTGCACTTAGCATCAGCTGATATTGTGGTAAACACAGTACCCCTAGTATGAGATTTTATAAACACAGATGCTAGCGACTGCATTTGGATTTTGCATGGTATTTCTTAGTTGCCTTACTATCCGCCAGGGGCGCTGTACGGGTTTGTCATACAAAATCGCTGACACAGTCGCTAGCGTCTGCATTTATAAAATCTCATACAAGGGGTACTGAATCGTTTAGAATTTTTTAAATTAAAACAATATGATTGCCTTTTAATATATGTCAGACTCAGACAAGTTATCTTTTTTATTTAAGGTGATACATCGGGAACACTAGAGCCACCGTCATTTAAAAATCATTACTCACTGAAAACACAAGTTATCAAAAATCCCTCTGCTGTAATTAAGGTTTTTCATCAGAAGTTAATTTTAAACATATAAAATTATTATATAATTCCCTATAGTTACAAATTGCATTATTGCTTAAAATGACCACTTTTAGCAGTTTTGCAATTTGTTACTATATGGAACTATAATTTAATAATTGAATATGATTAAAATTAACTTCAGATCCAGAACCATAATTACTGCAGAGGGATTTTTGATAACTTGTGTTTTCAGTGAGTAATGATTTTTAAATGACGGTGGCGCTAGTGTTCACCGAGGTATCACCTTAAAAGATTAACATTGACATTTTTCTATATTGCATAGTATGACATAAAACTAGTAATTATGTTTGATAAGATAATGATACCTACTGCACTTTAATCTTGTAACACATAAAATATGCATTGTTTTAACTTTGTCAACATTTTGCAATAGAACAGAATTAGTGATTTTAATTGTTTAAATAAATGCCATTTTATTTTGAAAATTAAAGAAAAGATAAGTGTTGGATGTTTTTCAAAAATGGTAAAAAATGTTATTGTAACTGGCTATTCGCGTATTTGCCAAAATATTTGACGAAAAGGCAGAGTAGGGAAATAACGCGAAAGTTTTGGCAAATACACCGTCTACACATGGTCAACAGGCAAATATTCGTATACACATAGCCAAGTGTGGTGGTAGTATAGTATGTTAATGTAAATTTCACTACATATATTTAGCTTCTTTATTTTTAATAGTTTTTACGGCCATGGAATCTAGTCCTTTAAGGCCTTTCTTGAATTTATTAATCTTCTTCAGTCCTACTTAAGTCAGTCGAGTCAAAAATAAGTCAGTAGTCAAGTCCAGTCAAGTAAGTAAGTCTAGTCTGAGTCAGATGGCTAAGTGAAGCGGTGGAAAAATTTCACTTAGCTATATCATGGAGATTTTGGTGACAAAGATAAAAAGTCACGTAATCGACACTGTATCACTTCCCAACACTCACGCTTGTTCACGAACACTTTGCGAATAATAATCCACCAATATTATGCACAAACACTCGAAAAAACCTAAGTTTTGGAAATTAAGTACAGCGCGGACATAGCGACAGTTTACTTTCCCTCCAAAAACTCTATTTAGCTTCTTCTACGTAACCATAGAGAAAAGGAGAGTAGTACAAAAGTGAAAGGATATTTCTATGGTGTTAGAAACCCCCGTTACGTTTTCGGTTTTCCATAAAATGTTAGTTTTTATTTTTTCGTTTACAAATGTAAAAATAACAGACATTTGACAAATTACATGTGTTAATATGAAAGAACCTTGCAGCTGCTGTTAATTAACGCTGATTTTCTGCTTTCAACACATATCAAGGTCCTAAAAATTGATAAAACTAACAAAACCTAAATATTTGGATGTTCTTGTATAACCCTGTTTTTACAGATCTTGAGGAATTATGTAAAATAAAACATTATTACTTACATGATCGTGATATGATTAAGAGTGTAATTACACTTGATACTACGTTTAAAACGCACGAAAACATTTTTATTTACTAATAAAACAACAAACGTTTATTGACAAGAGGCGGACGACGCCATTTTTGCGTATTGCAGTGCTACCAATATCATTCATCAATGTTCATTCATTCTTTTCACTCACAGATTTACGCGTTCTTTTGAAATAATGCCTACTTTCCATGGACCATCCATAAATCAATAAATCGCTTAATTGCGTGAGTGAGACACTTTTTGACTTCTCAAGGGTTACCATGAACTGTTTAAGCAGTCCCGAGATGATTGAATAAGCGAGATATCCCCTTCCCTTACATATCATCATGTGGCTTACTTTACCACTTACCACCATCTTTTAAAACCATGGGGGTTAATACCGTCTCTTAATACCATGCACGATCCAGTGAGTAAGCGGGACAGCGCAATACATGATGTAAGGCGACAACTCCCTTACTTACTGGATCTTGCATTGTTTTTAAAGATGATGGTAGGCCACCCTAAGGCTTCCATCCATCCGTGATTTTTAACAAGATTGTATTGTATATTGATCTGCCTTGTCCCAGTGGTAAAAAAACCTTATGTTTATGTCATTAACGTCAAATCTCCTGTCAATCCATTCAAGTAAATCGTAAACGTCAACAAAACAATTTGTGGACATTTGTTTCGTTGGTTAATTTTTAGGTTTTTGTGCAAATATTGTTTAAATATCAAATATCTGGTTTATATAATAATGGATCTAGCAAGACTACCGAACGACAAGAAACTGCAACTGTGTAGATGGTACTTCAAAGGTTAGACGTTAAAATGATTTTTTCCCATTTCTGTACAATTTCTCTTGTTTCTAATGTTCTCATTTACTTTACTGTCCAAATCAAATAAATCGCTGAGAAATAATTCATCATTTAGATCGTTGAAGTCCACACAATCCTATGAGCCCTTCTATATGCTTAAAAATGTAGTCATCATCACCAAATCATCTTTAAGCATTAAGATTTAAAAAGTATAAAACCCAGAACTAGACTAAACTTATCTCGAAAAAGACAGTGTTGAGTACCGATGGCTCAATCAGCCCCTTTTTTATATTTATTTATGTTTTTACACTTTTTTTCATTTTTAATATGTTTTGTCTTTTGTTTTGCTGGTGCAGATAGTTGTGTTGTCAAAGAGCCTCAATAAAGGCCGTGTTTAATAATTTTATTTAAATTTTACCAAGACGCCGACGTCTTTTTCGGTGTCTATACAGTCACTCACTATTTTCAATCAATACATGTCTAAAAGAGATGCCAATGGTGTTATCTACGACATGAGATGATAAAAAATGGGTGTTAATATAATGACCGAAATTTTACCAAAAAATTTTGTAAGTCAATAAAAACGCGAGGTCAATGAACTCAAGGTCAATGACCTTAGGCCAATGCCCTTTCATGTTCAAGGTTAAAGGACAAGGTTAAATAGTGCATATATTTTTGCACACCCTTTCGTATACTCTAACTAACCATCTCACCATCATCAAACAAATATACAAACTCACTTTCGCATTCATAATATTATTTGGGATGGGATTTAATGTTGGGTAACCAACATTGTGTTTTCAGTTGGCTGTGTGTTCTTGCCGTTTGTGTGGGCCGTGAATGCGGTGTGGTTTTTCAAGGAGGCGTTCATGACGCCCGCTTACGATGAACAGAAACAAATCAAGAAATGTAAGTTTTTTACCTTCACATTGTTATTATTTAAACCATTTGTTTGTGACTTCACGCCCATCAGAATCATCTTCATAATAAACTAGCTATAGCCCGCATGTGAGAACTTCCTCGAGAACAGTGTTTTCTCCCGGGATGAAAGGTACCCTATGTCCTCAATACTTCTAACTATGTGTTTGCAAAATTTCAGACAGATTGGTTCAATAGATCTTGACCCCTAGCCATTAACTATATCAGTAACATATTTCATCAAAATCTGTCCAGCAGTTATGCCGTGAAAGCGTAAAGCGTAACACAGATAAACAGACAGACAGACTTTCACATTTCAAATTTTTGATTTTCTCAGATTCCAATTAGATTTTATTTTAATTTGAATATTTTATATGAATGATGAATGATTTATTTTGCAATGAATGAGTCAAAATACAGTTTTTTTTTTTTAAAAAGTCCTGTACATTCAGCCTTATATGGAATGTTGTCTGAAATAAATTAAATATTTTTTTTTATTTTATAATATTAGTATGGATTATTTAAAGTAGTGTTAATTTTTCTCCGTCAGATGTGGTGTTGAGCGGCGCGGGCGCAGTGATATGGGGTGTGGCGCTCGCGGTGTGGGTCGCAGTGTTCCAGTTAAACAGGGTGGCTTGGGGTGCCACAGGGGACTCGCTGTCATTTATAGTGCCTTTAGGACGGGCCTAGTTAGCTTCCTGATATGGTTACCACTTTCCATTGGTTGCTTACTCAATAGTATAATAATTTTGTTATGACTAGATGTTGCCCGCGGCTCCACGCGTGGTAATTGGTTATATCGCGCCCAAAAGTAGTCTATGTTTGACCCATGTGTTTAACTATATCCATATCAAATTTCATCAAAATCAGTCCAGCGGTTTAGCTGTGATAGGGTCACAATTATTACAGTATCTCTTGCCCGCATGGTACAAAATAATATAGCCTATTTTGACCCTTGACCTTTAACTATATCAATATCACGATCGAAAAATAATCGAGAGCAAAATATGGCCTTAAATAATATATTGCGCTATCTCGCTTGCTCTCGTTTGTGGATTGTTATTAGCCGCCACGGTAGGCTGTAATCAATTAATTGTATTAATTATATACTATTTAAAATCCTTCAAAAATTATTATATAAATACATTTTTTTTTGACCGGATTATAAAATAAATACAGCATCTGTGATGTTTAAAAATAAAATTAATTTATTAATAAATAATTTTAGATTGTAAGTATTATTTTGTAATGAGATTAAATTAATGATAACTAACACTGCTTTTATTTTATGCTCAAACCATCACTATCACCACTTCACTACAAAGTATAAACAAAGTCGCTTTCTCTGTACCTATATCCCTATGTATGCTTAAATCTTTAAAACTACGCAACGGATTTTGATGCGGTTTTTTAATAGATAGAGTGATTGAAGAGGAAGTTTTTATGGCCATGCGAAGCCGGGGCGGGTCGCTAGTACATGATAGGATCAAATTGCACGTCCCTGTGGTCCGCCAGGGATTTTTTTAGATTTAACTAACATGATAGGGCAAATTACTAACAAATATGGACTTTTTTATAAAACTAAATTGTCTAAAATAAATAAATTGAATTCAATATAAAGGATCTACAAAAATAATTCATTCAATTTTTTTTTGTATAATATTTATTTATTAATACAATATTTTGTACATTATTTACAATGTCCATTCACAAAGTCCAACAATGACAAACAAAGTAGGCTCAATTCGTCTATTACGCAAAACGTCAGATTCGCAAAATGCAACTTTAATAACGGGCAAGTTTCAACACAAACGAAGACCAAATGCGAATGCCAACCTGACGTTTTGCGATAAAATATTGTGCCCAATCAATAAATATTACTAAACACACACTTAAGTTTTAAATAAATGCCTCTAAAATTAAAGTATGAAACGGGGCAGTATATCTCGGAATTTATTTGACAAATACTTTTTGTAACATACACAAATTATAATTACGATAACCATGTCGCTATCATGAGCTACCAAAAGGAATCTTATAACGTAGGTGGAATTTACTAATTACTTAAGGTATGTGTGAGGAGAGAAGATAAATCCAGGTTTCAGCGAATCGCACAATATTTATTATTTGTACTTTACAAAAGGTTAGACTCTTAAGGATAACCGTTAATGAGAGATTATAGGGGTCGTGAGATCAAAGTAGGCACGAAATCCAGTCAGGCAGCCGCTATGAAATAGCCAGCCACTTAACTTGAGATGGTGAGGTCAGCCGAAAGAGGTCTTCCACTGGACGCGCGCAGCCTTATATATGGCCCTCGGGGGTGATGCGGTGCGGGGCAGCGAGGAAGGACCGCCGTAGGAGAATGCGCGACGTCACAATCTGACTTGAAAATTGCTATTTAGCAGTAGCAGTAAGTAGGGACAAGCGTGCCTTGAGAAATTACAAATGTCAAGATATCTAAATAATTATGTACAAGAACGAGTTTACCCGCGATTTAAATTACAGAGCCTTATGGTATACCTTCTATGGTGATAGATCTCAAGGCAAAAGTTGGCAGCGCGCGAGTGAACGTGAAGATATCACAAAATATCCCGACAATAAGTAAAACATAATAAATTTCACTTCGGAGCAAAAACAAAAGTGATAGGGAAACCGGATGTTTCGCGATGAAATAAAATTATTTTAAAAAAATAGGATGTTATTTACAACACCCTGATGAAAATTTCTCATTATTTGGTCCACGACCTTCCAGCGGTCGTACCGATTAAAATACTTAAACCAAGACTTAAGCAATTAGATAAATTTTCCATCACTACATAGTATAAAACAAAGACGTTTTCTCTGTCCCTATGTCCCTTTGTATGCTTAAATCTTTAAAACTACGCAACGGATTTTGATGCAATTCAAGAGGAAGGTTGTTATGCCCCTGCGAAGCCGGGGCATAAAAACCTTCCTAAATGATATATAAAAAAAAATGATTAATATTAATTATTGGTAGCTAGGCCAAACGCTCCCACCTGGTGACGATCTCTTTGTGATTGAGGGGCTGTGCAGTCTATGGATCATCTTATGATATGTCCTAACTGCTCTGACTCCTGTACAGTTGAGGATCTGGGAGCGGCGAACGATAGATCAATCAAATGAGCCACATACTGGTCGAAAATAATATAAAAGTCAAGCCATTTCGACTCGACAAGAAGAATTGACAACCCTACAGAAAAGGCAACTGAAAATCCGTTAGCAAAACATAAAAAAATTGACATCCCTTTACAATGAATCGGAATAATCTTAAGACAAAATCATATAAAATAATTTAAAATTAGGAACATGGTCCAAAATACTTTAAAAAAAATTGTATTGTCAAAATATGAAATACATTCACCAACATTGCATTGTCTACGATTCATAAATATTTTTATCTATTTTTAGAGTTCCGTACAAAAATGTAAAAACGGAACCCTTATAGGATCACTCGTGCGTCTGTCTGTCCGTCCGTCCGTCTGTCACAGCCAATTTTCTCCAAACCTACTGGACCAAACAACCAAAATAGATGAAATTTGGTAGGATGGCGTAATTCTGTGACGCAAACACAGATGTGCAAAGTAAATAAATATTAATGTATATAAAATAAATAAAAAAATATCGTTAAATATGTGGTTATGAAGACTATCAAAACGCGCATTAACAAGGTCAATTTACATTATTGACATTTTGCTTATGTTGCATTATGCGCCTCTGACTTCAGACATTTTACGGACATTGTAAAATCGATGGAGTCCTGTTTTAATATTTTACATTTTGATAACACATTTTTTTTTATTTACTAAATAATCACACACTTTAACATAAAAAAAACTAATATAACTAAATAAACATTTAATTAATTTTCTAACTAATTCAATACGATTCCAAACTCAATATATTGAAGGGAACAGAAAAAATGCAATCAAATTTATCTATCACTATCACTACATAGTATAAAACAAAGTCGCTTTCTCTGTCCCTATGTCCCTTTGTATGCTTAAATCTTTAAAACTACGCAACGGATATTGATGCGGTTTTTTTTAACAGAAAGAGTGATTCAAGAGGAAGGTTTTTATGCCCATGCGAAGCCGGGCGGGTCGCTAGTAATGCATAAATGTTAATACTTAATATGTGTTAGTAACCGCACAGAATGTGGTAGATTCTTTTACATAGAAGTGAGCTTGGCATTTAACACATCTGTTATAATTTTTTTTAGTGGTCCATTGTACACATAAATAACAAATAAATCGTCATTGTCCATATTTTCGTCAAATCTAGAAAAAAATACTTTAATAAACGTATTTCTGGTTTGGAATGCCTATATTCTACAAAAATCCCTGTCAGATAAGGAGATTCGTAAAACAATCTCAATTGAACTAAACATATGATTGATATTTCAATAAATTGCCACATAAAATAGTAGAAATTATTTTCGGATTACTGGCAACATTGTTTTATCAACCTATCACATTGCATAACCAACCAATCTTCTAACTAAATTCGTTTTCAACATTTTTGTATCTTAACAGTTATGACGAATTTGCATTAAGTTATATTTTTTAAGAAAATAAGACTTTTAATATATAATAAATACATAATAAAACAAATCACACAGATCGAGTTAGCCCCAAAGTAAGTAAAATATGTGAGTTACGCCCGAATACTCAAACGCTGCTCAATTTTAAGAGCTGTTCAAGTATCATGCTGTCACTGTCATATCGTTGACGTTCAGCGCGACAGCATGATACTTGAGCAGCTCTCAAAGTTTAGTAGCGTTTGAGTATTCGGGCGTAACTCATATATTTTATAACAAATATATAGATAAATCATCCAAGAGCCAGGATGATTACTACCGTCTCTTAAAACCATGCAAGATTTAGTGAGTAAGCGAGACAGCGCTATACATGATGTATTGCGCTGTCTCTCTTACTCACTGGATCTTGCATGGTTTTATGAGACGGTAGTAACTCCCCAGGACAATCTGGAAAAGGCCATCTTGCCCTGAATGATTTTTGCAAATTTGTAGGTTTTTTTTGGAGGGGGGGGGGGGGAGGGGAATATAATCTCATAACACCCCCCTCCCCCACAACCACGCCTGATAGTTAGTCATTTTAATTAAATATCTCACTATATTCGGAAGACAATTATCTTCATTCGATCCGCACGCCCCGCTGCGAATTCAATCTCCTCTCTTGTCTTAATTTTATTATTTCGTGCTTGACCACCCTGTAGTGGAGAATAAACATAAATATTGCTAATAAATATGTTAAATTAAACTATTTTATACGGTTTTCTATCGCGTTTATTGCTTACTTATTTATACCTAACGTTTCAAGCACTTTACAGAGCTCATGGTCGCAAGGAGAAAACCATATAAAATAGTTTAATTTAATGTGTAACAATCGCGAAAACATAAGAAATCATTAATAAATATTTACCAACTACCATACTTATTTTCACATGTTTACAAAAAATTAATAATTATTGATTATTATCTATACTAATATTATAAAGCTGAAGAGTTTGTTTGTTTGAACGCTTATAACTTGGGAACTACTGGTCGGATTTGAAAAATTCTTTCTGCATATGATAGCTTGATTATTGGGGAAGGTTATAGGCTATAGTACATACACACCAAGGGCGAGGGAAACCGCGGGGAACAGCTAGTATTATTATAAAAATAGTGCTGGCTCGACGTCACAGTACACGATATGCATGTTAATGGTTTCACAACTAAGGATGCCGCTGACCGGACGAAGTGGAGAAAAAGCAGGGAAGCGGACCCGAAGCAACCAGCTGAGGTTGTAACCGGCAAAGCGCTAAGATGAGAGCGAGAGAGATCGCTATTCCTTATAGTACTTTTCTCCTATTTCTAATCCGTTGGTCCCGGCTGCCATCTGGTAGTCGTTAAAGGAACCACGTCAGAGGCCGAGAGGCGGAAAACTCTGTCACCAGGATGTGCATGGTCGATCGACCGTGTCACCTACACGAAATAAATGATGTGTGATTGTAGCAACAAATAAACAGTGTATTTGAGAGAGAGAGAGAGGAAAAGAGAGAGAGAAAGAGAGAGACTCACCTGACTAATAGTAGTAATGCCATGAGGTTGCATGTGATGAGCATGTAGAAAACGTGGGACCACGACCCACTGCTGGACACCACGCCCGCTAACATCGGACCTATAGCCGCGCCTATAATAATACACTTTCGTCATACATTCACACGTTGAATGCATTTTTGAATCCGCCGTTTTGGTAAAAGAAATTTGAGAGTTTTAAGCGTAGGGATCCCTTTTTACCCGACTACGGCGAAGCCAAAAGAAAGGGTAATGATTTTTAGACTAAGAGCAATAAACCAACCGGAGTGGCCACCGACAGGCGACCCCCTCCGCTCATCATCATCATTTCGTGTAGGCGTCACGGTCAATCGACCATGCACGCCCTGTCAGAGTTCTTCGGAACCGCCTCTCGGCCTCTGACGTGGTTCCTTTAACGACTACCAGATGGCGGCCGGGACCAACGGCTTAACGCGCCTTCCGAAGCACGGAATCATCTTTATTATCAGACAATCAGGTGATTCAATCCTGCGATGTCCTAACCAAACTATTAACAACTTAACAAAGTATGCTTCCCGTGGGAATCGAACCCACGACACCCGGGTCAACAGGCAAACGCCCTAACCACTGGACCACGGAGGCACCCCCTCTGCTAAAAGTATAACACCGGTCATACTGCTTATAGTCGTGTGTTTTTATTTTTCCTACCATGCTGGTCTGGGAGAAAAAGATAATATAAATAAAGATAGAATCTACCAGCTGTTTCTCTTCACGCGCAAGCCATAAGTCGTCTGAGGGAATCGCCGAATGGGGAAATCATGACATAGGCGATGCGGCTAGCAACCCATCACTATTGATTTCCTGTTTCAACTAGCATCATGCTAAACGTGGTCTAAGGTCTTATGGCCCTAGACTCTGTCTACCCCGTATGGGTAAAGACGACGTGATTTTATGTGACGTTCCATGCAAAAGGGTACCAGGTACCAGGGTACAGGTGCTGAGAACATATGTTGTATATTTGTATTTTTTTTGCTTGTGTTTGATAATTTTGTCAAGTGTGTGCGTATCGACTTGTTTGAATAACGCATTAGTGTTTAATATTTATTTTGTGTGTGTTTCCTAACCCCGCGCGCAGAATGTGGCAGACTTTCATGTGGAAATAAGTGCGCGTGGCGTCTCCAGTAGTTTAATGCTCTTAAGATTTTAAGTAATTCAGATTTTTTTTAAATTTTAATTATATAACTGTAACTTACCGACACTGCCCGTGCCGTCGATGATAGCGGTCACCGTGGCCAGAGCTTGGGAATTCCCAGCCAAACTGCTGTGAGTACCTGCGTATTTTAATATTGCTATATTAATTATATCATCTTAGATTACCGACAATATACACTATTCCGCATAGATATCCGACATTAATATCATTGAGTATATATTACCAACGTCTCTAAACTACTGAGCATACATTATCGACGTTTATATATTACTAGCGACCCGCCCCGGCTTCGCATGGGCATAAAAACCTCTTGAATTTTATTTAAAACAAACCACATCAAAATCCGTTGCGTAGTTTTAAAGATTTAAGCATACATAGGGATATACGGACAGAGAAAGCGACTTTGTTTTATACTATGTAGTGATTAAACGTAGATTACCGATGTTAAAATACTATTGAGCATAGACTGCTAACGTTTCTTAACTATTGAGCATATATTACCGACATTTATATATTATTGAGCGTGGATTACCCACGTCAAAATACTATTAAGCATAGATTACCGAAATATATACCACTGGGCATATATTAACTACGTTTTTAAACGATTGAGTCTCGATTACCGATGTTTAAACACAATTGAGCATAGATTACTAAGTACATTACCAAGCTCTGTGCTGACGGCGGTTGTGATGAGCGAGTACGGGGCGTTCACTAAAGCTCCAGTGACCACGAGGAGCGACACGTTCACCCAGTAAGAGGTGGCGCCCCAACGCTGGTACGCCAATAACTGAAGAAAAAAAACAAATTAAATAGATTCAGGCGTTACTTAGCGAAAGTCAATGTTACAAGTACTTACCAAATCACTTTGCGTGCTTCCGCCACCAGTTAGTTATACTGCTGACAGGCGCTTACCCAATACTATTGCAGCATGCCCACCACCATTAGTTTGCACACACATTCCTTGCAAGGAATGTGATAGGATATGATACAAATATCGCTCGTTTTATTGTATAGGATAGGGTACAAATATTGCTTGTTTAATTGTATAGGATAGGGTACAAATATTGCTTGTTTAATAGTATAGGATAGGGTACAAATATTGCTCGTTTAATAGTATAGGATAGGATACAAATATTGCTCTTTTAACAGTATAGGATAGAATACAAATATAGCTCGTTTATTAATATCGGATAGGATCCAATATTGCTAGTTTATTAATATAGAATAGGATACAAATATTGCTCGTTTATTTATATAGGATAGGATACAAATATTGCTCGTTTATTTATATAGGATAGGATACAAATATTGCTCGTTTATTTATATAGGATAGAATACAAATATTGCTCGTTTATTTATATAGGATAGGATACAAATATTGCTCGTTTTATAGTATAGGATAATACTCACAAACGGCGCACTAGCAGTATAGAACGCGACACAAACGATCCCCGGGCAGCCGGTACAGTCGGCCACAAGTCCGGCTGCGATGGCGCCCGCTATGCCGCCGATGTCGAACACTGTACTCAGGTCGCCAGATTGCTTGGGGGTCAAATGCGCTGTTGGTAAACAGTCCATGTAAGACGACCTCCGTGGCGTAATGGTTAACATGCCTGACCGCTACTCAGGAGGTCCCGGGTTCGATTGACATAAGTTTATTGGGAAAAGTTGTTCAGTATAGTCCGCCTTATTTATTATTTAACACGCAGTTTTGGGGTTTTGGCGGGAAGATAGAAGTCACAACATTGCGCTGTGTATTTATTTATTTATTTCTCGCCTACATGTACATAATATGAAGAAGGTGGAATTACATAATTTGGTAAGAATGTACATAAACCCAGGCTGGGTGTCGCGAAGTCTTTGAATTGGTATCAAAATCTATACATTACAATTTAATTAATATCGGAATAAAAATAATGATAATAAAATAAGTAAATATGTCAATAATGTTTAAATGAATTATTTTCCAAAATTTATGTTTTTTCTAATATTCGTGTATAATAATGGTGGATTATTAATCGTTAAGTGTTCTTGAACAAGCGTGAGTGTTGGGAAGTGGTACAATGTCGTTTTCTGACTTTAATCCTTGTCACCAAAATCTCCAAGACTGCTAAGTGAAATTCTTCCACCGCCTCACTTAACCCTCTGACTTGACTAGACATGACTGACTACTGACTTGACTTGACCCAAATGAGGTAGTTGAAGAACATTCAAATAAAACTTGATAGTGACAAAAATAAGCTATAAGTTTGATCGCCATTTCTTAGATTATATGCCACAACAAAAAAAAAACAAGTAGTTAAAAAAAACAATTATTTTACACTGATGTCTAATTCGGAAAATATATTTATGATCAAGCAAATTAGAAATTACATACAAATAAATACTATTAAAAATTATATACTAAAAAAAACAATAATTAAAATATATTCGGAAACCATTTCAAGGAAAGTAAAGTATTATTTAATCAATATACAGGGTGTAGAAACTTACTGGACGTGTTGATGTACAGCGGCAGCCAATACAGGAAGGTGTAGGAGACGAGCTTGGCGAAGAAGAGAGAGAGGGAGAACTCCATCACGGCGGGGATAGAGAGAGCGCGAGAGAGCGAGATGGCGCTACTGGAGGGAGAGGCGGAGCCGCGCGGCGACAGCAGTGCGGTGTGCTCGGTGGCTTCCTCGTGCTGGAAAGACGAGCCGTTATATTTTGATGGTTGCAAGGTCAATAGACAATGCACACCCTGGTGTCGGAGTTCTTCGGATCTCTGACCCGTTTCCTTTAACGACTACCAGATGGCATCCTTAAAAGAAAATATATTTGATATTTAATTCATTTAGTAGTAAACTGAGATCAAAAAGTAACTTTTATATTATCTTCTTCTTACACTATTTATAACTCAAGAACGGCTGAACTGATTTGGCTGAAAATTGGTGAGGAGGTAGCTTAGAACCAGGAGAAGGACATGCCTTTCATTCCGGGAAAAAACACTGTTCCCGAGGGTAGTTTACCGGGGCGAAGCCGCGGCCAAAAGCTACTTAAATATAATAGAAATTCTTGTTAGTTACAACACTTATAATTCAAGATCTACTGAACCAAACTCTTTGATATTTTGCACAACGTTACGATGGTTTAGTGGTTATAAACTCACCTGCGCGTTAGCGGAGTGCCGGTTCGACCTCAGGCTCGCCGTCTGTAAGAAGATGTGCGTTATTGTGAATATGTTGTTAGCTGTGAATGAGCTGCATTTTTAGCTTTAATTACTATTTTTCCCGTTATTTCTAAGAATATACAGGGTGTTTGGTAGATGGGTGCAAAGCCACATTGTTTACACATTACTTTATTTTAGGTCAGGGTCGGCCTCGTAAAACATACTGCGACCAAATCGCAGACCTTTTGAAAAAGGGAGACATTAGGAGTACCCGAAATCGGCGAGCGTGTATGACGAGAGTGATGAGTGTGGAGCGAGGGAGGTATGTGAGGATCGTAGCCAATGGAAATCTAGTCTCTGCCTACCCCTACGGGAGACAGGCGTGATGATATGTATGTATGTTTATTTATAGAATAATCCCTTTATGGTATTTTAAAGACCCAAAAATAACGGTGTTTAACCTGGTTAATAAGTATAGGGTCGATTTTAGGGTCCTAAATACCTGGTTAAGACAGTTATTTTTGGAGAAATATCGGTTGAGCGGAACCGTAATGCTAGCGGCCGCTGTAAAAATGTATGGGCAGAAAAACGAGCTGGTTTTTATTTAAACCAGGTTTCCGAGCACTGTGACGTGGTTCCTTTAACGACTACCAGATGGCAGCCGGGACCAACGGCTTAACGCGCCTTCCGGAGCACGGAATCATCTTTATTATCAGACAATCAGGCGATTCAAGCCTGCAATGTCCTAACCAAACTGGGAACAACTTAACAAAGTGTGCTTCTGAGGGAATTGGGAGTTAGTGAGTAAGGTGCGTGTTCACATAACAGAGAAATTATCCGAATAGAAATGTTTTGACGCGGATTTAGTTCCAGGATCAGTGTGGCAGCGTATTCTCTTTTCTTACCTTCAATTCATACATGTAAACCACACCACACCTTATTAGAAATGTATTACGTAGTTTACAACAAAGCCACCTAATATTATCGACCAATATAAAGTGGCAATAAATGACGCAATCAAATTCCCCGCCCATTTTTTCTGTGTGAAACGTTGGCTTGCAAGCCAAACTAGTGACACGTTTTTCGTGCGCTATGCCACTTCTTGTTATTATATCTAAATTTTGTGTGCGTGTTACTAGCCCACTAACTAACTACGAGGCACTCACCTGGTCTCCAACTATAACTTCGGAGGCGTCCTCTTCATCATCAGACCGCGACGGGCGATACTGTAATATTATATTTATATTTTAAGGCATATCCTATACTTTTAAACGAGCAATATATGTATATCCTATCCTATACTATTAAACGAGCAATAAATTTATTTGTACTCGCGATTTCGAAAACGGCTCTAACGATTTCTTTGAAATTTTAAACGTAAGTGCTTACATAATCAAAAAGATAATCTAGCTAGGTTCTATGTCTGGGAAAATTCATTTTACCCATATTTTCACGCAAAAAGCGCCCAGGTACTATAACTTACGTCACCAAGCAATCTAAGTATAACTTATTAATTTATACATAACTAATACAATATGTTAATCTATCTGTAACTTACTCATATACCTATAAACTAGCTGTTGCCCGCGGTTTCACTCGCCCTTGGTGTGTATGTACTATAGCCTATAACCTTCCCCAAGAATCAGGCTTCTTTTTAGTCGTACACTCTTGGCAAAGTGGTCGTGATTATAGATTGGGTTGCTCTATGAATCAAGCTATCATATGCAGAAATATTTTTTCAAATCCGACCAGTAGTTCCCAAATTATAAGCTTTCATACAAACAAACTCTTCAGATTTATAATATAAGTATAGAAGTATAGGTTGGGCAATTAAAATAAAAAAAAAAAAACTTAAGGAGCTCCGGGCTAATATCAGCCCACTAGCGCCACCAACTCTTTTACTCTTAAATTAGGTAAAACTGAAAAAAATCTAAGATAGCACTTCCCTAATAAATAACTTCTAGTATTCATTGCGTCCCTAATTAGTAGACGTGATGTGGTCAAGGAAATATTTATAAAATGTAAGCAAATCTTTATTGCAAATTCATGCGTGTTAACAACTAAGTCTTAATTTAGTATAAATAGTTATTATATTTTGTTAATATTATTCAGCTGTCGAGAGTATAAACGGTGTACACTTCACCTCGTCTCTCATTTCCTGGCCTAGTATTTTTGTATTTTCTTTACATTATTTTATTCTCAACTAACAACCCGCCCCGGCTACGCATGGGCATACAAACCTTCCTCTTGAATCACTCTATCTATTAAAAAACCGAATCAAAATCCGTTGTGTAGTTTTAAAGACTTAAGCATACAAATGGACATAGGGATAGAGAAAGCGACTTTGTTTTATACTATGTAGTGACAAATCTATAACCAAGCAAATTTAGTTTAATTAGCCTATTAATCTGTCCGTAACTTATCAATTTACCCGTAACTTTATCTATAAATCAAACTATAACTTATCTATCAATTCACCTATCTATAAGGTGGACACAAATCAACTGCAAATATTTTAAGGGCAGATTCGGACCACTATACTGAAAAACTTTTCCAAATAAACTTATATCGCCCCCCCCCCCCCCCACTGACCTCCCTCTCCCCCCCTCCGGGCAGCACCACCCCCACACACTTGGGCTCGGGCGGCAGGAACAGGAACACCACAAAGCCAACGGCCCCCATCACAGCCGCCGGGTATATGAAGGACAACGCCCAGTCGCGCTCAACAAAAGCTGCCGCCATTAATGTACCTGTAGGATAGATAGAAAGATAGATAGATAGATATACTCTGTGACGTCGTGCATTCTTCAACGGCGGTCCTTCCTCGCTTTCCCGCACCGCATCACCCCGAGGGCCATATATGTCTGCGCGCGTCCACTAGAAGATCTCTTGCGGATCATCTCACCATCTTAAGTTAAGTGGCTGGCTATTTCATAGCGGCTGCCTGACTGGATCTCGTGCCTACTTCGATCTCACGACCCCTATAATCTCTCATTAACGGTTATCCTTAAGAGTCTAACATTTTGTAAAGTAGAAATAATAAATATTGTGCGATTCGCTGAAACCTGGATTTATCTTCTCTCCTCACACATACCTTAAGTGCTTAGTAAACTCTCCCTACGTTATAACTCTTCATTCTCACTCGCCATTGGTGTGTATGTACTATAGTCTATAACCTTCCCCAAGAATCAGGCTTTCATATAAAAAAGAATTGTACCATTATCATACGTGTTCAATACAAACACTGGGTCTTACATGGTTTTAACAGACGGTAGTAACCCCTAGGTGAAGCTAATATAACATTAAGAGTGTCTTTCCCCCCCACATAGTATTCGCAGATATTAGGTATTTTCCCCACTTATACCTCCAGAGCTTTGTCACAGCTCAACTGATGTTCATTGAACAAAATATTTTGTAATGTGCACGTGATGCGCTTTCATTTGAGACCCCACTCGAGTATCTTTGCAGACATTCGGTTGTTCTTCCCCACTTTCACCCCCACAATTTCTTAACGACTCAACAGATTTTCATCAAACATGTCTAAGAACACTCGCCCGTAAGTCACCTTTAATACGAAAAAAACTAAATTGAAATAGCTTCATCCGTTCGGGAGCTATGATGCCAGAGACAGACAGACAGACCCGTCAAACTTATAACACCCCTCTTTTTGCGTCGGGGGTTAAAAGGGGTGTTAAAATCAACTTACCCAGTATATTCCCGAGTGAAGTGTGCGAGTTCCAAATGCCGAAAATGAGTCCTTTCTTGGTGTGGCCGAACCACTTGCCCACGATGGCCACCGTGCCCGGCCAACCCGTGGTTTGTGCTATACCCGCGCCAGCCTGACATACATATTAATAAACTATTGATCCATACCAGTGGCGTGCATATCATAAAGACGTTTAGACGTTGCCTACCCTGTACTTTTGTAATAAATAATTTAAAAAAATATATAATCAAACCAAATAAATAATAAATATTTTTTCACACAATATATTGAATTATCTTTACAACGCCATCTATGAATTCGCGCGAACACGCGGCGCGCCGGCCCGTAGGCGCTGCTAGGCCAGGCCAGCTTTTTAGTAAAACGTCTGAAGTTTACTACTCCCACTAAGAAATCACTATGTATAGATGTGCTTTTGCTTGTGTAGTAGTGCAAGTAAAAAACTTACATGAACAGACACATATGCGCTAAATCACGCCTGTGTGAGTAAATTTAAGACCTCCACTATAGATGAAACAAAATGCTATGAGATGACATTCCATCTCGCTCTCACTTTTGTTACGGCCAATTAGAATTACGCGGTACATATACTTAAATCTGATTAGTGATTACGATCGATTGCAGCAACATGATAACTGTGTCTATTGGATATTAAACGAGTAATGCTGCAAATTTAAAAACGCGTAGACTTGAAGACTTTACAGAAACAAGATGACAATCCCAATTCCGTAGGGTTATATTTTTATTTCCGTATCGAAATCAACAATATGTTTGTTTTGCTTGCATGCATTTGTTTATTTTGAATGTTTAATTAATTGATAATTGCAATGTGCATTGTTTACAATGAGGTGAAAAATATCACTTTTGTTGTTAATAAATTTACTCGGTTGTAGTTTAAAAATTTCATGTGATTGTTGTTAACCGAGTGTTTGTTTATAAAAACTATAAAATGACGTGCTAAGTAACCTTTCATTTGACGAAAAAATGGCAATAATAATAAATGGATGTTATCAACCTGGATTGATTGGATTTAGTTGAAGTGAAGGGTAAGCTAACAACAAATTATTTAATATTATTTTCAAATTTATATGTTTGCTATGCTTTTCCAAAACTCCCACAGGAGCGCGGAGGTTAAGGCGGTCGTCTTTTGAAAATTTTCAGGGCCTAAGTAGGTACCTACATGATTAATATATTTTAATTTTATCTTCTTGCTCGTTACTGTTTTAGTTGTAACTCAAATACCTACCTATACCTAAATTATAAGTGTAGATTAAAATAAAAATAGTTCTGGTCTAGGTAGGTTATTGCCTACCCTAAGGAAAATGTCTGTGCACGTCACTGATCCATACTAATATTATAAATGTGAAAGTGTGTTTGTTTGTTTGTCCTTCCTTCACGCCTTAGCTATGCAACCAATCGACCTGATTTTTGGCATAGAGTTAGTTGAAAGGATGGAGAGTAACATAGGCTACTTTTGGTCATGAAAAAGCATTAGGTTCCCAAGGGAGATTACTGGAATATTTGTATGTGTACACCAAAATATCGGCCATATAACCTAATTTTTTTTTCTTCCTGGCTAAAATGTTCTAATTTCATGCGAGCGAAGCTGCGGGTAAAAGCTAGTAAAAAAATTACTTAATATATAGGGACAAGTCACACAGTTTGAGTTAGCCCTAAAGTAAGTTCGAGATTTGTATTATGGGATACTAACTCAACGATACTATTTATAACAGAAAATAACTATGTCAGAGGCCGAAAGGTAGTCTTGAAAGACTTTGAGATCAAGGTGTGCAGGGTCAATTGGCCTTATAACACATGATACGTACACACTTCTCGGCCTGTGATATAATTTCCCGCTAGTATTTAAGGACAGGCAAAAAAATTCCTGAAGTCTTTTACATTTTTACTACAATTTCTGACATCTAAGGTCCGTAGTGTGAACCAACGACATGGTCCTTCGGGCAGGATATTAAACTGGTAACACAATATATAGACTTCAGACTTTTAAAAGGATATTAATAACTAAAATCAATAGATGATGAGTGTGGAGGAAGCGAGAGAAGTATGTAAGGATCGTAGCCAATGGAAATCTCCAGTCTCTGCCTACCCCTACGGGAGACAGGCGAGATGATATGTATGTATGTATGTAAAATCAATAGATCGTATCAATCCGGCAAGAAAGTGGTTGACAGTGACCTACACTGACACATTGGGGATTAATCACAAATTGTACTAAAATAAAATAAAATAGGATTGAAACACAGAAAATAATCGAACATACCTGCACCAGAAGATAGTAAGATATATGATGTATGCCGTAAGTCCTCGCAATACCGAACAAGTAACAGAAGACAGCGGAACACAGCATCCCAATTGATAGGAAGTAGCGGAGGTCCACACGCTCCGCTACCATACCTAAAACAAGAACCATTTCACTGTCGTATCTCTCCTGCGATAAACTCTGACACCAGGGTGTGCAGAGACAATTGACTTTTAAAAGAGGAACCTCCCCTAATAAATAAATATATATGGACAAATCACATAGATTGAGTTAGCCCCAAAGTAAGTTGAGACTTGTGTTATGGGATACTAACTCAACGATACTATATTTTATAACAAACTAGGTGTTCCCCGCGGCTTCGCCCCGCGTGGGACTCTGTTATATCGCGCCCAAAAGTAGCCTATGTTTGACCTCAGGTTGTTAACTACATCCCTACCAAATTTCATCACAATCGATTCAGCAGTTTAGCCGTGAAGAGGTGACAGACAGACAGACAGACAGACTTTCGCATTTATAATGTTAGTCTGGAAGTATGGATAGATATATAGATAAACATCCAAGACCCAGGCCAATCAGAAAAAGATCCATTTTTCATCTTGACCTGACCGGGGATCGAACCCGGGCTCCCGAGTAGCGGTCAGGTAAGTTAACCATTACACCATGGAGGTCGTCATCTTCCTAAAGGCAAGATATGCGACTTACGACAACTTTTAGAGTATTAAACCAACCGTAGGTCGACCGCCTATCTCGATTTCGCATTCGCTCCGTCTAACGCACAAAACGCTTAAAAAAAATTGGCAAAAAATAATTTTTTTTTTAAGTGTTTTGTACGTAAAACGGAGCGAAATGAGGCGAAAGCGATACAAGTAGCCATTACGAGAGGAGAGAAACGAGATAGGCGGTCGACCTACGGAGTGGCAACTGACGGGTGCCCCTTTTCAAAAGTATAAGAGCGCCGGTCGTGTTATTCTTGCTTGTGTTGGATAATTTTGACGTGTTAGTGTTCGAATCACTACATAGTATAAAACAAAGTCGCTTTCTCTGTCCCTATGTCCCTTTGTATGCTTAAATCTTTAAAAATACGCAACTGATTTGCTGTGGTTTTTTTAAATAGATAGAGTTATTCATGAGAAAGATTTTTATGCCCATGCGAAGCCGGGGCGGGTCGCCAGTAATGTATAACTTATTGTGTGTGTTACCTCACCCCGCGCGCAGATTGTGACAGAAATTTTAACGTAGAAATAAAAGCGCTTGGCAATTGGTTGGTTTAATGGCGTTACCCTGGCGGAAAGATCTACCCTTTAGGGTTGGTAGAGCATATCATTATTGCTCCCCTTTAAGGGCTCCTACTTTCTCAAATACCGTTTTTAAAATTAATAGGAATTAGTATTAAACCGACATAAAATTCTGAAAAAAAAATATGTTTTTAGTTGAGGATATAGCAGAGTGAAATTCGCTTACAATAACACATGCGCAGAGCTCGATAGAAAAAAAAATCAAAGTTGCCTCCTTTTAAAGTTTATTTTCAATACTATGCCTAAAATAATAAACTTATTGACCTGATATTTATACCAGCCTTTAGAAAAAGTATTTATACAGTAAAAATCGCTGAAGTAGATGTTGTAGTGTTATTTTCCCAAACATGATGTCTAATTACCTACAAAATGAGTGAGCGCCGCGACTACGCGGCTTACGGACAACGGACCTTCAGAGGAAGAGGCCCTTAAAATCTCACCAACTTACCAGAAACAAACATGGCGCCCGCGTAAGAGAACAGGAACGCCGAGTCCAGGGTGCCCAAAAGGGTATTCGCGTCAGTCGTGTCTGTGAACAAAACATTTTAGTTTTAACTTGGGTCATAGTGGACGCTCTTCAGCAACAAAATCCGCTTGTGAGTCCGATGGTATGTCGTGTATAAATAAATAAATAGTACCTGGACGACCGAGCTTCGCTCGTTTTTTTTTATTTCTTTGCATACCTAGCGCAAAAAAGGAGGAAGGGAAGGTTTTTTAGGAAAATACTATTAAATTATATATTTTTAATTTTCAAAATGAAAGAAAAAAAAACATTCTTTCAATCAATGCGTAAAAAGAAAAAAAGCAAGTGGGACTTGAACTTGGAACCATCGGGATTAAGGACCATTTGGGTGGTTTAGGCGAAGCAGGTTGACATACAGTCACACAGGTACTCACTAAAAGGCGCCCAGTTGCACCATTGGTCGTCATTCAGATCCACGTCTGGAGGGGGCGTCAGCTCGCTACAGTTCCTGTGGAGGACGCTCTTCACCACTGAGATAGGCTTGCGGGTCAGGTGATACGTCATGTATGTGAAGTACGTCAGCCCTAGGACTGCGGCTTGGTACCTGTGGATGGTATAGTTTTAGCATAGGCTTCCAGGGAATAACAAATTGTCGTATTTCGTGATAATAGATGGCGCTACAATAATCGAAATACGTTTTAGTAATGACCTTGTAATATTAAAACACGATATTGGTTATTGTATTGTCAACGATATTATCGTATTGTCAACGATATTATCGTATTGTCAACGATATTATCGTATTGTCAACGATATTACCGTATTGTCATTGTACCAGAAATTGATTAAGTGCTTTATTTAACACTAGCTGCCCACCCCAGCTTCGCCGTGGGACATACATAGCCTATGTCACTTACTTAGGATGAATTTAGCAATTCGAATGGTGAAAGAATTTTTGAAATCGACACAGTAGTTTTTGTGTTTATTGTCACTCAGGATGAATTTAGCTTTCTAATGGTGAACATTTTTTTGAAATCGGCACAGTAGTTTTTGAGTTTATTCATTACAAACATACATACAAAAAAACACATCTTTCCTCTTTGTAATATTAGTATAAACTAGCTGTATTTCGCGGTTTCACTCATCCGTATGTGATATTGCCTATGTTACTAAGACATAGGTAAAATAGCATTATATATAATGATATAGTTTAATCATTAACAAAAATACAAACATACAAATCTTTCCTCTTTATAATATTAGTGTGATGTACCTTATTATTGTGAAGTTGTCGGCTTTAGAAATGTCTCATGGGATCGATAGATGGCTTTTGTGGTACAAACTATATTAGTATAGATATCAGAGTATATACGTCTTACACTGTTTAGTACAGTGCCCCTAGTATGAGTTTTTCTTAACGCAGACGCTAGCGACTGCGTTAGCGATTTAGTATGGCAAACCTGTACAGCGCCTCTGGCGGATAGTAAGGCAACTAAGAAATTCCATACAAAATCCTAACGACTGCGTTAGGATTTTGTATGGAATTTCTAGCGTGAGTTTACCTAGTATGAATTTTTCTTAACGCTAGCGTCTAGGCACGCGAGCACAGAGTACCTAGGCGACCGAGCTTCGCTCGTTTTATGCAGACAATCTTTTTGGGTGAAAATGAATTTTCCCAGACATGGAACCAAGCTAGATTATCTTTTTGACTATGTAAGAAGTTACGTTTAAAATTTTAAAGAAATCGTTAGAGCCGTTTTCGAAAACGCGAGTATAAATAAATTTATTGCTCGTTTAATAGTATAGGATAGGATACTGTGTTAGTACAGATGTTTAAAACTATACAAAGAAAACGCGCCAACTTATAATTAATGTACTTAGTGTACTTTTCCTACAAAATTATTTCAAATCAAATCAAATCATTTATGGCTTCCTTAATGTACAATACAGATGTTGTCATAAAAATATTTATATTTCACTATCATTTTGTGACACGGTCAATCGACCATGCACACCCTGGTGATTCAAACCAAAATAAAGTATGCTGGGAATGGAACTCACAACCTCCGGGTCAACAGACAAAGCAGACCTTCGTGAAATTCATGCGGGCGAAGCCGCGAGCGAAAGTTATTTATAAATGGGACAATATCTATCTGATTGCATATTGAAATACGACTCCAATATATATATAATGACGCAACCCGCATCTGGCTGTCTGACTCACAACAGATGAATGAGTCACACACGTTTTCATTGGATTTTAATAAACTTTATGATGGCGTATGTCTCACCCCGCTTCAGAGCCCAGGGTACGCTTTAATTATGGTCCTAGATTTGGCGGTACTGCACCCGTAGCCAAGTGCCAATTTCAAAACGCTAACAAATGTCGACTAAAACAAAATGTATGGGATTGACATGAGCTGCGGTAAACCACGTGGTCAATCTTATGTCAATCCCATACATATTGTTCATGTCATGCCTCGTTAACGTTTTTTGATTGTGACTTTGGCTAAGTCCCTGGTTATTCAGTGAAGCGACTGCCGTCTGACCCCCCTAAAACATTTAACAGGGAAACCAGACCAACAGGAACATGATCTGGGTGTGTTAGTGAATTGTGAAAGTATATAGTTAGTACATTTATGAATTAGCTTTATGTTCTGCTCGCGCTCCATTGTTTTTTGTTTCTCTCTACCCTAAGGTTAGCGATAAGTTCGCCTTTATACTAATTTTATTCATTCACTAGCGACTCGCCCCGGCTTCGCATGGGCATAAAAACCTTCCTTTTGACAGAGAAAGCGACTTTGTTTTATACTATGTAGTGATAGTGACTCATACATAAACGCCACATGCGGGGGAAACCACGGGTCATAACTAGTAGTCTGCAATTGTCATTTGTTATAAGCATAATGAAACAATTGTAAAAAATAATCAATTAAGTACCATTTACTAAGTGAGTGCTAATCTGTTTTATCTACAGATTACAACCGAACTAATTTTATAAATATAGATTTTTTTGTTAATAATAATTCTTTGTTTATTATTAATACATACATAGGGACAGATTAAAATAAACACATTTTTATAGAATGACGAGCTTTCGCCTTCATAAATTTCCCATGGGAACATTGCTTTTTCCCAGGATGAAAGGTATCCTATGTCCTTCTCAATACTTCTATATATGTGTATGCGAAATTTCAGGAAGAATGGTGCAGAAGATTGGGCGTGAAAGTGTTACAAACAAACTCACTTTTGCATTTATAATATTAGTTAGGATAGTTAGGATTATAATAATAGGCAGTCTCCATTTAAAAATAATGAACTAGCTGTTACCCGCGGCTCTGCCCGCATGCTACTCACAACTGAGTGGTTTTATTGCGCCAAAAAATAGCCTATATTATGAAGGGAGGTCTTTAACTATATCCATTTTGAATTTCATCAAAATTGGTTCAATAGTTATCTGTGAAAGCGTAACAGACAGACAGACTTTCACATTCATATGGAATTATTTTCACATTTCTATGATTAGTATGGATATTTATTTATTTATATTCTTAAGATGAGACCTCGGGAACACTAGTGCCACCATCAACTAAAAATCATTATTCACTGAAAACACAAGTTATCAAAAATCCCTGTTATGTAATTAAGGTTCTGGATCTGAAGTTAATTTTAATCATATTATAAATTATTAAATTATAGTTCCCTATAGTCACAAATTGCAATATTGCTGAAAACTGCCACTTTTAGTTGTTTTGCAATTTCTTACTATATGGAACTATAATTTAATATGATTAAAATTAACTTCAGATCCAGAACCTTAATTACCTACATAACAGGGATTTTTGATAACTTGTGTTTTCAGTGAATAATGATTTTTAGTTGATGGTGTCTATGATGGTCTTAAACACACTGCATGTGCAGCTTAAGTTTAGAGATTTTATGAATTGATCATTTATTTTTAAATGCTATATTGATGGATAATCATCATTTGAGCAGGATAAGGAACTTATTAATTACAAGTATTTTGTAAACTTAAACATATTTTCAAAATATTGTAACTTCCAAATGGATGGTGTTGCAAACAGTAGTAATTTATGGTACCTTAAAGCATTTTAGGTGCCAATGTTATCTACTATCACCGTAAAATCTGATCAAGGGAAATATTCTCTCTACTAAGGATTTCTGTTTTAAATAAGCTAGGGCACTGGACAATTTTTCGAGGCTACAGTGACCTAACCAAATAGGAAACCCGTCTACAGTTGGATTTGAACCTACGACCTTCAGGTCAAGGCAAACGTTGAACATCTAAGCCTCAGATGGATTATAACACAATAAATTGACTGACTAATACAAAAAGCATTCATTGTCAAGTTATCGGCTCATGCGTGACTAAAAACATTGATAAAACGTGATAACCTTGCCGATTACAATAAAAAATAGTTGGTTTACTCACAATAGTACTCTGTTGTACTGCCAGCGAGGGCAAAACACCCCGCTTAGCTTTTGAAGACTTTGGACGCCTATTGGCGCGTCGCGACACACTCCACTCATTTTGAAGCACTGTCTTCTTCTAAAAATCCTCCTAAACAACTCCGGAACACCCCTAATACAGTCACAAAACTACATAAAGCACATAACTTTAATATTACCGACCATAACTCCTTTGTTTACATCGCCAGTTTTGCAAACAATAAACTTATTTTTTTAATAACACTCATATTGGTTAGCTGTTCTGTTATTTTAGTATATTCAGCCGGTGCAATACTGTATATCTTAATTAATTAAAATGATTGAATTTATGCTTATTTTAAATTATATCGAGATTTTATTTTCGTTTCTCTGGTGAGGATGAGACACGTCGTCGGTCGACCACATACACAAGTGGTGAACTGGTGAAATGTCAATGTCATGTCTTGCAAATGTCATGTCTTATTTCTTATGCTTCACTGACACTGACAGTCGGTTTAGGTTGACAGAAAGATGTTGCCAGCATATTGTTGTAAATGGTAACAAGGGTATCACAAACTGTTTTTTAATTCAACACAGCTTAATGTAAATTAATGATAGCTATACAAACCTGGCATTGGTGGGAAACCTGCTCAAATAAATAAATATAGAAGCATGATTGTGGTATCTATGATCTTGACATAACACCATATCTGTCCGTCAGAATTATTATTTCAAAAATGTAAAATATCTTATAATTTAATACATTGTTTTTTAGTTGATTAATGCCAAGATTTAAGTCGGTACTCGAGTTTATTTATTACAATGATGATAAAATTAAGTAAGTATACAAACTATTTAGCTATACTAATATAGTTTTTAAAGGATTTGTTTGTTTCAATCTTACCTATAACTTAAGAATTACGTATGCATATGACATATAATAGCCTGATTCTTGGAGCAGGTCATAGGCTATAGTAATGCCTATAATCTTCTCCAAGGATTAGCCCAATACTTGGAGAAGATAATAGGCATTATGGCCTAGTAGAATATATTTGTATGCTATTTTACATAATTTGTTGTCACGAACGTATTACGCACGTAGAATGTATTACTATAGGTAAGTAATAAATAAATAAATAATAATATTACGTTTTCTTTCTACATTCAAGAAAAAAATAAGAAGCAGTTAAGTACCTACTTAACTAATACAATAAGCAATAAAATAAGTACTCAAACAAATCCATTGTAATCATTAGTCGTTAGGATCTTACATTTAATTACCAAAGTATTAATTAGATTTTAATGAGGTGTTAGTAAAAATTATATAGCTGTGTTATCGCTTGGTAAATAGCTACAGCTTATTGTTATTTCTACGTTTTTATTAAGTGTTTTGGAACTGAAATAATATGTCATACTAAATTCAAGCATATCCAAAAAACGTATTTTTTTTTATTATAAATTAAGCTGTGTTTTGGTTGCCACGACAAGAAATTTGCAGATTCAAATGTTACCAGAACAGCTAAATTATTCAATAGACAAGTTTTAGATAATAAAGGAAACTATGATTATCAATGTAAGTTTATCAATTCATTAACCTAACCTTAGACAGTGTATTAATTTTTTTCGACTTCTGGTAATTCGTAATAATATATATAATAATAATAAGTTTATTTATTATATCAACCAGGGATCAATTTATTTGTTAGTGAAACAGAAAACCTTATAAATCTAATGTTAGTAGATCAATATAAAATAAAACATAGATTATAGGTTGCGTCACATTTGTCTGTTCCTCAGTATGTGAACCATTGAGCAATGGTTCACATAGCGAAGATCAGCTCGTGACGCAAACATACTCAGGATGCTGTTGGTGCTAGCCCGCAGCCTGCCCGCCAGGGACGTGCACCGTTTGCGCATGGTTGTGTAAAAACAATCCACGCGCGCCTCAGCGAACATCCCCGACGCGCTGCAGCGTCGGGACAGCCCCACCAACATCCTGAAGGCATCATTATACTGGACCCGCAGGGCGCTAAACTGCTTCTGCGTATAATTAACCCAAAGGCTGCTCGTGTAGAAAGATGAGCAGTACGCTCTAAACAGTGTTATTTTTACTTGTTTAGTACAATGAGCAAACCTACGGGCTATCATGTTAGCACGTACAGACAGCGCCCTGCGTTCCCTTTCAATGTCTGTATTGTCTTTCAGGTCAGAGGTTAACCAATGGCCAAGATATTTGAATTTGTTCACCCTTTGCAAGGATGAACCATTTAATTTGATGGGTGGAATGGTATCCGGACATTTCGTGCCGGCCTGAAAGACCATACACTCACTCTTTTTTACGTTATACTTCAGGCCGTGACTGGAGGCATATCTCTCGCACACTCCCAACAGCCTGTCGACACCACAAACAGAGGCACTCAGGAGAGCCATGTCGTCTGCGTAACTTATATTATTCAGACATACACCATCAATGTGGCAGCCGACATGCAAGCTACTGAGCTCCTCTATCAGCGCATTAATGTACAGGTTGAAGAGTTTAGGCGAGGATAGGCCCCCCTGCCTTACTCCGCACTCCAACCTATATGGTTCTGAGAAGGCATTCGACCATTTGACCATATTGACTTGGTTAAGATACCAGAACTTAAAGATGTTACACAGTTCTGGTGGAACCTTCAGCTCCCCTAACTTCTGCCACAGTGTATCATAACTGACCAGGTCGAACGCCTGCGACAGATCCAAAAAGCAGACATACACGGGGGTTTTACGCTCTGTGTAGTACCTAATAGTCTGCTTCAAACACAATATTGCAGTCTCCGTAGATAGTCCAGGTCTGAAACCAAACTGGTTTTCGTGTAGTTTAATAAAACTATTTAATTGTGCATTAAGCAGACTATCAAGCACTTTCGATATTACCGTAGCCAGCGAGATCGGCCTGTAATTGGCCTTATCACTGGTATCTCCAGTCTTGTTCTTCACAATTGGCACCACCACAGTTTTCATCATCTCAGAGGGCAAGTAAGAATGACTCATACACAAATTAAAAAGTATAGTTAGGAGCCTCGGCAAGTGTGGCCCAGCATATTGTAGGTGTTCAATGCTTAGACAGTCGTGTCCAGGAGACTTGCCTCCAGTCATACACTTGATTACTTTACCTACGTCATCAACAGTGAAACTAATGCGCATCTCCTGTCCACCCGGTCCCACACTGCAGGTCGACTGTGGTGGCCCCAATGGTGATTTAACGGAAAAATGTTTTTTAAACATGTCTGCTATGAGTGATGGCTCACAAATATTATCGATACTCACAGGGAGATTTGGCTTAGATCCAATTTTATTAGTTGCTTTCCAGAAACTCTTAAAATCTTTATTTTTGTGGTGTGAGGCTATGATATCCATTTTAAGCTGCTCTTCGTGTTTTTGACACCACTTTAAACGAGACTTAAAAATTTTACGGCTTTGAACCATTTCGTTAAAAATACGACCACTATTTGGTTTACCATACAGTAACCACAATTGGTATTTACACCTTGCCTCCCCGTGAGCCTCTCCAACATGCTTATTCCATCCCACAATTGGCTTTCTTTTAGGTTTATGGAGTTTCGTACAGCTGGCAGATGCAGACTCACTAATGGCACAAACAACATATTTATACAATTCTTCTATAATTGCTCTATGGTTTACATTATCACACAAAACTCCACAACAACTAGACAATTCATGGGGGCAATCAATATGACTAAGTCTTCCGTTACATTGTTCAGTGTACAAATCTATTTGCTCTGACTTTTTTTCTCCCCATATAACTTTATTTTTAAAAATTTGTTGCTCAGTAGGTAACTTTCTTTTAGTTAGATTTAAGTTACACTCCACCACTAAGGGGTAGTGATCGGACCAAAGTACATCATAAATAACATGTATATCGAGAATCGTCTGCAAAGCCGAGCCTGTAACTACACAGTGATCAAGCCAGCTATGCGACCCGTGCGAATCACTCACGAAAGTATGTAATGGTTGAGATGCTTGACCGCTACTTAAGAGGTCCCGGGTTCGATGCCCGGTCAGGTCAAGATGAAAAATGTTTTTTTCTGATTGGCCTGGATCTTGTATGTTTATCTTTATATGTATTTGCTATATAATATAATATCGTTGATTTAGTATACCATAATACAAGTCTCGAATTTACTTTGGGACTAACTCAATTTGTATGTCCATCTATCACTCTATATAAAATTATTTATTTAACAATTATCGATACAGAATCGGCTTCAGCCTTCACACCAGACGGTGGAGAAACGACCTTATAATTTTGATATAGAGGTATTACTAACCAACTGAAACCGATTTCGCGTCGATAAGTTAGGAAACTCCCTAAAAACCACGACATCTTTAAGTGCAAACTACACAAATATTCACAGATACTACCAGCTCTGCTATGCGCATCCCTGGCGACGGCCACGCTGGAAGTCCGAACTGGTCTGCTGGACCGGCTCGTGCAGTACTACAAGAACAGTTTTCTCTATGACCTGGTCCACGTCGCGCCTGTCAAATTTGAAGGTATTAATACCTAGTACTGCTGCCATACTTAGCTATTTGTATTCGCCTCTTGACTATGTGTGTTTTGTGTTATTTGCCTATTCGTCGAAAATTTTGGAAAGTACGCGAATAGCCAAGTGTGATACCAGGTACCATTAGAAGGTACATGTTACTCGCGATTGCCTATAACCTTTCCCAAGAATCAAGATATTACATGACGAAACAAGATTTGAAATCCGACTAATCGTTTTAAAGTTATATGCGTTCAAACAAACAACCTCTTCAGCTAATTGGCAAATTGAGAAACTCCTCCTTTTTTTTTAATCGGAGAGAATACATAGGGGGACTTCCCCTATGTATATTCTGTTTCTTTGCCCTACATTGTGCAAGCTTTTTTTAAACAGCTATCTGTGTTCCACTGCTTTGCAAAAGTCTCCGCTCTTTTCTCACCTGTGTCCCTGTTCTTTGCTACTTCTTTAAAACTACAAGGAACAAAATTTTCAGTGTCTATACAGCAAGCGCCACCCGGCTACACGGACTCTCCTGACTGGGACTACGACTCAGTCGCACGACTCATAGACCTCATAGAGGAGAGCGACGTATCTCTACCAGTTCGGAAAATGATGGAAGATCTTTCTCCATTGAAACCCTTACCGTCGCGCCGCTATATGGGAATGGGGCGGCTTTACAAGGCGAGGAAATTAGCGCTAAAGCGGATACAAAAGTGCGACGGAGATCCTCAACGGCCTGGTGTATGTATATTAATCTTTCTGTGGTCCTACAGATTTTAGTGTTAGGTAACTACTAGGTTTGACGACCTCCTCCTCCTCCTCCTTGGTGTAAAGGTTAACATGCCTGACCACTACTCAGGGGATCCCGGGTTCGATCCCCGGTCAGGTCAAGATGAAGATGAAATATGATCTTTTTCTGATTGACTTGGGTCTTGGATGTTTATCTATATATGTATTTGTTATAAAAATTAGTATCGTTGAGTTAGTATCCCAAACACAAGTCTCAATCTTACTTTGGGTCTGGCTGAGTATGTGTTATTTGTCCCTATATATTTATTTATTTAATTAATTGAACTATGGAGCTAGGCTATGTGCTTTCAAGAAGAAAGACGGCGGTGTAAGGCCTATAGCCATTGGCTGTACCTTACGTCGCCTGACATCCAAACTTGCTTGCAAGCACATAGCTTACTCTTTAAAAAATAAATTTGAGCCAATACAATTGGGTTTTGGTAGCAGGGGTGGATGTGAAGCAGCAGTTCACTCAGTTCGCACTTTCCTCAACAACAATCGTGCCGAGGTACTGCTGAAAGTTGATGTGAAGAATGCCTTCAACTCAATTGATAGGAACGCCTTGTTGCAAGAAGTTTCAAATCATCTGCCTGACCTTTTTCCATATATTTCCCAGTGTTATTCTTCTCCCTCAAAATTGATATACCGTGACCAAATTATCTTTTCATCTAATGGTGTGCAACAAGGCGATCCTTTAGGGCCAGCGCTTTTTAGTTTAGGTATTCATCCAATTATCTCATCTCTAAATTCAAAATTAAACGTTTGGTACTTAGATGATGGGACCATTGGAGGCAGCAAAGATTCTGTTTTCACCGACTTTCAGACTCTCATAGATAAATTTAATAAAATCGGTTTAGAACTAAATTTTAAAAAATGCGAATTGTATATACCTGATCATATATCCGACTCATCTAGGAAAATCATTATAGACAAATTTCATAAAATCTCTCCGGACATTAAGTTGATATATAATGAATCTTTGCACCTCCTTGGTGCCCCTCTACTTATCGAAAGTATACCGCCCCTTTTGAATAAAGTTATGGAAAATTTTGTATTTGCTAGTTCCAGATTGGAAATTTTAAATTCTCACATAGCATATACCATTTTAAAATATTGTCTATTTGTCCCAAAATTTACTTACCTCCTTCGTGCAAGTCCAATCTGGAAATTTTCGGATTATCTAAATGATATTGATACACGTCTACATACCGTCTTAGAAAAAATTCTAAATTTACGCTTCAACGATAATTCGTGGACCCAACTTACACTACCTATAAAAGACGGTGGCTTAGGCGTACGGAAAATTCTTTGTGTTGCCCTACCTGCTTTCCTTTCCTCTGCTAATAGCGTATCAAAACTTTGCAATAAAATTCTCAATGACGAAGACCTTAACATTGATCAATTAGCAGAGGCAAGGGAAGCTTGGTTATCCCTCTGTCCCGGAGAGAGTATCCCAGTGGAAACAAACCAACAAAAACTCTGGGATGCTCCTTTGGTGCAGAGGACAATCCGATTTTTGACTCAAAATTCTGATAATGAAATTGACCGCGCTAGGCTCTTAGCAGTTGCCTCGAAGGAATCCAGCCATTGGCTTTACGCCATCCCCTCGTATAACATCGGGACATTGCTGGATGACAATTCCTTCCGTATAGCGGTAGGTCTCCGCCTTGGGACTCCCGTATGCTCGCCTCATCCTTGCCCGTGTGGCAACGACGTCGATCAGTTTGGGCATCATGGTCTACATTGTCACTTCAGTGCTGGTAGGCTACCTCGACACGGCTCTCTGAATGATATTATCAAAAGGGCTCTTGCCACCATTGACGTACCATGCACTTTGGAACCCCGAGGTGTAGTTCGTGATGATGGCAAGAGGCCCGATGGTATGTCATTGATCCCTTGGGATCGCGGGAAGGCTCTAGTCTGGGATGCTACATGCGTCGATACATTGGCGCCTTCCCATCTCAAGGGATCTTCCGTGAGAGCTGGGTCAGCAGCTGAAAGCGCTGAAGTCGCTAAGCGGCGCAAATATGCTTCTCTTAACCAAGATTACATATTTGTGCCGTTTGGTGTTGAGACGTTTGGACCTTGGGGCCCTAGCGCAAGAGATCTTTTCAAAAAGATCTCTCCGCGACTGATCGCCGCCGCTGGTGACAAGAGGGCTGGCTGCTTCTTCGCCCAAAGGATTAGCATAGCTATCCAGAGGGGGAACGCAGCCAGTGTTCTTGCTACTATGCTTCACGGGCAAGAGGACGAAGCATTAGAATTTTAACATATTTTTTTTTTATTTATTTTTTATTTCATTTTTTGTTTATTCTTTTGTACATAAAATTTGTAAATAGTAGTAGTAAATATATAATTTGTAGTAAAAACGTGTAAAGGTAAATAAAGACGACTAAAATATGTATCCAATTTGGTCATTTTATTTTTATGGTTATTATGTTTACATGTTTGTGATTTCAGTACCCAAAATATTGCCCAAAAGTGAAAAATAACCAAAAATACAAGAACGCTCGCAAATTCAAAAGTCGTAAGAACGGTATTAACAGATCCTACATACCATCGTTCCCGAATCCAAATGACATATACTATGACGAAATGATCTCCATAGAAGACTTTAGTAATATGTCAATCTGGAATAAAACGCATAATGCAACTTTGCGCGAAGAAGATATTCTAGTTATATCCAACCCCGTAGAGGCTAGACTACCGTCTGGACATTTAAGCATTGCGACTCTTAGGTAAGATTTCAATGTACGGTCGGGGATATATATATATATATATATACTAGCTGTTCCGCGGGGCGAAGCCGCGGGGTACTCGGTTATATCGCGCCCAAAAGTAGCCTATGTTTGACCTCGGGTCGTTAACTACATCCTTACCAAATTTCATCACAATCGGTCCAGCAGTTTAGCCGTGAAGAGGTGACAGACAGACAGAAAGACAGACAGACAGACAGACTTTCGCATTTATAAAATTAGTATGGATTATTTATTTTTTATGTTTATGGAAAACTTACAGCTCATTTTACAATGATAGAACTTCAGTAGAAGTAAATATGGCCAATTACAAGTTTTCACTTACAGAAACTAACAATAAAACTTAGATACCATTAAAAACACATATATTCTAGATAATATAATAGAAATATACCTACACTTAACCTCGGTCACTTTGATTAGTACGGTACTTTTATAACAGGCCACCTATTCGCCCCGACTGTACAGTCATAAACATTAAAATGTATAACTATCGGTTCTAAAGTTATGTAATCCCACTAATATTATAAAGGCGAAAGTGTGTAATATTTGATACTTCTTAAACTGCTGTGTCAATTTTTATGAAATTTGGTATGGAGAGAAAAACCTGATTAAAACATAGAATACTTTTAATCTCCAAAAGTACGTGATTCCTGGTGACCTACTATCATCTCTAAAAACCATGCAAGTTCCAGTGAGTAAGCAAGACAGCGCAATACATGATGTAAGTCGACATCTCCCTTACTCACTGGAACTTGCATGGTTTTAAGAGATGGTAGTTACTCCTCTGTAGGTTGAAACCTTCACCTTTATAGTAATAATGGGACGGGATTATAGGTAACAAGATTATTTATTGCACTAGAAATAATTCTAATCCTAATGCCCTTCTCAACTAACTTTTGTACTAATAATAATCAGTTATAAATAAATGAAATCAATAGCATAACTGCATAAGAATGCATCTAAAAAATATTTATAACATGGCAATACTTTTACAACATCAGGCAACATTTCATAAAAATTTGGTGTTGCCTCTATAAACATTAGTAACACTTTTGTAACTTTTTTATGAAAATTATTCCAACAAGAACTTTGAATTTGAATATTTTTTTCTAAACAGGCGAATTTTGGAGGCGAGAGCGGAGGCTGCTCGAGTGATGCCAACCAAAGCAACTACAGAAGGGTATGTTTAACTAACTGCAAAAATTTGTGGTTTCACACAACCAACTTATTTTTTTGATTGGAAGTCTAGTTGTAAGTTTGCTGTGGACACTAAGTGACTAAACATCATTTGGCATCACTTATCACATTAATAATGCCAAAAAATTATTCATACGTACAGACATACCTAGTCTTAAAAAAACATAACCCTCCGTCTGCTGCAGTCGGGTAAAAACCATACAATGAGTAAGGGAGATGTCGTTTACATGTATTGCGTCATCTCGCTTACTCGTTTCGGGCCTGCTATAAAAGTTGATGGTAACCCTTTAGGACCGAAGTTTCTAAGGACAAGACAAAGACGGACGCGGGGGAGGTCACGGAAGCGGGCGAGGAGAAAACCACAGACTTGGACACCGGCGATCAAGAAACCAAGGTCGATGAAGGTAAGTAGGTAATTAGAGTTTTGGCGGGAAGGTAAAAGTGACAACATGCCGTGTTGTATATATTTCCCATAATTTTATTGTTTTTGCCAAAAAAAAACGAAACCGACTCCAATAACTCAACTAAAAAGGATGAAATAAAATTAATACATTGTTGTTTAAATATGCTTCATATCACAAAAATTTTAAAGCATCCTCTCTGTCACTCGCTGGTTGACTGTAAGAGATCCCTTTCTGGGATAAGTCCGCCATTGTACTTTTGTTTTATTATCTATGCTTTTGTATTCACTTTTGTTTAAGTACATACAATAAGTAATAACAAACAAATTTTAATTACCAATCTTACTGAAATTTCTCATACACATAGTTATGAGTATTGAGAAAGATATAGGGTACCTTTTAACCCGAGAAAAAGCAATGTTCTCGAGAAAAATTTAGCGGGCAAAGCCGCGGGCGAAAGCTAGTAATATTATAGTTGGGAAGTTGGGATTAAGCGGCTACAAAAAAGACAGAGGTTTCTCAATGCGACCGTATAGAATAGAATAAAAACGGTTAAACGGTAAATTTGAATTTCCACAGACAATAAACCAAATGATAACATCTATACTTATATAATAAAGCTGAAGAGTTTGTTTGTTTGAACGCTTATAACTTGAAGACCACTAGTCGGATTTGCAAAATTATTCTTGGATAGTATATACACACGAATGGCGAGTGAAACCGCGGGGAACAGCTAGTATATAATATATCTTTTAAATCCTATCAGATGGCGAGCAGACCGCAGGCGGGGAAGATGAGGCCACTGAGGCCGTAGAAGAAGAGGCTAGCGAGGCTCCGCCCGAGGAGTAGGAGTCAAGGTTCATTGATTATTTATAATAAACTGGGATTATACTATTGTTTTTTTTTTCTAACTCTAATTTATGGAATGCATGCTAACTAGGTGTAATGGGCCCATAGATTAAAAAAAATTGCTTCACTTAATACCGCGCGCGATTCGAACTTCTTTGAAAAGGTCAGTTAAGGTGGCCTACTATCATCTTTCATATCAGTTTTAAGAGATGATAGTAGGTCACCAGCTTGAAATCTGTCAAACAAGCTACTAATTTGAATGATCTTTTTTAAGCACAGAAGCAAAGAGAATCTAAAATATTAAGCCACATGCGTTCGATATTTGAAAATTGTAGCAATGTTGATTGTTGATGCCACCCACAGATTAAAAAAACAATTGCCTAGACCGCGCGCAATTTACTATTTCTAAGATTTTTATGATGCCGTCCTTTCAGTATGTAAGCAACGGCGTTCGATAATAAAAATCGTTAATGTCCGTAACTTACATACATAGATATAGTCACGTCTTTATTCCATACTAGGATACGGAGTAGACAGAGCCTAGGGCCAAACCTTAGACTACGCTTAGCATCATGATAGTTGAAACAGTAAATCAATAGTGATGGGTCGCATCGCCTATGTCATGATTCCCCAATTCGGCGATTCCCTCGGTCGACTTTTACGTCTTGCGCGGGAAGAAAAGCAGCTGGTACATTCTATGTTTTTATTTTTTGCTCCCAGACCAGCATGGAAGGTCAGTAACTTATAGATGGCACTTTTGCATTCTAAAACTAGCTATAACTTTATTGTGTTTGTTTACAATAAAACTGCATAATCACTTAGAAATATTTATTCTTAAAGTTTACTAAAGCGTCGATAGTGCTATCTCTCACTCGGCCAGTCCAAGTGCACAGCGGCGACATCTAGCGCCAGTATGTCGACCCTCGCGTTGATGACGTCACACAAAGATGGCCGCGTCCGGCCCAGTTCGCCGTGGACCCATTCCTTGACATATGTTCCCGCTGTGGTTTGTACGCGAAGTGTAAAAAGTTGGGGGTGATCTGGAATAAGGGAGTATAATATGAGGATAGTAGTATAGATAGATTAAAAATTAAAAAAAGAAATGCTATGACGCCAGAGACATACAGACAGACAGATAGACAGACACGTCAAACTTATAACACACCTCTTTTTGCGTCGGGGGTTAAAAATAGGCTACTTGAATCGTGACAATTTTGATGCAACAAATGTTTATTTCTTAACAGTATTTGACCTACGAAACCAAAATACATCGATCCCCGTTAAGAAAAATGCAAGATGGCAGTATAATTTCAATTTCAAATTTACTTTAAATTCGGAACTGTCAAAACGCGCGCCGGCCATCATCCGCCATGATGTGACGCAAGCATTATGGTTAACTGTCATTTCAGACCTATTTTTGACTTCTGTCATTTGTTCAAAGTCGGTGTTCAAATTCAAATGAGTTTCATTCGACAAGACTGTGGTATCGCATGATTTTCATTCGACTCTGTGGTTCTTAGCGAGAATTAGGTTTCAAAAAATAGCACCTTACAGAATAATTACGTCACAAAACTGCAAAAAATGGCCGACGGCGTTTTCGATAGGATTTCAACAGTGTACTTTGAAATTAACTTTTGCTGCCTTAGACGACTCAGAAACTAACTAAATCTCTTAGGCAAAAACACTTTCTTTCTCTTTCCTTCCCTCCCCTCTCAAGTATAGCTACCTGGCACAGCCTCAGCTTTGAGCTCCAGTATCTCCCTCGTGCGGGCAAGCAGCGGCCGGCGGTGCAGCACTCGGATGGGTGTCCGCTGTGAGACGGCCACCGGCAGCGGACGGCTGTTTATGTTGGTGACGTCTAGTGGAGTCACTTCTATAGGGTCTGATGGGGTTTTCTGGTGAAGAAGTAGGTTCATTGCTGAATTGAAGCAGCCATCAATAGGCTACTGGACTTATATCGATTTTGATGCATTAAATATTCATTTCTTACAGTATTTGACCCACGAAAGCAAAATATATCGATGCTCGTAAAGAAAAATTTAAGATGGCAGTCTTCTTCGTTTGTGGGTGTTTCCCGGTTACATCTTCGGCTTACGCTTTAGAGCCTAGGGTACGCTTTTAATCATGGTCCCGATTTGGCGGAACTGGTTATTACAATGGAGCGACTGCCGTCTGACCTCCGCCCTTTTTACAGGGAAACCAGACTTACAGGAACATGACCCGGGTGTGTTAGTGGACAACATTGTCAGATTTTTCAGGCTGCCTAAAGGCATCTGACATAGCCTAACGACTGCCATCTACCGATAACAACCGGGACCAACAGTTTAACGTGCCTTCCGAAGCACGGAGGAGCTCAATGGCGCACTCGCCGTCACCGTCGTTCGACGCGCATAATACGACGGCAGTTAAATTTCAATTTCAAATTTACTTAAACATAGAACAGTTTATATCTATTACATAAATAAAACTAATATTAGGACGATACCTCGGTGAACACTAGCGCCACCGTCATTTAAAAATCATTATTAACTGAAAACACAAGTTATCAAAAATCCGTCTTTTGTAATTAAGGTTCTGAATCTGAAGTTAATTTTAATCATATTCAATTATTAAATTATAATTCCCTACAGTTACAAATTGCATTATTGCTTAAAACTGCCACTTTTAGCAGTTTTGCAATCCATATTAATATTATAAATGCGAAAGTCTGTCTGTCTGTCTGTCACCTCTTCACGGCTAAACTGCTGGACAGATTGTGATGAAATTTGGTAGGGATGTAGTTAACGACCTGAGGTCAAACATAGGCTACTTTTGGGCGCGATATAACCGAGTCCCACGCGGGGCGAAGCCGCGGGGAACAGCTAGTAATTTAATAAATGAATATGATTAAATTAACTTTAGATCCAGAACCATAATTACAGAAGACGGAAAACGGATAATTTAATAATAAACTTATGGTAATTATAAAAATATTCAAATGTAAACTCGTCTGATTTGACTCAAATTTTGTGAATTGATGTTTTTGAAGAAAATGCTGCTGTGGAGTTAGCGGCGCCACTTCTTCTCCACTTGCGCTTTGGAAGTGGTGGTAAACTTAAAATATGTAACAATTGACGTCAATAAGTGATAAGAATATCATATATTGAAAATTAACAATTTGAATTTTGAATTTGGATTTTTGATAACTTGTGTTTTCAGTGAATGATTTTTAAATGACGGTGCCGCTAGTGTTTACCGAGGTATCGTCTCAAGATTAAAGCGTTAATACTATAACGTATTTGAGTATTATATATTATTATAGCTACAATTCTCACCTCAATCTCGTGTTTTGAATGTGTCAGTTTGACACACAACGCTTCGTAAGTCTTGTACTTGCTTTCCTCGCCTTGTTTTAGCACGCTCAGTTCGTCCCTGATAAAAAAGTCACCATCATTTCGTGAAGGTGACACGGTCAATCGACTATGCACACCCTGGTGTCAGAGTTCTTCGGAACCGCCTCTCGGCCTCTGACGCGGTTCCTTTAACGACTACCAGATGGCGGCCGGGACCAACGGCTTAACGCGCCTTCCGAAGCACGGAATCATATTTATTATCAGACAATCGGGTGATTCAAGCCTGCAATTGACCAAACTGGAAATAACTAAACAAAGTATGCTTCCCGAACCAAACTAGAAACAATACTAAACAAAGTATGCTTCTCATGGGAATCGAACCCACGACCTTAGGGAAGACCCCACCCAAGATCCAGTGAGTAAGCAGGACAGCGCACTACGTGATGTAAGGCGACATCTCCCTTAATCGTTCTTGCATGGTTTTAAAAGATGGTGGTAAGCCACATGGTCTCAATAAATGTATATTCTAACTTTTGACTCAAATTTTGTAAATTGACGTTCTGGAGAAAATGCTGCAGTGGAGTTTGCGGCGCCGCTTCTTCTCCACTTGCGCTTTGGAACTTAATTTTCATCCCTTCTATTCGAAATGTTCAACTTTGCTGCCCCATAAGTGCGACCAAAGTAAGTCTTTTCCGATAGGGTTTTTAGCGGGCAATAATGAGTTTCAAATTTGGAACAAAACAATACGGTCGTGCCGAGTGCACATATTATGAAAAATAAAACACTGGCTGGTAAGAATAAACGCAATCATCGGATGAAATAAATTTCTAATAGAGCGAGATGAAAAGTGGAGTGTATCATTCGGGCGCAAACATATTTTTGGCTCGGGCGATGTACTTTGAATCCCTCTCTCCGTTCAGGATTCTATTAAAGGCGCTCGGGATTCTACACTAGAATCCTTCACTCCGCTCTGGATTCAAAAATCGCCCTCGCCGTAAAAATATTATTTTGCTTCCTTGTGATACAATCTACTATTTAGTAATGATTGACGTCAATAAGTGATAAGAATGTCCTATATTGAAAATAAACAATTTGAATTTGAACACTTACTTGGACACAATGCACAATCTGCTGACAACGACGGTCCCACTTTTTGAGATTTCCTCACAAACGTTGCTAAGCTGTTCTTGTGTGGGCAGGCGGCGGGGGTCGGCCACCTAACAAAACAGTTAACATTACCATATGATCCCATTTCCAAAAAAAAGATTTAGTTCTTTTTCTTGCCAATAGATGCCGCTACAAGGGCTGAAAAAAATCATTTGAGTTAAGATCCCGCTTATTTTTGGCCAAAAAGAGGGTGAATTAAAAAAAGTAAAACATTCCGACGAATTGAGAACCTCCTCCTTATTTATAAAGTCGGTTAAAATTTTTAAAGTGTCCTCAAAATAACTATAAATTGATTTAGTGCTTAATATAATAAATAATTCACGGAAAATCAGAGAATCACAGTGCCTAAAGTGATCGATGGATGACGTTAATGGATCTCAGTATTGGGAGGGCTCTATTAGTGCCCTAAAAATCTAAGACACTGGGCGTGGTCTACATCTCGATGACATACTGGGCGTAGTCCACCCACATCTCGGTGTCAGACACTGGACGTGGTCCACATCTCGATGTCACACTGGACGTGGTCCACATCTCGATGTCACACTGGGCGTGGTCCGCATCTCGATGACACACTGGGCGTGGTCCACATCTCGATGACACACTGGGCGTGGTCCACATCTCAGTGTCACATTGGGCGTGGTCCACATCTCCGTGTCAGACACTGGACGTGGTCCACATCTCGATGTCACACTGGGCGTAGTCCACATCTCGATGTCACATTGGGCGTGGTCCACATCTCGTTGTCAGACACTAGGTGTTGTCCACATCTCGGTGTCAGACACTAGGGTTAAAGCGTGTTGGGTTGTTATAATAAAAGATTTAAATGCACAACACACCCTATAATTAATTTAGCCACAAGCAGTTTACAATAGTACTGTTAAAACTATACAGAAGACTAATTATAAAGCAAGCGACATACAAATATGTGATTATTAATGCGAGTGAAAATTTTAGAGGAGCGCGACACAGGTGATGCGTAAGGCTAGTTTTGGTGCACTGTTCGCTCCCGGCGTTTGGAATGCGGCCGATCTGTAGGTTCTCGGTAACGGCGCCCGCGCACCTGCTTCACCCCGTGCAGTGCAGGGCCGTACTCGCGACAGGGTCGGGCTCAGCTGATTATTTAATTCTATTTTTTTATAAACAAATATTTTATACAATAAAAAGAATAATATTAATTACGTTACACTAAACAATAATAAAAATGATGAAAAATAAAAAATTAATTTAAATAGATCGCCACACTACCCCCCTGCCGAGACCGATGCTACGCTAAGGTCGATAGTAGTTTGGGAAGCGTACTCTTCGTCCTGATCTGGTCCTCTTCTCTACGTCAACGGATGGAGTGGCATCTGCCGACGGGGCGGTTGTCGTTGTCGGGACCGGGACGCCTGAGTTATTCCTTTCCTGTGCAATGTAGGCCGGTTTCAAGCGATCTACGGAGACTGTATTTTCACGACCTTGGATGGTTATTCTGAAGGTCTTCTCGCCTCGCTCCAGAACCTTGTGTGGGCCCGTGTAGGGTGGATCTAGCGGACGCCGGACGCCATCTTGTCTCAGGAAGACGTACTCTGCTGTCTCAAGGGCTTTAGGTATGTAGAACGCCCTCTGTCCATGTCGATGTACAGGCTGCGGTGCCAGTTTCGTCATGTGGAGACGAAGTCTTGCCACAAAGTCAGCGTAGTCGACGGTGTCAGGAGTTTTTGGGTTTAGAAACTCGCCAGGTAAACGCAGGGGTTCCCCGTAGACCAGGTCAGCCGCAGACGCTTCGATGTCTTCTTTCCAGGCGCTGCGGATGCCAAGCAGCACCAAGGGAAGAGCCTCAGTCCAGTTGGAAGAACCATGGCATTTGATAGAGGCTTTCAGCTGGCGATGCAGACGCTCCACCAACCCATTGCATGCAGGATGGTAGGATGTTGTAGGTCGATGATCAGCTCCCAGAAGATTGCTCAAGGTGAGAAATAGCTTACTCTCAAACTGCCTGCCTCTATCTGTGGTGATCCGTTGAGGGCAGCCAAAGCGAGACACCCAGCCGGCGACGAAGGCGCGCGCGCATGTCTCAGCGGTGATATCTTTTATTGGATACGCCTCAGGCCAACGGGTGAATCGGTCTATGACCGTGAGAACATATCTGTAATCAGAAGAAACTGGTAAAGGCCCTACGATGTCCATATGGACATGGGAGAAACGATGGGTAGGAATAGGGAATTGAGAGATAGGAGAGGAAGTGTGACGGGAAATTTTGGAACGTTGGCAATCTGTGCATTCTTTAGCCCATTTGTTGCAATCTTTTCTTATTCCAGACCAAACAAATCTATCTGTGATTAATCTAACTGTTGCTCGTATACCAGGGTGACTGAGCCGATGCAGTGTGTCAAAAACTAGCTTTCTATACGGTTCAGTGACATATGGTCGATGTTTAGAAGTAGAGACGTCACAGTAGATTTCTTTTTCACTGTCCAAAACTTTAACCTTCTCTAATTTTAGTGACGTACCTTCCTTTAGAAGTGCTTGCAGCTCAGGGTCTTTAGCTTGAGATAGTGCAAGCTCATCGTAGTTAATAGGGGATGATATGGCTTCGATTCTTGACAAAGCATCTGCGACTACATTATCTTTACCTGCTACGAACTGGATATCAGTTGTGAATTGGGAGATGTAGTCAAGGTAGCGAAATTGTCTTGGAGAACATTTGTCACGATTAGATAAAAATGCGTACGTCAGTGGCTTATGATCCGTAAACACAGTAAAATGTCTGGCTTCTAACATGTGTCTGAAATGTTTTATAGCTTCATAAATGGCCAAGAGTTCACGGTCGTACGGACTATACTTCTTCTGTGCTTCAGAAAGTTTTCGAGAGAAGAAAGCGAGCGGTTTCCAGTTTCCATTCATCTTTTGTTGCAATACTGACCCAATTGAAGTATCTGACGCGTCGGTATAGACAGCTAAATCAGCATTAGAATCAGGATGAGCCAGCATAACAGCACTTGCGAGACTTGACTTACAGGCATTAAAAGCATCCAGCATCTCGGGGGTCATAATGATGGATTGTGAACCTTTTGATTTGGGGCCTGTCAAGACAACGTTGAGTGGTGCTTGTACTCTAGCTGCTTCAGGTATAAATCTTCTGTAGAAATTGTACATACCAAGAAAGCGTCTCATCTCTCTCACAGTCTTTGGAGTTGGGAAGTCTTGTATCGCCTGTACCTTTTCTGTGTGAGGGCGAATGCCGTCTGCACTTACTTCGTGTCCCAAAAAGGTAATGTTTGTTTTGCCAAACTCACACTTTGCAGAGTTGATAAGGATGCCGTACTCGGTTAGCCTCTGAAATATTTGACGAAGATGCTGCAGGTGGATGGATTCTGAGGGTGAGAAAACAAGTATATCATCCAGGTACCCGTAGCAAAATGGCAGGTCTTTAAGTGCCTCGTCCACAAACCTTTGGAATGTTTGAGCAGCATTTCTGAGTCCAAAGGTCATGTAGGGAAATTCAAAGAGTCCAAATGGTGTTATAATGGCCGTCTTCTGAATGTCATCTGGCGCTACAGGAATTTGGTTAAACGCTTTTAGCATGTCAATTTTAGAATAGATTTTGCTGCCAGTTAGCTGATGAGCGAAGTCCTGTATGTGCCTGATAGGGTACCTATCGGGTACGGTCCTTGAATTTAATGCTCTGTAGTCTCCACATGGTCTCCAGCCGTTATCTTTTTTCGGAGCGAGGTGTAAAGGGGACGCCCATGGACTTTCAGACCTACGAGCTGTTCCATTTGCTAACATGTCAGAGAACTCCTTCTGAGCGACCTTCATCTTGTCTGGTGGAAGGCGGCGTGGACGTGCAAACACTGGAGGCCCAGGTGTGGTGCGTATGTGGTGCACCGTTCCATGTTTCACTTGCCGTTGTGTACCAGAGGGTCTCGTTATGTCTGGGTACTCACGTAAAAGGCGGTGGTATGGAGTGTCACCAGCTACTGCTTTGACTGACGAAATGTCTGCTACGGTCTTAGATGCGGCTGTTGCGGTAGAAGACAGGAGAGTGAGTCCATCAATCAAGCGGTGGTTCCGCAAATCTACAAGTAAGTTATAAAATTTGAGGAAATCTGCACCTATTATAGCTTTGGGGACGTCAGCAACCACGAACTTCCATCTGTATTCTCTGCGTAACCCTAAATCAAGTTTTAAATAAATCCAGCCATAGGTATGAATCGGAGTACAGTTTGCTGCAAATAATTGGTAGTCAGTTCTGCTCCGTGGCTCTCGTAATGCTGTCCGCGGGTACACGCAGAGGTCTGATCCTGTATCTACCAAATAATTTAATTTTGATGTGCGGTCTGTGATGAAAAGGCGGCTGGGTTTATTCTGGCAGTCGTTAGCCGCTAATTCCGGCTGCCTCTGGTGTTTTCCGGATACGTGCACGGTGTGGTACATCTGGTTGACCTGTCACCAAATCGATTATGATACCAGCAGTAGCTCTCATTATACGGTTTGCTTCTAGAACGCGACCTTTGCCTATTGCGGTGCGGCGATGCTCCTCTCTGCCTGCTGCGGTCTCTAAATCTAAAGGGTCTACTCTTTACCTCTGTTTGTAGTGCCGCAACCTGTCGCGTTAGCTCGGAAATCTGCTGCATCATTTGGTTCATTTCACTGCTGGTACCTGCACTCGCAACTACAGGTGTGGGTGGCGCTATTTCATAAACTTTATCAGCTAGATCTGAAACAGACTCGAGCGGTAAGTGGGTCTGAGACGCAATAACTGTTTGAATGTTCTGTGGTAGCCTGCTTGCCCATAATGTGCATAAAAAACTTTCGGGCACTGCTGGCCCGGCAAGGGTTTGCAAATGACGCAAAAATTGGGAGGGTTTGCGGTCGCCTAGTTCCTCATGCATTAGAAGCTGCTTAACTTTTTTTTTTTGCGAGGCTGACAGGCGTTTTATTAATTCGCCCTTTAATTTCTTATATTTATTTTCAGCTGGCGGCGACGTAATAATGTCTTTTACTTCGGCCGCATAGATGTGGTCTAACTGAGCTACCACATAATAAAATTTTGTGCTGTCGGCGCTTATGCCGCTAATAGCAAATTGTCCCTCAACTTGGGCAAACCACAATGCTGGTTCTTCAGGCCAAAAAGGAGGAATGCGCACACCCACCTTAAAAATATTGCCACTACCTCCGGAGTCCGTAACATCTTGACTCGGTGCGCTCGCGACGTTTCTGGAAGCTTCGGCGGTTTTGTTCGAGTCCATGACGCGGCGCGATCTATCTAACTTTATTACAGGGACGAAACTCAATCACGTCGGGGTGTAAAGCGTGTTGGGTTGTTATAATAAAAGATTTAAATGCACAACACACCCTATAATTAATTTAGCCACAAGCAGTTTACAATAGTACTGTTAAAACTATACAGAAGACTAATTATAAAGCAAGCGACATACAAATATGTGATTATTAATGCGAGTGAAAATTTTAGAGGAGCGCGACACAGGTGATGCGTAAGGCTAGTTTTGGTGCACTGTTCGCTCCCGGCGTTTGGAATGCGGCCGATCTGTAGGTTCTCGGTAACGGCGCCCGCGCACCTGCTTCACCCCGTGCAGTGCAGGGCCGTACTCGCGACAGGGTCGGGCTCAGCTGATTATTTAATTCTATTTTTTTATAAACAAATATTTTATACAATAAAAAGAATAATATTAATTACGTTACACTAAACAATAATAAAAATGATGAAAAATAAAAAATTAATTTAAATAGATCGCCACAGGGTGTTGTCCACATCTCGGTGTCAGACACTAGGGTGTTGTCCACATCTCGGTGTCAGACACTAGGGTGTTGTCCACATCTCGGTGTCAGACACTAGGGTGTGGTCCACATCTCGGTGCTATATGTGCCGTACCGATGTTCCAATTCCTCACCTAGAGATAGTTAAAAAGAGACAGAGAATGAGTAAAAGAGACAAACAGACTCACCTCTACTGCAAATGGTCGGCCGTCTCCCAAACATCTGACGTCGACGTCCTCTCTTCCAGCTGACATGAACTTCAGACGGTGTTCGACTTCTTCGGGCGGAATGCTGGGTAAAAAACAATCAATCAAAATGTTGGCGACCTCCGTGGCGTAATGGATAACACGCTTGACAGCTACTCAGTAGGTGCCAGGTTCGATCCCCGGTCAGAGGGGTTACTACCGTCTCTTAAAACCATACAAGATCCAGTGAGTAAGCGAGACAGCGCAATACATGATGCAAGGCGACATCCCCACACTCAATCGTTCTTGCATGGTTTTAAGAGATGGTGGTAAGAGGTCAAGATGAAATGTTATAATTTTCCGATTGGCCTGGGTCTTGGATGTTTATTTATATACTCGTATGTATTTGACACTAGGGTGTGCATGGTCGTTTGACCGTGGCACCTACACGAAATGATGATGAACTACTGTAAATTCGTCTGTTTTGTCTCAAATTTTGTAAATTTACATTTTTGGAGAAGTTGTGGTAAACTCTAAGTAATGATTGATGTCAATAAGTGATAAGAATATCCTATATTGAGAACTAGCTGTAGCCCGCAACTTCGTGCGCGTGGGCTTCGTTCCAGCATCGTGGGAATTTTGGGAATTCCTCCTGAAATTCCCGCGGGAATTGCTCGGGAATCCCCCTTTTCTTTTTATACCAAGTTTGGCATGACAATTACCAACACAAAAAAAAGAATTATCCAATTTGGTGCATTCGTTCGACATCAAACATGCCTTGAGTTCATTCAAATGACGATAACTTTTTTTTAATGAACCGATTTTGGTACTTTGAATGTTCTTCCGAGTTAAAACAAAACAATTGTGAAAGTTTTAAGCAGGTTCAGTACTTTCAGAGATAAGCGTGATCATAAATACAGACAGAAAGACAAACAAAAAAATTAAAAAAATATATATTTGCTTTCTATTATTCATTTTAAATGTCCCTCTATCCATTTCAGCCAAAATTACTAAGGGTCGATTTCACCAAATAAGAGTAAATTTTACTCGAGAGTATACGAGCAGTTACCCCTAGGATAACATATTTTTACGTTTCACCATAGACTTGATCCAAGAATAAACGATTATGCTGGAGTAAATCTCTACTCCGCCAATTTTCAACGAACAACGAGCTTATACTAAGGATAAGTTCAATATGTCGTCCAAGTGTCATTGTTTCAACAGCTGATTCTCTGGCGCGCTGATATAAAAAAAAATATTAGGTATAATATATATATATTTTACCATTAGATTAAAAAAAATTGCGTCACTAAAAAAGACCGCACGCGAATCGAACTTCTTTGATTTTACTTTGTAAGAATATCTCGTTTTGACACTTTTGACATAGGTATAACCATATCGAATATAATAATACGAAATACACTTTATTTATTAGAGGAGAAACGAGCAATTACATTTGGGCGACTTATACAGTCATTCATTTCAATCATTCGGATTCACTCCCTGTCATAGAGTAACTATCCGAGAGTAAATTTAATCTGGTGTAAAGTGGTGGAACGTGGACGAAGCTATCCAACAGTTAAATGGAAGAATAAATATATTCTGTGGATAACTATTCTCAAGTTAAGTCATGTTTGGTGAAATCGACCCTAAATGTACGGAAAAAATAATTTGACTATTTTCTAATATGTAGAGAAAAGATAAACAATTTAATTTTATATTTCACTTGAAATCTAATCAACTCTGACACCATGGTGTGCATGGTCGATTGAACGTGACACTTACACAAAATGATGAACTCAACTCACCCTAGTATCCTAGCGAGGGGTTCAAATATAACCTCCTGCACCGAAGACTCCATCATGCGCTTGCCACCAACTAGCCAAGGGGTTTGCGGAAGCACCCGAGACAGCTTCACATATCTGTGAGTAAATACAATAGCGTGTGCAGGGTCGGTTGACCTTGTTACCTACACGATCGTCATGTCGTTTGGGATTAAGGGTGAACCGACCACAGATGTGTTCAGAGTTCTTCGGAACCGCCTCTCGGCCTCTGACGTGGTTCCTTTGATGACCACCAGATGACAGCCAGGGATCAACGGAATTAATTATTGGGCGGTACTGGTTATAACCATGTGATCCCATTCTCTAAAAAAAGATGTAGTTATTTTTCTTGCCGATAGCTGGCGGTACAAGTGTTGAAAAAATTCAATTTAGTTTAGGTCCCGCTTATTGAAGTAAATTATTAAAACACGATTTTGTATCAAAGTCCTATCACAAACTGATTTAGTGCCTTATAAGTTACTAGCTGTTCCCCGCGGTTTCACTCGCCATTAGTGTGTATGTTACTATAGCCTATAACCTTCCCCAAGAATCAGGCTTTCATATACAAAAATAATTTTGCAAATCCGACCTGTAGTTTTCAAGTTATAAGCGTTCAAACAAACTCTTCAGCTTTATTATATTAGTATAGATTGGATTAAGGATCACAGTGTCACAAGATCGATACATGGCGTTAATATGTGCTTTTTTCCATGACGGTTGAATATCCTTACTAGTTTTGCATTCTGTAATCATGGTATAGATATATTTTAATTAAAATTCAAATCCACCTTCCCCCAATATAGATAGGGTCACGCGAACACGCAACACTGACACATCTCGCCCTCATAGCAGGCGCCAATTCTTCCCCAGCCTTCCTTATCTTCTCCACCGGCCCTTCCAACGCTTGTTCCGCTGAACGCCGGGTGAATTCCACTGCGAAGCGACGCTTCTGCTTGCTCCGGGATGCGAAGAGTTCGGGCGATATGGTCTTCAGTAGTTCCAACTCCTAGGGAGCATTATTTTTTTGTTTGAATTATAGTAATCAATGCTTCTTAAAAAAAATTGTGATTGCCGACGTTTTCGTTTATTAAATATTGATTATTATTAAAATAAATGATTTTAGTATCAGACACTGGGCATGGTCCCCATCTCGGTGTCACACTGGGCGTGGTCCACATCTCGATGACACACTGAGCGTGGTCCACATCTCGGTGTCAGACACTGGGTGTGGTCCACATCTCGGTGTCAGACACTGGGCGTGGTCCACATCTCGATGACACACTGGGCGTGGTTCACATCTCGGTGTCAGACACTGGGCGTGGTCCACATCTCGATGACACACTGGGCGTGGTTCACATCTCGGTGTCAGACACTGGGTGTGGTCCACATCTCGGTGTCAGACACTGGGCGTGGTCCACATCTCGATGACACACTGGGCGTGATCCACATCTCGGTGTCAGACACTGGGCGTGGTCCACATCTCGGTGTCAGACACTGGGCGTGGTCCACATCTCGGTGTCAGACACTGGGCGTGGTCCACATCTCGGTGTCAGACACTGGGCGTGGTCCACATCTCGGTGTCAGACACTGGGCGTGGTCCACATCTCGGTGTCAGACACTGGGCGTGGTCCACATCTCGGTGTCAGACACTGGGCGTGGTCCACATCTCGGTGTCAGACACTGGGCGTGGTCCACATCTCGGTGTCAGACACTGGGCGTGGTCCACATCTCGATGACACACTGGGCGTGGTTCACATCTCGGTGTCAGACACTGGGCGTGGTCCACATCTCGATGACACACTGGGCGTGGTTCACATCTCGGTGTCAGACACTGGGTGTGGTCCACATCTCGGTGTCAGACACTGGGCGTGGTCCACATCTCGATGACACACTGGGCGTGATCCACATCTCGGTGTCAGACACTGGGCGTGGTCCACATCTCGGTGTCAGACACTGGGCGTGGTCCACATCTCGGTGTCAGACACTGGGCGTGGTCCACATCTCGGTGTCAGACACTGGGCGTGGTCCACATCTCGGTGTCAGACACTGGGCGTGGTCCACATCTCGGTGTCAGACACTGGGCGTGGTCCACATCTCGGTGTCAGACACTGGGCGTGGTCCACATCTCGGTGTCAGACACTGGGCGTGGTCCACATCTCGGTGTCAGACACTGGGCGTGGTCCACATCTCGGTGTCAGACACTGGGCGTGGTCCACATCTCGGTGTCAGACACTGGGCGTGGTCCACATCTCGGTGTCAGACACTGGGCGTGGTCCACATCTCGGTGTCAGACTCCACATCTCGATGACACACTGAACGTGGTCCCCATCTCGGTGTCAGACACTGGGCGTGGTCCACATCTCGGTGTCAGACCCTGGGCGTGATCCACATCTCGATGACACACTGGGCGTGGTCCACATCTCGGTGTCAGACCCTGGGCGTGATCCACATCTCGATGACACACTGGGCGTGGTGCACATCTCGGTGTCAGACACTGGGCGTGGTCCACATCTCGGTGTCAGACACTGGGCGTGGTCCACATCTCGGTGTCAGACACTGGGCGTGGTCCACATCTCGGTGTCAGACACTGGGCGTGGTCCACATCTCGGTGTCAGACACTGGGCGTGGTCCACATCTCGGTGTCAGACACTGGGCGTGGTCCACATCTCGGTGTCAGACACTGGGCGTGGTCCACATCTCGGTGTCAGACACTGGGCGTGGTCCACATCTCGGTGTCAGACACTGGGCGTGGTCCACATCTCGGTGTCAGACTCCACATCTCGATGACACACTGAACGTGGTCCCCATCTCGGTGTCAGACACTGGGCGTGGTCCACATCTCGGTGTCAGACCCTGGGCGTGATCCACATCTCGGTGTCAGACTCCACATCTCGATGACACACTGGGCGTGGTCCACATCTCGGTGTCAGACACTGGGCGTGGTCCACATCTCGGTGTCAGACACTGGGCGTGGTCCACATCTCGGTGTCAGACACTGGGCGTGGTCCACATCTCGGTGTCAGACTCCACATCTCGATGACACACTGAACGTGGTCCCCATCTCGGTGTCAGACACTGGGCGTGGTCCACATCTCGGTGTCAGACCCTGGGCGTGATCCACATCTCGATGACACACTGGGCGTGGTCCCCATCTCGGTGTCAGATACTGGGCGTGGTCCACATCTCGGTGTCAGACACTGGGCGTGGTCCACATCTCGAAGACACACTGGGCGTGGTCCACAACAACACACAACACAACGGCGAAGCCAAAAGAGAGGGTAATGATTTGATTAAATATCAAAAAAGTCATTTTCAGGAAGATTGGTTCAGTAGATAGGGCGTGAAGAGGTAACAAACAAACAAACAAATACTTATACAAACTCACTTTTGCATTTATAATATTAGTTGGGATGAATTTTCCTTCTTGTAATACTAACCGTAGCTTCGTTAGGGTACTCCAGGCTGATAGTGACCAGCAGTGGACATATAGCCCCAGAGTCCTGCGTCTTGTTGATGTGGCGAGCCAGCACACCGCCGTACACCCACTTCCAGGCTTCCTTCAATGGTGTCACTGTGTCTGTGAATGGAGGATACGATAATCTATATGTATACTTCTATACTTATATAATAAAGCTAGTGTTTGTTTGAACGCTTATGATTATAAGCTTTAGTACATACACATCAGAGGCGAGTGAAATCGCAGGGAAACTAAAAATAGTTTGAACTATACTCATCCAACTAATCCATATCCATACTAATCCATACTAATATTATAAATGCGAAAGTCTGTCTGTCTGTCTGTCTTTCTGTCTGTCTGTCACCTCTTCACGGCTAAACTGCTGGACCGATTGTGATGAAATTTGGTAGGGATGTAGTTAAAGACCTGAGGTCAAACATAGGCTACTTTTGGGCGCGATATAATCGAGTCCCACGCGGGGCGGAGCCGCGGGGAACAGCTAGTCCATACTTCCATATCCATACTAATCCATACTTCCATACTAATATTATAAATGCGAAAGTCTGTCTGTCTGTCTGTCTTTCTGTCTGTCTGTCTGTCTGTCTGTCACCACTTCACGGCTAAACTGCTGGACCGATTGTGATGAAATTTGGTAGGGATGTAGTTAAAGACCTGAGGTCAAACATAGGCTACTTTTGGGCGCGATATAACCGAGTCCCACGCGGGGCGGAGCCGCGGGGAACAGCTAGTAATTTTATAAATGCGAAAGCGAATTTGTATATTTGTTTGGTATCTTATCACGCCCTATCTACTGAACCAGTCTTCCTGAAATTTCGCATACACATAGCTGGGAGTATTGAGAAGGACATAGGGTAGCTTTCATCCCGGAAAAAAAAGCACTGTTCCCGAGGGAAATTTATGCGGGCGAAAGCTAATGTTATAAATACGAAAGTGAGTTTGTTTGCTTGTTATGCTTCCACTCTCTATCTACTAAAACAATATTCGTGAAATTTCACATACACATAGTTTAAAGAATAAGGAAGGACATAGGGTACGTTCCATATCGGTAAAAGCACTGTTGCCGAGAAAAATGCATGCAGGCGAAAAGTGGTATCCATACTAATATTATAAATGCGAAAGTCTGTCTGTCTGTCACCTCTTCACGGCTAAACTGCTGGACCGATTGTGATGAAATTTGGTAGGGATGTAGTTAACGATATAACCGAGTTCCACAAGGGGCGAAGCCGCGGGAAACCGCTAGTATACATATAAATAAATAAATTCTTTGTTAATACATATCTATCCATTTATCTATCTGTCTGTTCGCTGTCACGGCTAAACCACTGGACCTTGGATTTTTATAAAACTTGGCATGGATAGTTTTTTTATTTTTATTTGTGACTGACAAAAAATAATAACGAATAGTTAACATTATACGGGGTTGAACATAGGCTGCTTTTTGGCGCGATATAACAGAGTACCACGCGGGCAGAGCCTTTAGCTACAACTAGTTACATATATATTAATGGGGTTGAAAGAATATGAAGTGTACTCACTGGTATCGTAATCAGGGATAGCGTCTCGAATCTTCAAGGTGACCACCCTCTCACGCAGTAATGTGGATATTGGTGCAGACAGCGCACACGCAAATGTTTCGCAGTCATAGCTGGAATCAAACATTTATTATTAACCAGCAATCCGCCACAGCTTCGCATGGGCATAAAAACCTTCCTCTTGAATCACTCTATCTATTAAAAAAAAACGCATCAAAATCCGTTGCGTAGTTTTAAAGATTTAAGCATACATAGGGACATAGGGACAGAGAAAGCGACTTTGTTACTATGCAGTGATGAAGCTAACCCTTTCTTATCCAAAACTTCTTTGACCATCTCATTGCACTCCGGAAACGTCTCCTCTTCCAGCACTCCGAGACAGCAAACACACGCTTCCGTCTTCCTTCTCTTGGGCAACGGAGGCTCGTTACTACCATTTTCATCGTTACTGCCATTTTTATCGTTATGACCATTTTCTGTACCTTTATCTTGTGTTTTGTCTATGTTATGGTCTAGAAGGTCTATGGTTATATTGGAATCTGTGAGACTTGTGTTCTTTTCACTGTTCTGTTCCTCTTTATACTGAAAAAACATAAATGGAAAGGGTAGAATTAAAAAAATATTTCAATTCATTTATTGAATTCACATTGTACAATAACAGTTATAACTTGATAATATATACTTAAGTCACTGTCCTTTTTAAGTAGGTACAATATAAACCCTGATGGGCGTAGAAAATTGGAAGTGGAACAGCAAACGGTTAGTGAATAATTTATAATAAGGTTACACGTATATGTAAAAATATTCAGATTATAGTATATTAGCTTTCGCCTGCGGCTTCACCCGCGTGAATTTCGGGGACACTAATGGCGAGTGAAACCGCGGGGAACAGCTAGTTAGTTATAAATGTGAAAGCGAAGCACAGAATCATCTTTATTACTAGACAATCAGGTGATTCAAATAACTGAAAAAAGAAGGCTTTCTGTTTGCTGACCTCATCTTCAATTCAAAGATGGCACCCCTTGATGGTGATAGTAACTGTGGTTCTATTAATAAACAAATAAAAATATACCAATAGTAAAGTACCTACATGTAATACAGTTAAAACACCCCTAAGAAAAATAAGGTTATATTTTTGTTTACATTAAATAACAAAGCCAATTTATACATCCTAGCGTTTGCTAAGTAAGTAGTAAGTTAATTAGTACTTTTCTTATTGTGTACTATTATACTAACTAATACTGTGTTTGTTTGGTAATTATAGTAAATAATGGGGAACCAACCTTAATAACATGGTTTTTAAGATTTTCATATGCATTAGGGTGCTTTACACCCAGAAAACGGACTGCGCAAGCATCGCAGCATCCCTGATCTTTACACAGCTTAAATATAGCTTTCTTGTCCATACTTTAAGTTTTATTTTGTTTCTTGAATTTCAGTACAAACAAATTCTAGCCACTGGTAAATCAAGCCAGTACCGAATTATTAAAGCAAAGGAATGACAATCGTAACTATTGAAAAATAAGGGTTATTTTACAACGCTTTCTTCGGCGGTGAGGCAGAATAGTTTCGTTCTTTTGACAGTTTATCCGTTTACGCAGATTTCACATTCTAGGTGGATTAATTGATTTATTTGACACAAGTGACTGTAAAATGCTACAAGCTTGTTGATTTACTTGAGTTTTATATGACGATCGTTTTTTAAGCTCACAGCACAGGTTGTTCTTTCCACAAAGGGTTTATTTAATTTCTTACATGAATTACATACTTGAATAGCATATAAAACGGAATGTAAAACTGAAAGCGTTACATCAAAGTCAAATTGACGCGACATCAACGATCGTATGTCGTCCCGTCCTCCGTCAAACTTGTATTTTTATGTAATTCAAAATAAAAAATTCTAAATTAAACAAAAATATTTACATTTCATAATTTTAATCAATACAATATATTAAAAAAGTTTTAATAATGGGCACTGTGCATGCTAAGGTAAGTCTAAAACAATTTTATTTCTAATGTAAAATATATTTTTCAGGTTAGTTTTTTCTTAAATAAATATTCGGTTTTTTAACTACATTTACTTACCAGATGAATTTAGAATTATCCGTGTAATAAAAACCATATTCATACTGATGCTAGGCAATATTCTACAGTAACAATAGACATTTGACAAATAATATGGTATACCATTCAAATCAGACAATCAGCTGTTCTAATTGTCTATGAAAAGTAAATTTTGACCATGATTAAAGCGTACTCTGGGCGCTGAAACGTAAGCTGAGGATGCAACTCTGAAATCATTCTTGTTTGATGGTGACTGTACTGAAGAGCACCCTTTCAATCATTTTGTGTACATCACATGGTCCATTGACCATGCACACTCTGATGTCAAGAGATTTTAAAAACTATGGTCTGACATGGTTTGTTTTCTTTAATGACCACCAGGTGGCAGCAGAGACGAACACTAACATGCCTTATGCAGCACGGAATCATCTTTATTATCAGACAATCAGGTGATTTAAGCCTGCAATGTCCTAAACAAACTGGAAACAACTAAACAAAGAATACATACATATAATCATGTCTTTATCCCATACCGTACCATAGAGCCTAAGGTCATAAGAACCATAGAGCCTAGGGTCATAAAACCTTTGACCTCCATGTCCTCAGGGAAATGGCTTAACCACTGGACCACAGAGGCTCATCTATAATCTTACTCTTATAGATCTTAAGGTACTTATTGATTTTGTTTTTTTTTTTCATAATTATTTTTGAGGCTTCAGCCACTCATGGGGAAACTCAAAAGATGTATGGATTTAGTTTTTTTACCCAATGAAATGTTTAAATTACAGGCAGAGCACAATGACATCAGCGAGGTGGGCGGGGGTGGTTTGTTCGAGTTCGAGGAGCCCATCGAGCTGGAGGACGAACCCATACCCAAGCCCACCATACAACTTGGAGGAGTCAGGGTGAGTGAGTCGTTTTATTTATATTCTTAAACACACTAGCAGCATATGAAGCTGATGCGTGTGCATCTTAAGTTTGGAGATTTTATACATTGTCTAATTTATTTTTAAAAGCGTTGACTGATGGTGCAGCGATGACACTCTCAGGGAGCCTGTTCCAGTCTGTGACCACACGGTTAGATAAAAATGTATGCTTTAGGACAGAATTTCTTCAGGACAGAGTCGCTTTATGAACATACAGACCTTGGTTTTTTTTTATACTATTAAGTAGGCAAACAGGCGTACGGCCCACCGGATGGGAAGCAGTAACCGCAGCTATGAGACGCCTGCAATACCAGGAGCATTGCAAGTGCGTTGCCGACACTGGAGGAATCTTTCTTTGGTGTCAGAGTTCTTCAAAACCGCCTCTCATGTGATTCCTTTAATGATTATCAGATGGCAGTTGGGCGTAACGGCTAAACATGCCTTATTTTAAATAAGATACTAGCTGTTGCCCGCGACTCCGCCCGCGTGTAGGTCGCTTTTCGCGTAACCTGTGGAAACTACAACTATCCAGACCTATAGTTAAATCTATAGTATCCTATTCCCGTGCCAATTTTATAAAGCCATTATTGCTACGATATCAAACTGAAAATATTAACATTCATACTATCACATCTTTGTCTCTAAAAGAGTAGACGCAGACAAAACTTTTTTTAAATAATTTAAATTAATTGCCGTAAGGAAATTTTCAATCTCCTATACCAAATGCGAAAAAATAATTAAAATAAAGTCAGCGCCATCTATTGATATTTTATGTAACTAAATTGTACGCCCACACACATTCAATGTGTTATTTTATTAAAATTTAATAGAGACTGCAGTGTGTTTTTCTCTTTATTGATATCGATAAAACGAAGTAGAAATTCTAGCTTTATCTAAATTAAATATGTTTATGTAAACCGCATTCAACTCTGTTTAAAAGTTTTGAAGCAGTGCTAGAAGTAAACTTCAACTGACCATAACTTCTTTTTCCCTTCCCTGTGAAAACCGCGTTCAAATCTGTTGAGTAGTTTTGAAGTTATAACGTACCAGAGAGACAAAAATTCCAAAAATTGTTTTTTTATTTTATTTCTGTTACTCTTCTTTAATCGCTCCGTATCAGTTTTTTAGAAAAAATATTTAATGTATAGACACTCGATTTTTACTGTCCTATTATTTGCATAGATAGATAAGTACAAAATACTGATATATTAACGGACTTAACGCTAAGAGCGTTCTCTACCAGTCAACCATATGATTAATCTTCATCTTCAAAGTCGTCAATGACAAACTATTAGATTCGATTTGATTGGGGTTGCGATATCGTTTATCCGGAAATAAATTTGCAAATGAATTTATTCGTTCCTTTTTAAAATTAAAATAAAAGTAAGAAAATAATTCTAGAAAACAAATAAAAAACGAAAACAAAATTATTGTTTGTGGCAGGATTCGATCCAGCTACTTCCAGCTATTTCTTGAAACATTTATTTACTAAAATACTAAAAGCAAAAATATAGAATTCTAAAAAACTAATACAGAACGAAAAAAAAGTAAGTAAAAAAAAAGTCATGTTTAGCAGGATTAGAACCCTCTACTCAAAAAAATAATCCTAACTTATGGAAAATAACACAAAGATTTACCTATTTTCAAACTACTATTCGAAATCCGAAATCCGGAATCCGGAAAAATACTTTTCAAACTTAAATTAAACGCATCAATGAGAAATCCCAGAATCCCAAAACGCAGACATTAAACTATACATACAATATAATGCCGCAATTACCACTCCATACTCCAATCAATTCCAATTTAATTTATTATTTTATATTAAGCAGGTACCAAATCGTCTAAACACACAATCAAATCGTTAGAAAAGCAAAAAAAAAATATTTTATTTATTTTGAAATATCAATTACTACACAATGACATGATGATTAAATGCGAACGACAAACCATATCGACTTTTAAAATGTATGGTGGCTTCATCTATTGACACATTACTGAACTCATAATATTAACAAATAAATAAAACCTTTGCACTCTATCTTCTATTATGTATTGTATCCTATTACAATATGTTGTGTACATACAATACAATTCAATTCAAAATATTATACCAAAAGACATTTTCAATTTTAATTCCACTTCAAAAATGACAAAGTTTCATACAAACTGGCAACCCCTACTTCACCCCTATAGGGATGTTATTTTCAAAATCAGATTGATGCATTATTATTTTTTACCAATTAAAAATTCAAATTAAAAATTTCATGTGTCTCACTTCAATAATGACAAAGTTTCATACAAAATGGCAACCCCTATTTCACCCCTTTAGGGATATAATTTTCAAAATCTGATTGGTGCATTATTATTTTTTACCAACTTCAAATGTATGTTAATAATTCCATGTATCTCACTTCAAAAATGACGAAGTTTCATACAAACTGGCAACCCCTACTTCACCCCTATAGGGATGTTATTTTCAAAATCAGATTGATGCATTATTATTTTTTACCAATTAAAAATTCAAATTAAAAATTTCATGTGTCTCACTTCAATAATGACAAAGTTTCATACAAAATGGCAACCCCTATTTCACCCCTTTAGGGATGTAATTTTGAAAATCTGATTGGTGCATTATTATTTTTTACCAACTTCAAATGTACGTTAATAATTTCATGTATCTCACTTCAAAAATGACGAAGTTTCATACAAACTGGCAACCCCTTTTTCACCCCTTTAGGGATAAAATTCCCAAAAGTCCTTTCTTAGCGGACGTCTCTTAGTCACAATCTATGTTTCTGCCAAATTTCATCATCATCGGCTCAGCAGTTTTGGAGATTTCGTGATGAGTGAGTGAGTGTTTTTCGCTTTTATATATATAGATTTTTATTTGTTTTACAAACTATATAAGGTGAATTTAAATCAACTGCAAATATTTTAAGGATAGATTCAGACCACTAAACTGAACAACTTTCTTAAATACACTTATGTCGAAATATGAAAAAAAAATTTTGACCTCTCATACAATTTCAGAATCAGCTGATCTACTCTAGTATGGAGAGTGAAAAATAAAATTTCGTATTTCGATATATAAGTTTATTTGGAAAAGTTGTTCAGTATAGTGGTCTGTAACTGCCCTAAAAATATTGGCAGTTGATTTGTGTCCACCTCGTATATATTTTGGTCAGGCGCGGGTAGACAGGGTCCACGTGGACGGGCTGAGCCGCACCAAAGACGACATCATCCGCAGCACGGTCTGTTCCTAGCGACTGACTTCGAAGATGTCATACTTAGAGCGCACAAGGTAAGGCCATCTTACTAATATTATAAACGCGAGAATGTTTGTATGGAAGTTTGTTACTCTTTCACAGGAAAACGGCTGAACCGTTTGTGCTGTTTGGAATGGAGATTGCTTAGACCCTGGAATAACACATAAACTATATTTTATCCTGGATTTCCCACGGGAGCGGAGCCCCGGGCAACAGCTAGTTACTAAGAGTTCCATCTGCAATGATATATTCACATGAAACTCAAACACTCAACTGCGAGGGCACACTATTAAGCTTAGCAAACCTCAGTGCACTTATGATCTATATCTATACTAATATAATCCATATCCATACTAATATTATAAATGCGAAAGTCTGTCTGTCTGTCTATCTGTCTGTCTGTCTGTCTGTCACCTCTTCACGGCTAAACGGCTGGACCGATTGTGATGAAAGAATGATGGCGAAATTTGTACGAATAAAAATTTAAATATAGATAACTTAAAGTAAATCGCATTAGTAAGTATACTTCACTAGTAACATGTTTACCACCACAAAAAAAATTTTAACCCCAGGGTTATTTTAATATTCCATTTTATAAAAGTCGACCTTTAATTTGGTTTTCATTCGCCATTTTTAACGCAACTGAAACATTATGTCAACCTGACAGTTATTAACAATGTCAAAGCGATATTGACAGTTCATTATGGTAGGTTAGATTCATCGATTTAGTACCTGGGGGGCTATCTCTTAAAACCATGCAAGATCCAGTGAGTGAATGAGATGTTGCCTTACATGATGTATTGCGCTGTCCCGCTTACTCACTGGATCTTGCGTGGTTTAAAGAGATGGTATTAAGCCACCTGGGGGGGTTACCATCAACTTTTTAAGTAGCAGGCTCACTATCAAATGGTTTACTACCATCTCTCAAAACCATACAAGAACGAGTGAGTAGGCGAGACAGAGTAACACAGTAAGACGTCATCTCCTTTCATCATGTATTACGAGATTTAAGAGATGGTGCCTTCCACCATCTCTAACACTCTTACATCATGTATTGCGCTGTCTCACTTACTCACTGGATCTTGCATGGTTTTAAGAGATGGTGGTAGGCACCCTGGAATGTGTTCTTGAGCCACCAATTTATGTAACAAATGCCCTTATTTTTTGTATATCTTTCGTACAAATTCTACTACTTAAAATGAATATTTTTCTTAATAGGTACAAAAAATAAATAATTTCACAGTTAGTTTGGTGTAAGATTTTGTTTAGCGTCGAAATGGCCAAACAAAGAAAAAATTGCCACGTTGACAGAGACAAAAATATAAAAAATATCGTTGGTCCTTTTCTTACTCATGGACTTCCCTATTTCGCCATCTCACTTTTTCACCAAGTAAAAATTAATTGTTTAATCACAGGTACAACTACTTAATCTATGAACCTAACCTACCATAATGAACTGTCAATACCGTTTTGACAATGCTAACAACTGTCAGGATGACATAATGTTTCAGTTGCGACAATGATGGCGAATGAAAACGAAGCTAAAGGTCGACTTTAAAAAAAATAAATATTAAAAAAACCCCGGGGTTTAAAATTTTTTTGTGGTGGTAAACATGTTACTAGTTATGTATCCTTACTAATTCGATTTATTTTATGTTATCTGTATTTCAATTTTTTATTCGTACAAACGATGTATGGAGTTTCGCCATGACTCTTTGGTAGGGATGTAGTTAACGACCTGAGGTCAAACATAGGCTACTTTTGGGCGCGATATAACCGAGTCCCACGCGGGGCGGAGCCGCGGGGAACAGCTAGTCTATATATATAAAAGCGAAAAACACTCACTCACTCATCACGAAATCTCCAAAACTGCTGAGCCGATGAAGATGAAATTTGGCAGGAAGGTAGATCGTGACTAAGAGACGTCCGCTAAGAAAGGACTTTTGGGAATTTTATCCCTAAAGGGGTGAAAAAGGGGTTGCCAGTTTGTATGAAACTTCGTCATTTTTGAAGTGAGATTCATGAAATTATTAACATACATTTGAAGTTGGTAAAAAATAATAATGCACCAATCAGATTTTGAAAATTACATCTCTAAAGGGGTGAAATAGGGGTTGCCATTTTGTATGAAACTTTGTCATTATTGAAGTGAGACACATTAAATTTTTAATTTGAATTTGTAATTGGTAAAAAATAATAATGCATCACTCTGATTTTGAAAATAACATCCCTATAGGGTTGAAATAGGGGTTGCCAGTTTGTATGAAACTTCGTCATTTTTTAAGTGAGATACATGGAATTATTAACATACATTTGAAGTTGGTAAAAAATAATAATGCACCAATCAGATTTTGAAAATAACATCCCTATAGGGGTGAAATAGGGGTTGCCAGTTTGTATGAAACTTTGTCATTTTTGAAGTGAGATACATGGAATTAAAATCGAAAATGTCTTTTGGTATAATATTTTGTATTGAATTGTATTGTATGTACACAACATATTGTAATAGGATACAATACATAAAAGAAGATAGAGTGCAAAGGTTTTATTTATTTGTTAATATTATGAGTTCAGTAATGTGTCAATAGATGACGCCACCATACATTTTAAAAGTCGACATGGTTTGTCGTTCGCATTTAATCATCATGTCATTGTGTAGTAATTGAGATTTCATACTAAATAAAATATATTTTTTTTTTGCTTTTCTAACGGTTTGATTGTGTGTTTAGACGATTTGGTACCTGCTTAATATAAAATAATAAAATTAAATTGGAATTGATTGGAGTATGGAGTGGTAATTGCGGCATTATATTGTACTAGCTGTTGCCCGCGGCTCCGCCCGCGTGGGACTCGGTTATATCGCGCCCAAAAGTAGCCTATGTTTGACCTCAGGTCGTTAACTACATCCCTACCAAATTTCATCACAATCGGTTTAGCAGTTTAGCCATGAAGAGGTGACAGACAGACAGACAGACAGACTTTCGCATTTATAATATTAGTATGGATGTATAGTTTAATGTCTGCGTTTTGGGCTACTCATTGATTCGTTTAAGTTTGAAAAGTATTTTTCCGGATTCCGGATTTCGAATAGTAGTTTGAAAATAGGTAAATCTTTGTGTTATTTTCCATAAGTTATGATTATTTTTTTGAGTAGAGGGTTCTAATCCTGCTAAACATGACTTATTTTTTACTTACTTTTTTTTCGTTCTGTATTAGTTTTTTAGAATTCTATATTTTTGCTTTTAATATTTTAGTAAAGAAATGTTTCAAGAAATAGCTGGAAGTAGCTGGATCGAATCCTGCCACAAACAATAATTTTTGTTTTTTTTTTATTTGTTTTCTAGAATTATTTTCTTACTTTTATTTTAATTTTGAAAAATCGAATGTCTATACATTAAATATTTTTCTAAAAAACTGATACGGAGCGATTAAAGAAGAGTAACAGAAACCAAAAAAAAAACAATTTTTGGAATTTTTGTCTCTCTGGTACGTTATAACTTCAAAACTAATCAACAGATTTGAACGCGGTTTTCACAGGTGGACTATATATAATTAGGAGCGTTTTCAAAACTTCGTTTCGTCAAAATCGGTTAAGGGAAAAAGAAGTTATGGTCAGTTGAAGTTTACTTCTAGCACTGCTTCAAAACTTTTAAACAGAGTTGAATGCGGTTTACATAAACGTATTTAATTTAGATAAAGCTAGAATTTCTACTTCGTTTTATCGATATCAATAAAGAGAAAAACACACTGCAGTCTCTATTAAATTTTAATAAAATAACACATTGAATGTGTGTGGGCGTATAATTTAGTTACATAAAATATCAATAGATGGCGCTGACTTTATTTTAATTATTTTTTTGCATATGGTATAGCAGATTGAAAATTTCCTTACGCAATTAATTTAAATTATTTAAAAAAAATTTTGGTTGTTGATTTGGTTCTATTGGTTGGTTTGTTTATCGGTCGTGTTGTATTGTAAGCTATTTGAATTGATTGGTTGGTTTGGTTTGGCTTTGGTTTAAAAAATAATGAAATCGGCAAGTCAGTTCAGTTATTGTTTGACGGAACATACGGTCGTGTCGTTAGGTTTAATTTAACTAACTTATCACTTTTTATTGAGATTTTCTCCACTTTTTACGCCCACTATAACTTTAGAAGTGGCTTTTAGGTCCAAATGACCCTGTAATAGGCTGCGTCTACTCTTTTAGAGACAAAGATGTGATAGTATGAATGTTAATATTTTCAGTTTGATATCGTAGCAATGTAATGACTTTATAAAATTGGCACGGGAATAGGATACTATAGATTTAACTATAGGTCTGGATAGTTGTAGTTTCCACAGGTTACGCGAAAAGCGACCTACACGCGGGCGGAGCCGCGGGCAATAGCTAGTATACTATATAAATAAAGCTGAAGAGTTTGTTTGTTTGTTTAAACGCTTTTAACTCTACTACGCTTCTAACTCCTGGACGGATTTGCAAAGTTCTTTTTTTATATGAAAGCCTTATTTTTGGGGAAGGTTATATGCTATAGTACATACACACTAATGGCGAGTGAAACCGCGGGGACCAGCTAGTCCTAAGTAAAACTTAACTAAACAAGAAAAACTAAGTAAAGAAAAATAATATATTATTTATTGTACTAAACAAAAGTAAAAACAAAAGCATAGATATAGAACAAAAGTACAATGGCGCACTATCCTAAAAAGGGATCCCTCACAGTCAATATTTTATTTAATTGTCTGTTTTGGGATAGTACAATGATGTCGGTACACATAATCTTCAGTTCGCTGAATCCTATCTTTTCAGGAATTGCCTAAGACGGTGCCCCACCCCGCACATGTCACTGAGACCCAGCCTTACCAGTCTCGCCATCTATTATTAGATGCGGAAAGTTAATTCAATTTTTTGCTGTTAAAATATTGTATAACTAGCGACCCGCCCCGGCTTCGCACGGGCATAAAAACCTTCCTCTTGAATCAGTATATCTATTGAAAAATAAAACCGCATCAAAATCCGTTGCGTAGTTTTAAAGATTTAAGGATAATAATGGGATATAGGGACAGCGAAAGCGACTTTGTTTTATACTATGTAGTGATAGTTATACATTTTCGTGATGTAGGTGCGTCGCGCGCTGGACGCGATGGGTTGTTTCCGCGACATCGGCGTCTACATCGACGTGTCCTCAGGCCCGGGCGCCACGCCCGAGGGACTCGAGGTGAGAATAAGTCAATCGACCTTGCGCGCTAAGGCGGTAGAGATTAACTACATCACTTCATGGATTTTGATTGGACAAATTAAAGGTTTTTTTTTTCGGTGGAAATATTTTTTTGTAAACACTCAATTGTATTAAAAACAAAAATAAATACAATAGGAAAGTCTAAATATAGAATTATCTGAAAATATTTTTACGCACACAAATTCACAATCTTTCTTACATAAAACATCAATTGTTGTTCGTTAGTCTCGCTAAATCGAGAATGGCTGGACCGATTTGGTCTTGAAATATTTGTGGAAGTTCAGGGAAGGTTTAAATGGTGAAAAAGCGTTCAGGCGGTACCGAGTTCGCTGGATAATCGGACTCTCTTTAGGGTAAACCTACAAATAATGTCACATATAAGTACATTTCTTTTCATCTGTTTATTGTCTTTCTTTGTCTTAAACAGTTTATTTCAATATATTATATTCTTATCAGTTATTGACGTCAGTTTTTAAGTATATTAAGTTTACCACTTCAAAAGCGCGAGTGGAGAAGAAGCGGCGCCACAAACTCCACTGCAGCATTTTGTCCAAAGACGTCAATTTACAATATTTGAGTCGTTCAAAACAGACGAATTTACATTTGCGTGAATAATTTTATAATTAGAAATGGTTTTTAATTAATGCCAAAATTAAGTATAGCTTTTAGTTCGTCTCATAATGTTACTAGCGACCCGCCCCGGCTTCGCATGGGCATAAAAACCTTCCACTTGAATCATTCTTATCTATTAAAAAAAACCGCATCAAAATCCGTTGCGTAGTTTTAAAGATTTAAGCATACATAGGGATAGAGAAAGTGACTTTGTTTTATACTATGTAGTGATAGTTAACAATACTCATTTCCTGTAGTTTGTATAAGTTTTTCTTCCAAACAGGTAACATTTCAAGTGAAGGAGTTGTCGCGTATAGTCGGTGGGGTGAACACCACGGTCAGCGAGAACGAAGGGAATCTAGTTTTGGGTGAGTCATTATCATCATTTCAACCGCAGGCTGTCCACTTCTGGACACTGGACATATATTACATACTGCCTCCGTGGTCCAGTGGTTAAGGCGTTTGCCTGTAGACCCAGACCCGGGGGTCCTGGGTTCGAATGCCACGGGAAGCATACTTTGTTTAGTTGTTTCCAGTTTGACATTGCAGGCTCGAATCACCTGATTGTCTGACGATAAAGATGATTCCGCGCTTCGGAAGGCACGTTAAGCCGTTGGTCCCGGCTGCCATCTGGTAGTCGTCAAAAGGAACCACTCGGAGGCCGGGAGGCGGTTCCGAAAAACTCTGACACCAGGGTGTGCATGGTCAACTGGCCGTGACGCCTACTAGATATGATGATGATTACATAAGTATAGTATACAAATTCAAATTCAAATTCAAATTGTTTATTTTCAATATAGGATATTCTTATCACTTATTGACGTCAATTGTTACTTATTTTAAGTTTACCACCACTTCCAAAGCGCAAGTGGAGAAGAAGTGGCGCCACAAACTCCACAGCAGCATTTTCTTCAAAAACGTCAATTCACAAAATTTGAGTCAAATCAGACGAGTTTACATTTGAATATTTTTATAATTATTAATAAAATTATATATTAAATAAATATTGAGGATTATTGAAATAGTTTAATAAAAATGTCAAGTAATAAAAGATGTCATGATAAAATAAAAAAATAAAAAAATAAAAATAATGTACTGAATGTACATATGATCAATTTTTAGCTATAGTTTGGAGGACTCCGCACCAAGCTTAAGTTACACATCCTTGTCATTGAGAAAATCATGAGCGCTATAATAGGCTTTTTTACAAAGTAAATTCTTAACATGTGCTTTGAATTTTCGGTCAGGCAAACTAAGGACCGACTCTGGAAGCTTATTGTAATAGTGTATACAGTTACCCAAAAATGAGTCATTAACTCTACTTAGCCGATATGATGGGAGATATAATTTATTTTTATTCCGTAAGGGTCTATCCGTAACATCGCAAATTTTTTTAAAAGAAGAAATATTTCTCCTGGTATACATAATAACCTCAAATATATATTGAGAAGCGAGAGTTAAAACATTAATATCCTTAAACAACTCCCTAAGCGACTCCCTTGGTCTTAAACCATAAATGGCACGAATTGCCCGCTTTTGCAAAATAAAGATAGTCTTTATTTCACTTGCCCTTCCCCAAAGCAATAGTCCATACGACATTAAGCTATGAAAATAACTAAAGTACACTAGTTTAGCAGTTTCCACATCTGCTATTTGTCTGATTTTTCTGACAGCATAAGCGGCAGAACTAAGTTTTTTAGCTAGGCTTGTAATGTGCGAACCCCATTGCAATTTAGAATCAATTGTGATTCCTAGAAAGGTGGTATTATCTACAAGTTCTAAAATCTCTCCATTCAACGTGACATCAACTTGAACCTGCCTCACGTTTGGTAGTGTGAATTTTATGCATTGGGTCTTATTAGCATTAAGCATTAAGTTGTTAGTTGAGAACCAATTAGAGATGGTATACAAAATATTATTCACATGATTGGTATTTACACTACGGCGATTCATTTTAAAGATTAAAGATGTATCGTCTGCAAATAAGACTATATCAGCGTTCTTTTCAACCGCGTAAGGCAAGTCATTGACATAAATCAAAAAGAGGAATGGTCCAAGAATTGAGCCTTGAGGCACGCCAATTTTTACTGTTGATCCGTCTGATTTGACACTATTTATATCAACAGTCTGACATCTATCACTTAAATAAGATCTTAGTAACTCAATTGACTTAGTATCAAAGCCATAATGAGAAAGCTTGAGCAAAAGTGTCTCATGATCAACACAATCAAATGCTTTAGAAAGATCACAGAAGACCCCGATAGCATCCTGTGATTCTTCCCACGCGTTGTATATATGAGTGATGAGTGCCACTCCCGCATCGGTTGTTGATTTACCGGCAGTAAAACCAAATTGTTGACTGTGAAAGAGGTTGTAGGTCTTAAAGTGCAGTAGCATTTGGTTGAGCATAATCCTTTCAAACACCTTGCTCAATACTGGCAAAATGGAAATAGGTCTGTAATTGCCAGGTTCTAATTTATCTCCTTTTTTGAATAATGGGATTAGTTTACTGTATTTCATTAAATTTGGAAAAATACCTTGATCGATACATTCATTAAAAATAAAAGCTAAATCTGAAGCTACAACATTGATAATGTGATAAATCACGCTAACAGACATACCCCAGTGATCCTCGGACTTTTTTAAGTTAAGCTCTTTAAAAGTTTTAACAATATCACTGGGGTGTATGTAAGAGAAATTAAACTTGGAGTTGCAAGGGGTGACATTCTCTTTAAGCAATGTTTCAGCAGCTTGTGGGCAAGAATTTATATTTGAAGTTATTTGCAATGGAATGTTTGTAAAATAATTTTCAAAAGAATTTACTATTTCTTTAGGGGAAGAAATTTTTTGATCTTCGAATTTGATTTCTTGAATATTTTCCCTTACTTTACATTTCCCAGTTTCTTTATTTATGACCCTCCAAGTCTCTTTCATTTTGTTAGGAGCAACATTAATCTTTTTTTTAATGTAATTAGCTTTAGCCATCCTGCAAACAATTTTGAAAGTCTTCGAGTAGTTTCTAACATAATCAACAAAACAGCTATCAAAAGTGTACTGTTTTTGGGCATACAAATCGAACAGTTTTTGTCTACTTTTATGAATACCCACAGAAGCCCATTCACTAAATTTTAATATATTATTGCGCTTAAGCTTTTTTTGTTTAAAATTTTTGGAGAAACTGTCAGAAATAACACTAAATAGTTTATTATAGTGACTATCAGGATTGTTATCTGTATAAGTCATTGAGCCTAGTTTATTCTCTATTGAGTTTTTAAATTGAGTAATTTTTTCTTTTGTGATGGGTCTACACATAAAACTTTCTTCTGTTACACGCGAATTTTTATTAAGAGTTATCAATTGACCACAATGATCCGAGGGTAATTTACTGAAAACAATTTTACTTAGCGGTTTTTGGCTACTGAAAAAATTATCAATACATTTAGCCGAAGTGGCTGTAAATCGGGTTGGTTCAAAAAATACATTATCTAGATTATAGCTACTAAATAGGTTTAGAAATTGGGAGCTTGTTGCAGAATTTACTAATATATCAATATTAAAGTCGCCACAGATAATTAATCCTTTCTTACTCTTTGATGCTACTGTAAGAACACCATCAACAACTTCCAAGAAGTCACCGAAATTACTACTGGGTGGACTGTACACACATAAAATTATAAATTCCTCAAGCTCGGCGCAGGATACCTCAGCACAGCGTTCAACAGAAAGTCTAGCTATGTCTGACCGCTCTTTATAGCGTAGACCATTTTTTATATAAATAGCGGAACCTCCTCTAATTGCAGACTTCCTCCTGAAACAGCTTGCAACATTAAAGTTGTTTAGACTAAGCATTGTCTCACACTCTTTAATCCAATGCTCTGTTAAACATAAAATATCTACATTTAATGTATCTAGAAATAATTCTACTATAAGTTCTTTGCCGGGAAGCCCTTCTAAGTTTTGATGTACTATTTTTAATTCCTGAGGGTTTCCCATTGTCTGGGTTTGCAGTTTAAATCTGCTATTGCGTCTCCTGAGTCACCATTACAAGTATTTGGCAACTCAGCAGATGTTGTCCTATGACTAGATGTTTGTTTACAATGTAAACTCGTCCAAAAATTAATAGTATAAGCTACAAGTGTAGCAAGCTTATGTCTATAAAAATTTGAAAGATAAAAATTATCTTTTGTCATAGAACATCCACTAATAAAGTTATTAGTGTCGAAATAAATTAATTTTTCATTATGACTACATGTCAAAGTATGTATTAAGTTATTAAATGAGTTAATGTTCTTATTTATGTTTGGAGGCTGGCAACTAAGATACGGAAATGCACATATAATTACTTTGAAAACATTTAAATTATTTAGGATATTAATACTAGAGATAATATCTTTTTTAAGCAATTTCTTACAGTTACCTACAAGTAATACAATAGTTGTATTGCTGTTAAATTTTTTTTGTTTAATTTTTTCTATTATTTGGTTGTAGGATGCATTAGGAAAGCAAAAACTAGTACAATTGTCTAAAATATTATTAAAAATACGACCCATATTACGACCTAAGCTGTCAGAAAATATCAGAGTATTATGAGTTGGGTTGTCAGTTGCGACACAAGCTAATACAGCAGATCCTAACAATTCACTATCACATGAAGATAATACAGACACAGAGTTACATATGTCGGGTTTATTTAATATCCCACAAGTACATAGTTGTACTGCTGTTGTTAATTTCTCTTCAATATACCTACTGTCATTAATCAGTTGCTCCGTAGCCAACTCATGCTCAGTGATTTGCTTTTGCACTGAATCATACTTAATTTTAAGGCTGTAAAAATCGTCACTTAGTCTACTAATAAAAGATTTAAGTTTAGCCGTGTCGACACTGTACAACTCTTGACTTTCCGCCAATTGTTTTTTACTTATCTCGAGGTCTGAGCAAATTTTTGAATACATTTTCATACCGTTTTTAATTTTTGATATACAAGACTTCACTAAACAATTTTTTATCTGAGATTGTTTTTTCTTTATTGTTCTATTTAATTTACAAATTTTTTTACACTTGTTATGACTGATTTTTGCCCGAGGCAAGTTAATAATGCTGGGAGATGTGTCATTAGTTAGATCAATTACTGAAGAGTTAGCTGAAGGAGGCACAGTGGTAGATACAATGAGCTGGTCATAAAGGTTATTCACCTCCGATGACTGATGAGACTGCTTGTCTTGCTCGCAGTTGTTTATTTGGTTTAGTGCCTTCTTCAGCTCCCTCTCCAACTCAGTGTTACGTGTAAGGATTTCCTCATACATATCACTGCATTGGCGGAAAGAATCTATTTTGGACACCAGTTGGTTAAGTTGGTCGTTTAACTCATCACAGTTTAATCTACTAGCCGATAGCTCAAGCTTCAAGTTCGAATTTATCTCTAATACAGATTGAAATTCCAGTTCGTTCTGTTCCCTTTCCAGTAGAAGTTTGTCATTTTCGTCTTTTAAAGCCTTTAGTTCGAGTAAGGCTGACTTTAACTGCATTTCCACTTGACGGGCAGTCACGGCTCTGCTTGAAGTAGACATTATAGACAATACAGAATAGATTTATATTTGCAAGGAACAGAACGAACAATTTATTTGCAATTAACCAGTAAAACCAACTGACCTAACCTTAACGTCAACTACCTACTTGAACAAAAATAAAAATACGAAATTTACAAAATATTGATTGTGAAAGTAAGTGAAGCGTATTTTAATCTGATAATCAGTGTTCAAAAAAACGTGGTGTAAGGTGAAAAGGAGTAAACGAAGCTAAATAGTTACCGATTTCGCCTTGTAAAAGTTGTAAACAAACGATACCGGCTTGTTACCCACTAACCTTTTTGTTCACTATTTATCCACCAAATACACTTATTTTCACTACACAAATATTTAAATTCACAAATATTATTACTATTTTATACAGTTATTGTACTTTTATTATAATTTATGTGCATTTAAATTTAATTAAACAAATAGAAATACGGAGCTAAATAATTGACAAGTGAGCTCCAGTGTTGCCAGCCGCCAAAAAAAAAATACATAGTAAGCGAGAAATAAATAAACATTTGGTTTCGATAGGTGAGTCCGTTCTTGGGTAAAAAAATTGGCATTGGTTTTTTTATATATTGGTTGGGTGAGTAGTGTTCTTTAAAACACTAGCTATCTCACGCAGTTATATTCATTCTGAGTATTTCTGAGACTCAATTATTAATTGCCTCAAGGAAGTCCTCCAACTTTCCTTCAAAATGGTATTCTTAATTGTTTCGTTGGATAAATTCCAGTCATATTATTTAATCTAAAGCACCACACCTATTAAAAATTTCGTAATTCACAATAACATTACTACTTCAACCGCTTATTAATACGCTTTTATTAGCTTCACCTGTATGTTTGCTTTTTTGTTTGTAACCGACCTCTTTGAACTTAATTTCGACCCACTTTGAACGGTCAGATTTAATTCAAACTTTGTAGAATTATCAAGGACCGATGACTATACAATAATTCGATAAGTTTATATCTAAAAAGGTGAAAAATAAATATAGTTGAAAAAAAAAACTAAAAAAACACGCTTTAATGAGCAATCGAACTAAAAAACACGCTTTAATGAGCAATCGGACTAAAAAAACACGCTTTTTGGTGTAATTTATTTTTCATTCTTTTTATTTTAGTTTTTTTTAACTATATTTATTTTTATCGACCGACGGTGGTTGCAAGGTCTATCGACCCCGTCCACCCTGGTGAGACGCTCAATTAACCGCAGGTGTGAAGATGCCCAACGTGCTCGGCCGCGGAGAGAAACTCCAGGCCGAGTACAGCATGGGCTACCGGAGCTCGTCGAACTTCAGTATCGCTGCCACTAAACCATATCCGCATAAGCCGTTGACGCCTGTGTAAGTTTTTTATTTAATACTAGCGACCCGCCCCGGCTTCGCGTGGGCATAAAAACCTTCCTCTTGAATCACTCTATCTATTAAATAATACCGCATCAAAATCCGTTGCGTAGTTTTAATTAAGCATACATATGGATATAAGGACAGAGAAAGCGACTTTGTTTTATACTATGTAGTGATTCTACAAAAATTGTTACAAAAACTGAATTGTACGCATTTCAATAAACCACTGAGGCTTTTTATTACAAGGTCTTTCTTTCAAGTCGTGTTCCACTGAGGGTTGGGACCACCATAATACAAATTGGCTGTTAGTATCTTACAGTCATATCTATTCTGGGCCCAGTGTAAGTATAGACTCTTATGTGTTGCATTTCAAAGCTATAAGGAGAGAGTTGGTTCAGCGCGTTGATGGTTTTCGCCTAGATCGTGTTCCCGCCATTACTTAGTACAAGCGTTTATTTAACTTGTACATATATTTTAGGGTCAAATAAAAAAAAACAACGTTAATACCTTTAGAATTGGAGGTTATGGGTTCGATTCCTACGGAAAGCATACTTTGTTTCGTTGTTTTCAGTTTAGTTAGGATATTGTAGGCTCGAATCACTTGTTTCTTTGATAATAAAGATAATTCCGTGCTTCGGAAGGCACGTTAAGCCGTTGGTCCCGGGTGCCATCTGGTGGTCGTTAAAGGAACCACGTCAGAGGCCTAGGGGCAGTTCACTCTGACACCAGGGTGTGCATGGCCGATTGACCGTGTCAACTTTTTGACGTTTGACGACCTCCGTGGCGTAATGGTTAACAAGCCTGACCGCTACTCAGGAGCTCCCGGGTTCGATCCCCGGTCAGTTCAAGATGAAAAATGATCTTTTTCTGATTGGCCTGGGTCTTGGATGTTTATCTATATATGTATTTGTTATAAAATACAGTATCGTTGAGTTAGTATCCCATAACACAAGTCTTGAACTTACTTTGGGGCTAACTTGATCTGTGTGACTTGTCCCTATATACAAGGTGAATTTGAATCAAATGCAAATATTTAAAGGGCAGATTCGGACTACTAAATTGAACAACTTTCCCAAATAAACTTATGTGGAAATATGAAAAAAAAAAATTTTGATCTCCCATACAAATTGAAAATCAGCTGATCTAGTTTAGTATGGAGAGTGAAAAATAAAATTTCGTATTTCGATATAAGTTTATTTGGAAAAGTTGTTCAGTATAGTGGTCTGTATCTGCCCTTAAAATATTTGCAGTTGACTTGTGTCCACCTTATTTATATATATATATAAATACACGAAATGATGAATGAAATAAATAAAATATGAATACTTATATTCTATTCTAATTGTATTCTATACTATATTAAGCTGTAAGACACCCGAAAACAATTATCCGTTATAACAGGATTTCAGCGACTGTGTACCAGCAGAACCACGAGTACCCGTGGTCGGGGTACCGGCTGTTGGACCGGGGGTTGTTACTGGACCTCGCCTTTAGAACATCCCCCGCGGTACGTCACACTTACATACAATCATTTACATACTTTCAGTCACTGTAATAATGCATACTTCCATACTAATATTATAAACTAGCTGTTCTCCGCGGCTTCGCCCCGCGTGGGACTCGGTTATATCGCGCCCAAAAGTAGCCTAGTTTGACCCCAGGTCGTTAACTACACCCCTACCAAATTTCATCACAATCGGTCCAGCAGTTTAGCCGTGAAGAGGTGACAGACAGACAGACAGACAGACTTTCGCATTTATAATATTAGTATGGATGCGAAAGTCTGTCTGTCTGTCACCTCTTCACGGCTAAACTGCTGGACCGATTGTGATGAAGTTTGGTAGGGATGTAGTTAACGACCTGAGGTCAATCATAGGCTACTTTTGGGCGCGATATAACAGAGTTCCATATGTATTTGGTTTCTACTGACTATCTGACTACTAACATTTTGGAATAGAATAGAATAGACATTTATTAAGACATCCATCACACATACAAATCAACTAAGGACACAAAAATAACAAACAAACATACATAAAATGTGACAAATATCTCAATAGGTGGCGGCTCAGTATTACACTAGACAAACCAAAGTTACCAAAGGTAAAAGTTCGTGCCCCTCCCCGCGTGAACAGTGTGCTACAACACAAGAATATACTCGATGTCCCATTGTGTCAAAAAATTTCACTTTTTTATGTAAAGACTAGATGCTCTCCGCTGTTTCTCTCGCCCATGGTGTGTATTTACTAAAACCTTCAACAGGAATCAGGCTATCATATGCAAAAAGAATATTTCAAATCCGATCAAATTAATAAAATTATGAGCCGGCAAATTCACTTTTCATCTTTATTATATGTATTACTAGCAGTCCACCCTGGTTTCGCCCGTGGCACATACATTACCTATGTCACTCAGGGTGAATTAAGCTTTCCAATGGGGAAAGATATTTAAAATCGGCACAGTAGTTTTTGAGTTTTTATATTACAAACATACATACAAAAATACAAATCTTTTATAATCTGTAAATATATCTGTTTATAATGTTAGTATAGAAGTATAGATTAAACAAATTATCGATATTAAACTTGGACTAACTAGTGAAATGGGCATCACCATGGTTTGATTGATTGATTGGTGGTTATAATAAGCGAATGTCTAGTATTAATTATGTTTCTTTCAGACGAAACACAACCTGCAATGGGAAGGTTTGGTTCGGGACACGTCTGTCCTTAGTAAGACAACAAGTTTCGCTGTGAGGGAGAACAGCGGTGAGTATACGAGTGGTGTTTGATGCTTCTAACAAACTATACTTCCAGTGGGATTGTTTATGGCGTATTTAATAGATTTAGGTGTTATTTTGCGGTAGTCAAAGTTACAAGTTTCCTAATTTTAAGTTTCCTATTTTTGTATTGTAGTGTACATGAATTAAATAAATAAATAAGTACTTACCAAATTACTCTGCGTGCTTCCGCCAGCAGTTAGTTTATTAGCAACACGCCCACCCGCTATTGTTAGTCCCAGCATGCCCGCCACCATTAGTTTATGCCGGGACTAACAGTAGTGGGTAAGCGCCGGCCGGCAGTAGTTTGCGTGAACTAACTGGTGGCGGAAGCACGCAAAGTAATTTGGTATGTACTTGTTTGTGGCGTCTTTAGATAGACACTGATCGCAGGATTATAGTTTAATCATATTCTATCTATCTGTTTTCCGCGGTTTCACCCACCCGTTGTATGTACCATTATAACCTTCTCCAATCAGGCTATCACATACAGAAAGAATTTTAGAAATCAGACCAGGATTGTAAGTTATTATCTATCTATTAATCTATTTTATAAACGTTCAAACAAATACTTTCGCATTTATAATATTAGTTGGATTTATCTATGACAATGGTTTTTACTTGCCACCCTGTATCCATACTTCCATACTAATATTATAAATAAATGTGAAAGTCTGTCTGTCCGTCTGTCACCTCTTCACGGCTGAACTGCTGGACCGATTGTGATGAAATTTGGTATGGATATAGTTATGCATTAGGAGTCAAACATAGCCTACTTTCGGGCGCGATATAACCAAGGCGCACGCGGGCGGAGCCGCGGGCAACAGCTAGTCTTAAATAATTTTATTTTTTTCCCACCCTAGGTCCTCAAATGAAGTCTGTGATCCGCCACATAGTATCAGTGGATCATCGGGACGAGCCAATCTTTCCCACGCGTGGGACACACGTCCAGTTTACGAGTGAAGTGGCCGGGTTGGGGGGTGGAGTGGCCCATTTGAAGACTGAGCTTAATGCTGAAGCTAATGTGGCTTTGGCGGACTCTGTGGTGAGTTATATATATCACTACATAGTATAAAATAAAGTCGCTTTCTCTGTCCCTATATCCCTATGTATGCTTAAATCTTTAAAACTACGCAACGGATTTTGATGCGGTTTTTTAATAGATGTAGTGATTAAAGAGGAAGGTTTTTATGCCCATGTGAAGCCGGGGCGGATATACATATATATAAATAAACTAGCTTTCGCCCGCATGAATTTCCTTCGGGAACAGTGCTTTTTTCCCGGGATGAAAGGTATCCTAAGTCCTTCACAATCTCCTTGCTATGTGTATGCGAAATTTCAGTAAGATAGGTTCAGAAGATAGGGCTTTAGAAGAGGTAACAAACAAATCAACAAATGTTCGAACAAATCACATAGATTGAGTTAACCCCAAAGTAAGTTCGAGACTTGTGTTATGGGATACTAACTCAACGATACTATATTTTATAACGAATACATTATATAGATAAACATCAAAGACGAAAAAGATCATTTTTCATCTTGACCTGACCGGGGATCGAACCCGGTCCTCCTCATTGGCGCTTCAGAGTACGCATTTAATCATGGTCATGTTTGGCGGTACTGGTTTTACAATGGAGCGACTGCCGTCTGACCTCCGTAACCATTTTTACAGGGAATCCAGACCCACAGGAACATGACCCGGGTGTGTTAGTGGACAACACTGACAGATTTTTCAGGCTGCCTAAAGGCATCTGACATAGCCTAACGACTGCCATCTACCGATAACAGCCGGGACCAACGGCTTAACGAGCCTTCCGAAGCACGAAGGAGCTCAAGATAAAAATGCCACTAATCCAAACATGGCCGCGCACTCGCCGTCGCTTGACGAGCACTATCGTTACGAACACGCGCGCCGCGCTAGGCTAGGCGCTAGGCGAGCTCCAGAAAAGCACAATTCCGAAGCACATTATCATCTTCAGACAATCCGGTGATTTTGAGTAGTATTCGTCCTACTAATATTTAAACGCGAAAGTTTGTATGGATGTCTGTTACTCTTTCACATGGAACAATCGCTACTGGAGATCTTTTAATGTACACGTTTTCGTACATTAGGTTTTTTAGTTTCTCTCTAGCCAGCCTATCAAAAAAAAAAAATGTATTCTAGCGGTCGTTAATGGAAATTGCTAGAAACAAATTTGAAAATTGAACAAAGCGAGCGGTGGCTTGTTGTTGGCGCCTTTGTAAAATTTGATACGATGTTGTTTTGTCTCAAGAGGATGTCAGAGGAAGAAAAGTATTGTACAAGCCTCGGCCGAAAATGCAATTTAAGCCCTCATATTCGCAATATAACACGGCCGGAAACTGCTTCATTTCTGGCCTCGATAATAATGTACTATTGCCGTGGGATTAGTGGCGGCTGGGTTATTACCGCCTCTTAAAACCATGCAAGATCCAGTGAATAAGCGAGACAGCGCAATACATGATGTAAGGCGACATCTCCCTTACTCAATCGTTCTTGCATGGTTTTAAGGGATGGTGGTAAGCCACCTTTCTCCAATTTTTTTCGATAAATATAAGTCAATTCACAATCGAAAAATTTCGATCGATCGATGCGTTCGATTGGACTTTTTCAATTGTGATTTTTTTAAAAAACAAACCGTGGTAATCCTTTCGAAAAAATTGGAGAAAATCGGTGAAGTGAACTTCGATTGCGCGAGAATCGAGCCCCCTGAAGTATAGCTGATAATTATAAATGTCAGGTGTTCCAAGTGACGGGCGCGCTGGGCGTCCTGCACGACATGTTCGGCACCGCGCTGCCCGACCGCCTGTTCCTGGGGGGCGCCACCAGCGTGCGGGGGTTCGCGCAGAGGGGGGTCGGCCGGCAGCACGACGGAGCCGCGCAGGGGGGGCAGGTGAGCGGGGAGGGGGGGAGGCCGGCAGCACGACGGAGCCGCGCAGGGGGGGCAGGTGAGCGGGGAGGGGGGGAGGCCGGCAGCACGACGGAGCCGCGCAGGGGGGGCAGGTGAGCGGGGAGGGGGGGAGGCCGGCAGCACGACGGAGCCGCGCAGGGGGGGCAGGTGAGCGGGGAGGGGGGGAGGCCGGCAGCACGACGGAGCCGCGCAGGGGGGGCAGGTGAGCGGGGAGGGGGGGAGGCCGGCAGCACGACGGAGCCGCGCAGGGGGGGCAGGTGAGCGGGGAGGGGGGGAGGCCGGCAGCACGACGGAGCCGCGCAGGGGGGGCAGGTGAGCGGGGAGGGGGGGAGGCCGGCAGCACGACGGAGCCGCGCAGGGGGGGCAGGTGAGCGGGGAGGGGGGGAGGCCGGCAGCACGACGGAGCCGCGCAGGGGGGGCAGGTGAGCGGTGAGGGGGGGACAGCTTTTGCCCAGCAGTGGGACATAAACAGCCTAAAAAATGTTTATAAGGATGAATGAGTGACCTTAGACTTACACATGGTACCTGACTTTTGCACCAACGGGTTCTGAACGCATCAGACAAGGCGGTTCAGAGCGAACAGGGTTGTATGAGAATGAAACATCACTTTCTTGCAATTGTGCATATACGAATAATGCACGTTAAATTTCATTAGTTTTGAAAAAACCGACGCTCTTAATGATGATACTTCCTAGAGCTCGCGATTTTAAGTCAGATTTCGACATTTCTAACACAATTCAGTTCCCTAAGTAACACTTAGATGGGGCTGTACAAAGTAAGCTATAATTTTGTTCATAATCGCGGACATTTTTATTGATATTCCAAAAACTACTGTACCGATTTCGATATTGATATTTTCTACATTGGCAAGCACCAAATTTCATCGAAATCGGGTCATCGTCGCGGTAGAAACATACATACGTACAAAACATGTTATTTCGCCCCCAATCCGATTTAGAAACAATTCAATTGTTCCTATTCACAGATGTACTGGGCCTCAGGTCTCCATATCTACACACCATTGCCGTTCCAGCCCGCCAAGAACGGATTGGGCTCGTTGTTCAGATCGCATCTATTTCTCAACGCTGGGTGCTTGACCGATGATGGTGAGTGGTATATCCTTTACTATTGAACGTGCTGTAGTGGAGTTTGTGGCGCCACTTCTTCTCCACTTGCGCTTTGGAAGTGGTGGTAAACTTAAAATAAGTAACAATTGACGTCAATAAGTGATAAGAATATCCTTTATTGAAAATAAACAATTTGAATATTGAATTTGAATATATTTATTTGTACTCGTGTTTTCGAAAACGGCTCTAACGATTTCTTTGAAATTTTAAATATAAGTTCTTACATAGTAAATAAGATAATCTAGCTAGGTTCCATGTCTGGGAAAATTCATTTTACCCATATTTTTACGCAAAAAGATTTTCTGCATAAAACAAGGGAGGCTCGGGCGCCCAGGTACTTTTATTTATATGACTAACTGTGCTCTGCGGTTTCAGCCGCAAGCTGTCCAATGCTGGACATAGGCTTCGCCCAAGGATTTCCAAAATTAATTCTTTAGGTCATCCGACTATCTATCAGGTGGTCAGATTGTCTTACATTCCAATTTTGTTCTTAAGTTTTTGTTCATCATCATTTTGTGTAGGTGACAAGGTCAGATTTTTTCAATTTTTTTTATCGTTCCAGTAGTTTCGAAGCCTATTCGATGCAAACAATCAAATCTTTCCTCTTTATAATCTACTAGCGAACCACCCCGGTTTCGCATGGGCATAAAAATCTTCCTCTTGAATCACCTGCAAATCCGTTGCGTAGTTTAAAAGATTTAAGCATACAAAGGGACATAGGGACAGAGAAAGCGACTTTGTTTTATACTATGTGTAATGATGATAGTGATACTTAATATAATAAAGCTGAAGAGTTTGTTTGTTTATTCATAACTTGAATCCTACTGGTCGGATTTGCAAAATTTTTTTTGTATATGAAAGTCTGATTCTTGGGGAAGGTTATAGGCTACATACACACCAATTCCCGCGGTTTCACTCGCCATTGGTGTGTAACTGTATATATTACAATAATCGTCACAAAAACCCAATATCAATATACTAATAATTTTCCATCCACCCTAAGGTTGATTGAAAGACATTGCTTTAGCGAAAGTCTGCCTTTGCGCCTCATTATTTAAGTAAAGCTGTTTATTTATATTCTTAAACACACTAGCAGCATATGAAGCTGATGCGTGTGCATCTTAAGTTTGGAAATTTTAATCATTGTCTATTTTTAAAAGCGTTGACTGAAGGTGCAGCGATTGTATTGTTTTATGTAATTTTATTATTTTGCGGTGCAATAAAGAATATTTGTATTGTATCCCCAACACACAGACGAGAAATCCAAGACGTCGACGTTGGAAGCGTTGTCGGTAGCGCGAGTTTCGTGCGGCGCGGGCGTCGCCTTGCGGCTGGGGAGGGTGGCGCGGCTGGAACTCAACTACTGCGTGCCCTTGAAGGCCCGGCCCGGGGACAAGCCAGCCCCGGGACTGCAGTTCGGAGTCGGTGCTCATTTCCTGTAGATGTGAGTTATATAACTGTTCTTCCCTTAGATCATATACACTTCCCTCCACCTTCCATGGCTCTACCAACCTCTCGGTTATACGAGCCGAATCTCGGGAGAGTGCGCTGTACTAGCATTTCGCATCTCTTTCCAGTCGCACTTGCTTGATCTCCCTACAAGTTCTCTATAGTGTCGCCTATCTATGCAATCTCCCTTAGATCATATACCTAAATTTCAGCGTTCAGAAGACGAAGAGAAAAACTGAAACTGAGACAAACTCAATGACATAGAAGACAGAAGCTGGCCTCAGGCCGAGAAGCCAAGCGAGGCGTAAGTGTGAACGTAAGCCCCCTAAAGTTGGGGGCGAGTTATTAAAATGCAATGATTGCATAGATAAGCGGCACTATAGATTTGTAGGGAGATCAAGCAGGTGCGACTGGAAAAAGATGCGAAATGCAAGTACAGCGCACTCTCCCGAGATTCGGCTCGTATCACCGAGAGGCTCGTATCACCGAGAGGTTGGTAGAGCCATGGGAGGTGGAGGGAGATCATATACCTATAGATTTATCCATAGCGCGGCCGCACATGAAACAGGTAATCAAAACTAATTTCGTGAATATTTCCCTCACGCCGGCCAAACATCACAATCAATACTGATCATACTATTTAACGAGGCTTTGTCTTTTTTTTTTAATCAATAATCATTTATTTTTTGTAAACGTGTGGAAATAAGGATGGTACATAAATATTATAGTACATACATGTTTGGCCTATCTGGCATACAAAAATGACGTCAGCGGTGTCACACGTTCTTTAAAACACACATATTACAAAAAAACAAAGAATTTCACTGTTTGTTTAGAGTTTTGTACGGCGTTCAAGATAGGTCAAACAAAGAAAAACGGGCACGCTGACAAAGGCAGAAATATATCTTTGGTCCTTATCGTTTTCATGGGCTTTCCTATTTCGCCATCTCATTAATGCACTAAATGACAAATCGTAGCTACATCTTCTGCATTATAAATCTATGGTTTTTCCAGTTATATGTGTGGATCGTGCTCCACCCCTATGTAACAGTGTTACTCAGCAACTCTAACTATGAATGCATGTGTCCCGGCCGTCCGTGCTTTGGTTATTTGTCATTTGCTAGCATTTGCCCGCGATTTCGTCCGTGCATAAGTCGAAATGGTTCTAAGAGAATTATTAATTTACTTTTTACTTTATTTTTTTTAGTTAAATTGTACAATTTTACTTTATCAAAGCGTGTTTCCTAGATGCATCTTTAGCTTACGCTTCAGAGCCCAAAGTACGCTTTTAATCATGGTCTTCAGTTGGCGGTAATGGTTAACGGAGTTAATAAAGTATCGACTGCCGTCTGACCTCCGTAACCATTTTAACAGGGAAACCAGACCAATAGGAACATGATCCGGGTGTGTTAGTGGACAACACTGTCAGATTTTTAGGCTGTCTAAAGGTATCTGATACACAATAAAGATCTAGCGATAACAGCCTTCAGTTTATAACACGCCATTAGCGGCGACCAATCCAACTCAAAACCACACCTTGGTTTGTTTAACGTGCATTTCAATTTATTTATTGCATTCACATTGTACAAATAACAGTTGGTAACTAATTAGTATACACTGAAGTCACTGTCCTTTTATGTAGCACAATATGAACCCTGTCGGGCGTAGCAAATAGGAAGTGGAACGGCAAGCGGGTAGTGGATAAATAATTATTCACTACCCGCTTGCGTGCATTATCAGTTACAGCAAATAATTAACCCCCGACGCAAAAAGAGGGGTGTTATAAGTTTGACGTGTCTGTCTGTCTGTCTGACTCCGGCATCATAGCTCCCGAACGGATGAAGCGATATCAATTTAGTTTTTTTCGTATTAAAGGTGACATACGGGCGAGTGTTCTTAGACATGTTTGATGAAAATCGGTTGAGCCGTTTAGAAGTTGTGGGGGTGAAAGTGGGGAAGAACAGCGGAATGTCTGCAAATTTATTTTTATTTGAGTGGGGTCTCAAATGAAAGCGCATCACGTGCTCATTACAAAATAATATGTTTAATGAAAATCGGTTGAGCTGTCACAAAGCTCTGGGGGTGTAAGTGGGGAAAATACCCAATGTCTGCAAATAATATGTGGGGGGTAAATCAGTCGACCGCCACCACTAAAAAGGAAATGTGTTGTGGGTATTTTTAAATTTTAAATTTAATGTTATTTTAGCAATAACTTGTTCCAGATTGTTCCTGCTAAGGGCGCGCCGCACGGAAAGCGAATACGAATTATTTATTATTTGTGTAAATACAATAATGATTTGAAGTTGGCAACATTGCGCCCACCACGTGGTCCGTACGCCTGTTTACCGACGTAGTGTCAAATTCAAATTCAAATTGTTTATTTTCAATATAGGATATTCTTATCACTTATTGACGTCAATTGTTACTTATTTTAAGTTTACCACCACTTCCAAAGCGCAAGTGGAGAAGAAGTGGCGCCACAAACTCCACAGCAGCATTTTCTTCAAAAACGTCAATTCACAAAATTTGAGTCAAATCAGACGAGTTTACATTTGAATATTTTTATAATTATTAATAAAATTATATATTAAATAAATATTGAGGATTATTGAAATAGTTTAATAAAAATGTCAAGTAATAAAAGATGTCATGATAAAATAAAAAAATAAAAAAAAATAATGTACTGAATGTACATATGATCAATTTTTAGCTATAGTTTGGAGGACTCCGCACCAAGCTTAAGTTACACATCCTTGTCATTGAGAAAATCATGAGCGCTATAATAGGCTTTTTTACAAAGTAAATTCTTAACATGTGCTTTGAATTTTCGGTCAGGCAAACTAAGGACCGACTCTGGAAGCTTATTGTAATAGTGTATACAGTTACCCAAAAATGAGTCATTAACTCTACTTAGCCGATATGATGGGAGATATAATTTATTTTTATTCCGTAAGGGTCTATCCGTAACATCGCAAATTTTTTTAAAAGAAGAAATATTTCTCCTGGTATACATAATAACCTCAAATATATATTGAGAAGCGAGAGTTAAAACATTAATATCCTTAAACAACTCCCTAAGCGACTCCCTTGGTCTTAAACCATAAATGGCACGAATTGCCCGCTTTTGCAAAATAAAGATAGTCTTTATTTCACTTGCCCTTCCCCAAAGCAATAGTCCATACGACATTAAGCTATGAAAATAACTAAAGTACACTAGTTTAGCAGTTTCCACATCTGCTATTTGTCTGATTTTTCTGACAGCATAAGCGGCAGAACTAAGTTTTTTAGCTAGGCTTGTAATGTGCGAACCCCATTGCAATTTAGAATCAATTGTGATTCCTAGAAAGGTGGTATTATCTACAAGTTCTAAAATCTCTCCATTCAACGTGACATCAACTTGAACCTGCCTCACGTTTGGTAGTGTGAATTTTATGCATTGGGTCTTATTAGCATTAAGCATTAAGTTGTTAGTTGAGAACCAATTAGAGATGGTATACAAAATATTATTCACATGATTGGTATTTACACTACGGCGATTCATTTTAAAGATTAAAGATGTATCGTCTGCAAATAAGACTATATCAGCGTTCTTTTCAACCGCGTAAGGCAAGTCATTGACATAAATCAAAAAGAGGAATGGTCCAAGAATTGAGCCTTGAGGCACGCCAATTTTTACTGTTGATCCGTCTGATTTGACACTATTTATATCAACAGTCTGACATCTATCACTTAAATAAGATCTTAGTAACTCAATTGACTTAGTATCAAAGCCATAATGAGAAAGCTTGAGCAAAAGTGTCTCATGATCAACACAATCAAATGCTTTAGAAAGATCACAGAAGACCCCGATAGCATCCTGTGATTCTTCCCACGCGTTGTATATATGAGTGATGAGTGCCACTCCCGCATCGGTTGTTGATTTACCGGCAGTAAAACCAAATTGTTGACTGTGAAAGAGGTTGTAGGTCTTAAAGTGCAGTAGCATTTGGTTGAGCATAATCCTTTCAAACACCTTGCTCAATACTGGCAAAATGGAAATAGGTCTGTAATTGCCAGGTTCTAATTTATCTCCTTTTTTGAATAATGGGATTAGTTTACTGTATTTCATTAAATTTGGAAAAATACCTTGATCGATACATTCATTAAAAATAAAAGCTAAATCTGAAGCTACAACATTGATAATGTGATAAATCACGCTAACAGACATACCCCAGTGATCCTCGGACTTTTTTAAGTTAAGCTCTTTAAAAGTTTTAACAATATCACTGGGGTGTATGTAAGAGAAATCAAACTTGGAGTTGCAAGGGGTGACATTCTCTTTAAGCAATGTTTCAGCAGCTTGTGGGCAAGAATTTATATTTGAAGTTATTTGCAATGGAATGTTTGTAAAATAATTTTCAAAAGAATTTACTATTTCTTTAGGGGAAGAAATTTTTTGATCTTCGAATTTGATTTCTTGAATATTTTCCCTTACTTTACATTTCCCAGTTTCTTTATTTATGACCCTCCAAGTCTCTTTCATTTTGTTAGGAGCAACATTAATCTTTTTTTTAATGTAATTAGCTTTAGCCATCCTGCAAACAATTTTGAAAGTCTTCGAGTAGTTTCTAACATAATCAACAAAACAGCTATCAAAAGTGTACTGTTTTTGGGCATACAAATCGAACAGTTTTTGTCTACTTTTATGAATACCCACAGAAGCCCATTCACTAAATTTTAATATATTATTGCGCTTAAGCTTTTTTTGTTTAAAATTTTTGGAGAAACTGTCAGAAATAACACTAAATAGTTTATTATAGTGACTATCAGGATTGTTATCTGTATAAGTCATTGAGCCTAGTTTATTCTCTATTGAGTTTTTAAATTGAGTAATTTTTTCTTTTGTGATGGGTCTACACATAAAACTTTCTTCTGTTACACGCGAATTTTTATTAAGAGTTATCAATTGACCACAATGATCCGAGGGTAATTTACTGAAAACAATTTTACTTAGCGGTTTTTGGCTACTGAAAAAATTATCAATACATTTAGCCGAAGTGGCTGTAAATCGGGTTGGTTCAAAAAATACATTATCTAGATTATAGCTACTAAATAGGTTTAGAAATTGGGAGCTTGTTGCAGAATTTACTAATATATCAATATTAAAGTCGCCACAGATAATTAATCCTTTCTTACTCTTTGATGCTACTGTAAGAACACCATCAACAACTTCCAAGAAGTCACCGAAATTACTACTGGGTGGACTGTACACACATAAAATTATAAATTCCTCAAGCTCGGCGCAGGATACCTCAGCACAGCGTTCAACAGAAAGTCTAGCTATGTCTGACCGCTCTTTATAGCGTAGACCATTTTTTATATAAATAGCGGAACCTCCTCTAATTGCAGACTTCCTCCTGAAACAGCTTGCAACATTAAAGTTGTTTAGACTAAGCATTGTCTCACACTCTTTAATCCAATGCTCTGTTAAACATAAAATATCTACATTTAATGTATCTAGAAATAATTCTACTATAAGTTCTTTGCCGGGAAGCCCTTCTAAGTTTTGATGTACTATTTTTAATTCCTGAGGGTTTCCCATTGTCTGGGTTTGCAGTTTAAATCTGCTATAGCGTCTCCTGAGTCACCATTACAAGTATTTGGCAACTCAGCAGATGTTGTCCTATGACTAGATGTTTGTTTACAATGTAAACTCGTCCAAAAATTAATAGTATAAGCTACAAGTGTAGCAAGCTTATGTCTATAAAAATTTGAAAGATAAAAATTATCTTTTGTCATAGAACATCCACTAATAAAGTTATTAGTGTCGAAATAAATTAATTTTTCATTATGACTACATGTCAAAGTATGTATTAAGTTATTAAATGAGTTAATGTTCTTATTTATGTTTGGAGGCTGGCAACTAAGATACGGAAATGCACATATAATTACTTTGAAAACATTTAAATTATTTAGGATATTAATACTAGAGATAATATCTTTTTTAAGCAATTTCTTACAGTTACCTACAAGTAATACAATAGTTGTATTGCTGTTAAATTTTTTTTGTTTAATTTTTTCTATTATTTGGTTGTAGGATGCATTAGGAAAGCAAAAACTAGTACAATTGTCTAAAATATTATTAAAAATACGACCCATATTACGACCTAAGCTGTCAGAAAATATCAGAGTATTATGAGTTGGGTTGTCAGTTGCGACACAAGCTAATACAGCAGATCCTAACAAATCACTATCACATGAAGATAATACAGACACAGAGTTACATATGTCGGGTTTATTTAATATCCCACAAGTACATAGTTGTACTGCTGTTGTTAATTTCTCTTCAATATACCTACTGTCATTAATCAGTTGCTCCGTAGCCAACTCATGCTCAGTGATTTGCTTTTGCACTGAATCATACTTAATTTTAAGGCTGTAAAAATCGTCACTTAGTCTACTAATAAAAGATTTAAGTTTAGCCGTGTCGACACTGTACAACTCTTGACTTTCCGCCAATTGTTTTTTACTTATCTCGAGGTCTGAGCAAATTTTTGAATACATTTTCATACCGTTTTTAATTTTTGATATACAAGACTTCACTAAACAATTTTTTATCTGAGATTGTTTTTTCTTTATTATTCTATTTAATTTACAAATTTTTTTACACTTGTTATGACTGATTTTTGCCCGAGGCAATTTAATAATGCTGGGAGATGTGTCATTAGTTAGATCAATTACTGAAGAGTTAGCTGAAGGAGGCACAGTGGTAGATACAATGAGCTGGTCATAAAGGTTATTCACCTCCGATGACTGATGAGACTGCTTGTCTTGCTCGCAGTTGTTTATTTGATTTAGTGCCTTCTTCAGCTCCCTCTCCAACTCAGTGTTACGTGTAAGGATTTCCTCATACATATCACTGCATTGGCGGAAAGAATCTATTTTGGACACCAGTTGGTTAAGTTGGTCGTTTAACTCATCACAGTTTAATCTACTAGCCGATAGCTCAAGCTTCAAGTTCGAATTTATCTCTAATACAGATTGAAATTCCAGTTCGTTCTGTTCCCTTTCCAGTAGAAGTTTGTCATTTTCGTCTTTTAAAGCCTTTAGTTCGAGTAAGGCTGACTTTAACTGCATTTCCACTTGACGGGCAGTCACGGCTCTGCTTGAAGTAGACATTATAGACAATACAGAATAGATTTATATTTGCAAGGAACAGAACGAACAATTTATTTGCAATTAACCAGTAAAACCAACTGACCTAACCTTAACGTCAACTACCTACTTGAACAAAAATAAAAATACAAAATTTACAAAATATTGATTGTGAAAGTAAGTGAAGCGTATTTTAATCTGATAATCAGTGTTCAAAAAAACGTGGTGTAAGGTGAAAAGGAGTAAACGAAGCTAAATAGTTACCGATTTCGCCTTGTAAAAGTTGTAAACAAACGATACCGGCTTGTTACCCACTAACCTTTTTGTTCACTATTTATCCACCAAATACACTTATTTTCACTACACAAATATTTAAATTCACAAATATTATTACTATTTTATACAGTTATTGTACTTTTATTATAATTTATGTGCATTTAAATTTAATTAAACAAATAGAAATACGGAGCTAAATAATTGACAAGTGAGCTCCAGTGTTGCCAGCCGCCAAAAGTGTGTTTTAAATTGTTATGTGCTGTACAATACATTGTTTAGTTTTGAAAAAGTTATTTTATTTATTCACTAGCTAGTGCCCGGGACTTTGCTCCCGTGGGAATTCCGGGAATATAGCCTATATGTTCCAGGGTCTAAGCAATCTCCATTCCAAATTACAGCCAAATCCGTTCAGCCGTTCTTGAGTTAATAATCTTCAATATTTAATAATAAACTTATTGTGATTATAAATATATTCAAATGTAAACTCGTCTAGTTTGACTCAAATTTTGTGAATTGACGTTTTTGAAGAAAATGCTGCAGTGGAGTTTGTGGCGCCACTTCTGCTCCACTTGTTAGTTCCACTATTTATAACTCAAGAATGGCTGAACTGATTTGGCTGAAAATTGGTGGAGGTAGCTTAGAACCAGGAGAAGGACATAGGGTACCTTTCATCCCGGGAAAAGCACTGTTCCCGAGGGGAGTTAATCGGGGCGAAGCCGCGGGCAAAAGCTAGTGAAGTATAAAGAATACAAAGAGTAGATGAAAAAGCCACAAATAGATCTTATGTAAAAAAAATTCGGACAAATCACACAGATTGAGATAGCCCCAAAGTATGTTCGAGACTTGTGTTATGAGATACTAACTCAACGATACTATATTTTTTAAAAGAAATACATATATAGATAAACATCTAAGTCCCAGGCCAATCAGAAAACTTCGGAAAAAGACCGGCCGTCTGCCTGACGTTGATCTTATGAATGCTGTTCTTGTCAATTCGCTACATTTAGGAACGAGAATATTACGACACGAGAAGTGGGAGTGTTCTATTCTCAAGCCACTCAGAGTAACTAATAAATACAAGGTTAATATAATAATTTATTTCAATTATCTAAAACTATATGTACAAAATTATTATAATTCACTAAATTATTATAACAAAAAATAATGTTTTCTTGCTACTAACAAAACATCTTTTTTCATTCAGAAATAAAATAAATAAGTATCACTCTATAAAGAACTTATTAGAAGTATGTACCTTAGAAGGGTAATGTAGTTAAATTACTATTAATACCACAGAACAGAGAAATATTAATAAAATGTCATAAGGTTGAACATCGCGTAAATTTTTGACTTTTGTGAAGTTAAATAATGAACTTATATCACATTGTCACACGGCTGAATTTTGAATATCACATACATCTATACATTTTTAAAATGAACCTTACTGCTTAACAATAAGGTTGAAAATTATATTAATATTTTTTTGCTGGAAAGCATTTTATTCTGAAATCTAATGACATTGCTTTAAAGTCTAAATTTAATTAAAGGTCTCGTTCATACAAGTTGTCATAGTGTAACCTAGATTGCAACATGTCATTTTCGTTCAGATCTATGCTGAGGGGCGGTATCATAGCTCCCGCTACGGATCTGAAATAAAAATAGTACATATTATTGAACGAAATGAAGTATGAACGATTGAAATGAAGTATGAACGATTGAAATGAAGTATGAACGATTGAAATGAACTATGAACGATTGAAATGAACTATGAACGATTGAAATGAACTATGAACGATTGAAATGAACTATGAACGATTCAAATGAAGTATGAACGATTCAAATAAACGACGATCGTACAAAAGCCCACTAATAAAGGCGGAAGTGTATGTATGTGACTTCTACACGCTCAAACGGCTGGGTCGTTTTTAATGAAATTTGTTATGGATTTAGCAAATAACATTGGGTTAACAAATAGGATACTTTTAATCCGCCAAAGTAAGCGATTCCTGTAGGCTTGTTCATAAAATCTGAAGTCAATGGCGCTTTATACTAATTTACTAGCGACCCGCCCCGGCTTCGCATGGGCATAAAAACATTCCTCTTAAATCACTCTTAAAAAAAACCGCATTTAAATCCATTGCGTAGTTTCAAAGATTTAAGCATACAAAGGGACATAGGGACAGAGAAAGCGACTTTATTTTATACTAGCTGACCCGGCGAACTTCGTACCGCCTTAGCGTAAAGATTTTCTTAATATTTTTTTCCGTAAGAACCTTGTACAGAGTATTAGAAAAATACAAAAAAAAAAATCAGCCAAATCGGTCAAGTCATTTTCATGCTATGTCGTGACAACGGAAAACGGGTTTCATTTTTATATATATAGACTATAGACTATGTAGTGATTTGAACGAATGAATGAAACAAACAAAATGTGCGATCTCACCTGCCCTCGGCGTTGAGGAAGTTGAACGTAGAGCAAGCGTGTGCAATCGACAGAAGCTCCACGTTCAGATCGAGCGAGCGCGCCGCCTTAAAGGCAGTGTTCATCACCGAGCGATCGTTGCATTCAAGACCTACGATCTGAGGGAAAACTGCATTGAACCATGTATTCCCTAAGAAAAATATATAAAGTGGACACAAATCAACTGCAAATATTTTAAGGGCAGATACAGACCATTATACTGAACAACTTTTTCAAATAAACTTATGTCGAAATACGAAATTTTATTTTTCACTACATATTAAACTAGATCAGTGCCCCTAGTATGAGTTTTTCTTAACGCAGACGCTAGCGACTGCGTTAGCGATTTTGTATGGAATTTCTAAGTTGCCTTACTATCCGCCAGAGGCGCTGTAAAGGTTTGCCATACTAAATCGCTAACGCAGTCGCTAGCGTCTGCGTTAAGAAAAACTCATACTAGGGGCACAGCTAATTCTCAATTTGTATGGGAGGTCAATTTTTTTTTTTCGTATTTCGACATAAGTTTATTTGGGAAAGTTGTTCAGTTTAGTGGTCTGAATATGCCCTTAAAATATTTGCAGTTGATTTAAATTCACCTTATATAGTTATTTTTCTTGCAAAAATTTATTTAAGACTAGCTGTAGCCCGCGAACTCGTGCGCGTGGGCTTCGTTCCCGCTATCGTGGGATTATCGGGAAGTGCTCCCGAAATTTATTTATTTATTTATTTAACTTTATTGTAAAAATACAATAGGCGGACTTAATGCTAAAAGCATTATCTAACAGTCAACCTTTGGGTCAAGCAGAGAACAGTTTGTGGGTGCAAAAATAACATTTACTTAAATAACAAATATAATAAACTTACATAACATACATAATAAATAGTTAATATATACATATATATATATATATATACATACATACATACATATTAATACATATATACCTATCATAAAATATATTAGCCATAGTAAAAAAAAATATTAAAAGCAAAATAAACAATAGCAGCAATTCTCAATTTCCCCTCCCTTTCCGCTTCCTATAATTTTGAGAGTAGGAACTTGTAGACAAGCTTTTTGAAAGTAGCACGACTGGAGGCCTGCCTAATCGATTCTGAAAGCCGATTCCAAAGTCTTACTGCGGTCACGGCGAAAGATTTGGAGAAAAATTCAGTATGATGAGAAGGCGTTGCAAGAGACATATTATTAGAAGAACGCAGGTTTCTATCATGATTGGAACTTAAAAGTTTAAAATCACATTTCAAATTCCCGCGGGACATGCCCGGGAATCGCCCTATTCTATTATACAAAGTTTGTCATTACAATAACTAACATAAAAAAGAATTATTTTTTTAGCAGTTGGTCCCGGCTGACCTAGTAGTCGTTAAAGGAAGTCGGAGGCCGAGAGGCGGTTTCTAATAACTCTGACACCAGGGCGTGCATGGTCGATTGACAGAGACACCAATACTTCAAACAGAGAAAAGGACCATTCATCATCAATTCGTGTATTAGATACGGTCGATAACCATGCACACCCTGGTGTCGGAGTTCTACGGAACCACCTCTCGGCCTCTGACCGCGATGAAATATATGTTGAAGATGCAACTAAAACACGCTAAGTACCCTTAGTAAGAGCAGACGCTGGCGAAGCGACTGCGTTAGGATTTTTGTATGAAATTTCTTAGTTGCCTTACTATCCGCCAGGGGCGCTGTACAGGTTTGTCATACAAAATCGCTAGCGTAGTCGCTAGCGTCTGCGTTTACAAAATCTTATACTAGGGGTACTTAGCGTATGAAGTCTTGACAACTTACCAAAATATCTACATTGGGCTCCAAAAGCTTGAAGAGTTTCAATGACTGCTCGGTGATGTCGTGTGAACTGCGCACTTGCCAAGACAGGGCCGTCCTGAAAATAAAATATCAAAAACTAGCTGTTGACCGCGGTTTCCCTCGCCATTAGTGTCAATGTACTATTTATTGGCTTTCATATACAAAAATAATTTTGCAAATCCGACGAGTAGTTTTCAAGTTATAAGCGTTCAAATAAACACACTCTTCAGCTTTATTATATAAGTATAGATGTACTTTTTGGCGCCAAAAATAGGCCAATTTAATTTATAAAGTTTTTGTGGCAACCACATTTTTCATATCCAACTTTCAACTAATATTATAAATGCGAAAGTGAGTTTGTATATTTGTTTGTTGTTTATTTGTTACCTCTTCACGCCCTATCTACTGAATCAAACTTCCTGAAATTTTGCATACACATAGATAGAAGTATTGAAAAGGAGATATGGTACTTACCGTAATTTCATTCCGGCAAAAAGCATTGTAACCGAGGGAAATTCACGCGGGCGAAGCCGCGGGAAAAGCTAGTACCCTATAATCAACATTTGGCGAGGGTAACACGGTAAATAGATCATGCGCACCCTGGTGTCAGAGTTTTTCGAACGCGCCTCTCGGCTTCTTAACGACCACCAGATGGCAGCGGGGACCAACGGCTTAACGTGCCTTCCGAAGCACGGAATCATCTTCCCTATCAGATAATCAGGCCAGGGTTGGTTAGCCTAGTAACACACAAGATATAAACCATCACACATACAAGTCAAATACATAACCCTCATTTTTTTAGTTATTCACAGATGGGTAAAACAATGACATATGTTCTTACCTCGGAAATATGGCTATAGGCCCCAGCACTGTAACACCATTATTAAGCCGAAAACCATACTGAAACAACATAAGCCATTTTAATTTATTATGATACTAGCAACCCGCCCCAGCTTCGCATGGGCATAAAAACCTTCCTCTTGAATCACTCACTCTATCTATTAAAAAAACCGCATCAAACTCCGTTGCGTAGTTTTAAAGATTTAAGCATACATAGGGACAGAGAAAGCGACTTTTATACTATGTAGTAATGCATGAGAATGAGAACAAATGATTTATGATGGCTCCCAACGAGGGATCTCCTCATGGGTTAACATCACCAATGACGACCTCTGTGGCCTAATGGTCGTAGCAGATAGCCACCAAGCAACGTAACTACCTTCCGTCATGCCAGCCTGCCGAGGTTCCCGGTTCGATCCCTGATCAGGTCAAAATGGGAAAATGACCTTTTTCAGATTGACCTGGGTCTTGGATATTTAATTGTATCCTACTTCATACTCTTATTATAAACGCGAAAATTTGTATGGATGTTTGTTACTCTTTCACAGAAAAACGGCTGAACCGATTTGGCTGAAATTTGAAATGGAGATTGCTTAGACCCTGGAAAACACATAGGCTATAATTTTATCCCGGAATTCCCACGGGAGCGGAGCCCCCGGCAAAAGCTTCTACAATATAATGCCTGTATGATACTTAATTAATTTGTATGCTATAGTATATCTATATCTATACTAATATAATAAAGCTGAAGAGTTTGTTTGTTTGAACGCTTATAACTTGAAAACTATTGGTCTGATTTGCAAAATTCTTTTTATATATGAAAGCCTGATTCTTGGGGAATGATATAGGCTATAGTACATACACACTAATGGCGAGTGAAACCACAGGGAACAGCTTATTACAAATATTGTAGAAAACCAGAGTAGAAAAGTTGTAAATAGAAAATCAATAGTGCCTTACTCACAGTGGCATAAGCGTCTATCATGAGACCCAGGTCTGGTTCTATATTGAGCACTCGCACTGTGGTCTTCCCCTCTCCTTCATAGGCTGCTTTAGCGTAGTTAGCTGCTCTAAAATGAATTAAATAGGTATAGTTGCCGGCATGTAAGTTGGCAAGAAACTTAAATTACCTTAAATCAGTAGCCGATTTTCATACAAATTTTAACGTGCATGTTCCGTTTGTGACCAACTTACGTGCCGTACGTGCGTATTATACTCATTTATGTAATAAGTGAATTAAAGCGTTAATTTTTTATCTAACTGTGTGGTCACAGACTGCAACAGGCTCCCTGAGAGTGTCATTGCTGCACCATTAGTAAACGCTTTTAAAAATAGATTAGACAATATATAAAATCTCCAAACTTAAGATACACATGCATCAGCTTCATATGCTGCTAGTGTGTTTAAGAATATAAATAAATAAATAATCATTCATTTAGTAAGGTTGCCTGAAAAATAGTGCTGGGAAGCCTCGTTGAGGGTAATGGAAGTTTAATTCCTCTGCCTGTCTTTATACTAGTGACGTGCATCCCATAAAAATCCCAGTCTGCTTCCGTTTGACTTGTGTACTCTGTAACTTAACAAAAGTTACCAGTGAAAAGTGATTACGAGAAATGTAAATAGTTTAGTGTAGGTAGTTTGTGCAACATTGGTACAAGGTCGACCTGGATTTGATTAGCTGAATTAAGTACAAACATGCGGTAAGCTGAAGCTTTTAATACATTCATTGATTTATGAGCTATTGGCCGATCACGTAAAAAATCTGTATACATATATAGAAATTATGTCATTACATAAATGCAAATAATTTGTGCAGAGAGTCTGTCTGCATGCTGATTCTCTTGTTATTCCCGCAGTCTAGGTAGGTCTGTATTTCAATTGCTGTTAGAACGGAAGACTCGCTTCTCAAACTGAACTCTCACTTGGCTGATTTTATTTTGCCTACCCAGGGAAAAACTCTGTACACATCACTACTATATATATTTGTTCACATACATGCCTACATATAATCACGTTTTTAACCCATATGGGGTAGACAGAGCCTAGAGCCATAAGACAGACCATGTGTAGCATAATGATAGTTGAAACAGGAAATCAATAGTGATGGGTTGCTAGCCGCATAGCCTATATCATGATTTCCCCATTCGGCGATTCCCTTAGATATGTCCCGGTCCCCGGTCAGGTCAACATAAAAAATGATATTTTTCTGATTGGTTTGGTCCTGGATGTTTATCTAATTGGTTAGTTAAATAAATATAGTATCGTTGAGTAATCCCATAACACAAGTCTCGAACTTACTTTGGGGCTTACTCAGTCTGTGTGATTTGTACGTAGGTCTATTTAATTATTTATTAAAATCGTTAAAAGATAAATTTAACGTTAATTACATTATGACATGAAACTTACTTAATCAACGGCCTCTGTCTTGTTGCTGCGACACTAATTTGTTTTATTTTGTTAGCTAACATTTTTGTAAGGTGAATTTCTGCTTATTACAAAAATTATGAACATGAAAGGTAATATTTTCTTTTCACACCACTTCACTTTGTAAAAATAACATAACCTACTAATAAACAGCTGAGTTGACTTGTTGACTGTCAATGTCACAGAACAATATTACTCCTTTTTTTAAATTGTTTTATGGCCCTGGATTCGAAGTCTTTTATGGCCTGAATATAACTCCTAGCGGAGGTCAATGTCAAATCAATCTGAGTGAAATGCAATGTTGCCAGTAGAAGTTTAAATGTGGTTCGTTCCGTCCGTGTGATGGTCAGTGACGTGACACGCTTTTATTAGCTTCACTTGTAAGTAAACTAGCTGTTCCCCGCGGTTTTACTCGCCATTAGTGTGTATGTACTATATAGCCTATAACCATCGCCAAGAATCAGGCTTTATATGCAAAAAGAATTTTGCAAATCCGACCAGTAGTTTTCAAGTTATAAGCTTTCAAACAAACAAACTCTTCAGCTTTATTATATTAGTATAGATTGTAACTATGTACCTATGTAAGAAAATCTGCACACGCTCTGAGCTCTGAGGGTCACTACCGTCTCGTCAATACATGATGTAAAGCGACATCCTCTTACTCACTGGATCTTGCATGGTTTTAAGAGACGGTAGTAACAATGACAATACATGACATGACTAGCTAAGAAACGTCATTCATTAAAAATCCACTATGGCGGGCTGGCTGTTTGAAATCCACTCCGATGTATCATGTATCAAATGAAAGGGTTTGCTGTCAGCATAGATTAAAAAAAAAATTGCGTCACTTAAAATAGATATAACATATGACACTAAATGTATGGGAACCGCACGCTTATTACCTATCTTGCAAAAGCAAAGCGATAGCAAAAATCGCACAATATTTGCACAAAAATCGCAAATTCGTATTACGTACAAGCAAAACAAAACCATAGCAAAGCAACAGACGTATAATATAAGCAGACCCTATGTAAAATCGTAGCTATAGTTATACTTTTGTCTAAGACTTCCTGCCTCTTTCTTACCAATGGCGTCCTCATATACGCCGTCCTCTTTTTTCCTTTATAGCAACACTTACGCAAACATAAACAAATGACGCCGCGAAGCGAAAGAATGATGGCGGAATTTTTACGAATAAAAAAAAAATACGGATGAGTTGATTTTTTTTTTTACAACATCATAAGAGTCCCAGAAATACATTTCTGTAAATAAAATATTTTTAAACCCCCGGGAAAAAAACTAGATTTTTATTATAAATTATGTTACCAGAACTTAAATATGGCAATGTAGAAAGTGAAACATTCGCATAGAGCCACGACTTACAACTGCCAATGTCACTGTCATTCAAACTGACTTGAACTCTGTAGATTGCGGTCTACATAAAGAAAGTGCAAAGCAATAAATAAATATATTGACTTTCCTAATATCCTAACCTAGTACTCTACTATAATCAATTAAATCAACTGTTAATGTCGATTTGACAATGCTAGCAACTGTCAGTGACTGATGTTTCAGTTCAGTTGTGGTTGGGTGGGTTTTGTTTTAAATATGGCGATGGAAAATGAAACAAAAGGACGACTTTTAAAAAACGGAATAATTAAAAAACCCCGGGGTTTATAATTATTTAGTGGTGGTAAACGTGTAATTAGTTAAGTGTTCTTGCTAATGCGATTTGTTTCAAGTTATCTATATTTTTTGTTTTTTTTTCGTACAAACGATGTATGGGGCTTCGCCAGGATTCTTTTGGTCGGACGCCATATTGATGAGTGACGCTGTCAATGTAAACTACGACGTTTTCTGCCGAAATAAAGTGAAATACTTGTGGATAGTGCTCAAATATTTATTAAAATACAAACTGAAAAATGGTGAAGTGCAGTGCGTACAAATGTAACAGTGCAAGTTACAATAAAACACCTGGATTAAGTTTTCACCGGTATGTATGGAATCTCTTTGTTTACATGATTGTTTGTCGTGTTTTGTTTTATTTGTAAATGCTGTTAATGTTGTGAAACTGATTTTTAAAGATAGTAAACAGTTTCTAATATCTATCAACGCAGTAGCTTCGCCTATTTTATCAAATTTTTTAGTTTTTGTTCTACTAGGTATCTAGATTTGACAGTTCATGTACTCGTCAAATTTTGTGGGCCGAACTCAGGCAGAGCGATAATTTTAGCAATTTTAGTATAGTAAGACTATACCTATCGTATTTTCAAAGTAAACAAACTGTTGGTATGTTGGTTCTAAAACACTTATCTTCCTTGTTAAATCTGGGGGCACGGAAAGGCAGTGCCCCCGCCAAGAGGAGCCGCGAATCATATTTATTTCACAACATATTACAATATTTTAGCCACATAAATCCTACTCTTCACATTGTTTTAAAGAGGACACAAATTGTCCCAAGTATATGAGTGTGTATATGTATATATGTTACTTAATAAATTCGGACATAACCTTAGTTTATTAGTTATCAAATTATTGTTACTACTATCCTATTTAACCATCTCAAGATAGAAAGCCAGTAGGCTTATCATATGGGTTCATCTTTTAATGTTTATTTTATAATGTGAGTTAAGTACACATAGCGTGTAATTGGTACATAATACATACTTATTAATTTATTATGATCTATACATACAGTAAATGCAAGCATGGAAATAAAGATACAAATGCTTCAGCATTAAATTACACTAGTAGCATTAATATTTGATCGATGATATAAGTAAAATAAGTGCCCATGTTATCGGTATTGTTACAGGTTTCCAAAGGAGGATGACTTAAAGAAAATCTGGGTGCAAAACATGCACCGTGAAAACTGGCAACCCAAGTCAAGCAGTGTTTTGTGTTCTAAACATTTTGAACAACACCTAAAAGATACCAGTGCATTTTGCACAATACTCCGACCCGGAGCAATCCCAACTTTATTTGAAGAATATTCAGAAGTAAGTGTAACACATATACATGCTCAATTATTTTGAATATCTATTTTCCATGCATTAACTGCTCAGGCAGTTAGCCTCCGTGGTTTAGTGGTCCTTAACATCCAGAGGTTGTGGGTTTGAATCCCACAGAAAGCATTATTTACACATACAGCTGGCATGCTACGCTGTGGGTCCCTTTATGATTCTATTAGTTAGGTTTCCCTGCATAAAGATTACAGAAGTCAGACAATAGTCGCTCCACTTTTAAATAAAATCTGTCAAATTTGGGATCATGATTAAAAGCAACAGGTTCTGAAGCTTTACCCTGAAGAAACAACCGGGATATTATATATTTATGTTTTTGGAAAATACAGCTTTTGTTTACAAAGTAAAATGAAACATTTGTTCCCTAATTTTAGTCATTTTAACAACATTGTTTATTTATTTTTATTACAGGACGAAGAAAATTTGCCACCAACTGCATCTTCCAGGAAAAGATGTGCTGCTGGAAAATTTGTATCTTTACTACAGGATGTAAATGTACCCGAACCACAACCATGTTCTTCAACCCATAAAGAAACCTCACATTTTTATAGTGATACAAACAAGAATGTAAGCAATTTATAAGAACATATAATTAGTTGTTCATAATCCAATACAAACATTTATTTGTCACACAACTGCTTGTCACAAGAAAAAAACAAACCTATGTTCCCATGATAAGTAGTTTTACTTGTAAACTACTAAAATAATCTTTCTTTTAATAAGTTTCCTTGTGTCTTATTAGCTTACTAAGTATGAAGTAATACAATAATTATGTCTTTCATATGTAATACTTCTTTTGTATTTGGTTAATCTGTTGAGCTACTTCTTAAAACATTATTTTAACATTACAGAATGAAAACAAATCATCAGTATCTGAATCTCAACGGAAAATATGTGCTTCTGGCTATATTGCATCTGTACTACAAGATGTAAAAAACGTTTTAGAACCCCAACCATCTTCATCATCCTACCGTATTTCCCAAATTCATGGAACAAAGAAGGTAAAGCTATTATTAAATGTAAATTACACTAGATATAAGCTGATGCTGTGCTTTATTAGATTTGGAGATTTTTTCTTTCATTTTTTTATCCTTATAATATTTTTTCTTTTCATATTTAGATTTAAGTTCATTGGGAAAAGTTGATTAATATCATGGACTTATCTTCAATTAGTTTTAGTATAAATTTTTATTAGACGTTATAATATGTACATAATTATCAAATTGGGTTTGGTTCAACCCTAAAGAGATTAGGTATTTTGTATATGTATTATATCTATTACTATTTTATAATAATTTGCTTACATAGTGATTTTAATAACAACATGAAAATTGTTCCAGATTGAAGATCATCGACGTTGTTCAACCAAGGAAGAGAAGCTGAAACGCATAATTACTTTAAAAAATAAAAAAATTAAGACTTTACAGCAAAAAGCAAGGCGCCTTAAAAGTAGAGTGTGTAAGCTGTCAGACGTAATAAAGAGCCTGAAAGAAAAAATTAGTCAAGATGATGTCAGTATTTTATCAAGTATACCAGTGAATAACAAGGAATTTTTTGCACGGTTTATAAAAAAAGAAAAAGGCTTAACTTTACAAAAATCTTATTCTCCAGAGTTGAGGTCGTTCGCACTTCAATTACACTTTTATTCGCCTAGGGCTTATAACTATGTAAGGAATACTTTTAACACGGTTCTACCTCACCCAGGCACATTATCACGTTGGTATAAAAACATAGACGCAGAACCAGGCTTTACGTCTGAAAGTTTTGAAACTTTAAAAGCTTTATCCAATAATAGTGAAAAAAAAGTATAAGTCAATTTAAGCATTGACGAAATGGCCATTAGAAAGGGGTTAATTTGGGATGGAAGTGAAAATAAATACAAAGGCTATATTAATACTGGCACCAGAGTTTCCGACGATAGTCTTCATTTGGCAACACAAGCCTTAGTAATATTGGTAACGGCAATAAATTTTAACTGGAAGCTACCTATCGCCTATTTTTTTATAAATTCAATGACAGGTGAACAGCGCGCCAATGTTGTCAAAATGGCTATAGAAATGCTATACAAAATTAATGTATTTGTATGTGGATTGACTTTTGATGGAGCTGCATCAAATGTTAGCATGGCGACGCACCTAGGATGTGATTTCACTTTTAACGATAATTTTAAACCTTATTTTAATTTTCACAGTTTAAGAGTCAATGTATATTTCGATCCATGTCATATGATAAAATTAATAAGGAATACACTAGGGGACTTCAAAACTCTGATTGATCCAGACGGCGATATAATTGATTTTAAATATCTCCATTTATTGCATGATTTGCAATCTAACAAAAATCTCCATTTAACTAATAAATTGAAACAGGCGCACATAATGTTCTCAAAACAGAAAATGAAAGTTCGACTTGCAACACAACTGTTGAGCAAATCTGTAGCCGATGCACTTTCTTTTTGTAAGGACGATTTAGATATAGAAGAGTTTAAAGATTGTGCAGCTACAGTTAAATTCATAACAATAATAAATGATATATTTGACGTCCTCAACAGTCGATCAACCTTAGCACCAGGCTACAAAAAGGCACTGTGTGCTTCTAATATCCAAAAAAATTAAAGATGATTCTAAAGCTTGGATATCCTATTTAAGTAATTTAAAACTTTGTAATGGCAACTTAATAATAACTTCTCCACGTAAAACTGGTTTTATCGGTTTTATAATAGGATTGCATAGTGCCTTAAATATGTTCGATGATTTGATCTACAAAGAGAATTTAAGATTTTTCACGCTTTATAAAATTAGTCAAGATTTTCTAGAAATGTTCTTTGGAAAAATGAGAGCACAAGGTGGGTTTAACGATAACCCTAATGTGGTTCAGTTCAAATCTGCTTACAAAAAGAATCTCATACAAACAAAGCTTAAACTGCAAAAAGATGGATTTGCTACACCCAATTCAATTCTTACAGTAACTTCTGCTCGAAAAACTATAGAAACACTAAATAGTAGCACTCCAAGTTTTGAACAAAATATAATGGATCTCTGTGAAATTGACGATGTTGACTGTTTCCTTAATAATATTCTCTCAACTCCATTAGACGATTATACACATCATGTCACCATCTATATTGCAGGATTTATTGCAAGAAAAGTGGTCAAAGTTATTAAATGTTCAATTTGTCAGTTAATTGTGATAGGTGAAAAAGAAAATTTCTTATGTTCTCTGATAAATAAAAAGGATCGGGGAGGTTTAGTGTATCCCTCAGATGGCGTAATTAAAGTTGTTCAAACGTGTGAAAATTTTTTAAAGACAGTTCCTAATGAAATCAACTTTAATAGTTTGATTACTTACGTAGCCGATTCTGTAAATTACGGAACATTGTTTGTATCCGGAAACGAACACCATGATGCAAATCATTTACATCTTTTGGTCAGAGTAATAGTAAAATTTTATGTAGACTTGATTTGTAAATATAAATCTAAACAGTGTAATCTAACTGAGAGAAATTATTTGAAAAAAATCATACTTTTTAAAAATAAATAATTAACAAATAACTATTCAGTGATTTTATTTCCGTATTTTCCTGTAGTTTTCACCATTGTCTAGATATCAGCCAAAACTACAAAAATATAGGATTTACTTAAGTGTATTGTTGTTTTTTTAATTTTCTTCCAAGTAGTAAGTCAACAACAAAATTAACTAAACAAGAATATAACTTTAACCAAGGTTTATTCAAAAACGAATACCACAAATCGTAAAATTGTAATATATTTTATTTTATTATGTTTTATTTAGATTTTCAACTAATTTTTGTAAGATTTTTTTATTTTCGTTTTTAAGAAAAGTTAATTTAAACGTCTTGTGCATAGGTAAAAAAATACCTATACAGAAATCTGTTGCAGACTATACTTGCCTAACTTCTCGAAAGTTATACAATACAACACCACCACCATTGATCTTTTGGCGGTCAAAGCATTTCAATACAAGGTCAATTTAAATCAAGTGCAAATATATTAAGGATAGGTTCCAATCATCATACTGTACTACTTATTTTAATTATCATAAATTTATGTTGTACCATATTATGTATTATTTATTATTTCAAACTTTATTACCTAAAATGGTACAATGGGTGGACTTAATGCTAAAGCATTCTCTACCAGTCAACCATGGTATATAATTTTTTTTTATGAAAAATCAACTTTAATATTAGACCAAGTTAGCCATCATATTTCTATGAAACATTAATTATTTTTTTTATATATTTGTATATATTAGTTATTGGGAAAATTTTGATCTTAATGTACCTGTAGGCGACGCGAAGTGATAGCTAAGTGCCCATATTAATGTACACATTGTAATTATTTGTTTGGCTTGCATTTATGTATTGTGTACCTATATTTTGAATTATACGTTTATGTGGTTACGGAGTGGTCATGCGTGCCCCCCTGCCCCTCCGCCTTCGGGTGGTGGGACCCCGCGTTGATCGAATCTAGTTTTTGAAAACCAAGTGAACCCAGTCGCCATCTACCAACCGTTATGCGAGTACGCACGCCACTCCACGGCTACAAATTTCCATACATAAACCTGACTTATTATTTCCTATCACCTACATCGCTGGTCCTCGAGCCGCATCTTCTGAATGTACCATACGCCGCCTAGAAGCATGGTTAGCACTAGAAGTGCCCGAAAGAAGGAGGAACAACAGCGACTTGAATCGGAATGCAAAATCGAGCAATCAGAAACAAAGATGGAGGACGAAAAGTGTACTGTGCAAAGCGCTCAAAAATCTATACACGCTAGCAAGAAATCTTCCTCATCTTCAATAGCAAAAAAGAAGAAATTGCTCGAATTCAAGGCTGCTGAAGAGAAAGCTCGTTTACGTATGGAGCTTATTGATAAAAAGTTAGCTGCTGATTTGGCACAATTGGAATCGGAAGGTAGTAGTGATTCGCTATCGAAGGTAACAAGTGAGCACAACGATAATTTGGTTGAGAAGTGGTTAGAAACAAGTCAACAGGATATGAAGAGTCATCCTGCCAACATTGACGGCGCTTGTGGTCCAGCACGCTTGTATACAAATTCCGCCGGCCCACACCCTGACCCTGCACTCGAAGAAGCACGACCGCCACCGCCCTTCGGTGGCACTGATGACACCGTGCACGCACTGGCGAGTGCACTTAAGAACCTAACCGCTACCTCTGCTGCTGGTACTACTGGATGCAGCAACAAAATGCTTAACCGCTTGTGCACCCCAAGAGATTTGCCCTCATATTCTGGAGACCCGCTAGAGTGGCTACAATTCAAGAGGGCCTACGAAGAATCCTCTCAAGTCTGTAACTTCAGTGATCGGGAGAACCTATGGCGCTTAAGGAAATGTCTCCACGGCGCGGCCAAAGAAGCAGTCACAGCGTTACTCATTGGTGCTACATCCCCTGATGTGGTAATTGCTACGCTGGAACTTCAATTCGGAAACCCTGATGTCATTATATCCCGAATTCTACAAGACTTGAACAAACTTCGTCCAATGTCACAAGATTATCAGAAAGATATCATTTCCTTCTCTAATAAAGTAAAGAATTGTGTGGCAGCCGTGACCGCTATCGGCTGTGAAGATTATCTACACGGCATGAATATAGTCGCAACGATTCTTGCGAAATTACCTAGTGTCCTAATATCTAAATGGAGTGACTACAGCTTCCCTTTAGTCTCACGAGGAACCCCGAAGCTCAGAATCCTGTCCGAGTTTTTAAGTAGCGAAGCTGAAAAGATATCAAAAACCTTTATAAGTGCACACGGATTTTATAAACAAAGTGATTTGTCTCGTTATCGACCTCAGACTTTGTTGGTGAACAATGAACTGACTGGTGTTAGTATTAAAGACGATAATTGCCGGTTCTGTCGCGTTTCCAAACACGCACTATCTGACTGTAAAAAGTTTAAAAAGTGTTTACGTAAAGAGCGATGGACATATGTGAAACGGTACGGTTTGTGCTACAAATGCCTAAACTCACAGCACAAGCAAACGGACTGCATCGGGCTCGCGTGTGATGTAGACGGTTGCGGTCGGCCCCATCACCGCCTGTTACATTACCCAACAAAGATAACGCCGGCACCTACATCGACACAAAACGAATGTACTTCCGAAGTCGAGACTGTAACCCATCTAAACTCGAACAACCGCAAAGTCCTGCTGAAGACAGTACCTGTTTACCTGCATGGACCCAAGGGCACTATACGTACTTGGGCACTGATGGATGATGGTTCTTCTATAAGTTTTCTGAGCGCCTCTCTCTCGTCACGTCTAGGCCTCAGTGGAAAGAAACAATCTCTGCGTGTTTGTAGTGCCTGGAATGAAATGGTATGCGATACCGAAATAGTGGACATAAGCCTCTCCAACGAAGATGGAACTAAGTTTAAACTACGTGCCCGATGCGTGAGGGACATGAACTTACCTGTGCAAAACATCTCCGCTGACGAGCTGAATAGTCTACAGCTGTTAAAGCCTGAAATAAAAGATTACATTAGCATGAATCAGGGAAAACCGGAACTGTTGTTAGGTCAAGACAATTATGACCTCATTGTGCCTTTGCAAGTAATCAAGGGTCAACCTGGCGACCCATACTTCACTCGTACGCCTTTGGGTTGGTGTATCCACGGGTGTTTGAGATCCTCCAATGTCTCAGACGTTTCACCTCAGCCAAACTTACTTCTGTCTGAAAACGACGTCAATGTGGCCAGAGAACTACAAGATATGCACGAATTAATAAACAAATCATTCGCTATAGATTCTCTGGGCATATCAGCTAAGCCCAGACAGAACGTGCTCGACATTCAAGCTATTGAACACCTGGAACAAACTTCTAAACTTGTGAATGGAAGATGGTACGTTGGTATACCCTGGAAAAGCGCTCAAAGTCAGATGCCCGATTCATACCCAAACGCTATGGTGCGCCTACGAGGTGTTGAACGAAAGATGAAGGCCAATCCAGGATACGCCGAAAGATATAAGGAAAGAATTGACCATTTATTCAAGAACGATTATGCCTCAGAACTCCCAGAAATTCAGAACCCTAAAAGGATATGGTACCTCCCACATTTTGGCGTTGACAACCCTAATAAACAAAAATTGAGATTAGTTTATGATGCTGCCTCGCGAAGCCAAAATATGTGTCTTAATGACTTAATACTGAAAGGTCCTGACCTACTAAATTCACTGTTTGGAATTATGCTGAGATTTCGTGAAAACAAATATGCCATAATAGGTGATATTCGTGACATGTTCTTACGAATAAAAATTCAAGAAGAAGACAGACATGCACTTCGATTCTTGTGGCGTGAATCACCTGGTCAACCCGTCAAAACCTACGCTATGAGCTCACTGATATTTGGTGCGAACTGCTCGCCTTTTATTGCACAATTTATTAAAAACAAAAACGCACAAAGATTCGAAGTGTCTATGCCCGAAGCGGTAGAAGCTATATGTAAACAACATTATATGGACGATTATATAGACAGTATAGAAGACGAACAGATGGCTGTCAAACTTGTTAGTGACGTCACCTTTATCCACGAACAAGGTGGCTTCGAGATAAGAAACTGGGCTTCTAACCAACCATCAATATTGAACTGCGTACCCAAAGAAAATGTACGAGCCGCCGTGTCATTTAAGAATGGTCATCCCTGTGACGTAGAACGCACACTAGGCTTACTCTGGTTTCCGAGTGATGACACGCTCGGTTTCGACGTCTCATTCAAGCGTATACCTACCTCAATAATAGCCGGAGAGAAAAAGCCTACCAAAAGAGAGATGCTGAGAATATTGATGTCAATATACGATGTTTACGGATTTTTATCACCTATAACAATTAAAGGAAAAATAATATTCCAAGATATGTGGAAAACCAACATTGGTTGGGACGATGAGATATCCGAAGAAATATTTACAAAGTGGCTGGCTTGGTTATCTGAAATTAAAAACATCAGTTGCATAAGACTCCCAAGATATTATCCATCGGCAGCGATAAGCACAATTGAAGAGCAGGCGAGTACAGGAAAGAGCGAGATGCAACATCACAATCCTCGTGCTCTCGAAAATTCTAGTTCTAGCTGCACCGACGTTGACCTCTCGCACGCACCATCAATACCGTCATCGCTCTGCACTCTTCATCGTCACCGTAGCACGGACACTGTAACAAATATACTTCCAGACCCTGCGCGGGGGGGCGCGGCCTTGCATGCCTGCTATATGAACTTACAGCTACATATATTTTGTGATGCATCTGCAAAGGCTATGTGCGCAGTCGCATATTGGCGCTGGATCGACGCAAATAAAAAAGTGAAAGTTGCATTCGTGAGTAGCAAATGTCGCGTTGCACCTGCAAAGTACGTCTCAATACCACGTCTGGAGTTACAAGCCGCTGTAATGGCTGGGAGATTACTCAGTACTATCGAAAGTGAACAAAGACTGAAACCTATGAAGAAAATTTTGTGGTGCGACTCCGCTACTGTCCTGCATTGGATAAGAAATAACGCTCGTCAATACAAAGCGTTTATTTCACATAGACTTGGCGAAATAGACGAACATACCAAAATCAACGAATGGAGGTACATACCTACGAAAATGAATGTCGCGGACCTCGCTACTCGTGAGACCTGTGAAATAAAATCAGTGGAAAACGAATGGCTGTACGGACCAAAATTTTTATATGAAGATGAAGACTTGTGGCCTAAAGAATACGATATACAGCAACCAGATGTTAGCGCCGTGGACCTAGAATGCATAAATACTCTTCACGGTGCTCCTTTATGCTTACCTGCTGTACCTGATCCTGAACGATTCTCTTCTTGGCTCCGCCTATTGCGGTCCACGTCAGGTGTTCTAGCCTTTATAGAAAAATGTAAGAAACTTACCAGTGACCCAGATCGCACGCTGTTGGAGCGTGCCGAAGTGCTGTTAATGAAGTACTCTCAGTTGAAAAGCTTTCATGATGATTTGCAGAACCTGAAAAATAAAAGGACATTAGATAAAAAGAGTAGATTACTTACCTTGACTCCTGTACTCGACGCCGACGGTGTTCTTCGCTTGGGGGGCCGAATCGATGCTGCTTCTGAAATACCTATTGAAGTTAAGCAGCCCATAATACTGGATGGCCGTTGTCATATCGCTCGCCTCATTGTTAAATACTATCATGTTAAGGCATGTCATGGAAACCAAGAGATGGTTGTGAACGAAATAAAACAAAAGTACTGGGTAATAAGGCTACGACCCACCGTTAAGTACATAAGTTCACAGTGCATGATATGTCGTATTAAAAGAGCATGTCCTCTTCCACCCAGAATGGGTGATTTGCCAAGGGCCCGGATGGCTCATCATCAGCGTCCGTTCACCTACTGTGGGCTTGATTTATTTGGGCCTTTAGAAGTCACGGTTTGTCGTCATCGAGAAAAGAGGTATGGTGTCATATTCACATGCCTTACAGTAAGGGCCGTTCACATCGAAGTTGTAAGTCAACTTACCACGGACGTTCTCATCATGGCTCTTCGTCGTATGGCTGCTAGGCGTGGGTGGCCACGCTACCTTTACTCTGACAACGGCACCAACATGAGGGGCGCCGACAACGAACTGAAAAGGTGCGTACGGGAATTGGACCAAGTTAAATTAAGTAAAGAGGTGTCAAACTATAGTTCCGCTACTTCCTGGACATTCTTACCAGCCGCCAGCCCTCACTGGGCAGGTGCCTGGGAAAGGTTGATCAGAAGCATCAAGGACTCGCTAAAAGTAATCCTACGAGAGCGAGCGCCACGAGAGGAAACACTCATCACCCTCCTAACGGAAGTCGAACATATTGTGAACAGCCGGCCTCTAACGCATGTGTCGGTTGAACCCAGCAGCAGCGAAACACTGACGCCAAACCACTTCTTGTTGGGCACTTCATCTAATTTGCCCACCTTCGGTGTATATGATGAGTCAGATGCTTTCTTGCGTAAGCAGTGGCGGATATCACAACGCTTGGCAGATCAGTTCTGGAGACGATGGGTTCGAGAGATTCTGCCTGAGATGTGTCCTAGGAAGAAATGGTGTGAAGAACAGAGGCCATTGCAAGTGGGTGACCTTGTAGTGATCGTGGACCCTAACTCGCCCCGTAATAAGTGGCCAAAAGGGCTAGTGGAATCCGTGTTTCCCGGAAACGACGGCTGGGTTCGTGTCGTACAAGTGAAAACGAAATCGGGAATGCTGCAACGGTCTGCAGCTCGCGTCGCGCTTATTCCCACGGGATTTGAGTGCTGCGTCAGCACTAGGGAGGGGAGTGTAGGCGACGCGAAGTGATAGCTAAGTGCCCATATTAATGTACACATTGTAATTATTTGTTTGGCTTGCATTTATGTATTGTGTACCTATATTTTGAATTATACGTTTATGTGGTTACGGAGTGGTCATGCGTGCCCCCCTGCCCCTCCGCCTTCGGGTGGTGGGACCCCGCGTTGATCGAATCTAGTTTTTGAAAACCAAGTGAACCCAGTCGCCATCTACCAACCGTTATGCGAGTACGCACGCCACTCCACGGCTACAAATTTCCATACATAAACCTGACTTATTATTTCCTATCACCTACAGTACCCTTAAAATATATACCTTTGATTTGATGCACCCTGTATACAGGAAGTGACCAACTACCCCGAAACTTTTTTGAAGGTGAAATCCCTCCATACATACACTGATCAACTTTCCCAAGTACCTATCAATAATGTCAAACAAAAAAAAAAGATTTGCATAGAAACTAATCCGCTGATCTGTCAATTTGTGTCGGAGTCGGAGACCAAAATTATTGTTTTTCATATTTCTACAGTAGCATGAACTAAAATGGTTTTAGTAGGTACCTATATATCGGGGTGAGGCATGATATGAGCGGAGGAGGCCCATCCTCAAAAGATCATGAACAAATAGTACTACATATTTAATAAAGATCACTTTTAAATAAGTTTGCAAAATTTTTTCAATAAAGTTTATTACGCCCTAGTTCGGCCCAGTCTGAGCGACATTTTTGTATGTGTGAAAACTCGCGTCGGTAGATATCTGTCATATTGGGTCTGCTTATATTATACGTCTGTGAGCAAAGCAAACGACAGTGCTGCCTCTACCGAACAATCGGTGAACTATATGTGCATTCAATCTCTTCGACTTGATCGCGTTTTCGTATTATCTATGTCTTTTGACAGCAAAGCGACAGCAATCTGCAAACAATTTGAGCTGTCAAATTGCGATTACAAAAAAGGTTAAATTTTTTCGATTGCTTCAAGATTGCTTCCTATCGTCGTATATTTTTAAGTTAATTACTGTGTTAAATCATATTCTTTCTAATTTGTGGTTAAATAACGCTCTTGTATTAACATGGCGCGTGCTTTATTGTTATTAGAAGCTTTAAATTTTGAGCAGAGAAGAGAAAGACGTGTATAATAAATAACACATCATAAATTGAGGCGTAGGCTTCAGGACCAAGCCAATGCCTTACAACTATCAGACTCTCAGTTTATAGCCCACTATAGAACAGCAAAACACTATAGAAATCAAACGAGAAGAACAAAAATTTGTTTGGAAAATAAGATAAGAAGTATTTTTTATGTAGGTTGATTGTTACATGGTTAATATAATATACCACAATATTATAATGTCTTAACAGCAATTATGATTTACAGGTTCTCACAGCATTATCATTTTTTGCTACGAGTTCGTATACAATGCCTGTGGGTATGAGCTACTTGCTTGGACATAGCCAACCTAGTGTTTCTAATGCGGTGACAGAAGTCACATGTGCATTGAATCAGCATAGAATACTTAAAAAGTACATTCATTTTCTTCAAACACCACAAGGAAGGCAGTTCATTATTATCCGGTGAGAAAACAATTCTTATTATGATTGATCACTATATTGTTTGCATTAGGGTTTGCAGTATAGAAGGTACCATTTTCATTTAACTATTTGAATCTAATTGCCATTATTAGGAATAAACTTTTAAGGACATTTCTAAGTCGAATAATCATGTGATGTTCCACCAGAAAAGATACTGGCGCTTAAGTTGTTCAGAAATACAAATCAACACAGTTCATGTGTCAAATCTGTAGGGTACACACAGCCCATACAGTGAAGTAGTTGTTAAATTGATTTTACATGGAAATTCTTACTAAACTATATAGATTTGTGTTTATTTTGGCTAAAGAATTAATGGACAATGAAGTGATAGTGCTTTATTTAAGTTTTATCATTAATTTTATGATTTTCGAAAGACAGTGACTTTCATCTACCTTCATTAAAAATAAAATATTGTGATTTAGTGCTTTCAATAATGAGTGAGGGTGAAATGAGTACGGGGGATGAAGCTGAAAAGGAATACACCCAAGAGGATATAAATACCATAATTTTTGGATCTGAACTGGAGTGGGATGATAATGATGTTAGCTCCAAGCAGAGGGTAGTTGGTGAAAATAGTAAATCAAAAGGCGGAAAGCGGCAAAGAATATCATCTAATGAGGAGGATCATACTGCATTTAAAGAGGTGACTAAAAAGAAAAAAAGGAGAGTAGGTTATGTGTCAGAAAAACAAAATGTTAACCAAGATAATCTCAACATTCCCATGTATGAGGTTTCCATTTCCTCAAAGGAGATACTGCCCAAACAGATAGCCTTAGCAAAAATGTTGCACAAAGAAAACATTCAAGCTGTGTTGAAGGTAAAATATAAAAGCCCATACAAAGTTCTTCTTCGGGTGAAGACTGAAGCAGATGCTGATGCTGTCATAAAATGTGATGCCTTCAGAGAAAAAGGTTGGATGTGTCGGAAAACAAGTGAAGTTATATATTCATATGGAATTATCAAAGAAATTGATTTGGATATAGAGGATGAGAACATTAAGAAAATACTTGAAAGTGAAATAGAAATACTGGCTGCAAAGAGGCTAAATAAGAAGTCAAGAGATGGGAAATGGGAGAAGAGTGAAACTATAAGGGTGTGCTTCAAGGGAGCTACCTTACCACCATATGTATATGCATATGGATGTAGGATTAAGGTGGAGCCTTACATATTCCCAGTGACACAGTGTTCAAAGTGTTGGAAATATGGCCACATCAGAAATTACTGCCCGCTAAAATCTCAGATATGTCCAAAATGTGGAGGAGAACATGACAATTGTGATACATCAAAATATAAGTGTTCCAACTGCAAGGGAGACCATATGTCAATTTTGAAGAGCCAATGCCCGGCCTTTCAGAGAGAGCGGGCAATCAGAGAGTACATGTCAGAAAATAATTGCACCTATAAAGTTGCTTTGCTTCAAATGAATCAAGATAAAGATATAACAGAGACATCAATGGAATCTTCAACGAGCCAGGTAAAAATTATTCAACCTGAGGCCACACCATCACCATCAACCTCAACTTCGCAGAAAACTTATGCTGATATTGCTAGAGAAAAAGAGAGTGAAGAAGATAGTGTAAATGAAAGTAAGGAGAGTGGAGACGGGTGGAAAAAAATCAAGCGTAAGCGAACCAAGTTGCACAAAAATAAAAAAAACATTATTCAACAAGAAAAAAATAGAGGTGAAGAGATAAGTGAACAAATTGTAGAATCCCCGGAACAGGACCCACTGCCTTCCAATTGTGAACCACAGAAATCACAAAATAAGAAAGAAAGGAGCCATACAATTAAAAGATTTTTGGAAGACATGAAAGAAATTATATTTTGTAAAGAAAGCATGCAAACAAAGATAGAGCTTATTATCAAGTATATAATGGAGGAGATTCTACAACTTGTGGGAAGTTATCTAAACCCAGAATGAATATGGCGGCTATTGGGAAGCAATAAAAATAATAATGGATAGCACATCTAATGAAATTGTCAAAATTATACAATGGAATGCCAACAGTTTAAAACCTATCAGATTAAGTAATTATAATATTCTGAGAGTAGACAGAGAAGACGGCTATGGTGGTATATGTGTGGTCTCACATAAATCTGTTAAAGTTGTTAAAAAACCTTTCATCATCCCATTCTCAGATATAGAAATATTGTTGCTTGAAGTTATAAATATTCCAAACATTAAGAACATTATCTCTTTATACTGTCCGCCAACGGGAAATGATGACCAACAGAGCTGGGATTATATCTTTTCTCTGGCCAATTCAAAGACACTTATATTAGGAGACATGAATGCCCATCACAGTCTATGGTCTCACAAAAATGATGCAAGAGGGGAGAGGGTCTACAAAGCTATGTTTGATAATGACTTCATATGCCTGAACAATGGCAGGATGACAAGGGTGAAATTGGTAAATGGAGTATTACAGAGTTCTGCACCCGACATTACTTTTGCATCTGTGGACATAGCGGATAGATTCTATTGGGACGTTACAAGTGAATCACTGGGAAGTGATCATTTAATTATTTGTATGAAGTATGGATTTGAGACACATAACAGACCTATTAAAAAACGTAACTTCAATAAGGCTCACTGGGATGATTACCGGCAGCAAACAGAAGAAATCTTTAATAACTTACCTCACCATCAAGATATTCAATCAGACTACAATAACTTTATAGAAAAAATTGAATCTGTGGCAGAAATTACCATACCATGGATTAAGATAAGTCAGGAACCTACCTCAAAATTTAAACCCAAACCATACTGGAATGCAGATTTATCTAAAGCTGTTGCAGAAAGAAGACTGTCTTTAGCACAATTAAGACGAAATCCCACTCCAGATAATTATATAAAATATAAAGAAAAAACTGCAAAAGCCAAAAGACTAATTAAGAACAGTATGAATAAAGAGTGGCATAAATTCTGTATTGAAATTGACAGTGAAACTTCACCAACAGTCTTGTGGAAGAAAATGAGATGGATAAAAGGAAGAAGAGCTCAAAGTCACTCTAATATAACTCAAACACAAGCAGCTGAATTGCTTCATTCCTTGACTCCGGACACTGTACAAGAGCCACCACCGACGTTTACTGCAGAGCCTGAAAATCTTCTCGAAAAAGAAATAACAATAGAGGAAATGAAAAATTCAATGAAAAGAAAAGACACATCACCGGGCGCTGACAACTTTTCTTATTCTATGTTATGGAATCTTGCGCCATCAGGCAAATTGTTCTTGTTGTATCTAGACACGCGGCAGCGTGTCAAGCCAAGTTCAAGCAAAGGAACTGGCTAGCCAGCGCCGAGTGTAATATTACACGAACCACTTGGTGCCACTTTTGACCCTTCTATAACTCGAAACCTCTTTAATGTAAACACATAAAACTACGTGTGTTTAATAAGATCCATCAGGACATGTAGAAGCCCAAATTTCATGAAGCTAGCTCAAACGGTTATAAAGATATGAAGGTCAAAAAGTTGTAAATTTTAGCACTGACTGACTGACTTATAGTACCTAAACCTAACCTACTTCCAGATGACCTAGAAGGATGAAATTTGGAATCCAGCTCGGAAATTGTGAGTAAGCGTAGGAAAAAATCAAAAAATAAAAAAAAGTCAAAAAATAAGTGGTGTCCCCATACAAAAAACTTGTAATACCTACGCGCTAAACAAGTCAGCGGCGCGCGGCAGCACACCAGCCAATCAGCGTCACGCTCTGACTTATGGTACAAAATTATAAGCGGTAGTGATTTACTTAAAATTTAGCGGGTCGGTTGGTTTATACCTGCATAGTAGTTATCTTATAGTCCACGGCTCACTAAATTAACAAAGATCAGTGCCCAAGGTTCGTTTCTCTGATTTCTTTTGAAAATAAGAAATAATATTTTAAGGTATAAATTTGTTAGTTCGAACTCGTTGTACCCTAAAAGAAACTCCAATGTGTATGTATACCAAAGTCAAGGCAATAGCGAAGTCTTATTGGTACCGATATATGTATGTATTGACTAGTCTAAGAATGCTGCTTGAACTCGCTCGCGCCTTGCACTTGTGCGCGGCTCACAGCGCTATACGACTTAAAATGCGAACGAACCAAAGTATGCTCTTAGCGGCGCTCATTCGCGCCAGCGTCCTCGTTATGCCCGGTTGTTTAGCGGAAACCCACCTATTAGATTGCGTTTAATGCTGCGTCGTTCGACTAAATTTATTTGAGTTATAGCTGGAATAGTCCAGATATAAATTATTCCTTTTTAGTATTGTACTTTAACGGCATTTGTGAGTTATTTAATATTACGTAAATCGTTTCTTTCAAAACCTCATTTGTTTGTAGCTCTTTTAGGTTAATTTGTCACGCAAAAAAAAACATTAAATAGGAATACTTGCCTAGTTTTCTTTACAAAAAGTAATGATATCCCACCAAAAACATAAATGTAAAAAACGAGAGCCAAGTTCAAAACAAAAATTATGCTTGGCGGTGAGCTTCGCCGCAAAAAGAATGGCGATCTAAATGAGTGCCAAGTTCTATGCAAAATCGAAATATGTTTTTATAGCAACAAAATAACATTATGAACAAGTATTAAACTCTATTTCTTTGCTTTATTAGATACCTATAACAATTGCTGTTATTTAAAAATGTGAGATCTTGAAGTAGGTCAGATTTGACTTGGCCAGTTTTCATTACATAAGTCATTTTATAAAGTTATTCAACATTTTAATTGTGTTAAAAACTGGCCAAGTCAAATCTGACCTACTTCAAGATCTCACATTTTTAAATAACAGCAATTGTTATAGGTATCTAATAAAGCAAAGAAATAGAGTTCAATACTTGTTCATAATGTTATTTTGTTGCTATAAAAACATATTTCGATTTTGCATAGAACTTGGCACTCATTTAGATCGCCATTCTTTTTGCGGCGAAGCTCACCGCCAAGCATAATTTTTGTTTTGAACTTGGCTCTCGTTTTTTACATTTATGTTTTTGGTGGGATATATATAACAGAATACTACATACAGGTTTTGTACCAAGTCAGTGGCGAAATATCAAAGTTATTCCAGTTCCAAAACCTGGTAGAGATACACTACGACCAATATCTTTGATGTCTTGCCTTTGCAAGATCTTTCATTTAATTATTATGAAGAGGTTGGAATGGTTTGTCGAAAACAGAGGGCTAATAAGTAATTTTACTGTAGGTTTCAGAAGGAAAAAATCTTGTATTGATAGTTTAGCCAAAATGATATCCACAATCCAAATGGGTTTTATGAAAAAAGCTCCTACTATAGCTCTATTTTTAGACATTGAAAATGCTTACAATAATGTCAATATTTCATCAGTGGTAATGGCATTGCGGAACATAGGTATAGGGAATAATATATGTAAATATCTTTGGAATTTTCTTTCTGAACGGTTTTGCACAATAACAGACAGTTACAACAATAGTATCACCAGATGTGCAAGGAGAGGCTTAGCTCAAGGAGACCCCTTATCTCCTTTACTTTTCAATGTCATTACCATAGATGTTGTTCAATTCATTTGGAATGTAAATGTATCCCAATATGCTGACGATTTTGTATTATACCAAACAGTTTATGATAGAGACATTGATGCTGCTATTGGTAATATTACAGAAGATTTACAATCAGTTACTACAAGCCTTGAATTAATTGGCCTTAATTTGTCAGATTCTAAAACGAAATTATGTATTTTTAATAGATCACGGAAAAAAATATCTGTAGAAATTGATATTAATGGTAATATAATTAGTGCAGTTCATAGTGTTAAATATCTTGGTTTTTGGCTGGATAGTTCGCTTAGATGGAAAACACATATAAATGAAGTTTGTGAAAAAGGATATAAATTCTTAAATATTCTAAAGGTCCTAGCAGGAAGTACATGGGGAGTACATCCTAAACATTTACGCAGACTGTATACATCACTTGTTAGAAGTCGTATTGACTATGGTAGTTTTCTATATGCAAATGCAGCCAAAACCCATCTTAATAAACTAAATGTACTTCAGAATAGAGCTCTAAGAGTATGTGGTGGATTTATAAAAACCACCCCGGTACATGTTATGGAGAGTGAGATGAGTCTCCCACCACTTTTTATTCGAAGACTTTGGTTGGCATGTAAATATTGGTCTAAGTTAGCTTCTAGTGGTGATAATGAAGTTGTTGATTTAATTGATTCATTATCCAAAGAAAAATATTACTGGAGAAACAAAACAAAGCCTCTATTGTCAGATGTACATAATAAATTTCAAAACATTGATCTCTATGGAAACAATAACATTCTAGAAATGTATTCACTTGATGTCTGGCTATCATCATTTGATTCATCTTTTATTGTGGATAATATAGCAAAATTTAACAGAGCTAAACACCATGTCAATGTCTGTGAGCTGAGGAATTTGACACTTCATTACTTGGAGGAATGTTACGGTGGATTTTATAAAATTTATACAGATGCCTCTAAAGGAAGCAGTGGTGTTGGAGCTGCTCTCTATGATCCGCAGACAAACACCTCAAAAGGCTGGTGTTTACATAAAGATGTTTGCATCATGAGAGCAGAACTAATTGCCATCGCAGAAGCCCTAAAGTATGTAGCAGATTTAACACAAGATATTGTAATCCTAACAGATGCAAGAAGTGCTCTGCAACACTTGGCTCGGTGTACCTCGGACAGCCGAGGAATGCCGATAGCCTATGAAATCCTGGGGATGATATGGAACTTAAGACAGAAAATTAAGTTACAATGGATACCATCCCACGTTGACATCCGTGGTAATGAGGTGGCAGATTCCTTAGCAAAAGAGGCAGCTGGCAGGGGTGGTCGGGCTTTGTGTCTGCCATATGCTTCAGAACATGTACCTACCTTTAAATTGTATTGCGTAGAGAGCTGGAAACAATACTATGATAAATGTTCTAATTCAAAGGGCATATGGTACAGGACCATACACAGCTTTCCTACCCTAGTGCCCTGGTTTGACTGTGCTAGTCTCACGAGGGAATTATTAGTATCGGCTTTCAGAGTAAGGTCTGGCCATGTTCCAGTAAATAAATTTTATCTTTTGATGAAAAGGACTCGTACAGAGTGTTGCAATTTTTGTGATAAAACTGAAGATTTACTACATGTTTTGGTGGAATGTGGTCAGTACGCGGAACTCAGAGCAAAATTTCTTAATGACAGTCCTCTGGGCAATGGTGACCTCAATGTAACGTTGGGATCGCCTTTGTCACGAGGAGCCATGTCTATTTACAAATTTTGGAGGGCAGCTATGTCTAAAAGATAGTTGTATTCTGGTTTTCCAAGCCATAAATTATCCGATGACTATCCATACACCTTTGAGTTTCCCCATGAGGCTGGCATAGTCACACTTAAGTGGCTGAAGCCTCAAAAAAAAAAGATTAAAAAAAAAAAAAAAAAAATACAAATCATACAAGATTACTAAGCTAATAGTGTCTGTTGTACTTTACAATGTATATTAAATTTACTGTTTGTTTTAGTTTCTACAACAAATTTATATTTCCTGTGTGTTTGGGGTGCATCGATGGTACTCATGTGGCTCTGATAAAGCCAACAGAACACGAGGAGAGATTTTTTAAAAGAAAACATTTCCATTCTAAAAATGTGCAAATAGTAAGTACTAGTAACATAATTTTGAATTAATGTACCAATTATTAAGCCAAGTGTGTACAGTAATAATATAATATATTACTTATTTTTACAGATTTCTGATAGCGATTTAAATATTATAAATTTATATGCTACATTTGAAGGAGCTACACACACATGATGCCACATTTGGCAAATATCTGGCATTCAACAGCATATCCAAGATCTTCATCGTTGTTTGGTGGCTCGGTGTGTATCAGTACTAACTAGTAGTTTAATGTTGATTAACTTGTTATATAAATTGAAATGTATAATACTATTAATTTACAGGTGATTCTGGATACCCATTAAGACCGTGGCTTTTAACACCAATTGTAAATGCTGAACCTGGCAGTCCAGATGGGTTGCACAACATCAATACATATCTGCAATAAACATTGACTGCCGGTACCACAATCCCAAGTACTGATACTCAAGGAGATCAACTAAATCAAATACCCCAATCTCTACAGGATGCTTTACAAGGTGGTCTACAAGGCCAAATTAAAATTGTGTGTAGTTATAAGTATTAAATGTATGAAAAAAAAAATATATGGAAATCAGTTAAATACATTTTATTTAATTATATGTATGTCATTTATATACTTTTTAATTTCTTTTCATACCACATAGATTGGCCAGAAACTTAACTATGTACCACATAGGGGCCACATAGAAAAGTATACTTACCACTTCAATCTTACACCCACTTTTCTGTGGCCCACTGTACCTGCTATTTATTTTAGTAATTAATTTTTATTGACTAAATAAAACACTAAAACTAAATTAAATCTTTGCTAATCTAATAAAGCTTGCTGTTTGTTTGAACGCGTATAACTTAAGAAATGCTGGCCAGATTAAAAAAAATATATATTTCTGTATATAACATAGCCTGTTTCTTGGAGAAGGTTATTCACACGATACAGTGGGCTGCAGAGAAATCTGACCCCCATGCCACAAGTATCGCTATTGAAAGGGGGTCAGATTTCTCTGCAGCCCACTGTACATGAAAAACTAACAGTTGGTATATACAAACTAAAATTTTGCTTCATTATAGAATTTATTTCACACTGTACCCATCATACATCACTGTAAGAACTTACTTTGGGAGATCTCTTAAAGATATTTGCTCACGAATACAAATAAAATTGAAACACTTAAAAATCTTGAAAAAAGACCTAAGCTTTTAACCGACTTAAAAAAAAGGAGGAAATTCTCAATTTGTCGGAATGTTTTTTTATTGTCTAATAAGTTTTTTCTCGTATTTGTTTTGTAAACTTGGAATCCCGCGAAAACATCTGTTTGAAATTGACATTCCAACAATAGTTCTTGTTATTGCTACCAAATTGCTATTGGCGCTAGTATCGTTGCGAAAACTAGCAAATAGTGCATTTAAACCATCAGCGAACGATCAGCGAGCGATCACATACGTAATACGAATTTTTGTAGCAATAAGCAATCGATCGCGCGGTGATCGCGCGATAGCTGCGCAATTTTTGCTGATTGCAAATTTTTAGCTAATAAGCGTGCCGGCCGCGCCGTTTGCGGGGGGTAAGGGCTGAGGTAAAGGAGGGTAGGAGGGGGGGTCCGTCACCAAATACACACATTATGGAATGAGTTCACAAACTTTTCTTATTGCAAAACCAAACAAAAGACTTTATGACTCAGGATTAAGGTTTAGTACAAATGCACTGTATTTCCACACCGACCTACTAAGCAGTCTGAGCCTGTTAGACCCAGGGGTCGTGGGAGCTTATTTAGTTGTTTCCAGCTTGGTTAGGACATTGCAGGCTTGAATCACCTGACGTCTGATAATAAAGAAGACTCTGTGCTTCGGAATGCATGTTAAGCCGTTGGTCCCAGCTACCATTTGGTAGTCGTTAAAGGAACCATGTCAGAGGCCGGGAGAGGCCGAAGAACTCTTGACACCAGTGTGGCATGGTCGATTGACCGTGTCACCTACACAAAAAGATGATGAGTCTGAGCAGGAAATAATTAAATTTCCATGTGTATTCTCGAGCAATAGAAAAAAGTTCACATTCGTAAAAAAGTTCGAAGTGTATCGTACGGTATTGCCGTTTGTAATGTTTGAGCGTAGGTTTTGGTCTGTTCTGGAGATAAAGATACCTTCTCGTTCTTAATACGACTGTTATTTACCAAGTACATACTATTTTTTTTATTTATAATTACTAATATATATAAATAAATAGGATACATAGGTCAGATGTCAATCGCTCCATTGAACCATGATTAATAGCGTACCCTGGGCTCTGAAACGTAAGCTGAAGATGCAACCGGGTAAAACACGCTAGAGCGAAGATATAAAAATAAATATATTGTATATAATCATAATATAAAATAAGGCCGGGAAAGATGAGCGCACAGTTACTTTAGCCTATTTACGCTCGTTATACCACAGAATAGATAACAGTACTGATACCTGGAGTATCACTAGCGTGATATTACTAGTAAGTACTATTATTTATTGTTAGGTTTGAATATATGATCTAATTAAATAGATAGACAGGAAAACGAAGCCATTTCATCCTCGAATTTATATTTACCTACTTTTGATGAGTGTCCTTACAATAAAATTCACTTTTGAAATTCTGACTGGAAAATTGGTATGCATTAATGCCCGATATATGTCTTCTCTATTAGTCACAGTTTACTAAAGTTCTTAACTAGAGCAACATTATAAAATTAATTTTACTCGCTCTTTCAAATAACAGCACTGAATATGATAAACTGAACTAATCTTAATGAGCTGGTATCCATAGGTCCTCTAGGCTATGACCAAATGTTAAGTACCAAATCTGTTAATAGATTTGCAGTTATATCAGAAAATTGCGTTGTTGCAGTCAGAGCAAGAATTTTGGAGCGCGGTAGTGGCACTGCAGTATATACATAAATGTTTAGTATATAACCCAAAGGAAAACTAAAATATTTTGCAATTTCGGTCCAGTTTTCTAGATACACCAACTGCATAAATAACTTTGTAATCCCATATAAATATATAGGATAACAAAGTTACATTCGCAGTGAACGAACCAGTGTACCTGCATACTTATACTTCGCCCGCGTTATCAAATAGGACTGTGCCCTTAGTATGAGTTTTTCTTAACGCAGACGCTATAGCGACTGCGTTAGCGATTTAGTATTGCAAACCTGTACAGCGCCTCTGGCGGATAGTAAGGCAACTAAGAAATTCCATACAAAATCCTAACGCAGTCGCTAGCGTCTGCGTTAAGGAAAACTCATACAAGGGGCACTGAAACGTGGAAAGTGCTTAAGGAATGCAACTTACAACGGTTGACGCTAGATGACGGTAATCTATTTACTGAAAAAGTACAACGCGCTATCGTTGTGTTTTCACAAAAAGTGATTCTGTTTTACATATATACCACCACTAGCTGTTTCCCACAGCTCCATCTGCGACTAAAAGTAACTTATGTTCGACCCCGGGTCTTCAACTAAATCCATACCAAATTTCATCAAAATCCGTCCAGCCGTTTGGCTATGAAAGAGCAACAGACAGACAGAGAGACTTTCGCATTTATAATATTAATATGGATGCATACCATAACTACCGAGCAGAGCTCGGTCGCCCAGGTACTATATTATAAAATATCTATGCACATACATACGAGTATATAAATATACATTATATAAGCCTACATTAATACTTTTACGAAAACTTTCACAAAGAACTTTCACACGCAGAAGTGAGCATGAACTCTTTTTTTAAAGGTAAATTTAGAAGAAATTTCTTTAAATACATCGGCAGGCAAAGCATTCCAGAGTCGGATGGATTGTAATGTGTAGGAATTTGCCATAAAACTACTGCGGAATAAAGGAATAAACAGCAAATGAGAGTTAGAAGAACGAAGCTGTCGGTCGTGAGAGTCTGCAAGAAATTTGAACTTACATTTTAAGTATTCAGGTGACTGAGGATTCGTAATAATTGAAAAAAGAACTTTATAAGTTGTTTCCTATTCCACGCTAGATGGCAGTCACAAAACATCACTTTTTGAATTCTTTACTCGTCGCTAGATGGCGTATGCTAAAATTACTCAACCAATCACCCTCTCACTTCACCGCGACTGTTTTTAGGGGAAAAAGCGATAGGACTCTACTCCTCCTCTATATATCCTCCGTGTTATAGACCTGTGGCGTTTGTTACGCTCACTATATAATATAATGATGTTTAAAAATCAATTAAATACTGACAAGTTATTTTTAGTAATATAATTTTTAAACAATCTAGGTTACAGGGTAAAATCAAGTCTTAAAAAATGAGCGAGCTATTTTTAGGTAAAAACAACAATCTATTTCTAAATGACATAAACGTTTCTGAAGTCAGTGACACAAGCGACGTACCAAAGAGAAACGAGTCCTCTTGTGTCCTAAAAACATGCATGTTTAAACTGACACCGACACGTTTCACATTTATAGGGTTTCACTGCAGGTTTATAGATCCATGATTAGCTGGCAGGTTGGCGTGACCCGTGCTTGAACAGCACAAGCAGCAGCTGCGTGTCACGGAGATGAACTCCCGCATTCGGGGCAGCCTTCGTGTGTGTGACATCACGAACAAGCTGCAGGAGACGAGGCTATGATAGTACGTGAGCGTCAACCAACCAACGAACCACGAACAGGTTTCTCGCCACTGTGACTTCTTACGTGTGCCATCAATGAAATCTTGTGTTTAAACTGACGTTGACATGTTTCACATTTATAAGGTTTCTCGCCAGTGTGAGTTCTTATGTGTGCTTTAAAATGCCACGTGTGATTAAACCTACGTTGACACGTTTCACATTTGTAAGGTTTCTCGCCAGTGTGAGTTCTTATGTGTCTTATTAATTGCCACTTGTCATTGAACCCACGTTGACACGTTTCACATTTATAAGGTTTCTCGCCAGTGTGAGTTCTTCTGTGTGATATTAAATGCGACTTTTGATTAAACCTACGTTGACACGTTTCACATTTATAAGGTTTTTCGCCAGTGTGAGTTCTTATGTGTTTTATTAATTGCCACTTGTCATTAAACCCACGTTGACACGTTTCGCATTTATAAGGTTTCTCGCCAGTGTGAGTTCTTATGTGTGCTTTAAAATTCCACGTGCGATTAAACCTACGTTGACACGTTTCACATTTGTAAGGTTTCTCGCCAGTGTGAGTTCTTCTGTGTGATATTAAATGCGACTTTTGATTAAACCTACGTTGACACGTTTCACATTTATAAGGTTTTTCGCCAGTGTGAGTTCTTATGTGTGTTATTAATTGCCACTTGTCATTGAACCCACGTTGACATGTTTCACATTTATAAGGTTTCTCGCCAGTGTGAGTTCTTAAGTGTGTTTTAAAATTCCACTTGTCATTAAACCCACGTTGACATGTTTCGCATTTATAAGGTTTCTCACCAGTGTGAGTTCTTATGTGTCTTATTAAATGCGACTTTTGATTAAACCTACGTTGACACGTTTCACATTTATAAGGTTTCTCGCCAGTGTGAGTTCTTCTGTGTGATATTAAATGCGACTTTTGATTAAACATTCGTTGACACGTTTCACATTTATAAGGTTTCTCGCCAGTGTGAGTTCTTAAGTGTCTTATTAATTGCCGCTTGTCACATAACCCACGTTGACATGTTTCACATTTATAAGGTTTCTCGCCAGTGTGAGTTCTATAGTGTTCTTGTAAGTATGATGCTCGCTTGAACTGTCTCTGACAAACGCTACACTCGTGGTGTCCCCGAGCAGTCCGCGTGCTTGTCTCTCGTCGAGACTCTGGCTGTTTCCTGTTTGTACTTCCTTCAGCTTGTTGTCCTTTGTCATCTGGCGGAGTTTGAGCTGGAGCGACATCTGTCAATATTTTTATGTATGAATAAAAATTTATCAACATAAATAGCATAATACGACTTCACCAAAATGGATAATTGTTTATGGCTCATACCGATTATACATATGGATTCGTACCGAGGCGATCTATAACAACCAACCTGCTACTGTGTGTGAATAAATGGATAAATAATCACGATAATGGTCACCCAACTGATGTTATATACCTAGACTATGAAAAAGCCTTCGACCGTGTACCTTTTCAAAGACTCTTAAGTAAGCTGGAACATCTAGGCATTCGAGGCAAACTACTGGCGTGGATTAGTGATTTCCTAACAGGAAGAACTTTTCGTGTACGAGTGGGAAACACTCTCTCAAACCCACGACCAGTACATAGTGGCGTACCGCAGGGATCCGTCCTTGGACCCTTACTGTTTATTTTGTATCTAACTGACTTAAAGTATGCCTTACAGATGCCATTTTCTTTGTTTGCTGATGATACAAAATTTTTCGGTAACCCTAACACACAATTCCAAGATATCCAAAAGGGTCTTGATGATATATTCGACTGGACTAAAGAATGGCTATTATCACTTAACACAGACAAATGTACCGTCCTTCATATAGGGAAGAAAAATCCTCATAAGGCTTACCATCTTGGCAATCAGCAGTTGACCCCGGTAGAGTCACAGAAAGACCTTGGTATAACAATCACCTCTGATTTGAAGTGGGAAACTCATATAATCAACACTGTTAAGAAAGCAAACTCAATTCTGTACTTAATTCGTAAATCGTTTGCAAAACTGTCACCTAAAACATTTATCAAGCTTTACAAAACATATATAAGGCCACTGTTGGAGTTTGCCTATGTCATTTGGGACCCATACTTCAAAAAAGATAAATTACTCCTTGAGAATGTACAAAGAAGAGCGACAAAATTAGTTAAGTGTGTACGGAACCTGCCATATGAACAGAGGTTAAAGAAACTCAATTTAACAACACTAGAGTGTCGTAGACAGAGAGGCAACATGATTGAGACTTTTAAAATACTAAGAGGGCATTATGATGCACCAGAACTGCGCAATATGTTTCAGCTTTCGAATAATTATCACTTGAGAGGACATTCTTTAAAACTGTGTCGCACAATAGCTAAAAGAAAGCCAAAAAAACATTTTTTATCTAACCGTGTGGTCACGGACTGGAACAGGCTCCCCGAGAGTGTCATCGCTGCACCTTCAGTCAACGCTTTTAAAAATAGATTAGACAAAGTATAAAATCTCCAAACTTAAGATGCACACGCATCAGCTGCTAGTGTGTTTAAGAATATAAATAAAAATAAAAATATTGTGAGTTGAGAGATGACAAAACGGGCAGAGAGAGTAAAAACCGGCCAAGTGCGAGTCGGACTCGCGCCCTGAGGGTTCCGTACCACCACACGTGGTCGAGAGGCAGTTCCGAAGAATTCTGTCATCAGGGTGTGCATGATCGATTGACCGTGTCACCTACACGCTAATGACGACGATGATCATCACACAGACTGCTGCTGAGTAGTATGTGTTATACACAATAGGGTGTGATATATATTGTAATGAAACATTGGCATGTCCTTCCACTTTTTCTTAAATTGACAGGGTATCGCTGTCTCATGTTAAACCTATTTTAAGACAGTGACTTTGTTTGTAGTTAGAACTGTAATGTACAACATGAATTTGCAATTAAAATTGAAGTTTCCACATGGCATGCATGGTTACAGCACAGATAACATGATAAAGGAACCACATACCTTCCTCGATATCTAGCTCCACTTTTACGTCTATTGCTACATTGCATGACTGTATCACACTTGTAGGGTCATCTTCACCGGAGCCACACTCTGAGTCATGGCCGTCGGCCGCGTCTGCTGGCTGCGGGGAACCTGCTGGTGTTGGAATAATGAATCTGGTTCCATAGCCAATGAATAGTGTGAGTCAATGAGTTGAGTATCAGAACAACACATACCCCCTGATTCCTCATCTTCAACATCAGACTCTAGCTCCGGTTTGATCTCAACAGGGCCCGGTGGGAGGTTTCCGTTATATTCCAGTGTGGAGTAGCTCAGCGGCCTATACAGACCAAAAGCCTGGCGGTCTATCCGGGATACTGATTCCACAGTAATCTGCAAACATCATCATCATCAGCTGTATACAACCCACTGCTGGGCATAAACCTCCCTCTGTCTACACCATCCATCCCTACTCTGAGACATTACAATCCATCCAATCAATCTGCAAACATGGGGACATTATTTACTGTACTCTTTCTCGTACAAACATGTTTTTCTGGTTGCATTTCTTTGTTTAGGCTTCAAAGCCCACGGTACGCTTGTTTATGGTCCTGATTTGACAGTACTGGTTATTACTATAAAGCGACTGCCATTTGACCTCCATAACCCTTTTTACAGGGAAACCAGACAATTAAGAACATGATCTGGGTGTGTGTGTATCTAATTCTCAATTTATGCATTCACCAATTACCACAATGTTGCGTGGAAGAGATTGCATTTGCGGTAAGGCCGCCTATTACACTACAACTTATAATTAAATAATATTTTTATTATTTGGGTGGTGAGAAAGACAAAGATCAGTGCAGAGAAGAGAATCCCAATAAATTAATAAATCTAAAAGAAAGTTACCCTAGAATGTCTTTGCAATATATCATTTAGCACACTCTCTGCTCTGGCAGAGGTCAGAATCAACTTGCGGCACTTGTTGAGCTGAGCGTAGCAGATATAGCAAGCTGCCACGGGCCTTCCGTCGGCCGTGTGGAGCTGAAATCAAAACATACACTTCTTCAGTCTGGGAGACTTCACGAAATTTTATTGGTACAGTTTTTTCGTCTACCCGCGTTAAAAAGTGCACTTGTTAATTGTGGTTGCTCTGTGAATTTTTTGTATTTTAATTGCCTAATCAAGTTATTTTTAGTCCAAAACCCAGTAAAATATATTCCTTACGAGATAGAGCATTAGTGAAAGTGTTATTTCTAAAAGACTTGCGCGAAATACGACATAGTGAACATTGTCATTATAAGCACAGTGTTTTAAAAAAAAAAAACCTACAAATATGCCTGTTTGCCTTAAATGTGATAAAGAAATACCCAAAATAGACGATAAAAACCCAAAAATCAATTGTTATGGCTGCAAGAGGCAAATATGTGTGAAGTGTAGTGGATTGCTAGCCACGGAGTTGAGAGTGGTCGTACTTCAATCGCCTACCCTTAAGTACCTGTGCCCTGAGTGTGATTTGGGTGTGCGTCAATTACCGGCTTTGAGGAACACCGTGTCGCAATTGAAGAGTGAAATTGAAGCCTTAAAAGCTAAACAAAACCAAACTGCTTGTATGGAGAGTATCCTTGAAGAATTAGCAGAGAGGAAAAAACGTAGTGCTAATGTGATAATGTTCGGAATTGATGAGTGTCAGCTGCAGACAGGTGAGGCTGAGCGGGACAAGGAGCTACGTGTTAGCCACGATAAGGTACAAGTCCAACAGGCTCTGGCTAACATTCCAGAGACGGAGTCACCAGTAGCCGTGATACGACTTGGAAAACCAAAACAAGGTTCTCCGCGCCCTGTCAAGGTAATCTTTGCAAGTAAAAAATCTGCTTTGAATGTGTTGAAAAATAACAAAAACCTACCACCTAATATATCTGCCAAAAACGATCACACTCCTTATCAACGTGAATATTTAAGGAAGTTACGCGAAGAACTTAAACTGAGACTGGAAAATGGAGAAAGTGACTTAACTATAAAATATTTTCACAACATTCCTAAAATAGTCAGTGGAAAAAAGCTATGAATGCTAGCACCAGTAATGGAATTATAGAAATAACTTTTTTCTACACGAACCTGGCTTCACTTATGGCAAAACGAGATCTGCTTATTCTTGAGATAAATAAAATCAAACCTACATTTGTTATCATAACAGAAACACATTTAAAACCCTCAATAGGAAATAGCTTAGTGAATGTTAAAGGCTACATTTTGTTCAGACATGACCGAGTGAAAGGAACAGGCTGGGGTGGAGTAGCCATTTATGTATCAGAGAAATTTAATGACCAAACTATACAAGTGACACTTCATCCTACATACAATAATAGTCAGATTGAAGCATTATGGCTGAACATAAAAATTGGAAATTTCAAAATGTTACTCTCAGGCGTTTACCAACCAACTCACTATACACTTGAAGAGTCCGATAGGTTGCTGTTCGATACCATTAAACAAGCTTCTGAAAGTAAAGATACTGTAATGATTATGGGTGATTTTAACCTTCCCAATTTAACTTGGCCATTGTCTGATATTGAGGTGGACAAATACAATTTGCTACATGGTCAATTTGTTGACATGTAGAGGTATGTAAACAGTAACTTGCATCAACTTGTTACAAAAGTGACAAGAAAGAGAAACAATGAAGAATCACTGCTTGACCTTATTCTTTGCAATGAAGAAAACTTTTGCACAAAATTGGAACATCAGCCGAATATTGGAAAAAGCGACCATCAGGTACTAGTGGCGACAGCACAAATCCGAGGTCAAGGTACTTGCAAAATTACCGCTCAACAACCACGTAGGAACTTTTTTAAGGCCAATTACAAAAACATATCCCAATCACTTTTTGAAGAAAATATGACTTCCACTTATATTGTTGATGTAGAGGCGGCTTGGTCAAACTTTAATAAAAAAACGCAACATGCTATTGAAACACATGTACCACTAAAAAGAACATACAGAAAACCTAACATCAATAAACCATGGATTAATTATCAGGTTTTAGATATGGTGGAGAATAAAAAACGACTGTGGAAACATTACATGCTTGTAGGGTCTCAAGAATCTTACAATAAATATAGGAAAGCCAAGAATGGAATATGAGAGGCAGATTGTTGGAAGCGGTCCTAAATCTTTTTATTCATATGTGCGCCAGCAACTTTCTTCTAACGTGTCAGTACCACCGTCATTGAGGGACGTGCAAGGAAATGTAACAAGTGATAAAAGAGCAGTAGCCAATTTGTTTGCCCAGCAATTTAAGAGAACCTTTGTCTTGGAGCCAGTAAATTCACATATACCAAATGTCCAAATACCCCGAGTTGAAAATTCAATAGAAACAATACTGTTTACCCCAGACAAGGTAACTAAAGCTTTGAATACATTTAGTGATTATACATCAATGGGTCCTGACGGCTTACCTTCGATACTGTTGAAACAATGTGGTGGGGTTCTTTGTCACCAACTGGCTCACATCATGAATCTGTCCTTGGAAAGTGGTAAATTGCCCAAGGAATGGAAACTGACCCATGTCACTCCCATATATAAAAAAGGCGATAAGTACCTGGCTTCTAACTTCCGACCAATTAGCGTAACAAGTATTGTTTGTAGAGCTATGGAGAAGATTATTGCAACGGAGCTAAGAGCTTTTATAAATTCATAAGTCATTATTATCAATGAGCAGCATGGTTTTATGCTCAAACGCTCTACAGTATCAAATCTCCTTATGTGTTTGGATGAATGGACTAGCAATAGGCTTGTGTCCATTAAGAATAAATATAATGGATAGGGGTTTATAATGATTAATTATATTATGGAGAAAATAACAAACAATTTTAATTATTAAAAGCGTTAAAGATTAATAATATTTTTTTAAAATAAATTTCGTAAAATTAAACCATTAGTCACGTGACAGTGAACACCAATCAGAAAGCGTTACGTCACGCCGTGCAAAACTCCAATCTTGTCATTGACGTTTCGAGTATTACTACCGGTTCTTGATAAAATTTTGGTTTTTAACAACTAATATCAAGTTGATACAGTTTTTGCTAATTATAATTTGAAAGAATTAACCATGGAATCTGGATTCAGCAAAGCAGACACTAATAATTTGCCCAGAATCGCTGCCTCCAGGATTGGAAATTTTTTCGCGTCGAACAGTAACTTTTGCTCATCTGAATTTCGCAATGTTAAAACTTCCTTGTAAGTTTATTATAAGCTTAAATGCTATGTGATATTTCAGTTCGGTACACAAGAACTTAATGTTGTGACCTACATTTTGCAAGATACTGTTTACTATTTTACTGTTCCCTTCATATGATACTCCATATCATTTGGCAACTAGAATAATAAAAAAAGTATGTTTGTAACATTTGTGGCGACACTAGCGCCACAACAATATCTACAAAGACGCACCACAGATGGCGTTAAAAGCAACAATCTCAGAATTGCATACAAGATGGCAAAATTACTATGAAAGTCTAAATCGCGCTATCAAAGTTTCTACGGATTGGAGCATATATACAACCTCCGACAAGACATCGTCGGAGCCGCGGTTCCCCAGGCATAACACCCTAGCCTGGCGGGAAGATCTTCCCTTTGTGGCGGTCGAGCATAACACTATCGCTCCCGTCACTCTCTCCAAACATTAATTAGAAAACTAAAATAAAACGTTCACTCCTAAAAGTGAAACAACTTAACCTGAACTCATGTATTTATTATTTAGAAAATAGGGATTCTACAAAACACATCTAGTTTGCTCGAATTAAGTAATATATTGTATTGTGTGAAATACTTAATCAAAATGATCTTCACAAAAATACATTCTTGAACCTGTTGATAAAGTTTGTTTGTTTGTAATATCTTTATTGCTTTAAAATACATAGTAAGTAGAACATTATTAAAATCAGAAGACAATGGCGGACTTATCCCAGGAAGGGATCTCTTAGCATAAAGTATGATCTCTTAAGTATGAGCATCGTCTCTTCTTGCAAGTTTTAGCCACTTTTTCGTATTTCTCCATTGTTTGGAACATATATAAATAACTTGTTTGGCGTTTTTATAGTCGTGCTATCACACTGGGGCACTATACAGTACTTATAATATGAGAAATTTATTTTTAAACGATTAAAACTAGCTATAACGTACGAAGACACGATCGCTCTTTGGTTTGTTTCGCACGGCGTGACGTCATTCAAGACGCCATGACAGTCTTATGCGTTTTGGAACCAAATTGAAAAATGGTTTTTTAAAACGCGAAATTTATAATGTAAACGCTCGATTAAAAATAAATAAACCTTTTTTTTCGATAAAATGCCTAATAAGCTAAAATATTAAGCAGTTATTGAAATTTTGTCAACTAGCCTATTGGAATGATCATATACCAACTGATATTATTTATTTGGACTATGAAAAGGCTTTCGATCGGGTTCCCTTTAGAAGACTTTTAGCCAAACTAGAACACCTTGGAATCCGTGGTCAGCTTCTAAAATGGATTGAGGACTTCCTAACTGATAGAAAATTTAAAGTTAGAGTAGGAGAAACACTATCAGAAGCCCATGAAGTTCATAGTGGCGTGCCACAAGGATCCGTTCTTGGGCCGATTTTGTATGTGACAGACTTAAAGAGTGTCATTCAGTCCAATTTGTCAATATTTGCAGACGACACCAAGCTTATGGGGAACCCCTTAATATCTCAAAACATAATCCAACAGGACCTAGATCGAATAATGCAGTGGACAAAGGAATGGTTGATTTCTCTCAACAAAAACAAATGTACTGTCTTACATATAGGTAGCAACAATCCTAAAGCGATATATACAATTGACTCAGTGCCATTGCAGGCTGTGGAATCTCAAAGGGACCTCGGAGTTACTGTCACACATAATCTTAAATGGGACCAGCATATTGTAAGCGTGGCTAAAAGGGCAAACTCTATGTTGTACATGATAAGGAAATCTTTATATGTAATGACTAAAGAACTATTTCTCAATGTTTACAAAACATATATACGACCTCTGCTTGAGTATGCCTTCCAAATATGGAGTCCATACTTTAAAAAGGATATTCTAATGCTGGAACGAGTACAAAGAAAAGCAACCAAAATGGTAATTTCTTTAAAAAATATGACATATGAAGATCGCCTTCTCGAACTCAATCTAACAACACTAGAACAGCGGCGACAGAGAGGAGACCTCATAGAAACATATAAAATTCTTCACCAGCACTATGATGTGGCAGGCATAGAGGATATATTCACACAAAACCCAAACACTCATCTGCGAGGGCATTCCATGAAGCTGTGCAAACATCTGTGCTAGCAACCCTAAAAAACACTTTCTGCCTAACCGTGTTGTGCGAATGTGGAACTCATTACCAGAAACAGTGATAAGTGCTCCTAGTGTGAACAGCTTTAAAAACAGACTTGATAAACACTTTAAATTTAACAATCAAGTGCACTGATATACACGCATCAGCTATGCTGCTAGTATAATAATTAAATAATAATAATAATAAATTAAGTACATAGTCGAACTCACAGGGGTGCCGGTGATCTTCTCGTACACCAGATGCATAGAGCCGGCGATGGACAACAACCGCGCGTCCACCGCCAGGCAGACTCGACAGGCAGCTGTAGCCGACATTCTTGATAGAAATTACAGGATTTTCCGTCACGTGATTGTCAATCACGTTTTCGTAGGGTGATCAAATAAGTGAATAAAGGTGCCGTGCTTGCAATTATATATATATATATATATAGGGACAAATCACACAGATTGAGTTAGCATCAAAGTAAGTTCGAGACTTGTGTTATGGGATACTAACTCAACGATACTATATTTTATAACAAATACATATATAGATATTCAATTAATCAATTCTATGATTGATTTGGGTTTGATAAACGTAACGAACACAAGAAACGAAAACCACGGCAGATAAAGCTCAAAGAATAAAAATTATCGATTTTTTTTTTTAATAGTTTATACGGCCATGGAATCTAGTCCTTTAAGGCCTTTCTTGAATTTATTAATCTTCTTCAGTCCTACTTAAGTCAGTCGAGTCAAAAATTCAAGTCAATAGTCAAGTCCAGTCAAGTAAGTAAGTATAGTTTGAGTCAGATGGCTAAGTGAAGCGGTGGAAAAATTTCACTTAGCTATATCATGGAGGTTTTGGTGACAAAGATAAAAAGTCACGTAATCGACACTGTATCACTTAAAAAAAAAAATTATCGATAGAGAACGTCATAGACAATCGCAAATATACATTTTGACAATTGTCTTGCCTCCCGTACTTCATTCTTCACCCCCTTGTTCGCCATACGTTATTCTCTATAATTTTTGACTGACTGGACCATGTGGTGACTGGAAAATAGCATTGTGTTCACAGAGTGCCTTTATTGTATTTGAAAATTGTGTTGATAATGTTTTGGTGGTGTTGTATTCCTTGTTAAGAAAGCAAAAGGAATAGTGATTTACTAAGTACATACCTAAGTTTCTTAAAACCAATGCAGGACCCGACTAACCTAACTAACCTACAGAAGCTGTACCTAAGCTTCTGTATTTATGTGTGTCACAACAACTAAGAGATGTTGGCAAGATGGCAAGTTACTACGGCAATCGGCATATCCCAATTAATTTACTATAACTGATATACACACTGGGGTACATAGCACAAGCACATTCTGTGACTTGGTAAGTTGGATAATGTAATGGTAATTATGCTAAGTATCTACCTAGTTGTGGTCGACTAGCGAGCGAGTGGACTGTAGTTTTTTGGCTGGCTGACGATGTTTGGTTCGATGAGCCGGGCTGGCGGGATGTGGAAAGGCTGCCACTATATCACACGACGTATTCCGCTTGGCGTTTTTAGACCAGAGGTCGCACTTGCAGGGATTCCTCTTATTAAAACCACAATGTTCTTGATAGCACTTGTTTTTTCCTTTTATTTTCGAGCTGATTCACAATTCAATGATATTGACACACTTATAATAGCACTGGAACACTTATTAGCTCTGGAACACACTTATTATAGCTCTGGAACACACTTCATTTAAAATTGGCCTTTATTATATGCAAATTCCCCGACACGCAATTCGTCAAATCATTGACGAGTACACTTCCGAAGGGTGGGGGAAGTTGCATACTTACAATGAACTCTTCATACAAAACTGTGTCCAATTATTGACATGTACACTTATGAGTGGTGGGGGAAATCTCATACATTCACTTGAGATTTACATTTGCCTTAGTTTTATGTACAATATTTACAGTTTTGCTTAGTGGAGACTATTTTCATATACAAACTAATTATTTACATGATCTTTACTTGTAGGTATATTTCGTAGCGACTACTACACTTATGCTACGAATCAATATGTATAAAAAGACACTTAAAATAATACAATATTGGAATCTATACCTAACTATGTAAATAATCAGCCTTATTACTATGGGAAATAAAACTACCATGATTTATTTGCCTACCTAGTACATAATCTACCTTAAATACATAAAATTTTATATATTATTAAAGTTCGTCGCTAACATTCTCCCCCGCAGTGCGAAGCTCTTCTCCCTGTAGTAGCGACGTGGCTGCTGGCACCAGGATGACGACTCGACGTGTAGACCTTCTTAGCACTCCTCCCGGTGTCCTTACGTCCAGGATGCGCACTCTGCCGTCTGGTCCTGGATACACCTTCAGGACTTCTCCACGAGGCCATGTGTTGCGGGGTGATGTCGCGTCGACTATAAGGACGATATCTCCGACTTGTGGGTCATCGGAGTGTCGTCCGCTGATCTTCCGCGGTTTCAGAGTTGGCAGATATTCTTTTATCCACCTTTGCCAGAAGTGGTCAGTCAGCCGCTGCACCGTCCTTCAGTTCGCCTTGCCAATGAGATCTCGATCCTCGAACTCGCCTGGTGATGCTACCCCGAAGAAAATGGTTGGGTGTCAGGCCTTCTTCGTCATTCGCGTCCATACTTATGTGTGTGAGTGGACGTGAGTTGACTATGTGCTCTACTTCTACTAATAATGTTTGCAGGACTTCTTCAGGTGGAGTTCGTGTTTGCAGGACGACCATCAGTGCGCTTTTGACGGTGCGCACCATTCTTTCGCAAGCTCCTCCCATGCTTGGACTTCCAGCTGGAATGAATTTCCATCTGATGTTTTCTTTGGCGGCTGCCTCTTCTAGCTCCTTGTTGGCCCCTATGAAATTCGTCCCATTATCACTGAACATGACTTTGGGTGTTCCTCTTCTGGCTGCCATCCTCCTTAATGCCATGATCATAGAGCTGGTGCTGAGTGAGTTAGACAGTTCCAAATGCACCGCCCTAGTGGTCAAGCAGGTGAAGAGTACCCCCCAGCGCTTCTCTATTCTTCTTCCGATGGAGACTTGCATTGGCCCAAAGTTATCAACAGCCGTGCAGGTGAAGGGATGCTGATGATGTTGCAGGCGTTCTACAGGATGGTCTCCTAAAGGCGGTATTTGAGGAGTGCCTTTATGGACCTTACACCACTGACACTTATGTAGAATCCCCCTTGTTGTGGTTCGCAGGCGCAGGATCCAATACCTTTGTCTGATTTCGTTGATCACTGTTTCTGTATTTCCATGGAAGAACTTGCGGTGATAATGGTCTATGATGAGGCGACATATTCTATTTTTCCCATCTAGAACAACTGGATTCTTCTCTTGATTCTCAATCTGAATCTTCTTTGCACGAGTTCTTAGCTTGAGGATCCCTTCTGAGTTGATGTACACGTCGACCTTACGAAGTCTGCTTGAATTTTCCAGGCACTTATTATTTTTCAAGCAGCTGATTTCTTTTGCGAAACTTTCCCTTTGACTCAACTTAATCAACTCTTCTTTGGCTCTTTTGAAGTGGACCTCTTCTATGGGCTCAAATATTCTCCCTTCTCTTGTTGGAAGAAGTTCAGTCTTCGTCTTCTTTTTCGTTGTACGCTTATGTGGTTTCCAGTCGCTATCTTCAGCAGCGTTGACGTGCTTTTTCTCTTGACGTCTTCTCTTCAGTATGTCGATAAATTGACATACGCGCGCTGTGCTGCGAAGTAGACGTGTCCAGCTGGGAAACCTCTCTGGATCTGGCGTGTGTAGTGGCACTTCGTATGTTAGTGCAACTGTCTGGACGTTCTTTTCTTCTCCGGTTTCGATGGCTTGAATGTCGAAACGCTTTTCCGGCCATCTCTCCTCCTCTTCGTATAGAAAGGTAGGGCCTCTGAACCATCTCGCCGTGTGGTCAAACTCCCTTGGTGTCCCTCGAGTGGCGTCGTCTGCAGCGTCCAGGACTATTCTCGGCTTCTTCTTGATAGGGTGTACCACAGCAAAGTGAGGCAGATAGAAGGTCCTCCCCTGCGTTGTTTCAGCTGGCGCCTTCTCTGCGTAGCCCTTTTCCAATATCTGGCTCATCTGATTTTCATATGATGTCTTCAACTCTGGGTCCTTGTCGAGCTTCTTCTCTATATTCATGAGACGCTTGTACGCTTGATGATAGTTGTTTGGCAGCGTCTCTGCTTCGCTCTTCCACAGCAGCCCCGTTTCAAATCTTCCATCTGGTAGTCTCTTTGTTGTTTGTTCCAAGACATCCAAGGCTCTCTTGTCGGCGTCGTTGCTTGGGCGGTTCGGCATCACTCCCATGGCGTCGATGTCGAAGTGACGTCGCACTAGAGCTTCGGTTTCATCTTCTACCAGATGGCTATGATTGACGAAGTTGACTGGTGTGTTGCTTCCGTCTTCACATCCATGAAGAACCCAGCCTAGACTCGTAAGTGAAGCAACTGGCTCTGACTTCTTGCCCTTCTTCAGTCTTTTCGTAACGATGAGTCCCCAATTATCTTGCCCAATCAGCAAACGTGGCTCTTCTTTCTTGAATACAAGCTGATTCTTCAAAGGCCGGAGATGCTCACATCTTTCAATGATTCCGTCTTCCACTTCTTGCTTCGCAAGTCTCAACTCGTCAATTGTTCTGACTGCGATTGTCCTCTTATCTTTGCGATGAGCTCCTTTGATTTTAATATTCAACTTCTGAGAATTCCCTTTCTTGAATGCATTTCCTCCAATTGTTTCAATTGTGATTGGTTCTGTAATTCCCTCTGCTCCAATCTTCTTAGCGATGGACGAATCTAAGAGTGTCACAGTCGATCCTTCATCCATTAATGCTAACACTCGCACTGTTCCTTTTGGGCCATATAAATCCACAGGAATCACTTTAAGATAAGCCCTTCCATCTGTAGAGGTGCATACTGAAGATATGATGTCAGTAGATTTCTCACACTTCAGAGTATTACAGCAGGGATTCTCTTGCTCTTTATTTGAAGTCGCAGCCGGCGGCACATCAGTGTGGAGACTTATGTGGTGCCATCTTGTACACTTCTTGCAAGGTGGAGCTCTGCATGTTCTTCTTGAATGGCGATAGCGAAGACACTTGAAACACAGCCTAGCTTTCTTGGCCATTTCCCACTTCTTGTCTATGTTTCCATCCTTAAATGTCTTGCATTCGTAGATCCAATGTTCACCTTGACACGCAGGACATTCCGCCTTCTTAGGTTGCTGTTGAGCTTCCGCTTCTTGCACATTATGAACACATTTCTTCGACACAGATTTCTTCGGCTCCCAGGACACTTCAAGGGGAGCAAAATCACTACACATATCAGCTTCCACTTTTTGCACAGTATAAACACTTTTCTTTGTCACAGTTTTCTTCGGCTCCCATGACACTTCAGGGGGAGCAAAATCACCGCACATATCAGCTTCCACTTCCAAAAATTCACTGATGAGTTCCAATTGCGGTTTCTCTTCCTCTCGGCGGCTTCTATAATATATGAACCATCTGTATTTCATGTTTGATGGCATCCTTTCGATCAAACTCTTCATTGTTTCTGGCGAACTTAAATACTGGCTCTTCCCAAGCGCCTTTATTGTTGCTACTGAGTTCTTGACATGGCTGGCGAACGCGCAGATATCACTTGGAGATTCTTGTACCCTTTGTAGACTCTTCAATTTCTCCAACTCTGCTAATGCGATGGCCCCTGGTCTCCCAAAGCGAGCTTCTAAACCCTTCATCACTTCCTGTGGTGTCTCGGCGGTGAATAATAAACTCTTCACGGCATCCTTTGCTCTCCCTTGAAGTGCCCTTCTTAGCCGAGCCAAGTTCTGTGTATGCGTGAACGAGCGCTCGGTATCTTCAAAGGATCTTCTGAACGCCAACCATTCTTCACTGGCACCGTTGAAGTTAGGTAGCTCGATCATGTGCTTTGAGATACTATGTTCAGTAGATTTCTGAGACATCTTCGTTATGATCAGAGCCAATTCTTGTATGTCGCTCTTCTTTTCTTCTACTTGTGGAGGGTTCGGCGTCGGCGGCGCGGCACGCTTTTCCACAGGTGCAGCCTTGTCCAGCCATCGCTCCACTTGATCTCGATGGTCTTGCAAGTCTTCAAACTCGTCCTCGTCCGAATCCAACTGCAGCAGCTCCAGCTCGGCTTGCGCTATCTTCGATCTGGCCTCAGCTACTTCCAGTTCCCTTTTGGCGATTTGCATTCTTGCTTCCACTTCTGCCCTTTTTGATGAACGTATGGAGCGTACATCATGCGGCTTGTCGAATCTTGTCGCCTTCGGACGAGCACCCAGTCTTGACTCCATCGCAGATCGTTCTTCTTCAACCTTCCTTGATATTCTTCGCTCTTCCGCTTCGGTGATACGCGCTAATAATTCCGGATCCTTAGCTATCGAACGCGTTACACGAAGCGCGGGTGATTCAGCTCTAACGGCAGCGGTACCGGAGCGTGACGCGGTGTGCCCTCTTTCAGCGGGTGCGGGGGGCGGGGGGGCGGCGCGAGCGGCAGTATCCCCTTCCGCAACACGGTCTCCTTGTGCGGCGCGAATAGGAGAAATCGAACGGTCGCGTTGTTCCGCGGCTGCAACGGTGCGATCAGGCAGCGCGGACGCGGTCGCGGTGCGCTCTTCTGCGGCGCGAGTAGGAGGCGCGGACACGGTAGGGTTCCCCACGGCGCGGTCGGGGGACCCAGGCAACGGCGGCGTGCGTCGCGTCATCGTCGACCGGCTGGAGATGTCCGTTTCGGTTTCTGCCGGTGTTTCCAGGCTCCAATCTGTTGTGGTGGTCTTCCCTGTTGCGGACGTCGATCTCGTAGTAGGCATCGCGTTTCCCCACGATCCGGCTCGAAGGACCACGAAAATGTGGTCGACTAGCGAGCGAGTGGACTGTAGTTTTTTGGCTGGCTGACGATGTTTGGTTCGATGAGCCGGGCTGGCGGGATGTGGAAAGGCTGCCACTATATCACACACTATATATACACGACGTATTCCGCTTGGCGTTTTTAGACCAGAGGTCGCACTTGCAGGGATTCCTCTTATTAAAACCACAATGTTCTTGATAGCACTTGTTTTTTCCTTTTATTTTCGAGCTGATTCACAATTCAATGATATTGACACACTTATAATAGCACTGGAACACTTATTAGCTCTGGAACACACTTATTATAGCTCTGGAACACACTTCATTTAAAATTGGCCTTTATTATATGCAAATTCCCCGACACGCAATTCGTCAAATCATTGACGAGTACACTTCCGAAGGGTGGGGGAAGTTGCATACTTACAATGAACTCTTCATACAAAACTGTGTCCAATTATTGACATGTACACTTATGAGTGGTGGGGGAAATCTCATACATTCACTTGAGATTTACATTTGCCTTAGTTTTATGTACAATATTTACAGTTTTGCTTAGTGGAGACTATTTTTATATACAAACTAATTATTTACATGATCTTTACTTGTAGGTATATTTCGTAGCGACTACTACACTTATGCTACGAATCAATATGTATAAAAAGACACTTAAAATAATACAATATTGGCATCTATACCTAACTATGTAAATAATCAGCCTTATTACTATGGGAAATAAAACTACCATGATTTATTTGCCTACCTAGTACATAATCTACCTTAAATACATAAAATTTTATATATTATTAAAGTTCGTCGCTAACACTAGTTACCTAAATAGTTTTATAATGTTACAAAAGTGAAAACTTTTTATTTCAGTAACTGCTTTAATAATATAGTGGTTAAGGCGTTTGCCGGCAGACCTACTGGTCGTGGGTTCAATTCCCACAGGAAGCATATTTTAATGTGCTTTCGAATGCATGTAAAGGGTGCCCTCTGGTTGTTGTTAAAAGAATCAAGTCAGAGACAGAGAGGCCATTCCGAATGAACTCTCACCCCGGGAATAACAAAGTTAAATTGGCCTTTTAACACATGATATGAATGAATTGCTATTGTATATTTTCAACCATCAATAATTTCATCTTTGTACTTTTATGTTGCAATAAATAGTCTTTATTGAATAATAGTCTACAAAAATAAGTTGTTTTAGTACTAGAACAAACTCTTTAGCTAATATTGTATGTTATTTTGATATTGTAGGCATGTACTGGATGCAAGCCGCTTTTGATTGGTCATGCTGTAAATTCTTGCGAAAAGCCCATTTCCAGCAGTGGACAGCTTGCGGCTCAAATGATCATGATGATATCGCATCACTTTTTAATTTTGGGATTATCAAATGTCCTTAATAATTTCAACATTTTCCTTTTCAGTGCACTATATTGATGGAAAGGGAGTGTCCTTCGTAACGCAACACATCAAGCTCAAACAAGTTGTGAATTTGACTAATTGGTATTTTTTTATGAATGAATGAATGAATGAATTTATTTATTTTCAAGTAACTACGACTCACATTTTGTTAGTAGTGCTTATAAACTATGTTAGTAAAAACTATAGAAATAATTTACAAAGGCCATTCCTGCACCATCCCCCCTGATATAGTGCAACAATGGTTAACGTACAGGCAGTCTAGCCTGTTTGTTATCATTTTCAGAATGCTATTGCCACTCTCCCGCACTCTGCGCACCAGGGACGCGCACCGTTTCCGCATTGTTGCGTAGAAACAATCAACTCGCGCTTCTGCAAACATCCCTGATGCACTACAGAAACGGGGTAGCCGCATAAGCATCCTGAACGCATTATTATATTGGATTCGGAGAGCGTTGTAAGCCTTTTGAGTATATCTAGCCCATAAGCTACACGTGTAAAACGACGTGCAAAAAGCTCTGAACAGCGTCAACTTTACTTCCCGCGAGCAGCGTGCAAACCTACGAGCCAGCATGTTCGCTCTTACTGACAACGCCCTCCGCTCCCTATCTATGTCTTCATCGTCCTTGAGGTCGGGAGTCAAAACATGACCAAGGTATTTAAACTTATAAACTCTCTGCAGCTCATTTTTGTTCATTAAAACAGGAGGTATTTTTTCATATTTTTTACTCCCGGACCCAAATACCATGAGCTGACTTTTTTTGACATTGTATGTCAGACCATGTGTGGTGGCGTAGGCTTCACAGATTGCCACCAGCCTGCGCAGCCCACAAACAGAGGCGCTCAGCAGCACCATGTCGTCTGCGTAGCTAATATTATTAACGCAAATGCCGTCTATGTGGCAGCCGACATTGGCGCGACTGAGCTCCTCAATCAACTCATTTACGTACAGGTTGAAAAGCGTGGGTGAGCTTAATCCACCCTGCCGCACTCCGCATTCCAACCTGTACGAGTCCGAAAGAACCCCCTCCCATCGCACGCTGTTAACCTGTTTTCCATACCAATGTTTAAAAATATTTATTAGTTCCACCGGTAAATTAGTTTTTTCAAGCTTTTCCCACAAGATGTCGTAGGAAACCAGGTCAAAAGCCTGCGACAGGTCCAGGAAACAACCGAAGACAGGGGTTTTTCGCTCCGAATAATATGTGACAGCGTACTTAAGACACAGCACAGCGCTTTCAGTTGATAACTTTGGCCTAAATCCGAACTGGTTGTCATGCAACTTAACATACATACTCAACTGTGTGTTAAGCACACTGTCAAACACTTTCGAGATAACTGTTGCCAACGATATAGGCCTATAGTTACACTTGTCTGCGAGATCGCCTGTTTTATTTTTCACTATAGGCACTACTATCGTCTGCATCATATCATCTGGTATATAACTATGCCCCACACAGCAGTTAAACAATAAAAACAATACCCTAGGTAGGTGCGGGCCGGCATACTTTAGATGCTCAATACTGAGCCCGTCGTGTCCAGGGGACTTGCCTCTAAGCATAGCGTTTATAGCATCCGCTATTTGTTTAACCGTAAAAGATGTGTTCCTTTTCATGTCGGGCTCAATATTCAGCTTCGTTTGTGAAGGCCCTAGGGGTGACTTTACTGCGAAACGGTCTACAAACATATTTGCAATACTCCTAGGCTCACTCAAACCATCGACGCTCACTGGAAGCCCTGGCCTACACTGCAACCGGTTTGTATGTTTCCAGAACGAACGAAAATCATTTTTTGCGTGGTGGGAGGCCAGAATATCCATTCTAATTTGAGTTTCGTGGTCTTGACACCACTTTAGACGCGATTTAAATATTTTTCTGAACTCACACATTTCATTGTATGCATCACCATTTTCAGGTTTGCCCTGAAATACCCACGACTGAAACTTAAGCCTAGCATTTTCATGTGCTTTAGCCACATGTTTGTTCCAGCCCGCAATACATTTCTTTTTTGGTTTCATTCTTTCCACGCTTATGACAGAAGATTCCTGAAGGGCTAGTACAATATCCTTGTATAGTTTGTCAATAACTTTAGTGTGGCTACAATTAGTACATATCCCATCGCAACAATTAACAAGTTCAGGGGGGAAGTCAATGAGTTTCAACCTATGAGTACATTCCCGTTGATACACATCTATTTGCGCAGGCGTTCTTTCACCCCACACAATTTTATTTTGGCTTTGTACATTATTTACTTTCTTAGGCAAAACAACGTCTAAATTACACTTTAGAGCAAGTGGGTAGTGATCGGACCAAAAAACATCGTATATAACAGAGACTTTTTGTACAGAGTTTAATGCTACTTTGCTTAATAACATATGGTCCAGCCACCTTCTAGACCCATTTATTTCACTGACATAAGTGTGCGTATTACTGGACAAACCCAGCATGTCAAAGTCAACACAAGACCACTGTTGGTCGGTACAAAAGTTCATCAACTCATAATAAAACTGTTCATGGGGATGGGCGTTGTAATCACCCAATACGTACACACAGTCTATATTATGATTGTCTACAATAGCACTTACCGCGCTTAGCACGTCTGTAAATTCTGCTAAGTTCGCTCTGTCGTCCGTAGGCATGTATACGCACATCACTAAAAAAGACCTTTCTTTAGACACCACTTTGATCGCACACATACGCGGATTATCACATTCGATCACCATCACATTATCAAAAGCACTGCGCCTCCACAGCAAGCCTACGCCCCCATACGGCCGGCCTCTTAGGGGCCCTGATGTTGCGTCCATCGCTGAGACGCCAGTACTGCAAAAATCGCTGCTGACTGTACTTAAAAGAGGGATTTCTTCATTGAACAACCATAATTCTTGCAATGCTATGATATGGTACGTCTTGCAAAGATCACGTATATTATCTATAGATCGTTTAAAATTTTTACAATTATATGTCACAAATTGGTAAGAAGTATCCATATTATCTTTATTCATTTATTACCTCTAGATAGGCCGGCATCTCTTGAGAGAAGTTTATTGACATTATTTTTTGGTTTGAAATTAACAAAACGTCGAAAAATAATTCCCTGCGGCCATATCTTCTCATCAAGGAACTTTGATAGTTTATTTTGGGCTACTAGAAATTTATATGCATGATAATCACATTGCTTCTGAATAGATATTTTCTCCAAAATAACCGTTTCATGCGTCATTTTATGTATGTATCGTATGATGTCGGATTCGCAGGTATTTTTGTTAACATTTGTTATAAAAACAGGCACTTTGCGTTCGGCTGCCCTAAATGTTTCATCGTCTCCTACTAGAAATATTCCTGACTTCCCTTCAATACGATTTTTAGACCTTTTGCCCTTCTTTCTAACTATTTTCCACTCTTTGTTTGCACTCTCAACTACTTGCGCATACGATTTACTAGCAGTTTCATCACTGGTCAGCTGATCGGCCGACGGCGGCGGCGAATCGACAGAACTAAGTACATTACGCTGCGATACGAACTGTGAGTCATCACTTGCCGGGCACCCGAGCGTTTGTTTTGCATCGCCGGTACCGTCTAAATCTCGGCACTTAATTTCTCTATAATGCAAACTATACTGATTCATAACTAATGGTTCACCGCTTTGTTTGCTTTCATCTAAATTAACCAAAGACTCATCAAGCGACAAGCCTATCGGACCACTGTCGCGGTACGCGCCCCTTTTCATATTTATTTTTGCTGCCGAAAAGGGCGGTGAAACATTTTTGGAACTACATAATTCATTCTTTACTGATTCCAACTGATCGATGCTTACGTAGGATGACTTAATCTGCGATATATCAGCCTGTACTATTGCCAGATCTTTCAATAGCTTGGATACATCCAAATGATCCATGGTAAGCGGCGGCAGCTTGTCTAAGTCTCTTGCCACGAACACAGGTAATTTATCAGGCTCTGCCACTTTTAAAAAATGAAGCATATCATACACTTCTCGATCTTCCTTTCCTTTTCCTTTTCGGGAAATTTTTCGCAATTCCGAAGGCACTGAGTCAAATAGTAACGTATGCGACTTTTGAATTTCTTCGCTCGAAAATGTAGACGTACACAGTTTGACCAAGCTTTCTTCATCAGCTTTCGATAATTTAGCCTTAAGATAGGCCAATAGCTCATCAATCACGACATTACAGCCTACGCACTTCACTGCACACGACATTTTATTTGCAGATATAAAGCATCGCAATCGGAAACACGCACGTCGCGGGGGGATGCGAGCGCGCGACTTTATAAATTAAAAAAAAATAAGAAATAATATACTTATTAAATGATGTGTAAAACTCGTTCGGTCTTTTATTTTGTATGTCATTACAACATTTTCATTAAGAGGTGATATTCCATGTTATCTTTCAGGAGATCCTGAAGGATAACATGGAATATCACCTATTAAAGTAACGGTTATACCTGTGGTTATACTGTATAAAACTTAAAACTCATTCTCCTTTGCTTAAATAGCTTTTTTGAAACTATTGCTGCTACGACGATTTAAAAAAAAATACTTGTCATTTTGTATTTTTGCAGTCAGTGTTGCCATGAAATTTAATTTGCTATGGCCCAATTTTAATGTTCAAGCTTGCCCGTCTGATACGTAGTATCTCTATTTAGTTTGTGTATCTCTATTTAGTTTGTGTATCTCTATTTAGTTTGTGTATCTCTATTTAGTTTGTGTAACGAACCATTATTGCATGCAAATTTTTTTTTTTGAATAGTTTTTACGGCCATGGAATCTAGTCCTTTAAGGCCTTTCTTGAATTTATTAATCTTCTTTAGTCCTACTTAAGTCAGTCGAGTCAAAAATAAGTCAATAGTCAAGTCCAGTCAAGTAAGTAAGTCTAGTCTGAGTCAGATGGCTAAGTGAAGCGGTGGAAAAATTTCACTTAGCTATATCATGGAGATTTTGGTGACAAAGATAAAAAGTCACGTAATCGACACTGTATCACTTCCCAACACTCACGCTTGTTTACGAACACTTTGCGAATAATAATCCACCAATATTATGCACAAACACTCGAAAAAACCTAAGTTTTGGAAATTAAATACAGCGCGGACATAGCGACAGTTTACTTTCCCTCCAAAAACTCCTTCACACAGACTAAGGAGGAGATACTATACTAGTATCAGACGGCGCACTTCCATACATATTTTTTCATATATAAATAATCTGTGCGATTACTGTTAGAAAATGACATTTTGTTTTTTTTTTTAAATGGCGTACCTACTCTAACCCTTTTTTTTTTTTTTAAATATTCCTCAACGGCATACGGCCTACCCACGTGGTGCTTTTGAATCTCAATATTTAGTTTTGTTTATAATATTGAAAATATTGCAAACCTGTGGCTGAAATAAGCAACACATTTGAATTATTTCACCACACATTTGCTAGGCACTGTCTGGACCCTTACCACCATCTCTTAAAACCATGCAAGATCCAATGAGTAAGGGGGATGTGATGTCGCATTAGGCGCACCCTAGACGCTCAATCGTGCATGATGGAAAACCATCAAACAAAAGGCTTGTATCGCGCTGTCTCGCTTACTCACTAGAACTTGCATGGTTTTAAGAGATGATAGTTGGCCTCCTGAAAATAAAACACACATTAGTAAAAAAAATATTTATGTACAATAAATATTTTTTTAATCTTACTGTACATAATTGATAAAATCACAAATCAAAAACAAAACATTACATTTTAAGAAACGAATAGAACCTCATTTTTATCACTATTCATAAGTTTTTATACAAAGAAATCACAAAACGATACTTAGTAGTGCTCTATGAAGGAAGATTATTTAAGGTTTTGGGGGGTTACTACAGGCTTTTAAAACCATGCAAGATCCAGTAAGTAAGCGAGACAGCGCAATATATTATGTAAGGCGACATCTCCCTTACTCAATCTTTCTTGCATGGTTTTAAGAGATTGTGGTAAGCCACCTGTACTCAGGCAATAAGGACTACCTATACTAAAAAGCCTTTGATAGATGTCTACCCGTCTGTCTGTTAGTAGTTTCTATCTTATGAACTATGTGATCAAATGTTAAATATTCAATTATAAGAATTTTACTACTTGTAATATGTTAATTAAATAAAAACCGGTCAAGTGCGAGTCGAACTCGCGTGGAGAGGGTTCCGTACAATACGAATGTTAGTTTTTATATTCAATTGTGGTATTTATCTACTACTATCGCCATCTAGTGGTATTTTAGTGAACTATTTTCCGTAAGTGAGCGTTTTATATTGAATTTACCACTTAATTGTCAATTAAAACAGGCAATGAACTATATTTTGATTTTTATGAATAGGATCAAAACTTTTTATGTTACAATAATAACAAAAATATATTTGAGATCCTCATAACGAGCCCTTTCATTTGACATATAGCACGGTAAGGTTTGCAAAACTTTTTTTTTATTTTCCTAAGTTGTCCCTCGAAAATGACCTTTAGTAAAAAAAATATTTATTAACTTTGCACATCTATGTTTCTGTCACAGGATTACACCATCCTACCAAATTTCATCTGTTCTGGTTTAGTAGGTTCGGAGAAGATTGGCTGTGACAGACGGACGGACGGACAGACAGACGCACGAGTGATCCTATATGGGTTCTGTTTTTACATTTTTGTACGGAACCCTAAAAATATATAATAATCTAAGAAGTCGTGTCTTAATCGTAAATCTTACGTAATGCAACAAAACTTTCGTTACTTTAAAACACATGTCAAAATAATTCCGTATGCGACAGCCGGCTGTCGAGTAACGTTATGGTTTCTGTCGTTTCCTCCAGTAGATTATGTGTTTATTGGCCACCGTCACCGTGTTTCTTCTCATTTTATTAGGCTAAAACAAAAAAAAAATGCTTGTTAGAGAAGCAATATTATTATTAATCATGTTGAAAGTGACATCCCCCATATTTTTGACCTGCTTTAAGCCGCCTGTCAGCATCCGAGTGGATAATAAGTTAAGTAAAAATAAAAACAGGTGGCTTACCACGATCTCTTAAAACAATGCATGATCCAGTGAGTAATGGAGAAGTCACCTTACACCATGTATCGCGCTGTCTCGCTTACTCACTGGATCTTGTATGGTTTTAAGAGACGATAGTAACCCCCTAGGTGGCTTACCAAAATCTTTTAAAACCATGCAAGAACGATTGAGTAAGGGAGATGTCACCTTACATCATGTATCATGATGTCTTGCTTACTCACTGGATCTTGCATAGTTTTAAGAGACGATAGTAACCCCCCAAATGATTGTACTCCCTTAGGTAATATGTAATTTTAAATTCCATACTGAATCCTATCCGTTTGCAAAATCTCATGGTAAAATAGTATAAGGCTTACTATCGTCCTTTAAAACCATGTAAAAACGATTGAGCAAGAGTTGCCTTACATCATGTATTGCGCCGTCTCGCTAACTCGTTTTTGGATGGTTATTATAGGTGATGGTAACCACCCCAAGCGTAGTAAATGGGTCTTACTATGACCTCTAGTGGCCTACTATCATCTCTAAAAACCATGCAAGTTCCAGTGAGTAAGCGAGACAGTGCAATACATGATGTAAGGCGACATCTCGCTTACTCACTGGAACTTGCATGGTTTTAAGAGATGGTGGTAACCCCCCTAATAGCGATTCATAAGCGTTCTCGACCTTTTTTTCTGCTGTCAATGTCACTGTCTAATGAAACTAAGCGTCAGTCAGTGTAAATTGGAAAGATTTCAAATCAATTTTTCTAACCTAATTTTTTTTAATCAAATTATTTATTTTTATTTGTAAACTTTGGCATGTATGATTAGTAGGTTTGTGTGAATTATATTATTGATTCCGTGTATCCTCTGTAACATGAAACATTCATGAAACTTCCTAAACCTAATATTTCCTTGTGTAAATAAGAACATAGGTAGCATATCTCATATCAGATATGAGATATATCATAGATTCTATGGTGTTTGATTTTCGTTGGGTGTTCGGTCGGGTTATCCCATCTCTTCTTGTGGATGTCGAAAGAGGCACAATGATAAAGAGAATCACTGTACCACGGCGACGTCATTTCATATTGGTGACGGGTTCCACACAGAAAACATTACTCACTCAGTTTAAGTTCTAAAACCTCTCTCGTTCCCTAATGTAATTGCAAAGAAATAAGAAATAAACGAAGTTCAAAATTACTACTTTTCCTGCATATGAATATCAAATCTGCTAAGACAATAATGGTATACCGTAATTAGTAAGAAATTTTCTGCACAACAAACATTTCCTAGATATACATATATACCTACATGGAACATGGTAGTTATGTTTCAAATTTCCCCAGAAGTATCTATTAAACTGACTAGTGGGGATTTCTGGCTTAAATAGTTTTATACCACAATACAGTTAAAATATTTATAAAGAAAACAAGTTGTATTTGCTGATTAGACTGGAAAATTGAATATGGTAGAGTAAGTACATAAATGTATGTAGGTACTCAGCATCCCTGAAGTGGCAGTTAGTATGTGAAAATATATTATTAACTACTTTTTTTACATGTTGGTAAGAATTTTAATAGAAAATGATTCTAACCTATTTATTATCACAAAATCCACAGCTCTTAAACATTTTACAGACAGCAATACGGGTTTACATATTTAGGTATAACATAGGTACTCGTAAAATCTATTTATTAAACTAAATTCTATTCTAACCTTGTAAGCTGGTCTGCATAGTTTTCATATTGCCATCTGATCATATGTGTTAAATCTAAATTTTCAAATCATAAAATACCTGTAAGTATGAAAAATATTATTATTTAGATTGTATTCATGCATCCAAGTAGACTCGCTGTGGAAATTGGAAAAATACTGATGATAAATAGTACTACATATTTATTAGGATATAATGAATCATAAAAAAAATATCATTAATTCTTAAAAATAAAATTATTAATCTCTTTATTATTCCTTTAATTGTAAAGACTAAAAAATTTGTTCACTACTGAACTGATTAAAATATTTGGTATGGACAGCCTCTGCCAGCTTTTATTGAGCCTTTGTGAAGTACAGGCGACATTTTGGAGAGGTATAATGGAATATACTCAGACAACTGTATGTATCTGAAGTGTTAGCAGTGCACATAGCATGGACACATGGCCATTTGATTTGACAGAGTTCCGGATTTATTAGTTTGTGGTTCAACAACCTACCTAAGTACACAGAAAGAATGCTGACCGCTTCCTGCCTTTAGTTGTTGGAAACTATGAATGAGGCCTTTCTGCGTGGACTTGTTTTGTTGTGGCTGAGATGATATTGATGTTACATGTATTTGTACAAGTATGCTTTTGAGGCTTAAAACAAGAAATATACATAGGTACATACACACTAAGACATAGCCCTCCTTCGTGCTGTTGTGTAATTAGCTATAAATACCTATTTTGTTAGATTACTCTGTAGGTGTTTGTTTAAATTCAAGAAACTAGGTAAAGTTATACTAACTTATCAAGTTATCACCCCAGACAGTTAAGTGATCAAAATTGATGCTACTTGATTGAAGCGGTCGGAATTACTTAGTAAGAGCCTACTGTCTAATTTCATGGTATTGATTGATTCCTTTAGAAATAATATGACCTCCTAATCATAGCCGAGTATGATGTTATATCGTGAAAAATAAATTATCTACATATTTATCGGTATTTAATGTACTTACGTGGACTTAAACTACAAAAAGAACTTACGTGTTTATAGCGTCCATTGGTTTCATCCATATTATTTTGCAAGATTGGATAACTTACTCAGAATTACTACAATATAGTACTTATATGTAGTCGAACCGGATTTAAAATTTTTATTTGTAGTAGAACTAGAAGTTAACAAATTACATACATAAATTCTATTTTAAAATATAAAACATAAAATAAGTTACAAAAATGGCGGGAAGGAAAATAAATTTTCTTTTTCCGCGGCAATCCATCATAGACAAGAATTTGTCATTTGAAAAAAAAGCGGGATTCGGCAAGGTTCGGCAAAAGTCGGCGTGATTCGTGTGGAAGATAGACAGAGAAGGATGATGTGTGAATACAGCGGTTGCTTACACAGGTGTTTCCGGTGTTTCCTCTAAGCCCTAATTGGCTAGTATGGGAGTGTTCCGGCCGTGCTCCTTCAATTGCATGCAAACCAGAGACGCATACGTAGACAGAGATTCTCTGTATATAATAGTTTTTACGGCCATGGAATCTAGTCCTTTAAGGCCTTTCTTTTATTAATCTTCTTCAGTCCTACTTAAGTCAGTCGAGTCAAAAAGTCGTCAGTAATCAAGTCCAGTCAAGTAAGTAACACCCATATTCTTAAACGTTGCCTCATAGGTCTCCTCCACTCACACCCATATTCTCAAACGTTTCCTCAAACTCCACTCATCCTCACTCGACCTCAATGGTATTCATAGTTGACACTAGCTTACTCACCTTAAGGAAATTACTCAATGGAGGTGAGGAACGAACTGTCAAAATATAAGGTTGGTCGAGAGGTACCTTAAAGAAAGCCTCGAACGTTTCGTTTAACGAAAGTAGGTGCATTTATTGAGGACCAGATTTAAGAAAAACTTGTACCTACTATAAAAAGTTCTCTGTGTATTAAGTATTTTGTTGTTTTATAATAAATCTATACCAGTAGGCTAAAGAGTCATGGCGAAACTCCATACATCGTTTGTACGAATAAAAAATTGAAATACAGATAACATAAAATAAATCGAATTAGTAAGGATACATAACTAGTAACATGTTTACCACCACAGAAAAAATTTAAACCCCGGGGTTTTTTTAATTTTTATTTTTTTTAAAGTCGACCTTTAGCTTCGTTTTCATTCGCCATTATTGTCGCAACTGAAACATTATGTCATCCTGACAGTTGTTAGCATTGTCAAAACGGTATTGACAGTTCATGGTAAGTTAGGTTCATAGATTAAGTAGTTGTACCTGTGATTAAGCAATTAATTTTTACTTGGTGAAAAAGTGAGATGGCGAAATAGGGAAGTCCATGAGTAAGAAAAGGACCAACGATATTTTTTATATTTTTGTTTCTGTCAACGTGGTAATTTTTTCTTTGTTTGGCCATTTCGACCCCAAACAAAATCTTACACCAAACTAACAGTGAAATTATTTATTTTTTGTACCTATTAAGAAAAATATTCATTTTAAGTAGTAGAATTTGTACGAAAGATATACAAAAAATAAGGGCATTTGTTACATAAATTGGTGGCTCAAGAACACATTCCAAGGTGCCTACTACCATCTGTGAGACAGCGCAATACATGATGTAAGGCGACATCACCCTTACTCAATCATTCTTGCATGGTTTTTAGAGATGGTGGAAGGCACCATCTCTTATAGCGTAATACATGATGAAAGGAGATGACGTCTTACTGTGTTACTCTGTCTCGCCTACTCACTCGTTCTTGTATGGTTTTAAGAGATGGTAGTAAACCATTTGATAGTGAGCCTGCTACTTTGTTGTCGTAGTAAATAATACACACTGCTGCTGCTAACTCATTTTATTCAATCTGTCACTAGGTTTATGACTTAAATGAATAACGCAACCATATCGTGTTCTAAAATTGAACAGCGCCATCTATGTCACAGGATGGGAACTACACTTATCAACAAAGGCACATAATATTTATTTGTACATAGATAGCTACTTAGTTAAACACATAATGCTATTATTAAATACAACACGTCCTTTAATTTTACGAGGTGGGTGGAGCCTACAAAATAGATCTTAATTGTATTACTTTAAGTTAAATGATCCCTTAAACAAATTTGATACTGCAAATTTGGACATTCCGCCCACCAAAGAACTTGTTCTTTTACAAACAAAAAAAATGAAAATAATATAATTAATGAAAACACAACCGCCCACCGTAAGAAATTAAATTGAACTAGGTAATAAGCTCTAAAACTAGAATATTAAACTAGATTATGAACTAATAGTGTACTAGATACATTGCAATAACAAAGTTATTCAAATAACATGTTCTAACATAACAAAGTCAAATCAATGTAGTTTAACAAAAGTTGATACTAATAGCAGAGTTTAAATTTCACAATCTTTAGGTAGAAGACATAGTTTATTTATTGGACGTTTACAAATACCATTTTTTGTCTTAATAGTAACCACTCTAGTAATATTGTCTTTGCCTGGGTGTTTATCTACAATTTTACCTAACAACCATTTGGATGGCGGCATAATCTGATCTCTGATTATAACTATATCATCAATCTCTGGCTCTGACTTTTTAGTATACCATTTATACCTTTGGTTTAACGTCACTAAATACTCATCTGACCAACGCTTCCAGAAATCAGTCACCATTTTATAGTTAACTTAAATCTTTGAAGTCCTGAAATTTGGCCCGTAGAATGATCTACATCTGGTATAGTAATAAGTGGCTCACCCACCAAAAAATGACCAGGCGTAAGTGGAACTGGATCGTTCGGGTCATCACTTAAACAACTTATTGGACGCGAATTTAAGCATGCCTCAACCTGAGTTAATACGGTAGTTAACTCTTCAAAGGTTAGCGTAGAGTCTCCTATCACTCTCTTTAAGTGTGACTTTGCGGAACGAACTCCCGCCTCCCAAAGGCCACCAAAATTTGGAGCCTGGGGAGGAATAAAGTGCCAAGTCGTTCCCTCCTTCGACAGTAATTGGCCAATCTCATATGGAAGCATAGATGTTGCTTTGGTGAGCATCTCTCTCAACTCTTTACTGGCACCAACAAAATTGGTGCCGTTATCACTATATAGATCTTGACAATGGCTTCTACGAGACACAAACCTCCGAAAAGCGGCAATAAACCCTTGAGCCGATAAATCTGATACGGCTTCCAAGTGTATGGCACGTGTAACCATACAGATAAAAACACACACATAACCCTTAAAAGCCTTAGATCCTCTACCAGGAGAAAATCGAATATTTATATGGCCTGTAAAATCCACACCAGTGCTTTTAAATGGCCGCGTTGGGGTTACTCTAGCCTTTGGTAACTGGCCCATAAATTGGTTATTATTCCGCCGAGAATAACGAAGACATGTCATACACTCACGGTAACATTTCTTAACTTGATCTCTCCCCCTGACTATCCAAAATCTTGACCTCAAGTAATTTAACATTATTTGAGGACCTCCATGCAAGGTCCGAGTGTGGGCATCCAAGACTAATAACTTGGTGAAATGACTTTCACCAGGCATAATGACACAGAGTACTTTGTAATATAATGAAATAATATATATATAATGCATAATGATGGGATGTCTTTTATCAAAGTCAGCTTGAGAATGAACAATTCGACCTCCTACCCTTAAAATTCCCTTCTCATCAAGAAAGGGACTAAGAGTATGAAGCTGACTCTTTTTGGACACAGACTCACGAGACTTTAACTGCTTCAACTCTTCTAAAACTTCACTCTTCTCGGGAGTGTTTTTCGACATGACCAGTGCTTTCGATTTTGTTCCTCATGATAAGTTGTTAGAAAAATGCGAAAAATACGGAATCCGAGGACAGGCTTTGATTTGGCTACGTTCTTATCTTCATAATAGATCTCAACATGTAGAGATACATAAAATTGACGAAAATAAGCATGAAGCAATCTACAAATCGAGGTCTCAAATAAATAGAGTTGGTGTCCCTCAGGGAAGTATTCTGGGTCCAATGCTTTTCTTGATTTATATAAATGATTTACCTAAAGTCACCAATTTTTATTGTACACTCTTTGCAGATGATATAGCTGTAATAATCTCTGACAAATATAATGATTTGAATAGATATAATAAGGACGTAAATGATACTGTTGATGACATAATAGATTGGTTGACAAATAACAATTTAAAATTTAATATCGCTAAAACAAAATTTATTCAATTCCATAATATACGTAGTAATTCAAAAAGAAATTTAAATGTAACATATAAAGACGAAATCATTGACGAAACAAAGTGTATAACTTTTTTGGGAATAAATTTAGACAACAACTGTTCTTGGAATAACCATATTGAAAGTGTTTGTAATAGAATAAATAGGTTTTCGTACGCACTTAGAAGGTTGACAGAAGTAGCAAACAAGAAAACGGCCATTCTTGCGTATCATGGTTATGTGGCATCCCGTCTAAGGTATGGTTTACCCTTATGGGGTAACGCCTCTACAATTAACAAGGCTTTCATATCACAAAAGCAATGTGTACGCGCAATCTTTGGAGTATCATCCTTAACAAGTTGCAGACCGTTGTTTCAAAAGCTGAATTTGCTAACCTTACCGTGTATGTACATATATGAAATGTGTATATTTGTTAAATCGAACCCTGACTTGTTTAAAACCAGTGGTGACTTGCCAAGTAAATATACTAGGAGAAATCCCCAAAGGCTGCTAGTACCTTCTATGAGAACCCACATGTTTAGCACAAACTGTTATGCCATGGCAATAAGAATTTATAATAACTTACCAAAAGAAATTAAGGAAATACATAAATTTACATCATTCAAACGTAATTTATTCAACTGGTTGGTCCAAAAATGTTTTTACAGTATTAACGACTATTTTAAAAAGTAATCAATTTGTAGGCATGTAATAGCACAGAACTAATAATTCCTAATAATACTAATACAGCGCACTGAGCAACATTACTCATTATAACTATATTTGACATTGTATTGTCTATTGCATGTCAGAAATGACTAATGTGTGAAACAAATGATTATTATATTTTCCAACATTGTTATGTACCACATTTTAAGCAATAAAGTATCATTCATTCATTCATTCATTCAAAAAATAAAATTGTTGGATTTCTTTTATGCAAAAATTCATTATCTCATTAGTTTCTCTACTTGTTATGAATCCACTGTTTTCTCTTTTATCTTTAGGTAATTTAGATTTTAAAAATCTTTTGCAATATGACAACACTCTTAATGCTCTCTGTAAACTCGAAAATTTGTTCCAAAGAAACTCTTCTTTAACCTTTATTACAGTAGTCAAGGCCTTCGTGGGTCTCCGTTCTTCCGTAGTCTCAAATAATATTTCGTCAGTACAGGAGATCTTATCCTGATAAAGAAATTTAGGGCCATGCCACCACAACTCACACGTTCTCAACTCTGCAGCTGTTACACCTCTAGACCCACAATCTGCGGGATTTTCGTCAGTTCTTACGTGGTTCCACTGATCACGGTCTAGTATATTTAAGATTTCCGACACGCGACTGGTCGTGCCACGCAAGCACGACCATTGAATCTGACCACGCGAATAGTTGCTCTTTTGATATAAGCATTATTTGTGAGACTTCATAGATTAACTTAGTGGCTAGCACTGCAGCGCACAGTTCCATTCTGGGAATAGAAATTTCTTTTTCGACTGGCGCTACCTTGGTTTTGGCAGTCACTAAACTAACTCGTACCCTACTCGATGCGTCTTTAGTTTTTAGATACACCACCGCAGCATAGGCTACTTGAGATGCATCTGCAAATACATGCAACTCTACATAATCATCACGTCGCGAGTTTAACCAGCGAGGAATCACAATATCTCTAACATTTTGCATATCATTTCTGAACTTACTCCAATTATCGATAAGTGTCAACTATGACACCCATATTCTCAAACGTTTCCTCAAACTCCACCCATCCTCACTCGACCTCAATGGTATTCATAGTTGACATTAGCTTCCTCACCTTAAGGAAATTACTCAATGGAGGTGAGGAACGAACTGTCAAAATATAAGGTTGGTCGAGAGGTACCTTAAGGAAGCCTCGAACGTTTCGTTTAACGAAAAGTAGGTGCTTTTATTAAGGAACAGATTTAAAAGAACTTGTACCTACTATAATAAGTTCTTTGTGTATTAAGTATTTTGTTGTTTTATAATAAATCTATAACAGTATGCTAAAATTGAAAAAGAAACTTTGTTAGAAACTCTTTTTACGTCAAAAAGTTAAGCGGTTTACCAACATACTGAAATGAAACGGGACGTCATTCCTTGACTCATCCTCACTGGAGTTTGCTCAAGGAAACAATCAAGAATACCATTTTCAAGGAAAGTTGGAGGACTTCCTTGAGGCGTCCTCGAATGAGGTTGAGTGGAGGCGACCTATGTGGCAACGTTTAAAAATATGGGTGTGAATACCATTGAGGTCGAGTGAGGATGAGTGGAGTTTAAGGAAACGTTTGAGAATATGGGTGTAACTTATTCAGAGTTTGCAGCACGCACGGTTCCTTGACATGACAGTGACAATGACAACTGCAGGGTTTTTTTTCAGAGGCTATACGGTTTATTTTGTAATGTTTTGGCATATTTTAATACATGGGATTACCATAAGCTGTATAAGCAAGCCCGAAACGGGAGAGTGAGAGCGACGTCATTCATAGATACCACCACACCTTACGCATGGACGTAATAAGTACTTCGTATATATACGTACAAACGTGAATGTAATAAATTGCCTATTTTTTTTTTATATTTGTGTACATCTTATTTATGGATTTGTCGCTCGCTGGTGCCTTACCATCATCTCTAAAAACCATTCAAGAACAAGGTTTTAAGAGATGGTAGTAGCCACCTTGGGGCTTATGCAGTATACTTAAATTTTTATTATTTAATTGTGTATTTTTTACCGTACTAAAGAAGGTATTCAGATTCACTTACGGCATTTAAACTATCAACACATAGGTAATGCTTAATATAATAGTATAAGTACTCTATCAGCAAAACGCGTGAAACGTAAGCAAAAGTCAAAGCAATGACGTCACATGCGGCAACAGTACCTGTGTCCCACATACGTACTGCCGCATGTGACGTCGTTGATGCAGATGCGCGGATTTCAAAATTTCCTTCCTGCTTCCAATTGATTTTCCGAGGTCGCGTTAAAAATGCACAATAGCTTCTTGCATTCTATTTCGGGCATTTATGAAATAGTTCTCAGTTTCAAACTCGTGTTCACTCGTCCGCAGGATTTGGTTTTAAATATCGAATTGCCTAACATTATATTTTAATTTTCAAAAATGGAATTTACCGGTGTTACCACGGAGATTGTTTACAAAAAGCAAAGTTGCAAAATAAATAGTGATTATTCTTTAGATCTTTGGAAAGAAGTGAGAAAAAGATGGATGGTTTTCGGAGTGCTTATCTCAATAATGTTTGCAGTGCTTTCACCACACGTGGGAGCTCCCGGAGGCAATATAATAAACGCATGATCTTACAATCATTAGAAATTTTGCACCCCATTGCCATGTAATTAACCTTTTTTCTTTAGAACTTTGCTTGTTGATAAGAATATAATGGTGACATGGTGAGTCTAAACGAGTGTAATTCAGTCATAATTTGAAAATTCATATAATTCACATGAATTAGTCAATTAACTGTAACTTAAACTAAAGATAATTCATTATTCAATTCAATTCCTAAATAAAAAAAATACTCTCATTTCGATCTCTTAAAACCAATAAATTTCGATACGAACTTAATTTAAATAAAAAAAAAAAAACAGATTGCTGTTTCGGCCCTAATTTTTATATAGTGTTTTTGGAGGGAAAGTAAACAGTCACTGGACAGTGACTGTTTACTTGCGCTGTATTTATTTTCCAAAACTTAGGTTTTTTCGAGTACCTATTTGTGCACTATAGTATAGAGAGCTTGTAGGGAGATCAAGCAGGTGCGACTGGAAAGAGATGCAAAATGCTAGTACAGCGCACTCTCCCGAGATTCGGCTCGTATAACCATAACCAAGAGGTTGGTAGAGCCATGGGAGGTGGAGGGAAGTACCTATTTGGCTCTTTTTGCATAATATTGGTGGATTATTATTCGCAAAGTGTTCGTGAACAAGCGTACTTAAGTGTTGGGAAGTGGTACAGTGTCGATTATGTGACTTTTATCTTTGTCACTAAAATCTCCAAGTTATAGCCTTGTTATAGCTAAGTGAATTTTTCTACCACCTCACTTAGCTATCTAACTCTAACTAGACTTACTTATTTGACTGGATTATACTACTGACTTGACTTTTTGAATTGACTGACTTAAGTAGGATTGAAGAAGATTAATAAATTCAAGATAAGGGCCTATAAAAAAATTTATAAATCACTATATACTTAGCAACCGTTTATAATATCAATATTCTCCTTAAGGACAATCAGAAGAATGCACTATTACACTTTATAAAGTGAAATCGTTTTCACGTGTTTACCTATTTTTGAAGCATGAATAGTTTGAATATATTTTTTGCTGGATATCTTTATACTTTCATACCTATATTAAAAGTGCAAAAGAATTTGTCTATCTGTCTGTTAAACTTTCACGGCTAAACCGGTGGACCGATTTTTATAAAATTTGGTATAGATAAAGTCGAGAGCCAGGGTCAAATATAGGCTAACTTTGGGCGCGATATAACAGAGACGCACGCGGACTGAACCGCGGGAAACAGCTAGGTTTAATATAAAAAAACCTTTGATTTTTTAAATTAAATTTTAGAAAATTGATTTAATTAGAAAAATAACAGAAAATCAAGAAGATGCCTAATCAAATTGAAGTTAAGAAAATTAAATTTAAATAATTGCTTTTATCAAATTAATTTTATTATGAATTTTCATAGTTTTTAGTAAATGCTTTCCATTTTTATAGATGAAAAAATGTAGTTACCTAGTGCATTAGGCGAGTTTTTTACACAGACAATCGAGTTTCCTCGTGTAGGAAATATATACCTAACTCTTGATCCTATCTTCTCTTATATCATTAGTCTCGCTAAAACTAAAGAATGGCGGGACTGGACCGATTTTAGTTAATTTTGGTCTTGAAATTTTTGTGAAAGTTCAGAGAAAGTTTTAACCACAGAACAGAGAAAATATCCGAATAGAAATGTTTTGACGCGGATTTAGTTCCAGGATCAGTGTGGCAGCATATTCTCTCTTCTTATCTTCAAATTAATACATGTAAACCCATGAAAACCACACCACACCTTATTAGAAATATATTACGTAGTTTACGTACAACATAGCCACCTAATATTATCGACCAATTGCAGTGGCAATAAATGAAGCAATCAAATTCCCCGCATATTTTTTCTATGTGAAACATTGGTTGCAAGCCAAACTAGTGGCACGTTTTTCGTGCGCTATGCCACTTCTTGTTAATATTTCTAAATTATGTGGTTTTAATGGTGAGAAAAGTGCGTTCGGGCGGTACGGTGTTCGCCGGGACAGCTAGTAAGAAATATAAATTCATATCATATTCGGAAGAAGTTAAAAGATGAAGAAGATGGCGCCACTGTGTCAAAATCGACACAGTGGCGCCATCTTCTTCGTACTTAATTGGTGTAGTAAATAAATTGATGAGGTAGTTAGAAAAGTCTCGCATTTTGAGACTATTTCATTAACTATTATGCATTAAATACTGAGGTCTTTTTGGTATTTTTTTTTATTTTTACATCGTTTAGAATGTACCTGATGAAACGTGCGTATGTGAAAAAATAACAGCGTTGTAGCTTTACAGTATTTTCTAATGTTTAAAACAAAATTTGCATTCCATAAGCACCAACGGAAACAATTTTATACTACAACATAATACACTAACACTAAACAATACCGTCTAAAAACAAACCTAAAATAGGTACTTTAATTTGCAGGTCCCCTCCATATGGAATATATTTCATTCGCGCCGCTGACCTACATTTACTTTGACGCGGGTCGTCGCTACCGCTCAGCGAGCAAGTCTGCCAACCTGACGAGCGCGCCGAACATGCATGCTCGGGTGGTAGCGACGAGCGTGGTGCACGCCCACGTGGCCGCGCCAGTGCTTTGCGTGGTCGCCGTCGGCGCGTTCCGGGATGTTTTGGACCATCGGATTGTTCAGGGGTAAAACTATAAATAATAACCCCCGTATTAAGAAACGTTTGTTAAGCCTATTTTGGCTAAAATATGTTTCGTCTCGTTCTTTCACGTGAAGTGTCAGGTAAGAGAGAAAGAGCCAAAACATATTTTAGTTAAAATGTGCTTATCAAACGTTCCTTAATAGGAGGGTATAACTTTATTTTTTAGATAAATTTGATCCATAGTATGTTAGTATAACAAAACTATGTATTAGTCTATTTTTAATGATGTGGTCAAAGAATTGGTAACTAAAAATGGTCATTATCGTCATTTCGTGTAGATGACACGGTCAGTCGACCATGCACAACCTGGTGTTCAGAGTTCTTCGGAACCGCCTCTCGGCCTCTGACTTGGTTCCGTTAAAGACTACCGGCAACCGGGACCAAAGAACAAAAAAGAATGCTAAGCTTAGAAGGAGCATAGCATAAAATTATAAGTTCCGAAGAACTCTGACACCAGGGTAAGCATGGTTGATTGACCATGTATCGAAATAACAATGATGACCATTTAAAATTGTCATTTCTAGAGCGCTGTTCTCGTCTGTCGGCGGCCCGTGCCCCTGGCTCTCCCTCTCGCTCTCTCGGAGCTCGTCAGCTCCGGCGTGCGTCGCCAGCAGTTACCTCATGTCCCTGCTGGCCGCCCCAGTGACCATGTTGCTATTGGTCAGTACGAGCGTGTGCTCCCATTGTCTAAGAAAAGATTTATTTTTTTGCCAATAGATGGCGCCATAAGGATTTAAAAAATTCTAAATAAGATCACACTTATTTTTGTCGAGAAAAGAGTGTGCATTATTAAAATACGATTTTTAATGTATTGTCATCATACCAGTAACTGATTTAGTGCTTCATTTAATAAGTGTTCACCGAGTCTCAAGTATACGATGCCTCTCTCTATTAATCTTCTATTTTATTTTTGTCAAAATTAAGTAGTTCATAAACAAAAATCAAATCATTATATTTGTCATTATATTGAGAATTTTTGTAATATTTTTTAATTAAAATAAAATGTAGATAGATAGCTTGATAGCCTGTAGCAGATGGACCGTCATTCTGTCCATGTTGATCAAACAAAGTAACTATATTTTTGTGAGAACGGTCCACAGAAGTTAGCTTTTTCTATTTGATTACTAATATTCTTCCAGTGCGGCCGAGCAGCGATCCCACCTATCGGGCACATCCTAACAGCCTCGCTAGCAGCTGCTATACCATTTTTATTGGGCGTGTCACGTCCAGCATCTTCTCCAGCAACGCCACAGTCTACTCCACAGTTGGCAGCTCTGTTACTGGTGTACGGGGATGTGTGCACCAGATTGGTAGAGGCGGAGGGGAGATTGTATGTAGGAGACGTGCTTACTACTCTGTGTTTAGGTAAGATTGAATATTTGGGTTATAATTGTTCCCTATTCTATATTTTATTCAATTAATGCGATGCCTAACATTTTTCCATATCATTATTATCATTTATTTATGTCAGAAAAAATAACTTCTTTAACTTATAGAAGAAGTTGTGATCTTTAACTTATAGAACATTTTTTTTTCATAGCTGCATGTGTCCCATTGCTGTGCAAAAGCCTCCCCTATTTTCTTCCATGCGTCCATGTCAACTTAAAATTAATAAAAATCATGCTACACGAGAATTGAATTATTTGTATAACAATATTTAACACATACTCCCATATTCCCCGTGTTTGGGAGACATTTGGGAGGCAGAAATCTTGTTTTATTTCAGCTTCCCAAACGCCTCCAAAACTAGGAGAATGTGTTAAATGAGAAAGTGGTTAAAGTGCACCTTTTCGATATTAGCAGCATTAACTGTTTTATACCATAATTAAATTAAAATGAAAATTCATTTATTTCGAATAACAAAGATCCATATTCACATAAATAAAAATTAAAAATTATTAGTTTACATATTTGAAATTATTAAAAATTTATAATTGAAGTTGAAATATAATAAATAAAAATAAAATAAAAAATAAAATATTTAGGATTTCAATTCCTCCTCAGCGGCACAGACACCGCGACATGTCTGTCACAGCAACGCTGGGTGTATGGACAATCCAGTCGTTCAGCGATCATTCTTAAAATGACATTGGAGCTGGCCCGTACTCTGCGCACTAGGGACGCACTCCGCTTAAGAATAGTTGCATGAAAACAGTCCGTTCGCGCCTCCGCAAACATACCCGAAGCGCTACAAAATCGGGGCAGCCCCACTATGTAGTGATTAATTCTACAACCAAAGAAAGAAAAAGAAGGAGAGATTATATATGTGCACGCAGAGTTGTGGTACATGTGCAGCAGTGCGCTGCTGGCGGCGGCGTACGCGGCGGGCGGCTGGCTGTCGCCGCGCGCCGCGCGCACGCTCGCGCTCGTCGCGCTGCCCAAGGCCGTGCACCACGGTCAGTACTAGCTGTTTGTCGCGATTACACTCGGTCGTCATGTGAATGTAGTAGCTGTTGATAACTAATAGAAACTTTTTTGATAGCTATTTGATTTTGTCAGTTGTTAAAAAAAAAGAATTATAAGAATACTACCTAATTTGAGTTTGCTGATTTTACTAAAATACTTAAAAGTCCATACTAATATTATAAATGCGAAAGTCTATCTGTTTGTCTGTCTGTCACCTCTTCACGGCTAAACTGCTGAACCGATTGTGATGAAATTTGGTAGGAATGTAGTTAACGACCTGAGGTCAAACATAGGCTACTTTTGGGTGCGTATAACAGAGTCTCACGCGGGGCGAAGCCGCGGGGAACAGCTAGTCATTAATAACATTCATTTCCTACCAAAAATAACAAAATACAGTCCATTTTACTTTCATTCACAACTATAATTTTCCTTAAGAATTTCGCTATCATATGCAAAAGTTTTTAAAATTTGACCACTAGTTTTAAATCAAACTAACTCTTCAGCTTTTTATAATAGTTCGCTCGTCCCGTTGCCCTGGGTCGTGCATTTTGGTATTCATGGTCAGTGTATGTATACTAAGATGTACTGTTTCACAGGAAATGGGCTGAACCGATTTGGCTGAAATTTAGAAAAGAGATTGCTTAGGCCCTGGAACAATACATAGGCTATATATAGGTAACGGAGCCCCGGGAAATAGCTAATATAAAAAATATCTGCCCCGAGCGAAAAATAAAATATATTATACAAACGGAAGTCTGTCTATCCGTCTGCATTTCTATTATGCTTACACTGCTAAACAGCTGAACAAATTTTGATAAAATTTGGTATAGATATAGTTAAAAATCAGCGGTCAAACATTGGCTACTTCTCGGCACAATATCAATAAATAATCAATTTCAAAAAAAAATCTTATTTCAACTAGCTGTTACCCGTGGTTTCACTCGCTATTAGTGTGTATGTACTATAACCTATAACCTTCCCCAAGAATCAGGCTTTCATATACAAAAATAATTATCCGACCAATAGTTTTCAAGTCAAACAAACAAACTCTTCAGCTTTATTATATTAGTATAGATATTGTATATTCTTATCACTTATTACCACCGAGCGCAGCCGCGGGCAACAGCAAGTATTAAAATATACTTTTTACGTATGAAGGTTGGGAGTGGTCTCCGCAGTGCGGGTCGTGGGGCATGGGCGGCTTGCCCGGCGTGCTGCGCGCGCCCGCGCTCGCGCTGCTTCTAGCGGCCGTCGCGGGAGACTCGGACTCCGACACTGACTAAACTCGCTTAGGAAAAACTATTTGTTCTTCATTATAACAATAGATGGCGCTTCAAGAATCGAATCACTTCAAGTTAACGGGATCAAAATGAGCTCTGTTTAGGAATTAGGTATATTTTTAATGTAATTTTATGGCCTTATTACGCCTTCCGTAGGGTAGGAATATAGATTAGTCCAAGGATTATAGTATGGGAGCCCTGGGTGATAATTAATGTGTTGTTACTCGAGCGTAGTGGAGAGCTATATGATTTTAAAAATTAGATAGCAAAAACAATTGAAGGGTTTTTGTTTGACCAGTGTTGGGCGTCTAAAGGGTCCCGAAAATGTAAAAAAAAATAATTCATGCGCGTGGGTAGTTCTTTGAAATTTCATTCTTCGACTGATTCATATGGCCAAAATTTTAATTCACTTTCGGGTCTATGACGCATGTTCATATGAAAAAAGGTATACTAAATAACATATATTTGAATGTGGGACGCGTTTTTATAACGTAGTTTTCAAGATATCGACGTTCAAATATTTTGTGCCCAGATGAATCAGAATTTGTTACAGATGAATCAGAAACAGATATGAAAATAAAAAAAAATATTTAGATTGGCTCTGTATTCTGCAAATAATCATATTTTTACAACAACGATAAGCCTGTTTCTATGCAAACAATTAACAGTGATCAAATATCACGAAAAAAACCTGAATTCAACAATCATGCTTGTTAATCATTTTTGAAACTCCACTATAATAATTCTTGTATTAAATAAAATAAAAAATAAAAATAATAAAAATAAAAATTATCTTTATTTCCAAATCCAAAATAAGTAAATGGGAAAGCGAGAATGTTGTAATATGACAGAAATTTAACTGTGGCTTATATTAAATTATGTTGGATACTAGAAAGTTATTATAATTGCTATTTTACATATTATTGTACTCTTACAACTTACTAGTCTTGTTTATTATACTTATTAGCTACTTATAAACTTTCATAATTCAGAAATCACAGCAGTACTTACAGTACACAAACTTATTCTAATAATGGCACTTTTGACATCAGTCTTAATTATTAATAAGATAACAATCACATTGGTGTACTTTTCACGTACTTACTTACAATAAGGTAACAAAAATGAGATCAACTTTCATTAAATGGCATTTTTGATAAAGTTTACTTATGGCCTTTAAAAGAAACATACCTACTTATTCTAAGTATGGTTAACTAATAAGGAATGAAGTCAAAGTTAAGAAAGGTACTACATGAAAAATTTCTTTGGCTTTTTGCAGGGGACCGAGATGCTTTCAAGATCATCTGTAAAGCCTTTTTTTTGTTGAAGAGATCTTGAATTTTTGGATGAAGATGGAATAATCATATTATACTTGTCTGGATCTTTTCTTATGTTTTCCATCCTTCTACGTTCTGCAAGTCTCTTTTTTTCCTTCTTTTTATCCTGAGTTTGTGGCATTGTTGTGTGTGAACTGCAATATTAAAATAACAAAAAATAGATAGAGACTGACTTAGGAATAATAAATAGGATTTTATGATTGTTTCTTCAAAATAATATTTATTAAGAATAAGACATATCAAAAGTTTCGTATATAAAATAAGTCTATAAGTACTCCTGTGTCTTTTGTAAATTTAAAGGGTTATAACTTAGTTAATATAATAAATTAGACTAGATCTACTGAATCGAGCACAGTCGTAAATTGGACAATGAGAATTACGCAACAAAAACGCAATTTTGTGCTGGCGTGGGGAAAAACTTATTTATTTTATGATCCATATGGGGTTTTAACCATATGAATCAGGCACAGATGAATCAGGATTTTGCCTACAATCATGCATAAGTCATCTTACACACAGACTTCAGTATTGTCATTTTTCTACACGAATATATAATTTAAAAGCATCACATGGAACACAGATTGAAGGTTTTAAACAATAAAATACATTTTATAAAGTAGGCATTGTAATCAGAATGCCACCAGAACCAAGCACAGATGAATCAGATATTTACCTTCGTAACACCGGGATCTAAGCCAACCAGCCGCACGTGCACCTTCTCGCTCGTTCGTTGCACGACTGGCCTCCCCCCGCGCGGGAAGCCAGTCTCTCAATATTATTACCCGACCAAGTACGGTCAAGCGCAGCTTACGCCACATCAATCAGTTTTATACGCCGGACACTTCTGATTTACTTATTTTTAAAAACACTAACATAATTAGAACTAAAACACATAATTTTTGTAAGAGGCCAATTCATTTCCTTTCGAAATTATAATAATTTATATTGATGTATCAAAGGTAAAAAAAGACATCGACCATTTTGTTCCAGAAAATGGCAAACGGACGCGCTATATGAATCAGAAGAACGAACTTCAAATATTTTTATTTTGTACCTAGACAGCAATTATTTTAAAAATATAATTTGTCCCAGTTAGGGATAAAGCTAAACTGTACAGAAAAAAAAATACACATTGTGTTGTTACTTGGTTACCGAAATATAACCATAGAAATCGAAAATTTCGTCTCTGAAGAACTACCCGCGTTAGATATTTATCACGTTTTGTGTCACACGTCTCCTGGTATCAAAGATCTGCCGATTTGGCTAGGGTGGCCATAAAAAGTAGTAAAAAAAATTAGAAAAAACAATTTGTTTTCAGTGAGGACTCAGCTTGATGTCTTGGTCATGCTGGTTCCTAATCTGACAGTTATTTAAAGGAGATTTCCTTATCTGTTGGTTTAAAAAAAAAATTCGGTTATTAAGTAGATAGTAAATTTATTAAAATTTGTTCTTTGGTCCAATTATTAATGCTCATTATTATTATAATACGTAAAAAGAATTTAAATATATTGTATAGTTATAAAATAAAACACATTTTTTCGAAACATTTGTTTTATTTATCACAATTCATGGCTGTATTGTATATAAAAGTATCCTAAGACAAATTGTCACGACATTATTTAGTACTAGCAAATATGTGTGAATAACAGTGTATTACGAAACTTGCAAACTATGGTGGTTATGGAAATGTTTAGTTACTTTAATATTCGCCAGGGGGCGTATTAAAAAAAACTAATAATAGACTGGCAATTTGTTGTTTGGAACATTTGTTAATCGTACATATATCTATGTTTTATTTTTAATTGAAATATATTGTACTAATATTACTTTACAGTTTAAGTATATTTTACAGTCATTACGCATGCTGAGAGTATGGATTTTATTCATATTATCTATAATAAAGCATATTATTATGCGAATACAGCATCATTGAAATTAATAACAAAGGAAGTAAAAGATTTCTTCACAGTGAAAAATAAGAAGTTAGAATTAACTTGGTACTTAATCGTCATCGCAGAACACTTGAAATGTGAGACATTAGGAGTACCTACCCGAAATCGGCGAACGCGTATGACGAGAGTGATGAGTGTGGAGAAAGCGAGGGAGGTCTAAGCATCGTAGCCAATGTAAATCTCTTGTATCTGCCTTTCGCTGCGGGGGACAGGCATGATGATAAGTATGTATGTATTTAATTTTAATAATTAAAAAGATCGAGAACTACTAAAATTCATTCATTCATTCATTCATAAAATTGATGGCTGAGAAAGAAGGAAGCAGAAATGTTAACTTTCATTTTGTTGGAACAATATTTTCTTGAAATATTTGCTTACCCAATTGAATAAAAAATCCCTTTCGAATTTTATTTTGCACAACCATTTCATCGGAATGAAAAGACAGGAAAAACAAACTACCTCTTTAAGTTGAGTCAGGTAATTTAAATAAACTGTAATGAGTGAGTTGTGATTAAATATCAAAGTAAAGCGTTTTATAGATAATGGAGAAATATGAAAATAGTAGATTAACTACCTAAGTACCTACACACAGTATTTTGGACTTAAATATACTAAATGAGCCTAAAAATATTATTTACTACAAAATATTTGTACAAAAACATTAAAATTACATAAATAACTTAATAAAATCGTAATCACAGTCATGGCTAAAATACTATTGTTAATAATAAATCTTAAAACTAATAATAACCTCAAAGTAGGACACTGAAAACTATTTAAGAAACTAAATCGCTTGAAGGTTTTTGCTTTTTTATATGTTCAGAAAAGAATAATTTTAAAAAGAATCAGAAATTTTAAAGTAAAAAATATGTTAAAATAACAAAAATCGTGTGAAAAAATATAACCTTGAAATTAGGGAAATATTCATAGACACAGGAAGTATTCGAGAGGACAGACTGAAATATAGGACATTTGAAATTTTCCTACTTACAAACTTTTTTTGTGTTAATACCATCATGTACTTATAAATAACACATTTACATTTTTTTCACACGAAAAAAAAGGCGGACAAAGCACAATGGCGGACTTATCCCATGAATAAGTGTTAACTGTTTTTGTACCACGAGGGAGCACTAGTGAGACTGTCATTTTGAATTTATCAGCTGGAAATTAAAACTGTTGAACAATCATATCAGTGTATTTAGACCACGAAGCAATTGCTTCGTGATTTGGACCGACGTCTCAGTGCCCTCTCGTGTAAGTTTTAAACACTTCACTCCTCTAATATCAGTTAGTAGTTCACTATTTTGTCCGACTGAACTACTAATACTGTAATTATTTCAGGAATGCTTAACAATAATGACATTGATCTAAATGAACACAATAATCTACAATCTAATGACCATTAAAAAAATAAAAAAATAAAAATGAAACAAATATAAATATTTAATATATTTTCTCTAAGCTACGAGCGTATTTTGTAGGTTTACTAATTTTTATAGTTACTGACGAGTAAAAGATTTTTTTTTTATTTCTATTGTGATATTATATTGTGGATATTCCTTATAGGATAACCACATACACTGCAGTATCTTCTATGTGATCTAATACCAATAAAAACTTCTAATCAATATATTTTCGAGATAACACGAGATTTTCTAGTACATATTTTCACCACCAGATACCACTAAAGTACTTGATCCAAAAGCATTTCAAATCGAAGTTATTAAAAAAGGGTTTTCGGTAATCCAGATGGCGCTGACTCAGAGTCCACGGCTGTTAAATTGTTTGTGGAATTTGACAACTAAATGTCAAATCCTAAACTATTTTGGCCCCGGTGCAGTGGTGACATCTAGCGGGTAACTTTGGTAAAACCCTAAATTAGCCCTTAAAAGTCATCAGCAACACTACGTCTGATCGTTGCGTTCCCATTGCGATACGATGAGATCCTCTTAGCATTGACTCAAATACTAAACAAGATGGCGCCTTTACAAAATGGCGGCGGTCGTTACGCAATCGCTTCCGTCGGCCCTTGTTGCTGCAGTAGCTCCCAGTAGAGTCCTCGTTTTCGGACTAATTCATCGTGCGATCCGCTTTCGGCTACCGTACCTTGAGAAAACATTAATAAAAAGTAAGTAATTTTTTTTCGCATAAAATTTATTTTAGGTTAATTTTTAATTATTATTTTTAGATATTAAGTTAAGTATTTATTTGTATGTACCTAATTGTCATCGAATAAATAAGCAGTTTAATGTTTAAGTAGTTATAGTGCCACGCATACAACATGACAGGAAATTAGAGACGAAGTGAAGTCTAACCGTTTATTCTCTCGACGACTGAATAACATTTACAAAATACTAAACTATTTATACCAAATTAGGACTAACTTATTAAGACGTGACGCGATAAATTTGCGATTGAGGTTTGCTTACAATTTATTAATATTTCCTTTATCGCATCACGTCTGCTAATTAGGGTCGAAATACACACAAGTTGGTAACACAGTGACAGTTGGTCAGTTGCATGATTTGTTACGGCCGGGGCAGATGTTTTTTGGGCAATAAAGTAAATAAATCTTCCTCCTCCCTTCAGTCGTTACAGTAGGTAAGGTAAAGGGGTCAGTTATATCTATATAGCTGTCTCACCTCTGTCTATGACGGCGATGGTGTGAGCGTGTCGCACGGTGGCGAGCCGGTGCGCGATGACGACGGTGGTGCGGCCGGCGGCTGCGGCTTCCAGGGCTTCTTGTACTACCTGGGAGACGAACAATGTGTAACAGTGTGTGTAATGTATGGTAATGTCTATGTGTGACTCTAAGATATCACAGTACCGCTTTTGGCTTCTATTCCGTTAGTAGTTAGTATAATAAATATAGTATATATATAGTACTAGCTGTTCCCCGCGGCTCCGCCCGCGTGGGACTCGTTTATATCGCGCCCAAAAGTAGCCTATGTTTGACCTCAGGTCGTTAACTACATCCCTACCAAATTTCATCACAATCGGTCCATCCGTTTAGCCGTGAAGAGGTGACAGACAGACAGACAGACAGACAGACTTTCGCATTTATAATATTAGTATGGAAGTATGGATATACTATATACTACTTCCATGCTGGTCTGGGAGAAAAATAAAAACATAGATTGTACCACCTGCTTCTCTTCCCGCGCAAGCCGTAAAAGTCGTCTGAGGGAATCGCCGAATGGGGAAATCATGACATAGGCGATGCAGCTATCACAATTGATTTCCTGTTTCAACTACCATTATGCTAAACGTGGCCTAATGTCTTATGTCTCTAGGCTCTGTCTACCTCGTATGAGATAAAGACGTAATTATATGTATGTATGTATATAGTATGAAGTATGATCCTCACCTTCTCGCTGGCGGCGTCGAGCGCGGAGGTGGCCTCGTCGAGCAGCAGCACGCGCGGGTCGCGCACGAGCGCGCGCGCGATCGCCACGCGCTGCTTCTGTCCGCCCGACAGCGCCGCGCCGCCCGCGCCCAGCCGGGTCTCGTAGCCCTGCGGGGTTCGCATACGTTATTTACTTTTTCTTGCTCGGAAATAGTTTCATTATATAAAAAAAACAATACGTCAATAGACTCATTGCTGGCCTAGACAACAATGTAATAAAAAAAAACATTGCTGGCCGCTAATGGAGGTTTTTTAGTGTACACGTTTTCATACATTAGGTTGTTTTTGTTTCACTCTGGCCAGTCTTTCAAAAAAAAACCTATTCTAGCGGTCGTTAATGGAAATTGCTGGAAACTTTTTTTTTTTTTGATGTGGATATAATCCACAATATGGCAATCAAACAAAGCTTATTTTTGCCAGTATCAAGTTTATAGATAAATGTTCTTCATTTTGTCGAGTCACAGTCAAGTCAAGTCAAGTTAGTCAAGGGCTAAGTGAAGCGGTGGATGTTTCACTAAGCTTTATCTTGGGAGATTTTGGTGACAAGGATTAAAGTCACTTATACGACACTGTATCACTTCCCAACACTCACGCTTGTTCACGAACACTAGGCGAATAATAATCCACCTTTATTATGCGCAAATACTCGAAAAAACACAAATATTAGAAAATAAATACAATGACGATAACTGAGCGACTTTAGTTTGGCGCCAAAACTCTGGACACTTTTGTTAGGTTGGTACTGATCATTAATTCTTTTATCGTTTAAAAATATGTATGAACATTTCAAAATGTTTCAAAAGAAAAACATGGTGAATGCTGGCTTGATGTTGACGCCATTTTAAAATTTGATACGATGTTGTTTCGTCTCAGGAGGATTTCAGAGAAAGTAAACTACTATACAAGCCTCGGCCGAAATTGCAATTTACGTTCTCGTATTTTCAAAAGGCCTCGGCTTCGCCTCTTCCTTTTAAAAGCACTTGGCAAGACCTCAGCTGCGCTTCTGCCTTGCAATATAACTCGGCCGTAAATGGCTTCATTTCTGACCTCAACGGTAATGTACTATTAATATTAACTTTTGACGTGACAACGTCTTAAATTAGGTTGCGGCTGGGAGTCACTTATGAAAAAGTGTAACGCTCGGTAACGTTACGATGAGTCACCGAACGAGAGAGAGGCCCGCCGAATGTCTTGCGTCTCTCTCCCACTCAACTATGATCGGTCTGCCGCGCGCGGCAGACCGCGCGCGGCAGATTATATTCATATCAATAAATATTCTACCGAGAAAAAGACGTTGTCACGTAAAATCTTCGCCCGTAAAACCGACTTTACAGGCAACCATTTTTGTTTTTTATTAAAACTTTGGGACTAACAGGGATAAAGACGTGATTATATGTATGTATGTAAATCAAACAAAAAAAAAAAGATAACCACCGCAATCCGACATATTATACTCACATTAGGTAAGCTGGCAATGAAGCCGTGAATATTGGCCTTCTGCGCCGCCTGTATGACCTCGTCCATGGGCACGCGCCGGCTGTTGTCTCCGTACGCGATGTTCTCCCGGATGCTCCTCTCGAACAGCGCCGGCTCCTGCTGCACCAGCCCGAGCTGCGAGCGCAGGCGCGGGAGAGGCAGGTCGCGTTTTATATCGCGCCCATCTAATTCCTGGGGCAAATATAAATTTATTTATTTCTCGCTTACATGTAAATAATATGAAGAAGGTGGAATTACATAATTTGGTGAGAATGTACATAAACCCAGGCTGGGTGTTGCGAAGTCTTTGAATTGGTATCAAAATCTGTACATTACAATTTAATTAATATCGAAATAAAAATAATGATAATAAAATAAGTAAGTATGTCAATAATGTTTAAATTAATTAGATGAATTCAATGAATACGTCAGCTAGTATATAATAACAATGAAACCTATGTCATGATACGGTTGAGGATTCTCCAAAACGTCTGAAGTAGCCACCTGCCCTTTTTTTTTATAATGTATCGCTCAAATATTCTTCGATGGATCGCTTAAATAGCTGTATAATATACAGTATCACTATATAAGTATATCTCCGCGACTGATCTCCGCCGCTGGTGACAAGAGGGCTGGCTGCTTATTCGCCCGAAGGATTAGCATAGCTACCCAGAGGGGGAACGCAGCCAGTGTTTTTGCTACCATGCTTCACGGGCAAGAGCTCGAATTTTTCGAATTTTAGTATGTTTTTGTCTTGTTTTGCTTTTGTTTTTTTTTTGTTTGTAAATAAATAAATATTTAATAGGTGGGTGACAACACGCGACGGTCTACATAAGTTATAACGACGCATTTTGTAAACTTCTTCGGAACCGCCTCTTGGTTTCTGACGTGGCTCCTTTAACGACCACCAGATAGCAGCCGGGACCAACGGCTTAACGTGCCTTCCGAAGCACGGAATCATCTTTATTATCAGACAATCAGGTGATTCAATCCTGCCATGTCCTAACCAAACTATTAACAACTAAACAAAGTATGCTTCCCGTGGGAATCGAACCCTCGACCATCGATATCGATGGAAAATGGGCTTATAAGCCCATTTTAACTAAAATATGTTTTGGCTCTTTCTCTCTTACCCGACACTTCACGTGAAAGAACGAGACGAAACACATTTTAGCTAAAATAGGCTTAACAAATGTTTCTTAATACGGAGTTAGAATAGAATAGACATTTATTAAGACATCATCACACATACAAATCAACCAAGGACACAAAATTAACAAACAAACATACATAAGATGTGACAAATATCTCAATAGGTGGCGGCTCAGTATTACACTAGACATGCAAGGATGTCTATCACTGATTTTCAGCACCCTAGACGCTCATGCGTGCATGATGGAAAACCATCAAACAAAGGGATGGTACTCGAAAGATGAATTGAATCGACTGATTTCCAAACAAAATATCCCAAATAAACTAACCACAGTCCCCGTGTCAGGGTCATAGCTCCTCAGCAGGAGATGCATGACAGTGGACTTCCCGCAGCCGCTGGCCCCCACCAGCGCCAGCGAGTGCCCCGCCGGGACTCGAAGCTGCAGCCCGCGGAGGACCGGCACGGCCGGGCGCGTGGGGTAGCGGAAGTGGACCGAGTTGAAGTTGATCTCGCCTGTTGCTGACTGGGAGGGAAATTGGAGTTAGATTCTTGGCTGATGACTTATCAATAAATATAAAAAAAAAAATATAGAAGGTGAACAATATGCGCTCTTTAGGAGGATTTCATTACTTCATTAAAAAGCTCTAATACCAATGGTTTTCAAAACAGAAAGTTAAAAAAAAAAAGGTAAACTCTTTCCCAAAATTATCATAAAATAAAAAAAAGAGTTTTTTTTTATGTACCTATTTGTGCGTCATATGTTTGGCTCATGGTTTTAAAAATAACGCTATATTCAAATCAGCTCTTAAAAAAAGTTTTTTTTTCAGTTCATGTTAACGCTTGGGTAAGTGACGATGCTTACCACAGAACAGAGAAAGTATCCAAATAGAAATGTTTTGACGCGGATTTAGTTGTAGAAACAGTGTGGCAGCGTATTCTCTCTTCTTACCTTTAATTAATACATGTAAACCACACCACCATTATGCTAAACGTGGCCTAAGGTTGTAACGAAACACTTATTTGTGCATTCGTTTCATTCTCAAATATTCCGCTTTTGATTGGAGTTTTAATTGTAATCCATAGATAATATAAAATAAGGATAGAAATACGCGTGCTGCCATCTACGGAAAAGTCAGTAACTTTTGCTTACGCACAATATTGTATTTCACTCTGTCTAGATTAATGAGGGGGCAACACTATACATTAGTGATGATTTATCAATCAAGGAAAATTTAATTGAGGGGCAACATTGTACGTTAGTGATGGTTCATCACGCAAGGAAAATTTAATTTGTAACTATTATTTATGAATTGTTTCTGAGTTTAAATATTCGGATTTGAATTTTAAGAGATAAAAATGCTAGTAGTTTGATTATATTCTTTTAATTTGATTTTAAAGAGAAGATAAAAAGACTTCATTGGTAAATTTTGCTCCATCTGGTGACAGATGTGGTAAACTATCGCCGCGGAAATTAAGATTGCGCGATTGATCAATTCAGGTTTTAATAAATATTAATTGTTTAGAATAAGATTATTTGCTTGAATTCAATAATATATAATGAAATGATAAATATATAAAATCAATAATTTAATGTTAAAAACTTAAATTATCTGAAATTAAGTATTAAAGGGAGATGTATTGGTCACGAACAACGAATGACCTCGTTTAAAAATTGAACGTATAGTAGGACGCGATGAATGTAGGTAGTCATGAAAAACCGAAGCCTCTTTTGAAAACGGAATATGTCGAGGCCGCGGTGAATGTTGACTAACTTTTATTATGATGATATCATAATTTAATAAATTTATACATCAATGAATGATGAATATTACTTATAAAATTTGTACGTTAATTTTAAATCTTGTATAATGGGACAGGCTTAGCTTTTTAAATTATTTAAGTACAAAATAGAATAAAGAGTATCACACGAGTCGCCGGTAGATGAACATTAGCGTCACGGGGGATGAGGTACGGGGTTAGGTGATAAATAGGCTTGCGGGAGGCCGCAAAGGACACTTTTTTCTTGGACGGCTGCGGAGGGACTCAACTCGGAAGAAGACACAAGAAGATCGCCAACATTTACTCTGTAAAGTATTTTTATAATCAAGAAAGAAGAAGTTATTTGCGTGGGGTTGATAGCACATTTTTAGCTTAGGGCAGTGTAGATTCGCGGTAGTTTAGTATTATTCGTCCTAATTTCAGACCTCATGGTGAGTATAACAGGTCTGAAGTTAAGGGCGCCATTTTGTAGTACACTTTAGTTATTTTCGTGATTGTTTTTGGATAGTTTTCATTGGACCTAGAGGATAGCCTAAATCCAGGCGTCTCGGGGTTTTATGAAGAAAATTCTTTTAAGATCTGCTTTATGATCGGGGAGGTGCTATCAACGGTCATCAGTCTTGCCCTGAAACCCAGCGGTGTTAACTTAAAGGCTTGACTGTGTGACAAGGTAGAAAGACAAAGTCTTGTGGCGAGGCTTTGGGACTCGCATTCTAGAGTCTAGTTAGCTACCTGAAGGGATGAGCGAGGAAGGATATACATGCGAATCCGTCTAAGTACGCGTTTCTCGGTCGTGTTGTTCCTTAAACGCTTCATGGCTTCAGTCATCACCAGGTTAGGTCAACTGATCCTATCCCATAAAGGTTGACCTACTTACACGGGTTGCTAGAATTAGGAGGGATCTGCCCAATCCAGTTTGTAGTGAGACTAGAGTTCACTGGCTTTGGCTAAGGTCGAGTGGACTATTACAGAGCTAGGGTGATTAGGAGCAAATATCTAGATTAGCGAGAGAAAGTCTCTCAACAGCTTATTCTGTAGCTTTAGACAGCCTGATTCTTACACCGGAATCAGACTTACACATATCACACTTTCGAAATGACGCGATTAGCTCTAGGGAATGGTAGTGAATAGTTAGTATAGGCATAGTTCTAGGAAAATAGGATGTATAGTTAGTAGGCGTTACGGCAATCGACAGTGTAGTGAAAAGTGCGAAAATAATAGTGGAAACCCTTTAGTTTCTTGTGAAATTAGTAAATTCCAAGGACATTAAACTATAATTTATGGGGGTAAGCGAACCTAGGCTCCATATTCAAAATGGCCACGCTCCAAAAGAAAAAAAATATATAAAATCAAATTTCTTTTTCCTATTTTCCCTATGATATTGTTTCTTTGCAAAGAAAGTAAAATAATTTATTTTCAATATAAATATCTATCAAGGATATCAGAATTGTCCAAGAATATTGTGGTATCAATCATTATTATCTACCTACTGATTTTATAATTGTCTTGTTCATTCTAGAAAATAATAACAATTGTGAGAATACTACTTTAATGTTTATCTGGTTTTCCTGGAGGGATTCTTGAGTGTGGAGGTCTTATCTGGTGATGCTATGGTCAAGCCAAGCGAACCTCTGTCTCCAAATGCAGAAGCGGTGAGATAAGTTTGCTTTTCATGAGATTTCCCATGAGACACATCTTTTCCTGGATACCTACTATAATTATTGAATTAATCTAATTTCAAGATAGTGTACATAGCTTTTGCCATGGGCTCGATCCTGTTTTATAATACTCATGTGAATGTAAGATTGATTCACTTACTTATAAATTACTTGGAAAAAGATTCCTGAGCAGAGTTATGTCACTCTTAAACTACCTACATAAATGAATAATTTTTCATGGAAGGAACAAGAACAATATAGTCTAACTAAATATCACTTATTAATCAGATATCTTGGATAATACTATATTCTAACCTACTTATAGTTGTAAACTACTAATCTGAATACCAGATTCAATAATATTTTATTTATTACCTGATCTATCTTCTTCTACCTCAAATGAGAAGTACTCTCTTCTTAACTGACACTTACCTACTTTAATTATCTACATATAATATGGATCACTTCATATGTTACTAAAAGTATTCCGTTCTAGTATAAACATATTAAATTCATCTAAAAATCTAGTTATCCTAACAAATATTAATTTAGTAGACAATCAATAGGAATGGATTGTAAGATTGAATCCATGAAGACATAAAATAAGTCTTGAGATAGCAAAATATGAAGACATAAGATTAGTCTATATTTTGTATTATGTTAAATTCATTATTTAAAACAGCTCAGCAAATATCGCAGTGATGTTGAAGAAATCACACACTGTAGTGTTGGGATAGCGCTTGGAGACACTTTGTCTCTCCTCTTGTCCACTTAAGTCTACAATACTGACTTACTTAAACTTCACCGACTATTAGTAGAATGGTCTTTTGTATAAATACAATAAAGGCTGGGTTGCAGGAGAAGTCGGGCCAAGTAAGGTGACGAAGACTATCGGTATGAGCGGTGGCGGTGCTCTGCCCTTGCTGCAAAAACCCATATGTATGAGCTAATTATTATTTGTAAATAATAAGTATATCTTTCAAGTAGAAATTTCATACTTGTAGAACATTCGTAGACCTGTAATACTAATAGTAAGTCTATAATAAACTATTCGACATTGTTTAAGAGACCTACATCTATCTAACAATAAGACTATTGATTCGTAATCTGAGACTTAGAAATCCGGGCATAATAACTTAACTATTTAGTGTAGGTGAACACCTCTTCTGTGTAGTAGGATAATGTCCAATAAAATAGGTCAATTTCTAATAATGGTTGACAAATGATTTAGTAAGAACATGTAGGATGATTACTAATCTAGGACTTTTAATATGAAAGTCTATGTAGATTCACTAAATCAAATTTGATAAAACTCTTATTTATATTTCATTCATTTATTAGGGCAAGTAATAGGTTGAGTAGGATATTAAATAAATTAATAGTAGCTGAGGAGATAGTGTGAGAGTAGGATATTAATAAAAGCTGGTACTTAGTAGCATTTTGTATTTATAGATATTGATAATACTCTTAAAAGAATCTGGTTAAGCTTCGGATTGCAACCAGGGTATTCCTCCACTAGATATCACAAGCCAATTTTCAAGCCAAACAAATAGATATTTAAAAACAAATAGATTTTTCAATATTGTAAAATAAAAAAATTAATTAGTAGGTTAGAGCATCTTAAAATTAGGATTTTAAGAGAGTAAGTATATAGTAATTATATATAGATTTGGTGTGCAGTGTTAGGTATATGTATGTATATTTAGGTATATTAAAGGGTACCGTTTCAATTTGGTGCCGTGACCAGGATATCAAAATTTGTTATCAATATTATCCCGTAGTGACCAGGATATCAAAATTTGTTATCACTAGTATCCCATAGTAAACCAGGATATCTAAAATTCGTTATCAATAGTATCCTGTTAATCATATTGAAAGTAAATATCTATAGTATTCTATTAATCAAAATTTAAATAAATCAGGACTCTGATAGTTCTATAGTATTGTATTTCTAGAATATTAATTACATAAGTTTCATTACTAGTTTTTACTGATAGAATAGAATCAAGATGCAATATACACTATATACTTACTAAAATAGAGCTCTAATAATCGTATAAAGAATAGGTTAGAAAAATCTATTGTTTGGCTATAGTAACGGCTGAGTTCATGTAGTTTCGTGGGTCAGCCAATTTGGGCCGTTGAGCGTTGAGAGAGTTTATCAATATCTATTAGAGAAACGAATTATCCATTCTTAATTTTTATTATTACAGTAATCCTTCGTAAGATTACAGTCTTGCATGTTTTGATGTTCATGTTGGTAGGAGATCACTGTCCATATGAGTTAATTTTTAATAAAATCTAAAAAAAAAAAAACAAGTATAAAGTACCTATTCATTTTTAGTCTTACTTCTACCAGTGCTAGAAAATATCAGTATTGCAATAGCATAACATAGGTACATTACCTGGTTAACAGAATATTGTCATAACTCTGACATTACGATATAAATGATTTGTAGGGTATGTTGAATCATATCATAATAGATTTTAAAGTTATTGCATTAGATTTTCTATTAAATACTATTTTGTTAGAGACTAGAATTTGTTTATAAACGAAATGAGGTTATGAAAATAATAGAATATTAAGGCGGTTTGACAGACAGTGACAGATGACAATGACAGTTTTCAAAATATCTTGTTTATGCGGGTTTTACTTTATCAGTACCTATTTAGTTCGTTTCAAAGAAAGGTTAAATGACTGAACTATGTTGTCAAAACAACTATAAATACAATATCGATACTATGGTATTGTATTGTAAATAATGTGTTCATAAATGTAGGTGTACATGAATTTAATAACTTAGTTTGATATAGACAGATTCAACTTTGTAATTTTCTCTAGAAACTAATCTTTTAATTTTATTACGCTATGAACCGTGTTTGCATAAACTCATGGTATAAGAATTTTACTTGAAGCAAGTTTATGGTACGCTTTAAATATCTATTTCATTATAGCTTATTAACAAATATAAAGAGAAAATTTAATATCTTTAATTATAATATTATCACACAGTCACACCTTGTCTCTAGTGCCGTAAAATAATTAAAAATAGGACTTGAAAAGAAAAATGTCAGTCGGGAATTTTAATGATTGCGGTTGAATTGAAAAGTTTTTAAAAGTTGGTTAATAAATAAAACTGTGAATAAACCTAAGAAACTATTTCGGAGAACTTTAGATATGATGTTATTGAATAAATGTTCAAGTAGTCTTAAATAGTGATTCACAAAACATTTTAATGTTTGTTGTTCTGTGAATGTGAAGTGAATATGGTTACATCTAGATTTTTACATGGCCTAAGTTTGACAATATCTTATGATTTGGGTTCCTGATTAATAGTTTACATGATTGAATAGATTGGATCTGCATTAGGCCTGCTTATTGTAAGTTTTAAACTTGTTTATTGCTGGTATAGTTAGAATTTTATAAGTAAGTTGATTAACGAATAGTAAACAAAATGAGTTTATAAACTAGGTTTACATACAGTCTTGAGTTCACTATTATATCCTTGAGGCTTAGATTAACTTTCGTCTTAGCGTTTTGCCAGTCTTTATTAATGCAGCGATAGAGATGCTTGTCCTGTTTTGGATATTTTATGTTATAACTTTAAATTAGATTGAGAAACTTTAAGTCGAATAACTTAAAGGTTTATTAAAATATTAGGTTTACTTAAATAAATTATAGCTTCATAAAATAATTAAGTTTCTAATCTTAATTTATTAAGAAACTGGGTTAAGATTTACTTTTAAAACAATGATTTCAAAGGAAATTATAAACCATAGGATCTCTATGAATGATTGTATGCATTCAATGACTAAATATCAATTTTATACTTAAAATCTCTTTATTCTCTTTATTCTGGAGTTTGCAAATAGAATTGTTTGTATATGATAATGATATTTGTATAGTAGATACTTTTAAAAGTAATTTTAAGTTAACTCGATGATGCTTTTAAATATGATAGAATTATTAAGCTATCAGATTAAACTAGATAAAATTATGGGAATAATAAATTCTTCTGTCCTGTTAACTATTATTGTGTTAATGAAAAAAAAAGTAAGTTTTAATGGGATAATTTTAGGATCTTGTTTAGCATAATCATGGATAAGTAAAGTACCTACTGATAAATAAGAATTGGATTAACAAGTTTAGATTTTACCTATCTATCCTAAACTCATAAAATATCTTAAACTTTTAGTTAATGATATAATGATAATATTTAAGTTAATAGGAACGGCAATTCTATTTGCTTCTCTCTAAAAATATAAACTAGTTAAATTATTTTGATTAAATAAACTCGGGGTATAAGGGAGTGGGGTCGTGCATTGGCAATACTTATTAAGTGTTGCCAAGGCATAATAATCCCTAACTATGCAATATTCAATAAAAATTTTTGAATTGTGCTAAGATCTGACCTTAAGATATAAAAAAAAAAAGAACAATTTTTAGTTAGTGATGATTGTAGAGTAACATCTGTTTTTGATGAGGAAAAGGAAAAGGATGAAATTGAGCCTGTGTTTAAATCTGAATTATTAGTACGTATCTTTGATAAAGAAATCATTGCCTTGTTAGATACTGGTAGCGATATAACTTGTATATCTGAAGAATTTTGGAATGAGTTAAAATCTAAAAACCCAAACATACCAACAATGCCTATTAGGTCTTTGATAATTAAAACAGCGATAAACAACAAAAATGCTGAAATTCGTAAAATGGCACTGGTACCTTTGACGATAGGAAATTTTGAGCGAGATTTAGCAGTATTAATAGTGCCGGGGCTTAGTACCAATTTGATATTGGGGTTTGATTGGATGAAAGATAATCAGGTAACTTTAAATTTAAATACAGGGGAAGAAGGATTGGAAATAACGATTATGGGTGAGAAACGTTCATTTAAATTTCACGGATGTACAAGAATAAATTGTTTAGAAGAATTAGAAATTTCAGAAAATGTAGGGGGAAAGTGTAGATTCAGAAATTGATAATATAATAAAACAATTAAAGTTAAAGGAAAGTGATCAAATAGGTTTAAAAGGAGTATTAACCAAGCATGAAGCCTTATTCTCATCTAGGTTAGGAAGAGCCAATTGCTATGAACATGTAATTTTGATGGAGCCTCATGCTCCTGTAGTTAAGAAAACTTATCCAGTCCCTTATGCTTATAGAGAATCTATAGAGAATAAATTAATAGAGTTGCAAGAACAAGGTATTATAAGTAGAGCTTCAACCCCATACTGTAGTCCTCTCACTTTCACTTTAAAAAGAGATGGAACTATCCGTATTTTATTAGATGCTAGAGAAATAAATAAATATATGATATCGGAAACCGAAAAACCACCGTTACAGTTAGATGTTATTAATTCATTTCAAGGGGCTAAATTTATAAGTGTTGTTGATTTGAATAACGCCTATTTTCAAATCCCAATATCAGAATCAAGTAAAAGGTACACTGGGTTTACATTTAACAGTAAATCATATGTTTACAATGTTTTACCTCAAGGGTTAAAAACTTCAGTGGGTAGTTTTAGTAGAGCAATGGATTTTATTTTGGGACATGAAGTTAGTGAGTTTTGCGTTAATTATTTGGACGATTTGGCCATAATAACAACTGGAACGTTGTCAGAACACTTAGAACACTTAGATATAGTTTTGACTAGATTAAATAAAGCAGGGTTAACATGTAATTTAAAGAAATGTGAATTTTTGTGTAAGGAAGTTAAAATGTTAGGGTTTATAATATCAACATCGGGACTAAAAACAGATCCAGAAAAAGTAAGGTCAATTCAGATATTCCCAGTACCAAGAAAAATAAAACAGGTTAGGGCATTTCTAGGATTGTGCAACTTTTATAGACGATTCATACCAAGGTATAGTTATTTTATTCAACCTCTATGCGAATTATTAAAGAAGAGAAAACCCTGGAAATGGGAAGATCAAGAGCAAACGGCGTTTGAAAAAATAAAATCTTTGTTTATAAAAACTGTACAATTAAATCATCCAGATTTCACTAAACCTTACTACCTACAAACAGATTGTTCAGGGGTTGGTTTGGCAGGGTTTCTGTACCAATTAGACGAGCAAAATAATATGAAAATTTTAGGATTCCATAGTAAAATGTTAAGGGGGGCACAGAAAAACTGGACTGTTACTGAACAGGAGTTTTATTCAATAATTTGTTGTTTAGAGAAATTTGAAACTTATTTAAGAGGAACTAAGGTTATTATCCGAACTGATCACAAGGCTTTAACTTTCATAAAAAACTGTAAATTATTTAATGCTCGAGTAGCTAGATGGATTAACTATTTAGAAAATTTCAATACGAGGTTCAACATGTGAAGGGGAAAGAAAATATAATAGCTGATGTTTTGTCTAGATACCTACCCGAAGGGGATTTATTACAAGAAGACAAAGTAGATAAACCAAGAGTTTTGTATACCGAGAGTAATAGTAATCAAAGTTTAATTGAGAAATTAAGGCAACTATCTAAGTATCAAAAGGAAGATGTAGAAATCAATAAATTAATAGAACAAGTAAGGGATGAAGAAAATTTAGTAGAGCGGTCTAATCAATTATCAAAAAGATGTTCGTTAAAGGGAGGCTTGTTATATTTTACCCCTGGGAAAGGACAGAAGTCTGTAGTATTTTTACCTGAATTACTTGTAGACGAGGTTATTTTTCAAGTTCATAGTGAAATGGGGCATCAAGGGGCTTATAAGGTAATAAAATATGTAAGGGATAGATTTTATTTCAAGGGAATTACTAAAAGGGTTAAACGATTAGTCAAGGGATGCCATGATTGTCAGATCACAAAGAGTGACACGACTAAGTATGTAGGACCATGTTGTTCAATTATTACAGAGAATATAGGGGATATAGTTATGATAGATTTGTATGGACCATTACCAGAGGGAAAATTCGGAATGAGCTACATACTTGTTATACAAGATTCATTTAGTAAGTTTGTAAAATTTTATGACCTTAGAAAAGCCACTTCATTATCTGTTATATGCAAAGTAAAGAAATTCTTTCAGATAATAAAGCCAAAAGCGATAATGTCTGATAATGGTTCACAATTTGCAAGTAAAAGATGGAAAGAAGTTATGAAGCAGGAAGGGGTAAAAGTAATCTATACTACAGTAAGGAACCCTCGACCTAATACTACAGAAAGGGTTAATAAGGAATTAGGCCGGTTGTTTAGAACATATTGTAGACAAAATCATAAAAGTTGGGTTTCGGTTTTACCTAAATTAGAATTGTTATATAATAATACCTACCACGAAAGCACAGGGTTCACCCCATGTGAGATTTTATATGGGGTATCCACTTGTCTTTCTTTCGATAGTGAGCTAGATTTGGAATCTCAACGACAAGATATAGAAGAAATTAGAAAGAAAGCTCTTGAGAATTTAAAGTCAGCGGGATTAGTGCGACAAAACAAATTTAATCAAAGATATCATATTATACAATATCAAATAGGAGAATTAGTAAAGATTAGAAGGTTGAATAGGTCTGATGCTAAGTTAAAAATAACTAAAAAGTTTGAACCGTTATATGGGGGTCCTTATGTGGTTGCAGCTAACCCGTATAGAAATGTTTATTTGTTAACTGATCCTAAAACAAATAAAATAAGAGGTAAATTTAATGCTATTCATTTGTCTAGATATTATGTTTGAATTGTGTGGTAATGTTTGACATAATAAATTGTTGATTATTAGTAAAGTGTAGAAAATGTCACAAATTCTGTAGGAAAAAAAATTAATAACAATTACATTTTGTTTTGTGTAATAATTGTATAAATAAAGTTTGGGGTAGTATTGTATAGAGCCTGTTGGGCAAGGGAAAAGCCTATCTGAACTTATGAAAACAACTTGTAACAAATTATACAATTTAGTCCGTAAAAGGAATAAAAATAATTAAAAAATCACAATACTTACTTAACAATTAATACATATTTCAAATAAATATTGATATTCTCTAAAAAAGAGGAGAATGCTATATAATTCAAACAAGTTGAGTAAATAAGGTCGGATAGAGGGGAGTGTTGGCGGCTTTTCTTCCGGGGGGGTTTAATAACCAATTTTTTAAATAGATTTAATTACTTAGTTGAAAACATTTAAGTAAGTTAAAGAATAGTAGTGGTTTTTTTTTAGTGAAATGTATTTTTTTTTCTTATGTTGAGCAATACAAAACTGTATTGCTCAACATAAGAAAAAAAAATTGATTTAATATTCTGAACTATATAATATAAGGGTTGATGTGTAAGTAATAGTTATTGACCGTAGACCGATGTTAAGACTAGTGAAATAGACTTTTGAAAAGTAAAGGGGTAAATGTGAGGGGTATCACAACACAACGTAAATTTTTTGATTTTTGCTATTTGGCGTATTAATTTAACATAATTTTTTTTTTTTGAAGCAAAAATTTCTACAAAGGTGCTTGCGAAGCGTAGATAATTTTTGCAAAATATTGACGTAGGTAGTTAACCATGTTTAAATATATATATATATACGATAGCTTAAGTTCGCATTTTGCGTAGAATAATGTAAGTTGGCATTCTGCGTAGTATAGCGTAAGTTGCATTCTGCGTAGTATGGCGTAAATATAAATTAAGAATTTGAGAATTAAGAAAAAAAAAAAAAACGGCGTAGTTATTTTTTGCAGGGAGTTGGCATTCATTAGAGATTGGTTTAAATGATTAAACTATAATTTTATAATCTTAAAATATATTTATTACCATTGAGGAACAATAAATATATAACATTAATAATTTAATTACACTTTATGTACGTGGTCAGGGGAACGCTTTGATGTAGATTATGGTGGTGCGAAAAAGAGAATGTGGAAGAATGTTAATAAAGGTATGAAGTATGGTAAGAAAAAAAAAAAAAAAAAAAAAAAAAAAAAAAACAGGGGCCATGGTCTATATTTCAGTGAAACCTGATTACTTTATTATTTGCCTGAATCTAGAACTGACACTTATACAAAAAACGAATTGCATACAGTGGGAAATTTGGTGTTAGGATAAAGAAATTGTGTATATATAAAAAAAAAGATATACACTTCCCAGTGTTAAGACAGCTGTATGTAATTCCGCACTACACAAGAAGCTAAGACTAGCTATGATAAATTGCACACTATACATGCTCCAAGGGAATGTTGGGTTGGACTTGAGATTTGTGCAAACTTTTGATTATATGGATTGTAATAGTCACTCAACCCCTAAAGGTAGACATAATTTGTCGGACTTCGGCCGTAACTAAATGTATTGATTTGTAAGATTGAAATCGATCTTAGGGACGTCTGATGTGATACTAGATCTAACGAATTCACAACTCGTTTCCTCGCAGATTATTGTCTGATCTGGTGATGGGCGATTGCGATTTATTGACAAAAGTAACCGCTTAAAACTCGCTTTGTTCAAATTCTGATACTTCCTTGGTTTAAATACACATAACCTCTTTGTTACACACACACTAGGGCACATTTTACCGTTCCGTGATTTTGGGTAAATAATATGTTAGGCGCTCTCGAAAAAAAAAAAGAAAAAAAAAGAGAGTTGTTAGTATTTCTAATTACTTGAAAATTTTCCCATTTGGAAAATGCTTCTTCGGTCTATAATGTTTGCCTTCTCGTCTGTATTCAATGTAGCGGGTCAGTGAACCTTTCGAATAATTTGTTTAGTAGTTTTAATGTACTTTAAACTTTGTCATATTTGAGAATTAGAGAGTTAAATTTTACTACGTTGTTGATACCTTTCGTTACCAACCTGCGTAAAATTTAGGGGTCGATTGTAACGAAACACTTATTTGTGCATTCGTTTCATTCTCAAATATTCCGCTTTTGATTGGAGTTTTAATTGTAATCCATAGATAATATAAAATAAGGATAGAAATACGCGTGCTGCCATCTACGGAAAAGTCAGTAACTTTTGCTTACGCACAATATTGTATTTCACTCTGTCTAGATTAATGAGGGGGCAACACTATACATTAGTGATGATTTATCAATCAAGGAAAATTTAATTGAGGGGCAACATTGTACGTTAGTGATGGTTCATCACGCAAGGAAAATTTAATTTGTAACTATTATTTATGAATTGTTTCTGAGTTTAAATATTCGGATTTGAATTTTAAGAGATAAAAATGCTAGTAGTTTGATTATATTCTTTTAATTTGATTTTAAAGAGAAGATAAAAAGACTTCATTGGTAAATTTTGCTCCATCTGGTGACAGATGTGGTAAACTATCGCCGCGGAAATTAAGATTGCGCGATTGATCAATTCAGGTTTTAATAAATATTAATTGTTTAGAATAAGATTATTTGCTTGAATTCAATAATATATAATGAAATGATAAATATATAAAATCAATAATTTAATGTTAAAAACTTAAATTATCTGAAATTAAGTATTAAAGGGAGATGTATTGGTCACGAACAACGAATGACCTCGTTTAAAAATTGAACGTATAGTAGGACGCGATGAATGTAGGTAGTCATGAAAAACCGAAGCCTCTTTTGAAAACGGAATATGTCGAGGCCGCGGTGAATGTTGACTAACTTTTATTATGATGATATCATAATTTAATAAATTTATACATCAATGAATGATGAATATTACTTATAAAATTTGTACGTTAATTTTAAATCTTGTATAATGGGACAGGCTTAGCTTTTTAAATTATTTAAGTACAAAATAGAATAAAGAGTATCACACGAGTCGCCGGTAGATGAACATTAGCGTCACGGGGGATGAGGTACGGGGTTAGGTGATAAATAGGCTTGCGGGAGGCCGCAAAGGACACTTTTTTCTTGGACGGCTGCGGAGGGACTCAACTCGGAAGAAGACACAAGAAGATCGCCAACATTTACTCTGTAAAGTATTTTTATAATCAAGAAAGAAGAAGTTATTTGCGTGGGGTTGATAGCACATTTTTAGCTTAGGGCAGTGTAGATTCGCGGTAGTTTAGTATTATTCGTCCTAATTTCAGACCTCATGGTGAGTATAACAGGTCTGAAGTTAAGGGCGCCATTTTGTAGTACACTTTAGTTATTTTCGTGATTGTTTTTGGATAGTTTTCATTGGACCTAGAGGATAGCCTAAATCCAGGCGTCTCGGGGTTTTATGAAGAAAATTCTTTTAAGATCTGCTTTATGATCGGGGAGGTGCTATCAACGGTCATCAGTCTTGCCCTGAAACCCAGCGGTGTTAACTTAAAGGCTTGACTGTGTGACAAGGTAGAAAGACAAAGTCTTGTGGCGAGGCTTTGGGACTCGCATTCTAGAGTCTAGTTAGCTACCTGAAGGGATGAGCGAGGAAGGATATACATGCGAATCCGTCTAAGTACGCGTTTCTCGGTCGTGTTGTTCCTTAAACGCTTCATGGCTTCAGTCATCACCAGGTTAGGTCAACTGATCCTATCCCATAAAGGTTGACCTACTTACACGGGTTGCTAGAATTAGGAGGGATCTGCCCAATCCAGTTTGTAGTGAGACTAGAGTTCACTGGCTTTGGCTAAGGTCGAGTGGACTATTACAGAGCTAGGGTGATTAGGAGCAAATATCTAGATTAGCGAGAGAAAGTCTCTCAACAGCTTATTCTGTAGCTTTAGACAGCCTGATTCTTACACCGGAATCAGACTTACACATATCACACTTTCGAAATGACGCGATTAGCTCTAGGGAATGGTAGTGAATAGTTAGTATAGGCATAGTTCTAGGAAAATAGGATGTATAGTTAGTAGGCGTTACGGCAATCGACAGTGTAGTGAAAAGTGCGAAAATAATAGTGGAAACCCTTTAGTTTCTTGTGAAATTAGTAAATTCCAAGGACATTAAACTATAATTTATGGGGGTAAGCGAACCTAGGCTCCATATTCAAAATGGCCACGCTCCAAAAGAAAAAAAATATATAAAATCAAATTTCTTTTTCCTATTTTCCCTATGATATTGTTTCTTTGCAAAGAAAGTAAAATAATTTATTTTCAATATAAATATCTATCAAGGATATCAGAATTGTCCAAGAATATTGTGGTATCAATCATTATTATCTACCTACTGATTTTATAATTGTCTTGTTCATTCTAGAAAATAATAACAATTGTGAGAATACTACTTTAATGTTTATCTGGTTTTCCTGGAGGGATTCTTGAGTGTGGAGGTCTTATCTGGTGATGCTATGGTCAAGCCAAGCGAACCTCTGTCTCCAAATGCAGAAGCGGTGAGATAAGTTTGCTTTTCATGAGATTTCCCATGAGACACATCTTTTCCTGGATACCTACTATAATTATTGAATTAATCTAATTTCAAGATAGTGTACATAGCTTTTGCCATGGGCTCGATCCTGTTTTATAATACTCATGTGAATGTAAGATTGATTCACTTACTTATAAATTACTTGGAAAAAGATTCCTGAGCAGAGTTATGTCACTCTTAAACTACCTACATAAATGAATAATTTTTCATGGAAGGAACAAGAACAATATAGTCTAACTAAATATCACTTATTAATCAGATATCTTGGATAATACTATATTCTAACCTACTTATAGTTGTAAACTACTAATCTGAATACCAGATTCAATAATATTTTATTTATTACCTGATCTATCTTCTTCTACCTCAAATGAGAAGTACTCTCTTCTTAACTGACACTTACCTACTTTAATTATCTACATATAATATGGATCACTTCATATGTTACTAAAAGTATTCCGTTCTAGTATAAACATATTAAATTCATCTAAAAATCTAGTTATCCTAACAAATATTAATTTAGTAGACAATCAATAGGAATGGATTGTAAGATTGAATCCATGAAGACATAAAATAAGTCTTGAGATAGCAAAATATGAAGACATAAGATTAGTCTATATTTTGTATTATGTTAAATTCATTATTTAAAACAGCTCAGCAAATATCGCAGTGATGTTGAAGAAATCACACACTGTAGTGTTGGGATAGCGCTTGGAGACACTTTGTCTCTCCTCTTGTCCACTTAAGTCTACAATACTGACTTACTTAAACTTCACCGACTATTAGTAGAATGGTCTTTTGTATAAATACAATAAAGGCTGGGTTGCAGGAGAAGTCGGGCCAAGTAAGGTGACGAAGACTATCGGTATGAGCGGTGGCGGTGCTCTGCCCTTGCTGCAAAAACCCATATGTATGAGCTAATTATTATTTGTAAATAATAAGTATATCTTTCAAGTAGAAATTTCATACTTGTAGAACATTCGTAGACCTGTAATACTAATAGTAAGTCTATAATAAACTATTCGACATTGTTTAAGAGACCTACATCTATCTAACAATAAGACTATTGATTCGTAATCTGAGACTTAGAAATCCGGGCATAATAACTTAACTATTTAGTGTAGGTGAACACCTCTTCTGTGTAGTAGGATAATGTCCAATAAAATAGGTCAATTTCTAATAATGGTTGACAAATGATTTAGTAAGAACATGTAGGATGATTACTAATCTAGGACTTTTAATATGAAAGTCTATGTAGATTCACTAAATCAAATTTGATAAAACTCTTATTTATATTTCATTCATTTATTAGGGCAAGTAATAGGTTGAGTAGGATATTAAATAAATTAATAGTAGCTGAGGAGATAGTGTGAGAGTAGGATATTAATAAAAGCTGGTACTTAGTAGCATTTTGTATTTATAGATATTGATAATACTCTTAAAAGAATCTGGTTAAGCTTCGGATTGCAACCAGGGTATTCCTCCACTAGATATCACAAGCCAATTTTCAAGCCAAACAAATAGATATTTAAAAACAAATAGATTTTTCAATATTGTAAAATAAAAAAATTAATTAGTAGGTTAGAGCATCTTAAAATTAGGATTTTAAGAGAGTAAGTATATAGTAATTATATATAGATTTGGTGTGCAGTGTTAGGTATATGTATGTATATTTAGGTATATTAAAGGGTACCGTTTCAAGGTCTTATGGCTTTAGGCTCTGTCTACCCCGTATGGGATAAAGACGTGATTATATGTATGTATGTATGTAAACCACACCACACCTTATTAAAAATGAATTACATAGTTTACAACAAAGCCATTTAATATTATCGACCAATAACAGTGGCAATAAATGACGCAATCAAATTCCCCGTCCATTTTTTCTGTATGAAACGTTGGCTTGTAAGCCAAACTAGTGACACGTTTTTCGTGCGCTACGCCATTTCTTGTTAATATTTCAAAATTACTACATCTCTTAAAACCAAGCAAGTTCCAGTGATTAAGCGAGACAGCGCAATACATGATGATGATGATGTAAGGCGACATCTCCCTTACTCAATCGTTTTTGAATGGTTTTTAGAGATGATGGATTTATGATAACTTGTGTTTTCAGGGAATACTGATTTCTAAGTGATGGTGGCTAGTGTTCACCGAGGTATCGTCTTAAGAGATGGTAGTAATGCTTACCCAAGTGTGGTCGTCGAGCGCGGTGGGCTCGCTGCGCACGGCGGGCGCGCGGCGCAGCGCGAGCACGGTGCGCGCGCCCGCGCGCCGCGCCGCCGCGAAGTTCGGCGCGAACGACAGCGCCTCCGCCAACATCCACGCGCCGTAGATCAGTGATTCTGCTACACTGTGTATACCCATCATTTTATCGGGTGGGCCAAAAGGTCGATGGACTCCGTTGGGAGTCAGTTTTTTTAAGTTTGTATAGAAAGAAAACTCAAAAATGTTATTGTAATATTCATGATTTTTTTATAAATTTGAAATTTGAAATTGCTTGATGTTGATTTTAAGATGTAACGACGCGACCAAGAACTTATACTTGTATGCCGTAACGTTTTAAGCACTATTGCAATTTGTAACTATAGGGAACTACAATATAATCCATACTAATATTATAAATGCGAAAGTCTGTCTGTCTGTCTGTCACCTCTTCACGGCTAAACTGCTGGACCGATTGTGATGAAATTTGGTAGGGATGTAGTTAACGACCCGAGGTCAAACATAGGCTACTTTTGGGCTCGATATAACCGAGTCCCACGCGGGGCGAAGCCGCGGAAAACAGCAAGTAATTTAATATGTTTAAATAACCTTTAGATCCAGAACCATAATTATATAATACAGATTTTTGATAACTTGTGTTTTCAGTGAATAATGATGGTGGCGCTAGTGTCCACTGGCGTATCACTCACAGTATAGCGTACTCGTAGTGCAGCCCCTCGCGCGCTATGAGCCAGCCGCCGCACGCGAGCGACACCGCGTAGCCGAGCGTGGGCGCGCACAGACACAGCCCGTACACCGGGCCGCGCGCGCGCGCCGCCGCCGCCGCGCGCCGCCCCGCCGCCGACAGCGACGAGCGGTAGCGGGACAGGACGCAGCGCTCCACGCCTGACAGTCAATGTACAGAATAATCGAAAAAGTAGAAAACAACTAAAATCTATATTTATTTATAATATAACTAGCTTTTGCCCGCGGCTTCGCCCGCGTGGGCTTCCCGGGATAAAAAGTATCCTATGTCCTTCTCCTGGCTCAAAACTACCTCCCTGACAATTTTCAGCTAAATCGGTTCAGCCGTTCTTGAGTTATAAGTGGAGTAACTAACACGACTTTCTTTTATATATATATAAGATAACATAAAATTAAAAAAAAATCCCACGACATTTTGTTTTTAGTGCTAAGGGTTGTTTGGGTGTAAGGGTGGTTGTTTCTCCCCCCCCCACATATTATTTACAGATATTAGGTATTTTTCTCAGAGCTTTGTAACAGCTCAACCAATATTTATTAAACATAGTATTTTGTAATGTGCAAGTGACGCGCTTTCATTTGAGACCCCACTCGAGTATATTTGGAGATATTTGGTGATTCTTCCCCACATTTACTCCCACAACTTCTAAACGGGTCAACCGATTTTCATCAACTTATGTTGATTAACTTGTATCATGGAATACAATCAACGATAATACATATTGTAACATAATATACTTCTTAGGCAGGCTCTGGATGCAGGCCGCTTCCAACCGGTCATTTTAGAAATTCTATGTCCAACAGTGGACAGCCTGCAGCTAAAATGATGATGATATACTTCTAAATATACAGAAAAATATCCAAGATCCAAGAAAATTGAATCTCACCTAAACTGTGCACAGTCCTGATGTTAAGCACGGCTTCCGTGGCGATCTTAGAGGCTTGTTCCAAGGCGCGACGTTCGAGGACTTCCATTCGCTTCGTGATGTAGCCTTCCAGGTAGATTCCACCTATAACCTGGACGAACGAAAGAAGAACGATTGTTAATAAAATATGATGGCGGCTTTAACTTCGGAGTGATACCTGTGATAAAGAAGTTACAACTAACTACTTCGGCGATTATTCTGGATACTAATAAGTAAGTTTTTTTTTATATTCACATTGTCCAGCGATTCACCACGATCCCACCTAATGTTAAATGCAGATGCGGTCTAAGATGGAGCTCGCTGTCACATTATTAGCCTATTCACTCTAGCCTTGAAAAGACCCAAATTGTATGTGTCCGGGGATATGTTCAGGGAGTTCCACTGTTTCGGCGTACGTGTTATAAATGAGGATGAAAATCGTTTTGTGCGAGCTGCTGGAATTTCTACAACACATGGATGGAAGTTAAGTTAAGTGTTACGGATAAAGTGCTACGGAAGTGTGAAGAACTCTGTAACCTGTATTAATGAATGAGGTCGCTTTAGTGTCATGAATGAATGAAATGAGTGTCGTGGAAGTATGTCTCCAAAGTGCGAAACCCGATATTAAGGTATTATCCATTGGTCGCTCAGTGCTGAGGATTGAGACCACATATGTATTCCCTGAGTGCGCAATCGGCAGTAGGCTTTGCGTATAAAATAAATAAAAATGTGTTTTTTTTTGCTCTACACCTATGGCAATGTCTAGAAAATGAATAAAGTGTCCGAAAATACTTAGGGCTCTTTTGTTATTTATTTATTTAACTTAATACACAATTGTAAATGGCGAACTTAAAGGCCTGAGGCATGAGTGATGAAGAGAAAGGTAAGGCATAATATTAAGACTTTCTAATATTTAAGTAGGTAACTAAGTTCTGTTACTCACGCAGGGCACACTGAGCAAGCTGACGAGCGTCATCTTCCAGCTGTACGCCATCGCGAGCGACACGCCGATCACCATCGTGCTCACTCCTTGCAGCACTGTTCCCAGTCGAGTGCCTGAACAGAAGTTTTGGTGTGATACAACTTTTTGCGCCAAACAAATAATCTGTATCTCCTTATGGTTGCTTGCTTTTAGTTTTATTTACTTGTGGTACAATATTATTATACGGTTAAACCTTCCATGCTGGTCTGGGAGAAAAAGAAAAATATAGAATGTACCAGCTGCTTCTCTTCCCGTGCAAGCCGTAAAAGTGGACTGAGGGAATCGGCGAATGGGGGAATCATAACATAGGCGATGCGGCTAACAAGTAGCAACCCATCACTATTGATTTCCTGTTTCAACTGTCATCATGCTAAACGTGGTCTAAGGTCTTATGGCCCTAGGCTCTGTCTACCCCGTATGGGATAAAGACGTGACTATATGTATGTATGGTACAATAAAGTAACATAAATTAAGACAATACAATAAAGAAACAAAGCTTTTTGGACTGTATTCATTAGTAGAAATGAGAACTAACTCATTTGTTGAATAATTGAAAGACAATAACATTAATGAACCAACAGTGTGACAATAACATTAATGAACCAACTATGAACGGAAACAAAAAAAAAAGAAAAAGTAAACATAGTGTTTTCTACTAAGTAGATATTTTGCTATAGTCTCATACACAAGTTGGTAACACAGTGACAGTTGGACAGTTGCGTGTGGGACGGCTCTGAGTACATAAGTGTATCAGACTTGGCTGTGTAGTGAGCCAGTGAGTATATAGCATATGCAAATAGCATATATTTTAAGATAGTTTATTTGTAAAACATAACTACTTACTATACTTACATACGTAAATTATATGCAGTTTTGTTTATGAGCAAGTTAAATGAGATGAAATACATTTATTTACAGGCAAACACGGTTAAAGTAAATGTTATACAATTATGATTTGTATATTGGATACATAAAACAAACACAAACAAAGCCAGAAATAGTAATATTTTAGTTAAATATGTTTCAGTAACGAGCATTGTTCCCGGGGGAAATTCTCGCAGGCGAAGCCGCGGGCGAAAGCTAGTAACCTAAAAGTTTGATTGCCATAATGTGGATTATATCTACAAATAAAAAAAACCCACCAGTGGCGCCCTGCACGGCCGCGCAGTCCGAGGCGAGGCGGGCGCACAGCGCGCCCACTGAGTTCTGCGGCGAGTCGAACCAACCTTGCTCCTGGTAATTGAATAACATTTGTTTATTGTTGTCGACCTCTGTGGCGTAATAGTTAACATGCCTGCCCGCTACTCAGGAGGTCCCGGGTTCGATCCCCGGTCAGCTCAAGGTGAAAAACGATCTTTTTCTGATTGACCTGGGTCTTGGATGTTTATCTATATATGTATTTGTTATAAAATATAGTATCGTTGAGTTAGTATCCCATAACACAAGTCTCGAACTTACTATGGGGCTAACACAATCTGTGCGATTTGTCCCTATATATATTTTATTTATTATTTGTTCACTTAAAGCGAAGCACTAAACCAATAACGGAACTTTTTACTAAAGTTCATTCATTTATTTATTTCGTGTAGGTGTCACGATTAATCGACCATGCATATCTTGGTATCAAAGTTCTTAGGATAAGGGTTACAAGTACTTATGTTGTTTGCTTTTCAAAAATGAATAAATTGTCTAAATTAATAAATATAGGGAAAATTAGCCCCAAAGTAAGTTAGAGACTTTGTGTTATAAGATACTAACTCAACGTTAACATATTTTATAACAAATACGTAGATAAACCAAGAACCAGGCAAATCAGAAAAATAATTTATTAACTTAACCGGAGTAGCGGTCAGGCGTGTTAACCATTACGCCACGTTCCGTAACCCGTTGCGTAGTTTTAAAGATTTAAGCATGCATGGGGACATAGGGACAGAGATAGCGACTTTATATTATACTATACATGGGGTCTTTTAAAAAGATCGTAAAAAGATTCCTAAAGGGTCGGCAATGCGCACGTGACACTCCTAGTGTTGCAGGCGTCCATGGGCTACGGTGACCGCTCACCATCAGGTGGGCCGTACGCCTGTTTGCCTACTTAAAACAAAAAAATCGGTTGTCTGTAAAGTCGGTTTACTGACGGTTACTGAACGTGACAACGTCATAAGAAATTCGCTTGCACTTTAAGCCTTAAATGGAAACGCCTCAGAGCGAGGTAACGCCGCATTGCGTCATGTTTTTTTGTGCGTGCAGCCGGCTCTATCGAATTATAAGACGTTGTCACGTCAAAAACTGTAGTGCAGTCTTTCCCAAAGTGGGCGATAACGCCCCCTTGTGGGCGCTGCAGGTCTCAAGGGGGGCGGTAAGAGACCCAGATAGAAAATGGGAGCGTTGTGTAAAATAACACGAATTGTGCATTCCTGTATCAGTCGGCTGGTTCATTGAATACTTGTTCGAAGTTTCGTTTAGAATTCTCCGTTAATAAACATAATATACATATATAGATCACAATAATTAATTTAATTTGAAGTTATAGTGGTTTTTAAATAGGTGAAAAAATGGGGGGCGCTAAAAAAATATTTATTCTCAAAGTGGGCAGTAGACAAAATGAGTTTGGGAATCACCGCTGTAGTGATTTACCTGTTGCAAGTAATTGTCGAAGGTGTCGATCCTCAGCCTGTCGGTGAGCGCGGCGCCGGCCTGGTTGAACAGCCACGTCTGCAGGAACATGACGAGCCCGCACACGCCCGCCACCGCCGCGAACAGCCCCGCGTACAGCTGCGACTGCGACAGGATGCGCGGCCCGTCCGAGCCCGCGAACATCTGGGGAATGCCATGCTCGTGTAGGAAATACTCAATTGACGCGCGAGTGTACACTCGGCCCCTGCCACTGCTCCTGTCGCTGCCGGAAATATTTCCCTAAATACTTCTGCGAGTGAGCGTTCACACTCAGCCTTCATACTTCTTTACTATCTGGTGGCCTACTATCACATGCAAGTTCCACTGAGTAAGCGAGACAGCGCAATACATGATGTAGGGCGACATCTCCCTTACTCACTGGATCTTGCATGGTTTTAAGCTGAATGTAAACACTCACTCGCGCTCGCGCTGCCCGTCATTTGACTTCCGGCTTTTTTTGGCTGAAGCCACATTTACAAAGTCAAAATTCACGCCTGCAATGTCCTCTAGAAACAACTAAACAAAATATGCTTCCCGTGGGAATCAAACCCGCGAGCTCCAAGTCTACAGACAAACGCCTTAACCACTGGACCACGAAGGCAGTTGATGAATTATGACTCACCCCATATAACTTCGAGAGCAGCAAAGCAAATATAGGCATGGTTGCTCCGACTATAAGCGAAGCTAATCCTCCTCCAGCCAGTTGGGGCCATTCCGGAGCGTTCAGCTTGAGGAGTGTCCACGTGGACACTTCGGGAACTGATTCCTGGTCTTCCGATGACTCTTCTACCTATAAGAGAGATAGTCTACTAAGCAAATCTTTATAAAATTAAATTTATGAGGCACTAATTAAGTTCAACTTCTTTTGAAGCATCGGGGGCTTAAGATAGAAATTCCACTTAGTGGCGACCACCCAAGTAAGGATACACTAACCGTTGCTTGACACGCATGATCGTTACGAATACGCATGGCCCGCTAAAATTAAGATTTGTAGTAACTTACAGTGTTGACGACCTCGGCGGGAGCGGCCATGCGCGACGACACTGATCCAAGACGGCAGCTGCTGCGAATGAACGATCCTGGAATAGGAACGGATGATTAAATACTGATAAATTGAATGAAAATGAAAATAGTTTATAGCCCCGGCTTCACATGGGCATAAAAATCTTCCTCTTGAATTACTCTATCTATTAAAAAATCTGTTGCGTAGTTTTAAAGATTAAATAAAGCATACAAAGGGATATAGGGACACTCCCTCCACCTCCCATGGCTCTACCAACCTCTTGGTGATACGAGCCGAATCTCGGGAGAGTGCGCTGTACTAGCATTTCGCATCTTTTTCCAGTCGCACCTGCTTGATCTCCCTACAAGTCTATAGTGTCGCCTATCTATGCAATCATTGCATTTTAATAACTCTCCCCCATCTTTAGGGGGCTTACGTTCACACATACGCCTCGCTTGGCTTCTCGGCCAGAGGCCAGCTTCTGTCTTCTAGGTCTTTGAGTTTGTCTCAGTTTCAGTTTTTCTCTTCGTCTTCTTTGTCTTCTTGTAGCAGTATTCTTGATGTGTTCCTACTTTTCAAGTTATACCCCTCTCGAGGCCGCTTCGGATTTTATGCCACCGATGCGAGAATTCTTTTAGCCGCTAAAAAGTTCGTCTCAGATCCCACGAGATCGCAATAGTAGACCGGGCCCACCCCGAGCGGGACAACATTATCTAATAGTTCCCTACGCGCCTCCTCATAAATCGGGCATTCCCAAAGTACGTGATGGACGTCCTCAGCGACCGCTTCCTCGCAGAAGCAGGCTGAGGTGTCTGAAAGCTTCATGCGATGGAGGGACATAGGGACAGAGAAAGCGACTTTGTTTTATAGTATGTAGTGATAGTGATAGTGATAGTGATAGTGATAGTGATAGTGATAGTGATAGTGATAGTGATAGTGATAGTGATAGTGATAGTGATAGTGATAGTGATAGTGATAGTGATAGTGATAGTGATAGTGATAGTGATAGTGATAGTGATAGTGATAGTGATAGTGATAGTGATAGTGATAGTGATAGTGATAGTGATAGTGATAGTGATAGTGATAGTGATAGTGATAGTGATAGTGATAGTGATAGTGATAGTGATAGTGATAGTGATGATTAATGATTTCCGCCTCACCCCTGTGCAGCGAGTGCGCGCTGGCCGCGCTGTCGGAGCGGCGCGCCGGCGGCCTGCTGGCGGGCGTCGGCCCCTCGGTGACGTCATCGACCTCCTCCTCAGCCGCCACTTCAGGCGGGATACCCCTGGAAGACAATGTTCTTTTCATCCCTTCTATTCGAAATGTTCAACTTTGCTGCTTTAAAATTGCGACCAAAGTAAGTCTTTTCCGACAGGGTTTTTTAGCGGGCAATAATGAGTTTCAAATTTGGAACAAAACAATACGGTCGTGCCGAGTGCACATGTTATGAAAAATATAACACTGGCTGGTGAGAATAAACGCAATCATCAGATTAGTTCTGTACGTGTTTTGTTTTTTCTCATAGAGCGAGATGAAAAGTAGTGTATCATTCGGGCGCAAACATATTTTTAGCTCGGGCGATATACTTTGAATCCCTCTCTCCGTTCAGGATTCAAAAATCGCCCTCGCCGTAAAAATATTATTTTGCTACCTTGTGATACAATCTACTATTACTTCCTCTTGTTCGGAAATGGCTTCATTATTTAAAAAAAGCAATACGTCAATAGAATCATTGCTGGCCTAAAACAACAATTGAATAAAAAAAAATCATTGCTGGCCGCTAATGGAGGTTTATTAATGTACACGTTTTCATATATTAGGTTTTTTAGTTTCACTCTGGCCAGCCTACCAAAAAACCAATTCTAGCGGTCGTAACTGGAAATTTAATGTTGTTTCGTCTCAGGAGGATTTCAGAGAAAGTAAAGTATTGTACAAGTCTCGGCCGAAATTGCAATTTACATCGCCGTAAATGGCTTCATTTCTGGCCTGGACACTAAAGTACTATTAGTACTTTAATGTCGAGACCGAGAGGCGGTTCTAAGAACTCTGACACCAGGGTGTACATGGTCGTATGACCGAAATGAATTCAAATACGGAGTAAATTTGACTTACTTGCTCGTGATGTCATCCTGCACCAGCTTGTAGTAGGCTCCCTTCTTCTCCAGCAGCTCCGCGTGTGTTCCCTGCTCCAGCACGCTCCCTTGCTCGATGTATACGATACGGGAAGCGTTTACTATCGTTGACAATCTATAAAAACATATATTTGTAAAAGTTGCACTTATGATATGCAATACAGCTTAAAAAAGCTGCATAATTAATGCTCACAAAACTGGAGTTTGTTTCTTGGTTTGATTGTATGCTTATAAACAAGTTTATAAGGAGGTTTCAAATAGGGAGCCAAATCTCACGATATCCGTTTAAAAAGTGGGGGGTATAATTTTTGGTACATTTATCACACATATAAATCAACAAACAAGGACAAAGTCAAACAAAAATATCTCAATTGGTGGCGGCTCAGGCATGCAGGGATGTATACCTAGCACTAATTTTCAATCGCCACCTTTTGAGAAATCACGAACACATCATATTATATCAATAAGTGATAAGAATATCCTATATTGAAAATAAACAATTTGAATTTATAACATGACTAGCGACCCGTCCCGGCTTCGCGTGGGCATAAAAACCTTCCTAATGAATCAATCTATCTATTTTAAAAAAACCGCATCAAAATCCGTTGCGTAGTTTTAAAGATTTTAGCATACAAAGGGACATAGGGACAGAGAAAGCTACTTTGTTTTATACTATGTAAACAAAATTGAGACTGACCTGTGTGAGACTACCAGCGTGGTCCTCCCCTTGCTGGCGGCGTCCAAGGCTGCTTGTACCTGAAGGGTTATTATATTTTGAAGTTAATTTCTGCACCCCATAGTGTTACCCGGTTCATACACAGTAGCACCATCTACTTTTCGCCGAATAGGGAAATCATGACATAAGCGATGCGGCTAGCAACCCATCACTATTGATTTCCTGTTTCAACTACCATTATGCTAAACGTGGCCTAAGGTCTTATGGCCCTAGGCTCTGTCTACCCCGCATGGGATAAAGACGTGATTATATGTATGTATGTACCATCTACTTTATTAAGCAACATCACAGATTACAGAATACTATTTATATTATAGTACAGATTCAACCGTCATACCAAAAATAGTGTACTAATAGACTCCCCATATTGATACATATTAACGCCATCTGACAATAATATCACTAGTCTTCAAATGAAACTAGTGCGTATAGTGGCAGAGCATAAAAAATGTATTATTAAAATATCAACAAATATTTTCAAACAATTATAAAAAGAGCGGGAAATGCAACAACTGCAACAATAATAGTAGAAAAAAACTATTTAAGAAACAAAAACTATTATTTTTTATAACTACTTCTTAGTGGCCAGTATTTTAATTAAAGTACTATTGGTTATTACCAACTAATTCTTGTTTGAATTGTTCTGTTCACTTGAGACACTGATTTTAAATCTGATAACTTATTAAATAAAGCACTAAATCTGTTTATGGAAGGATGATAATACTTTAAAAATATCGTATTTTAATAATGCACACTTTTTTCGCCAAAAATAAGCGTTATCTTAATCAAATTGAATTATTTTTTAATCTTTATAGCGCCCTCTATTAGCAAGAAAAAGAACTAAATTACATGGCGCCATTGTTTATCTAAGGAATAAAGGAAGAGAGGGAGCTATACCTGTCTTTCAGCAGTGGGGTCCAAAGCAGAGGTAGGCTCATCTAGCAGTAAGATGGCCGGCCTCCGCAACACAGCTCTGGCGATGGCCACCCTTTGTTTCTGTCCGCCGGAGAGAGAAGCTCCTCGCTCGCCGATCATTGTGTCATAACCCTGGATAGAAGGAATGATAACAATCGTAACAAGTAATTATGTACAGCGCCATCTATCAAACTTAACACAAACCACTTACATTAGCCAGTTTGGAGATGAAGTTGTGCGCGTGCGCCGTCTTGGCGGCCAGGATCATCTGCTCCTCTGTGACGTCATCGAGGCCGAGCGTGATGTTGTCTCGAATGGTGCCGCTGAACAGCACTGGTTCTTGGCCTACCACACCTGGGAAAGGGGAACATTAATTCTTCAGTAAAAATGGATACCTAACCTTAAAGTTACACCTTTGTTCCTATCCACCCTAAGGATGGCTGGAAGAAATTGCTTTAGCTACAAGTCCGCCTTTGTACACATTAATTGTATTTGTATCAACATGTATATTTGTATGTTAATGGTACAAGAGTATATCCATCTATCTTCTCATGTGACCAGGGTTAAATATTTTATGAAAATCATGTCATATCGTGTGGGATACGGTCAATTGACCATGAACACCCTTGTTCTCGAAACTACCTATCAGCCTTTGATGTGGTTTGACTACCACTATCACGGAATCATCTTTATCATCAGACAGTCAGGTGTTTAAAACCTGCAATGTCCTAATCAATCTGGAAACCACTAAACAAAGTATGCCTCTCATGGGAATCGAACTCAGGACCTGGGATCTTCAAGCAAACGCCACTGGACCACAGAGATCTCTACCACTGGTCAACCGTCCTTCTCATACCAGAGAAATCATCATTATTTCGTGTAGGTGACACGGTCAATCGACCATGCACAACTTGGAGTTCTTCGAAACCGCCTCAAGAAGAATCCACGTCAGAGGCCACTGACGTGGTTTCTTTAACGACTACCTGCACCCGTAAAGTGACAATTTCAAAACACTAACGAACGTCGACAAGAACAGAATGTATGGGATTGACATAAGCTGCGGTAAATCACGTGGTCAATCTTAAATTATTAAATTATAATTCCCTATACACAAATTGCACTATTGTTTAAAACGGACAATTTTAGTCGTTTTGCAATTTGTAACTATATGGAACTATAATTTAATAATTGAATATGATTAAAATTAACTTCAGATCCAGAACCACAATTACAGCAGAGGGTTTTTTGATAACTTGTGTTTTCAGTGAGTAATTATTTAAATAACGGTGGCGCTAGTGTTCACCGAGGTATCACCTTAACGTTTTGAGATTGTGACTTCGGCTAAGCCCTTTTGAAGGCAGCCGGAATAAATAAATGTATGCGGAACGTTACCGATGCTATGTCTGAAGTGGTGCAGATGTAAGTCCTGCAGGCCGTTCCCGTCGACGGCGACGCGGCCGCTGTCGGGCTCGTACAGCCGCTGCAGCAGCTGCAGCAGCGTGGACTTGCCGCAGCCCGAGCCGCCCACCAGCGCCACGGTCTCGCCCGCGCGCACCCTCAGGGAGAGGCCGCGGAGGACCTGGGAAATACGGCCATTTTAAAATTACCTGCCGTACATTCTATAAATTTCAAACAACAACTCGCTTTTACGTAGCTATTACTCACACTTCGCATTAAATAAATAATAAAATAAATAAATATATAGGGACAAATCACACAGATTGAGTTAGCCCCAAAGTAAGTATGAGACTTGTGTTATGGGATACTAACTCAACGATACTATATTTTATAACAAATACATATAAATATAAACATCCAAGACCCAAGTCAATAAGAAAAAGATCATTTTTCATCTTGACCTGACCGGGGATCGAACCCGGGACCTCCTGAGTAGCGGTCAGGCATGTTAACCATTACGCCACGGAGGTCGTCAAAATTATTCAAAAGGAGCTTCGAAGTGACGGGGAAATTACTAACAGAAATCTCATAGCCAATCTAGTTCATCTCGCTGATACGGTCGCAAGAGTAGCGCTAGTATAGATTCGAATTATCAACTGAGTTTTTAGAATGCCAATCAAGAAACTCGCAGCGGATTCAGATTCAAAGTTTAAAATGAAAGCTTACAGAATCAAGCAGTTTCCCAAGTGATCGATAGATGGCGTTAGTAAGTCTCAGCATGGGGAGACTACATTGGTACACTAAAAATAGGCGCGCTTATTTGTATGGCGGTTGAATATCTGTAATAGTATAGCATTCTATAATCTGTGGTATGAATGATTCTGTAGGAACATAAGCAAAACAATAACCACTCACCTTAACATCAGGTCGTGATGGGTAATTGAAGTAAATATTCTCGAAATCAATATCTCCCCTGAACTTCTCTGGTTTGATACCCTCGTCCTTTAGAGCGTCGATTTTGGATTTTCTCTCCAAAAGTTTGTACAGCGAGCGAGCAGCGCCTCGAGCTGACGAGAAGATCTCCAGGTGGGGATGACACATCGCGATGTTCTGGGCTGCCATGAAGGTGCAGAACAGGATCTGGAAGACAAAACATCATCTAAGACCTAAATGCAGGTAGATAGAGCCCATTGTCAATCAATAGAAAAGAATTGTATGATGTAGTAGAAATGGTAAGAGAATGCCTTGCTTGGGACTTGGTGTTTAGTTGAAAACACTCTGGTAGAAAAGACGGTTATGACTGAATTTGCCCTTGATCAAAAATTTGATCAAAATAAACTGGAAGGTAAATCATCAAATTTGAAGGACCCTTCTAATTAAGCTTGATAAACCAGCAACCACAAGGAAGGACGACCGTCTAGAATTGGACTTCTCAGTCGCAGTTTCTTTAACAAGTCTGCACTACATAAAATACTGCGTCTGCTTGGGTTCCTCACTCTCTATAATACCTAATTTCGCATTATTTAGAGACTAACGAAAAGCAAGTTTGTCAATATAAGAAAAAGACGAAGATGATATAGAAAAACAGAATTACGGTTCAACTGATGGTAAGCTGTTACCGTGGCCTATGAGACGCCTACACAATGCAAGCTGTTTGAATGCGAAATCAGGTGAGACATAATGGCAGAAGATAGTAGGCCACCTGGACCGATTTGGAAAAAGTTGATCCTGAAATATTTGTGGAAGTTCAGGGAAGGTTTAAATGGTAAGAAAAGTGCGTTCAGTGCCCCTAGTATGAAAATTTCTTAACGAAGACGCTAGCGACTGCGTTAGGATTTTGTATGGAATTTCTGAGTCGCGTTACTATCCGCCAGAGGCGTTGTACAGGTGTAACCTCACCGTGAGCATGATCCCCGGGTGGTACTGCTGCTCGTCGGGCGGCAGGTCCATGTCGCGCACACAGAGCGCGGCGCCGTACGCGAACACGATCGCGTTGAGCGCGTACGTGAGCAGCCAGCCCAGCCCCGCGCCCAGCGCCGCCCACACGCCGCGCCGCCGCGCCGCGTCGGCCGCGCCGCGCAGGGCTGCCGAGTACCTGGACGAGGGACAACAATATATATGTATACAAGGTGGACACAAATCAACTGCATATATTTTAAGGGCAGATACAGACCACTATACTGAACAACTTTTCCAAATAAACTTATATCGAAATACGAAATTTTATTTTTCACTCTCCATACTAGACTAGATCAGCTGATTCTCAATTTGTATGGGAGGTCAAATTTTGTTTTACATATTTCTACATAAGTTTATTTGGGAAAGTTGTTCAGTTTAGTGGTCTGAATCTGCGCTTAAAATATTTGCAGTTGATTTAAATTAACCTTATATAGACTGTGTTACCCCACTATATATCTTATACTAGCTGTTCCCCGTGGTTTCACTCGCCATAAGTGTATATATACTATAGTCCCCAAAAATAGGGCTATCCCCAAAATCCGACCAGTAGTTTTCAAGTTATAAGCGTTCAAACAAACAAACTCTTCAGCTTTATAATATTAGTATAGATATATAAAAGAAAGTCGTATTAGTTACACTATTTATAACTCTAGAACGGCTTAACTGATTTGGCTGAAAATTGGTGAAAAGGTAACCAAGAGAAGCACATAGGGTACCTTTCATCCCGGGAAAAAGTTCCCGAGGGAAATTCACGCGGTCCTGGCCGCGGACAAAAGCTAGTTTTATTTAAAACATGACTTAGATAATAATCATTATAAGAACATTATTTAATATTATTTTCAAATAACAAACTAATAAATAAAACCTAAATATTACAACTTAATTAAAAATAAAACTAAATAAATAAACTAAATAAAACTAAACTTAATTAAAAATACAACTAAATAAAAATAATAAAAAGAAAAAAAAAGAAGAAGAGATCACCAACTCATTAGCGTTTCCGGTGCAAAGGTGCCCAAAACACTGGCGGCATTACCACGTTGAATTTCTAAGGCAATCCTCTGCACCAGAAACGAAATCGAGCGGGTATCACCACTTCTTTAGACACTTAGCATCGGCACTCCAGCAACCCATGGTCTCAAAGGCAAGTGGCACAAAAAATAATGCAAAACATAACATATTTTTAATATTCTTATGTTCACTATAAGATGTTGTTAGTTTAGCTTATTACGTAATACCCGAAGACAGAAGGTCCCTTAAGATGGGACTGAATAAATTAACCGACTTGGTATTATACGAATCTCACAACTTTGACGGTAGAACAACTATGCGAGGCTTGGATTTTTTACAAGTTTTGTTTTTGATGGAAGCCATTTTAGTTGAGTAATTGGAGAAGATTTGATTTTTTTGGCAAAACAATTATAGTGGAATTCAATAGAATGGTAAACGGTTATTTTAAACGTTGCTTACCGTTGCACCTCAAGCTTCTCCCCCGCGTACGCCCGCACTGTCCTGATAGCAGACAGCACCTCCTCCACTATCCGACCAGCTGCTCCGTATGCCACCACCTCCTCTGATGAGCATCGTGTCTGGTACTGAAGAGAAATGAAGACATTTACACATTCAGTGTTCAATAATATTAAATTAAAAATAAAATAAAAAAACCCACGACACATTTCCTTTTTAGTGGAGACTGTCGACTGATTTACCACCCACATATTATTTGCAGACATTAGGTATTTTCCCCAGTATTTTACCCACCATACTTGAAAAATTCATGTTTATTTCCGACATGACTCAAGCTATACTTTACACCTTCCTTCCGTTCTTAGATATCACTCAGACACAAGATAAGAAGTCTGGGAATGCGTGACGATAAACGCTCAAGTAAAAACAACAACAAGTCTACAAACTTCATAAATATCAACCACTTACATAATACTGCTACTTTCTTCTTCGTCCGAGCGTGTTTCCCGGTTGCATCTTCAGCTTCAGCTTCAGAGCCCAGGGTATGTTATTAATCATGGTCCTGATTTGGCGGTTTTGGTTATTACAATGGAGCGACTGCCGTCTGACCTCCGCAACCCTTTTATACGGGGTAACCAGACCCACAGGAACATGAACCGGGTGTGTTAGTGGCCAACACTGTCAGCTTTTTCAGGCTGCGTAAAGGCATCTTACATAGCCTAACGATTGCCATTATTTTTTATGTGACGTCGCGCATTCTCCAACGGCGGTCCTTCCTCGCTTCCCCGCACCGCATCACCCTGAGGGCCATATATAAGTCTGCGCGCGTCCACCAGAAAACCTCACGTGCCTACTTCGATCTCACGACCCCTGTGACCTCTATTAACGTGTATCCTTAATAGTCTAAAATTTTGTAAAGTAGAAATAATAAATATTGTGCGATTCGGTGAAACCTGAATTTATCTTCTCTCCTCACACATACCTTAAGTACTTAGTAAATACTCCCTACGTTAGAAACAAACCTTAGACACAGTGGCCGCCACCAATATGGCCACGGGCACCACCGACATCCCCGCCAGCGTGAGCTGCCAGCCGTAGCTCAGCGACAGCGCGCCGCCCAGCACCACCGACCCGCCCAGGTAGCCCGTCATGGCCACGTGCTCGCCCACTCCGGCGCGGAGTTTGTCCATGTCTCTGAGGAATTTTACTTTTTATAAGAACAAAAACAAAAATGTACTAGTTGCTTCTCTTCCCGCGCAAGCCGTAAAAGTCGTCTGAGGGAATCGCCGAATAGGGAAATCATGACATTTAGGCGATGCGGCTACCAACCCATCACTATTGATTTCCTGTTTCAACTACCATTATGCTAAACGTGGCCTAATGTCTTATGGCTCTAGGCTCTGTCTACCCCGAATGGGATAAAGACGTGATTATATGTATGTATGTATGTAGAAGGTTTTCTCATGGAGTTTTGGCAGGAAGGTTAGTTACAAACGGTGAATATTGTAATTATTTAGAAACTTTTTTTTTCGAGTATTTGTTCATAATTATAGTGGATTTGTTAAGTGTTCGTGAACAAAAGCGTTGGGAAGTGATACAATGTATAAAGTGACTTTATCCTTGTCACCAAAATCTCCAAAGATAATGCTAAGTGAAATTCGTTCATTGATTCACTAGGGCTAACCCTCCGACTAACTTGACTGGACTAGACTACTGACTTGACTAAAGTAAGACAGAAGAAGATTAATAAATTTAAGAAAGGCCTTAAAAGACTCGGTTCCAGAGCCGTAAAAATATTTAATAAATCAAAGCTGGGTACCACTTACTCTGTGAGGGTGGACGCGAAGTTCATAGTGGTGTTGGTGTCGAAGAACGCGATTTCCTGACTGATGACAGACCTCAGGAGCCGCCAGCGGAGCCGCGTTATCTGTTAAAATGACATTAATAAACTGATGATATATATCAGTGCCGAAAACCGACAACAGATGGCGCTAGCACTAAATCGCGCTTGCAAAGTTTTTGCGAAAGTTTATACGTATGTTTGTAACTATTTCACAGGAAAACGGTTGAACCAATTAGGCTGAAATTTGGAATTGAAATTGCTTAGACCCTGGAACAACACAAAGGCTATATTTAATCTCGGAATTCCAACGGGACGGAGCCACTACAACGACAACTGCTAATAAAAAATAATTGGAGGTGTGATACTTGGCATAGGCACCTGATAGGAATCTTATAGTCAGGAACGTTATCCCGTCTTGAGTCAAAAAAATACTAAGAAATTAAGACCTCCTTTTGATTTATCAGACACATTTAATGAGATTTACAGATTGAATCACAACAGTGCCCCTAGTATGAGTTTTTCTTAACGCAGACGTTAGCGACTGCGTTAGGATTTTGTATGGAATTTCTTAGTTGCCTTACTATCCGCCAGAGGCGCTGTACAGGTTTGCCATACTAAATCGCTAACGCAGTCGCTAGCGTCTGCGTTGAAAAAAAACTCATACTAGGGCCACAGCTCCTGAATCACATATCTTTACAGTAGGTGTTGCATTTGTTTGTCTTGTACCGGCCCTTATGACAGTCGAATTTAACACTGAAGACACTACAACAAGAAAGAATTCAGCTCATATCCTTACACCCATATTCTCAAACGTTTCCTCAAACTCCACTCATCCTCACTCGACCTCAATGGTATTCATAGTTGACACTAGCTTCCTCCCCTTAACGAAATTACTCAATGGAGGTGAGGAACGAACTGTCAAATATAAGGTAGGTCGAGAGGTACCTTAAGGAAGCCTCGAACGTTTCGTTTAACGAAAAGTAGGTGCATTTATTGAGGACCAGATTTAAAAGCCTTGTACCTAATGTAATAAGTCCTTTGTGTATTAAGTATTTTGTTGTTTTATAATAAACTAGCTGTTGCCCGCGGCTCCGCCCGCGTGGGACTCAGTTATATCGCGCCCAAAAGTAGCCTATGTTTGACCTCAGGTCGTTAACTACATCCCTACCAAATTTCATTACAATCGGTCCAGTAGTTTAGCCGTGAAGAGGTGACAGACAGACAGACAGACAGACAGACAGACAGACTTTCGCATTTATAATATTAGTATGGATCTATGCCAGTAAGCTAAAATTAAAAAAGAAACTTTGTCAAAAAATCTCTTAACGTCAAAAAGTTAAGCGGTTTACCAACATACAGAAATGAAACGGGACGTCATTCCTTGACTCATCCTCACTAGAGTGTCCTCAAGGAAACAATTAAGAATACCGTTTTCAAGGAAAGTTGGAGGACTTCCTTGAGGCGTCCTCGAATGAGGTTGAGTGGAGGCGACCTATGAGGAAACGTTTGAGAATATGGGTGTCAGTGCCAAAATCTGCCTTAGGTACCATTCTCCCAGCAGCCCAATTAGCCATCGCGACGGCGGACGCTGATGCAGCAAACTGCACCGCCATGATGGCCACGCTGGCCACGCCGAACGCGACGGAGTCGTCCACCAGGGCGTCCATGTGCATGGATCGATTGCCGGCTGGCCTGCGGGCGAATGGGGTGTGTCAGACATATTTTACTTAATCATTAAGTTGATCACAATCATGCTTAACGTAGCCTGCTCTTATGATCCTAGGCTCTGTCTACGCTGTATGGGATAAAGACTCGCTTACATGTCTATGACTTTAGCTGATTAGTTACCACAGGAAAGGTAAACTAAAATAAACTTTATTAATGCATTATATGATATTACTAGCTGTTGCCCGCGGCTCCGCCCGCGTGCGCCTCGGTTATATCGCGCCCGAACGTAGGTTATGTTTGATTCCTAGTGCATAACTATATCCATATCAAATTTCATCACAATCGGTCCAGCAGTTTAGCCGTGAAGAGATGACAGACAGACAGACAGACAGACAGACTTTTGCATTTATAATATTAGTATGGAAGTATGGATATGGATGGTTATGGTCATGGATATGGAAGTATGGATATGGATATTAGTATGGATATTATGGATGAGCATAACTTACACACTAACCAAAGATGACCAAGATAAAAAAACTACTTACAACTGCGTCCCCCCTCCAAACAGATGTAGTATGTGTGCGTGGGGGGTAGTGGCCGCTGCTTTGTGCCGCTGTACAAAAAGTGATGTGATTTCTCCGTAGATGACGACCGCACAGATGAGACCAAAGGATGAGCACCACGATAGGAACACGCTGAAGACTGTGGCTGCGCGCTCGCCGGCTGTCGCGTATCGCCACTGAAAAGATAATGTTAAATTAATTTAAATATTTGCTGTACCGTAGAAGTGCGGAAAATTATCATTTATTCTACCATTAATTATTATATAACATTTAAATGCATATATAAAGACAAATCACACAGAATGAGTTAGCCCCAAAGTAAGTTCGAGACTTGTGTTATGGGATACTAACTCAACGATACTATATTTTATAACAAATAAAGATATACATTTAAGACCCAGGTTCCATTTGTTATAAAATATAGTATCGTTGAGTTAGTATCCCATAACACAAGTCTTGAACTTACTTTGGGGTTGGCTCAATCTGTGTAGTTTGTCTCTACATATTTATTTTGTATGTAGCCTATACCCGTAATACTTTAGGCTATAATAGATTAGACAATGTATAAAATCTCCAAACTTAAGATACACACGCATCAGCTTCATATGCTGCTAGTGTTTTTAAGAATATAAATAAATAAATATAGAACATTTCGCTTGAAGGCCACGAAGCCTATTTCCTATCAATTGTTTATTATTTCCGTAAAAATTGAATGAATTATGCAAAATTACTCGTAAACTGATAACTGAGAAATCAATGCAGCGGTTGCGACAGTCTCTTATAAGGCTTTACTAAGGCACGCGATGACGCGGTTACAGTAATATTGAATTCTTCTTTATCTGAGCGTGTGTCCTAGTTACATCTTTAGCATTTCAGGGTTTTCATTTCCTGCTGGTTTACCATCTCTTAAAACCATGCAAGATCGAGTGAGTAAGCGAGACGGCGCAAAACATGATGTAAAGCGACATCTCCCTTAATCGTTCTTAGTTTTAAGAGATTGTGGTAAGCCACCAGAACTCCAAACTTCAGTTCGAAGATGGCACCTCATGACATTCAGCTAACGCTTCAGAGCCTTGGGTCCGCATTGACGGTCCTGATGTGACGGAATATGTTATTTTAACTAGCGGTGTGTAGTTAAATTTGTATTACTTTTGTTTTACAAATAAACTATTTTGATGATTTACTAGCTCATTTGACCGTTTATACCTATATCCATACTAATATTATAAATGCGAAAGTCTGTCTGTCTGTCTGTCTTTCTGTCTGTCTGTCTGTCTGTCACCTCTTCACGGCTAAACTGCTGGACCGATTGTGATGAAATTTGGTATGGATGTAGTTAACGACCTGAGGTCAAACATAGGCTACTTTTGGGCGCGATATAACCGAGTCCCACGCGGGGCGAAGCCGCGGGGAACAGCTAGTTTAGTTAAGAACTTACAAACTCTTCAGCTTTATTATAAAAATCTCATTATCCTAAGTTTTGTGTGTATTTTTAATTTTACACCCTAAAGATTTCCTGAGAAATGTCTTGACATACAGACAAAGAGATTACAATCGCTGCATAAGTGCATAGCAATGTCAAAGTCCAATGTTGACCCACAATTTCCTACAAGGTCCCGTGACCATTATGATACAGCTAATATTTTAAGGGAAAAATGATTTTTACATAATAACCGACAATAGTTTCTCACGGTTACTGATTGTGGCGCAAGTCAGGTGGTTACCTTGACGTTGACATTACCACAGATTAAATAACACCGAGGCTTTGTGCTCTTCGAAGATTTATATCTTTTATGGAAACTTATGAAAACAATTTCTAGTAGAGATAGAGACGCTTAGGCCGTGGAGACCGGCGGCCCTACCGCCTAACTCGATTGCTATCGCTATGGTTATGGTTTATGACGTCATCTTGACTTTTCGAATCGCCTAGCAAAGCAATATTGCTTTCACATGTCCAAGGCCAAGACTAAGACAATGTCTTGGTCCATAGAATACATGTAAAAGCAATATCACTTTGCTTGGCAGTTCGAAAAGACTGGATGACGTCATAAACCATAGCCATAGCGATAGCAATCGAGTTAGGCGGTAGGGCCACGGGTGGTTTAGAATTTTTTAAAGATTTGTCGAGGAAGGTTAAAGATAATTATTCTATTCTATTTGATAAAATTTGGCAAGGATATAGTTAAAAACCTGGGGTCAAACAAAGACGACATTTGTACACGATATAACCGATTTCCATGCAGTTGTAGTCGCGGGAAATAGCTAGCAGTTCTATAAGCTATAATTGGTTTAAATGCATTTAACTGAAACTAATAATGGCGTTTGATTTTTTTACATTTGATAGCCCTATTATTGGGTAAGGTATAGACTTTAGTACAAACATACCACGGGCAGGCAACACAGTAAAGTCCAGCTAGTATATCTTCTATTCTATTATAAGAAGATTTGATTGTTTGTATCGAATTTGCTCCGAAACTACTGGACCGATTTGAATAATTCTTTCACCGTTGACATAGGCTATGTGAGTACCACGGGCGAAGCCGGGGTGGGCCGCTAGTGGAGAAATAATTATGTCTGTCTATTAAATTCTTGTCGCTTAATAACATCTCTCACTGGACCGTCCAAGGACGAAAACAATACGAGGCGCGTTGATGTCTTTTCCTCTGCAGATTAATCTCAGAGCTGCTGTTGGGAGTTGCCAAGAGAACAGAGTAGGAGAGGGGGGAAGGGGGGGGGGGGGTGAAGAGGGGGTTCAACTGGCAACCTGTGTGTTGTTTTTGAACTGCTTGTCGGATTTGAAAACTTATTTCTGCATATGATAAATGTTGTTTAGATATTTGCTGAATTACATTATGTATTTTAGGTTATATTATATATATATATATATATATATAATATAACCTAAAATACATAATGTAATATATATATATATATATATAACAGGTTATATATATAACCTATAACCTATACTGGGAATCACTATCTATTAGTGAAAAAAATATTTATTTCGACTCAAAATGAAGATAATTATAAAATGAGATCTCTTTTATTCCTTCTCTTACTACACCCACGGGAAAACAGGGACAACATGACAACAGGGGGCTTAGCCAAAGTCACAATCGCAAAACGTTAACGAGGTACGACAAGAACAAAATGTATGGGATTGACATAAGATTGACCACGTGATTTACCGCAGCTTATGTCAATCTCATACACTTTGTTCTTGTCGCAGGCGCAGTTACATGTGTAAGTTCGTTGCACTAATGCGGGCGTGTGTGAGTGTGCGGTTTTTCCCACTACACGCTATGTTTTCCTTCCCCTACTTTTTGACTGAGGAAAATTACATGACTACTATTGAAAGTAAATAAATCTACTGAAGACGATACTTTGGTGAACACTAGCGCCACCATCATTTAAAAATCATTATTCACTGAAAACACAAGTTATCAAAAACCCGTCTCCTGTAATTATGATTCTGGATCGGAAGTTAATTTTAAACATATAATATTATAACATTATATTTCCTTATAGTATTTGATAACTTCTGTTCTCAGTGAAAAATGATTTTAAATGATGGTGGCGCTCGTGTTCACCGAGGTGTCATCTTCTGTTCTCCAAAGCTACATTGGCTTGAAAAGATACAAGGAGAACGCTAAAACGATGACTAAATGTAAAGAAAAAATGAGCTAGAAGCGTCAGTGCTTAATCCCTTGACCGCCTTTTACGCCCGTGCGGCATTCCGCGTTTCATCTTTTCCCCAACACCGACACGGTATTTCACAGAAATATTAATTAATCTATTTAATGTTGTCAACGATTGTTACTTTCTAAGAAACGAGCGACATTTTGTTAAGTGAGTGACCTTAGAATAACAATCACGAGCCTTTGTACTCTTTTCATCTTCGTTCCTGTTTTATGTAATTGTTGCAATAAATTTTTTATTCATTCATTCATTCACGAGGTGGCGATTCGCACACGAGACATTCGTGCGAATCGCCAACTATTGTTAGCTTCAATTCGCAGGGGGTTACTATAGTCTCTTAAAACCATGCAATTATCCAGTGAGTAAGCGAGATAGTGCAATACATGATGTAAGGCGACATCTCCCTTGCTCAATCGTCTTTGCATGGTTTAAGAGATGGTGGTAAGCCACCAGTTCGCGAGAATATATGTATATATATGTGCGAATTGCAAATATTTTACAGTTATTTGATTTCTATCCCAACTAATATTATAAATGCAAGTGAGTTTGTTTATTTGTTTTTTCGTAAGATTTTACGCCCTATCTACTAAATCAATCTTCCTGATATACCCATCGCATACACATAGCTAGGAGTATTGAGAAGGACATAGGGTACCTTTCATTCCGGGAAATAGCACTGTTCCCGATAGAATCTGACGCGGGCGAAGCCGCGGGCAATAGCTAATATTTTATAATAATGTTTTTAATAAAAATAAATATGATTTACAAATAAACTAAAAATCATTGCAAAGTAAATAAATACATTTTAATGACTCTACCAAACTGGAACACAACAAAGCAAGCTAAGTGAAGTACCTACCCACTTTGTACAAAAGAAACAACTTCATAACTTTTTTTTAACCGACTTCATAAAAAAGGAAGAGGTTCAAAATTCGTAGAATGTTTTATTAATAAACCAATCAACCAATAATCCATAATAATACAAAAATACATAATCTAATGATCTTATTAATTAGGTCACTGATCTACTGACGTTAATTTAACATTATATAGCAATTTAAATATAATAAACATTGGTGAGATAACATGATGTAATGGGTGATTAACGGAAAATTCTTTATTTGTTCACCCATTCTTAATAGCACCCTCGCTTGTTCTGTTTTTCGAACGAGTGGGTAAAGCAAGCAAGAATCTTTATTTTAAAGCTTATTAAATTTTGAAATTACACAGTACCGTAATGAGAATACGATACAAAAAGATTTCAAAAAATTAGAATGCAGCCATGAAAGCCCTTTGCGTAAAAAAAAACGATTAATGGCGGCACGCGATGCTCTGTTGCCTACCAACTACCGTCTCTTAAAACCATACAAGATCCAGTGAGTAAGGGAGATATCGCCTTACATCATGTATCGCACTGTCTCGCTTACTCACTGGATCTTGCATGGTTTTTAGAGATGGTAAGGTAAGGGATCATGACGGCTTATAGCTTAAGATTAAATTCATTAATTAGGTTACCCCTCTGAAGATGGCGACTGAAAATCAGTGCTAGAAATCCCCGTATGTCTAGGTAATACTGAGCCGCCACCTATTGAGATATTAATTCTATGTTGAATTTAAGAAGCTTGTATCGTGTAGTGTTATTTGTTTCAATTTCGTATTTAAAATATTACTAGCTGCACTCCGAGGTGTTACCCGCGGCTTAACAAACACAGCAGCGCCATTTTTATTAAGCGTCTTTACCTAAATATCAGATTTTTTGACCAAACCTACGGGAACGGGCGTACTTTTCGGGATAAAAAGTATCCTATATGTTAATCCAAGATATCAGCTACATTCATACAAAATTTCCTAAAAATTGGTTCAGCCGACAAACAAACTTTCGCCTTTATATTATTAGTATTATCGAACAACAAAATAATTCCAACTCTGATCGATTAATACCACAAAGAAACCCTTTTCACAACAAAGATTGATAGTGTTTATAAAACCATAAAGCTAAAACTGTGCGTACAATGGAATAACTTTTGTAAGGCGCGTGCCAGTCATTTCGACCTTGAACTTGCGTCAAACGGAACGTGCATAAAGACGAATGCTTACTTATTATTAGGTTTATTGCCCGTTCCCATGAAAAAAAAACAGGGTCGGCAATGTTCGCAATGTTCCTGGTGTTTCAGGCGTCTCATAGGCTACGGTAACCGCTTTCTATCAGGTGGGCCATGCCCGTTTGCTCACTTAAAGGAAATATTGGGTAGTGAAATATTCATTGACTCTAGTGACACCCAATAAGTAACAAGGTGTGATGAGTAGATATCAAAATAAGTATTGAATAATAAAAAAAATTTGTGCATTAGTTTATTAAATCCACGTCTACGAAAACTTACACTCATCAACACCATACCAATAACAAGTACGCATAAGTACATAGATCTCGCCGCACGCGCAGCCGAGCATGTTGGAATAGTTGGGTGAATACATTACGATCTTTGTGGGAATAAAAACTTAACTTTATTATATTTTTTTTACATTTTTTATTTGTAGTTAATTTTATTTTTAAGTTTAGTTTTTTTATTATAGTTTTAATTTTAGATTTAAATACTAATATTATTCATGTTAAAGATATTAAAAAAGAATTCATAACTTTATTATTAAAATGATTGTTTTTTTTTTAATTTTTTACTGCTCATGACTATTAAACAAATTAAAAAAAAACTGATAACAGCACAAACACACCGCTAGGTCAAATAACGCTTAAAGGAAAAACGTTAGTGTTGAAGTGGTTATAAAAATATTTATCTGATTTTGATAATAATAACACGTGTTACATTGAATTATATTTAGACATTCTAACACTGTGGAGTACAGGATTGATGGACCTTGCATACAGGTAATGCGCAGTCTCCTTTAGGTCAAACACTGCGTCGTGTTTTATTGTATTGTAATGCGACTTCCTCAGGAAATTGAGATGACAATTCGACGCTTCGATTGTGTTTTTTTGGTTAAATATTCCATTGTTTGTCATTATACTCCTATTTGCTTATGAGAATATTTTAGGTCATGATTGATTTTAAAAATATAACTGAAACTAATAGTAGAATTTATTTAATTTCGGTCTGCGACATTAAAAAATAAATAGAATCTAAAATTAAAAACATTACAGAACTTACCCCTAGTATGATATTTTATAAATGCAAACGCTAGCGACTGCGTTAGCGATTTTGTACGGAATTTCTTAGTTGCCTTACTACCCGCCAGGGGTACCGTCCCTGTACACGTTTGTCTTTGCGATGTACCCTCTTTTATGCCCATGGACTCTTTTTCCTTTATTATACAGGTTGACTGAAAGAGATCCCTGTTAGGGATAAGTCCGCCTTTTGTTGTGTTCTATGTTGTATCATCAATGTTCTATCTGTACAATAAAGTTTTTACATACATACATACAAAATCGCTCATGCATTCGCTAGCGTCTGCGTTTTTACATCTCATACTAGGAGTAAGGGCAATGTTACTCGATTATTGAAATCCATGCTAGTGAAAATGATAGCCAACGCGTATTAGACTTTGAAATTCATACATCATCATTGTCATTGCGTATGACATTATGCGCAGATGAAATCTCCATGTCTAAGTTTTTCAACCAGTTTGCGGCAGAAAAACATTACTCTGAATTCATGAATTTTTCGTCGTCGTTTGTCGATTTAAAATTAATTAACAAACCTCAAAAATGGCTGAATCGAACTGAACGATATTTTAAATTACTTGACCCCCAAGGACGATTTCTGTGAAGAAAATAAATTATGAAAGCAAAAAATATCATCCAGAAAGTCAAGGGAGCAAAAAAGATTTTTTTTTATATCCCAATCCCAATTTCAACATCCCAACTTTATTATAAACTAGCTGTTTCCCGCGGCTCCGCCCCGCGTGAGACTCGGTTATATCGCGCCCAAAAGTAGCCTATGTTTGACCTCAGGTCTTTAACTACATCCCTACCAAATTTCATCACAATCGGTCCAGCAGTTTAGCCGTGAAGAGGTGACAGACAGACAAACAGACAGACAGACTTTCGCATTTATAATATTAGTATGGATGCGAAAGTGAGTTTGTTTGTAATGCTTTCACGCCCTATCAACTGAACCATAATGTTCCTGAAATTTCGCATAAACGGGTATACGGTACTTTTTATCCCAGGAAAAGTACTATTCCCGAGGGAAATTCACGCGGGAGAAGCAAATCTAGCAAAAGTTAGTAAAAAATAATAATGAAAACTGAAGGTATTTTCTGCATTTATATTTTGCGAGTATCGCGTCAGTAACGAGTGCGAAGACCAATTTAGGGTTTCCGTTATACCGCGATTACGATAACACACAATTTAGAGGTCGTGTCGGCGGGCAGCCACATGCAAACAAAATACTTATTTGCGATTCGATATAGTGATAGCTTATTTTGATCGAAATCACAATTAAATCAGTTTGATTTACAACAGATTATCAAAAAGGTGGGTCTTACATTCAGATATATTTAAAGTATGTTACATGCAAAGCTTCCATTAACATTTTTAATGTAGTTAAAAATTAGTAACGTGAATAATTAACTGAAATTAACGTTGCAAAGACGATAACCTAATCTATTCTTCTTTTGCAACGCTTCTTCTCCTCTTGCTCTTTGGAAGTGGTGGTGAACTTAATATAAGTCATGAATGACGTCAATAACTGATAAGAATAGAGAATATACAAGTTCGTTTTTCCCGTTTCCAATTATAAAAATCCGTCCCTATGAAGTGATACACCGACAAAAGCACAACTCTTAAATTTTAAGATGAATCAACAAACCACATACCACAGATTAAAAATATGTAATAACTTATGTATAATGCTAATACTGAAATCTGAAAAACAAGAGGAAAATTGCAATTATTTGCTTGTAGCTTCAATTCATATAATTTTCATGTGGTACATTTTTCCAGTTGTTATTCTGATTTCAATATTAGCATTAAACCGAAGTTGTTCTAATAATTCTAAGTCATTTTCATTAGGGGTGTTAATGGTTTTCCATTTCATTTTCCTAATAGCCATCAGGACAAATGACCCACAAATGACCCAAAACCAATTTGGGGCACCCCTTGACCCGACATTACATATTCATGATGACACGTGCACAACATCATGTTATCACTACATAGTATAAACAGTCGCTTTCTCTGTCCCTATATCCCTTTGTATGCTTAAAACATAAAAACATTCCTCTTGAATCAGTATCTATTTAAAAAATAGGCATCAAAATTCATTGCGTAGTTTTAAAGATTTAAGCATACATAGGGATATAGGTACAGAGAAAGCGACTTTGTTTGATACTATGTAGTGATGTATGGAACACTAAAATGTATTTTATTTTTTTATTTAAAAATCCTTGTAGCCTTGAAATGATGATTTTGATAGCCAACAATACTTCTTTTTTTTCTCGGCAAGGTCATACATATAAAAGAAGTTTTTAGAAAAACCAGTAAGATCCTGCGTATATTGCATACAAATTGTTAAGTACTCTTGACAACATACATAAATCGCTAACCAGTTTTAGCAAAAAAAGGAAACTTATGTCCTCTTTTTCTATTCTTAAATTTAAGAGTTGCGCTCTTTACGGATGTTCGTTTGATGTCACAGCCAGGAGTGGAAGGGACGGTTCAGAATAAGCGCCCCTGGGGTTGAGAGGTCAAGTAAACGCTAAGATTAGAGTGAGGTAAAGGGTAATACAATCGTGCACAAGGTCGCCAAAAGAGCTAAGGGCTATGCTCGGTGTTTCCCTTTTACACCGAATCAGGGATGTGATCCTTAGGAGAACAAAGATTGCCGATATAGCCCAGCGGATTAGCTCTTTGAAGTGGCAGTGGGCGGGGCACATAGCGCGACGAACCGATGGGGCAGAAAGATTCTCAAATGGCGCAGTGTCGGACACCCAGATAGTCAAATGGCCTGAAAAGGTTGCCGGCAGGAGCTAGATGCAGGCCGCTTTCAACCGGTCGTTTTAAAAAACTGGAGCCTATGGTCAGCAGTGGACAGAATGCTGCTGAAATGAATACAATCGTGTCAAAACCACAAATGCACATTTAAACTAAACATCATTCGTCGCACGATAACAAAATGTACTTATCGCGATTTTATCGTCTTGACCACATTGCATCGGCGCAAGTATTTACTATTTACAATGCTACTAATGAACACGTGCGCATACTCTTAGGATTCGGCCATTCACATTCAGCCTAGTGTCAAAAGAGATTTTCTATCATTCTTCGCTAACGCTTGAAAGCTTCCATCACACATAATACTCGCTACGACTGCCTTCTAATCGCGAGTATTCGCTTTAAGTGACAAGCTATTTGCTGCGAATAAATTTAATCGCAGCGAGGTTAATTTGCCGCGGTTTAATTGAGCATGTTAAATTTTACTCGCTGCAAATGCGCACTTGTCGCGATAATTTTCTGTGTATGACAAAGCGCACAACAGACGGCTATCTTTGTATTTGCGCATCAACAGACTGTCGAAAACGCTCGTTTAGATCTCGCTGTGTGACAGACAGGCAGCGAATACTCGATGCGAAAGTAGCAGCGATATTTCGCGCCGCGGCAATTTCAACTCGCTGCGTTGGAATCTATTCGCAGCGAATAGCCTGTCTCTTAAAGCGAATACTCGCGATTAGAAGGCATTCGTAAAGAGTTCTTTACGCGTGATGGAAGCTTTCAAGCGTAAGCGAAGAATCAAAGAGAATCGCGTTTGACACTTGGCTATGCGTGCAATTCAGCTAATTTTTTCCAATTTCCGCTAACGTAAGTATAACATAGGATTTATAGGTAAACATAGGCTTTTCCTGTTCGTAATACATATCGCATGCAAATTATATTTAGATGATATGATACTAGTATCGGCAATTAGACGCAATTCATATAATGTCTCTGTTATATATGACTATGATAGATGGAGTTATTATAATTTAAATACTAGGTACGCAATAAATATAGATTATGATTATTCAAAGTTATTTTATGGAAATAAAAGTTGAAAGTTAAGATTCAAGAATTAATTATGAAGTTACGAGGAAATGCCGCTAGTGTTCTGGGCACCTTTGCACCGGAAACACTAATGAGTGGGTGATCTCTTCTTTTTCTTTTTTATTATTTTTATTTAGTTTTATTTATTAGATATTTAGGTTTTATTATGAAGTTTAAGTATATATATATATATATATATATATATATATATATATATATAGTTATGCCCAGCGTGCCCTGACCCTGAGACCTGTGCGCTAGTGGCCACCAACAGACGACCCCCAAATGTATATGACCGCCGGTCACACTGCTTGTACTTGTGTGTGTGCGTGTATTTTTTGCTTGTGTTGGATAATTTTGTCAAGTGTGTTACCTCCCCCCGCGCGCAGAATGTGGCTGACTATTACACGTAAATAAAAGTGCGCGTGCGATCTCCATTTGGTTTAATACTCTAAGCTTACGTAGATGACGTTCTAATGCACTAGAGGAAGTTAAAATATAGATATACAGAAAATGCAATGAGGTAAAACCGCAGGTGACAGGTGATTGAGTGTTTTATAAATGAGGTACAGTCAACCCCATAAAAATACAACTTTTCACATTTTGTAGTATAATTTACTATGTGGTCCGCTGTACATGTGTGAAGTAATATATCATTCTGCTGTTATGAATATTTAAATTATATCGATATAATTACTATCTGGTTGTGACGGAAGAGCTCGATAGCCAAGCGGAGCATGCGTGTTCGTAACAATAGCGCGTGTCAAGCAACGGCAAACACGACCTAGCTTGGATTGATCGCCACCATTGGCATTTCTATTTCAAGCACCGTGCTTTAGAAGGCACGTTAAGTTTCTGTGGGTCTAGAAACGCCACTTTGAGCAATTCATCGAATCGAATTCATATTACGAATTCCTTAGCATTTATTACGAATTCTTTAGCATTAGATTGGACGTGAGATTTAGTATTAGATGACGTAAGATGTTGCATTCTGTAAGGTAATTTCCCCGTCACTTCGAAGCTCACTTCTCACTTGTCATTTTGAAACTTATGCGAAGTGTGAGAGATAGCGACGTGAGACTCGCTTCTCACTGAGAAGCGAGTTGTTGTTTGAAATTTACAGAATCGATAGGCAGACTCCATTGTACTCTGGTATTGTCCTTATCCGTCTGATATAATGGTGATTCACTACCGGGTACCACACCCATCCTTGCTCCCCGTAATGTCGACCTAACAATACAATTGAAAACAAATAATGAATGATCTCAAGGCGTCGCCACAAACGGAGAAATTGAAGGCAACGTCAGCTATTACAGACATGAAGAGGCGATAATGAAAAGGAAATTTGTAGAGAAAACTTATAAAACAAAGAAATTAAAGATAATAGGTGGAACCGGTAACATCTAGTACCTAGTTGAAGGAAGCACGTCACGCTCAGAGGTGGTTATGAAGACTCTGACACTAGGGTGTGCATGGTCGTTTGTCCGTGTCACTGACACGAAATGATGATGAGTAGGAGCGGCGTTAAAATAACAAAGGAAATTCCTATATTTGTATTTTAATATAGTAGCTTCAATGTGCCAAAATGAGATAAATACCTAACTATACCTATTTTATTCAAATTGAAGATCCGTTATCCGTACCAGGTTATATAGAAACCGACCAAATTTAAAAGCAGTTGAAGTTGGTAATGAAAAATCAAAATTTTGATATGGCTTCATCAAAACCAAAGGGAACTGGGCGAAGTGGAGGAGAAAAAGCAGAAAAGCCGACCGATGGGCGTAGCAGTCAGCTGAGGAAGCAACCGGGAAGCGCTCAGATGAGAGAGAGAGAGAGAGAGAGAGAGAGAGAGAGAGAGAGAAATATGACCAAAGGACGTTTTTATTTAAAAGTAATGACGTGGTTCCATTAACGGCAAAATGGCAGCCGGGGCCAAAGGCTTAACGTGCCTTCAGAAATACAGCCCACTGAAAGACGAACAAGCTTAACATTTAGCTTGTGGTTTTCCCTAAAAAACAACCTAATTCCTGAGGAAGGAATAATTTAAGACAAAACTAAAATATACCATGTTTTACCTTATAATCCAACGCACTACCTAGCCTGCGCGGTTGTGAGTCAGGCCAAGTTCGCGCATAAAAAGGGGAATTCAGTGAACGCACGGAAACGATTTAAATTAATTTATGCTCCTGTTATCGTTTGTGCGTCACTTCTTTACCGAGAACATATTTACCGAAACAATATTATTTGAAATATATCTAACAATTTATTTCTTGGAATATGGCGTATTTTTATGCCCCTGGAATTTATTATTAGGAGCGAATCGAAAGGAAAAATAAATATTTGAGAGTCAAATTAAATCACATGTTTCTACTCGCATGTTTAGTTTACAATACTAACCAAAAATTCCTTTAATCCTTCTTTACTTTTGTAAATTAAGTATGTCAGTCAGATTTTGATATTTAAAAATCCTAAATATATAAATGCGAAAGTGAGTTTGTATATTTGTTTGTTACCACTTCACGTGCTATCTACTGATCCAATCCTCCTAACATTTTGCATACACATAGCTAGGAGTATTGAGTAGGACATAGGGTACCTTTCATCCTGGGAAAAGGCACTATTTCTGAGGGAATATCACGCGAGCGAAGCCGCGGGTGGAAGCTAGTAGGGCTATAATTCCTATTTTTGTGAAAGGTAAAAGGCGGTTGAATCCGCAGATCAAGATAAAGGTAAGACAGGTCGAAGTGACGATTCGCCATCTTATAAGAGGTACATAGAGTATCTCCACAAATTCCATTAATATGACATTCGGACAATAAAACAGCAAATCATGCTATTTGTAAGTCGACACAGCAGTCTCGGAACCACTGACACGCCATTACTTTACAAATAGCTTATTTTGAATTAGTTTAGTGTCGATTGTGTTTTATTGTTATTTGTCTAACGCAAAGAATTTAGAATCGCGCGCGGTCTGCAAGGCAATTTTTTTTATCTATGGTCTAACGTTTTTTTCTAATTCTACGCAACATTTTGATCAGTATGGGGCGGATTCTATTAGTACACTAAAAATTAGCGCGCGTCTTTGTATGGCGGTTGAATATCTGGTGCCCCTAGTATGAGTTTTTCTATGACGATTTTGTATGACAAACCCGTACAGCGCCTCTAGCGGATAGTAAGGCAACTAAGAAATTCCATACAAACTCTTAACGCAGACGCTAGCGACTGCGTTAAAACTCATACTAGGGGTACTGTAATAGTATTCTGTAATCCATGGCAACTTTAACTCTGTCTCGTCTTAGCATTTTGCTCATTTGTATCCTTAGCTGGTTGCTTAGCATTTGGTCGGTATTCCTGCTTCTTCTTCTCTTATGCCGTTTTCGGGCATCCTTGGCTGTGAGTCCATTTGCAAGCACATTCTCTTAGACGTTAAGCTTGCAACTTTGTGGACGATTCTACTAGCTCCAGGCTCTGTGGGTCTAAAAACGCCACTTTAGCAATTCATCGAATCGAATTCATATTACGAATTCCTTAGCAATTCTTTAACAATTTCTATTTCTTTCAATTTTTTTGAAGAGGAACTGCAAAGTTTTGATGGCTATTTTACAAAAATAGAGAATTTTCTACAGAATTGCTAAGGAATTCGTAATATGAATAGATTCGATGAATTGCTCAAAGTGGCGTTTTTAGACCCCCTGTTCTCATCTACACACTATGTATATCATCTAATCCGTCGCAAAACGTACGTTTATGGCTTATTATTATTATTATATTATTTTACCCACTCAAGACATTTGATCAGATTTAGCGTTTGAGTATTCGGGTGTTAGTGCTGTGGTATTGCAGGCGTCCATGCGTTGCGGTAACCACAAACCATCAGGCCGTATGCCCGGTTGCATACAAAATTGTATAAAATAAAAGTTACCATTGTGAGTACTTTATATGACTATAACACAGCATGGTTTTATTGATACAGCTGTATTTAAACTTAATAATACTGACGGTCACCAACACATGAATTATATGCAGCTACCAATGTTTGTTAAGAAAATAAATTTTTAATACTACATCCATGGGGAAAGGTTTGGCAGATTTCCAGACCCAATAGCCCGACAATCCCGTTTAATTTGACATTTGGGTAAATTTACATATAATAATTCTAATGAAATATACTAAATGTAACTAAATAAAATGCCATAAAAAACAAAACTTGTAAAAAATCCAAGTCTCGCTTAGTTGTTCTACCGTCAAAAGTTGTGAGATCCATGTAATACCAAGTCGGTTAATTTATTCAGTCCCTTCTTAAGGGACCTGTCTTCGGTTATTACGTAATAAGCTAACCTTACAACATCTTATAGTGAACATATCAATACTAAAAATCTTTTATGTCTTAAATAAACAGTACTTACGACTTAGCAATCGCAACAGATACAGCGAGACTGGCAAAAAAGCCCACAAAAGCCGGGCTCGATTTATTTTGTCCGGACTCGCAATCAAAAAGCCTAGCTATGTCCGGCTTTATCCGGACGAATAACGCAACACGGGGATGAGGAGTGGCCTATTCCTATACCGGGTAGAATTTCTTCTTTTGTACAACTTGAATAATCTGAGAGTGTTGGACACTAACCCACCCGGATCATGCTCCTATTGATCTAGTTTCCCTGTCAAAAGGGTAAAGGAGGTTAAACGACAGACAAATCTTGGACCACGAAACATACCTACTCGTAAGCACAGGGAGACACAGAGCGATGTAGTTGGGACGAGCCACAACACGTGTCATTTTGCATTTAATTTCGCTTTGCATACCAGAGAAGGAAAATGGCAGTCATTATGGAATCTTGTCGAATAAAAACCACATTGAATAACAGCTGTTATAATACCCGCCGTTTTCCTCAAACATTGATTATGTAAATATATCTATGCAAATAAATAAAATTGGAATATATCGGTAATATTTTTCACAATTTTTGTCTGACTGCCTATTTATTTCGGGTAACCTCTGGAGCGGCTGGACCGATTTTGACGGGATTTTCACTGGCAGATGGCTGATGTAATAAGGAATAACTTAGGCTACTTCAATTTTACAACTACGAACTGAACAATACTTTTTGTTAAATTCCACGCGGACGAAGTCGCGGGCACAGCTAGTGAAAAATATAATTCTAACCAGTTTTTGGGCTATTAAAATTATATTGAATGGAAATCTTTTTTTCTTCGATAGACGTCACGGTTAGAGGATTACATTAAGTGATTAACGTTTAAATAATATAAACCTTTGTTTTAGACAGATTATAGAGGTATACATGCGGATGCTAGCTGATGGCCACGTATGTGGGAAACAACGGGAATAGTCTTTTTTTTTAGATAGAGATATAAAAATAGTTTAGGTAGGTACGTCCTATTCTCAGATTTACTGTTTTGTGAGGAGTTTTTTTACAAATGCTATGACTGAAAATAGTATATACTTTAAAAAAATCATCTAACGGAATTTAAATATAGAGTGAAATAATCATCACGTATTTGGTATGAAATTAAAAGTTTTAGCGAGCACATTACAAACATACATAAATAATATTGTTCGGTAAAGTAGGTATTAAATAAATAAACTAATGTTTATAAACTTATACAAGGTGGACACAAATCAATTGCAAATATTTTAAGGGCAGATTCAGACCACTATACTAAACAACTTTTCCAAATAGACTTATATCGAAATACGAAATTTTATTTTTCACTCTCCATACTAAGCTAGATCAGCTGATTCTCAATTTGTATGGGAGGTAAAATTTTTTTTTTCATATTTCCACATAAGTTTATTTGGGAAAGTTGTTCAGTTTAGTGGTCTGAATCTGCCCTTAAAATATTTGCAGTTGATTTAAATTCACCATATAAAAACGTGTTCGGGTTATAATAAAAAAAAAATTGTTTATTATTATTTAAACTCGAGTAGGTATATAATTAAATTTTGATACAACAAAACAGTGTGAGATAGTGACCCTTAAACTAGAAACCACAACATGGCCATCTAATGTACTGTACAACTAAACTACCGTAAAGCCACATGTGCTTTATATTGTATGACGAACCAATTATATTGTACATACCTACGGTACATACCTATATTAAAAGCGAATTTTTAACGGTACTATAAAAGTAGATTGTTTAGTGAAATTGATACTTAAACTAATAGCATACGGTACAAAGTCGCATAGCACGCACTAATTAAGTATATTTAATCACTAAAATATATGAAAGTTTGTGATTTTTACTTGGTCGAATCAAAACACGACTTTTGCGGGTCTACGGTTTAAATGGATTTATGGTTCTGTATTTAAATAGTATGATCCTTTTTTTTACAATTAAAAAAAATATTGATACAAAATAATAAGAAAACCTAGTCTAAAGAATAACCTAAAACTAAATTAGAGGCAACGTGCCCAAAATGCTGGCAGCATTACCTCGCTGGATCGCAATACTAATTTTTTGTTCAAGATATAAGCCAGCATTCTGGTCACGAGTTGCCTCTTTAACCTTCCGCGACAAATCTTTAATTATTTCAAAAGCACCTGGCCCCCACTGCCCAAGCGTCTCTACCCCAAACGGCACAAATATGTAGCCTTTATCAAGGCCACTATATTTGCGTCGCTTGAGGCACTCGGCTGATGTTGCTGCACCGCCCGCACCATTAGATGATGATGTGAGATGGGACGGTGCCAAGGTATGAACACAAGTGGCGTCCCAAACCAAGGGCCGACCCATCCGATCCTTATTTCATCGGAGTCAGTAAATTACTAACTTACTTTCCGCAATGTCTTAGCGACCCAAAGAGGATCTTGGCCTCCGACAGCAGTGCTCTCCACCGTTCCCTGCTCGGCGCCACCTCTTACTAGTCGGCTTAATGAAGCCAGTATAATACTCGAGTATTTTTCCGCTGTATCTGAGCTGAGCTGACCCTTAGTCGACTTTTACGACATTAATAAATTAGGCATATAGAGTGGTCAAGAGCCGAAAGTCACCGCAGCTGTCAGTATTTTTTTTTCTGATGTAATATGCTCCAAGTTGGCATCATATGGTCTTATATGTGTAATTTTCTTCCATAAATTTATTGCCTAACGTAAGTATATATTTCAGGCTGCCTGACACGGCGTAACGATTTCCATCTAGCAATAACAGCAATTCACGAAAGAACTCAAGAAAAAATGCCAATAGTGGCGACCGATCCAAGTCACGCCGCGCTCGCCGTCGCTTGACAAGAACGATCGTAACAAATACGCAGACCGTGCTAGGCTATCTAACTCTTTAATTTTCATAACATATCGTAGTCACTTAACAAAACAGCGAAGAGTCATTTCCTTATGAAGTTTCAATAAAAACGTTATCATTTTTCCATTTTTTAATCATTTTTAATGTCTGCCTTTTATAAATGCGAATAAACTGTCCATATCTTCCTGAATTAAACAAAGGGTAATAATATTGTGTTATGGTTCATAAATTTACGAAGTTACTGTCAATTTTAACTGATTATAATATAAAAATGCAGAAACGCGAACCCTGGACTTCGAAGCAACGAAGATGTGAGAGACATTACAAGTTACCTATACGATAAGTAAGTATGTTACCTTTTCGAAACTGTAGAACGCTGTGAAACCGATATATAAGCACTTCATTATATATTACGTCACATAGCATATGTATAGTTAGGTATATACCCTTTGGAGTACTTACAATTTCTAATCATGGCGCTTCTAATGGCTATAGCTCCACTAAAATATACGCCTACATGTTGTCCACATACTTTACCACGGTACTTTGTACAGAGTACATACTCATGTATAGTAAATACATTTCATTACCATAATAATCTTTATATACCTAGTAACTTTATTTATTACTAGCTGTTCCCCGCGGCTTTGCCCCGCGTGTGACTTGGTTATATCGCGCCCAAAAGTAGCCTATGTTTGACCTCAGGTCTTTAACTACATCCCTACCAAATTTCATCACAATCGGTCCAGCAGTTTAGCCGTGAAGAGGTGACAGACAGACAGACAAACAGACAGACAGACAGACAGACAGACTTTCGCATTTATAATATTATAAGTATATAAGTATATAAGTATGGATATTAGTATGGAAGTATGGATATGGAAGTATGGAAATGGATGTCCTACATACTAAGATTGACAATATGACCGGTTTTCACACAAATATATACCTATATGATGTTTACTAAGCATAGTTTGTTCCAGACAAACTAGTAATCCATTATGATTATTTTTATTATACCACAGAATATAAAATAATCATATAGTATTTTGTCATTCGCTACCTTCTGGTTACAGACATACTCGTACATATACCTAGTGTACCTGTGAACTTAGGGTCCTATAGATGCAGAAAAAATTGCCCTTGATTTGAATTTTATTTTCGGAAACGTAAAATTCTTCAGTTTAATTGTTAACGAAGCCCTCAGTAGTAGAGGGTCAGTGCTTCAATGTCCGAATACTTTAGCCCTTTACCTTCGGCAAATCCGTTGTTCCTTACTTCAATTAAAAGAATTGAGAATAGTAAGCCTATTGTTTTATATGAATTACAGACACGCGGGGCATACTTCGATTATTAGGTACACCAAACAAGTCTAATAGTACCTACAACAGAATATCTGGGGCCCATTTCTCACGCATTCGAAGTTCACTTCACCTATTTTCTCCAATTTTTTTCGATGAATTCAAGTCATTCGATCGATGCCGTCGATTGAACCTATTGAAATTTATCAATTGTAATTTTTTTTTTAAGTAGAAACCTCGATAAACTATTGAAAAAAATTGGAGAAAATCGGTGAAGTGAACTTCCGAGTGGTTGTCCCCCCCCCCCCCCCCTTCCGTTGCCATTACTGGTGGTCATTCAAAATGATTTTATTTTTTTTTCCCCAGGTGGGGTCCAACGATTTAGACCATTTTAAAGTATTACCGTTGGCCACCACTGGTGGACGGCGACATGAATTTTTTTATAAATAATTCCCTTTGTCCACAAGTGGTGGCCACGCAAGTGGGGGACAACGGGAATGATTAAGAATATCGCATCTCATTGACGTAGAACTGGACAAAAGGTTTTTGTTTTCTTATTGTTTATATGTATTGATTAAGTCGGCATTAATATTTATACCTCCTTATGAATGCAACTTTTACATTTTCTGTTTGGTCCTATAGTTTGACTGGTGAAAAAGAATGGCTTAAGTCCACTTATTGTTTTTTCTTAAATAAAAAAAATTCCTCAAAAAATATTATACCTTTCGTAGACGCAGGAAACCCAAAGAAATTCGAATCGCGCGCGGAACGCAATTTTTTTTTAATCTATGCTGGAAACCTCTATGTAATATACTTAATAGAAAGTAAATAAATGAATTCCCGTCTTAAAACAAGATTTAAATATTTTACGTCACAATTCTACGTAGCAGTTCGGTTATGTCGGCCTCGTGGCCAACCGATTGTTAATGACAAACTTAATGATTCATTTACGACGTGGTCCGACTGGTTTTGGCGGGAATTCGATTTGGGCCAAAACGTCGGAAGCGCGGCCATTTTGACGTTGTTGTGATTTTTCTCAGAATGATGGTTGTTTGTGGCTGCTGCGGTTTCGGTCGTAATGTGTATGATAATAATATGACTGTACTATAAATACTTAACATTAAAACCTTCCTAAAAAATCAAGTTTTCGTATGCCGAAATATTTATTCAAATCCGATTAACTGTAAGAAAAAATAATATATACGAATAAATCACACAGATTAAGCTAGCCTCAAAGTAAGTTCGAGACTTGTGTTATGGAATACTTAACGGATACGAACGAAACGGATTTTAACCAATCAGAATGATCATATTTCATCTTGACCTGACCGGGGATCGAATAGGACCTCCGTAGCGGACTGGCATGTTAACCATTACGCCACGGAGGTCGTCAAAGGAGAATAAGCATGTATTTACTAAAAATGTTACAAACAAAGCCTTCTTTAATTAAAAGTTCCTGACATATTTGTATAGCATGTGTTAGTGGCGACCTCTACACTAGGCTCGCCGGCCTGTATTGCAGCGGTCTGGGAGTGATTAATTCGCAAGTGTCACTATATTGACTATAGCCAACGGTTCACAATTTTAAACTAATACAGAGTATATATTAAATTGTAAGATACATATGGGTCATATGTACCACGGCTTCGCATGGGCATAAAAACCTTCCTCTTGAATCACCCTGTCTATTAAAAAAACTGCATCAAAATCCGTGACGTTTGGATTCATTATATATTCACTTTGGTCCATGATACATACTTGACAATTGTAATCATAAAGTTAAAAAGACTGAATTTTGACATAAGTAGTTATTCGATTCTAATGTCTCTCATATATTAGTACATACATTTCATACACTTAATAAGTTTAATAACCCTCATTCAGAAATAGTCGGGTAAAAATAAGAAACTTCCAGAAGATTAAAAGCTACCGGAAAAGTGTAAAAATAAAAGGGAAAACTTACACAACAAGAACTAAATATTACCTTCCTTCTACCGGAGGAGTCCTTTTACCGGAAAATCATATAAAACAACCTCATTCAAGATTTATGCATTACATTGTCTTGAGAATAATAACCCGCCTAGAAAAGAAATTCCTCTTACGTGGGTACGTAATGCTCACTAGGTCCTGAGGGACTCCAGGTCATGAAGTTGTTTTAAAAAGGTTATGTAAAGGTGTTTTAGGGTTATCAATGTAGCCGTGCTAGCTTCAATAGGCGTTTCTTTAGCTACGAAAGAGTAAGATGATGCGTATGATAATTAATTAATTAATCTATAGTCGTTGTTACCATTAGATATTTTTATATAACCAATTCCTATGGCAGATAATGTATTTTATTTTAAAATAAAATAAAGAAAGACTCGAGACAATAGAAAAAATATTGTTTTGTGAAAATCCTGTGCGTGAACTGATCTAAAATAGGTATTCAATAAAAAGATAGAAAATAAACTGAATAATATAAAGCATTAATTATCCCTCTACTTTTCTTACTTTTTTAATTACTTGTCTATATTAAGCTTTTCTATGATAAAACAAGCAGTTTTATTTATTTGTTTACTTCACCAAATAACGGCAATACAATAAATACATGATATTAACTGTGATGAGAAAACCATGGTTTTACATTTTCTTTTGTTGTAAACTTAAATTCAAATCGTTGACAGCCCTGGGTCAAACGCAGTCGGGTTAGGGTTGTATCTATTTATAGACAGGATCGATTTTGCAACTGACTAGCAGAATGGTCGGAATATAGACTGATTCGACCTTTCAGTATGTTGGTTTTAGGCTCTTTGGAACTCTGATAAATTATTACTTGGTAACAGTTCAGTCGGATATTCTCAAAACAATACCATAGCTTTGTACGCTTACGTACGTTATATCTTTACTAATTATAATCTATTAGAGTCCATATAGCCATTATGACTCGAAAAGACGAAGAAGAATTTAAGATAATTTTTATAAGACGAATACTATGTATGTTCTCGAAATAATATTTATTGTAAATAGAATAAAGCAATTATTTTAATTGAACCTTAACTATAAGTAAGTTGACTGGCTGCATAGCAATATACAAGTTTTGTATGTAGGTATGAAGAAATTGTGAACTTGTAATTTCCTCCCGCAAAAAACGCCAGATCTTTTGAAATAGTAAATTATCGCTAATGCGTTGCTTACGATAAAAGGAAAAAATAAGTTATGGAAGCAAAGTGATCGATGTTTAGCAACACCGAACAATCTTTCGCAGTATCGAAACATCGCACTATGAAGGCTTCGCAGAAAGGATGTATCAATTTACGAACTAAAGTGTTTAACATTCATATAGAAAGCCCGTTGCTCAAAGATATAATCCTATACAGCCTAGTCGACACTTACAAATAACTAGGATTTAAGACGAGATACCCATAGTGTACTATAATATTGAATATTCATCAGCATGATAATATTCTTGTAACCCTACTGTATCTGTGGAGTATGTGCATATTCTAGTAGATAGTTTTATCAGGGATAACATGTCACAGCCTGTTGTAAGCTGTTCAAGTATGCAATGATCTACAATATCTTAGCAAACACTAAAGGATATGGTAATCACTATCACTACATAATATAAAACAAAGTCGCTTTCTCTGTCCCTATGTCCCTATGTATGCTTAAATCTGTTAAACTACGCAACGGATTTTGATGCGGTTTTTTTTATAGATAAAGTGATTCAAGAGAAAGGTTTTTATGCCCATGCGAAGCCGGGGCTACTGTACAATATATTCATATCGAATACTATATATTAATATTAAAATTAAATGAATAAATAGAGACAAAAGAGAAGGTTCCACCAGAACTGTGTAACATCTTTAAGTTCTGGTATCTCAACCAAGTCAATATGGTCAAATGGTCGAATGCCTTCTCAGAACCATATAGGTTGGAGTGCGGAGTAAGGCAGGGGGGCCTATCCTCGCCTAAACTCTTCAACCTGTACATTAATGCGCTGATAGAGGAGCTCAGTAGCTTGCATGTCGGCTGCCACATTGATGGTGTATGTCTGAATAATATAAGTTACGCAGACGACATGGCTCTCCTGAGTGCCTCTGTTTGTGGTCTCGACAGGCTGTTGGGAGTGTGCGAGAGATATGCCTCCAGTCACGGCCTGAAGTATAACGTAAAAAAGAGTGAGTGTATGGTCTTTCAGGCCGGCACGAAATGTCCGGATACCATTCCACCCATCAAATTAAATGGTTCATCCTTGCAAAGGGTGAACAAATTCAAATATCTTGGCCATTGGTTAACCTCTGACCTGAAAGACAATACAGACATTGAAAGGGAACGCAGGGCGCTGTCTGTACGTGCTAACATGATAGCCCGTAGGTTTGCTCATTGTACTAAACAAGTAAAAATAACACTGTTTAGAGCGTACTGCTCATCTTTCTACACGAGCAGCCTTTGGGTTAATTATACGCAGAAGCAGTTTAGCGCCCTGCGGGTCCAGTATAATGATGCCTTCAGGATGTTGGTGGGGCTGTCCCGACGCTGCAGCGCGTCGGGGATGTTCGCTGAGGCGCGCGTGGATTGTTTTTACACAACCATGCGCAAACGGTGCACGTCCCTGGCGGGCAGGCTGCGGGCTAGCACCAACAGCATCCTGAGTATGTTTGCGTCACGAACTGATCTTCGGTATGTGAACCATTGCTCAATGGTTCACGTACTGAGGAACAGACAAATGTGACGCAACCTATAATCTATGTTTTATTTTATATTGATCTACTAACATTAGATTTATAAGGTTTTCTGTGTTACTAACAAATAAATTGATCCCTGGTTGATATAATAAAGAAACTTATTATTATTATTATTATTATTATTATTATAAATCACACAGATTTAGTTAGCTCCAAAGTAAGTATGAGACTTGTGTTATGGGATATCAACTCAACGATACTATATTTTATAACAAATACATATACAATAACTAACCTTTGTCCGCGGCTTTGCTCCGGTGAACTTTCCCCAGTTCCTCAGGAACAGTGCTTTTTCCCGGAATAAAAGTACCCTATGTCCTTCTCCTGGTTCTAAGCTACCTCCCCACCAATTTTCAGCCAAATCAATTCAGCCGTTCTTGAGTTATACATTGTGTAACTAACACGTATATTTTTTTATTACAACAAAATTCCGTTACAATGGAATAAGTTTACAAGTTAGTCACTGAAGTGTTTTGTGTTAAATTATTTTCAGAAACTAACATAGTAATAAATATACTAAAAACCAAACAAAACGTTTATAGAGGTACGTGAACAAAGCAACAAATTGTTTTAAAGTAATAAATTAATGGCCGGGAAAAATTCATGAAAAAGAACAAAATATGAAAGCACAAACTGAAATGTTTATTTGTTTGTAATAACTTTATTGCACAAAAATAATAAAAATACATTTACAAGATAAATGCAACGGCGGACTTATCCCATGAAGAGATCACTTTCAGCCAACTGGAGATATTTTAGTTATCCGACTAAAACAGATTTTTTATAACAATCAATTTAGTTGTGTGGCGGTTAAATTAACTGGCGAGGCGAAATCCGTGCTGTGAATATGCAAATTTTGATGGATTCTGTAATAAAATTAAATTGATTGCTACTCGCAAAATTTAATATAAAACTTGTGCTATTTCTGTTGCCAACCAAAGTTTTTTAAAAGCTTTTATGCGGATCAGGATTCTCCGTTTCCATGGGATCTTCGTGGCGTAATGGTTTGCCGTGCTTGCCGCTTCTCAGGAGGTCCCGGGTTCCATCCCCGGTTAGATCAAGATGAAAAATGATCTTTTTCTGATTGACCTGTGTCTTAGATGTTTATTTATTATCCACGTATTTGTACTATAATATAGTATGGATGAGTTAGTATCCAATAAAACAAGTCACGAACTTACTTTGAGGTCAACTCAATTTGTGGTTTGATTGTTTATATTTATTTATATCACAATAGTAGCTTTCACCCGCGGCTTTGCCTGCGTTATTTTTCTTCGAGAACTGTGCTTGTTCTCGGGATAAAAGTTACCATTTGTTCTTCTTAATACTGCTAACTATGTGTATGTGGAATTTCAACAAGTATGGTTCAGTATATAGGGCTTGAAAGCGTAAAAAAAAAAACAAACAAAAAAAACCCAACAAACAAACTATTCTTTCGCATTTTTAATATTAGCTGGAAAGTCGGGATAGTGGGGATGACTGACTTGTTTAAATTTTCGCTAAAACCAATTTAGTATTGAGTTTCGCTTCCCATACACAAATTCATACAACTCCATTACGTAGAACTGAATTTGAACATCAAATATTCACATAATAAACTAATTAAAATTAAGTAATAATGCTGTGGAAATCATAACCGTTTGGAATTTAATTAGTTTCGTGATTATATTGCGTTATTAACGAGATCAAAGCTAACAAAACGTTGTTATATTGGATCTGTGGTTCGTAAACAAACAAGTAATCAAAGCGATATTGTGGGTTAAGTGAGGCAAGGCCAGCGTTTTTTTACTGGTCTAATTCCAAATTCTTTGGTCACAGCAGTCAAGGTAAACTTCTGCAGGGGTGTACAAACACCAAGGCTGCTATAGATTAATGGACAAGATAATAAATATAAAATATGATCTTAGTAAAAAAAAATGTTATATATACTAATTGATCTAGCCGTAGATTACTAACTCATACATACAAAATTTTACGCATGATAGAATTTGTTACAAACGATTAAACCTTTTTAAATTACTGTTTCTTCGATATCTTATGACTTGTACCACAGTACATGTCAATCTGTAGTCGTCGCGACGTCGTGGCGTCGCCGCCCGCTGAGGAAAGTTACCATTTTATATTCAAGGCCCTTTCTTCAGACTTTACATATATGTTATATAGTACTTTATTAGAAGAATATATTAAGTAGTAAGAATTTTAATAAACTAAGTATAATCCTTTGTCTCAAGAAACGGAATAGATAATATAAACTTAAATTGTTCAGATATTATGTAGTTTCAATATTTTTATGTGTTATTATAGGTGCAGGAAAAAAAAAAAATTGTACAACTCGGTAGTTCGGTACAAATTCGGAGGAGGTTCTATTATTACATACACCCTTAGGTATAGGTAATGATACCAAGAAAGCAGTGTCACAATATTTAATTGACAAGAGAGCCGGCTCATTTCTCGCGCAGAGAATAGCAGTCGCTATTCAGCGCGGGAATGCAGCCGGAGTTCTGGGCACTATGCCGCAAGGACAATTATTAGATCTTTAATAGTTGTGTATTTTATTAGTTTTATTTTAGCTTTATTTTAGTTTTAATTTAGTTTTATTTAAGTTTTATTTTAATATTTATGTAATTGGTAAATAAAAAAAAATTGAATAGATATTGAATTGTATATTCAAGCGAAGACTTAATCGATATAAAAACACTATAACCATATTAAATTTGAACAACAAACCATAGCGAGTTTTAAATCAAAAGTAGTGTTATTTATTATTTGACGACCTCCGTGGCGTAATGGTTATCATGCCTGACCGCTACTCAAGAGGTCCCGGGTTCGATCCCCGGTCAGGTCAAGCTGAAAAATGATCTTTTTCTGATTGACCTGGGTCTTGGATGTATATCTATATATGTATTTACTATAAAAAATATAGTATGGTTGAGTTAGTATCCCATAACACAAGTCTCGAACTTACTTTGGGACTAACTCAATCTGTGTGATTTGTCCCTATATATGTATTATTTATTTATTTATTTATTGATGTGTCTCCGAACACATAATCAAAACCAAATAATCAAAACTTATAATATCTTCTATGGAATCTTAACAATATAAGTGTTCTCAACTAACAGCATGTTAAAAGCAACACACTGTATACAAAAAAAAACTTTGTACTGTGAAACACATAAACTCACAAAAACATTCCCCTAAAAAGTTAAAAGATTAAGCTTGATTCATGATAGAACAAATAAAACGTGCTTAAAACTCAACAAAGGCATTTCGAAGTAAAGCCTTATAATACAATAACATTTAATCGTACTCTCTTCAGCATAACTGGGTTCGACGGAAACCAGCTTAGCCGCTGACATAAAGGGTTGGTTTTGGTGACGAAGTTAGCGTGGCGTATAAGCGGATAGCGTTTTCTGTTAATTCAAATCAGTGTAACATTTTTTCTTGTTTCTTTATTTGACTAATTAATTACTCATTTGCATTTTACCTTGTAAAAATAAAAAAAATAGTTTGTGATGCAGGTTACATCTTGTGTATTTTTTTTTAAGTACGACAAAGAAACTACAATCAAACAAATAAATAAACATAACTTAAGGCCTAGCTAACAATAATAGATTTGGTATGTCTCATTTCTTGCCGAACTATTTGTGAGCTGTAATTATATTTTGGTAAGTAAATGTTATTCGATTTCTGTAATTTACGGAGATTTGCGCTCTTATTCCATTTCTTAGTTAGATCAGTTTCCAGTGAGTTTCTCAGTCACCACAAACTTTGTTTTGTCTATACTTTCTTGAATCTTTTTTTCTATCTGTATCTCTCATAAATAAAAAAAAATCCTGGGTAGAGACCGAGCGCGATTTCCAAATTCTATTCTATCTCTTTTATATCTTTTAAATTTGTTGAAATGATTAAGTCATCATCATAAGAAACACATGAAAAGAAACAAGTTCAGGCTTTTACAACAACACTTCTAGTGTTAACAGAGCCAAAATAAATAAAAGGATAAAAACATAATCTACATTTACCTTTTCGGGTGAAAATACGCTCCTCTCATCGCTCCGCTTATCAACAATGCTTAAGCTTATAATTTTCTTAGATCAAGCTGCCAACTCGTGCCACAGACTTTCATTAAACCGCCGCAGATCCTGTCTGTTCCCGAGGGATATGACAACATCTCCAGATGAATGTTTTCTTACAGAATGTTCTTTTCAGAGAACACCTCTTCCATAGAAAGGCATTATTCTATTCACCGATTAATCTGGATTTTTTTACCAAGATAATCGTGATAAAAAGTTAGCGAAAACCATTAAGCTGATGTTTTATGAAATACTAGCTGTGTTTCACGGTTTCACTCACCCTTATATGCATATACTATAGCTTATGTTCACTCTCACTTACTTTACTCAGAAAAAAATAACATATAATGATGAAAGAGTTATTGAAATCGGTCCAGTAGTTTTTGAGTGTGTTCATTAGAAACATAAATACAAACATACAAATATTTTATCTTTATAATATTGGTGTAATATACCTTTACACTAATATTATAAAGTTTTTTGTTAAGTGGAAGAGATCACTGTTATAAATCCGCCTTTTGTTGTGTTCTATGTTGTTTCATCAATGTTCTTTCTGTACAATGAAGTTTTTACATACAGTATATACATACCTTTTGAAATATAGATATCTAAGCAATGATGATGAAACCGTCTTTTGTTTTGTTTCATATTTTTAATCTTTTAATGATATTTTTTGCACATAAACAAATTAACTACTTATATACGTGAACACAAATAAACTGCAAATAATTTAAGGGCAGATTCAGATTTTTATACTAAATCACTTTTCCAAATAAACTAAACTAACCTAAGTAACTAAAAAGTAACTCAGTTTCCAAATAAATATAAGAAAAACATTTTACCTCCCATACATACAAATTGAGAATTGATCTAGTTTAGTATTTAGAGAGTGTTGAATATTAAGATGATAGGGTGGCTGATTCACTTGAAACACTTATAAAACTCCAAAACTCTTTATTTTAATTGTTTCACAATAATAACACTGGACACACACGCGCCGTGTTGACGCACGGACGGAAGAGGGCGAGAGCGAGACAACTATATTTTTTTTAAATTTAGTGGATACTAAACATACTCGCGCCCTATATTTAAATGACTATTGTATGATAAGGAGTCTATACAAAAACAAATGAAATTTTGAAAAAAGAATAACAATATAAGTAGTATTAAGTCACTGAGTACTAGGTATATTTAAAGTCTGGTAAGAGGTAAATTGATAAAATAATTAATCTTAGAATTGCTGCACATAAGTAGTCAGGTATCTAAGCAAAATTAAAAGTGAATTGAAGGTGAGTATGAAGTAAGTTTCAAAATATTGGTAAGTTTACATATTAAGGCATAGTATCAGTTAAGTTTTAAGTTACATTAGCAAATACATTACATGAATGAGTAAGATAAGTATAGCCTACGTTACACAACAATAAGTATGTTTACTTTAGTATTTTATGTATAAGCATCCTTAGGTATTTAATTTTAACTTAAAAATACATAAGAGCTGTGTGAAAATATACTAGCACTCACTCACAATAGTATAAATAGTGTTTAGACTAAGTAGAAAGTACATAGCTTTATGAAATTTAATAAATTTTAGTAAATGTTAAGAACTAAGTTAACATTTTATTGTCACTAACTATTTGCTAATTGTTTAGATGAAAACAATTAAATTTAAATATTTATAAAGTAACACAGAACATTATATATCCTATTCACATTGCAAAACATGAACTTATACAATACAAAACAAGAAATTATTTTTCTATTAAGTGTCCACCTTACTAGGTAACAACACTAACTTATGGATAGGCCTAGTAAATTCACCTTTCGAAGTACGAATCACTACTGATCTGATTAAACCATCAGTTTTATTAATATTTGTAGAAATAATTCTACCTAGAGGCCAAACGTTGGGAGGACAATTCTCATCTTTTATTAAAACTATATCATTAACATTTAAGTTATTTTGTGCTGACAACCATTTGTTTCTCGTCTGTAATTCTGACAAATAGCTAGAATAAAATTGTTTCCAGAACTTTTGTTTTATTTGCATTATTTTCTTATAGGTATCTAATCTAGATTCTTTCAAGTCAATTACATTATGTTCAGGTAAACTAGTAAGAGCTGTACCTATAATAAAATGAGCTGGAGTTAAACAAGTTATATCATCTGGTAGATCGGATAATGGATACAGTGGTCTTGAGTTCAGTATACTTTCAATTTGAACTAACACAGTATACAAAAATTCGTATGTCAATTTTGTGGTAAAGAGGTGTCTTTTCAGTAAGGATTTCACAGATTTTATACCTGCCTCATAGATACCGCCCATGTGGCTTGCCAATGGTACAGTAAACTTGTATTCTATGCTGTGTAAAGAACAAAAATCAATAATTTTACTATAACAAGTTTCATTTTTGAACATCTTATACAGATCATGTAATTCTGATTTAGAACCTTTAAAATTAGTAGCATTATCTGTGTATAAACAACTAGGCATGCCTCTTCGGCCAATGAACCTTTTCAAAGCACAAATAAAGGATTGTGAAGACATATCGGTCACCAATTCTAGATGTATGGCACGAGTGGCTAAACACACAAATAAACATATGTACCCTTTGGAGTACTTACAATTTCTAATCATGGCGCTTCTAATGGCTATAGCTCCACTAAAATCTACACCGACATGAGTATAAGCTCGAGTCAATGTGACCCTGGCTGCAGGAAGATCAGACATTTGTTGTCCACAGACTTTACCACGGTACCTTGTACAACGCATACATGAGTAAATACATTTCTTTACCTCTCGTCTACCATTAACACACCAATATTTTAATCTCATATTATACAGAGTGTTTTGTAAACCCGAGTGTAACAACTTAGTGTGGTAGTGATGTATAATAAGAGAAGTAATGTGGTCTCTAGCTGGTAGTATGATGGGATGCGCTTGGTCATATGGAATGTCTGAGTGTTGTATGCGTCCTCCTACTCTTAGCATGTTGCATTCATCCAAGAAAGGATTTAATTTTCTGACTGGACTAGATTTGAATGTGTAGGTTTTTTCATTGTGAGTATGCTCAATGGTTTTTGATGTGGACTGTAATTCAAGTATTTCTTTTTTGAATGAATTATGTTGACAAACTTTGATAATAAAATTGTGTGAATATTTGAGCTCTGAAAGTGACAAATATGTATTGCATTTATTGTTTCTATTTTTTATATTATGTATAAATCTAAAAAGGTATGCCATTGATCTTATTAACTTTGAGAAGTTTGAATGTTTACAAAAAATAGCATAGAAAAAATCATAGTCTATAGTAGGTGGCTCTGTGCAAATATTAGCTACTTGGTTGTGAGTTTGTAGTGGTTGTGATGACTCACATAGAATGAAGTCAGGACACTGAGGTGTATCCACGGGCCACTGTGATTGATCAAAAGTCAACCATGTTGGACCTTGCCACCATAATGAGCATGTCAATAGAGCATTGGGCATAACACCTCGTGATAGCAAATCAGCTGGATTTTGTTTTGTGTTTATATAATACCAGTCATCACCAGAGGTAGTGTTCACAATTTGTGTGAGACGATGTGTAACATATGTGTCATGTTTGTGTTTGTGTGGTGTTTTAATCCAACTAAGCACTATCAATGAATCTGTAAAAAGGTATATTTGATTAACATTAGTTTTATCTTTAGTTATAGCTAAAAATCTGTTGCACAACTGAGCCAAAAGAAGTGCACCACACAATTCCAAACGTGGAATGGACTGAGGGTTTTTGATAGGAGCTGCTTTAGATTTAGCTACCACTAACCGACTGCTAGGGGGCCTATTGAGATATGTAGCTTGTAGGTATAAGCAAGCACCGAATGCTTTTTGGGAAGAATCACTAAAACCAATTAAATGTATTTTGTTAGGGATGTCACAAAAATAATATCTAGGTATTTGAATATCTTTTAGTTGCCATAGTTGGTTTCTATATTTGAACCATTTAGCTTCTAATTCCTGAGAGACAGGTGAATCCCAATCAGTTTTCTGTTTCCAGACATCTTGCATTATTAATTTTGCAATGATAGTAGTAGGTGCTAACAAACCTATAGGATCAAAAATCCCTGCTATCTGTGAAAGTATATTCCTTTTTGTACAAGTATTGTTGCATGGATCAGGTACAGAGACCTGTAGTACGTCCTTAGAATGTACCCACTTTAGGCCTAAAACTTTGACCGAGTTAACTGGTGTAAAATCATAAGAAGTATTTTCAGGATTAATTCTTATATGTGCAGTGTGGGAATCGCTAGTTTGTGCTAGATCTGAATCTAGTATGTGAGAATAAAGGTCTGAATGGCTGAATGTCCATTTGTGTAATTGGAATCCAGCTTTAGCTAGGAGTTCTATGAGCTCTGTACATAACTGGTAGCATTTTTCTTTTGAATTCTGGCCACATAAAAAATCATCGATGTAACTGCTGTGTTTTATGCATTCTGTAGCTAATTTAAAAGTGTCAGAGTGTTTTTCTGCTATGTCTTGTATAGTACGACATGCTAAATAAGGTGCACATTTGGTACCATATGTGACTGTGCGTAATTCAATGCATTGAAGGGGTTCAGACTTAGAGTCCCTCCACAATATTCTCTGAAATGAATATTGTTCAGGATTTATTAATATTTGGCGAAACATCTTGACTATGTCACAAGAAAATGCATATTTATAAAGTCTAAATCTGAGAATTATTTCTAATATATTATTGTAAATATTTGGACCTTCATGTAGGATGTCATTCAGAGCTACTCCTGTTGAAGACTTAGCACTGCAATTGAAAACTGTACGGAGTTTAGTTGACTGAGCTTCTGGTCTTATGACTGCGAAGTGTGGCATGTAATAGGAATTTTTATCTGTAGGTGTGAAATTTACCACATATTGAGCATGACCTAGTTTTAAAAACTCGTGTATAAATTCTGTGTATTGCTTGTGTAAATCAGGATTTTTAGTAAATCTAGATTCTAACTGTAGTAGACATTTGTAAGCAATGTTGAATGAGTTGCCTAGTTCTGGAACTCTGTCCATTTGTAATGGTAAGTTGACTACATAACGTCCTGATGCATCTTGAATTGTAGTAGTTAGAAATAAATCCTCACAATATTTGTCAGCTGGTGAACACAGCTGTTGTTTTGTAGGTAACACCTCCTCCTGTTCCCAAAAGGATCGCAATAAATTGTCTGTTGATGAGGCAGAAACATACATGCTTACATGCTGTGCACTATGTGAGTTTATTATTGGGCCAGAAACAACCCAACCAAAAGCTGTGTCAATGAGGTATGGTAGTTGAGGACCAAGCTTAATGCGTTCAGTGTGTATAATTGAGTAGAAAAGTTCAGCACCTATAAGCAGGTCTATTGTGCCAGGAATGTAGAATGTAGGATCAGCAAGCTGCTGTGCTTGTTTGGCTGGTATAGGCCATGTGTGCGTAGGTATGTATGTGTGTGGTAAGGGTACTGTTATATTGTCCATTACCATAAAGGAAAGGTTTATGTTGTAAGGCTTGTAGCGAGAGGAAATATCTGTATTAACACTTACATGCGCTGTTTTTTGGCTGTGGCCAACACCTTGTATGAGGCATGCATTGTTTGTAAGCTTTAGCTGCAACTGTGTAGCAAGTCTGTGGGTAACTATGTTCACTTCACTCCCAGCATCCAGGATCGCTCGAGCATTGACCCACCGTCCCGAAGCGTCTTTTATTTTGACGATGGCTGTGGATAGCAATATTTGATATTTGTTATTATTGGATACTAGCACAGTGGAAGGATTGTTGAGGGGGCATGACAGACTGTCATGCTGTGATTGTGTACAATCTTGTTGAGAGTTAGTAGTTTGAATGGGATGTGACACTGTTAGGGTAGGCTTAAGCGCTTGAGTTTTTTCACTAGACACATTGTTGTTGTTACTAACCTGTTGTTTGTTCATATGTATACTTGTGTGATGTCTGCCATGACAAGACTGACATCTATATTTAGAGCACTTATGTTTAGCTTGAAAAGGCTGTAAGCAGTTGAAACATAATGACTTAGATTTGACAAACTGAATGCGATTAGGAACTGACATCTCTAAGTAATTAGGGCATTTGTGTAATGAATGATTACCTTGACATAAGATGCAAGTTACATTTTGTTGAGCTGCGGAAAGATGAACGGATTTAACATTGGGTTTTTCACAAGTTGGCTTATCATTTAGTAACTCAAATGCAGTTCTACGTAGATTCAAGAATTCAAGCAATTCAGTCATAGTAGCAATAGTGTTTTCCTTTCTGTTAATCTCCCATGCAGCTCGCAATGAATTATCTAATTTTTGACAAATTAAGAACACTAGCAATGTATCCCAGCTGTCGACGGGTAAGTTGATGGCTTTTAATGAATCTAAACTTTGTTGCAACACTACTAAAAAGTCTTTAAGGTTATTTTTCGATATCACACTATGATTCACTATGGCTTTTAAATGGAAATTAACAATTAATGTTTTATTTTCATACCTTCTTGATAATATGTCCAAGGCCTTTGAGTAATTGTCACTAGTTATTAACAGCGAAGCGATGAGACCGGCAGCTTCCCCAGTGAGTGCGGATTTAAGATACTGTAGTTTCTGCACCACGGGTAGATCCGCACTGTCGACAGTTGCATAGAAAATATTCTTAAATGCTGGATATTGCCGTATGTCACCGTCGAACTTAGGTAATTCTAATTTTGGCAGCCTGACTTGCGGTTTCCGCCATGTTGAGCAATCGTGAAAGGCGGCTGAATCGTTAGATGCACTATTTACTGCAGACTGGGCACCTAGGAGTGTCTCCATCTTCGACCTACAATAGTAATATTTCTCTTCGAATTGTTCCCTCTCAGTGTCGTGTACGACTTGGCGCTCCGTAGCTTGGTCGCTATCGCTAAGCTCAATCTTGAGTTGTATGTCCTCAAACCGTTGGAGAATTTTATCCAATTCATTTTGTCTGACGTGTACGTCTTGAAGTGTGTTGGTAGCAGCGTCGAAATTGTTAATAAAGTTGTAAATTCTTGTTAGTTTGCCTTTGATTGCACCCCGTTGATTACGGAGCGCGTCCATATCTTCCGCGTCCATCATGGCGAATTTTTTGGTATATTTTTATCTTTTTCTTTATCGACCCAGGAATGGCGGGAATCGAATAGCCGTGTTGCTATTGGTTAGCGTGTACGCTAGTTGTTCTGTAGTTGAAGCGATTGGTGCAGTTTATATTGCTCTTCCGAAGATCCGTGCAGTCCCGACCAATCAGACAGGGCGTGCTCGATAAAGTAGTCCGTGTCGGTAAAACAGCCGAGGGCAAATTGGGGCGCTGATGTCGCACGATGCCGATTTCTTCCCGCCGCAATGAACAAAGGTGAAGCGATATGTCACGAAAGGAAAACGGCGTCTGACTTACTTGGAATTGGAATCTTGAGGCGTCGAAAGGACCATAAATAATGTTGAATATTAAGATGATAGGGTGGCTGATTCACTTGAAACACTTATAAAACTCCAAAACTCTTTATTTTAATTGTTTCACAATAATAACACTGGACACACACGCGCCGTGTTGACGCACGGACGGAAGAGAGCGAGAGCGAGACAACTATATTTTTTTTTTAATTTAGTGGATACTAAACAGAGAGTAAAAAAAATCGAATCGTATTTTGATATAAGTTTATTTGGAAAAGTTGTGTCAGTATAGTTGTCTGAATCTAACATTAAATATTTGCAGTTTTAATTTAATTTTGAAAACAAGTCTAAAGGGATACTTGTTTACAAAATCAATACATTTAATACCATAAGAAGAGCATAATAAAGGCAAAATTTTACCTTTCTTCGCATAACCATAATTAAAGTGACACCCGCCATCAAAACCTTCACGCCATGTTACATCCTAATTCTTACATTATAACAACACGACCATTTCAAAAAGCCCCCTTCTTACACGATCGTTTTATGTTTTTACCGCCTCGCTCACTCAGCGGCGTAATACCTTTAAAAAACATATGGAAATTTTGTTTATGTCCCAAGAGAAAACAAGTTAATAAGATACTTTTTTCCTTGGCGCTGGTACAGTGACTAATCACTATCACTATCACTACATAGTATAAAACAAGGTCACTTTCTCAGTCCCTATATCCCTATGTATGCATAAATCTTTGAAACTACGTAACGGATTTTGATGCGGTTTTTTTAATAGATAGAGTGATTCAAGGGGAAGGTTTTTATACCCATGCGAAGCCGGGCGGGTCGCTATTTCTTAGATGATGCACTTCGAAGTGTTATGACTATATTTTGTTTTTCTTATGAAAAAGCTATAATTTGTTTTGACGGACGTAAATGCTGATAATATCCGTAAAGGTAAGCGGATATTCGACTAAATGGATAAAGGTGAAATTGAAATAAGATGAGACTGATTCTTTTATCTCACTTTCCCATTTCAATTTCATCATCATGCCAGTTTGCGTTTTTCCGATTTACATTTTTTTTCTACCATTTAATGGGCAAACAGGTTTACGGCCCACCTGATGGGAAGCGGTGGCCATAACCTATGGACGCCTGAAACACCAGGGGTGTCACATGCGCCTTGCCAACCATTAAGACATCTTTTCACGCCCTTTTTGAAAACCTTCATGTTGTAGTCCTTGGGAAAATTGTGGCAGGAAGTGTGATTCCATTACATATTTCGATTACGCTTCAGAGTCCAAGGAAAGCTTTAATCATGGTTCTAAATATATTACAATAGAGTGACCACGTGACTGAACTGTTTGCCCACTAAATTGTTTAAAAAAGAGTGACTGCGGTCCGTTCTCCGCGTTAACCTTTTTACAAGGATATATATATCTAAGAAATGACAACAAACTCAAAATAAATCTGAAACGCGACCCACTAAAGTGTGTATTCGCTCGAGCTAATTAAGGTTCAAAGGTTCGATAGAGTTAATTAGCTTCACACTTCAGTACACTCCTGTTTGCCAAATTAATTTACTCTGTCGGTTTTGAGTTTCTGACATTGAGATAACATGGACTCTCTTCGTAAGAAAAATGTGTTCTCCTCTAAGCAGATAGATAACGCCATCCATTATCTGGCTATCATCATGCTATTTTTGCCCCCTGTTGAGCCTATTGGGCCTCTCATCATTTATGCCAAAGTTGTTGTATAAGGTGGACTCAAATCAACTGCCAATATTTTAAGGGCAGATTCAGACCACTAAACTGAACAATTTTCACAAATAAAGTTATATCGAAAACGAAAAAAAAATTTTTAACGATAAACTTGTGAATCATCTGATCTTGTTAAGTATAGAGTGGAAAAAATAATTTCATATTTTGAAAAAGTTGTTCAGTATGTACCCTTAAAATATTTGCAGTTGATTTGAGTCCACCTTATTTATATATACTTATATCCTATATACAATCTTGAAATTCCTAAAATATTAATTAAACCGACATTCCGTCGGTCTGCCGGATCCCGAATTTCTCGATAATGGGTCGCGTGAACGTATAGAATTTAATTAGACACAAGGTCGAGAACTGACCCATTAATAGCGTACGTGAAACGATGGAAAAACAAACAAAAAATAACTCGCGTCTCCTAGACAGCTTTAGGTTATTTAAAATTATATGACGTCTGTATATTATTTCATGTTTATTGTTTTACAATATTACATTTTCATATTTTTTTATTTTTATAAACAAAGAATTTAAGCAAATTTTTTTCATTTTTATCAATAACGGGCTTTTGAGTTTTCAATGGGATATTGCAATTTTTTTTTCGATATCTTAGATAAACAAAATAGTTTTTGTTTTATGTCTATTTTCTACAATACTTAAGTTTCCAATATAAAATGAATTGATAAAGAGATTTTAGAAAGTTCCTTTGTTTCTGCTAAATCATCAATCTATTTTCTTATGTATCCAAGTAGATATAGGCAAAAATGCACATTCAGTACACGTACGAACCTAAACTACGGAGGAACTAAAAGGTTTTTACGACGAGCTCCCGGTCTATTGTCGCTCCCTCGGGATTACAGACAAAGAGACACGTTTGTTGTTTACGATTCCTTTCTTATTTCCAGAAGATTGACAGTACAGCATTTATAGTTTATCGTCGTAAATGTCAGCTTTCTTTCTATGCCGAAATTAAATAAAAATATTTATATACGGAACACTAAAAACTGCGTTAAAAAAACATAAACTATTTTAAAGCTAAATCATGCTTTTAAGCTAAGATTTTAACTGATTTTTATAAAACTGATGTACTCTGATAAATTGGGCCTTGACAAGGGGTTTAAGTCATTTCGACGTTTAACACCACATACGAAAAATACCAACCACGAAATTTTGGGTATTTTGCGTTAATAAAAATAATAAAGCGAATAATATCTAATACGATGTTAACCATAGACGCAAAATACCAACTCACTATTTTTTGTATAAATCATTTTTTGTTTTGTTTAAAGGTAGATTAAGTTTCAGCTATAGGAAGTCTAAATTTTCTTACCTTTCTGACTAGAGGCTGACTTCACCAACGAAAGTGTTTCCAATTAGTATAAATATCTAGTAAATTGCCAGTCCAAAATTATCCCATAAAATAAGATAAATAAAATCGAGTTTTAGTGACATAAATGACAATTAGCTGAGTTCTGAGGGCAACAACTTAGGATCCAACAAGAACAATGATAATAATAATGAAAATATTCGGTGACTGATTTGGGGGGCCCATTCACTGAGTGGCGAGTCACCGCCTGCCACAAAAAGTCAGTCATCATGATTATGGCAGGTGTCCGATTATGTATGACAATAGGCCAGTTTCTATCCATCCAAACTTCATTTCCATAACCCATATTTTCTTTTCACTGATTAGAAATAGTTCCTCCTCCTGCCGAAACCTGTTCATGGATATATCATCTATTGATATAGCTGGGAACGGGTTCTGGCAGGAGCACCACATAACATCAACTTCTCCAAAGGGCCTCTACGCGTTGGATCAATATCCCCGCGCAAGCCTCTCAAAAGTACGGGGTGAATAGACCCGTGATTCTCAAAGGAGATGAAAATATTGGACCTTGATAAATATTAGACTGAACTTGAAACTGGTTTAATGGCAATATATATAATACTTATAATACTTAATACTAATATTATAAATGCGAAAGTTTGTCTGTCTGTCACCTCTTCACGGCTAAACTGCTGGACCGATTGTGATGAAATTTAGTAGGGATGTAGTTAACGACCTGAGGTCAAACATAGGCTACTTTTGGGCGCGATATAACCGAGTCCCACGCAAGCCGCGGGGAACAGCTAGTTATTCATATAATTTACTTAAATAGTTTGAAGCACTACTTACAAGATGAGTCTTTGTGTTAGGTTTTGTTATTTTTGTTAATATTTTTTTGTTACATTTTTTTACTTAGTCGTAAAAATAAATAGTTTTTAAATGTTAGTTTGACAATTACAATGCAATGGCTTTAGGAAAGGGCAACTTTGTCTATCAAACGAAATTATATGAGACACATCAAAGAAACCGCTGTATAATATCTCCCTTTGTTCTATTTTTAATTTATCAAACATCTATGACGTCACAACCGTCAATATTATCCGGCTGGAATCCCCCGGGATCTAAGGGTTTACTGTCTCGAAGAATAAGGTTTCGAGCAGCGAAGTTGAAACTTTTGGAGAATCCTTGTGTCCTACGCTTTGACATGTACTTATGAAATTAGGTCAGGATATTTAACACGCTTTCGATAAAAATATTTTTTTACTCAAAGCTTTGCTTCTTTGGGGATTTTAGCATAAAATGTTGACCTGTGGGAATTAAGAAAAAAGTATAGTAATTATTAAGTGGGTTAATTCAAGATTTCTTTAAAATTTAACAACAAATTTACAGATTGTTTCCTAAATTAGTATGGCATAATATTGCTTCATACCAAATTAAATGATTAAGTTCAAGAAGAAGTACTCTAGTGCTCTTACATTGTGTGTATTTGTTCATTGCCATAGTAATATTTGCGTGTGATTTAACTGAATGACTTCGTGATATAGAAGGCATGTCAAGCCTTTGATACCGAGACATTAAACTACATTTTTTGCTTTTTTTATCTCTACACTAGCCGCCCCCCGCGTTTTCACTCGGCCGTCTTGTGTATGTACTATAGCTTATAGCCTTCTACATGACTCTGGCTATCAAACGCAGGAAAAAAAATAAATTTATCCAGTAGATCGCAAGTTATAAGCGTTCAATCAAACTCTTCAGCTCTAAAATTATAGAAATTATTATAGATATAAATGTGTTTTTATCATTATATAATTATACTAGCTGTTCCCCGCGGCTTCGCCCCGTGTGGGACTCGGTTATATCGCGCCCAAAAGTAGCCTATGTTTGACCTCAGGTCGTTAACTACATCCCTACCAAATTTCATCACAATCGGTTCAGCAGTTTAGCCGTGAAGAGGTGACAGACAGACAGACAGACTTTCGCATTTATAATATTAGTATGGATTTTGTTACCGTTAAGTCTTTACCTAAAGAAAAATATAATTTATAAGATTTTTTTCTCGAGTTCATTGACATGTGCTTCAAAATTTTTGTTTCATAAGCTTGTATGTATTTAAAAATGTTTAACAAAAATAATTATTTACGGACGTAGCAGGTCTACATAGTAGACTTCTACAACAGCTCTACGAATTGCTTAAAGCTTAATGATCGATATTAGTATGAATTGTAATATTGTTATATTAACGATCAATCAAATTAGGGGAATTAAATAAGTCTTTCGTGTTGGCGTAGCTCGTAGCACAGCAAATGTGCTACGGCGTAGAGGCGCTACGAATTTTTTGGTTTAAAATTTTAATTCTATTTAGATACAATGAAAGTTTTTATTAATACAGATGAAACAAAATAATATAAAGACAAATGTATAAATTTAAAATTTTCTTATTAAGGTGCAAAAAAGATGCAAAAATATTTCACTCATAAGTATTCAAATATTTTTCAATTTTATTGTGGTTACTTACAAAAATAACTTTATTTTCTTTGAACCGCAAGATGATTAACTGGTGCACTTACGGCTTAGGTTCACTATAAACATGGTTGGATAGTCATAAATTAAAAAAAAATAACTCTACCAATTTACACACTGCCTAAAATCATAACCATATTTTTAGCTTTACTCGTATTTAAAATACTAGCGACCCGCCCCGGCTTCGCATGGGCATAAAAACCTTCCTCTTAAATCACTCTATCTATTTAAAAAAACCGTATCAAAATCCGTTGCGTAGTTTTAAAGATTTAAGCATACATAGGGACATATGGACAAAAAAAGCGACTTTGTTTTATATACTAAGTAGTGAAAAACCAAACTTGGAAACTGACAAACAAAACAAAACATTATGAAAAATGTCATACACTTTTATCTCGACAAAGCTTCCGCGAGGCCAGTGCCTCATCCTAAGTTTCGGTGTAACGTGGTGTCGCTGTGTCGTGTGATATGAATTTATGTATAAAGTTAAGGTGTTTTACGATAGCCGAGAGCGGAATGAAAATTCAGGCTTATTTATTGTTTTTTTTTTAAACTTTGGAGTTTGACATAATTTAGTAGCTGGACTGCGGCTTAAGAATAGACCACCTCGTTTCTTTGCTTGTCGTAACATACCACAACCTCATTCAGGCTCTCTGTTTCACTCAAAGGTTGATTATTATAAAATCCTTTTAGCATTAAGTCCGCCTATTGTGTTTTACATTTATATTTTACTTGCTGTTCCCCGCGGCTTCGCCCCGCGTGGGACTCGGTTATTGCGCGCCCAAAAGTAGCCTATGTTTGACCTCAGGTCGTTAACTACATCCCTACCAAATTTCATCACAATCGGTCCAGCAGTTTAGCCGTGAAGAGGTGACAGACAGACAGACTTTCGCATTTATAAATAAATAAAAAAAAAAAATTTTCATGACTAACCCGCTGGACTGGTTTTCATAAAATTTGGTATGGATATAGTTAAAGACAAGCCTGTCGATTCTATAACAACTCGCTTCTCATGTCGCTATCACTCGCACTTCACATAAAGTTCAAAATAACAAGTAAGAAGTGAGCCTGACAGAATGCCACATCTAACGTTATCTCATACAAAATCTCACGTTCAGTCTAGTTCATCTCGCTAGCACGCTCGCAAGGGTAGCGCTAGTATAGATTCAAATTATCATAGAGTTTTTATAATGCCGAACAAGAATCTCAGTGGATTTTGATTCGAATTTCAAAATGAAATCTTACAGACTCACACAGCAGGGTCAAACATAGGATACTTTTGGGCGCGATATAACCGACGCTTTTGACTTATTTGTTTATTTTATTTTATTTATTTATTTATTTTAAAATTGTATTATCTTGTACCTTCACACATTACACACACATCAAAAGAACTCGTAAAACATTTAAAACGCGGCATACATTAACAAAACACCGAATATTCCAACGAGAAAAAATGTCAGGAACCATTTCGGAGAAATGATGATATAAACCGCGTCGAGTAAACATCTTAGGAGCTCTAAAACTGCGCATTGAGCCAGCAAACGCCCTAATGCTACATTTTATCACCCCACTCGCTTGGTATTATAATAAAGAGGTTATATGGAACGGCTGGTGAACCGTTTTGCATAAATTTTAACAGTAAAGTAGGGGTAAATACACAACCAACCAGTCTCGCTTTTAGAAGACAACTGTTTATGGGTCTGAAATACTGGTGCTATTACAAATACTTACCATATTACTTTGCATCCTTCTACCATCAGTTACTCCATGAAAACTACTGCAGGCCGGCGCCCACCCACTACTGTTACTCCCAGCATGCTCGCCACCAACAGTTCGCACACACATTCCTTGCGACAGTTGTTTCACCTCTAAACAAGGCATCCTCAGGCACCAAGGCACTAAGTTTTATTGTTAATTGGTGCCATAAGGTCATAACATTGCAACATTCTTACTACTTAAGTCGTACGTAAACTGAAATTGCCTTGAATGCGCAGTAGCCGATTTTCATACAAATTTTAACGTGCGCAGCCCCCCGCACGTCCCGTCAGTGTCCAACTTATGTTCCAGGTATTATAATGTATGTCAATACAAAAAGCTCTTTATATTTGTACAACAACCTTTAAAAAGCTCCTAGACTGTGAAATTACTGCTAAACTGCCTCTTAATAGCCAGAGTGCTTGTGACCCGTAACCAGAACCACATTAAGGTTATAATGCAGTTAAGTGCACTCCCTTTGAGCTAAAGGCATAGTTAAAGATGTTAAACGTAGTTGACATTTAAACACTGTGGTATAAACAGGACATTAGTATACTGAAAATTTTTTTTTTTTAAATATATATAGGGACAAGTCACACAGATCAAGTTAGCCCCAAAGTATGTTCAAGACTTGTGATATGGGATACTAACTCAACGATAGTATATTTTATTACAAATACATATATAGATAAACATCCAAGACCCAGGTCAATCAGAAAAAGATCATTTTCCATCTTGACCTGACCGGGGATCGAACCCGGGACCTCCTGAGTAGCGGTCAGGCATGTTAACCATTACGCCACGGAGGTCGTCAACTTTATACACAACCAAACTTTCGTCAATCTATAGCACAAAAAAGTGACCACATAACTCTTTGCAGTATGTAAACAAACCTTTTGTCTTTTTTTTTTGTAAATAACTTCTTAAATAAAGTTAACTTCATTATTATCTTGTCAAGCTTTAGTTATTTCTCAAATAGTCGAATAGTTAGGTAAAACATTTTTTTTTAGTATAACTGCCTCCCTGGTCAAGTAGTTAAGGCGATACCTCGGTGAACACTAGCACCACCGTCATTTAAAAATCATTACTCACTGAAAACACAAGGTATCAAAAATCCCTCTGCTGTAATTATGGTTCTGGATCAAAAGTTAATTTTAATCGTATTCATTTATTAAATTATAGTTCCATATAAAAAAATATAAAAAAAATTACAAATTGCAAAACTGCTAAAAGTGGCCGTTTTAAGCAATAATGCAAATTGTAACTATAGAGAATTATAATTTAATAATTTAATATGTTTAAAATTAACTTCAGATTCAGAACCATAATTACAGTAGAGAGATTTTGATAACTTGTGTTTTCAGTGAGTAATGATTTTTAAATGACGGTGGCGCTAGTGTTCACCGAGGTATCACCTTAAGGTTTGCCTATAGACCCGGGGGTCGTGGATTCGATTCCCACTGGAAGCACACTTTGTTTTGTTGTTTCCAGTTTGATTATAACATTGCAGGCTTGAATCACGTGATTGTCTGATAATAAAGATGATTCCGTGCTTCGGAAAGCACGTTAAGCCGTTACCGGCTGCCATCTGGTGGTCGTTAAAGGAACCACCTCTCGGCTCTCTGTAGAAATAAACAATCATTTTGACATTAACTAATATTTTTAAAATAAATTTAAGTAGCGACCCGCCCGGCTTCGCATGGGCATAAGAACCTTCCTCTTGAATCACTTTATCTATTAAAAAAAATCGCATCATAATCCGTTGCGTAGTTTTGAAGGGACATAGGGACAGAAAAAGCGGCTTTTTTATACTATGTAATGATAGTGATAGTGATAAGCCGGTGCCGCTAGCATGTATGTGAGTGTGTACTTATCTTTGTTTTTTATTGTTTCAGGTAAGCATCAGCTGATATTCTACCACAGTTCACATTTTAGGTCATCATTCATTTCGTGTAGATGACACGGTCAATCGATCATGCGGACCCTTGTGGCAAAGATCTTCGGAACCACCTCTCGGCCACTGACGATTTTTTCGAAATTTGAAACATAAGTTCATACATAGTCATAAATATAATCTAGCTAGGTTCCATGTCTAGCAAAATTTATTTTACCCATATTTTTACGCAAAAAGATTTTCTGCATAAAACGAGTGACTGTAAAATAAATACACATTAATTAAATAAGTGAAGTGTCAAAAACAATAGCATAAAAGCACCAAGTCTCAACAATGTTGTTCTCACTTTGTTTTGTTAAATCTGAATAATTTGTCCGTTTTTGGAAACGTGGAATTAATTAACAATGAAATAAAATTTTACGAATATAAACCGTAAATTAAATTTACAATAGACTGGACAATTTTACTTAATACTGTCGCGAACAGTACACGAGATAACAATAACAGTTAATTGTCATCTACGGCGAGAGGCGTTACTGTCAGCGAAAGTGTTAATCTAAACTACCTGGCAACTTACAAACAAACAAGACTCCTTTTTCGTTTCAGTTAGAATTTCAGAAAATATGTAGTTACCTGATGTGTCATAATAAAATAATTTACAATTATTATGTAGATTTTATATACGCGTTGTTTTTAGCTTGAAATGTGTGTCATAATATACTAGTAGGCGAGTCGTAGGCCATATATACCAAACTAACGACCCGCCCGACTCTCCAAGTCAACTCTGATTTGTATATTCCTTCTTAAATAGTTAAGAAAAAAAAGACAAAACTAAAATGAAGGAACTGGCCATTATAAAAAAAAGGAACAGCTAAGTCTAGGCATTACAAAATTGAATACAGTCGCATTTTCGCCAAAAGGAATCCAAACAAACTTCGACGATCTGAAATGGAATTTAACACAAAGGAGAAAGATCCAATTTGCAAGCGCGGCTCATCCGTGGACGCCGAGATTTGCTGATGAAATTACAGGGCCGAACTAAAACGGGATTCAGTAGTTGAATATTGCTGAAAATTTTCAACTTTGTTGATTTATTTACAAAGTTGAAAATCTATTACCGTAGCATATTTTCTTATTCATAAAATTAATAGATCTATGTTGCTTATAGTGAAAACTTTACTTAGTTCTTACTCTTTTTATGTACTCTACTAGGCTTTAAAGTAAACCAGGCGCAAATATTAAAACTTTAGGAAAAGGAAGAGAATTATCTACATTTGTGTCAAAATCACCATAATTTTCCATGATATATTTGCCCTCTCATCTCAGCACCGACACCAGGGTGTGCACACATAATCACTACATAGTATGAAACAAAGTCGCTTTCTCTGTCCCTATGTCTGCTTAAATCTTTAAAACTACGCAACGGATTTTGATGCGGTTTTATTTTAATAGATACATTGATTCAAAAGAAAGGTTATTATGCTCATGCGAAGCCGGGGCAGGTCGCGAGTATTATATAATTGTATCTTTTTTTTCTATCCTTTTGGCTTATTCTAGTATATGTTTACTACGAATTCACAAATAACTATAGACGTGAACGCCCATTATAATTTATTCAAAGATCATTTTAATAAACAGTAAGATGGACCTGACCTGGTCATAATCGCTAAAAGGAGTGGAAGGAAGAAAGCACAAGACCAATATCGAAATAGCATTAGAAACTTACACTAAGCATTGTATAATGATTGGCTGAAGAAGCAAAATATTCAAATTGAAAGACTGAAAATACATTTAGTAAACTAAACAATAACGCCTTTTGTTCACTAAGAATTAAGTCACATTATAAATTATTCAAAGACGAATTTAATATTTAGACGTCTATTTCAGCCAAGGAAACAAGAGGAAGTGCCCAAACAGCGGCAAAACGTGACATACTAATTGTTATTCTTCAGGCGCTTTGTGGAACTGACAGACGGACGTGCTCTTTTGGAGACAGTGGGAGCCGACGTCACTTTATCATATATTTGAATTAGGAATTTCGCTGACAGAATTACTGGGCCGAACTAGAACTGCATTATGAAATGGTGGTTGAACAGTGTAGATAATGAATTGCGCAGTTAATATACACAGGAATTCACAAATTAAATCGTTTAACTAAAATAACATTTTTTTTCCGTATCCTCAACAACGAATCAACAAAACCAATAATGGATAAGTAAGACAGTTTATAATTTTTGGTTTATTCTGTGCAATCGGTGGAGGTTTAACAATTGCACAAGAACAGTGCATCCCCACAAATAGTGTTGAAAATTTCAAACTTTAATTAACTTTTCTAATCCAAGTAATACTTATGTATCATATTATAGGGTATATATATTTTTAACTTTAAGAGTTGCGCGCCTACGTTGGTGAAAGCTTCCGCTAGTCTTTACACGTTCTTAGACGACATGATTCACAGTCTTACCTTCCACTTTGATATTAATATAGCTTTTGCCCTATCATCATATCACATTTTTGATATTAATGTGTATACAAACTTAGGTGATTCTGTAATCATCACCTAAATACATAGAATTACGAAAAGGCAAAGTGAAAGTAAAAACTTTTTTAGCGGCATTGTGCACTTTTTGAGATGGGTAAAAATGACAAGATCAGTAACGTAACCGACCTCTCCTGGAGGAAACAGGTGTAATGATATGATGTTCAAATTATTTTACACTGACCAATTTAAAAACAGATAAATACAGAATTGGCTAGTCCAAAAAAAAATGATAGTGATATTTGTGTGGTTTTTTCGATAAAATAGACTATTTAAGAAATACCATTTGAAAAAAACAACTATTCTTACACTTTTGAAAAAATATATTATTTTTGTATTTGCCTATATTATTTCTGTATTTGCCGGTGCATTGACCTGAAGAAGGTCGCAGGTTAGCGCTGGATGCAGGCCTCTTCCAACCAGTCATTTTATAAATCCTTAAAATCATAAATCATAAATCATTTATTTGCACGTAAATACAGGAAATTGAGGTCTGATTATTATGGAATAGAACATGCATTTTACCTGCATGCAGGCATGCAAATATTAAGTGTCTGGAGACGATACAGTATCTCCGCCACCACGACTTGAAAAAACTAAATTTAACCAAATACGAAAAAAATAAATCTGAATCATGTCATGACATTTCTAAAAATAATTATTTGTGGTTGTTGCAATAGTCAATAAATTCTTTTGTTGAATAAAAGCAATGTTCCAGTAACCATTTTGTCAATTTAGATTTGAAAATTTTACCTTTAAGCAATTTCATATCATTGGGAAGCAAATTAAACAAACAAATACACATATTATCAACATTACGTCTGTAAATTTCTTTGTAGCAAGCGGGTTGATACAATCTGTTCATAACACTAGGACGAGTCTGCCTTGGATTAACTTCACTTCTCTTAGGCCAGAACTTAGAGTGAGATTCTACAAAAACACAAATGTCTCTTATATATAAACAAGGTAAGGGTAGGATATTAAGTTGCTCAAAGAGTGGCCTACAGCTATCGTCCATCCATGCATTACAGATAGCTCGGATGCACTTTTTTTGTACCTTGAAGACTTTATCAATCTCGACAGAATTTCCCCACATGATTAGGCCATAGCTGAGTACAGATGAAACATAACCATGGTAGGCCGTTAGCGCAGCATTCTTTGAAACTGTCTGTCTTAATCGTTTCAAAGCGAATACGAAACGATTAAGCCTGTTACAAATTTCATTTAAATGCTCGTCAACAATAATGCCTAAAAACTTAAATGATTTGACTTTATCAATTTTATTATTATTGTGATTTACGTCAATTGGCAACTGTTTAGAATTATACGAAGAAAATTGCATAAAATTAGTTTTGCTTAAATTAATTTTTAAGTCATTCGCCGTCATCCAATTAACAATGTCATTTAGAGCCGTGTTTTTAGCAGCTTCATAGGTATTTCTGTCATCACACTTAATGATTAATGTTGTATCATCTGCAAAAAGTATTGTTTGATGGCTTGTGGAATTTGGAAGATCATTTATATAAATTAAGAATAAAATCGGTCCAAGAATACTTCCTTGCGGGACACCGGTATTACAATTTCTAAAAGTTGATCTATAAGTTGAGTTATTTGGAGTTTTATGACATTTTTTAATTTTGGTTACCTCAGTGCACTGAGGCCGATCCCTTAGGTAGTTTCTTACCCATTCATAAGCTTTGCCTCGTATGCCGTAGTGATGAAGCTTATCCAAAAGCTTCTCCTGGTTCACAAGATCAAATGCCTGGGTCATGTCAAGAAAAGTAGACATTACCGGCCTAGGCGTTCTGTCATTAATAGTCTCCGTTATTGATTTTATGAGATCGAAGCAAGCTAATGTCGTGGAACAATTTTTACGAAAGCCATACTGATTAGGATGAAGAATGTTATACTTATCCAGAAACTCATTTAGCCTTACACAAAAAGGCTTCTCAAATACTTTGGATAAGATAGGCGGTAAAGTAGTTGGCCTAAAGTTATATGGATCTTCTCTATCACCCTTTTTGAACAATGGTTTAACTATGCATACTTTCAGCTCATCAGGAAATATACCCTCATTAAAAGACAAATTGATGACATGAGCAAGAGCAATGCATATATATGGAGCACACAGTTTGAGAATCCTAGTTGATATGTTGTCGTACCCGCAACATTTACTATTTTTTAGATCCATTATTACTTTATATATTTCACCATGATCCACTGGCCTTAAAAATATTGTGTTTGGATTATTATTAGTAAGATATTTTTTATATGTCATATTTTGATTTTGTTTTTGGCGATTTTTATTTCTTGAATCTAGGAAAAAATTATTAAATCCATTACAAATGTCATCTGGATTGGTATATACATGATTGTCAAAATTTATTTTATTAATGCCATTTATATTTGTATTATTGTTATTGGAGACAGTTGATGTTATCGTATTCCAAGAAGCTCTGCATTTATTTTTGCTGTTCAAGATATATTGATTGTTTTTTAATAAGCGAGCTTTTGCTATACATTTTTTAAGGAGAATATTATATTTTCTAATTTTGTTTTTATTTATTTCTTTATTTTTGCCTCCTTCTCTTCTATATTTTTGGTAAAGGATACGCTTCGTTTTACACGATATTTTAATGCCTTTTGATATCCAGTTCAGCCCATCAAATCGATTAGTAACTCTCACCCTAATAACTGGAAAGCACAAACCGTGAAACATGCACAAAACTTCATAGAATTCTTTAAATGCCTGGGCAAAGTCTGTACATGCAAGAACACTAGAAAATGATAAGCTAGAAATGCACTGAAGAAACTTCCTGATATTAGAGTCACTATAGTCATGCCTAAACTCAAACCAAAAAGAAAATTTTATTTGTTTTTTGATTTTGAAAGTAAGAGATTGTGCAGTTTCATGGTCTGATAGACCAAGATGATATATCTCGGGTGATGCTGATTTTATGTTGCTTGCAATCTGGTCAATGCACGAGTTATCTCTTGTTGGTGTAGTTATATGAGCCTCGAAACCATAATTATGTAAAATATGTAACAATTCTTTGGCAGACCAGTCATCCTTAAGCAAGTCAATATTCCAATCCCCGCACAATACAATCTTTCTATTTTTAAATTTCAGTGATAAACGATACAATAGTTTATCCAGGTTATCGAGAAAAATTCTTATGTATCTATTTCGACGGTTTGGTATTCTATATATATTTATTACTCCTTACGCCCGAATACTCAAACGCTACTCAATTTTGAGAGCTGCTTAAGTATCATGATGTCGCGCTAAATGTTAGCGATATGACAGTGACAGCATGATACTTGAACAGCTCTCAAAATTGAGTAGCGTTTGAGTATTCGGGCTTTAGGAAATTGGCTGAAATGATGATGATGAACATTGAATAGAAAAACAGTAACTGTTCAACTTATATTTACCAAAGAACATTTCTAGTCGATGCAAACTCGGAATCGATATCAAATTAAACACAATGACGTCTTAAGCAGCATGAGATTAAGGTCCTTCCTCCCCTCGGAATTACAAAAATAAAGCCAGAAACGTCCACGAGAATAAATCTTAGGCCCGGAAAAAGATTTCTTATTCAGACCACGGCCTTCCATTTGTCAAAAAGGGTCCCAGCGGTGACGTCATCTCCTTTCGGAGACGTGATGGTATTGTAAGATAATTAAACGGATAATATAATTATTCAAGTGGATTATCTGTGTATATTTAGGTTTGAGAATAGATCACACACTTTTTTTATAGATGTTCTCATCTTTCATAGATGTTCTGAAAAGCGAGTAAATTTCGATTGGGGTCGGAATTATATGTGTTTATTTTCAACTAGTAACGGAATCTATCAATAAATGTATAGCCGTTTAGGTTGACGTCAACTAGGCCACAGTTTTAGTGAAGAATAGAATATATATTTATTAAAATATTATCAAGATACAAATCTAACAGACATTATGAAATGTGACAAAGATATACAAACATGTAATGTGACAAATATCTCAATAGGTGGCGGCTCAGTTTTACATTAGACATACAGGGATGTCTAGCACAAATTTTCAGCCGACACCAATTGAGTCACGGACACTTCACAAACTGCAGACAAGCTGAAGGTAAAGCTAGAGAACACGCTTATAATGCTATCTAAAATTTTAGAGCTGTTTTCTAATCAGTGGAGTCTCTTCCAGGTCCATTCATTCGTTCATATCCTAATTAATAAAAATTTTCGTTATACACAGAAGTAGTGGAAGATAGATGCAGCACGAACCAAACTAAGCCAATCGCTCGAGCAGATCATGCCTCTCTCTCGTTGGTGCCGCACTCTCGCTTGCGGAACGCGACAATGAGCGTAACGGGACAATGACATCGTTTTCGTGCAAGCAGTCCGTAGTATCGAGTTATTAGACTTTGTCACGTCAAAAACACGTGAGCATGTAGTCGGACACGCGTAAGAAACGTCGTTTCTTATGCCTGTGCGTACAGCGCACTACAGTACGCATGACGCACTGACCAGCGTTAGTGGAGGGGGCATTTAACGCAAAGATTTAACGGGACACAATTTCTGGGCTAGCCTCGTCGCCACGCGTGCAAAAAGAAACGACGTTCCAAAAATGAAAGGGAAGCTCAAAATACTTCCGAAAAGGACCCAATATAATAAAACGCATCTCCGAGAAAGCTAACTTTCAATCCTCTTCGTCTTTGCCATCAAACTTTGTCAATAAAAACAAATTAGCTAACTCCGTGATGATATCCCATTGTTTGTTCCAAATGTTGCCAGCTCATTTGATGGATTAATGCTTGGACGTGATAGGATTCACATTCAAATGTTGCCAACTAAAGATATTATTAAAAGTAATATCTTACTATAATAATGAACGAAATAATGATTATTAGGCACATTTTAATTAAAAAAAATTGGTCGTATCTTATCGATATTTATTTTAACGTGAAAACGAGACAAAACATATTAAAGTTAAAATGAGCTAACAAATGTTTTATTAATTTTTAAGAATAAGAGAATTAATGTTAATCTTAGTAACTTGATCAATAAGATACAGCTTTATTTAAATTCGACATTCGATGTTGTAGAGACCGAATATATACAAAAGTAACAAAAAAATAATGAGATGTTTATTTATTTATTTATGTTCTTAAACACACTAGCAGCTTATGAAGCTGATGCGTGTGCATTTTCGAAAGCTGAAACATATCGCGCAGTTCTGTAACATCATAATGCCCTCTTAGTATTTTTCAGAGGAGTTTGGTTAGCAACACTGTGACACGAGAAAATATAAGCATTTAGATTGTTAGTTTGTTATTAGAAAAATATTTACGCAAATGTAAATTCGTCTGTTTGACTAAAATTTTGTGAATTGAGGTCTTTGGAGAAAAAGCTGTGTAAAGATTATACATACATACATATCATCACACCTGTCTACCGTAGGGGTAGGCAGAGACTAGAGATTTCCATTGGCTACCTCCTCGCTTCCTCTACACTCATCAATCTCGTCATACACGCTCGCCCATTTAATATTATACAAGTATACATCTATATATTATATTTGCAATAAAGAGATATATTTTATGTTGTATTGTACAACATGACCAATACATCATCTCGCCAATCACAATACCGCGGTATCTTCCAGATCATAAAAAGCTGAGGGTCGGAACAGCCTCATAACTCCGCCACCCTTCTTCCTTAAATCCAGATCGGGATCACATAAATCATGACATTTGGCATCCATTTTATCCGTTTATGTACACGTGCGCATAGTTATTTGATTCTTTATTTCATGAATTGAACTAGCAACATCCATTAATAGAAAAGAAATATATAGATCTCTAACGCATTTTTTATAAATCTATGTTCCAATTGATCTAGTTTGAAAGATAAAATAACCAATGAAGAAGTTTTAAAACGTAGAAAAAAGGAAATTGAGATCAGAAAAGGAAACATTTAATATGGTCCGACAATTTTATGAAAAACATTAAGCAAGATAGAAGGAAGACGGGGAAGAGGTAGACCAAGAAGGAGTTTTATGGAACAAATAAAGAAAAAACGTGGGTGTCGTGTCGTATCAGGATGTGAAAAGGCTAGCGGAAAATAGAGACACCTGGAAGAGACTCCACCGACAAGAGCACAGCTCTTAAATTTTAGATAGATGATTAAACTGATATTATTAAGTAAGTTTGTCTGTTAGGGGTACCAAATAACTGTGCTTGCATTGTTGTATTCTAGTTTGAAGGGTCAGAGAATAAGTGAAATTACAGAAAACTGTGGCGAACAATTTAGTGCCACGAGTTTTTTAGTCACTACACACTAGGTAACTAGGTAATAAAGATTTTAATCTATAAATCTACCTCTATATATATAAAAGCGAAAAACACTCACTCACTCATCACGAAATCTCCAAAACTGCAGAGCCGATGAAAATGAAATTTGGCAGGAAGGTAGATTGTGACTAAGAGACGTCCGCTACGAAAGGACTTTTGGAAATTTTATCCCTAAAGGGGTGAAAAAGGGGTTGCCAGTTTTTATGAAACTTCGTCATTTTTGAAGTGAGATACATGAAATTATTAATTTACATTTAAAGTTGGTAAAAAATAATAATGCACCAATAAGTTTTTTGAAAATTACATCCCTAAAGGGGTGAAATAGGGGTTGCCATTTTGTATGAAACTTTGTCATTATTGAAGTGAGACACATGGAATTTTTAATTTAAATTCGTAATTGGTCAAAAATAATAATGCATCAATCTGATTTTAAAAATTACATCCCTATAGGGGTGAAATAGGGGTTGCCAGTTTGTATGAAACTTTGTCATTTTTGAAGTGAGATACATGGGGAATTAAAATTGAAAATGTCTTGGTATAATATTTTGTATTGTATTGTATGTACACAACTAAATTATAGAAGACTGAGTGCAAAGGTTTTATTTATTTGTTAATATTATGAGTTCAGTAATGTGTCAATAGATGGCGCCACCATACATTTTAAAAGTCGATATGGTTTGTCATTCGCATTTAATCATCATGTGTAGTAATTGAGATTTCAAATAAATAAAGCATTTGTTTTTGATTTTCTAACGATTTGATTGTGTGTTAAGACGATTTGGTACCTGTTAAATATAAAATAATAAAATAAAATTAAATTGGAATTGATTGAAGTATGGAGGGGTAATTGCGGCATTATATTGTATGTATAGTTTAATGTCTGCGTTTTGGGCTACTCATTGATTCGTTTAATTTAAGTTTGAAAAGTAATTTTCGGATTCCGGATTCCGGAGTTCGAATAGTAGTTTGAAAATAGGTAAATCTTTGTGTTATTTTCCATAAGTTAGTTGCATATCCTAAATATATTGTAAGGTTTCTCAAATAAATTGTAGGTCTTTAAGTACCTATATTTGTATTAATTTCTAATTAGTTAGTAGGTTAATATAATTTCTTCTATATATAAGAACAAGGGCAATTGATAAATCAACGCCCAGCCTAAACCATAAAAGCTATAAACTTAAAATTTGAACCGAAGTTTTATGTTAATACGTAATGCTCAGATAAGAAAGGATTTTTCAAAATAAGACCGCTAAAAGGGTTAAAATTGAGGGCAAAGTTTGTATGAAAAAAAATAAAAATCTTCACTGATGTACTTGAAACTTGGCAAGAATGCTTCTCAACAAAAATAACTAATGGCGTGTTTCAGCGTTTTTTGAAATTCAACCTCTAAAGGGGTAAGAAGGGGGAGGTTATTTAATTTATTAGTTATTATATATATCGCAACCCCAATCAAATCAAATCTAATAGTTTGTCATTGACGACATTGAAGAAGAAGATTAATCAAATGGTTGACTGGTAGAGAATGCTCTTAGCGTTAAGTCCGTTAATATATCAGTATTTTGTACTTATATATCTATACAAATAATAGGACAGTAAAAATCGAGTGTATATACATTAAATATTTTTCTAAAAAACTAATAAGGAGAGATTAAAGAAGAGTAACAGAAGCAAAAAAAAAAACATCTTTTGAACATTTTTGTCCCTCTGGTACGTTAACAGATTTGAACGCGGTTTTTACCGGTGGATTACATATAATTAGGAGCATTGTCAAAACTTTATTTCGTCAAAATCGGGTAAGGGAAAAAGAAGTTATGATCAGTTGAAGTTTACTTCTAGCACTGCTTCAAAACTTTTAAACAGAGTTGAATGCGGTTTACATAAAATAAATTTAATTTAGATAAGGCTAGAATTTCTTCTTTGTTTTATCGATATCAATAAGAAAAAAAACACACTCCAGTCTCTATTAAATTTTTATAAAATAACACATTGAATGTGTGTGGGCGTATAATTTAGTTACATAAAATATCAATAGATGGTGCTGACTTTATTTTAATTATTTTATCGCATATGGTATAGCAGATTGAAATTTTTTCTTAGGGCAATTAATTTGAATTAATTAAAAAGAAATTGGTTGTTGATTAAGTTCTATTGGTTGGTTTGTTTATCGGTCGTGTTGTATTGTAAGCTATTTGAATTGATTGGTTGGTTTAGTTTGGCTTTGGTTTAAAAATAATCAAATCGGCAAGTCAGTTCAGTTGTTGTTTGACGGAACATACGGTCGTGTCGTAAGGTTTAATTTAACTAACTTACCACTTTTTATTGAGATTTTCTCCACTTTTCACGCCCACTATAAATTTAGAAGTGGCTTTTAGATCCAAATGACCCTGTAATAGGCTGCGTCTACTCTTTTAGAGACAAAGATGTGATAGTATGAATGTTAATATTTTCAGTTTGATATCGTAGCAATGTAATGGCTTTATAAAATTGGCATGGGAATAGGATACTATAGATTTAACTATAGGTCTGGATAGTTGTAGTTTCGTGGTTACGTGAAAAGCGACCTACACGCGAGCGGAGCCGCGGGCAACAGCTAGTATATATATACATACAGGTTAAACACACAACCGTTCTTTATACGCAATGCGTCAGTTCGTATAGCAAAATTATTATTTAATATAACCCCGGGGTTAAAAATATCCAAACATATTCCTCTTTTTGTTGTTGCCATCGAACCAGGTAACGTTTCTATATCAGGTGCCATAATATCGCTAGGCTTGTTGTTTTTCCATTAAAAAGCTTTCAAATATAGTACCTATGAACTTCGCAACAAAAGCTTCGTATTGCTCGAAGACTAAAAATATAGAAGACTATAAATATACGAGTAACTATACATTTTTGGAACAAAAATTTACGTAACAAAAATTGTGAAACAGTTTTTTAATCTTGTTTTTTCGATATTCTACAATACAATGCACATATAGCATTCTTATGGTGGATGCAAAGACAACATTTCTGCATCGATGATTGCTGTTGGCGGAGACACTAAGCGACTGAGAGTGAAACACATCAATTTCGTGATATGTCAAAAAATTATTTCACAAGGGGGAAGAATAGGATAGCGTAATTGCAATTGTATGGGCGGGAAGGATGCTAATCTCTTCGGACGAAGCCTTCGTATAATTGTGATAGAACTTCACGTACAGGTAAGTTCGTTTAATCATCAATTATATTACAGTAGGTAGACTTAATGCTAAAGCATTATTTAATAGTCAAACTTTGGATCAAGCAGATATGAAAACTGTGGGCGTATAATAACATTTATTTAAATTAAGTTTTTTGTAAAAAAAGAGCGAATATGCAACGCCTAAACAAAACCACACGGTTTTTAGCCGTCATAGTACTCACTGTATTTGGATGTATTGCATAAAGTAAATAAATAAAAACAAATATAAAAAATATTACTACACTATCAAAAGTATACTTTGACGAACAAAAATAAATGATACCTCAAGCAATGACATCTTTCCAGGCGTTTGAAAAACAAACAAAAAAAAATATTTCTGACCAAAAAAGGGGCAAAAAATATTCAATTACTCGACGACGTAACCCTTCTGCTAAAAAGAGTTTCCCATTTTCATGGAGAATTTGTTGATGGAAGAATATAATATTTCACGCTCCACTTATGGGACATGTTGCGCAAAGTAAATACTAAATATTGGTATACTGATCCGAACGATATCGAAAATGGGGTAAATACAAACCATTTTTCCCAAAGTGTAAGGTACACTTTGGGAAAAATGCTGTTTATATAGCAAAAACAGAAGTAAAATTTGCAAAAATCTTTTCTTAAATATTTTTTTCAATTTATTGTATTAACAAATTAAAAATAGAAAAAAAAACAGCAGTTTTTGAACTACATAAACCTTACAAGGTTTATCAAAAATGGCAATAAATATATTTTTTTGGTTATCTCATTTTATCAAATCTACTACTAAATCCTTTATAATAGTTAAACTAATAATAATATCTTTAGTGAATAATAATGGTGTAGGAATATGCTCAAATATATAGGTACTAGTTAAAAATAATTATTTTGAAGAGTTTGTTTATTTTATATGTTTATTGTTCCAGAAGTTTATAAAAAAACTCTTCAAAATAATTATTTTTAACTAGTACCTATATATTTGAGCATATTCCTACACCATTATTATTCACTAAAGATATTATTATTAGTTTAACTATTATAAAGGATTTAGTAGTAGATTTGATAAAATGAGATAACCAAAAAAATATATTTATTGCCTTTTTGATAAACCTTGTAAGGTTTATGTAGTTCAAAAACTGCTGTTTTTTTTTCTATTTTTAATTTGTTAATACAATAAATTGAAAAAAATATTTAAGAAAAGATTTTTGCAAATTTTACTTCTGTTTTTGCTATATAAACAGCATTTTTCCCAAAGTGTACCTTACACTTTGGGAAAAATGGTTTGTATTTACCCCATTTTCGATATCGTTCGGATCAGTATACCAATATTTAGTATTTACTTTGCGCAACATGTCCCATAAGTGGAGCGTGAAATATTATATTCTTCCATCAACAAATTCTCCATGAAAATGGGAAACTCTTTTTAGCAGAAGGGTTACGTCGTCGAGTAATTGAATATTTTTTGCCCCTTTTTTGGTCAGAAATATTTTTTTTTGTTTGTTTTTCAAACGCCTGGAAAGATGTCATTGCTTGAGGTATCATTTATTTTTGTTCGTCAAAGTATACTTTTGATAGTGTAGTAATATTTTTTATATTTGTTTTTATTTATTTACTTTATGCAATACATCCAAATACAGTGAGTACTATGACGGCTAAAAACCGTGTGGTTTTGTTTAGGCGTTGCATATTCGCTCTTTTTTTACAAAAAACTTAATTTAAATAAATGTTATTATACGCCCACAGTTTTCATATCTGCTTGATCCAAAGTTTGACTATTAAATAATGCTTTAGCATTAAGTCTACCTACTGTAATATAATTGATGATTAAACGAACTTACCTGTACGTGAAGTTCTATCACAATTATACGAAGGCTTCGTCCGAAGAGATTAGCATCCTTCCCGCCCATACAATTGCAATTACGCTATCCTATTCTTCCCCCTTGTGAAATAATTTTTTGACATATCACGAAATTGATGTGTTTCACTCTCAGTCGCTTAGTGTCTCCGCCAACAGCAATCATCGATGCAGAAATGTTGTCTTTGCATCCACCATAAGAATGCTATATGTGCATTGTATTGTAGAATATCGAAAAAACAAGATTAAAAAACTGTTTCACAATTTTTGTTACGTAAATTTTTGTTCCAAAAATGTATAGTTACTCGTATATTTATAGTCTTCTATATTTTTAGTCTTCGAGCAATACGAAGCTTTTGTTGCGAAGTTCATAGGTACTATATTTGAAAGCTTTTTAATGGAAAAACAACAAGCCTAGCGATATTATGGCACCTGATATAGAAACGTTACCTGGTTCGATGGCAACAACAAAAAGAGGAATATGTTTGGATATTTTAAACCCCGGGGTTATATTAAATAATAATTTTGCTATACGAACTGACGCATTGCGTATAAAGAACGGTTGTGTGTTTAACCTGTATGTATATATATACTAGCTGTTGCCCGCGGCTCCGCTCGCGTGTAGGTCGCTTTTCACGTAACCACGAAACTACAACTATCCAGACCTATAGTTAAATCTATAGTATCCTATTCCCATGCCAATTTTATAAAGCCATTACATTGCTACGATATCAAACTGAAAATATTAACATTCATACTATCACATCTTTGTCTCTAAAAGAGTAGACGCAGCCTATTACAGGGTCATTTGGATCTAAAAGCCACTTCTAAATTTATAGTGGGCGTGAAAAGTGGAGAAAATCTCAATAAAAAGTGGTAAGTTAGTTAAATTAAACCTTACGACACGACCGTATGTTCCGTCAAACAACAACTGAACTGACTTGCCGATTTGATTATTTTTAAACCAAAGCCAAACTAAACCAACCAATCAATTCAAATAGCTTACAATACAACACGACCGATAAACAAACCAACCAATAGAACTTAATCAACAACCAATTTCTTTTTAATTAATTCAAATTAATTGCCCTAAGAAAAAATTTCAATCTGCTATACCATATGCGATAAAATAATTAAAATAAAGTCAGCACCATCTATTGATATTTTATGTAACTAAATTATACGCCCACACACATTCAATGTGTTATTTTATAAAAATTTAATAGAGACTGGAGTGTGTTTTTTTTCTTATTGATATCGATAAAACAAAGAAGAAATTCTAGCCTTATCTAAATTAAATTTATTTTATGTAAACCGCATTCAACTCTGTTTAAAAGTTTTGAAGCAGTGCTAGAAGTAAACTTCAACTGATCATAACTTCTTTTTCCCTTACCCGATTACGAAAACAGAAGTAAAATTTGCAAAAATCTTTTCTTAAATATTTTTTTCAATTTATTGTATTAACAAATTAAAAATAGAAAAAAAAACAGCAGTTTTTGAACTACATAAACCTTACAAGGTTTATCAAAAATGGCAATAAATATATTTTTTTGGTTATCTCATTTTATCAAATCTACTACTAAATCCTTTATAATAGTTAAACTAATAATAATATCTTTAGTGAATAATAATGGTGTAGGAATATGCTCAAATATATAGGTACTAGTTAAAAATAATTATTTTGAAGAGTTTGTTTATTTTATATGTTTATTGTTCCAGAAGTTTATAAAAAAAAACAATATTTCCAAAAACAAAAATGACCATGGCGAATATTGACTAAAAAACTGCACAAGATATAATATGAACATTATTAGTTCTCTTACTAGTGTACTACATTTCAATTTGTTTTTGTTAGCCATTCATTTACAGCCAATAAGGCTTTTTCTAAGAGCAAGTTCTTAATGTACACAAAAACTAGGTACAGCATAAATTTAGCACAAATTCGTAGAAAGCACAAAACATTTTCCAAGTATTTAGTTCCAAACAATACGAATGGCATACACGAATGAAATTACCCTGTTCCGACCCGACAAACAGAAACCCTTGAAACTGTTTACATCTTACGTCAGCGAGGAATTCCACACAAAAGGCTCCTTTACCGAGTTTCTCTTTCGCATTTGAAAAGTAAACCTTCATTTTATTTGGCAGCAAAATAAAATAAATTGTTCGCATTCCATCACATTCTCAAGACGTGAGTGTAATTGAAAAATGAACCTTTTCTGACACGCGTTCATATTTCACGATCAGTGTGAAAACAATTTAATAATAGATTTGATCACATCTGATATACTGTTAACTTCTCGTCAGCTTTGAAAAATTGAATTCTGTTACTTTTCAGACAAAGTAACTCAAGGGTTAAATTGTTTAGCAATATTTAAAAAAAATGGTTGCCTGTAAAGTCGGTTTTACGGGCGAAGATTTTACGTGACAACGTCTTTTTCTCGGTAGAATATTTATTGATATGAATATAATCTGCCGCGCGCGGTCTGCCGCGCGCGGCAGACCGATCATAGTTGAGTGGGAGAGAGACGCAAGGCATTCGGCGGGCCTCTCTCTCGTTCGGTGACTCATCGTAACGTTACCGAGCGTTACACTTTTTCATAAGTGACTCCCAGCCGCAACCTAATTTAAGACGTTGTCACGTCAAAAAAATTCATGTAATCATTTATTTCTTCAACCTCACATGATCACAAAATACAATTGTTCTTGAACAAAAGGCAGACTCTAAAAGCAGAATAAAGTAAAACCACTTTATTGCACTATAGATAATAAAAAAATCAAAGAAAAAAGATTTTCTATGGTAGGCGGTGTTGCTCTATGGCTACATAAAGATGACTTCTTATATCTCTGGGTGGATTAAACTTATTATCACCTTAATTAAAAGACTGAATACAGAAACATAAAACATGCTATATTTATATTTCGATAACCACATGATTATATAAGCAAGTACTTTTTAAGTCTAGGAGAGACGTTACGTTCTCATTGTGTGCAATGAATTGTGCTTAGAGGTCAATCGTTTGGCATTGTGCCAACAACCACATTCCATAATCGCACCTATCTACATTATCTACAGGGAATTCATGCTCAATATGCTCATACCCTTGACTTTATAGTATCACAGTGCGCTTTTTTTTCGAAGATATTTGCGGTACATTACTGAATCATTTTTCTGCCATATAAAGAAATCATGCCTGTCATATAAAGAAATCTCAAGACGTGGTTCTTCAAAAATTTTACCCGATTATGGTTTAACGGGTGTTTAACCTGTAGTTTTATTTAATTCCACTCAATATACAATAAAACAAAATTGACAATAGTTCACATTCACCTTTTTTATACTCTAGCAAGATATTCTAGAATTAGGTAATAGCACATTATGAACAAAGTCTATGTTTGTTCTGTCATTCTGTATTGTTTTTATTCTTGACTTTCAATTTGAATGAGCGAATGAGTTTTGTTGTCGAAAATCACAAAGTTCTGGATCCGCCCCAGTTCTTCCATCAAATCGATATCGCTCGATTTAACTCAAAGGACTAAATATAAACTGAAGCCTGTGAAGCATTCAATTCTGTTTAAACTATAATGGGCACCGCACGTCTATTCCAGTTGTCAATTCCATTGAATCCCTATCAGATCCGATAAGTTGTACATTATGTATAATTGTATACCTCGATGACATTATTATCTATACCCACAGATTCCTGTGACATAATTATCTGGAAATTGGATCACAGCGGGATTTTCACAACCACGAACTCCATTGTATATTTGCTTCTTAGTGTAAATTAATAATGTGATTAGGTTCTGTTTGTTTTCGGGTTCTATTGTTTTTGAAATGGGAAATAATTAAGAAATAAAGCTTGATTTAAAACATTCAAACCGAGTACTTATGAGCTTTTATTGAAAGACTTAATTTTAAACAAAATATTTGCTGACATTATTTTCACCTACTTGAAAATGTAATGCCTACTTTTTAAAGTGTTTGTAAATTGATACCTTCGCAGCTTTAGATATTACTACTTGAATTTTGTATCTTTAAAAATCATTTACCAAAAATTTTGCCTTTAGTTTCAGCCAAATAAGGATCTCATTATCGTGGGATATGACAAAAATTACTAACACCTCCATCAAATTATTCTAAATATAGTGTCGTACCTCTCCTATCCCGAACTTACAACAACAACCGCAAACTAGAAGTGGGAACTCAAACACACGTTCAAACTTGTTTAATTGCACCATAACGTCTTTGACAGTCCACAAACAACGCTCCCTCGGGATCACGTCACTGAAATAATGTAAACTATACGTGGCGTGTGGAAATACACATTTATCTTCTAACATCATAATTTATCATATAGTTATCACTTCACAATCACTATCACTACATAGTATAAAACAAAGTCGCTTTCTCTGTCCCTATGTCCCTTTGTTTGCTTAAATCTTTAAAACTACGCAACGGATTTTGATGCATTTTTTTTTAATAGATATTGATTCAAGAGGAAGTTTTTTATGCCCATGCGAAGCCGGGCGGGTCGCTAGTCCTTGATAAACGTCTATTTTAAAAGTAATTTGGTCTTGAAAATTTGTAAGCAACAATTGTTTTAAATAGATAGTAATGTTTAGGTCAGAAATTCCAGTATCATCTTTAATGAGAGTATTAGCAATCCATATTCATACTAATAATGTAAATGTAAAAGAGTGTGTGTTTGTCCGAACAGAGCGACGGAATGTACGCAATTTTGTCATGAAACATGTGGAGGCATATAGAATTCTTCTGGTCGCAATAAATAAAATCCAGGCGGTAACTATATAGTGGTTTACATAAAAACACAGACTTAATAATAATAAGATAAAAAAGGAGAAGGTTCTCAATTTCTCGGAATGTTTTTAACATAGAAACACACATACACTAACTGAATTTGATAACCTTTTAATTTGTTGAAATATCAGATCTAAGCCATAAAAATGTTTGAAGCTACTCTCACCACTACTGCTGTCGTTTCAAAGAATTATGCTCACAATTCACTCAACGGCAGACACGACAAAAATTCGATAGTGCCATCACATACGAGTCTCCCAGTAATCGACGACACAATATTCTCCAATACGGAATTGTTTGCTAGATGTCGATGGAACAGACACATTCCTGCCGACAATGCCACGCATATTAAAGCCAAAATTTCCTGTACTGAATATCCGGCGCTCTTGAACGCCCAGTAATTTCATCAAAATTCAGTATAGTTTTGTTTAAATTTTATGTTATATAAGTTAATAATGATTATATATAAATGTATATTATATGATAGTCAAGTGTTTATACTTGCTTTATCAGGTCAAGGAATTTGGCATTTTTTTAAAAATCTATGTCGAATAAATTGAACAAGAAAAATAGATTGGGATGAAATAAAAAGTTACACGTTTTATACAAATGAAATAAGAAAATTTATTTTATAATGATATGTTTGTTATTTATATGTTTTTATCTACTTCTTTCAATTCATTTTGAGTCTAAAATATTATTTCATTCTCCCTAATTTTTTAGTTGGCCTGCTGGAGGTGTTAATTACGTAACTTCCAAAGTGACGAAACAAGGTCACAGAGTTCGTGTAAAAATTAAAACTAAATAAATAAATAATAAATTTATTTATTTCTTCACAACAGACTGTAAGCACATTAAGAATGGCACTAAAGCTAACATTCAATTAATATTGTGAAGACTGGTGCTATACCAAAGGTCAAATAACTATAATATTTTTGAACAAATTTTACATTGCCTCTGATCTAAAAGTTCATAATTTGTCCAACATCTCAAGGATTTTGGTAGCCATTTCTAAAAAAGCTCCCATAATTTCCAGAATTTCTCAACCATTTTAGATTGAATTGCAGCTAGACTTGTGTTCTTGGAACTGTCAGCATAAATACCTTATCTGTTAGCTTTTAGCAAATACCAAATGCTGCATTGCACTTTGTAAATTTATACCTTACTTTTTGGATCTTCTGGTACAAATTTTAGTTTTATAATTTAAATTTTTTTTTTTTTTAAATAATATAACATTAAGCGAGGAGTAGCTCAAGATAGAAATGCCGCTAATGGTGACCGATCCAAGTCAGACCACGCTCGCCATTGCTTGACACTCACAACCCTTTTGCATGATTTCGCTAGACGATAACTTCTTAAAAACAATATCTCATAAGTCACTAATTGTTTCCCAATGAACTTAACACCTGACCGAATTGAACCAATCAGAACACATTGTGTAGACACGAAGCAATATCCTGCATTCGGAACATTTGCTCAGCTTTTACATTTGAATAGCCAGGGCTGTCAACTGCAGTGTTAGCTTCTACATAATGGCATATTGCTGACCTCTTTGATGAATTGGTTTGTAATGTGACCATGATAAACGTTTTGGCTGATATAAACCTACATACATCGATATAATCACATACTGTCTCCCGCATAGGTAGCTAGAGACTAGAGATTTCCATTGGCTATCTTTACAGACTCTCCCTTCCACCACACTCTTCACTCTCGTCATACACACTCGCCGATTTTGATTTTTGATTTGTTTTTTTTTTTTTTTTTAATTACACCCTATTTTTTTTTTTGTAATGTACAACGTATCAATTATGAACAAATCAATTAAATAAAAGACAGGAAATTGGTTTATTTAATTAGGGTAAATATATGTGCTTTCGTTTTAATCAATGATACTGACCTTAATCGTCCCAATGTCAAAGGTTGGAATAATTCTAGCAGCTGTTTTGATGAGTTTATTGACTATTTCTTTGTGTCATTAGCCATGTTTTTAAATACTTCTGCAGAATATTGCATTGTAAAATGAGAGAAAATCAGAATTGATTCCACAATTCAACATGTTGCCGAGGCAATCATGACGGCACGTGACACGCGTCGCGACGTCCGACGTGGCGCGACGTGTGACGCGTGACAGTGACGTGTGACGTCACAGATCAAAGAAACGAGGAGATTATGACAATACTTTGTTTACTTTTCAGTAAACACTTTTTAGCTACTTTTTTGTGCACATATTTGGTTTTCTCGGGGTGATAGAGAGCATGCCGCATTTCGCTTTTTAGTCTTACAAGTAAGAAAAGTAAATACATCGCAGAATAAAAACACCAATAGCTGTGCATTTTAATAACTTTTTTTAGGAGTTGAACTAGTGTTGAAATGTTTCAAATTGAAAATATGTCCCTTCCATCCCATATAAAATTTGAAATGCCACTTTCAAATAACTGTGTGTTTCTCCAAACGGTAGACAATTAAACAAACAATGTAATTTATCAAGCAAATTTGGCATCAGAAACACGAATGGCTATAAAAAATTGTAACGAAACTTATTTTACATCTTTTAAATTAATGAATGAATAAACAACTTATTGCACCAATTAAAAAAAATACATCATTGGATTGTACAAGATCGAAAACAAAATTAGTACAAAGGCAGACTTATCGCTAATGCAATTTCTGCCAGCCAACCTTATGGTGCAGATAATGAATAGAAAAATTAAGACATTGCTTTTTAGCGAAATTCCAACTCTAAAGCTTGAAATGCAAAAGGGAAATAATTTGATCATAATTAGTGTAAGAATGCTTCAATTACAAAAACAAAGTGACTTTGAAATGTCTGAATTAACATTACATTTCAGTAACTGCATTTCTATGAAATACAGAAAGCATTTAAAGTCTTGTTTACGCTTTGTTTCTCAGCTGTCTTCTTATATTAGCGTGTCAATGTAAATCCGAGAACGCAACTTGAAAATATAAACTTTTTACGAGTTAATTACCTGGCCCTGATTAATCTTGATAAAGTATAATTAAGTTTCGTAACTTTGTTCGTTTCAACTTCATTAATGTTTATGTAGAATACACGTGTATTTAATTATATTTATGTAAACATGTCATATTATTAAATTGATGATATTATCTTATATTTTCTGTCATCACTACATAGTATAAAACAAAGTAGCTTTCTCTGTCCCTATGTCCCTTTGGATGCTTAAACCTTTAAAACTACGCAACGGGTTTTGATGCGGTTTTTTAATAGATAGAGTGATTGAAGAGGAAGATTTTTATGCACATGCAAAGTCGAAGTGGGTCGCTAGTTTATGGTATAAGAAGGATAAGAGTAGTGATTTTAGGAGACAGTCACTTATTAAACTGATGATTATTATCGTATCTTTTCTGTTATCTATGACATTAGGAGGATCTAGTAGTATCACACGAATGGTTCCTATATAATATCTATAAAAGACATAAGAACATCTATAAATTCATAGTTCTATTATAGATTATAATTTAAAAAGTTATTAATCAGAATTATATACGTAAACAGGGTTTCAACGTTGTCTATGGTAGGTTTCTAAGAAAATACCTTTTAACATCACTTAGAGAACAGGATAAAAAATGAACCTGACTTAACAGACAATCAATTATTAAAAAGAAAACTAACACAGTAGTTTAAAAAATAATGACATCCATGGTTATTCAATTTTTTTCCATCCATTATGAGCAATGACATAAGAGGAGACACATTGGCTAGTATGGTTTAAAAAACAGAAAACTATACGATAAATGCTCAGTAAGAATACTATACAAGTTTATTAAATTTCTGCATAATAAAACTTGTAGACCTGCTGCCTCGTAAAATAGATTGATAGGACAATAAAGCGCTGCCTAGCGCTTTTATTATGACCTTATGAAACATTTGCAGTTTCAAATGCCACGCTGAACCAGCAATCCTTTTTGTATTGATTCATAGCAAAACCTTGCTAAACAAAAATACTCCTTAAACTCTACCACGGAGATTCAAAACTGATTGCATTACACCGAACAAATAACTGTTGAAAGACGAGTCTAGATATTCACAAGTCTATTTAATTTTGCTATTCAGATTTCAATTTTATTACAAGGTAGTAGAGTTGTAGTTTGAATTGAGGCTGGTATTGGATTCTGGTTCGATGCAAATAGAATGATCAGAGCGGATCTTTTATTTGTGGGTAGATGCGGTCGCATTGTTGTAGTAAGGCTTCACGTTAAACATTGGGGCGCTTCGTATCTATCTCTTCTTTTGTTCTTTATAGAAAGTCAACTTGTGTTTGCAGCTCGTGTATACTCGGCTGAATTATTGGTGTATTATGGCTTTTATATTAGCTATGATTTTTTTAATTTTCTGAAAAATATATTTCATTTTATTTCTGACTAGCCTTTTCCCGATATGAAAGGTACCCTATGTCCTTTTCAATACTTCTAGCTATGTGTATATGCAAAATTTCAGAAAGATTGGTTTAGTACATAGGTCGTGAGCGCGTAACAAACAGACAAAAAAAATCACTTTCGCATTTATAATATTAGTAGAAAGTAGGATAGCATTAGCGACCCGCCCCGACTTCGCATAGGTACAACGCTATATAATACATTTATTATACATATAAATCATCCTCTTGAATCACTCTATATGTTCTCTCTTGTAATGTTAATAGTTAATGGTAGATAATAGCTGCTTAAACTCATTTAGTCTCATGAGACGGCGTATCGTTCGCCCGGTGTATTAGTCCCTTAAAACCCCTGTTTTACTAGCTATTGCCAGCGACTTTGATCGCGTTCACTTTTTTATGGTTTTAAGTAGGCAAACTGGCATACGGTACGACCCACATGATGGGAAGCGGTAACCACAGCCTATGAGACGCCTGCAACACCAGGAGCATTTCGCGCGTTGCCGACCGATAAGCTACTTTCATCACGACAAACTAATCCATCTAAAACACTAATTAGGAAACTAAACTCTATAAATTCTTATCTTAAAGAACTTTTACCAAACTAATCCATTTATAAAAACTAACGGCCAAAATCCCAAATCATACCATCTCAAACTAAACTCAGGGTCTTCTAAATCTGGCTGGTTAAAAGTTAACCCGGCAAAGTCTAGATATTCACAAGTCTATTTAATTTTGCTATTCAGATTTCAATTTTATTACAAGGTAGTAGAGTTGTAGTTTGAATTGAGACTGGTATTGGATTCTGGTTCGATGCAAATAGAATGATCAGAGCGGATCTTTTATTTGTGGGTAGATGCGGTCGCATTGTTGTAGTAAGGCTTCACGTTAAACATTGGGGCGCTTCGTATCTATCTCTTCTTTTGTTCTTTATAGAAAGTCAACTTGTGTTTGCAGCTCGTGTATACTCGGCTGAACTATTGGTGTATTCTGGCTTTTATGATAATTATGTTTTTTGAAAAATATATTTCATTTTATTTCTGATTAGCGACTCGCCCCGGCCTTGCACGGGTGCAATGCTATATAATACATGTATTATAAATAAAAACCATCCTCTTAAATCACTCTATTTAAAAAAAAAAAACCGCATCAAAATCCATTGCGTACTTTCAAAGATCTAAGAATACTATGTAGTGATATTCGGGCGTATAAAAGTTGAATAATGTTACTTACTGGATTCAAATTTTTACAACTCCTGACATCTGCTGAATCCTACCCGAAGTCTTTTCAACGATCTTCATATAGACAAGGGTATACTTTGGTCCGGAGGAAGCCGAGACCGTGTAGTTTGACTAATATAAATTAATCCCTGATATAATGGATATAATTTCCTGATTATTGGGGGCTTACTAGCAGTCCACCCCGGGTTCACCCGTGGTACATACATAGCCTATGTCACTCGAGGATATTGTGGCTTTCCAACAGTGAAAAAAAATTTCAAATCGGGAAGTACAGTTGTTTCGAAGCCGATTCGATACAAACAAATCTTTTCTCTTTATAACATTAGTATAGATTAAGTAGGTCAGTTGTCAGGAGAACAAAGGGTTACTATATTCGGATTAACACAATTTATTTCTGACTGTTTCTTTGGGGGATTCATATCACATTTGCAATTCATAAAAACGGCTGAGATTGTAAGCGATAGTGAATTGTTTTGTTAATAGTTAATGGTAAATAATAGCTGTTTAAACTCATTTAGTCTCATGAGACGGCGTATCGTTCGCCCGGTGTATTAGTTATGGTTTTAAGTAGGCAAACTGGCATACGGTACGACCCACATGATGGGAAGCGGTAACCACAGCCTATGAGACGCTTGCAACACCAGGAGCATTGCGAGCGCGTTGCCGACGGATAAGTTACTTTCATAACGACAACCTTATCCATCTACAACACTAATTAGGAAATTTAAAGTCGATAAATTTTTATCTTAAAGAACTTTTACCAAACTAATCCATTTATAAAAACTAACGGCCAAAATCCCAAATCATACCATCTCAAACTAAACTCAGGGTCTTCTAAATCTGGCTGGTTAAAAGTTAACCCGGCAAAGTTGGAGTGTCCGGGTAGATTAATCGCCTTGAGGGTAGTTCTACGTATGACAAGGGTTAATTTTAGTGATGGTGATTTATCGATAGTCTACTTATCGATAACTAGCTGTTCCCCGCAGCTCCGCCCACGTGAGACTCTGTTTTATCGCGCCAAAATGTAGCCTATGTTTGACCCCTGGTCCTGAACAATATCTATATCAAATTTCATCAAAATCAGTCCAGCGATTTAGCTATGAAAGCGTTTCAGATAGACAGACTTTCACATTTATAATTTATAGTATTGAAGTATGGATTGTAGGATTTTTTTTTATTTTCTTCACATATTTTGTAAGATTAACCCAGGAATTTTCTTCTTGTCAACTTCACACTACCAAGATTTTATTTATATTGAATATAAATACATAATTAAGTGCCTACTTGAGTAAGTAAGCTATCGTATTTATATTGTAAATAACTTCAAATTGAAAATTATTGTATGGTTTGTAAAATCTTTGGGTGGTAAAAAAATGTAGAGAATTTGTAAGTAACTGTATTTCATAAGTAGCGTGTAAAACTATCGATAGATTTCCAGCATTATCGATACTCTATTACGTGACATCATTATCTAAACCAGACAAGGGTTTATTGAGCTGTCTGTTAAATTTGTAATGTACAGTTTATATTTCTTGTTTTAATTTTAAACCATTTGGTTTTGTTTTTTTGGTTTGGTTTTGGGCAAAAGACGTGTCAACCCCGCGACAGATTTTCACTACAATTACAGTGATATCTCCCAAAGATCATAAAACGTTTATAACATACATACAATCACGACTTTATACGGGGTAGACAGAGCCTAGGGCCATAAGACCTCAGACCACGTTTAGCATGATGATAGTTGAAAAAGGAAATCAATAGTGATGGGTTGCCAGCCGCATCGCCTATGTCATGCCATTCGCCAATTCCCTCAGTCGACTTTTACGACTTGCGCGTTAAGAGATGCCGCTGGTACATTCTATGTTTTTCTTTTTTTCCCAGATCAGCATGAGAAGGAAAACGTCTATTATACTTATATATAAAACTAACATACGGCTTTGGATATATATTTGTATATAAATTTCATGTGTTTGCATAAATAAATAAATATAAACTCTACCTGAATCAGGAATACACTAACAAAACACAAACAAAACTACCCGCGTTTCGAAAAAAAAACCGTGCAAACCCAGGACAATTCAATCAGTGCGCGTTCAATCCAATTCCGTTCCTAACGTCATTGGAATACAATTTGAATTCCATTGCAGAATTTTATGCTGTAGTGGATTCAATACCGCTTTCAGCGTTGATTGACGGCTGACTTCTGATACAGCGTACAGATAGGCTATGTTTTAGCAGTCCCCGAGTTTGCGACGTTCTGTTTAGTTAAAACCATGTTCCTTTTTCAAATTAAGTTTTAAAACTAATAAAATAAGCAGGTTAATTGAATCTGCACTTCAAACCTGAATACACTGCTGTTTGACTGCTTAATTAGTGAAAATATAGTTATAACTAAAATACTGATAGATGCGTATTAGCGTTTGACGTCATGTCATAATGGTTGTTTTATTCCAATGGAACGGACTTAGTTTAAATACCTATGTAATACTTCGTTTCTAGTTCTTATGTGTCTTCTTTTTAATTCGTAAGACCTGTTTCATTACTGTCTGTTTAACAATTGACGTCAATAAGTGATAAGAATATACTATATAGAAAAAAATAAAAAAAAAATAAAATAAAAACAGGCATCGGTTGTAAGCTATATGCCTATACCTATAAAATAAATAAATATTAATATATAGGCATAAATCACACAGATTGAGTTAGCCCCAAACTATGTTCCTATATATATTTCCTATATATTGTTGCATAAAACTGTTTAACTCACAAAGCAAATTAACAGCTACAAAGTTTCAGTAATTGCGTCATTGCGAAAAGTTAAACTAATTAAATGCAAAATAACAGTATGTTCTAGCAACTGTAAACGTTTTTAACGGTTATACCCGTTATAACGTAAGCAATTAGCAGGTTCTGTGAACACCTGGGGAATTGGTAAAAGGGCTAAAAGTTTTATACTGCACTAGTGTTTGTTAGTTTGAATTTCGAATTGAAAAAAATGTAACAGCTACATGCTAATTTCAACTCTATTTTACCTTAATAATAGAATATAATATATTTTAGACGTTTTTGTTTTATATACATACTTAATATACTTTATTAGTTGTTAGGTAATGGTCTATGTTTGCGCTATCGTCGTAGCGGCTACGATATGCTACGACGTAGCTTATTGAAGTTCGTAGAACTTCGCGCGATGCCATTTTTGCAGAAAGGTTTTTAGACAAATTCGACAATAATATCATTGTATTTCATACTCTTATTTTTTTCAATTGTTACTATTTTGATAAGGACATTGCAGGCCTGATAATTAAGATGAGTTTGTGATTCGGAAGGCAAATTAAACCTTAAAATTAAAGTAGTCCTTAAGGGAACCACGTCAGAAGCCGAGAGGCGTTTCCGAAGAACTCTGATACCAGGGTGTGCATAATCGATTGACCGTGACACCTACACGAAATTGTGATGATGATGATCACACAATATAAGTATTAATTTATAAATATTTAAATTACATCACGAGTTAAAGTCCCACTGCTGGGCAAAAACCTCCCCTCTTTTCTTCCATGCTTCCCTGTTCTGCGCCGCTTCTTTCCAATTCTTTCCCATCCATTCGTTTATCAGGAGAAATGGGCTGGATTACTAACAAACTGGGTCCTAACGGATGGGGATAGAAAGAGAGGAAGGCCAGATGACCAGATGATTTCCTAAGCGTAATGCGATTTAAGCAATTTGCTAAATGAACTGAAACCGTTTTAGGTATAAAATGAATTGAGCATAGTACGAATAAAAATGAAATTTAGCCAAAATGCGACTTACTCCGTCTATTTACCATTATTTAAGATTTTTGCAGTCTGTTAGATTTCAAAGGGATTTCCTCCTAAATGCCCATTTCCTGTTTAATTAGAAGCTAAAAAAATTCATAATTTGCAACATGATCTTAATTTTTCATGAACCATTTTCCGCTAAAAAATTATCAATTCATTTCAATTAATGTCTCAAGAGAGTAGCAACCAGACTTATGTTTGTTTGATCCATTTTCCAATATGACCGTATTGCTCTCCGCCATTGGCAATTTCATTTTCATTCGTTTCTTATAGAAAATCGATACATTTTTCTTGTGAAATAACGAGTAAAAATATAGTTGGTTTCGGTCTGAAAATATCAAATAATATATATTGTATATTTTATGCGTTTTCATCTATACTAATATTATAAAGCTAAAGAGTTTGTTTGTTTGTTTGAACGCTTATAACTTGGGAATTACTGATCGGTTTTGCAAAATTCTTTTTGTATATGAAAGCCTGATTCTTGATGAAGGTTATAGGAGTATACACACCAAGGGCAAGTGAAACTGCGGGGAACTAGCTAGTCATATATATGGAGCTTGTATGCAAGTAAAAATTGTTTTTGCCAAATAAAAATAACCGACTTCAATAACTCAACTAAAAAGGATGAAATAATTAATAAATTTTTGTTGGAATATGGTTTATTATCAAACATTTTAATAATGTTTAAGTCAGTGCCAATTATTAAAAAGAAATCCATCCTTTCATTCATTCATTCATTCACTTTCATCCATTAATTATTCAGTTAAATGTGATATGCATCATCAATCCATTCATACATACACTTATTCATTCATTCATTATTCAGAATATGGTCGTAGAAAGCGCAATATTTCCACCCTAGTGTTAGTATATATTCGCCAACCGCAAGATATTTACCGTCTGCTAACAAATGACCGGTAGCCGGATATGGGTGGCGGGGGCCGGATGTGCTTGAAAAATGAACGTAATGAAGCGGTGGTATTATTGTTGATTGTGTGTGTGTGTGTGTGTGTAGGTTTTTATGTGGTCGTAACCTAACTGCCTCCGTGGTCCAGTGGTTACCACGTTCGCGGACGTTTTTGGAAACACAATAGAAATTTTAATGCTATAACTGCTATAATACAAAATCAGTCCAGTAACGGAGATATGAGGTGACAAACATATAAAAAAAATCAGCCGGATTGAGAACCTCCTTTTTTGGACGTCTGTTGGAAATATATATATAGAAATTCCAATAAACAAAATATATTTTATATATCTATATTGCATTAGCGATAAGTCCGCCTTTGTACACATTGTTTGTATTTGTATTCAACATGTATAATTTGTATGATAATGGTACAATAAAGAGTATATCTATCTATCTATCTATATTCTTATACTAATACTATAATTAGTACAAGTAGTTGTACTAGTATAGTTTGCTAGTTCAAAATATCACACACCAGTAGCACAGAAAAATATTAATGACTTAAAATTTCAAAATAAGCTATTAATTTACTTTTCCAACTATTTCTCAGCAAAAGGAAAATCTGAAAACATTCCTGTTAATGAAGTGTACCACAAAAAGGTTCAAAACAAATTAATTTTCAGTAAACTCAGACGCACAAGTAAATAGCAATAATAATTTTCCGTACTGCAATCATGCCGCATTGAAATTAATTAATTTTAAATTAATTCTGTATATATATAGCGTTTACCCTGACGTAATCAGTAAATTTTAAATTAAAAGTAAATAAAATAATTTCAATACCCATTTTTGTTTACCTGCGTCCATTTAAATACAAACTTATATATAATATTATAAATGCGAAAGTCTGTCTGTCGGTCTGTTATGGTTTCAAGGCTAAACCGCTTTACCGATTTTGATGACACTTGGTGTGGATATAGTTAAGTATCAGAGCTCAATCCTAGCAGGCTAATTTGAACGCAATATAACCAAGCTCCACGCGAAGCCACGGGCAACAGCTAGTATTATATATACATATAAAATAATTACATACACACTTTAACAATTTTATTTAGGCAGCAGTTGTTAATAATAATATTAAGAAATCTTTATTTTAGAAAATTACAGTTCATATTAAATTAAAAATGCATATTAAGTTATTAATGCCATTCGTTTCTCATTTTTCATATAACGAGCAAAAGTAATAAAATAATTTGAAACTCAACCCACAGACTTGACAGCGTCACGTTTCCCAAAAACATCATTATTAAAGTGTAAATAAAACGCAAAAGAAAAGCGATATGCTTTTATAAGAGCAATAAAGTGGAGTAGCAACGAAACGCGGAGAGCGGATTTTGTGGAAATATATTGCGGTTTTGACACAGAATAAGTAATAGTTGCTTTTGATAAAAAATGAAAGAATCTTATTAAGTTTGTCTATTGCATCAAAATAAAATAAGTAACTTTATTCTAAATTATTTTCAGGAATAAATAAATAAATGGGGTCTTGTAATGTTGTAATCAACCGACAAATAACGAAAGGTACAAATGACGAAATTAATCCCTATCCCTACTTCCCTATTATCTCTACTATCACTATCACTACATAGTATAAAACAAAGTCGCTTTGTTATGTCCCTATGTATAATCTTTAAAACTACACAATGGATTTTCATGCGGTTTTTTTAATAGATAAAGTGATTCAGGAGGAAGGTTTTTAAGCATACATATGGACATAGGGACAGAGAAAGCGACTTTGTTTTCTACATGTAGTGATAAAATATATTTGTACAAAACTAATTATAAAATGTTCCCTGAGGAAGGTTCGTAGAGATATACGTATTGGCCAAGGTTATATTTCCTTGTTTTAAATTACTGTTTTCAACTGTTTCAGGTACGTACAATTCAATATTCAAGAAAAACATTACGTAATTGATTAAGGTAATGTAAATTAATGATACTTGTAATTTCTTGGCACAACTTCTAGACTTTATTTCGTTTCAGGCTAAGTCAATCTGTGTGATTTTTAATATATTTTTCATTTATTTTTATGGATAACACGTAATTAACAATATCACATAAATATTATAGAATTTTTGAGTGTGCATTTTTGTTGTTTTATAGGAAAACGGCTGAACCGATTTGGCTGAAATTTGAAATGGAGATTGCTTAGACGCTGGAACAACACATAAGCTATATTTTATCATAGAAGCGGAGCCCGGGCAACAGCTAGTATTTAAATAATTACTTTCGACTGTATTTCGAAATTAACATAGAAAAAACTTAGAGATTGACATACAAGGTCAAACACATAACCCTCCTTTTCTAGTAAAGTCGGGTATAACAAAACATACTTTGACCAAAACGTGCGCGAGTGCAAACGACCTTAACAACTCTCTCAGATTTACACCCGGCCGTTTGTTTTGAAGTCCCCTACCAATGGTGCGAATTTCCTGTACTTTGACATTTTGTTTAAGAATAGACCACTCCCTCTCTTCTTCAGTGTAGTAGAGTAATTTATTACTACGTTTAGTTCTCTAGTCTAGTTTGTTGTAAAAAGTCGCGACAGAATTGAAAACTTGAACAATTATTATACTCATATGAAAAAGTCCGCTATTGTACTTTTGTTTTGGTACAATAAAATTATTACAAACAAACAAAATATATAAAATATGTATAGTTATATTTATAAAATAAAAAAGTTTTTGGAGTCGGTTAAAAATGTCAGTAAAAGGGCTTATTATCTCAAACAAAGAGTAGGTAAAATTGAAATATTCTATATTTGAGGTGTTGTATAAAGTATTCGGGTAAGATATTTATTTAAAGCAACTCAATATACATACATTTTCGTAAAACAACACAAAAACGTGTTTTTCTGCTAAAGGTCTCTATGTAAATAAATGTCAGGGAGGTAAATATAGATAAGTATTTTTTTAATGATTTGGATCTTGGATGTTTGTCTATATATGTATTTGTTATATAAGATGAATTTAAATCAACTGCAAATATTTTAAGGGTAGATTCAGACCACTAAACTGAACAACTTTCCCAAATATACTTATGGCGAAATATGAAAAAAAAAAATTTACCTCCCATACAAATTGAGAATCAGCTGATCTAGTTAATTATGGAGCGTGAAAAATAAAATTTCGTATTTCGATATAAGTTTATTTGGAAATGTTGTTCATTATAGTGGTCTGTATCTGCCCTTAAAATATTTGCAGTTGATTTGTGTCCACCTTATATATTTAAGAACAAATTCCTAAGATCGAGTTTCCTTAGTAACGCCCATTCAATTTGAGCCTTTCCGATATTTCACTCCGCGTCTTGTCGTGTCGGCCGTCTCGTTTTGTGCAGTAAATTGAGCGACATTGTACCCTAGGGGATGGCCGGAGAGTCGACACTAAAGTGGCAGCCATCCACTAATGGACTCTTGAAATAGTAACACTTCGTTGGATAGGCTGGCGTGTGTATAAGTTGTTAAGTATATATATTTTTTTTCTTTTATAAGTCAACCTTAAGCACAATACGTGATCTGACAATGTTGCTATGTACTATTATGTAAAAAAATATGCCTGTCTTAAAATAACAGTGTCAATCTCACCATAATTCGTTATTTCCAAAGTCATTATTATATGAGATTGTTATATCGTAAAACTACAAAGTTTAATAATATTCTTATGACATTTACTAACTTTAACTGCCTCCGTGGTCCAGTGGTTAAGGACGTTTGCCTGTAGACCCAGGGGTTGTGGGTTCGATTCCCACAGGAAGCATACTTTGTTTAGTTGTTCCAGTTTGGTTAGGACATTGCAGGCTTGAATCACCTGATTGTCTGATAATAAAGATGATTCCGTGCTTCGGAAGGCACGCTAAGCCGTTGGTCCCGGCTGCCATCTGGCAGTCGTTATAGGAACTACGTCAGAGGCCGAAAGGCGGTTCCGAAGAACTCTGACACCAGGGTGTGCATGGTCGATTGACCGTGACGCCTACTCGAAGTGAATGAATGAATGACATTTACTGTATAAATCCATCCAGTAATTCAATCCTATTATAGGCTCCCGTATATATATACAAACTTTTGCTATCATGCAATTTGAACTGGCGACCTCCGGATTGCCAGGCATACCAAGTATAATCTCTTGACTATATTTTTATCAATCGTTCCAAAGTGAAACGAAAGGAGTGTTTAACCTCTTTCAAGGGTCCTCAAAAGGGTTGAAGAGGTCTCTAAACCTGATTCGCAAAGGACGATCAAAGTGATTTTATACAGCACTTTAGCAACTATTTGCTACGCTGTCTTAAGAATCCTTATCGGGAAAATTGAGCTGCTTATGTGATGAAGTTATAATCCCGGTCAGGTCAAGATGAAAAATGATATTTTTCTGATTGGCCTGGGTCTTGGATATGTATCTATGTACGTATCACTACATGATATAAAACAAAGTCGCTTTCTCTGTCTCTATGTTCATTTTTATGCTCTGATGTATTTTAAAACTACGCAATGGATTTTGATGCGGTTTTTTCAATAGATAGAGTGATTCAAGAGGAAGGTTTTGATGCCTATGCGAAGCCGGAGCGGGTCGCTAGTTTGTTATAAAATATAGCATCGTTAAGTTAGTATCCCATAACTCAAGTCTCGAACTTATTTTGACTTTGGGGCTAGCTCAATCTGTGTGATTTGTCTCTATATATATATTTATTTGTTTGTCTCAAAGTTTATCCTGTTGTGTTGTAAGGTGGTTTAAAGCTCTGAATTTATTACTTTCATCTTTTGCTTTCCCAATTACTTCCTTTGCTAGTTGTTTTTGCTTTTTCTCCTCCACATTGGACGCTCTTGGATAGGAGAGTACATGATAAGGTAATAATTTAATGTTAAAGAATTGCCGAACTTTATTACTAAAATCATTATCTACCAGATTTAGACAAGACTAGCTGTTGCCCAGGGCTCCCGTGGGGATTTCTGGATAAAATAAAGCTTATGTTTGTTCGAGGCTCTAAGCAATCTCCATTCCAAATTTCAGCCAAATTGGTTCAGTCTTCCTGTGAAAGACTAACAAACATCCATACAAATTTTCGCGTTTATAACATTAATAGGAAGTAGGATGGATTGTTTTTAATTTAGTTGTACCACGAACTTTGAAGCGTAAGCTAAAGATGTGACTGAGAAACACGAATTAAAAATAGAATGAAATATAAATAAAAACTGAGTTGATGACCAAGCCTTGGCTCCCGGCCAACAGATTGGAATCTAAACACGGCCAGTCCATTCAGCTTTTTACCAGGCCGCTAGTTTTCAATGGACCCCGCGGAATAACAGCAATGTTGTATTTATTGCAAATATATTATGAAAGCTTTTGAAATTTAGCGTGCACGATTATATCTTTACTAAGAAAGAGTACATTTAAATTCCAGTAATTTCTCTCTTCCAGTAATTCTTAGTTTGAGCTAAGTAGCTAAGTAAGGTACGGCACTCGGTATGAAATAATAAAATGATGTCAAAAAATAAATAAACACAATAATATATTTTTTTTAGCATAAAACTGTTATGCCTAAAATTAAATGTTAGTATTTGAGCCAATGCGACATAGTCGTCTATGACTGAGAATAAATTATCAAGTGTAGTCGTCTTATTAACGCAGATTTTTTTTATAAAAAAACGCTAAAGTATCCTGTCATTGATGATATCATTATTTTGTTTGTATATAGAAATTATATTTAGAATGTTCCGATAAACCAATCATTATGATTGACGTCAATAAGTGATAAGAATGTCCTCCTATTGAAATAAACAATTTGAATTAGTTTAATTCATTGTATAAAAAAACTAGTCAAGTTCTCTTAGTCCTCAGTCGAGTGGTGTAAAAACCTAGCAATACCCAGTGACCAGAAGTAGGTTGTACATTACAGATGGCAATTAATCTTACAAAGCGCCGACGGGACAAGCCGCGCCCCGGCCATTACGTGTGAAAACAGGCGAAGTAGGGTAGCGAAAACTCTATCATTTCATCGGAAATCCTTACATAGTATAAAACAAAATCACTTCTCACTGTCTGTCCTTAAGTATGCTTAGATCTTCGAAACTACGCAACGGATTTTGATGCGGTTTTATTTAATAGATGTCTATCTATTAAATAAAATAGATTGAATCTGTTTAGATTCAGTGGAAGGTTTTTGTAGCCGAGCAAAGCTGGGGCGGGTCGCTAGTTTTATAACAAAGTAGCTTACCTAGCAAACTCTGTACCGCAGAAACGCACTTATACCACCTTTTAAACCTTCTCTGAACTGCTATAAATATTTCAAGACCAAAATTTATCAAATTGGTCTAGTAATTCTCGAGCTTTAGCGAGACTTACAACAATTGATTTTTACATGTAAGGAAAGAAAAATACATTCATTCAATACTAATATAATAATCCTTAATAATGCGAAAGTCTATCTGTCTGTATATGTGACTGTCGTTACGCTTTAACGGTTCAACCGCTAGACTGGCTTTTAGAAATTTGGTATGGATGTATGGATGTAGTTAACGACCAGGAGTCAAACATTAGCTTCTTTTTAGGCACGATATAGAATGAGTCCCAATGCAGGCGGAGCCGCGGGTAACATAAGTATTCAATCTCTATGGTATTTTTTATTTAATTTTCCATCTACTCTTGGGTTGATTTTTATCAAAAAGAGTAATCTAGCTTTAATATTACATGACACCTCAGGTGTTGCAGGGGCCCTGCGTCCATAGGCTACGGTAACCGCTTACTATCAGGCGGGTCTTATACACGTTTGCCTACTGAATGGTATAAAAAACATAAAGATGCCAATTTTAATCCGAGTTTTTGAATAATTGTCATGCCTTCTGTCATGAAATTTTCACATAAATATCTTACGACAAATTTACTAAAATAAAATAAAAACGCAGTGAATTTCACAAAATCCCCGAAAAGCGACGTAATGAGCTGTCGAATGGTAACGCGAATAAATTAAATATAACCCCCGTGCATACGCTCGCCCCATTTGGCAGGCCTCCCGAAAATGGTCGCGTAAATCACGTGGACTAAGCTGCGGTGTTGCAGCTTCAAATGACGTGCGTAATATTAAATTCTGCTAAATGTGGAAGTGGAAAATACAGGAGTTTGGAATTTATTACCTTCTAGCTGTTTTCTGTGGCTATATCTATATAATTAGTTAAAACAAAAAAGAAATAAAAAGAAATGCATTTCAAACCCGACTGCATTTAAAATACCTAAAATTAGAATGGCATACGAGTAGGTACATTTGAATTTGGTGCCAACAATCCGCCATTTTGTTATTTTATATGTCACTATGACAGTAAATAGGCATCTAACGACACCTCTAAAAGTAAATATACATTGAGCTATTCAGGCTGCAAAGCGTGCCAAATAAATACTCTGGAAAAACATAACCTTCCTTCTGGCGCAGTCGGGTAATTAAAATAATTGTCACGAAATTTCTAGGATTAGTAAATAAAACACTTCTAAATTACTGACATGCTCGATCGTTACGAACACATAGAGCTATTCTTAGCTTCATAACTCTTCATAATTCGTGGCTTCGCTCGCGTAAATTTCCCTCGGAAACAAAGATTTTTCCCGAAATGAGAGGTACCCTATGTCCTTCTCAATACTTCTAACTATGTGTCAGTAATTAAAATGAGCGGAGCGATGCGGGGCGGTGCGGAGCGGTGAGCAGAGTAATTATGTGGTAGTTTTTCACGTCTAACCAAATTAATTGGATCCTTGCTGAGATTTTTATCAAAACCTCACTCTAATTTTATTCTTGGAGCTTTTCGTGGAATATTTTTAATATTGAATGATTTATGTGAAAGCTTAATAAGATATTATTATAAAACAAGCTTTTGGTCTGTGGCTTTGCACAAGTGAATTTCAAAGATTTGTTCAGTAGAAATGGTAACAAACAAATAAACTTACTGTCGCATTTATATTAAAAAAATAGGAAGTTAGGATTTAAAAGATTAATAAAACTATACGAGTATATTCGTTCTGCACCTAATTAAATATCAAGAAATAAAGAAACTTACAAATGATAGACAAAAATGGAAGGAAGTCTAGAATAAGAATATATGGTGTATAAGAAGTATTTAAAAAAAAAATGTCCTTTCGTCAATTTCACAATTTTTCCGGTAGATCTCCTCTCTTCTTATCTCCTTTCATGGCATTCATGGAAACAAAGATAGAGGCCTGCAGATACTGTTATTTATGCTTTTTTTTCATTAATTACTTTGGCAGTCAAACGTATAGCTCCGGAAGATGGGCGCATGACACAGTAAATGTTAAAAAAAAACTTTGTTTGTTTGTAATATCTTTATTGCTTTAAAATACATAGTAAAAGGAACATTATTAAAATTATTGGTTTATTCTACAAAATTCCACTGAAGCTTGTCCCAGGAAAAAAGTTATTATTAAACCATTTACGAGGTTAAAAGCAAAACTCTTAGCTTACGACGCTCTTATACATAAATTTCAAAATATATCTCCTTATTGGAAAGCATCCCCGTTAAATAGGGTTGTATTATCCTCCCCTGATAATAACTTAAACCGAGTCTCCAATTTTCTCGACTCAACATTTTAATATAGCAGACGGTAATTATGATGTACAAGCTTTTGCTGCGATTTTGCCTACATAGAATAGTATCATAATTATTATGATACTATGAACCACACAATTTAGAAATATTAACAAGAAGTGGCATAGCGCACGAAAAACGTGTCACTAGTTTGGCTTGCAAGCCAACGTTTCACACAGAAAAAATGGGCGGGGAATTTGATTGCGTCATTTGTTGCCACTGTTATTGGCCGATAATTTAACTATACGTGAGAATCGAACCAACGTCTTCCGGATCTACAGGCAAACGCATTAACTACTGAACCCGGAAACAATTCAAATTCAAATAAAGTGAATTGATTAACGACTCATTGTCTAAAAATTAAAAAAAAGTAGTTTTATCCGTGAGGCAGGTAAATAAATTAAATTCTTACTTTGTTTCAGGTACACGAATACTTCTGGGGTCTTGCTGTATAGAAGCTGCTATCTTTTGTTCTGTTTCATTCACTCTTTGACTCATTTGAAATCTTTTCCAATTCCACTTCTATTATTCTTTAAATTGAATTTTTTCTGTTGAAAATCCTAAGGGACAGAACTTTATTCTTGAAGTTAAAAAAATACTTTTTCAATGCGACAAGATTTTCGGTACAACGGTGAAAGTGTTTGTCTAAAAAAACTAAATGGTCGTGAGTTTGCCTACGGGAAGCATACTTTTGTAAGTTATTTCTAGTTTAATTTGGTAAGGGGAGTCGATTGGGGCCTCGAAAATGATACTGCGACTACCGCAGAGCTCTTCAAAAGGGACATTATCAGATACTTTAAATCAGCGAGCGTCTGTGAGGGGAGTAATAAGTATGGAGGAAGCGAGGGAGCTCTGTAAGAATAGAAGGAAGTGAAAACCTGCGAGAAACAAGTAAGGTGTATATAGTTTTTACATTGCCAACTTTGATCTCCGTGGCGTAATGGTTAACAGCCTGTCCGATACTCAAGAGGTCCCGGATTCGACCCCCGGTCAGGTCCAGATAAAAATTGGTATTTTTCTGATTGGTCTGGATCTTGGATGATTATCGATATACCTATATGTATTTGTTATAAAATATTTAAGAAATCGCGCGCGGAAACAAATTTTAATCTATGGTTCAGTTAGTATTCCATAACACAAGTCTCGAACTTACTTCGCACCTAGGCTGTAGCTGAAAATCAGCGTATTGCTTCCCGAGCAATAATACCGCTGAGCTATGACCTTTTTGTATTGCTGCAACGCACACATGAACTAAGAGTTCTTATTTATGTTTTGTGTTGAATTGTATTGTAATGGTAGTACCTATGTCCTCGCTGTTTTTACATGTGTGATTGCAGCAACAAATAAAGAGTTTATCTATCTATCTATCTATCTTTCTACTTTTGGACTAACTCAATTTGTGTGATTTGTCTTTCTGTATAATATTTATTTATTATTATTTCCAGTCTCTGCCTACCATTGTTAGTTTAATTCTCGGATTGTCACAAAAAAAATAATAATTTAAATTACTTCAAGAGTCTTGTACAAAATTTGAGATACCAAACAGCGACTCGCGCTTGGCCGTTTTAATTAAACATTTAGACATTAGCAAGTTTCTTGTTCATATCAAAACAAAACTTTTCCCCTGACGCACGGAGTCAGTGAGTCGCAAAGCCGAATGAAATACCATTCAATTCATTCCTATTACTTAGTTGGGAATTTCTACAGCAGCAATATTTTATACTCTGTGGTTTCTGATAAAGGAATTGAATGTAATATGTTTTTTGGTTTCAGTAGTGGGGTATATTAGCTATTAGCGACCCATCCCGGCTTCGCATGGGCATATAAAGCTCCCTCTTGAACCACTCTATCTATAAAAAAAAAACCGCATTAAAATCCGTTGCGTAGTTTTAAAGATTAAACATACAAAGGGACACAGGGACAAAGACAGCGACTTTGCCACTGGACTATAGAGCCAGTTAACAGTTACAATACAATATAGATAGGTATACCAATATAGATATATAAAAGGCTTAAAAAGTACCCTTTTCCTTTACCTTATCCCACTTTCCTATGTGGGTTCGGCACAGTATGTAAGTTCCTTCCATTTAGATCTATTTCCAGCTATTTCCTGCGTAACACCAAAAAAGTACTACCTACCTGTCTTTATTAAAGCAACCCTTAACTACCCCCAAAACACATTTTTCCGCACAAACATGAAAGCCACCGTTGAGATTAAATGGCACCCTACATTGTAAAATTTGTCAAACCACCCAGGGCCCCAATCCCTCGCCAACAATGGCCCCTCTTTTGTGGCGGCCATTGTTGAAGTCACAATACTCAACACCTAATGAAGTGTTCCAAGGCTTTCCTTTCACAGTGCAAGCTTATCTTAATGTTTTTTGAACGCCATTTTGTTTTTGATGTAAATATAATTATGGACAAACTGGTTTTCGCCCGCGTCTTTTTCCCACAAGAACAATGCTTTTTTCCCGGGATGAAAGGTATCCTATGTTTTTCTCAATACTTCTAACTATCTGTATACCAAATTTCAGGAAGATTGGTTCAGTAGATAGGGCGTGGAGAGGTAACAAACAAATAAACAAGTATACACACAAACTCATTTTCGCATTATATAATATTAGTTGTATGTCTAGCACTTATTTTCAGCCGCCATCTATTGAGATATTTGTTACATTTGATGTATGTTTGTTTGTTATCTTTGTCCTTTATTGATTTGTATGTGTGATAAATATCTTAATAAATGTCTATTCTATTCTATTTTTTTTATTTTATTCCTTAAAATTAGTTCGAAACTTGTGTTTTGGGATAATAACAATGTTACAACACTAGATATTATTTAAATATTGGTATAGGTATACCTAATGGTTCAAAGGGCGGACTTAATACTAAAGCTTTCTCTACCAGTAAATATGTATTTTTGATGCTATATATCAGAATATTTTATTTTTTACATTTTATAAAGTATTAATTGAAATCTGCTAAATATATTATTCTAGCTGTTCCCCGCGGCTTCGCCCCGCGTGGGACTCGGTTATATCGCGCCCAAAAGTAGCCTATGTTTGACCTCAGGTCGTTAACTACATCTCTACTAAATTTCATCACAATCGGTCCAGCAGTTTAGCCGTGAAGTGGTGACAGACAGACAGACAGACTGTCGCATTTATAATATTAGTATGGATATGGAAGTATGGATATGGATATGAAGGGAGTGATGAGTGCGAAAGCGAACACGAACGCAGTAAGTGGAAATGTTGGGTCTCTGCATACGGGAAACAGACGCGATGAAATGTATACATACTCATCACTTTCTTCGCACTCATCACTCTCATCGTACATCTTCATAGATTTCAATTAATAAGGATCTGACAAATTAATAAACATGTTTGGATAAATTGTTCTTGAATTATCGATTTAGAGGCTGACTATTCCTTGTCTAAATTTCCATACTTTCAAAAGGTAACTTTGATAATACAATAACTTTGACACGGAAATAGATAAAATCCTTTGAAAATTACGAAAACCAATTCTGTCAAAGTGTAATTAATGGCGGGTTACTCAATTAATCCTCTAAAGAATGCCTCAAGAGGACAAAAAGACGCTCAGGGGTCAAACCTGTACATTAGTCTTGAAATCTGTTATAAATTTTTATGAGTTGAAATTTTCCTTTTAATTTTTACAAGACTTAGATAAGTGACTTTTTTATAGATAAATAATAAATAGCACAGATTGAGCTAGTGTTAAATGAAGTTTAAATTATCTTACATAGTTTATCCTTATTCTAACTAATATTATAAATGCGCGTGTGTTTGTTTGTTTGTTACCTATTTACGCTTAATATTCTGAAGCAATTTTCCCCGAAATTTCGCATACACATAGTTTGAAGTACTGAGAAAGACATTATTGACAAATTCATATGCCAAATGTTTATGCTTTATTCTAGAGCTTTCCATCGCAGTATTTACAGCTTTTTTAAGCTTTTAAAGTCGCTAAGCTTTCGGTACACCTGCGCTAAGCTCCGAGCCCTCGCCGAGCTTTTAATCGAAAGCTCACATATTGCTTTTTGGATAGCACAAGTGTTTAGAGAACAGATATTTCATCAAACATATGTAAAATGATGTTTAGGAATTTATACATAAAAAATATTGTTTTTTGTTTTGGGTTTGCCCCAGGATTTGCTTCCGTGGGAATTTAAGGATAAAAAATAGTGTTAGGAGAGTTCATTGGGTATACTTTATTCCCTTATTCAATTATTGAAATTAACGTTTTTTAAAATCATTTTAAGGTAAATGTGGTTTGTCCCGTTTTATTTTAACTATAGATAAAATAGAAGGTTAAATAAAATAGAGTATATTTCAGTAAAAATATCAAATTATTATGAATGTGAGGGCGTTAAATATACCTAAAATAAAGCATAGAAATCGGTGTCTCTTTTTATGACGTTACGTAATCAAGATGTCTGCAAAAATGCAATATTTCTCGCACACATTTAGGGGTTGTCATCTTAGACACTGAGCGACTGAGAGTTAAGGCATCATTATTATATCATCACGCCTGTTTCCTTTATGTTAAGATAGCCAATGAAAATATCTAGCCTCTTCCTACCCCTACGGGAGTTAAGGCAACTTCGTTATCACTACATAGTATAAAACAAAGTCGCTTTCTCTGTCCCTATGTATGCTTAAATCTTCAAAACTACGCAACAGATTTTGATGCGGTTTTTTTTTAATAGTGATTCAAGAGGAAAGTTTTTATGCCCATGCTAAGCCGGGGCGGGTAGCTAGTATGTTATAATTTAGTGACTGCAACCGTAATGAAGACTGAAACCACATAAAACATTGTCAGAATCACTCACAAATACTTCTTACAAACGTTCGGTCTGGCGAACAAGCCCCGATTCATCAACTCGATTATCCGACTGCACTGACAAATCGAGTAATAACGCCAGTTATAAAATATGGAAATTGCAGAAGTATTCGTCATTAAGGAAAATACCGAGTCCTCAGCTCTGCGTAGTTCTAAATAAATTTTGAATAAATATTTTGTTTAATTAATTTGAAAAAGGGAGACATTAGGAGTACCCGAAATCGGCGAGCGTGTATGAAGAGAGTGATGAGTGTGGAGGAGGCGAGAGAGGTATGTAAGGATCGTAGCCAATGGAAATCTCTAGTCTCTGCCTACCCCTACGGGAGACAGGCGTGATGTATGTAATTTATCAGTAAAACACAGTTTATTTTCAAGTCATGATTTTTCCAGTAGGTATCATCTGTACAACCAAAACTCATTATCCTTCTTATTGATATTTAATTCATAATCTTTAGACTACCAGAATTTTTTTTTTGACAATTTATTATTATATACATACATATCATCACGCCTGTCTCCCGTAGGGGTAGGCAGAGACTAGAGATTTCCATTGGCTACGATCCTTACATACCTCTCTCGCCTCCTCCACACTCATCACTCTCTTCATACACGCTCGCCGATTTCGGGTACTCCTAATGTCTCCCTTTTTCAAAAGACCTGCGATTTGGTCGCAGTATGTTTATATTATTATAAAAGCGTCTTTTGATTCTCTTCTTGTCTCGATTTTTAAGACAAAAACAAAAACCATTGTGGTTGAAGCGATCCCGCAATCGTTTTCTAAGCTTCATGACAAATTTTTAATAATAAATAAAGTAAATACTTACTCGACGACCCAAAGAAAAAATAAAATTTATTTATTTCAGATAATTGAAACCCATATCTTAAGCTGCAAAATATTTGATGTTGATCTTGACAGATTTTGTTTAGTACCTTATCATCACCTTCCCTACAAGTTGCATTATCAACCCGCAGTCCTTTACAAGATAATTCTAAGATTTCCTTAAATTAGTAGAAACCATCACCAGTTGGATAAGTAAGTAAATTACCTCTCCCATATCTTTAGTAGCTTCCTTCGTCATTTTTCTTAACACATTAGCGGACATACGACTGCTATAGCAGTTATAACAATATACTCTTTGTTTTTGTTTTTAAAAAAAATATTCTTCCCTCGCAAGCCGTAAAAGTCGTCTGAGGGACTTGCCCAATGGGGAAATCATGACATAGGCGATGCGGCTAGCAACCCATCACTATTGATTTCCTGTTTCAACTATCATCATGCTAAACGTGGTCTAAGGTCTTATGGCCCTAGGTTCTGTCTACCCCGTATGGGATAAAACGTGATTATATGTATGTATGTTTTTAAAAACGTCCGCGAACGTTTTAGACGGCTTATCGAATCATAAAATTTGTTTAATTTTCTTTTTTTCTGGTCCCAATCTGCACCAATAAAATATTACTATATAGAATAGGAATGATGACATCCGATGCTAATTGTTCAAATTATTCAATATATTGGTAGAAAAGACATAAAAAACAAATGTTGCAACTTTTCGGTAGGAATTTATACTCCTGAATTTGTTGGGAAAGTCTTTCTATATTAAAATATCCAAAATATGCAAATTCAAATTCATTCTTATCACTTATTGACGTCAATCATTACTTAAACTAAGTTTACCACAACTTCCAAAGCGCAAAAGGAGAAGAAGTGGCGCCACAAACTCCACTGCAGCATTTTCTCCATAACGTCAATATACAAAACTGGAGTCAAAGCAGACGAATTTACATTTGCGTGGATATTTTTATCATTGAAATAAGTTCATTGAATATTAAAGATTATTATAATAATTTGTTTGTTTGTAACATCTTTATTGCTTTAACATACATACATAGTAAATACAATATTATTAAAATCAGAAGACAATAGTTAATAGTTGCATAAACTTTTGTTAAGACCCTATCCCCATAAACGCAATAATAAATGTACCTGTCGAACAAATATGATTCTTGCTGCGAACTAAGAACTCTAGCGTGACGTCACCGTTGAGTATCATTTAGTTAGGAGCGTTTTGGTATCGTCAAAGAAATGGCAAGAAATGTGAATTTGTTTTTGATGTATCTTGGGAAGTATTTTAATTATATGTTATTCTTTCACTGATGTTTCTATAATTATGAGGTTTTACAAATAAATATAAAATAAAATAAATGTTATTATGCCTATTCTGTACTTAGATTATTTTGTATGCAAGTCCTCCCGACTCAAGTTTTGAGTTATGTAATCCGTCTACCACTACCATTTATATAATTAAACAGCTTCGTCTAGATTTCTGGTTCAAATAACTGTGTTTGTATTAAAAGCAGTATCTTTATCTTTAATAATAATAATAATAATAATAAAGCCTTTTTTATTTCCTTAACTTTACAAGAGAAAAAAAATATAAAAAGATATGTACACTAAAAAAAAAAACATTCATCTCTCCTTAGTTAAGGCCCCGTTTTTTGGGTATAGGCCTCCTCCAATAATCTCCATGCTGGTCTGTCCTCTGCTCTCCTTTGCCAGTCGTTTCCGGCCACTTTTTTAATGTCGTCGACCCATCTATCTCTGGGGCGCCCCCTGTTTCTGCGGTTATTTGGGCCTGCCCATGTAGTGACTCTCTTTGTCCATCTCTCCTTTGGTGCACGTGCCACATGACCTGCCCACTTCCATTTTAAATGTTGTGAGTGTTGAAGAGCGTCTATGACCTGTGTTTTCTTTCGGGTTTCTATACATTTCTGCCTGTCTTTAAGTTTTATGTTTAAGATACTCCTTTCCATGGAACGCTGGCATGTTTGTATTTTTTGTTTGATTTTATTGCTGAATGTCCATGTCTGTGCGCCGTATGTTAGGCTAGGTAGTATACAGGAATCCATTACTTTCTTTTTAAGTTTCAGGGGCAGTCTGGATTTAAATATTTCTTTAAGACTCCAGTATTTCCTCCAAGCGATGTTTATCCTTCTCTCCACCTCATCTTCTTGTCTAGAGTTCTTAAAAGATACTTGTTTTCCCAGATATATGTAGCTATCTACGTATTCGAGTTGAGTTTGATTGAATGTGATGGGTTCCTGTGATCGGTTTGAGACCACTTTTGTTTTTGTTATATTTAAACGAAGACCGATACTTTCACTCACATTGCTCAGTTCGTTTATCATTTCTTCTAGTTGCGCTGGGTTTTCCGAAAACAGTATTATGTCGTCTGCAAATCTGAGGTTTGTCAAGTATTTTCCATTTATGTAGAGTCCATATCTTGTCCAGTCTAGATCCTTCATTATGTGTTGTAGGACTGCTATAAAGATCTTTGGGGAGAGTGGGTCTCCTTGTTTCACGCCCTTTCTTATTTTTATTATAGGTCCTATTCGGTCTAGTTTGACCCGACTCGTACTTTTGCTGTATATGTCTTTGATTATATTTATATATGTATGTGGAACACTTTGTTGTTTCAAGGCTTTCCAGATACTCTCATGTGTTATTGAGTCAAATGCTTTCTCGTAGTCGATAAAGGCGAGGTAGAGTGGGGTATTGAATTCCTGGTATTTCTCTATTATTTGCTCTAAGGTATAGATGTGGTCGATGGTAGAGTATCCTGAACGGAAGCCTGCTTGCTCGCTGGGTTGATTATCTTCTATAATTGGCTCTAGTCTTTTTTCTAAACACATAGCGAACAGCTTGTATAGCGTAGGAAGTAAATTAATTGGTCTGTAGTTATTGATGTCAGATGCATCGCCTTTTTTATATAAGAGCACTATCGTTGATTCCGCCCATGATTTAGGAATTTTATTCATTTCAATAATTTTATTGAATAGTGTAACAAGTAAGCCAATCAGTAAATGTTTTCCTATTTTTAAGGCTTCATTTGGAATGTTGTCGGGTCCTGGACTTTTTTCATTTTTAAGGCGTTCTATGTTCTTTATTATTTCTTCATGTTCTATTGGTTTTACGGTGTTGTCTATATCCTGCTCTTGTTCTGTTTGCGTTTCGTCATTTTGTCCATAAGTAGAGGATTCGTCATTGTAGAGAGATTTGTAGAATGTTGATGCTACATGGACTAGTTCTTCTCTCGTTTGCAGTCCCTTGTTTACTGTTTGTGTCTTCAGTCTAGGTATCCATGTTTTTTCCTTGTTTAGTTGTTTGTAAGCTCTCTTTTGACTACCTGTATTTGCTAGGTTTTTTTTCTATTGTCTGCAGTCTGTAGTTCTCGTAATCTTTTTTTAGGGATTTGTTTGTAGCTTTGTACAGTGTCGCCAGTTCTTTTTTCTCTGCTTTATTTTTTAACGGCTTATGTTGAAATGTAGAGCGCTTTTTTATTAGTTGTTTCGTTTCTTCTGATATTATAGTTTTATTTGTGGTTACTTTGGTAATTGAATTCAAACTAAGTTGAATAGCTGATTTAATTTTTAGATAAAAGGACTCTATGTCGTCGTTGATTTCCCAATGTGTTCCTTCTAAGTTCTTGTTTAAGTTTAATAGATACTCTTTCTCGTTCTGTCCATTCAAAATATTAGTTTTGGGTTTGTTGAAAGTTGCTCTACACTTCTTTTGTTTATCAAGCTTAATGGTTGCTCTCACCATTCTGTGGTCGCTAGCATAGGTTTTCAAATTTAGAATTTCTATATTTGTGAATAGTTTAGGGCTGTTACTCATTATATAATCTATTTGGTTTTTATTTTTCTTATCCGGTGTTATCCACGTCCACAGGTTCTTTGTTTTCTTTTTAAATATAGAGTTGATAAACGTTAAATTATTTTCAATTGCATACTTTACTAGTCTTATCCCTCTTTTATTTCTTTCTCCATAACATGTTTTACCAATAATTTTTTGTTCTCCGAGTTTCCTTTTGCCTATTTTTGCGTTAAAGTCTCCCATGAGTATTTCTTTACCGTCTACTAGACGTTTAGTCTTTTCTATTTGGTCGTAGAAAATATTAATATCTTCTTCGGATGCTTCAGAGGTCGGCGCGTACGCTTGTATAATGGATAGTTTAGTTCTTCCAAATTTTAAATTTAATATACATACTCTTTCTGATATTCCCGTATAGTTCACAATGTTATTTTTCAAATGTTTTTTTATTAGGAATCCGACTCCGTAATGTCCGCCCTTTTGTGTCCCAGTGTAGCACAGTATGTAGTTTTCGTCTTCAATAATATTGCTTCCGGCTCTTCTTGCTTCTGATATTCCGATTATGTCGTGTTTGATATTAGCAAGGCAATGTTTCAATAGTTCCAATCGTTGGGGTGACCGCAGTGATTTTACATTATATGTACCAATGTATAATGTTTCCTTTATTGGAGGGTTATAGTCTTTCTTTCCCGCGGTGACAAGCCGTAGTGGGTGGTTGAGAGAGGGCTGTAATTGCTATTTTTTGTTGAGGAATTGTTGGTTGATTTCTTGTGCTTGAGAGGGATTTTTCTCTGAGTATGTAAGTGTTGGTGGTTTAATTATAAAATTGTCCATACTATTTGTTTTATTAATTTTTTTCGGCTGGTTTTTTCTTTGATTTTGGTTCGTAGGATTTATTGTTGTCACTTCTGGAGACTCTGATAGGATTCTTTTGTTATTATTTTGTTTTTTGGGTGATGTACATTTCTGGGTGTCGTTTTTTATAATGATTAGCTTATCATACTTAATTATTGCTTTTCGACCTTGTTCTATTTCTTTCTCTAATTGTACTTGAAGAGCTTTCCTCTTGTTAAGCACCTCTAGGGGGTAGTCTTCTTTAATGTAGTACGATGTTGTTCCTAGCTTTTTCTTATTCTGTTGTATTTTTATTTTTAATCCCATAGTCAGAAGTGTTACAACTATAGGTCTAGCTCTTTCACCCTTTTTCCCTATTCTCCTTACATACTCTATACTATTTTTATCACACTGAATTTTCAAAATATTTGTTATTATATCAAGAACATTTTTTTCTAGATCATGGTAGTTGTTTTCTTTTTCTTCGATCCCAAAAAATACCAAATTTTTCCTTCTACTAAATCTTTCAAAATTATCTATTGCAAGTTTTTGCTTATCTAATTTTTCTTCCAGTTGTTCATGTTTTGTTTCTAAATGTTGAAATTTTTCGTTGATATTGCTAATAATCACATTTTTTATGTCTTCCTTCATGTCCTGCATGTCTTTTTTTTGTTGTCTTATCTCATCTTGCATGCTTCTGAGCAAATCTTTAATTTCATCCATTTTGTTATTATTTTTAACGCCCTCTTGTGGCAGTTGTTGGAAATAATTAGAAATGGTTCAATAACTGCTTCCACTTGAATGGTTCTAGTTTGCTTTCTTAACTGTGATACTTATTTCTTCTTGTGTCTAATAGATGGCGGTATTGTTCTTTATCGATTTTGTTATGTTGATATTCGATAGATGGAGACTAACGTAAGAACCATAAATATGCCGTGATTAAGCAAATATTTTTAGGTTACAAAATTATGTATTTTTGTTTCTTAGCACTGCACTTTGTCCTATCAAACTTTTCTTGCACTGTTTATTGATGTTGTGTCCGTAATTTGTCCCAAAAGTTTTAAAATCCCACAAAATAACTTTGTTGTTGAGGTTCTTTATGCACTGTATTTATAGTTCGTTTCACTTTGTAAAAATGTTTTTGAGACTTATACCTCTTCTATTGTTTAAATCATACACATACTTAGCAATTTTACAATGAAATTATCACTTATTTTAATTTTTAAAGAATTTTTTACACTGATCCGATGTTAACTGTGGCACAGTAGCGCCCTCTCTTTATCTTTACATAATATAAAACAAAGTCGCTTTCCGCTGTCTGTCCCTATGTATGCTTTAATCTTCGAAACTACGCAACGGATTTTGATGCGGTTTTTTTAATAGATAGAATGATTCAAAAGGAATGTTTTTATGTGAAGGGGTGGATTGCTAGTTAATCGTTAATTGAATGCGGCTAACTAAAACGACTGGAAAAAAATATTCTTCAGATTTCATGAGCGAATAAAAAAATTCTTACTTAATTTTCCATTAATTATGAAATTTGTAAATAGATAATATCTTTGGAATATATAATTTCAGTCAATGGCGACAACAAAACGCTTTTCTATTTGAATTTTAATAAAAAAGTAGAGTACATTGCACCGTGTACTAACAGACTATCGAATAAAACGCTCCAGGTGAAAGAGAAATTCTTGAAAAGATTTAATTCAAAATAAATCACAGTATAAATCGTTCCGTTGGCGACACGAACCGAACATTTCTGCTGCCATCTATTATACAGGAGATCTGGACATCCAACTCTAGATAGTTTTATTTTTTATCATTCTTGAGATTGTATCAAAGCATGGAGAAATTTCGCTCGAGCGCACGAAAAGGTGGGTATAGACCAAATGAACATCAAACGAAAAAGGAACCGGAGCTAGAACTAAAGCGTTGTTTGGTTTAAACGATAATTAGTCATCAAATTAACACCAAAAGAAAAGAAACGATTTGCAAAAACCGCTTCGAGGAGCAAGCAAGAACGCTCTACAACTGTTCGCACGCTCCTGCGCCGCTTATACCAAGCGAACGAGCATTCGCAGAACATTCAATAGAATCTTTAGATAGACCATCGAACGGATGTTCTGTCTCTGTTTGCGCAAAGAGAATTTGATGGAGTGGCGATAGAATGAGCATTTGCTTGTTTGGTTTTAAATCCACATTAATATGAAAATTCCATGCTCTGTGGATTGTGTACAACACTTGATTTAAATTAATTCTTGACCGATTTCGTACTAGTTGTGGCATAGAAGTACAAAAACGTACGGTTTCAATCAAGGCTGAATTTTTTTTATCTTTGGCTTGTTTTTTTCGAACTGTCAAAAGCGTGAAGTTGGAAAAAAGTCCTTGTTTTCTTGTATTTTAAAATAAAATTTTCTCAAATTATGGCCGGTAAAAATGATTAATATTTATAGCCTAAAAAGGGTTATCTATTTGGCCTGTATGTTGTCCATCTCTTTTTTCCGTCAGATTTGAAAATCTATTTTTAATTGCAATACTTTTTCTGCTGAAAGCTGTACGTGAATACCACGGATGAAAACGCAGAGAGCAGCTGTTTGTGTAATAAAGATTAAATTATTAATTTAAAAACAAGAAATCGATACTAGCACCAGAGAAAACATAAATTAACAAACTGAAATTAAATAAAAACCTAACGGTTTATGGCATTTTTCACCAAACTGCTAACAATTCTATTCGCCAATAGAATAAAGTCCCTTGTCACAAATTGAATTGGTGAAACCAATCGGCAGTGTGATTGGAACAGGGCCCAACTGGTCCAATTGCGATGGAACAATGGAGTCGGTTTCTTAAGTCACCAGGGATTCTATTATTGTTCAACTTAAACGCAAACTATTTTTCATTTTATTTGACACTAGCGACCCGCCCCATCTTCGCATGGGTGGAATATTATGGGTTTTGCTTACATAAAAAGTTTCCTCTTAAATCACGGGCCCCTTCTTTCTCATATGCCATTTTTAAATCAATAGGAATCAGTATTAAACAGTCGTAAAATTCAAAAAAAAATATATGTTTTTTAGTTGTGGATCTAGCAGAGTGAAATTCGCTTACAATAACACAATTAGACGAAATTCGCTTGATAGAAAAAAAAAACAAAGTTGCCTCCTTTTAAAGTTTATTTTTAATACTATACTTAAAATAATTAACTTATTCACCTGATTTTTAAACCAGCCTTTAGAAAAAGTATTTATATAGTAAAAAACGCTGAAGAAGAGTTATTTTCCCAAATATAATGTCTTAATACCTACAAAATGAGTGAGCGCCGCGACTACGCGGCTTACGGAGAACGGACCTTCAGAAGAAGGGGCGTTGAGTTAGTATCCCAAAACAAAAGTCTCGAAATGACTTTGGGGCTAACAACTCAATCTGTGTTATTTGTCCCTATATATAAATTTATTAATTTTATTTCTCTTATATTTCATTTTTGTATTTATTAACGTGTACTACATTAAAGTGCATTGTATTGTAACTACTAAAACTACTATCAAAGTAGTAACTTTATGTTGTATGTAGCATGTAGCGTTTTGTAATCACTCAAAGTTTGACACAGAGTTTCAAACTTTACAAATGTCTGGTTGAACTGGGTACTACGGCGTCGTAAATAATTAACCTTTACCTGAGGAAAGTTGTACTGTGAAGTAAGCACACTGACCTATCAGTAATCACTAACCTAATGAACTGCTACTTGTCAATGTCTGCAACATGAAGTATTCAGTTACTGGACCAAATTAATCATACTTGTTTCCCTAATAGTTTGCAAAAAAGTGACATATCGATACATGGCGACCTTTGTGGCGTAATTATTAACATGTCTGACCGCTACTCAGGAGGTCTCGAGTTCGATCCCCGATCAGGTCCCGATGAAAAATGATCTTTTTCTGATTGACCTCGGTCTTGAATGTTTATTTATATGTATTTGTTAAAAATTATAGTATCGTTGAGTTAGTATCCCATAACACAATCTTGAATTTACTTTGGAGCTTACTCAATCTGTGTGATTTATCCCTGTACATTTATTTATTTGTCTATACAAAAATGCCATCGTCTGCGTTCAAGTCAAGTCTCTGAGAGACTTGGTTTCCATTTGTTTCGACTGGGGTAGGGTCTGTAAGCCTTCTCTTCTCTCCCTCTCATCTCTTCTCTCCACTCACCTCTAGCTATACACGCTCATTGATTTCGGGTACTTCTTATATCTCCCTTTTTAATGATCTACAATTTGGTCACAGTAATTTTTACCATCGGCATATGATAAATAATAAAGCAAATCTATATAACTACATAGTACCTCTATAAAACAAAGTAGCTTTCTCTGTCTTTATATCCCTATGTATGCTTTAAACTTTAAAACTACTCAACAGATTTTGATGCGTTTTTTTTCATTAGATAGAGTGAATCAAGATCAAAGTTTTTTATGCTCATCCTGACCCGGGGCGGGTCGCTAGTATATATATATAAAAGAAAGTCGTATTTATTACACTATTTATAACTCAAGAACGGCTTAACTGATTTGGCTGAAAATTGGTGAGGAAGTAGCTTAGAACCAGGGGAAGGACATAGGGTACTTTTCATCCCGGGAAAAAGTTCCCGAGGGAAGTCCACGCAGGCGAAGCCGCGGACATAATCTAGTTTCATATAGATAAAACAAAATCCTGGCGTCATATCGCGCGTATTTTCCTAATTACATAGCAAATATACTGGTAATTCAATAATTGGAATAATATACAACATTTCAATGAAAATTGAATGGTTATTAACACGGCATACATAAAGCTGTCAATTGATAATTAAAATGAATCATAGCAACGTATCCAATGGGGAAATCCGATTGAATTACGTGAATACCTTCATCACGTTCTGAAAATCGAATTTTGTCCAAATTGTGTCATTATACGCACATTCCCCGAATTTAGAGTATATGGGCCACTGTATTTGGTTAAACATTTATATGTAAATTCGATTTTCGCATACTTTGTTCTTATATATTTTGTAAATGATGAATATGAATATGACAATAAATTATTATGATTATTTAAAATAACAAGCGACTCGCTCCGACTTCGCACGGGCATAAAAACATCCTCTTGATAAACGACCATGCAAACCCTGGTGTCAGAGTTCTTAGGGACCGCCTCTCGGCCTCTGACATGGTGACACTCTGGTGTCAGAAACCGCCTCACATCTTCTGACGTGGTTCCGACTAAGTACCAAGAGAGTAGCCGGGACCAACGGCTTAACATGCCTTACGAAGCACGAAATCATCTTTTTTGTCAGATAATTGGGTGATTCAAGCCAGCAATGTCCTTATCAAACTGGAAACAACTAAACAAAGTATGCTTCCCGGGATAACCAGTTTTGTACGTCTTTGTTTGACATTATCCAGTTATTGAAATCCGCCATTTGTATCTAGAACGTATTGTAAAGCGACGGCTTATACTTACATAAATCTCGTAAAATGGATGGGTCAATTTTGTTCAAAGTGGAAATTCTGAATGGAATTATTGTCTTCAAGTGTAATTTATGTTCGGTTTGAAATATTATCTTCGAACTGGTTGACGAAAAATTTCTCAGGTACTCAAGTGTATTTGAAACACTGATGCCGCGGCAAAGAAAATATACACGCCACTGTACTGACCTATAAAAACCCCAGACGTAGTCTCAAATATATCTCCAGACCGATTTCGGACACAGCGATATGGCATCTAGCTACTAAGAGCAACGGTCATGAGCTCTCAGATGACTAATATAGCCAACTAGCTTTCGCCCGTGGCTTCACTTGCGTGAATTTCGGGAACAGTGCCTTTTCCCGAGATGAAAGGTACTCTATGTCCTTCTCAGTACTCCTAACTATGTTTATGCGAAGTTTTAAGCAGATTGGTTGAGTAGGTAAAGCTTGAAGAGGTAACAAACAAATATACAAACTCACTTTTGCATTTATAATGTTAGTTGGGATTGGAATATTTGCAGAGAAAGTGCGTCCACATTTTTTTGCAAGTCAGCACTCCTCCGACATAATCATAGTGAATAGCCACGGGTGGTCGGGCCTTAAGCTTGTCTCGAGTGAAAAAAAAACTGGCAATTTCATTTGTCATATATCTATATGATTTTCACTTACAAAAACTTTAGAATTGGTGGGATTTTAATAATTCCTATAGTATATGCTGGCATAATTCTATATGAAACTGCGAGATAACAGCTATTCATAAAATATGCGAAAACTGTTGAATTTCAACTTGTACAGTCGGGACCGATAAATACCCCCCGGACACTATAGCAGGTACGGTAGGATCACTTTTATCTATTCCCTATTGTACATTGTTTATCTATTTTCGCCGACTGTACCAGTTTAATTTAACAGCATTAATATTCGTTGTCACGTATAGAAGTCATTTGCATACACTGAACACTTCATCTAGAGTAGTAGTCTAGACTTTCTTATCCGACATTCATTTTACTTAATGACTAGATTACACAGCTATACAAGCTTGTTATGTCTTTAAAGGCATATACAGGGTCAGTGACTGACTCCAAATTCAAGACAATTGATATAAAGTCAGTACAGTGTAAATGTAGTTTTTAGGACTTTAATTTTTAGGATTTTAATTAGAAATATTTACTAACTAGCTTTCGACCTCGGCTCCGCCCACGTAAATTTCCCTCAGTAACAGTGCTTTTTCCGGGATGATAGGTATCCGAGGTCCGTCTCAATAATCCTAGCTATGTGTATGCGAAATTTCAAGTAGATTAGTTCAGTAGATAGAGCGTGAAGTGGTAACAAACAAACAAATATCCAAATTCACTTTCACATTATGTTAGTTGGGATAGTAGGGATTAGCTTTCTGCATCTCTCGCGCTTCATATTTTTTTTGTTTCTCTCTACCCTAAGGTTGGCTGGAAGAAATTGTATTAGCAATAAGTTCTCCCTTTGTACTAATTTTCATCTTCGATCCTGTACAATCCAATGACTTATTTATGTAATTGGTGCAATAAAGTGTTTATTCATATTCATACAGTAATATTAAGTCTGCCCTGACTTGTGGGGTACCTCCGTGTGGTCTAGTTAAGATGTTTGCCTGTGATCCGGAGGTCGCGGGTTCGATTCCCACCTGAAGCATACTTTGTTTAGTTGTTTTCAGTTTGGTTAGAACATTGCAAGCGTGAATCACCTGATTGTCTGATAATAAAGATGATTCCGTGCTTCGGAAGGCAAGTTAAGTAAAAAAATTGTTGGCCGTCATTTTTCAGGCTGCAAATAGCAATACATCACACAATCTGGAGTAATAGCCCCTAACCGTTTTGTATGTTCCCGGTTCGGGAACGGGAGCCCGACTGGAGATAATGCCGGAAAAATTACCGCTGACGTAAATTATATTTCACGCGCGCGTGTTTAGATTCTTATTTTAGAGGGTTTTGTAAATAAATATTTTTTTGTTTTGGATAAGAATAAATGTATTACACATATAAGTATAAATAAATAAAGATTTTTCACTCGTGTTTGTTTGTGATTCATAATACCAAACGAATATAGGAACATGACCCGGGTGTGTTAGTGGCCAACACTATCAGATTTTTCAGGCTGCCTAAAGGCATCTGACGTAATAATGCGATTAATAACATTAAATTTACCATTTAAAAAATCCCACGACACATTTTGTTTTGATGGTGACGGTTGACTGATTTAAATCGCACATATTATTTGCAGACATTAGGTATTTTCCCCACTTACACCCCCAGAGCTTTGTAACAGCTCAACCGATACATACATACATATAGTTACGTCTTTGTCCCATACGGGGTAGACAAAGCCTAGGGCCATAAAACCTTTGACCACGTTTAGCATGATGATAGTTGAAACAGGAAATCAATAGTGATGGGTTGCTAGCCGCATCGCCTATGTCATGATTTCCCCATTCGGCGATTCCCTCAGACGACTTTTACGGCTTGCGCGGGAAGAGAAGCAGCTGGTACATTGTTGTTCTATGTTTATCTTTGTCTCCCAGACCAGTATGGAAGGATCATAAATACACACACCATCCTCTGTAAGTACCTATAGTTGAGAAGTTGAGTGACCCTGGGTTCCACAGCGACTGCTGAGTACGCAACCGGAAAAGATCTAAGATGATAGAGAGAACCAAATTTATCTGTCTCATATTTACGATCACCCAGGTGATTCAATCCGACATGCGCCGGGGCGGCGGGAATTCGAACATTCACTTGACAATATCAAGTTTGACGGAAATTGAAGAAGATCTCAGATAAAATATGAAATACTGTGAGGTTAGACTTTATCCATTTTAGTAATTTATAGGCTCTGTTCAGATTTTGAGGAAACTATATTAATGCTAGACAAAATCTTTTTTTTTTTACTTTTTAAAGTAATACCTGGAAGACTATTATTTTTGAATTTGTTTGTTTTATGTATAAAAGTGTATAATTTACACACCTTTGGCAGGGGTAAAATGTAATTGAAATTTTTTAATTTAACATCTTGTATACATACATTTTAAGCAAATAAATTGATTGATTAATTGACTAAAAAATCTAAATCGAAAGAACTTAAATATTGTACCGACTCCACAAATAAAGCTGGTAAGGTAAAGGAAAAGATTTTGACGTCAAAAATCAGCCAATTATTTTTTTATAGTTAATAACTCGATTAAAGAATATTCGAACTTTATTTTATATTCAAATCGTGGAATTTGATGGAACATAGAAATAGATTTAAAACAAATCTGCGGGAAGAAATTTCTATAGAAATAAGTGGCACCCTTACCCTTTGTATTTGAGAGTACATTAATTAAATAAATAAATAAACAAATACATATATTTCAGGTCAACCACATAACACTCTTATGTAGGCTTCGCAAAAATCGAGTAAATAACTAAGTAAAGCTCAAATAAAAAAAAAATTATAAAAAGAATTCCAAGTGTCGCTATTTATAGTGCTTTATTGTAGAATTTTGTAGAGCTGCTACGAGGTACAGCTTCGTAGAACTGCTACGTTGTAGAACTTCGTAGAACTGCTACATTGTAGAGCTACTACGTCGTAGAGCTTTGTAGAACTACTACGTTGTTTATATGTGATTACGATGATCAATAAATCATTAAAATGTTGTAATAGTCAAAACTGATAGACCTTATTAAATAATTATTTTTTTATAATTTAAAATATAAGAACTGTATTTTGATTAATTAATTAAATTTAGTTTCTCAGAAACATTTAATAACGATTTAATTTTAATTAATTATTTAACTACATTTAGTTAATCACAAACATTTAATACCAATAAATGTTCTTGATTTTGTGTCAATTTGCTTAAAAAAATTTCAAGCTTAATCTCTGTGTCTTCTTAGCGGTTTCCCGGTTGCTTTTTAAGATAGCTGTTTTCAAGCCCAGGGTTCACTTTCCTGCTTTTACTAACTAATAAATTCCATACAAAATCCTAACGCAGTCGCTAGCGTTTACAAAATCTCATACAAGGGGTACTGTTTCAACTACCATCATACTAAACGAAGTCTTAGGTCTGATGGCCCAATGCTCTGTCTACCCCGTATGGGATATAGACGTAACTTTATGTATGTATGTATATTGTTAACAAACAATTTACATTCCTTCGTAATATGTTGCTGTTATGTTGTCACACAAATCATACGTGGCGCAATGCGGTGTGGCTTTGTGCTGTCTCGCTCTGTTGTTTGAGAGAGAGGGAGAGGGAAAGGTTTGGAGGCTGGCATTGGATGAAGATTTATGGCAATCTAAAAGTCATGTAATAAGGTGAAAATTAGATACAGAACAAATAAATAAATAGGGTCAAATCACACAGTTGAGTTAGCCCCTTTCTACTCTGTGAAAGAATATCTTAGTTCATAGTTTGTTTGTCTCTTTTTTGACTATTTAAATGTCTGACAAGGTACAGATGTATTTCATTTGTTGAAAAAAAAATATGCAATTTATTGTAGTGAATAAATGAAATATCATCCAGCAGATCCAAGAGAGAAAACGAGAAGAATACAATTTATATCTGTTGATTGCGTTAACTTGTATATTTTTTTCTTATTTTCGAGCCAAAAGATGTAAATCTGAGTACACGTCATGAATTTTATAATGATACCTTTATGCATTTCTGAGAAAAAAATCTGAATAGACGGATAACAAAGTGATCCTATGGTTCTACGTTTTTTCGATTTGTGTTTATACTCAAACGCTACTCAATTTTGAGAGCTTTTCAAGTATCATTTTGTCACTGTCATATCGCTGACGTTCAGCGCGACAGCATGATACTTGAGTAGCTCAAATTAAGTAGCGTTTGAGTATTCAGGCAAGAATCCTCTAAAAATAAGTACCAAACAAAGATTTATTTAGTTAATTGTAATTCTAAAACAAAATAATTGAATAAACACAAATTCTAAATTCAATTACCGGATAGGTCGCCAACCGACGAGTTAATTATTCAATAAAATTCGCAAACACGGTTAACAACAACGCTTCAATCTAAAATGGGGCGGCAACGACACAGTGTGAATTTGCATATCCATTACTAACTTCTAAAGTAACATAGGTGTAGTCCACACATGTGACCGATGTGAGAAGAACCGGTTTTTTCATCATTTAAGAGGTGAACTATTGTCGGTGGAGTTACTTATATTCTAGTCTATTATTAGCTAGTTTAATGTTTTAAATTTCTCTATAAAAGTGCTAAATTATGGCGTATATAATCCTTTTGATGAAGAACTAGGGTACATTTAACGCTGAACGACCAAACGCGCGGTTTGAGCACATTTTCTTAAAGAATTATCAGAGTTAAACATACGCTATTAATCATGGCCCTGATTTGGCGAAATTGATTATTACAATGAAGCGACTATCGGCTGACCTCCGTATCCCTTTTTACAGAGAAACCAGACCAACAGGAACATGACCCGAGTGTTTTAGTGGCCAACACTGTCAGATTTTTCAGGCTGCCTCTGACAATCTGTCAGATTTTTCAGGCTGCCTCTGACAATCTGACATAGTCTAACGACTGCCATCTACCGATAACAGCCGGGACCAATATCTTAACGTGCCTTCCGAAGCACGAAGGGGCTCAAGATAGAAATGCCGTTAATGGCGACCAATCTAAATACGCCGTCGCCATCGCTTGACGCGCACTATCGTTACGAACACGCGCGCCGCGCTAAGCTATCGAACCCCAATATAGATTTTACACACATTTTTATAATCCATACTAATATTATAAATGCGAAAGTCTGTCTGTCTGTCTGTCACCTCTTCACGGCTAAACTGCTGGACCGATTGTGAGGAAATTTGGTAGGGATGTAGTTAACGACCTGAGGTCAAACATAGGCTACTTTTTGGCACGATATAACCGAGTCCCACGCGGGGCGGAGCCGCGGGGAACAGCTAGTAATTAATATTTAAAACCAAAAACAACTAGAAATATATTAATTTAAACATTTTAATCCAACAAACGCAGCGCTTGTAAATAGAAACGATAATTTTTCATGGCAGCACCGCATTCCTCTTCAAATTCCAGTGCGAGTTCGGCCCTGGCAGATAACCAAAATGGCCGCCGTTTAGATAAGAGTGCAGGCCGCATTCAGTGATGGACGGGTTTTTTAAACTGTTGACTCTGGTTTTTATTGTGTACTAGCTGTTGCCCGCGGCTCCGCCCGCGTGTAGGTCGCTTTTCGCGTAACTTGTGGAAAATACAACTATCCAGACCTATAGTTAAATCTATAGTATCCTATTCCCGTGCCAATTTTATAAAGCCATTACATTGCTACGATATCAAACTGAAAATATTAACTTTCATACTATCACATCTTTGTCTCTAAAAGAGTAGACGCAGCCTATTAAAGGGTCATTTGGACCTAAAAGCCACTCCTAAAGTTATAGTGGGCGTGAAAAGTGGAGAAAATCTCAATAAAAAGTGATAAGTTAGTTAAATTAAACCTTACGACACGACCGTATGTTCCGTCAAACAACAACTGAACTGACTTGCCGATTTGATTATTTTTTAAACCAAAGCCAAACTAAACCAACCAATCAATTCAAATAGCTTACAATACAACACAACAAACGACCAATAAACAAACCAACCAATAGTACTAAATCAACAACCAAATTTTTTTTTTAATAATTCAAATTAATTGCCGTAAGGAAAATTTTCAATCTGCTATACCATATGCGAAAAAATAATTAAAATAAAGTCAGCGCCATTTATTGATTTTTTTTTTGGTTTTGTTACTCTTCTTTAATCGCTCCGTATCAGTTTTTTAGAAAAATATTTAATGTATAGACACTCGATTTTTACTGTCCTATTATTTGTATAGATAGATAAGTATAAAATACTGATATATTAACGGACTTAACGCTAAGAGCGTTCTCTACCAGCCAACCATTTGATTAATCTTCTTCTTCAATGTCGTCAATGACAAACTATTAGATTTGATTTGATTGCGGTTGCAATATCGTTTATTCGTTCCTTTTCAAAATTAAAATAAAAGTAAGAAAATAATTCTAGAAAACAAATAAAAAACGAAAACAGAAAATTATTGTTTATGGCAGGATTCGATCCAGCTACTTCCAGCTATTTCTTGAAACATTTATTTACTAAAATATTAAAAGCAAAACTATAGAATTCTAAAAAACTAATACAAAACGAATAAAAAGTAAGTAAACAAAAAGTCATGTTTAGCAGGATTAGAACCCTCTACTCAAAAAAATAATTTGCGACCTCTACCGATAGGCCAACATGCGTTTGTTAGTAATTGGCGAAATTTCAAATGGAATTTGTCTATAGGTACGCAAATTCACCCCTTTTTTTGATGTAAGGGTTGGAATCGTGAACAACCCTTTCTTATGTGGGCAGTATATAGTATAATGAAGACACTAACCAAATTTCACGTTTATGGCTTTTATAGTTTCGGTTTTTGTGATGATAAATTAGTTAACCTCCCTCTTTTTACCATTCGTTACTCTCCATTAGTAATTTTTGTTGAGAAGCATTCTTGCCAAGTTTCAAGTACATCAGTGAAGATTTTAATTTTTATTCATACAAACTTTGCCCTCAATTTTAACCCTTTTAGGGGTCTAATTTTGAAAAATCCTTTCTTATCTGAGCACTACGTATTAGCATAAAACTTCGGTCCAAATTTCAAGTTTATAGCTTTTATGGTTTAGACTGGGCGTTCATTTATCAATTGCCCTTGTTCTTTTATATATATATAGAAATTATATTAATCTACTAACTAATTAGAAATGTATACAAATATACTTAAAGACCTACAATTTATTTGAGAAACCTTACAATATATTTAAGATATCCAACTAACTTATGGAAAATAATACAAAGATTTACCTATTTTCAAACTACTATTTGAAATCCGGAATCCGGAATCCGGAAAAAATATTTTCAAGCTTAAATTAAACGAATCAATGAGTAGCCCAAAACGCAGACATTAATCTATACATACAATATAATGCCACAATTACCACTCCATACTCCAATCAATTCCAATTTAATTTTATTATTTTATATTTAGCAGGTACCAAATCGTCTAAACACAATATCAAATCGTTAGAAAAGCAAAAAAAAAAAAAATGTTTTATTTATTTTGAAATCTCAATTACTACACATGATGATTAAATGCGAACGACAAACCATATCGACTTTTAAAATGTATGGTGGCGCCATCTAATGACACATTACTGAACTTATAATATTAACAAATAAATAAAACCTTTGCACTCTGTTTTCTATTATGTATTGTATCCTATTACATGTACATACAATACAATTCAATACAATACAATACAAAATATTATACCAAAAGACATTTTCAATTTTAATTCCATGTATCTCACTTCAAAAATGACAATGTTTCATACAAACTGGCAACCCCTATTTCACCCCTATAGGGGTGTAATTTTCAAAATCAATTGATGCATTATTATTTTTTACCAATTACAAATTCAAATTAAAAATTTCATGTGTCTCACTTCAAAAATGACAAAGTTTTATACAAACTGGCAACCCCTATTTCACCCCTATAGGGATGTTATTTTCAAAATCAGATTGATGCATTATTATTTTTTACCAATTACAAATTCAAATTAAAAATTTCATGTGTCTCACTTCAATAATGACAAAGTTTCATACAAAATGGCAACCCCTATTTCACCCCTTTAGGGATGTAATTTTCAAAATCTGTTTGGTGCATTATTATTTTTTACCAACTTCAAATGTAAATTAATAATTTCATGTATCTCACTTCAAAAATGACGAAGTTTCATACAAACTGGCAACCCCTTTTTCACCCCTTTTTCACCCCTTTAGGGGTAAAATTCCCAAAAGTCCTTTCTTAGCGGACGTCTCTTAGTCACAATCTACCTTCCTGCCAAATTTCATCTTCATCGGCTTAGCAGTTTTGGAGATTTCGTGATGAGTGAGTGAGTGTTTTTCGCTTTTATATATATAGAAGATAGAAGATATGCAAAAGAGAATACATTTTTGGGGCATTTTAAAATGGACATTTTTTTTCTAAATTTTATTTACACTCACTTGAAATTCTTAAACTAGGCAAGTACTCCTTTTTGTTTATTTTAACAAGCAACCAGGCATACGGCATGATGGTAAGTGGTCACTGTTTCTCTTATTGTAGCGTTTTCCCGGTTTCATTAAACTCTGTCCGTCTAATGCTCAATATATCACTACTTACTAAGGTACTTTGACTAATAGGTTATTGAATATCAGGACTTGACATTATTTAGTAGAGACATCAGCCCTTCTTATAAATGCAACTGTTAAGGAATCCGCCACTCGTCGAAAAAAGATTCAACCCCTACTTTATACTGCCAAATAAGAAGTAGTTTATTATTACCTTTTTAAAGACTAGACGATTATTTGAAAATCATATAAACATTACAAAACTCGGTGAAACCAATTAAATGTTTTGTTTACTTTCACTATATTTAATTTTTTTTGTTTATTTGTTTGATTAATTTATTTAATTTTATGTTCAACTTTATTGTACTAAAACAAAAGAAAATACAAAATCATAACAATTTTAATCAAAAAATTCTGATAAATTGTACATTTTATGCAAATGAATGATTTGATTTTGATTTGAAAATTTATTTCTGCAATCTCAATTCGCTCTTGGCCGTTTGCAGCTTTTGCCCCAGTTACCTTGCTCGTTCAAATATTGAACTTTACCGAAGCTTTTTAGCAGCTTTCCCACAAGTTGCCGCTTTGACTCGCCGGACTTTACTTCCTGTTTCATTTGCTGTTAAATACCTTAATTAGTATTGTAGCTCTCTCTGAGGTTCAGTGGTTAAGGCGTTTACCTGTAGACCCGAGGGTTGTGGGTTCGATTCCCACGGCATACTTTGTTTGGTTGTTTTGAGTTTGGTTAGGACATTGCAGGTTTGAATCACGTGATTGTCTGATAATAAAAATAATTCCGTGCTTCGGAAGGCACTGATTTATTATTATTATTATCATTATAATTTCCCGACTGCCAATTAGTAGTCGTTAAAGGAACCCACATCATAGGACAAAAGGCGGTTTCGAATAAATCTGATAACAGGGTATGTAATTTTCAATAGGGCGTGATACGGGCCATGTAATTTAAAAAAAATAAAAAATAAATAAGAAACAAATTAAAAAACAACAAAAATCTTAAAATAACCCGCTAAGTCTTTTAGTTTAGTGCGGCGGTACGGAACCCACAGAGCGCGAGTCCGACTCGCACTTGGCCGATTTATTTATAAATTTTAGAAACACACGCAGACAGAATAATAAGCATTAGCTTAACAAAAGATAAAACCAAAGGAAAATTTCCAAAAGAAATATTAACAAAAAGGGTTAAATTATTAAAATCCCTGAACTGAAATCCTCAGTAATTAACTTCACCTTCACAAATGCTAATTACGGCTTCCGAAAAGCTCCTTTGTTCTAGTTCTTTGACAGAGGCTTGCGTACCTAACTAACTACTGCCTATAGCTTCGTTTGTTTTACCTGATAATGAAAAACTGAGTTATTTTATAGAAATTAAGTTTATTCGAAGCCAGTGTAATAACGTACAACCATTGACGGTGCAGAGATCACAAGAAGAGCGGGAAAACTTTTGACATTGACACATGCATGACGTTTGGGTGCGTTCTATAAATTCTTCATCCTCCCATAGACGCACACAAGCCCATTTTTAAATTGCAGTGTCTTAGCTTTGCTTGTGGTGTAGCCTTGGTTAAGACATCAGCCACCATGTCGCCAGTGCCTATGTAGTGGATAGCAATCCTCCCAGACTGCGCCTTATCTCGAACAAAGTGGTGACGAATGTCGATATGCTTGGTTCTGTGCCTGAAACTAGAAAGATCTGTAAGCTTGATTGCACTTTGATTGTCACAATAAAGGGTGACTGGTACGAGAGTCAAATTTGGCCAAAACTCTTCCAACATTTGTTTTAGCCACATTGCCTCTTGAGTGCAACTTGAAAGAGACATATATTCCGCTTCAGTAGTGGATAGTGCAACTGTTTGCTGCCTGCGGGAATTCCAAGAAATTGCACCACCTTGATGAATAAATATGTAACCCGTACATGATCTTCGATCATTTTCATTACTGCCCCAATCTGCATCACAATAGCCATGCAATATTTCTTCCTTACTATCTATCTTATAATTTAATGTTAAATCTTGTGTTGATTTCAAATATCTTAAAATTCTTTTTAGACCATTCCAGTGTTGTATCTCTGGTCTTGAATTAAACTTGCTCAGTGTGTTCACAGCGTAACATATGTCAGGTCTATTACCTTGCGACAAATATAATAGGCATCCAACTAATTCTTTATATGGGTAAGTATTTCCAATAGTCTCTTCATTCTCATTTTTCACAAACTGTGTCTTCGGTTCAATTGGTACTGCCACACCATTACAATTAGACATGCCAAACCTTTCTAAAATCTCCCTTATATAATTCTTTTGGTCGATACATAATGTTCCATTTTGTCTATCTCTTGATACATGCCAACCCAAACAATACTTTAGTTCACCTAAGTCTTTCATCTCAAATTTAGACATTAATTTTTCTTTTATAAATTTCTTCATATCTTTTGAACTATTAAATAAAATCAAATCATCTACATATACTGCTAAAAATGTTAAATCTGAATTATTCTGTATTCGATAATAAATACAAGGATCAACCAGTGATTGTGTTAGACCGATCTCTTTCAATGTACTATCCAACTTCTTATTCCATTGTCTACTTGCTTGTTTTAAGCCATAAAGAGATTTCTTTAATAAGCATACTTGTGATTTGTTTTCTTCAAAATTTGGAGGTTGAAACATATATATTTCTTCTTCTATGTCGCCCTGAAGGAAGGCTGAGACAGCATCCATTTGTTCTATATCCATATTATATTTAACTCCCAATGACAGTAGGAGTCGCAGAGATGTATATCTGATTACCGGTGAATAAACTTCATTGTAATCAAAGCCTTTCCTTTGTGCACAGCCTTTTATCACAAGCCTAGCTTTGTAATTTACTATCTCACCTTTTTCATTCCTTTTTCTTTTAAAAACCCATTTGCAGGATATAGGTTTCTTTTTAGGTGGCAAATCACACAATACCCAAGTATTATTCTTCTTTAATGAAATAAACTCTGAATCCATGGCTTTCAGCCATTGCTGTGACTCTGGTCCAGACAGAGCCTCTTCAAGGGTTAAGGGGTCCTGGATTAATGCCATACACGCATATTCAATCCCATCTGCTTCATCCTCAGTATTACCTAACCATCTCCGTGGTCTAAGGTTTACATAAGAATCGGGAGAATCAGTGAGTGTACAATCAGTGCTAGGTTCATATGTAGGATCTTGATTCTCAGTTGAATCTCTTGTTGAATCAAAACTTTCATCAGAACTAACAGTAGACTCATACGTATTATCAACAGCAGGGCTGGAAGTGGAGGTCCCTTCAACTTGACTGGTAGATTTTTCTAGGTCTAATGGTATTTGTAATCTAGTAGAAGGCATCTTTGAATCTGGCAATATTGCATTTTGCTGGCAGTCTTCTATAAATATCACATTCCTGCTCTTAGTAACCTTTTTAGTGTGTGGATCCAACAGTCTGTATCCCTTGGTATTCTCACAGTACCCAAGCAATATCATTTCAGTAGATTTTGGATCCCACTTCAGTCTCTTCTCTTTCGGCACATGCACCATGGCTTTACAGCCAAAGATTCTTATATGAGAAATATTTGGTTTGTTACCTGTCAATTTCTCCAGTGGTGTCATGTAGTTAAGAACACGAGTTGGGGAACGATTAATTATATGAGCAGCTGTCTCCACTGCCTCTGCCCAATATCTCTTTGGTAATTCAGCATCAAAAAGCATGCACCTGGCTCGTTCTGCGAGTGTGCGGTTCATGCGTTCGGCTAACCCGTTTTGCTCCGGGGTATATGGTGCTGTTGTCTGATGCCTGATACCATGACCTGCCAAGTAATCAGTCAGTTGTTTATTTATATATTCTAAACCATTGTCTGTCCGTAATATTTTTATTTTATAATTAAATTGATTTTCCATTTCCTTTTTATAGAGTTCAAATACTTGTTTAATATTAGTTTTATTTTTTAGAAAATATACATTAACTTTTCTAGAATAATCATCTACAAAAGTGATGAAATATTTAGCTGCACCCATTGATATAGTCTCCATGGGGCCACACAGATCAGAATGTATTATTTCCAATGGAGCACTTGCCCTAGTGCCAGTATTACTAAATGGAAGTCTAGTCTGTTTTCCTTTCAAACAGGTTATGCAATTATTTTCCTGAATTTCTGTAGAATTAATTAATTTTACTCCTTGAGTACATAGAGGCAATCTGTTGACATCACTATAATTTAGGTGTGCCATTCTCCTATGCCATATATCTACACTATGACTATCTGAGGTTGAAACAAATGCATTGACCTTATATGTATTTAACTTGTACATGTTATTAGTTAGTCTCGCCGTTGCTACAAGTTCTTTATTTTTATTAAATATTTCACAACCAGTTTTATTAAATATAACTTGACAGCCATTTCTCGATAACTGACTAACTGACAACAAGTTAGCGCTTAATTGTGGTACATATAATATATCTCTTACCTGAATGTGGTTTACTTTGCCATTTTTATCTAAAAGATCCAGATCTACATTACCAATTTTCTGCACGGTGACGGATGTACTGTTAGCAACCATTATTTGTTGTATCGGAGGTGCCCGGACATTATACAAGCCATCAGACCTGTTGGTCATATGTAGCGATGCTCCTGAATCTACATACCAGTCCACATCATTTATTTGTCCATCTGATGCTGAAAACACTGCTGCAAAACCTTTATCACCATTTTTCTTCTTTGTTCTACAGAATTTACTTATGTGGCCATACTTATTACAACTGTAGCAACGGGGACCACTGGGCTTATTATTTTTATAATCATTTTTGGGAGTATTTTTGTCATGCTTTGTGTAAAGAACAGAGACGTTTGTATCCTTGACTTCCTGAAGTAATTTAGTCTTTATTGAGTCTGTACATATCTTTACACCGGAGCTCTCAAGTCCCATGATCATTGGTTTGTAAATATCCGGCAAACCAGCCAACATTAGAGTGCCCAACCACTCATCATCGACATTAAACCCTATATTTCTCAATTTGTGAGCAGTGGTTACAATTTTGTTCACATAGTCTTCAATGCTTGAACAACTATCCAAAGTTGTGTTTACTAAATCTCGGAGCAAACCAACTTTTCTTGTTAAACCCGAGTCTTCAAACGCATTCTGTAGATTAAGCCACACCTCACGAGAAGTCTTTGCTTCCTGAACATGGATATAATTTATCGGATCCACGAGCAATATAATTTTCGACTTTGCTTTGAGGTCGCGTTTCGGATCTACAGCTTTATCGGCGGGTTCCACACATTCCCAAAGATCTTCGTGCTGTAGGTACGTCTGTACAGCGAATTTCCATGTGCTGTAGTTCTCTCTTCCCATCAATTTATCTATTTGGATGTTGGACATAGCCATTTCGGTACAATGAGATTGCAATTTGCTATGTCCACCTAAAAATCAAGAAAAACACTCCGCGGAACTTAAAATCTTTACGGAAATAACTTACTGCCCTACAAATATGGGTCTGGGCCCATAACCTAATGAAAAACTGAGTTATTTTATAGAAATTAAGTTTATTCGAAGCCAGTGTAATAACGTACAACCATTGACGGTGCAGAGATCACAAGAAGAGCGGGAAAACTTTTGACATTGACACATGCATGACGTTTGGGTGCGTTCTATAAATTCTTCACCTGATTTAAGCTACAATGGTCACAATGTTGATATTGTGGTCTGACTCCCGTAGCCTTTTTAATAGCTAAACCAGACCAATAGGAAAATGATCAGGGGACTTAGCCAAAGTCACAATCGCAAAACGTTATCGAGGTACGACAAGAACAAAATGTATGGGATTGACATAAGATTGACCACGTGATTTACCGCAGCTTATGTCCATCTAATACATTTTGTCTTTATCGACATTCCTTTAGAAATTGTCACTTGGCTACGGGTGCTGGGTATGTTAGTGGATATTGTCAGTACAATGTTATTTTTTACAACTTTTAGTAAATTTAATCTAACATTTTAAATAAGTACCTATATCTTCCTCCTCCTTTCGAGTAGGCGTCACGGTCAATCGACCATGCACACCCTGGTGTCAGAGTACTTCGGAACCATCCCTCGGCCTCTGACGTGGTTCCATTAACGACTACCACATGGCAGCCGGGACCAACGGCTTAACGTGCCTTCCGAAGCACGGAATCATCTTTATTATCAGACAATCATGTGATTCAAGCTTGCAATGTCCTAACCAAACTGGAAACAACTAAACAAAGTATGCTTCCCGTGGGAATCGAACCCACGACCCCCGGGTCAACAGGCAAACGCCTTAACCACTGGACCACGGAGGCAGTTACCTATATGAAAAGATATGTAAATAAATATTTTTATTAATTTAAATAAACAAAAATTCTAGTAACTAGAATCATCAAACAAAAAAACATATGAAAAACTCTTTCAAACAAGATTTATTTGCTATCAAATATTTCACGCTCTCCAACTTTTTTAAAACGTATCATATTTCGACGAAATTAAGGTTGACTATCCAATCGATACACAAAAAAAATAGAACCGTATTTTTACACAATATTCGAACAGCTCTTCCATTTTATTTAAAAAAATATCTTATTTTTTAGGTATTACGGTATACTTTCGTTTCGCCTAAGACGGACAAATATCACAACTGTATTTCGATATAAAATATTTGTTTGAAAAAGAGTTTTGTGCCTATAATGTCAAGGTAGAATGTTGTATGGTTTTGCTTTGATATTTTTCACAGGTTATCCTGTTTCCCGAGATAGGATGAATCGGGTGCGATTTACTTAGCATCCGGTATTTCTACCGAATACATTATAGGCACCTTGATTTATTTTAAATTTTATCTCTACTTCATTGTCAGAATCGGTTTAGTCGTCAGGATAATAATATCTTTTTATTCTCAGACTTGGATTAACCGTTCAACTAATTTGTTTGTTGGTTTATTTATTTGTTTGTTACCTCATCACGCTTTATCTACTGAACTAATCTGCTTGATCGCATACGCATAGTTAGGAGTACTGAGGACATAGGGTACTTTTCATCCCTGGAAAAAGCTCTGTTCCCGAAATTCACCCAGGTGAAACCGCGGGCAAAAGCTAGTTTCTTATAAGACATACTTATTATAAATGCGAATCATTGTCCTGTCTATTTGTCTATCTGTCTGCCTGTGATTTTCACTGAAAAAGTAAAAGACCGGGGGTCAAACATAGGTTACCTACTTTTGGCGCGATATAACCGACGCGGGCGCAGCCGCGAGCACCAGTTGGTATTATATTAGTTGGCAGTCAAGCATACGATCCACAATAAAACGCGGTCACCGTAGCCTATCTTGAATGTCTAGCGTCCTACTAAATTGCGGCCGAAGATTTTTCGTCACAGTAATTTCACTGCCTCATTCACCTTTAAAACCAGGGTGTACATGGTCAATTGACACAATAATTCGAGCACTGCTGTTTAAAAGCAGAAATACACCTAAGACATATATAGGACAAATCACACAGATTGAGTTAGCCCCAAAGTAAGTTCGAGACTTGTGTTATGGGATACTAACTCAACGATACTATATTTTATAACAAATACATATATAGATAAACATTCATTTACCGATCACAAGCAAAATATACACGCACACCAGTCAAGCAGTATGACCGGCGATCTTATTCTTTTGGCTGATATAGTTGCCTGTCAGTTGACACTCCGGTTGGTGCTATGATCTCAAAAAAGAAACAACTTAACTATTTTTATGATAGTTTTTTCAAGTGCAACGGTTAGTAGAGTTTTTGATGCACTTAAAGTTTTAGTAACGAGTTCTTAAAGTATATCAAACTTAAAGCTAGAGATAAGCCAAAGTGTTCAAAGTTTTTCTTCATTCGATAATCTTAGATAGCGAATAGGTTTATCTATATTATTTAAGACGACATCTTTGTGAACATTAACGCCACCATCAACTAAATAATCATTATTGTAAACACAAGTTATCAAAAATCCGTGTTATGTAGTTAAAGGTTCTGGATCTGAAGTTCATTTTAATCATATTAAATTAGAGGTATAGTTCCATATAGTTACAAATTGCAAAACTGCTAAAAGTGGCCGTTTTATAGCAATATTGCAATTTGTAACTTTAGCGAATTATAATTAAATAATTTAATATGTTTAAAATTAACTTCAGACCCAGAACCTTAACTACATAACACGGATTTATAATAACTTGTGTTTTCAGTGAATAAAAATGATGGTGGCGCTAGTGTTCACCGAGGTATCGTCTTAATAGACAAACGGGGGTACGGCTGATCTGTTGGTGAGTGGTTACCGTAGCCTCCAACACTAGCAAGACACCCCTATATTTTGGCGGATTCTACAAGCAATATTTTCACGGTCCAGTGGCTTGCGTTTTCCTGGAGTCGTAAGTTCAACTTCCGTGGGAAGCATTCTTAATTTATTTTCAGTTTGGTTGGGATGTTACAGTCTCGAATCACCTGATAATAAAGTATGATAATAGAGATGATTCCGTGCTTCGGAAGGCGTTAGCCGTAGCTGCCATATGGAAGTCGTTAAAGGAATCACAACAGAGGTCGAGGGGCGGTTTCGTAGAACTCTGATACCAGGGTGTGCATGGTCGATTGACCTTGTAACCCATGATATGATGATGAATATTTACTATACTCGTAAATACAAGAGGTAGACCAAGAAAGAATTATTTGGAACAACTAAAGGAAAAGTTGTGAGTCGTGTCGTATGAGGATGTGAAAAGGCTAGCGGGAGATAGAGACACTTGGAAGAGACTCCACCAACAAGAGAACAGCTCTTAAATTTAAGATAGACTACAAATCGCGCGACAACTCGGACAAACCGAGGGCAATAGCTAGTCTCAAATATTATAATGTAATCTGTATTCATATTGCATATTTATGCTTACAACTCTTGTCTTGTATTGTACCAAAAATGTCAAATTATCATATAAATGGGGTCACAAAAATTAAAACAATAGCATAGGGGTTGTTTAACATTTAAACAGAATAATATAACATATTAGCTGTAGCCCGCGACTTCCCATTACTACGTTCCCGTTTTTGTAGGAATTTCGGAAATTCTGGGAATTACCAAGGAATCCTCCTTTTCTTTTATATAAAGTTTATCAATGTCAATAACCAACACACAAAAAAAATAATTATCTAATTTGTTGCATTCGTTTGAAATCAAACATGCCTTCTTCATTCAAATGACGATAACTTTTTCTAATAAACCGATTTTGATGAAACAAACTTTAGATGCTCTTCCGCGTTGAAACAAAACAATTGGTGAAAGTTTGAAGCAAATCAGTTCAGTACTTTCCGAGATAAGCGTGATCATATATACAGACAAACAGACACAGACAGACAATAAATAAAATATTATTTTTTTTAGTAATTTTGACTAAAATGGATAGAGGGAAATTTAAAATAAGTGATAGAAAACTTATTTTAAATTTCCCTCTATCCATTTAAGTCAAAATTACTAAATGTAAAGACAAAATATTTTTACTATTTTATTATATGTATAGAAAATAACTATTTCCCACTTTATTTCAATGATAATTTCCAATGCAATGATTGGTAATATTCAACATTCCATGTAACATTGTAACATTGACTGTAAACTATATCGGATGATTTTCGATACTGCAGCGAGACGTTCCATTATTGAAATACTATTTTAATAAAATGCAATGCTGCAATTCATTGAGCAAACAGCATTGGTTTAAAACATTTTCAATGAATAATTGAGATATTACAGAAAATACTCAATTATTTAATTGTTAATCTATATCTATAGGTATTTTTTACACATAATGACATATATGGGATACAATATAAAACACACACCAACGATTATAAACTGTTTTATATCAGAGTTAATTTACTATTGTAATAGTATTATTGTAGCTAATGGTCTTCCTATAAATCAATAAATAAATAACGATTAACGTACCTTTCGAAACACGGAGGAGCTCATGACAGAAATGTCACTAATGGCGACCAATCCAAACATGGCCGCACACTCGCCGTCGCTTGACGCGCACTATCGTTACAAAGACGCGAGCCTCGCTAGGCTATTGAGCTCCTCGACGTGGATCTAGACACGCGGCAGCGTGTCAAGCCAAGTTCAAGCAAAGGAACTGGCTAGCCAGCGCCGAGTGTAATATTACACGAACCACTTGGAGCCACTTTTGACCCTTCTATAACTCGAAACCTCTTTAATGTAAACACATAAAACTACGTGTGTTTAATAAGATCCATCAGGACATGTAGAAGCCCAAATTTCATGAAGCTAGCTCAAACGGTTATAAAGATATGAAGGTCAAAAAGTTGTAAATTTTAGCACTGACTGACTGACTTATAGTACCTAAACCTAACCTACTTCCAGATGACCTAGAAGGATGAAATTTGGAATCCAGCTCGGAAATTATGTGTAAGCGTAGGAAAAAATCAAAAAATAAAAAAAAGTCAAAAAATAAGTGGTGTCCCCATACAAAAAACTTGTAATACCTACGCGCTAAACAACCGGCCAACAACGGTGTGTCGTCAGCGGCGCGCGGCAGCACACCAGCCAATCAGCGTCACGCTCTTACTTATGGTACAAAATTATAAGCGGTAGCGATTTACTTAAAATTTAGCGGGTCGGTTGGTTTATACCTGCATAGTAGTTATCTTATAGTCCACGGCTCACTAAATTAACAAAGATCAGTGCCCAAGGTTCGTTTCTCTGATTTCTTTTGAAAATAAGAAATAATATTTTAAGGTATAAATTTGTTAGTTCGAACTCTTTGTACCCTAAAAGAAACTCCAATGTGTATGTATACCAAGGTCAAGGCAATGGCGAAGTCTTATTGGTACCGATATATGTATGTATTGACTAGTCTAAGAATGCTGCTTGAACTCGCTCGCGCCTTGCACTTGTGCGCGGCTCACAGCGCTATACGACTTAAAATGCGAACGAACCAAAGTATGCTCTTAGCGGCGCTCATTCGCGCCAGAGTCCTTGTTATGCCCGGTTGTTTAGCGGAAACCCACCTATTAGATTGCGTTTAATGCTGCGTCGTTCGACTAAATTTATTTGAGTTATAGCTGGAATAGTCCAGATATAAATAATTCCTTTTAAGTATTGTACTTTAACGGGATTTGTGAGTTATTTAATATTACGTAAATCGTTTCTTTCAAAACCTCATTTGTTTGTAGCTCTTTTAGGTTAATTTGTCACTTGTTTATTAGGTAGGACCGTAGGAGTAAGATTCACGTGTAATTGAAATAGGAAGACACAGGAATATTAAACTAGAAAGGACAGGCCTACGTTGCGCTCTCCAGAGTTAAAACCCTAGACGGAGTACACCTTATTAATCTAGACCCTAGTCAAATTAAAGCACAAGATAGTTCGATAATAAAATATAACCGCCTGAGATCGTTATATATCGCCCGGACTTGGCTAATTTAAGCGTAAACAGGAAGCGAATTAAAAAGGTAGCAGATAATGAATGGGCAATGCGTACTATTATCTCTAACATTCAAGAGAATGTAGACAATAGCATAAAAAAGAAAACCACGCAGCGGAAACGCAAAAAAAAACATTAAATAGGAATACTTGCCTAGTTTTCTTTACAAAAAGTAATGATATCCCACCAAAAACATAAATGTAAAAAACGAGAGCCAAGTTCAATACAAAAATTATGCTTGGCGGTGAGCTTCGCCGCAAAAATAATGGCGATCTAAATGAGTGCCAAGTTCTATGCAAAATCGAAATATGTTTTTATAGGAACAAAATAACATTATGAACAAGTATTAAACTATATTTCTTTGCTTTATTAGATACCTATAACAATTGCTGTTGTTTAAAAATGTGAGATCTTGAAGTAGGTTAGATTTGACTTGGCCAGTTTTAAACACAATTAAAATGTTGAATAACTTTATAAAATGACTTATGTAATGAAAACTGGCCAAGTCAAATCTGACCTACTTCAAGATCTCACATTTTTAAATAACAGCAATTGTTATGGGTATCTAATAAAGCAAAGAAATATAGTTTAATACTTGTTCATAATGTTATTTTGTTCCTATAAAAACATATTTCGATTTTGCATAGAACTTGGCACTCATTTAGATCGCCATTATTTTTGCGGCGAAGCTCACCGCCAAGCATAATTTTTGTATTGAACTTGGCTCTCGTTTTTTACATTTATGTTTTTGGTGGGATGTATTCTTCATGAATAGCTTTGACTGAGCAACTCATTAGAAAGCTACGCTCTTCGTCGCTAAATACCTCTTAAGATGTGACATCACAAAGCAAGGGCTTAGATGACTTGAGAATAAAGTAATTGCTACGTTTTAGTTTATCGGGAGAAAGTCTAGCGGGGCAAATGTATTCATAGCGATCGCGCCTGTCAAGCGACAACGAGCGTGGCCTGACTTGGATTGTTCGCCACAAGTGGAATCATCCATGATTTGTAAACAGATAAGCCTTCCGGATGTTCAATTCAAATTCAAATTTTTTTTATTTCAATATAGGACATTCTTATCACTTATTGACGTCAATCATTACTTAAATTAAGTTTACCACCACTTCCAAAGCGCAAGTGGAGAAGAAGCGGCGCCACAAACTCCACTGCAGCTGTTATTATAGTCTAGGTTTTTATTTTTTATTTTTTGGATGTCGAACTAGTGTTGTGTGTAGTGTTGTATGTTTGAGGTTCAATGCCTGTATTGAAGTTACATAGTTTCTTTATTCCACCACTAGCTATCCACCCCGGCTTTGCCCGTGGTACATACATAGCCCTATGTCACTCTGGATGAATTAAACTTTCCAATCGTGAAATATTTTTTGAAATAGGTACAGTGTTTTTATGTTCGCTTTGCCAGTCACTTGCCTGGAGGAATATCATATTTTCAGCTGTTTTTTTTTATATATTTTCAAAATGATAATGATTACTTAATGTCACACTAACTTTGATTGTTTCCATCGCAATGCGCTGCCATCAAGATACAAGACTTATTCCTAGTTCAGCAGTGGTTGCAGAGTTATAGATCGATTGATTAAAATGGATGTTATTTTTTCAATAGAACCTATTAACGTTTATATTTAAAGAAACAGGCCAATAAAAATTTATTTTACTTATTATTGCATCCATCCTCACTACCATGTCCAAACCATCTCAACATCCCTTTTTTTATTTCCGTCACTATATCCTCATTCAAACTACACCTTTTTTTTTTATTTACAATGTCCAGCGATTGACCACGAACCCACCTGATGTTAAATGCAGACGCGGTCTAAGATGGAGCTCGCTGGCACATTAATAGCCTATTCACTCTAGCCTTGAAAAGACACAAATTGTATGTGTCCGGGAATACGTCTGCTGGCAGGGAGTTCCACTGTTTCTCAACTAACACAAAACTAGAAAATTAGGACGAGAAAACTTAACTACACAATACTTGTGAAATTCCAGCAGCTATCAAAACGATACTAAGCCAAGGAAGGCTCTATACACCCGTTTTCACTTTGCACATCGTTAAAATGTCGTTAGTGCCAAATTTTCAATTCTTTACCACGACGGAAAGTAGGTGAATTTCCTTAAAGCATTATTTTATTCAATATTAAGTATGAAAAGATTGGTAGCCTAGCGCCTATCGTAACGATAGCGCGCGTCAAGTGACGGCGAGTGCGCGGCCATGTTCGGATTGGTCGCCATTAGTAGCATTTCTATCTTGAGATCCTCCGTGCTTCGGAAGGCACGTAAGTCCGTTGGTCCCGGCTGTTATCGGTAGATGGCAGTCGTTAGACTATGACAGATGCCTTTAGACAGCCTGAAAAATCTGCCAGTGTTGGCCAATAACACACCCGGGTCATGTTCCTGTAAAAAGGGTTACGGAGGTTCTAGTAGTTCCGCCAAATCAGGACCATGATTAAAAGCGTACCCTGGGCTCTGAAGCGTAAGCTGAAGATGCAACCGGGAAACACGCTCGGATGAAGAAGAATATGAAGATAGGGAGTGTAATATTCATTAACCGGATACAATACTCGCATAGGTGTTAGTAAATAAAATATTTAATGAACTAATAGTGCTACGTCGAAGAACTTCGTAGAACTACTACACAAGTCGTAGTATAGTGCTACGGCGTAGCAGTTCTACGAATACTCGTAGACGCCTACGTGCGTACTGTTTAATTTTTCTATGCTAATAATTGAAAGCATGACTAAATAAATATTTTATACCAGGGTATGCATGCGCGATTGACATTGCAATTTACATAATAAAAGACAAGGAATACATTACAATTTATTTAAATGAAACCTTTTTTATCACAAACACCTTAAAACTTTTCACATTTCTCAAAATTATAAACAATTTGTGAATACGTCAAAGAAAAGCAACAGGAAAATGTAAACCATTGTTTTCTTTTATTTTTTTATTTTGTTGTTTCTTGGGATCGGATTAAGAAACCTTCTAAATCACAGGGGAGATTGCAGTAGTGACATCTAACGGCCCACAGTGAAACAAAACTTATTTAGAAACTGGGTCTTGTACTCATAGATGGCGCTAGTGGGTACAAAATATTTTGTGGTAAATTTCATTTGTTATTTTACTTTTTTATTTGATTTATCGAAAAGGTTAACTGCATCCGTGATCCAGTAGTTAATGCGTTTGCTTTATTACCGAGAGGTCGTAGGGGTCCAAGGCAAGGTCAATTCCCACAGAGAGCATACATTGTTTAGTTGTTTTCATTTTGGATAGTTATTGCAGGCTTTTTTTTTAATACTTTTTACGGCCATGGAAACTAGTCCTTTAAGGCCTTTCTTCAATTAATTAATCTTCTTCAGTTCTACTTTAGTCAAGTCAGTAGTCTAATCTAGTCAAGTGAGTAGTTCTAGTCAGTCAGATGGCTAAGTGAATCGGTGGAAAAATTTCACTTAGCTATAACTTGGGAGATTTTGGTGACAAAGATAAAAGTCACGTAATCAACACTGTATCACTTCCCAACACTCACGCTTGTTCACGAACACTTTGCGAATAATAATCCACCAATATTAAGCCCAAATAGTCGAAAAAAACCTAAGTTTTGGAAATTAAATACAGCGCTGACATAGCGACAGTTTACTTTCCCTCCAAAAACTCTTTATTGCAGGCTTGAATCACCTGACTGTCAAATATTCCGTGCTTCGGAAGGCACGTTAAGCCGTTGGTCCTGGCTGCCATCTGGTAGTCGTTAAAGAAATCATCTCAGAGGCGAGATGCGATTTCGAAGACATGGTTAATCGAAACGAGTTTGGCATATTTTTTTGCATAATATTACTTTGTTATATTTTATTTTTAGCATTCATATATTAATAATAATTTGCACAATGTTTTTAGGTTAGGTTCGGTTAGTAATTTAATGCTTAAATATGATTATACTGATGACTGAAGTCAATACAGAGTCCACAAAGCCATTAGGACTCGGAAAGAAGAAGAATATTACAATTACAATCATGCTTTTGTTATGAATAATAATATTATGCGTTGATATCATTAGTATTTATGGCCTAACCAACCAACTTTTATGTTTTAATTTTTTTATGCAAATGGATAGTGAACCTCGTACAACATATTATCCTACATACATATACATATAATCACGTCTTTATCCCATGCGGGGTAGACAGAGCCTAGGGCCATAAGACCTTAGGCCACGTTTAGCATAATAGTAGTTGAAACAGGAAATCAATAGTGATGGGTTGCTAGCCGCATCGCCTATGTCATGATTTCCCCATTCGGCGATTCCCTCAGACGACTTTTACGTCTTGCGCGGGAAGAGAAGCAGCTGGTACATTCTATGTTTTTCTTTTTCTCCGAGACCAGCATGGAAGCATATTATCCTACTTCATAATAACGTATGAAACTCGCTAACATACGAGTAATTAGATTTTCTGCGTAAACGGCAAGTATTTAGCATGCAAACTCGTCTTCTATGAGAATTATTCAAAAATATTTTTCAACAAGTTAAAAATTTAGCCATTTTAAAAATTTATGCGTTTTTTTACGAGTTTTGCGGAGATTATGTCTTTGTTGTGAAGTCGTAAAGTTGTTGTGAACAAAGCATTTCGATCTTTTTAATGGATAATAAAGAAGATAGTAATTAATTCAGATATAAGGAAGACTCAGAAGGACTAACGTAGAAAAAATGAGGAAAAAAGTAAAAAAAATAAATTCTATAGAAATAAATAGCATTAATTTTCTTATTTTAAGTATCCTATGTTTGTATTTGAAGTGCACATAAATAAAAAAATATATAAATAAATAATAATAAAAAAGTGGGAGTCTTGTCGAATTAGGATGTTTCTAGCCAATTAAAGCGATTCCGGTGACAAGAGCACACTTAATCGGGATGGGATACTTAATGTTAACAAGTAAAATATCAACAGTAAATTTATCAATATCAACATTTCGTGTCAATGACAATGGCAGTCGTTTTAGGCTGTCTCATTTATTGAAAACGTGGAAACTAAATTGAAATTGTCTTTCTAGGTAATTAAGTTCCACTTTAGTATAAAAGACCTACCCGGCCCGGTTTTCATAGATTTAAAAGCTTTGAGCAACACGGCTTCCGCACCGGAAGGAAGTAGCCATACGCTGCGTTACCCTCTGTCAAAGTATAAGACCAAACAGCATATGCAATGTGCTAGTATGTGTAATCTGTACCCAAATTATCTATTAGAATTCCTTTCCTGACATATTTTGTCATTAACTTGCGGCATTTAAGATAAAGTGCCGGATTGTAATAACCGAGCCCAAATAAGTGTATATAATATAGTTAATATGTTATTTTTCTGATTTTTTTAGCACAATTGTAACGTTTATTATTATTATTATTTTTATCTATTTTCGTTTACCTTCTTTTGTTGAACAAAATTTATTGAACATGTTATGTACACATATTATTGATGAGTTAGGTTTTCTTATTCTGTAAATTATAATAATTTCTTAAAAATGTACCCACCTAATTAACTGTTTGTGTACTTATAAATAAATAAAAAGTAAATTATCGCTTAGGCTACTTTTTTCCGGTGCGGAAGCCGTGGTAAGGCAAGTGTATCTCAGAATAATGTTGCCATGGCAACGGCGTCGAGCAGATCACAGCGCCATCTCCGCCCAAACCTACAACTTTTTACTTCTCCACTTGGCTTACAAGTTCGCCACTGAACTGATAGATGGCGCGCTAACGAAATTGAACATTTTCTTCGTGAATAAGGGAAGTTTAGGTTTCTATTTAGTCCCACAAGTAAAATTATTACCAAGGAAATAATGTTATAAGGATGGTTAGTAAAAACAACATTAATGATTACTATGTATATACGAGTAGACGATCACTATGTATAGCTCGCGAAAGACAAACATTCAGTACTCCTAGTATGAGGTTTAATAAACACAGAAGCTAGCGACTGCGTTTGGATTTTGTATGGATTTTTTTAGTTGCCTTATTATCCGTTAGGGACGCTTTACAGGTTTGCCATACAAAATCGCTAACGGAGTCGCTAGGGTCCGTTTATAAAATCTCCTACTAGGGGTATACTGCTTGCAAAAATTAAGCGTAGTATGGTCATTGTAGCTTATTTACGCTTATGATACTTTAAGGGTGTCTCTAAAACGCTGCCAACTCAGCGTACATGTGTCATACTTTCTTACAAGATTTTATTTTTGAAACCATTCAACCGGCCATTTTGAAATCCCTTGAGTCTATGTCCAGCAGTTATCTGCTTGCGGCAGAAAAATTATGTTGATGATTTAAATGGTTTTTTGGTAGTACCAATGTCTATTATTTAAAAAAAAGGTAATTTTAGTTAGGTACGTAAATAAGACCTCTTACTCATAGATTAAAAAAATGCCTGGAGATTTTCAAATTCTATGCTTTGACTTGTAAGAAATGTAAAAACCGCATTTCAAAATGGCCGGCGTTCAATTCTGTAAATCAATTTTATGAACTCTTTACGACCGCACGTCCGGGTCGCTCCCGTTTCGGAGTTCCAGGAATTATTACACTTAGTTCTGAGTTAAATCTCGCCTAATTCTTCCACCGAGCGTGTTTCCCAGTTTCATCTTCAGCTTACGCTTCAGAGCCCAGGGTACGCTTTTAATCATATTCTTAATTTGGCGGCACTGGTTATTACAATGGAGCGACTGCCGTCTGACCTCCGTAACCGTTTTATACAGGGAAATCAGAACAATAGGAACATGATCCGGTTGTGTTAGTGGCCAACACTGGCAGATTTTCAGGCTGCCTAAAGGCATTAATTAAGACATAGCCAAACCACTGCAATATACCAATAAAACAGCCGAGACTAACGGCTTAATATGCCTTCCGAAGCACGTATGAGCTCAAAAAACACGTCACGCAACTATTAACAGGACATGGGGGTCTCGCGTGGTGCAGTGGCCTGCAGAGAAATCTGACCCTCTTTCAATAGCGATACTTGAGGTATGGGGGTCAGATTTCTCTGCAGCCCACTGTACCTGCATCTTTTCAAGTGCCTCGCGGAGCTCTCATGCATCTGTTACCCTGCTGTGGCGGAAACGGTTCCTCATTTAATCGTAGAATGCCATGTTTTTGAGAAACACCACTAATGGCGACCAATCTCAGTAAGGCCGCTCTCAGTCGCTTGACACGCATGATCGTAAACAGTTATGCACGTCCAATAACAAATACATAGATAAATAAATAAAATAAATATATAAGGTCAAATCACACAGATTGAGCTAGCCCCAAAGTAAGTTCGAGACTTGTGTTATGGGATACTAACTCAACGATACTATATTTTATAACAAATACATATATAGATAAACATCCAAGATTCAGGTCAATCAGAAAAATATCTTTTTTCATCTTGATCTGATCGGGGATCGAAACCGTTACCTCTTGAGTAGCGGTCAGGCATATTAACCATTACGCCACGTAGGTCGTCAAGATATACATCCAAGAACCGGGAAACGGAAAAAATGGAAAAATATCATTTTGCATTGACCGGAGATCGAACCCGGGACCTCTTGAGTAGCGGGTTATCAACCTTAAAAAGACGTTTATCAGGTGCGTTTTACAGTAAAAAGTTTTGAAGAAGTGCAGTTCTAAACAAGCTTATTTAGCTCGGGGACAGCTGAAGCGAACTTTTTACGATCCCGTAAGTCGTAATTTTGTGGTACCAAAGTTTCCTTCGGGGCGATTGCGTCAGCATTATTTATGTTTGACGTAATGATAACTTTTCCAGTGAGGGTTGAAGCGCCATCTATGAATTATCATTTATTTATTTATTTAGGCACGTTTAAAGCATTTACACATGGCACATTATTTTATAGGTACTTACTTACTCACTATTGTAGTATACTTACATTATTGTAGTATTACCTTATACAAGCTTTCGCCCGCGGCTTCGCCCGCGTGAATTTCCCTCGGGAACAATGCTTTTTCTGGGATGAAAGCGAGATGAACCCTATGTCCTTCTCAATACTTCTATGTATATGCGAAATTTCAGGAAGATTGGTTCAGTAGATAAAGCGTGAAGGCATAACAAACAAACATACCCTTTCTTTCCCATTTATAATATTAGTATGAAGTATGATGATATGTAATTGCCAATTAATGGCGAGCACAACATTGACTACAATAGTTCGCTACCATAATTAACTAAAACTAATTATGAACCTAGTGATTCAGTTTATTTAAAATATATTTTTCCTGGTTTCAATATCGTAAACTTATTCCCCCGTATTAAGAAACGTTCGTTAAGGTGATACCTCAGTGAACACTAGCGCCACCGTCATTTAAAAATCATTACTCACTGAAAACACAAGTTATCAAAAATCACTCTGCTGTAATTAAGGTTCTGGATCTGAAGTTAATTTTAAACATATTAAATTACTAAATTATAATTCCCTATAGTTACAAATTGCATTATTGCTTAAAACGGCCACTTTTAGCAGTTTTGTAATTTTTAACTATATGGAACTATAATTTAATAATTGAATATGATTTAAATTAACTTCAGATCCAGAACCATAATTACAGCAGAGGGATTTTTGATAACTTGTGTTTTTAGGGAGTAATGATTTTTAAATGACGGCGGCGCTAGTGTTCACCGAGGTATCACCTTAAGCCCATTTTAACTAAAATATGTTTTGCCTCTTTTTCTCTGACCTGACACTTCATGTGAAAGAACGAGACGCAACACATTTTAGCTAACATGGGCTTAACAAACGTTTCATAATACGGGGGATTGTGTACAATTATTTTGGTCTATACCAAAATGTTTCAGCACATTATTAGGTATTATATAACTAACCAGTACACCACGGCTTTGCTCGTGGACATACATAGCCTATGTCACTCAGGGTGAATGTAGCTTTCTAATGGTGAACTAATATTCTGAATTCAGTGGGGTTAAAATTATTTTTTGTTGTTGTTTCAGGTGCTAACAGGAAACCGGAAGTAAGACAAGATGGCGGCGTTCGTGGCCAAGCAAATGGTGGGCAACAAACTAAGCGCAGTTAAAGGTATGTTTCTATTTATATTATTTTTATAATTTTCATTTATTTATTATTTGGGAAAGAAACAGTTACATATAAATTATATTATAAAAATATTACAAATTGCAATATTTTGGAATTTTTAACTATAGGGAACTATAATTTAATATGTTTAAAATTAACTTCAGATCTAGAATCCTAATTACATAAGACGGATTTTTGATAACTTGTGTTTTCAGTGAATAATGACTTTTAATTGATGGTTGCGCTCGTGTTCACAAAGGCATCATTTTAACTACTATTACATATCATCAAAAACTGTAAACGGTGACTACCAAAATTAGATTATGTTCCTTAAAAATAAAAAGGAAATACAATTTATATTACTTATGGAAAAAATTTAATCAAAGGGGGCAGGCCTTTGCCCAGCTGTGGGACACATTAAATGATAGCTAAACCAAACAATGTACAATTCTTGTGTCACATCTTGTGTCTTGTGTAAAAAAATTTGTCCGAAATGGCTTGACTGAGTTTTATGACATTTTTGATATTTTGTAAGAGAACGATTATACCCATTTATATATTTACATAAAACTCCAATATACTTAACCCATAATTTTCACCCTTCTACCACCATACGCCATATTGTGATAGCGACACTAACTATTAAAAAAGTTAAACTTTGTCTATATTTATTATTATATATGTGTCCATAAAGCAAATATAATTATTTATACAGGTAAAACGACGTTTTTTTACTAATATTTTGCAACACGTTTCACCAACTTTTCTACGATAAAAACTTACTAAGTAATTTTCAAACCCCTAAAATACAGACATTCAACCCCTCATCAGTACACCTGACAAAACCGATGATAATACTACTTTTAACGCCACGAATTGACATAAAATCAAAAAGTGCGCAAGTGATAACGACCTACGTGATTCCTCAACGATTTGGCCAATGAGAAACTCGATCTTTCGAAATATTGTGAGTTTCCCCGCCGCCTAGCAATTGCTAAACAGATAGCTTTACTTGACAATTTGCGGTGATATTTTTCTGCAGAATTTGCAATAGTATCAAGTAATATCTCTGGTTAAAGATTTTTGTTTTTGCTGAGCAATATAGCATTATCTGCTTAAGGTATAGTCGCTTGAATCCTATATAAATTTAATTTGTAATGATTATATTTTCTCCAACAAAATTTGAGTCCATATCTAAGATAATTATCAAAGTGTATCCTGAGGAGAGGATGTAACTCGGAAACACGCTCGGATGAACAAATTTATAAGCATACAACCAGGAAAATTCACAGAAATTCAATATTTATTTATCTTTTATATTTCTAGATACAAAGCTTTTAAATAATTTTGCCTTTCTTTTATAAATTGATATTTCATATATCAAAAATTCAAAGGATTTCTCCGCACAATAAGCCTGTTAAAATACTCAATATAATCAAAAAATCTTCCACATAATACCAAACGGCTCAAAAGAAAAATACTCACAATTATCTTAATAACAAATCTCTCAAAAAATGAATATTAATTGGGCCGCCACATTAGTCGCGGAATAAAACCGGCTCCCTTGGGAAATTCTAGAAAATTCCAGGCGGGAGCGAGGGGATGATTTATCATTACAAAATGTACTCTTTGATGGTCTTTGTGGAGATATCGTTTCATTGTTCTGCCATTTCCATTGATGATTTGATGGTAGTGATGATATAAATGAAAAGAGAGAATACAAGTGAAGTAATATTATTGAGGAGCTCGATAGCCTAGCGCGGCGAGCGTGTTCGTAACGATAATGCGCGTCAAGCGACGGCGACGGCGAGTGCCTGGCCAAGTTTGGATTGGTCGCCATTAGTGGCATTTCTATCTTGAGCTCCTCCGTGCTTCGGAAGGCACGTTAAGACGTTGGTCCCGTTGGACCTGATTTTAGAGTAAAAGAAATAAAATGATTGGTGGTGCTAGTTGGCTCGTGTAAGCCCTTTAAGGCGTTTGCCAGTAGTGTATATTAGCTAGGACCGAATTACCCATTCGTGTCTAAGCTTTGGCACTAATCACGGTAAAGATAGGACCACTAACCCCGCTCCTATCACTGGGATCCAACCTGAAGCGTACCAATCCCTCGTCCGTGCCTATGTTAATCTACAGTTACATTTGAACACATATTAAAATTATCAACAGCAATATAATATCAAATACTAATAAAGGCCATGTTAAATCACTAGAGCACAATACACGTCTGCACCGCTCGGCGAACCCAAGGAGAAGAGAGCGTTACACTCATACTCACCCCGACACTACTACTGCCAAGAGGGGTTTACCTGTAGTGGGGAGATATCTGTCACGTGATGTTACCGGGCGCTAACATGTAAGTATATTGCATGTAGTATCATGGGTTTCATTCCCACGGGAAGTATACTTTGTTTATTTATTATCGCGACAGCCCCAACACCATTCTGAGTGCGTTAGCAGACCGGTGGGACTCGCCAATGGTAGCCAGGTGGATACGGCTGCATGCAATCAAATAGATAGGTACCTATCTTGCTTGTTTCATCGCATGTAGTCTTCTCTATAAAAAAATAATAAAATTATTGTTATAAACACTTGTTCATAAGATCAATTAATTTTTAATTTTAATTTAAATACATACATTACGTGGATAAATAAATATATAGGGACAAGTCACACAGATCAAGTTAGCCCCAAAGTAAGTTCAAGACTTGTGTTATGGGATACTAACTCAACGAAACTATATTTTATAACAAATACATATATATAGATAAACATCCAAGACCCAGGTCAATCAGAAAAAGATCATTTTTCATCTGGACCTGACCGGGGATCGAACCCAATTGTTACTAACCTATATGGATATGGATCTAACAATCCGAAATAAATGATTATTATTATTATATTGTATATATAGTTATATCTCCCTTTTATTATTATTATTTGTTTTGTTAGGACATTGCAGGCGTTAATCACCTGACTGACTGATAATAAAGATGATTCTGTGCTTCGGAAGACACGTTAAGCAGTTGCTTACGGCTGCCATTTAGAAGTTGTTAAAAGGACCACGTCAGAGGCCAATAGGCGGTTCCGAAGAACTCTGACACTAAGGTAAACATGGTTGATTGACCGTGACACCTACACGAATAATGATGATGAGTATATGCAAGTCTACTGGTGTTTATTGTATATGCAGCAATCGCACACTCTGGAAACGTGGTCACGATACTCAGCATTGAGAGACCGAAGAAGGAGAAAAAATTGTCTTTGGATTTGACTACTTCCCAGGAAAGGAAAAAATGTTATCAAAATCTTGCAAGTTAAATTTGACCTTATAACTTGTGCTACAGAGCTGAAATTATACACGTGGTTTTAGTTTTGATAACAATGCATTATAATAAGCATGACTCAATGGTGTACCCAGAATTGGATTCCGTGAGAACTCTTCAATAGTTAACTTTACGGACATTTCTTTTAAGACAAATCGCCCAGCTGGCATTATTAAACTTGTGCCAAAATGACATTTTAAAAACTTGTTCAGTTTCTTTGTTCACATTCAAGTAAATAACGATAGTTTCTGTGAATCAGTTAGATAATAATATTTTGTTTTGTAAAATGTGGTATTTTAATAGTTAAGTATTAATTTTTTTAAAAAAAGGTACTAATATATTTCCTTGTCTATATAATCTTCAGTCTACCAGATACCCAACCCTATTTTAGAGTCAGTAATAATACATACGCCTATTAATAATTAAAAAATATTTTATTTATGTACCTCAACAAATAAAACAGTGGGTAAAATAAACGTATTTTTTTAAATAAAATTTTATTAACATTTATTCTATATTATACACATTTTTAACTTACAAAATTTAAACTATTTCTTAACCTAATAATATCAAATTTGATTCATTTTATAATTGGAAGCCCGGGGTTTTCTACAGCTAATTGTTCAAGTCAACATAAGCTTAATACTCAAACTAATTTACAGAACATATAAAAAAAAACATCGATTATATTTATATTCAAATAACCCAATAATTGATAACAATCGCAAAATATTTATTAAATCCTAATAAGTATTTATATAAATAGATTATTGTTCCTTTTCATACAAAGTGGTACATAAGCTTTGAATATTTATTCTACTAATAGTTTAGGTTATCAGAAGAATAATAACTTATTAATTAATATATTATAGTTTTTAAGTTTTAGTGAGGTAAAAAAATGTATAATTTAATATCTTAATTGAGGGAATCTTTAATAATATAATTAATTTGCCAAATTCATGTGTACTTAAAGAAAAATATTGTTATAATTAATAATAAAAGTTGATTGTCTAATTGGCTATATTAACTTGAACAATAATACTAACCTAATTAAAATTACTATACATACTTAAAGTTAATGTGTACAAGTTATTTATCAGAACACAGTTGCATTTTGTTTTATTAAAATCTTTATAAAAGCGCCTAAACATGTATACCTTATTTTTCTCGCACAACAATAATATTTTTTCTATTATTAAACTAGAAAATTCTAGAAAATCCCGATGACACGAAACTAAAATGATCTTTTCTAGAAAATTCTAAATTTACTGCTAATAGCTCAAGTCCATATCCATTGAATACTCCTTATTGTGAAATAGACTGATCAACACTTTCTTTCTCATTCCCCCGTGAACATCGGGACTATACCCGTCCTTTTCGCACTCGGTGACATAAGCCTTTTTGATAGTTTCGCCAGATTCAGGTACAAGATACTGTTTTCTTTTTTTCGCCTTCCTGCTCCGTTCCATATTGGTCCTCGTGTATGCAGCCTGGTTTGTTTCTGGGAGGGGCGAATGAAATAGCTTTTTTGAGACTGGTTTTAAGTTTGGTTTCCTTAGCGGCGAGTTTGTGTCCATCTGTAAAATATTAAATATAATGCATTATAATGTAAAGTTATTGCTGTAGAGGGGGCTCGGGTTACGAGATATGGGGATTGAAAGTACTGGATCTTAGAATTTGTATTCCAATTCTATGAGGTAAGACGTTGGCCTTCCCTTTATAATGTGGGCAAAATTTTGTTGTTATGATGATATATGTTAATCTGAATGTTTGTTAAATACTTATTCACTTATTTATCTATATGTATATGTATGTATATCTTTATCTTTATGTATGTATAAAACAAAGTCGCTTTCTCTGTCCCTATGTCCCTTTGTATGCTTAAATCTTTAAAACTACGCAACGGATTTTGATGCGGTTTTTTTAGTAGATAGAGTGATTTAAGAGGAAGTTTTTATGCAAATGCGAAGCCGGGGCGGGTCGCTAGTATGTACTAATATTAGAAATAAGTAAAGTTTGCGAGTTTAGATGTTCAGGACCTCAGATAAGTACTACTGATCCGATTTTTAAAATCATTTCACTGTGAATAAGGTTTACTTACTAAGGGCGATACCTGCACAGGTTTACTCATAAAAATCTTGTACCACAGGTAAAAATATATTTTTTGACAATAGGCGGACATAATAGACACTAAAAGTACCTACCTATTGTCTCTCAGTCAACCATGAGTCATTCCTACTTCTCAAAACAAATGTTACATAGTAGAAAATTAAATATTTATTATCTAAATAATGGAAGAAATAAAGAAATTTAAATCGCACAGATTAATAAATGAAACTTTAAATAATTATGTTTTTTTTTGTACTGCATAATTTCCAAATTTAAATAATCCAGTTTCACTTTATGTATTAAAATATAAAAATAGACCAATTTTAAGGACCTTGCTTAAAAAGTAAGTACTTGTATTAAATTGATTGATTGATTGATATATTTGATCTTTAATTTGAGTTGATCATTAACAGATAAAAAGAAAGACACCTATTGTTATATAGATACAATAACACATTTTAATGAGGATATAAAATTCATATGGAACATAAAGAGATCTATATAACTACTTCGATAAATTGGAAATTTATGATTTCATATTTGCCATTACTTTGTGTTTTCCTCTAACAATGACATAAATATTAACTAGCAGTCCACTCCGGCTCCGCCCGTGGTACATACATAGCCTATGTCACTCGGGGATAGTGAAGCTTAGAAAGGTGAAAGATTCTTTTTAACCTGTTCAGTAGTTTCGAAGCCTATTCGATACAAACAATCAAATCTTTCCTCTTTATAATATTAGTAACTAGCGACCCGGCCCGGCTTCACATGGGCATCAAAACCTTCCTCTTTAATCAATCTATCTATTAAAAAACCGCATCAAAATCCGTTGCGTAGTTTTAAAAATTTAAGCAAACATCGGGATACAGAGAAAGCGACTTTGTTTTATACTATGTAGTAAAGTGATAGTGAAGAAAACTAAGAACTTACCATTTCACAATCCGACGCAAACTCGACGGACTCGTTCAGTATATTATTTGCAATCAAAACACTCAAGGTTTCTCTAGTTATTGTGTTCACTGGCGTCGAAAAGGCGGTAGTCGCCATCTTTTTTTTATTGGTAGCAGGTACTAAACAAAAGTTACAAGTGGAATGCACGTGTATCCAAAGGGACAGTCGGCTTTGGACTGAGGGTAACATTAGACTGATGTCTGTTTAAAATATGGATTGGTTTAGGGATGTTACCTGCGTTATCGATAACAAAGAGATGTTGCAAAAAGTATACCCTTTGTACTTTTTATCATTAACAATATTTTACAATGTATTTTTATTGGTGCAAAAAGTCTTTTTTTACTTAAAATTAGTCTTAAGTACGACCAAGATATTAATATATTTTAGTTTTGACACCGTAAGAATGAAAGATTAGTAGATATTTCAACCTGATATTACATTACGCGCAATTTTTTTTTTAAATTGAGTAAATTAAGTAATAAATGTTATCATATTATCCTGCATCAAGTAAAACTTATGATATAAGTACTTAACAAATTATTTAACGTGTTTCCGCTAACAGTAAGTTCTTGCTACCTACTGCCCACTGGGCTATCGAGGAGCTGGATAGCCTAGCTGGGCTATTGGTGATACTGCTTATCACAATAGAGCAACTGTCGCCTGACCTCTGATTCCAGGGAAACCAAATCAATGCCAACTAATATTATAAATGTGCAAGTGAGTTTGTGTATTTGTTTCTTTGTTTGTTTGTTACCTCTTCAGGCCCTATCTACTAAACTAATCTTCCTGAAATTTCGCATACACATAGCTATGAGTATGAGAAGGACATAGGGCACCTTTCATCTCAGGAAAAAGCACCGTTTCCGAGGGAATCTCACGCGGGCGAAAGCTAGTATTTTATAAATATAATATAGGAAAATCATTTAGCTTTTCTTCTAACAGAATTTCTGTCTAGCCAGTCGAACGTAATATTAATTAACGACTCACTGTATTGACTCAGTACTCAGAACTGATTCTATCATTAATTTTAATTATTCTTCTAATTAAAATACTATTTCTACTCTTAATTACTTGATAAATAATTAATCAGCTTTTTGTTATAATATTCTTCAACTATTAATTCTTCAGGCAATCCAAAAAAGAATGAGTGAACAATATGGTGTAATTTTTTTTTATATTAATATATAATATTACTAGTACGAGTAGGTACTGCTTCTACTACTGTGCTAGTACTAGCACGTGGCTTCGCCCGCGTGATTATTATTCTCCGTCCCTATATTCATATGTATGCTTAAATCTTTAAAACTACGCAACGGATTTTGATGCGGTTTTTTTATAGAGTTCAAGAGGAAGGTTTTTATGCCCGTGCGAAGCCGGGTCGCTAGTTAAGTAAGGAAAGGGATTTGTAAATAATAATAAATCATTAAAAGTTTGTATAGAATAAAAATTTGTATTTTCCATAAGAAAAACATTACACGAATAAAATTACACATTGAATAAAAAAGTCGATCGAACGAATGATGCATAAGATATTCAAACAATGAATATCATTATTATTGAAAATACATTAAAATAAACATATGATTAATTCATTTCATTTATGGAATAATTTTCACACTTTCATCATTATTACATTTATCATTAAAAATCATGAATTATACAAAAAAACTGGAAAATTAATAATCATGTTAAAACATTTGTGCTTTTATATAATTTTTTTTATTATATTTTTGTTTTTTATATTTTTTTTTCTTTTATTTTTTTATAGTTTTCCCAAACTAAATTTATTGCATATTAAGTCAGAGATTAAGTAGATTAACAATTGTAAAGTCTAAAATTTAAAACTACTGATTTTCAGTATAATGTGCGTAATAAAACGCTTAAATAACCTAATTATATTAGGCTGATTGAAAACATCACACTCTCCCTAAATTCAAGAGATCTTCGAATTTTATCGGGGTCGAAGTAGTAATGATCCCATATTGATTATTGCCATACCCGTAAGCGTTGATACCCATTGGACTCTCAACTGGCCATGAACTAGCAAGGTGATTTTGATTACCATTTAATCCAAAAACATACTCCACTGGCCACGCATTGCCATAATTATTATTAGCATTATAGTTCATTGCCAGGAGAGTCTCAACTGGCCAAGAATTGCCACGAAGATTATCATTCGTTCCAACGGTATTATCAACTGGCCATGTATTTCCATTAACATTTGGCAAGATACTTTCAAATTGCCAAGAATTCATCTGCCCATTCATATTGCAAGATTTTTTTAAATCAACAGAGGGTGTTTTTGTTACTTCGTTATTATTCTTGCTAGTATATCTCGCGTTGAAGGAGTCGAAGAACGCAGCACAAACAGGATTAAGTATTTGAGTAGTCTCATTTTTCTCTCCAATCACATCACTGGGTTTACGCGGTATAGGTTTGAAAACTTTAAAATCATTTTTGTTCTCATCTTTAACTTTAGTTTGCTTCGGATGATATGTTCCGCTGAAAGGAAATTGGCGGAGTTTAAAAGGAACTGGAGATGAGGATCCTATATCGCTAAAAGTCGTCGGAAATTGGTCAATCATACGCATCTCCTTATGAGACATCCTCTTGATGATGTAGTTCATAATGTGAGGAATGCTGTGCTTGATATCGCATCTCTTAATGTAAACTTGATAATCATCAAAGAACTCTTTCAACGGGATCTCTTCGACCTTACAATACTTCCTGATGATTCTACTGGCTCGATCTATTTCTTTGTTCTTCGCGATTTCCTTGACGGTGAATTCGAAGACTCCTTCCTTTTCAAAAACACATTTATCCTTTTTTAGGTTTTCTAGAATCCTTATGTGAGAACGGGTGATTTTTTTATTGGTATAGAGCTTGGGGAAGTAGGTTTTGAGGAATTTAGATGTGGGTGGGTGGTGCGAAAACAAGTTGAAGTCATAATGGCGGCTCATAGCTCGTTCTTTAGGTGTTAGTTTCTCCTCCTGAAACCAAATTTGACAATTAAGTAAATTAGCTTATTATTAAAGTAATTAAAACACTATTGTTACATAAGCACAAAATACTTATACAATTAGCGGAGTTAATGCTAAGAGCATTTTTTACCAGTCAACCAATGGATTTGTGGATTGGCTTATTGGAAGTTATAAAACACGAAAGATCAGATTCTTCCTTCGGGTTATCGTAAACTTGCCACAAAGTTAATTCGTCACGAAAAAAAGTATGCGTAAACTTGCCACACTTTTATTTTTTTATAGTTAATTCGTCACAGTCTAATATTTAGTATAGTAAATTCGTCACACTGATTATTTTTGTACAGACAGCAAGAAAATTAAACAAAAATTTAAATAACAACATTTATTTCTTTCATCACAGTTTTGGGATATTAACCTTACCTACATCTATTACAAAAATCACAGTTCTATCTGAATGATTTACTTAAATATTACGTACAAATATAACCAAAGAAGAAGCAAACAAAAATAAATTTGCTGTTAATTTCTAGGAAGGTTCTCAAAATTTACAGCTGTTTTATTTAAAATATTATGTAACAATTTGTAAAAATCACAGTTCTCTTTATAAATAGAAAGCGGCTGATTTGCCTAGGTAACATGCACAACCTACCTACTACCTACCTACCTTATTGATATACCTTACGTGTATAACATAAAAAAAAAAACAAAATATATCTACTTAATGAATCACAGATAAAATCACAGTATTTTTTGTCATAATTCATCACTTGCCTTCCCCTAAAATCAAAGATTAAAGTCGTAATTTAAAACTTAAGTATAGGATTAACTACATCTATGTAACAAATTAGAACAACCTACAATAAAACAATAGTAAAAAGAACTTTTATTATATAAAGTAAAGATATTGCTTTTTGTTTATAACATTAGTTTTCCTTTGAAATCATACATTAAAATTATTAATTTAAATCTTAAATGTAGAATTAACTACATCCATGTTACATTTCTTTAAAATGCTGCATATAAGAAATTTTCAATATAAATTCAGACAGGGGCATGTTATTATAATTTTCTAAAAGAGTTTTTAACTCCCTGTCATATGCAATTGACCTGCGCGTTCTTAAGTTTGATGGTATGGCTAGATTCAATTTTTTTATTTTAGTATCTACATAATCAGCTTCCTTTTTGAGTGTTTCCAGAAACTGAAGCATTCTAGGTTTTTTTTGAGGCATCATATTGTTCAAACGCTTATGCCATGCTTCTGCGAGATTTATTGTCCTATGACGAGAACCATGTATATTCCAAATAAATTGTATATTTTTATTTTCTAACCACTGGGATACGAAATAATCATTAAATGTTGTTACTGTTTCACTCTGTGGCGCATCTTCCATAATCCACAACCAACCGTCTTCAATGTCTTCTAGCTTTACATGCGCCAATGCAGCACACAAAGCCAAGTGTCTCTTTTCGTTGATGCTGTTCATATTTAAGGCGTGAGCTTTTTTAGCCAATGCTTGTTTGAAGTGGAAGTTACATCCTTGTAGTTTAATATGTGGAAACATTTTTTTTATGACGTTGATAACTGCAATTTCAAAATCGACAATCATTGTCACCGGGTTCCAATATGGCAAATTTTTCTTGAGAGCAATAAAAAGTCGCTCATAAGACCGTTCTTGCTTATTAGGCATTAGAACGTATATGAGAGGAACTACGTTTGTAAAGTTTTCGTCACTTCTCACATCACCATGTATGCAGTAAAGCTGATAAAATGGTTTACAGCAGCTTGAAAAAGTTCCATCCGAAAAATATGTTCGAATATTTCTTACAGCTTCACGAGCTGTCTCAGTACAGAAAGCTATTATTCTGTTCTCAGGATCACTGTCGTCGTCAAATAATAAAAAACAATCTGTATATTTGAACGGGATTATTACATCTTCACATTTAGCAAAATGTGTTTTGGGTACGTTTAATTCACGATTCCTTACGATATAAAGTGATCTTGAAAAGTGTTTAAATTTCGGTAAGGCACTTAATAAATCGTAACCCGCGTCTTTTTTTGGTTGAAAAACTTCTTCAAATAGTTGAGGCATAGGTGTGCTGGTGTTTGCTGCTGCTTCTTTACAAAGATTCTTTGTCTTGATAATCTCTGTTTTCACTACATTTGGTTTACACTTATGAGCCGCTTCATGCAAAACTCGAACGCTATGATTCTCCGAAATTTTTATACTTGCACTGCATGCACGATTCGTACATCTCCAAACAGTTCCAAGCTTAGTTTCCCGATGAAAGGTGTACATATAACCACCTCTCACAAGCATTCTCCGTCCCCTTTCAGTTTTCGTAAATGTGACCTGAAAAGGTGTTGAAATAGTATCATAAATTTATCTATACTTAATACTATAAAGAGGAAAAAAAGCTACTGGACGGAATTTGATAACTCTTTCAATATAAGAATACTCTTTACTCTTAACAACAACGGAAATAAATGCCGCAATTGAAGTCACGGGAAATAGTCAGCATTTTATAAAATCACCATAAAAATTACTACATGCTTTAAAACTAAACGGGTATAGTATAGAAATTTGTAACTGTGTTTGTCTACAGAAAACAATAAGCATAATACATGTCAAATTTCACAATGTATGATTAATCACACCACCGCTGGCGTCTGAGCCGTCGGCCATTTTGTTTAAAGTTTGTCATGCGTCATGTCTAGTTAAGACAAGCAGCATAAAACGGTATGATTTAAAATTATATCTAAAGTTTTAAACTGTACCTTTGCTAATAAATAAAATAAGAAATGTGACTCTTTTATTCAAATATTTATTTAATTATAATTAATAGTTCGTATTAGATCTAGTGCAGTTTAACTTGCAGATTATAATTACTAGAATCAATTAAATAAACACTTGATTAAATTGACATTGCTGTGAAAATAATGAGGGGTCAGTTAAGTATTAATTTTGTTTTAAAACCATAGGCTATCTAAAGTTAAATTAAATAAAATCATTGTTTAATAACTGTTATTAAAATCGAACTCCTTTTATATAAGAGCATTTGAGAGATAAAATAATAAACAAATAGCACATATTTTTTTTTGTATAGAATTAAATTTAAAAATACTTACACCATGTCCTCCCGTACTTGTTCCCGGCTGATTATCCATTTTTTCAAAGATGCACAAATTACAACATTTAAAATTGCACAGTAATTTTGCAAAACACGTCACCACCCTCTCGCAAGGTCATGTGAGTCACTGGACTGATAACAAGAATGCATTGACCGAAAGGGTTAGTTGTTACATTTAGAAAGAGATAGTTGCAGCGAGCGAGAGAGATAAAAGCATGTGCAGGAGTGCTACCTAGCTGTCTGATTGTAAATTTTCTCATCCTCATATAAAGGATTATTTAAAAAGCACCAACAGCCTCCTAGGGTATGAATGAACTCAAGATAACTATCAACATTTTGCAGCTAAAAAAAAAATGATGTCCTATTTGAATTGATCAAGTGATCATTAATTTATTCAATAATAATTCATACATTGCATTCCAATACATAGATCACATGACAATAGAAAAATAAAATTGAGTAATATAGAAAATTAAATTATATAATTTGGCCATCATTAAATTCAAATAAATAAACCCCTGTATGTAGTTGAATACTTTAGACATTTGTAGTAAATAAATGTATTTAACTTGTTGTCCGCTTCAGTTCCGCCCATGGTACATACCTTCATCTTTACAAGAGTGGTTTTTTTTTGTAAATCTAACCTGTCGTCATGTCATAAAACCAAATAAACAAACTCTTCGGCATTTTTCATATTAGCGTAGATTTAAACCACTAAATAAATAAATCACTTTGCTTGCTGTCGGTACTTTGCTAATTGTGGCAAATTAACTATAACGCATACCTACCTGTGACGAGTTAACTAATACTTTTTTATGCATGTGACGAATTAACTTTGAATGTATGGAGTTTTAAAAACGTGACGAATTAACTATGTGGCAAGTTTACGATAACCCCCTGTGACGAGTTAACTAATACTTTTTTATGCATGTGACGAATTAACTTTGAATGTATGGAGTTTTAAAAACGTGACGAATTAACTATGTGGCAAGTTTACGATAACCCCTTCCTTCAGTCAACGAGTTAATTTGCATATTTAACGAGGAAACATTTTAGCAACATTGACACGATCATTTTCAACCAACTTCCAAAAGAGTTTTGCAATTCAGCGATGTATGTAGGCCAACTTGAGTCCGGAGTCTGTTTAGACTTTCATTTCAGCCATGGCAGATCATATCCAGGGGGAAGGGTCTCGGTCAACGGTAGGAGTGACACCGATGGGTACATCTCTTTCCAGATTGTTATCTTAGACTGAGAGGCTTCACCAGTCAAAGGTTGAGTCTCTTTGACGAAGCTATGTCGACTCTGCAGCCTTCGCATAACCAGCAATGACAATGACTTACCATAACTCCAAGGTAGTGATAATATTTGCAGATATCCTCAAAATTGTCTCCCTGGCCGCAGTACAGCCACGCGGTAAAGGCTCGTCGCATGGTGGTGTTTGAGTACTTGGGTACAGTCGGCTCCAGTAGAGCGTGGTCATCATCATCAAGGAAGTCCAATTCGTTTTCAAGGCAATGTTTCCCCATGTCTGTAAGATTAAAAACATCTGTTAAGCTTCTGTTCACTTTTATCTTTTGAGCTCCTTTAATGATATTTTTGAATATATGACTCTCTTAAATGAAATGATTTTTTATTTAAAAATAGCGAGGGTCTTGATCACTCATCGGCCGTTTGATGAGTGCCCAAATAATTTGAAAATGTGGAAAAGGATGAAAATTGATGTCTACTGTCGTATTTTCAAATTCATGAGAGAAGTGCTATTTTCAAATAAATAAGAGGTCCAACTTCATAATCATCATTGTTGGATATAGGCCTCCCCCAAGGATTTCCAGACTAACGGGTAAAAGCGGCCTGCATCCAGCGCCTGCCTGCGACCATCTTCAGGTCACTTTATTGTAAACGAATTACAATAAAATATTTTTTATTGTCATTTCACTTTTTCCCGAGATAAAAAAGTACCTTATGTCCTCTCAATACTTCTATGTGTATGCAAAATTTCACTAAGATTGATTCAAATTCAAATATTTTTTTAAACATAATCATGTATCATAACATTAAAAGATGTAAGATAATATTAAGCCTTTTAAAACCCCTCACATTGGCGTAGTAGACATTCAGTGTTACTAGACACTACTGCTACTGTTAGCATACTGACCAATTATACTATACACTATTAATATTTTAAAAAGATAAAAGTCAAAATATACAAAAGAAAAGATAAAAAAATAATACGGATAAAAAACATAAGACGATACAAAAGTAAAAAGACACAACCCAAAAAAATAAAAAATATATATATAATATGAAAAACCGAAAGATAATAAATAAAGTTTAAAGATGATAGAAAGTTACAAGACTCAAAATATAAAAAGCTAATTAATAGTACCTCAACGCTGCTTAAGAGCAAAAGAGACAAGGGGGTTTACTACCATCTCTTAAAACCATGCAAGTTCCAGTGAGTAAGTGAGATGTCGCCTTAGATCATGTATTGCGCTGTCTCGCTTACTCGCTGGAACTTGCATGGTTTTTAGAGATGATAGTAGGCCACAAGATGGCGGAACCCTGCCCATAGAAATCGATGTTTATTGTTTACGCGGCTCATACAATCAGAGAACACACGTCGCCAGTGTGAAAGGGTTCTTACAATACCCGAACCAGGTAAACTGACCAATACAAATGGATCAATACCAATTTTTAAATACAAATGTAAAAGTACTTAGCTACTAAAAATTGAAGATAGTTCATTTTGCGCAGACTCAGCCGATGAAACAGCAATCTCTTAAAACCCGATGTGAAGGGACGTGGTTCAAAACACAAGATTTGGAACATGCTTCGCATGGGCATAAAGGCCTCCCTCTATCTTTATCTATTAAAAAAACCGCATCAAAATTCGTTGCGTAGTTTTAAAGATTTAAGCATACAAAGGGACATAGGGACAGAGAAAACGACTTTGTTTTATACTATGTAGTGATGATCAGTTGAATAAAGTACATATTCGCTGTTTAGATTTTGATACGATTTATACAAAGAAATTCTTTAGAAAGGTTTTTACTTAGAAATCTGTTTGTAGAAAAGGATTAGTGTAAGTATATCCCTTATTTATAAAAATGTACAAATGTATGTGTGCTTGGGCTCACATTTTAACTAAAATATGTTGTCTTATCCTTTAACTAGCTGTAGCCCGCGACTTCGTGCGCATGGGCTTCGTTCCCGATATAAGGAAGTGCTCCCGAAATTCCCGCTGGAATTGCCCGGGAATCCCCCTTTTCTTGTATACAAAGTTTGTCATGACAATAACCAATACAAAACAACAATTATTGAATTGCCTTCAGTTCGTTCAAATGAAGATAACTTTTTTTTTAATGAACCAATTTTGATAAAACAAACTTTAGATGTTCTTCCGAGTTAAAACAAACAATTGGTGAAAGTTTTATGCAAATCGGTTCAGTACTTTCGGAGATAAGATGATCATACCTACGAAACATACAGACAGACAAAAAAGTCTAAAAAGATTTTATTGCTTTCTATTTATACTATTATTCTTTTTAAGTATCCCTCTATTAATTTCAGGCAAAATCACTAAATGTACAGACATAATATTTTTACTGTTATATTATAGGTATAGATAAAACTACTAAACTTATATCAAAGACTATACTAATATTATAGAGGAAATATTTATATGTTTGTAATGACAAAACTCAAAAACTACTGTGCCCATTTCAAAAATTATTTCACCATCGGATAGCTTCATTAACCCTGAGTGACATAGGCTATGTTAATACCACGGGCGAAGCCAGGGAGGATTGTTAGTATATATATAATTATCAAAGGGATAAGGAAATGGGGTGCCAAATTGCATTAAATGTACACAAAACGACAAGGTTCGAAAAACACGCTGCCATACGTCCATGTATATATCAATGTATGCCGAACTTTGCAGCCGAATGTACAAATAAGCAAAATGTGCAAAAAATGTGTTAATACTTTTAATATTAGCTTATAGTTTACAGACAGACATACAGACAAACAGGCATACAATTGTATACGAAATTAACATTTTTCTTTCTGTAGATGTACATAATGTCTACTTTATAAGAGGTACAGTGGATTACATAATATACATACAAAGAGTAAAGTGGCATCTTTTTTGTAATAGCCCACTATACATATACTATTGAAATTCAAAATTTTTCTTCATATCAGTTTAGTATATAACAGTTTTAAAAAAAATAAACTTATAAATATAATCAAACAGTATTCTGATAAAAAAAGTTAAACAAAAGTAACAGAATTATTATATTTTAAATGAAATATAAGTTCATTAATATTTTTGCTATTATCTGTAATTTAAAAATATTTCGCGATTAAATAAACAAATTAAAAGTAAAAGAATTAATAAAAATATGAAGAAAAACAGAAATATTACGAATTGACGAAAATACCAATTGAAAATTAACATCATTTTTTTATTTGGAATATTCTTATGTCCAATATTTTATAAATATTGTCAAGATAATCTTAATTATTTTTTTAATTTTATTTGATGTATTTTTGTATATTTATTGTAAACCTAAAATAAACTAAATTAAACTACAATAAATCAAAACTTAAGAAATAAAAACTTAAAATCAAAATTAAATCTAAACTGTAGTAATTATAATTTTCAATTGTTATTTTCGTCGATTTGTTAGTAGATATTGCTTTTTCATTAAATATTATAACACGCTTAAACAATATTATATATTTACATTAATTATACAACATAATGTGCAATCGTAAATACATATGGGAACTTATCAATTGTATGGTCATCATACAATCATATTGGGATCTTGCTTGCTCGCCGATATCGAGTGGTCCGCAAGGTCGATCGACCCCGCATATCGTGGTGTCTGTATCTAGGTGACCTCACGACATTATTCACTAAGCCTTAAGGCTTAAGGAGTTCAGGACTGATGGCTGTCGTGCTTTCTACACGTAAGCCACCTTACGTCGGTCGACCACGGGTGATAAAACCTCGAATTATCCTACCTAAATGCGGAAACTACTTTTTGTAGGTTTCCCAAAAAAAAAAAAAAACAAAAAAAAGGTTAAAGTACGTGCTTAAAAAGAATATAGGTAAATACAAATTTGATTAAATAAATAAAAAAAATTATCACCCATAAAAAATACATAATGCTGGATACTAACTGGTTAGTATAAATAACAAAAATGGCCGCCTGTTTTACATCTTCTCAGAGTTATTCCATATATATATTTAATATTGTGCCATTACTTACTTACTTAATTACTTGCTTTGTTTTCTTTTCGATAATATCCATTTTGTTACTAAGATGGCGGAGCGACCTTATTTCTATCTTCCGACTAGCTTTTCCCAGCGATTTCACCCGCTTTTGGTTAGTTAGTACTAACAGCTTATAACCCTTACCAATAATCAGGCTATTATATGCAGAAATAATTTTTGTAATATGCAGTAAATGGCAATTCAGCATACAAACAAACAAACTCTATATTATATTATATTTTATTATATTATTATATTAGTGTAGATCCTAACTATCCATACTAATATTATAAATGCGAAAGTCTGTCTGTCTGTCATCTCTTCACGGCTAAACTGCTGGACCGATTGTGATTAAATTTGGTAGGGATGTAGTTATAGACCTGAGGTCAAACATAGGCTACTTTTGGGCGCGATACAACCGATTCCCACGCGGGGCGGAGCCGCGGGGAACAGCTAGTAATATTATAAATGCGAAAGGGAGTTTATATATTTGTTTGTTTGTTACCTCTTCACGCCCTATCTACTGAACCAATCTTTCTGAAATTTCGCATACACATAGCTAGGAGTATAGCAAAAGACATAGGTTACCTTTCATCCCGGGAAAAAGCACTGTTCCCGAGGGAAATTCAAGCGGGCGAAGCCACGGGTGAAAGCTAGTATTCAATAAAAAAGGGACTCCACTACGATCTACCCTACACAACCACACATACAGATAAATGTATGATTATATTAATATCTTGTCAGGGTATCAATTCTGAATTAAAAATTTTAAACTTAATACGCAAAATGTATCTACTACTTAGCCACATTTTAAAACATGGTTAATCTTAGTAAACAGTTTTAAAACTTAGAATTTAATTTAATACTTAGCTAATTGAATTATAGAATACTTAGTTAGTACTTATTGTAAATATAACTAAACTGCTTATCATTCAAATAAAATTAATAAGATTGTTAGTACCTATATTGTTAATAAAACTAAACTGCTTATCATTCAAATAAACTTAAACAAATTAAAAACATGCAAATATCTAAAAAAAACAACTCATTTACAATGTTCACAGTTAGACATAAACCTCTCTTATAACTCCCTGACCTATTAAAATCGGACTGCATCCGGTGTATAACTGCAACCTAAACCAGGCTTCACAATCCGAAACGAATCAACTCCGTGACGATAGTCCTCATCTATCAAGACTAATTTCGTCCTTTCACCAACTAATAAACAAAATTGTTAAATCACTCACCGTCAAAAAATATCGCTTATTGAAGCTCGTCACAAAACTAAAGTCCTTCTCAAAAGAAAGAGTCCAACCGAGCAGCAATCAGGATTGACCCCGGAACCTTATCCGTGCCGACGTTGCGAGTACGCGGCGACGAATGGTTTTGCATACCGCCACCAAAAATTATTTCCTTACCCTGTTAAAACAAAAAAAAAAGAATAACGTCCAAAAATAATGGACGCAGGTACTTACTATATCTATCCCTTACTGATAAACGCGTTTCTATTGGCCTATCTCTTTTTCTCGGAAGACAATAATACATTGAAGACAGGGCAATAAACACAAAAAAAAAATTGGTTAAGCGAAATGCGACAATTTGCGAATAGAATTTGCAAAAGATGATATTCAAAATGGTCTGCTTATGTGGAAACCCATTCAAACCCACTCGAACTTAAAGAATTAAACCAAACTTGAACGATCTTAAAAGGGACAAATTTTTATCTGATAGCGTCCCGTGTATTATTGGTAAAAATGTTCAAAAAATATCTAAGAACTTCTCTCTCTCTCATCTTAGCGCTTTCCGGTTGCCTCCTCAGCCGATTGCTTCAGAGCCCAGGGTCCGCTTTCCTGCTTTTTCTCCTCCACTTCGCCCGGTCTTCGACATCCTTAGTTGTGAGACTATATATGCACGCATATCGTTTACTGCAACGTCGAGCCAGCAATATCTAAGAACTTATCCTATGTAAATCATATATATCAGTTTTTACAATCATATATCATTTAACAATACGAGGAGTTCAATAGCCTAGCGGGGCGTGCTTGTTCGTAACGATAGCGCGCGTCAAGCGACGGCGAGTGCGCGGCTAGCTTGGATTGGTCGCCACTAGGGCCATTTCTATCTTGAGCTCCTCCGTGCTTCGGAAGGCACGTTTGTTGGTCCCTATGTTATCATAGATGGCAGTCGTTAGGCAATGCCAGCTGCCTTTAGGTGGCAGCCTGAAAAATCTAACAGAGCTGGCCACTAACACACCCGGGTCATGTTTCTATTAGTCTGGTTTAAACATAGATTTAAAAAAAATTGCCTTAGGTCAGACCGTGCGCGATTCGAAATTCTTTGGGTTTAAATGTATTAAATGATGACAAAGATCAGAAGGCCGTAATAACTACATAGTACCGCCAACTAAAGAAATAATTTAACGCAAAGATTTAAAAAAAAATCCCGGGTCGCGCGAATTTTATATTTCTATTTGAAAATGTAACTTACTTTTTATCATATTGTTTTAAGTTCGCACTTTGGTATTTAAACAGTTTTCTATTTGTGAGGACGTCTTATTGGCAATTAGCAGCTTATTTAAATAAACAATTATATCTGTTGGTCTTCCTTTTAAATAAATAAATGTGTTAAATCTTCCTTACTTGAAAGCAAACCTACTTACTCTTTAGATTAGACTTTTTGATTTGTGTGATTCTGATTAACTAATGATTTGACGGGGATTCCCTCGGGTATCGCTATGGGGACTTCTCGCGGAAGACGTGATTATATTCAGTGGCCTAAACTGACTGTAATTTAAATCAATCCTGTTGGTCAGAGTACGTTCTATATAGACAAAGATCAACTCCAGATCTGCTAAGTTAATCTGTGTATTGTATATGGATAAATAAAATACATACATACATACATATAATCACATCATTTTCCCATACGGGGTAGACAGCGCCTAGGGCCATAAGACCTTAGACCATGTTTAGCATGAATATAGTTGAAACAGAAAAACAATAGTAATGGGTTGCTAGCCGCATCGCCTATGTCATGATTCCCCCATTCGCCGATTTCCTCAGTCGACTTTTACGTCTTGCGCGGAAGAGGAGCAGCAATAAAATTCACATTTCTTATACATAAAACCATTTTTCTATTTTTAAAAGCACATTGTTTACATGCTGCAGTGGACTTTGTGGCGCCACTTCTCCACTTGCGCCTTGGAAGTGGTGGAGAAACTTAAAATAAGTAATGATTGACGTCAGTAAGCGATAAGAATATTATATATTGAAAACTAGCGACCTGCCCCAGCTTTGCATGGCCATAAAAACCTTGCTCTTGAATCACTATCTATTAAAAAACCGCATTAAGCATTCATAGGGATATAGGAACAGAGAAAGCTACTTTGTTTTATACTATGTAGTGATAGTTATACAGATACAGATAAATTGAAAATAAACAATTTGACATATGATACTTACAACAAAAATATAATATTTTTTATCTTTCTTTTGTTTTGATCAGGCCAATATCCAAATCGACTTAACCTATTTCAATAGAACTTTCACTTACATTATAAGCCTTAAATTAAAACTAATTTTTAAAAGAAAATAATTGAGGTATCTCGCAAAAAAATAAAACCCGTAAAAACCCGCGGGTAACAGCTAGTCGGAAACAAAATTGCGGGTATACACAATATGGCCTACGACGTTAGACTATTGTGGATCTCCCATTTGTCATAATGCACAATATCCATTAAGAAAAATGTCTTTTTTCCTAAATAAATCCATACTTCCATACTAATCCATACTTCCATACTAATATTATAAATGCGAAAGTCTGTCTGTCTGTCTGTCTGTCTGTCTGTCTGTCTGTCTGTCTGTCACCTCTTCACGGCTAAACTGCTGGACCGATTGTGATGAAATTTGGTAGGGATGTAGTTAACGACCTGAGGTCAAACATAGGCTACTTTTGGGCGCGATATAACAGAGTCCCACGCGGGGCGGAGCCGCGGGGAACAGCTAGTAATTAATAAATTTAATTTTTTGTTGGCTTAATTATTCCTAAACACTTTTTATCTATTATTTTAACATTTAAAAATACTTTGTCAATAAAGAAAACTTATTTAATGTCTTCATTATCGTCATTACATAGTAATAAACAAATTTTCTTCCCGCTGTCTGTCTTTATGTATGCTTAGATCATTGAAATTACGCAACAGATTTTGACGCGGTTTTTTTTTAATTGCTAGAGTGATTCCAGAGGAAGGTTTTTGTAGCCGTGCGAAGCTGGGGCAGGATGCTAGTTTTATTATAAATCAAAGAAAGAGTCTGATTGTTATTGTTGAATTGTGGTATGAACCGGTTGATCAACATTATCTTTAAACCACCAAACAACGAACGTTTCGCCAACTTAATTTTACGTCAACTTTGATGAATTCAAAACGTATTAACATGTCAATTGAATGTTCGATCAAATGAAAGTATAGAAAATAAAAATTTCGGTATATAAAAATTTGCACAAAGCCACATCGTGTTTATGATAGGTAACCCTATTTTTGTCGTCTTGATTATTTGACAATTAACGGTCTTATCCATAATATCCTTTCTCTCTAACTCCCCATCATCTCACGCAAGCCGTTTACCAGTATCCTTATTCGTTGTCAGTTTGAGCTCAGCATTCAACAATGATTCACGTATATGAATTACAGTTTCTTTTCTGTTAATAATTATATTATACAACTTGGTAGATAGTCTTAAATTTCGAATATCTTCTTCACTCTGTTTTGGAGTTTACGTTTAATTCTAAAAGTGTTGCCAAAAAGTTCGAAAATTGGATTATTATTTTTTTAATGTCGCAAAAAAGTTTGGTTTTTTAATTGAATGGTTTTTCAGTATTTTGATAGTTTTCTTTTGCTTTTGGCTATTTTGTGGATTAGGCGTCGTTTCAACTACATTTTTCTTAAGTTTGCTTTCGGATTTCGTTCGTTTGTTTGAAAGTTGGTAGATTTGAAAAACTCATCCAATTATTTGGGCTATTTTTGATGTGGTGATTAGATTAAATTGTCATTTTTGTTTTGTGTTTTCGTCTTTCGAATTTGTGTTACTGGATTTTCAAATTCAACGTTGGGACGAAAATTACTTTTTGCAAATTCAACTTTTAAAAATTTTTACTTTTTGGACCCAAAATACGAAATCCGTTCGTTACATTTTGTCCTTTCTTTTTTAAAATTGAGGATTGAAAACTTAAGGTGAAATAAGATTTTGTCGTTTGCGTCTCTTTTTAGAATGTTGTGTAGCTGGATTATTATGCTGACATCAATTCGTTCAATTATTCTATGTCTCTACAAAGTAAAATCATCTTTTTCTTGAAGACCTTGTCAAACAACTATCGAATTATCGAAGTAAAAGAAATAATTAATATTTCAATCAAATATGATGAGGAAGAATTTTTATATTTTCTTTCTATGAAATACGTTAATCAAAATTTTTTAAGAATAAATAATCTCCTACCTTTTTGCAAAACTAAAATAGATTTTTCGTACGAATCATACGAGTATTTTCTTTTGACTAGGTTGTCACAAAGAATTAGCATTGCCATACAATTATTATTTTTTTAATTTACATTGAATAAAAACAAGTAAAAAATATCAATACATTATAGAGTTATATTTGTTTGCACATGCAAACAATATAATTCTAAAATGTATTTATATAACACATATATAGATATAAAATAAACGTTTGTTAAACCCATTTTAACTAAAATATGTTTGACCCTTTTTCTCTTATCAAAATTTACCGTGATAAAAAGAGCCAGCCCTGAACCATATAACAACAGCCGTGATCACAAGGCACATGGCTGATCAATCCTCCGCTTCGTACACTCGGCGACTTCTACCGGCATATTATTATTTTTATTTCTACAAGTACCGTCACAAAATACTTACAGTGTCACTGATATGTATCGCAATCGATACGTCTGCATATTGCTGGTATGATTTGACTCGACTTTTCTCCAAAGCACGGATCTGAAACCTGTATAAAATCAAAAATCTGTTCCTTTTCTGCCCAAACACTTTTAGAGCGGTTTCGCTCAACCGGTATTTTTCCAAAAAGGTCTCAAACAGGTATGATTTATAAACGGCCGTTTATTTATGTATAACTGCCGTTTAAGTTTAATCGGTTTTTGTATGTTGGTCTTAGTTTCATTACTTACATAGAAAACACTGTCGGTCCTCACAAATACAAATTCCTTTTAATTTATTATCCAAGCATTATCTATCTTTACATGCTTCTGTACCAAATTCTATAGACAGTCTCAATATTTAGTTACAGTAGCATTAAACATTGCTATCATTGTAAATTTCATATATATCTCTCTCACATCATAGCGCTTTCCCGGTTGCTTCCTCAGCTGGTTAGTTCGGAGCCCATTGTCCGACTTCCTGCTTTTTTCCGAGTGACATAAGCTATGTGTCATAAGTAAAACAAAATGCGGATTATATACGTAAAAAATGGCAGAGCTTGGGTGGGAATCAAACCCTATCTACCTCTAGTTCGTTAGGCATGCTCAAATAACCACTGAAACGCAGAGGATAAGTTGATTCGCATATATATAAATGCGAAGCTACCTGCATTTAGTCTTATTCCCTCTTTTATATTGTACTAGCGACCCGCCCCGGCTTCGCATGGGTATAAAAACCTTCCTCTTGAATCACTATCTATTATAAAAACCGCATCAAAATCGTTTCGTAGTTTTAAAGATTTCAGCATACAAAGGGACATAGGGACAGAGAAAGCGACTTTGTTTTATACTATGTAGTGATGATAGTGATGATTAATCATTTTGTTAAAATTTTCGTTAGGATTGTGTGTTGCAAGATGGATGGTTCAAGTTAGAAATAAGGAGATATGTTACTAAACAAATTTACGAGTTTCAACTAAAAGTTTATTACGAAAATTAAAAATAAATTATACAAATGATGGAAATTATTAAACGGAAAGATCTGGTTCCATTATTTATTAAACTTATCAACTAAACCTTATCTAAAATTATAAACTAATAAACTAAACACCTATAGACAGACACCAGGGGTTTGTATATGTGAAACTTTTGCTTTGTTGCAATTCATTTACAAAGAATAAAACGAAGTGTCCATAAACTATGGGTATCAATGGTGCCACCGACGGTAAAGTGCTATAAACTAACAAACTAAGAACCTAAATTAAATTTAACGAAGTGTCGACAAACTATGGGTATCAATGGTGCCACAGACAGCAAATAGCTATGACGAGGCCGCCGCCGCCCAACTCACGGAGCTTGGGCGGGCTTTATTTCAATCGTTCTTTTCATAAATAGGTATTATTTTATTTATTCAAAATACAATATTTACAAATAATATGACTACAATTTATATTAAAAAAACTATTTACATTATAAAAATTTAAAACTTAGAGACGTAAATACCATGAATTTTTAAATTAAGATAGTTTAACAAAGAAACAAAATAATATTTTTAACTAATAATTTAGACACTGGTGGTTGTGTTCACGTGAGAAACATTTGCTATGTTTCATTTCACTAACAATAGTTCATTACGGAGTGTCTATAAACTATGAGTATCGATAGTGCCGCAGTCGGTGGCGTCAATAAAACGCACTTATTTTTAAGTGAAAAAATCTGCCAAATTATTTGATATATTCAAAATAAAATACTTAAAGAAAAGTGATAACTAAATCCATAATTCTAAAAAAATTAAACTAAATTTAAATAAAAAAAAAAAGTTAAATAGATCTATATATTAAAATAAATTTAATTTAATATTAATAAACTTTGCTCCTGTAGCCTTTCTTTTTTCACGTGGATAAATTTATTGTAAGGCAACAGGAAGATAGAAGCGAGAGACGCTTATTTTAACAGGAGGAGAGAATAACGACGGGATTAGAAACATTTTTCCGTATACCGGTTATTCTAGAAATTCTTTGCCCATTATAATAATTTCTAGAATAACCGGTCCAGACAAGAGTCTCCATTTTCATAAACTATGGGTACCGATAGTGCTACAAACGGCAACGTTATTATTTAAAAAAAATCATAAAAACTAAATCTTATCCAAAAATAAAAACTAACATTAAAAACCTAAAAAATATAAATATAAATTACACATACTTAATTAATACGTTAATTATTCATGTAAATTTGTGAATTTTTTTCTGTGTTTCGCTAGGCTGGAAGTTAAACAAAACAATGTGTTCATAAACTATGGGTACCGATAGTATAACAGACGGCAACGTTATTATTTAAAAATTCATAAAAACTAAATCTTATCCAAAAATAAAAACTAACATTAAAAACCTAAAGAATATAAAAATTACAGATATATATTTATTCGCTCGTAAACATACAAAACGAAGTGTTCATAAACTATGAGTACCGATAGTGCTACAGACGGCAACGTTATTATTTAAAAAAAAAAACATAAAAACTTTTTTTTTTTTTTATATAATATTTTTTACGGCCATGGAAACTATTCCTTTAAGGCCTTTCTTCATTTTATTAATCTTCTTCAGTCCTACTAGTCAAGTCAAGTCAAAAAGTCAAGTCAGTAGTCTAGTCAATTGAGTCAGTCACATGGCTAAGTGAAGCGGTGGAAAAATTTCACTTAGCTATATCATGGAGATTTTGGTGACAAAGATAAAAAGTCACGTAATCGACACTGTATCACTTCCCAACACTCACGCTTGTTCACGAACACTGCGAATAATAATCCACCAATATTAAGCACAAATACTCGATAAAACTTAAGTTTTGGAAATTAAATACAGCGCGAAAATAGCGACAGTTTACTTTCCCTCCAAAAACTCAACATAAAAACTAAATCTTATCTAAAAATAAAAACTAACAAACTAAAAACCTAGATAATATAAATAACAGATGTATGTCTGTAATTTATATTATCTAGATTTTTAGTCTGTTAGTTTTTATATTAACGTATGTTAATTCGCTCGTAAATATACAAAACGGAGTGTACATAAACTATGAGTACCGATAGTGCTACAGACGGCAACTTTATTATTAAAAAAAACATAAAAACTAAATCTTATCTAAAAATAAAAACTAACAATAAAAACCTAAAGAATATAAATATAAATTACACATACTTAATACGTTAATTATTCGTGTTAATTTGTGAAACTTTTGCTGTGTTTCACTTGGCTGGAAGTTAAACAAAACAAAATGTTCATAAACTATGAGTACCGATAGTGTAACAGACGGACGTTATTATTTAAAAAAATATAAAAATTAATCTTATCTATATACTCTTATTATCTATATTATCTTATCTAAAAACTAACATTAAAAACCTAAAGAAAATAAATATAAACTACAGATATACGTAAATTATTCGTGTTAATTTGTGAAACTTTTGCTGTGATTAATTTGGCTGGAAGTCAAACAAAACAGAGTGTTCATAAACTATGAGTACCGATAGTGCTACAGACGGCAACGTACTGTGGTGAGGCTGTCACCCAACTCACTAAGCTTGGGCGGGCTTAACCTTTCTCCCTTTTTACGTATAGCTTTTCGAACTAATGTTATCGTTTCAGTCAATACTTTCTTATTGTGCAGATTTTAGAGGCTATAACTAATTTTTTTTTTAAAACAAACTTTTAATAGCATTATATCATAACCTTAAAAGAATATGATTTATTTAACTAAAAAAAATAATGTTTTATTAAAATAATGTTCATCATACATAAAAAAATATATACTATTACAAAACAGAGTGTTCATAAACTATGAGTACCGATAGTGCAATAAACGGCAACGTTACTATTAAAAATATCTTAAGAATTAAATGTTTCCTAATATAAAACCTAAATGATATAAATTACATATATAAGTCAATTATTCGTATACATATGTGTAACTTTTGATGTGTTTCATTACGTTGGTAATCAAACAAAACGGAGTGTTCATAAACTATGGGTACCGATATTGCCACAGACGGTAACGTTATTATTAAATAAACTATAAAAACTAAAATTTTACATTAAAAACCTAAAGAAAATAAATTACAGATATACGTTATTTATTCGTGTTAATTTGTGAAACTTTTGCTGTGATTAATTTGACTGGAAGTCAAACAAAATGGAGTGTACATAAACTATGAGTACCGATAGTGCTACAGACGGCAACGTACTGTGGTGAGGCTGTCACCGAACTCACTAAGCTTGGGCGGGCTTGACCTTTCTCCCTTTTTACGTATAGCTTATCGAACTAATGTTATCGTTTCAGTCAAATACTTCCTTATTGTGCAGATTTGGCAGTGGCTATTACTAAAAAATTTTTAAACAAACTATTAATAGCATTATATTGTAACCTTAAAAAATATGATTTATTTAACTAAAAAAAATAATGTTTTATTAAAATAATGTTCATCATACATAAAAAAAATATATACTATTACAAAACGGAGTGTTCATAAACTATGAGTACCGAAAGTGCAATAAACGGCAACGTTATTAATTAAAAATATCTTAAAAATTAAATGTTTCCTAAAATAAAACCTAAATAATATAAATTACACATATAAGCTAATTATTCGTATTTATATGTGTAACTTTTGCTGTTTCATTTGGCTGGAAGTCAAACAAAATGGAGTGTACATAAACTATGGGTACCGATAGTGCTACAGACGGCAACGTTATTATTAAAAAAATCATAAAATCTAAATCTTATCTAAAAATAAAAACTAACATTAAAAACCTAAAAAATAAAAATATAAATTACACATACTTAATACGTGAAACTTTTGCTGTATTTCACTAGGCTGGAAGTTAAACAAAACAAAGTGTTCATAAACTATGAGTACCGATAGTGTAACAGACGGCAACGTTATTATTAAAAAAATCATATAAACTAAATCTTATCTAAAAATAAAAACTAACATTAAAAACCTAAAGAATATAAATATAACTTACAGATATACGTTAATTCGCTCGTAAACATACAAAACGAAGTGTTCATAAACTATGAGTACCGATAGTGTAACAGACGGCAACGTTATTATTAAAAAAATCATATAAACTAAATCTTATCTAAAAATAAAAACTAACATTAAAAACCTAAAGAATATAAATATTAACTACAGATATACGTAAATTATTCGTGTTAATTTGTGAAACTTTTGCTGTGATTAATTTGGCTGGAAGTCAAACAAAACGGAGTGTTCATAAACTATGGGTACCGATAGTGCTACAGACGGCAACGTACTGTGGTGAGGCTGTCACCCAACTCACTAAGCTTGGGCGGGCTTAACCTTTCTCCCTTTTAACGTAGAGCTTTTCGAACTTATGTTATCGTTTCAGTCAAATACTTTCTTATTGTGCAGATTTGGCAGTGGCTATTACTAAATTTTCAATAGCATTATATCTTAACCTTAAAAAAATATGATTTATTTAACTAAAAAAAAAAGAATGTATTATTAAAATAATGTTCATCATACATAAAAAAAATATATTACTAACCGGAGTGTTCATAAACTATGAGTACCGATAGTATAACAGACGGCAAAGTTATTATTTAAAAAAATCATAAAAACTAAATATTATCTAAAAATAAAAATTAACATTAAAAACCTAAAGAATATAAATATAAATTACAGATATACGTTACATATTCGTGTTAATTTGTGAAACTTTTACTGTGTTTCATTTGGCTGGAAGTCCAACAAAATGGAGTGTACATAAACTATGGGTACCGATAGTGCTACAGACGGCAACGTTATTATTTATAAAAAATCATAAAAACTAAATCTTATCCAAAAATAAAAACTAACATTAAAAACCTAAAAAATATAAATATAAATTACACATACTTAATTAATACGTTAATTATTCATGTAAATTTGTGAAATTTTTTCTGTGTTTCACTAGGCTGGAAGTTAAACAAAACAAAGTGTTCATAAACTATGGGTACCGATAGTATAACAGACGGCAAAGTTATTATTAAAAAAATCATAAAAACTAAATCTTATCCAAAAATAAAAAACTAACATTAAAAACCTAAAGAATATAAAAATTACAGATATATATTTATTCGCTCGTAAACATACAAAACGAAGTGTTCATAAACTATGAGTACCGATAGTGCTACAGACGGCAACGTCATTATTTTAAAAAAAAACTTAAAAACTAAATCTTATCTAAAAATAAAAACTAACAAACTAAAAACCTAGATAATATAAATAACAGATGTATGTCTGTAATTTATATTATCTAGATTTTTAGTCTGTTAGTTTTTATATTAGCGTATGTTAATTCACTCGTAGATATACAAAATGGAGTGTACATAAACTATGAGTACCGATAGTGCTACAGACGGCAACGTTATTATTAAAAAAAAAACATAAAAACTAAATCTTATCTAAAAATAAAAACTAACAATAAAAACCTAAAGAATATAAATATAAATTACATATATATTTATTCGCTCGTAAACATACAAATCGAAGTGTTCATAAACTATGAGTACCGATAGTGCTACAGACGGCAACGTTATTATTTAAAAAAAAAAAACATCTAAAAATAAAAACTAACATTGTTAACGCATCAGCTACGCACTAACCGCGGCCGCGGGCTGAGGAGCGCGGGGGGGCCCGCCGTCACCAAGGCTGCGCGTGCAGCGGTCAAGGGCAGTGCATGCGAGACCTCAAGCGCACAGACACGTACCATTTGTTTGCCGCAGTACTCATTTTTTTTATAATAATTACGAGTTCTTCTATACAAGTTTTTTCATTCAACACCAAACCTCCGACAACCAGCTGAACTGAGTTCGAACCGCACCAAGATTCGAGCCGGATTCGTTCATCGTAAGAGATCGCGCACGCTAGCGCGAACAAAGGCGTGGCGTGGCCAGGCGACCCCGAGGACGGAGCGGTGAGGTCATACAAGGTCGGCTGGACTATTCATCATACAAGAAGTCTCGAAACGCTGAAACAAGCTATCAAAGAGGCGGATGGATTATCAATTGCTGAAACAAGCAAAATCAAATCAAGCGGTGCATCCAAGGACGCCGTTAATCCAGTGTAAAAACCAGGAAAGAGGTTTGCAGTGTATTTTTGTGTTGTGAGCTCGTCCAATTCGTTTTCAAGGTAAGGTAAACCATAACCTTATTCTATTTTCAAAATTCCCATTTTTACAGCTTTGGTTCGTTTAAATTTCGAACGTTAGCCATACTCACCTACCTACCTATTTATTTCATATTTGTTTTGGTACCGCCTACCGCATTTTTCCACGTTGTTCCTATCCACCCTAAGGTTGGCTGGAAGAAATTGCATCAGCGATAAGTCCGCCTTTGTACACATTGTTTGTATTTGTATTCAACATATATAATTTGTATGATAATGGTACAATAAAGAGTATATCTATCTATCTATCTATCTACCTACTAAAAATATTTCTCAAGTGTCCCGCAAATATTTAGCTAGATTATTACGCTACTCATCAATTATTCAATACTTTCAATTGTATACAAATAGGTATTCCACATTTATTCAGCTTGAATTCATCCATTGTTACAAAATTTCGAGATTTGAATTTCGGTTTGCCTCATTTGTATTAACAAATTAAATCATTCTTTTCATATAGCAACTAAATCCAAATAAAATTATTGTTTAAAACATAATCCAACACAGTTTGTTTCTCTAATTTCCAGTGATTTCGTGAATAAGTACCGTGTACCATAACCGTTGTTGACGTCACTTGATCGTTGGCGCGCTGTGATTCGTCGCTTACGGTGGTGTGATCGAGTCATCGGAAGAACATTCTGGAATTTGCTCGGCTTAGCTTCTGCTTTCACCAATTTTCTTATAGCACAGGTGCATACTTTCTATAACTTTGGGCTATTTTTATAATTTCTGGTGGAAATATTTTTATTAATTTTGTGTTCGCTTCCATTTCAGCGTATAGCGTTTGCCTTAGATTGTTGCACTCGCATTTCACTATCGCATATTATTCATCCATACTAATATTATAAATGCGAAAGTCTGTCTGTCTGTCTGTCTGTCTGTCTGTCTGTCTGTCTGTCTGTCTGTCTGTCACCTCTTCACGGCTAAACTGCTGGACCGATTGTGATGAAATTTGGTAGGGATATAGTTAACGACCTGAGGTCAAACATAGGCTACTTTTGGGCGCGATATAATCGAGTCCCACGCGGGGCGAAGCCGCGGGGAACAGCTAGTTTTTTCATAAATTGCACTTCTTTTTTGCATTTTTACACGTTTAAATATATTTCAGCATGGACTTAAAATCATTAAAGAAAACAAGAGCATCTTTAAAATCAAAGCTTACAATTTTCAAAAATTATATTGAACCAATATTGCCTAACAAAGAGCTTAGTAACTTGCAAATTACCGAATTACAGTTGAGATTAGACAAAATTCAGGAAATATACTCTGAATTTGATTCAGCTCAATCTGACATAGAAAACCTATGTGAAATTCCAGGTGATGAATTTACCGAGCGAGAAATCTTCGAAGGTGCCTACTTTAAGACAGTAGCAGCTGCTCAGGAGCTGCTCAACCGTGTTCAAGGCGCTGCTTCACCGGGGCGTGACGGCGGCTCGGTGATGAGCTCTAGTGGTAATGCCGCTGCATCAGGTTTGCCAAATATCAAGCTTCCTATTATTCGTTTACCTACATTTTCTGGGCGTTGTCAGGATTGGCTGGAATATCATGATACTTACATTTCACTCATTCACAATAATACATCATTATCGAAAATTCATAAATTTCATTATTTACGTGCATCACTTAAAGACAGCGCAGCATCCGTTATACAGTCATTAGAGTTTTCCTCTGAGAATTATGACATTGCATGGAGTCTTCTTTGTGACAGATACAATAATAGTAGAATTTTAATAAACAATCATATTCAAGCGTTGTTTAATATTGAGCCTATTCATAAAGAATCTTCTAAGTCCATACAAAATTTGGTAGATACAGTCAATAAAAATCTGAGGGCTCTCAAAGCTCTTAAATTGCCCACTGAGCACTGGGACATGTTGATAATTCACATGGTTTCAAGTAAACTCGATATTACAACACTACGTGAATGGGAAACCCAGCGTAGTGATATTAAAGACATTCCCACACTTGAAGAATTTATTAACTTTCTTAAAAATTATGCAGATTTGCTTGTAACTATAGAGGAGGCTCAACCTAAGATAACACGTAGGCATAGTGATATTACTCCTGTTAGGTCTAAATCATTTGTAACTAATCAAACAACAAAGTATCATTGTCCAGTATGCAAAAACAATCATCCAATGTATCAATGCTTTAAATTCAAGTCCATGTCTATACAGGGTGTAACATGTAAGTGTAGTCATATTCAAGGAGGTATAAGTGTAATCGATGTAGATCTTGTGTGCAATGTCATAAGACACAATAAGTTAATTTAGTAAAAAATGAAAATTTAATTAAATATATTTTTTTGTGACGTCATAATCAAAACAATCGTGTCCCATCACTAGTGGGGTCATGAACTCTACTAATCAAACCTACTTACGTGATGTTGAGATATTGTTAGCTCTGTCTGTTCATGCGCGCCTGGTATCAAGGAGCGAAAAACACAATGGCGGCGCGGTATCTTTGGCGGCGACATCGTAGCCACCATATCACTTGCCGCACATAACACATTGAATTTTCTTTTTACACCCAGTTTAAATTTAACCTAACACACCACACACATTATTAATAAAATCACTTATTATTGTAGTGCACTACCGCAACGTAGGTATTCAAATAAACACGTGAACATAACCAAAATGCTCAAGAACGGCTTCTTCAAAGTCCGGGTCGATGGTGCTTGCGCGTTCATGGGAAGTGGAGCCACGGTATGATCCAGTTTCACGCAATCGAAGCACCATCCTACGGAAGCACTCCAAAGATGGCAGAAGCCTTTGCTCAGCTTCTGGACATCCTTCGATAAACCTCTCACGATACAATTCACGAGCTCCACGAAGACTACCATCGGCAGCCCCCACTCAAAGAATCATTTCGTAGTATTCGGCGTGACTTAAAAATGACATTTTCAACAAAATGAAAGTGTCACGCGCGCGGTTAAAATAAAAAGTATCTTTACACCACGTTCAGATGCAAGCAACTGATCGGCGGCGGCCCGACTGATTGAAGGATCATGTACATACAAGATCGATTAACCTGCTTGCTATTGGCCGATCTTTACATAAGGAACTATCCCTACCCCATATTTTGGCAGAAAACAATTTAGAGTTCCTTATTAAAACTAACTAAAAAGCTTCCGTGTTTACTATCTAACGCCTATGTTATCCTAGTCAACATTAAAAAATTTTAGTGAAAAAATCACTCCGTCTACTAAATGAACCGGTTTTATTCGCATGATTTTAGTAATTTCAAATTATCTTATTACCAATTTGATCGGTCAAGCGAACATTATCACTGAAATTACTCATTATTAATAAACAGAACCCTTAGATCATTATTTCCAAAAAACAGTAATGGCCGAATGAGAAGTGGGCGTTACTTTAATTAGGATTCAACATGTAAGGGTTTTCTTACAAATTTGTACTTACTCTTTACTTTTATGCTATCCTAGTACTAGTAAGATGACCGCGTGGTATATCCAGCTCAAAAATAATTTCTCAGAGGGTTTTTTCACAAATAGTTTTTTTTTCCTTTCCAATTACGTACTTTAGGAATAGACCACTTTCTCTCTTCACGTGAATGTCGTACAAAGGAGAAACAGATATCTGAATTCCCATGTTTTTCTTCCTGGCTGTTGGCAAAATCTCTCGCCGCCGCCGGCTGGTGGCATTTTCTACCAACAGCAGCGTTCGCAAAGAAGGTTAACGGCAGGCAGGCGGCCGGTCATACAAACAATTTAAAATCTTATTTTATGACTTCAGTCGATGTACCTCGTATTAACGGATCTCGCACTTATTTCTAAAGCTATGCTGCAGAATGCGACCGGTAAACGCGGAGGACATTATTTTTATGATCGGCCGCCATCTTGACGTCAAATCTCTTAATGTCGTTTTATTAGAAAGCTTTGTGAATTTTCTTGTTACCCATAATACCCAAAATAACCATGCAATTTTAATAACGCAGTCCATTATTCATAGACAGAACCCTCATAATTATTTTAATAATTATTTGCAAAGAAAGAGATGGCAAATGTGTATGTGAAGTGGGTGTGGCTTTAATTAGGGTTCAATATGATTTTTTTCTTAAAAATTATGTACTTGCTCTCTAACACTTATGCTATCCTAATACTATTGATACGTTCTTGCAAGCGCGTGGTATATCCAGCTTAGGAATAGACCACTCCCTCGAACTTTCTCCCTCGAGAATGACGTAAAAGTCTGTTATAGGACCACGAAGCAAGTATGGGACAGGGATTTGAATTCCCTTGCAATGCTCTTGCATCTTTTGCCTAATTTGTACAGAACCAATAATCAAAATAAAATTAAACAGAAAGAGAAAGAAATATCTTCTTTTCTTACAACACATAAGTAAATAGGCGTAGCCTTGGCACATAAATAAATTTAGGGTTCTTTAATTTTTATTGCTAATGTACCAGGTGTCACAGGGGCATATCATATTACATGTGCGCATACAATACTTCCGCGGTGCTTTTATGGTGTTTTTTTTTAAGTAAGACAATGTTTATGACAAAAGTTCATTAATTTCGTGTAGGTGTCATAGTCAATCGACCATGCACACCCTGGTGTCAGAGTTGTTTTCTTCGGAACCGCCTCTCGGCCTCTGACGTGGTTCCTTTAACGAATACCAGATGGCAGCCGGGACCAACGGCTTAACGTGCACGCACGGCACGAAATCATCTTTATTGTCAAACAAATCAGGTGATAATCAGACGATTCAAGCCTGATATGTCCTCACCAAACTGGAAACAACTAAACAAAGTATGCTTCCCGTGGGAATCGAACCCTCGACCCACGGGTCTACAGGCAAAACGCCTTAACCATTGGACTACGGAGGCAGTGATATGATATGACAAAACTGAAAGATGGTGATGGAAACAAAGTACTGTACACCTCTGTTCTGTTTGTCTGTACCGTGTAGGCGACAGCGGTCGAACCTTCCTCCGGCTCCGAAATAGGTAAGTGATGTACGCAACTGGGAAAAAAACTACAACGTCAACTAGCCAGTTCATCAATTTCTGTTTGTTTCATTTTTTTTTGTGTCAAGTTTATCTCTCTTTTAAGCGATTTTCCGGTTGTATTCTCCGATCGTCGTCCCAAGGTCGATTTTCTTGCTTTCTACTCTACTTCACTCGGTCTGATTGTAAGACCATTTATTTGTACACATTTACCAAGTAGTTTTTGCGTTTACCCTTTGCCGGGCCACTGCTGGGGAGGCGGCATAATAACCACTTGGACACTTGTTCAAGCCACTGATTGGTAATAAAATCCCTTAGTTTACTTTTTGGCTTTTGTCTTAGCAAAGAAGACATATCAAATTTATTAAAAAAATAAATCATAAGAACCTTAATTTTTTTGCTTAATTTATTTTGCATTAGATCTCTTACCAGGAGAAAATGTGTGCTCGACAGGAGGTGGTTAAGGCTTAGGTAAAAAAGGTCATTCACATTGTCAGCTGATACAGACAGTGATGTCTGTTGACACTTATCGATATCGATAATACGTTTAAATTACGATAGAGTAAAATTCCCTCGATTATTAACTTTTCCATTTAATACCAATTGGAATACATTGCTTATGACCGACTCTATCGGCCCTGAAAATATGACTACACTTACATGTTACACCCTGTAGAATCTCGCATCCAGTTAGTTAATAAATTGAAACTATGTAAGAATTGCTTACGCCAGGGACACACTGAGGATAACTGTAAATTAGGTCCTTGCAAATTGTGCACTCAACGTCATAATACAATGCTACACTTAGGCAACAAAACAGACACTTTAAAATCAAGTAGCGATACACACAACACTAGTGAATGTATTGTACTACCTACTTCTCAAACACAAACAGAACAAAATAGTGTCACACTCTCAACCACAAACATTCATAATCAAGATCATGTACTTTTATCAACTGCCATAGTAAATGTCTTTGATAAAAATAATAAACCACACCAGGTTAGAGTTCTTTTAGACAACGCAAGTACATCAAGCTTTGTCACTGAATCATTGTTAAATCAGCTACAGCTGCCACATTATTCTGCATCTGTCATAGTCCAAGGGCTAAACAGACAACTTTCTAAAATCACAAAAAGATGTGACATAACATTGTCATCATTCATCAATAATGACTACAAAACTGAAATCAATTGTTTTGTAGTTCCACAAATAACACAAAACATACCATCATACAAAATAAACTATAACAATAGTTTTCAAATACCCCCACACATCCACCTCGCGGATCCTACATTCAATGTTCCGTCAGAGGTGCAGATGTTGCTGGGTGCCGATATATTTTGGCAAGTACTCATACCCAATCAAATACCCTTAGGCAAAAACAAACCAACCTTGATTGAAACAACATTGGGGTGGTTAGTCTCTGGGTCTATACATATTCCAAACTATCATTACAAACATAATAATACGCAGCATACACACAATACAGTCCACTGTCATTACACAAATAACGTTGAGCTAAATCAACAATTAACAAAATATTTTGAACTAGAGTCTATTCCCACTACTCAACAAGCCAAGTCAAATGCTGAGAGTACATGTGAGGATATTTTCACAAAAACGACATTTCGTCAGCCCGATGGCAGATTTGTAGTGACGATTCCATTCAAAGAAGATCCTAAATGCCTAGGTGATTCTAAACAACAAGCAATACTTAGATTTCAAGCTTTAGAACGAAAATTCAAACGCAACCCATCCTTTAAAGATCAATATACAAATTTCATAAAGGAGTATATAAATCTTGGTCATATGTCAGAAAATACTGACACCCAAGATATTAATACACAATATTTTCTTCCGCATCACGGAATATTACGTGAATCCAGTCTAACTTCAAAAATTAGAACGGTTTTCGATGCTTCGTGTGTAACAAGCTCAGGCAAATCATTAAACGACATACAACATACAGGACCTACTGTACAAGATGATTTATTAACTATATTATTACGATTTAGACAACACAAATATGTCGTAACAGCAGATATTGAAAAAATGTACAGACAGATTCTTGTCACTGAAGATCAACGTAATTTACAGCAAATTTTCTGGCGTTTCGATCCCACAGAACAAATTAAACAATATCGATTAAATACCGTTACATACGGAACAGCTTCAGCTCCATACTTAGCTACACGATGCTTAGTACAACTAGGTCAAGACTGTCCAGACATCACTGTAAGTCAAACTATCCTGCACGATTTCTATGTCGATGATCTTGTCACAGGACATTGGGATATGAATACATTAATACACACATGCAAGGGTGTCATTAGGGAACTGCAAGGTGCCAAATTTTATCTTCGAAAGTGGCATTCTAACAACGAATACATATTAAACCAAGTTGTCGGTGAAAATAGCAATGATGATTTACTCAATTTATGCAAAGACTCTCAATCTAAAACTTTAGGACTTTTATGGTCATGTAAAAAAGATATGTTGCTGTTTTCATCAACAAATGATACAAACATCAATACACAAAATACAATTGCCACCAAACGCATTATTTTGGCCACAATAGCTCAGTATTTTGACCCTTTAGGATTGATAAATCCCACTATGTTACAAGCTAAAATCATTTTGCAATCATTATGGGCAAAAAATATTCCATGGGATGCTGAATTACCCAGTGATATTAAATCACAGTGGAATCATTTCATACAAACATTATCACACTTACACAAAATTCAAATTCCACGACTAGTGTTATGTGATTCATTCGATACACTAGAATTACACACGTTTTGCGATGCAAGCAACAAGGCCTATGCTGCATGTGTATATGTACGCTCTGTGTCAAAAAACGGTGACGTAACAGTTAGATTAATACTAGCAAAAGGTAGAGTAACCCCAGTTAAACAACGCTTGACTATGCCTAGGCTAGAACTATGTGCAGCACTATTAGGCACACAATTAGCAAAAAAGGTTACTGACTCCTTCCGTCTAAACATTAATTCTCAACATTTTTGGAGCGACTCAACAATTGTGTTAGGATGGCTCAAAACTTCCAAGAAGAATTTAAAACAATTTGTTTACAATAGAGTAAATGAAATAACACATAACTCAGATACATCTCAGTGGCATCATGTTCCAACAGAATTTAATCCAGCTGACATAGGATCACGAGGCATGACAACTGAGCAACTTAGAGATTCACAATTATGGTGGGAAGGTCCACATTTTTTGCACCAAACTAACATACAATGGCCAATACAACCTCAAAATATAAACATTCAATATTTACCCGAAACAAAGGTTGTATGTCACATTTCTCATAATACAATAGATGATTTTCCTGAAAAATTCTCTAAATTTGGTAAAATGCAGCGCATTACAGCGTACATTCAGAGATTTCTTTACAATTGTCGTAATAAGGCCAATAAACATATTGGTCCATTATCTTTAACAGAATTAAAATTTGCTACTTTATCTCTTTGTCGAATAGTACAAAAAGCAATGTTTCAAAAAGAAATCTTGCTATTAAAATCGAATGGTTGTTTGCCATCAAAAAATAAACTTCTTAACTTAAATCCGTTTATCGATGAAACGGGAATATTACGTGTTGGTGGGAGACTTTCAAACTCAAATTTGAACTATAACACGAAATATCCTATTCTTGTCATAAATGCTGTAGATTCTCAGGTAGAACCTTTCAACCAATAATGAGTAACCTCCCGGAGGAGAGATTTCAGGCTGAATATCCTTTCTGCAACACTGCCGTAGATTATGCAGGACCAATCTTGATAGCGGACAGAAAGGGTAGGGGATGCAAGTTAAAGAAGGCATACATATGCATATTTGTATGTCTAGCAACTCGAGCGGTCCACATTGAGCTTGTCACTGAGTTAACGTCACAAGCCTTCTTGGCGGCCCTTCATAGATTTGTCGCTCGAAGGGGAAGGCCCAACGCTATATTCTCAGACAATGGTACCAACTTTGTGAGCTTTCAATGAATTGTCAAAACTCATAAAATTACATGGTAATGATATTGTTTTGAGTGCAAGCGAACACAACATTAATTTTAAACTGTTTCCGGCCTATAGCCCACACTTTAATGGAGTCGCGGAAGGCTCCGTTAAATCGGTCAAACACCACCTTAAGCGCGTTCTTTCCGAGGCTCACTTAGATTACGAGGAACTTAACACTTTGTTGATACAAATCGAGGCAATCTTGAATTCAAGACCTCTCACTCCAATATCTTCCGATCCTAACGATTTGATTCCTCTCACTCCATTACATTTTTTAATTGGGCGGCCACTCACAACCTTACCTGAACCTCAGGTGGAAGACGCACCTATAAACACAATAAGCAGATACAACCGCATTCAACTTTTGAAAACACACAATAAAAACCTAAAGAATATAAATATAAATTACATATATATTTATTCGCTCGTAAACATACAAATCGAAGTGTTCATAAACTATGAGTACCGATAGTGCTACAGACGGCAACGTTATTATTTAAAAAAAAAAAATCTAAAAATAAAAACTAACATTAAAAACCTAAAAAATATAAATATAAATTACACATACTTAATACGTTAATTATTCGTGTTAATTTGTGAAACTTTTGCTGTGTTTCACTTGGCTGGAAGTTAAATAAAACAAAATGTTCATAAACTATTAGTACCGATAGTGTAACAGACGGACGTAATTATTTAAAAAAATATAAAAATTAATCTTATCTATATACTCTTATTATCTATATTATCTTATCTAAAAACTAACATTAAAAACCTAAAGAAAATAAATATAAACTACAGATATACGTAAATTATTCGTGTTAATTTGTGAAACTTTTGCTGTGATTCATTTGGCTGGAAGTCAAACAAAACAGAGTGTTCATAAACTATGAGTACCGATAGTGCTACAGACGGCAACGTACTGTGGTGAGGCTGTCACCCAACTCACTAAGCTTGGGCGGGCTTAACCTTTCTCCCTTTTTACGTATAGCTTTTCTAACTAATGTTATCGTTTCAGTCAATACTTTCTTATTGTGCAGATTTTAGAGGCTATAACAATTTTTTTTTTAAAACAAACTTTTAATAGCATTATATCATAACCTTAAAAGAATATGATTTATTTAACTAAAAAAAATAATGTTTTATTAAAATAATGTCCTTCATACATAAAAAAAAAATATACTATTACAAAACGCAGTGTTCATAAACTATGAGTACCGATAGTGCAATAAACGGCAACGTTATTATTAAAAATATTTAAGTAATGATTGACGTTAATAAGTGATAAGAATGTCCTATATTGAAAATAAACAATTTGAATTTTGACTCACTAAACTTGGGCGGGCTTAACCTCACTTGTCCCTTTTATCTTAGAACTTTTAGCTTTTAGAACTTTTGTTATAGTTTCAGTCAATATTAACTTATTATGTCTTTATTAAAACTAATTTTAATAAACATAAATAAACTTTTGCTCATGTAGGTATTGTTCTCTTATTTGACGTGGATGATTTAGTTATATGGCTAAAGGGAGTTGGAAGCGAGAGACACTGATCCTAACAGGAGGAGGGGTAAGCGACGGGATTACAAACATTTTTCCGTAAACCGGATATTCCAGAAATTCTTAGCCTATAAGTATTTCTAGAATAACCGGTCCAGACACGAGTCTCCATTTTCATAAACTATGGGTACCGATAGTGCTACAGACGGCAGCGTTATTATTTAAAAAAAATCATAAAAACTAAATCTTATCTAAAAATAAAAACTAACATTAAAAACCTAAAAACTATAAATATAAATTACACATATTTAATACGTGAAACTTTTGCTGTATTTCACTAGGCTGGAAGTTAAACAAAACAAAGTGTTCATAAACTATGAGTACCGATAGTGTAACAGACGGCAACGTTATTATTAAAAAAATCATATAAACTAAATCTTATCTAAAAATAAAAACTAACATTAAAAACCTAAAAACTATAAATATAAATTACACATATTTAATACGTGAAACTTTTGCTGTTTATGCTAAGAGATCCCTTCCTGGGATAAGTCCGCCATTGTCTTCTGATTTTAATAAAGTTCTATTTACTATGTATTTTAAAGCAATAAAGATATTACAAACAAACAAACTTTATCAACAGGTTCAAGAATGTATTTTTGTGAAGATCATTCTGATTAAGTATTTCACACAATACAATCTATTACTTAATTCGAGCAAACTAGATGTGTTTTGTAGAATCCCTATTTTCTAAATAATAAATACATGAGTTCAGGTTAAGTTGTTTCACTTTTAGGAGTGAACGTTTCATTTTAGTTTTCTAATTAATGTTACAAACATACTCTTTTTATTATTCTAGTTGCCAAATGATATGACTAATTATATGGAGTATCATATGAAGGGAACAGTAAAATAGTAAACAGTATCTTGCAAAATGTACGTCACAACATTAAGTTCTTGTGTACCGAACTGAAATATCACATAGCATTTAAGCTTATAATAAATATTTTATAGAGTCTGGCAAATAAAAGCTGAACCTAGCAAAAGGCGGCAAATTTAAAAATTATGAACAAGGTAACACCGACTATAGTAGGAAAAAAACGATTTGATACATTTCAAAATTTAAATATCCATATATGTATACACTTTTTATATAAAAAAAACTATTTAGTTGTTTTGCCGCCGCGACTATATACTGCGTGTAATATAGCCTTAGTATGACATCCGCCAATAGTGTAGCTTCCTAACAGTAAAAGATTTTTCAAATTAGTTCGGTAGTTTCGGAGTCTATTCGATGCAAACAATCATCTTGGTAATCATTCTAATACCACTAATATGGCAGTCATTTACCTATATATATACTATACTTATATGCTATAGCTTGCACCCGTGGCTCAGTTGGTGAGTTCGGAGCTCAGGGTCTTACACCGGTACATATAAATAAAGCAGTAAGAATTAATCGTTTTGAGGATCATGGATGGTATATTTAAAAACGAAAATTAAAAGAAAGACATTTATAATTCCTCATAATCAAAGTCTGATTCCAGATACTTCACACCCATCATTTCATCTGAATCGGAAGAGCTGGATTCATCACTCGAATCTGTTACATTAATAATAAAACTCTCCATCTCTGCTAAAATTCCGTCCTTTTCTTTATATTTATCTTCAAGGTGAATAACATGGTTAACCATTTTGTTTCAAAATTTATCAAAATGTTTATTTTGCGTGAGATACTTTCCTGATTCAATTCCTTTATTTTCTTCAAATTCTTCAAAGCATCACTAGCTCCTTCGTGACTTGAATTATTTTCTGTAAAAATTATAACATTGCGGTAAATAAGTACTCGCTCCTTTGATAATAATTAATTTTTAAATGACAAGTACCAAAGTGAATAAAATGTACTAACCTATGAACTCGATGGCAATTTGTAAACAATCCTCTATTTGTTTGATTAAAGCGGTTTGCTCTTCTTGTTTTTCTTTATGTTTACTAATCATAGTATATAACAGTTGTCCCACATGACTCTTTAAAGTTTTAACCATATTTCAAAGATTTAATTACAAAATTCAAAATACAAAAACAACCGAGACGCCGATTACAACAAAACAGCCATGATGGCGGCCACAATGAAAACTTTTTTTTTACACTGCCAGTGTTGCCGCAATAAAATTCACTGGGTTCAGCTTTTGTTAGCCAGACCTTACTTACAAGGAAGTTTTAACATTGCGAAATTCAGATGAGCAAAAGTTACTGTTCGACGCGAAAAAATTTCCAAGCATAACGGCATCGATTCTGGGCAAATTATTACTGTCTGCTTTGCTGAATCCAGATTCCATGGTTAATTCTTTCAAATTATAATTAGCAAAAACTGTATCAACTTGATATTAGTTGTTAAAAACCAAAATATCAAGAACCGGTAGTGATACTCGAAACGTCAAAGACATTAAAGAGAACATTAGCTGATGATATGACCTCCTCATTATAGAAGTGCCTAATGAGAAGAGTTATTTAGTATCATAATTTAATGTAATTATTGTTTTCTTTTATCTAATATTATTATAATTTTAACCATATGGATTTTAAATTATCTGAAATAAAACATATTTGATTTGATTTTGATTTGATTTGAAAGACAAGATTGGAGTTTCGCACGGCGTGACGTAACGCTTTCTGATTGGTGTTCACTGTCACGTGACTAAAGGTATCATTTTAAGAAATTTATTTTTAAAAAATATTATTAATCTTTAACGCTTTTAATAATTAAAATTGTTTGTTATTTTCTCCATAATATAATTAATCATTATAAACCCCTATCCATTATATGTATTCTTAATGGACACAAGCCTACTGTGGGGTTGGTAGCGGGGTCCCGGATTATTACACTTGTCGGCGCCCAACAATGGTTGTTGCTTGTCGCTCGATTTTCCTGGTAAGACACTTATGGATCTTCTTCCAAATAAAGTAGGCGAATAGGATGCTTACGATAATAAGTGTTGCAAGTAGAATGTTGTACATCACTGTTGTTGTTGCTTGGGACTGTGCTGAACTTGCACTGTTGCCGGCGCCATTCTGGGCAATGATGATTTCTTCTTTCTGAGCCCCAGTATTGGACGTAGTGCCGCCCATTTCGTTCCACAATGTAGTATGTTTCGTGTTACTCGGCACTGACGTATTTATTATTATTATTAAAAAACAATGACATATGTATCTGAGAATACTGAAAAAAATAATTTTCTACACATAACTCGATTAGACAGGAATATGTTTACTCACCATTAGAATCGCTGCGAGTACATTCATCATCATCACTAGAAAAATCACTTTCTCGTCTAACTGCATTGTAATCGTATTTTGCAATTCGATTCTGATAGTGAAGACAGTCTTCACTATCAGAATCGAATTGCAAAATACGTCTTTCTTCTTCAGTATGTTCACAATCTGATTGGTCTTCCGGTATAATTTGCTGCAGCTCAAGTATTTCTGGATCGCGAAGAGAATGGTACCTTAACATGAATCACACTCTAAAATAAAATGGAATAAAATAAAAGGGAACAATTTTACGTCGTGACTATGCCAAGAACTAAACGAAATGACAATACAAATACGTTGTTTCAACTACCCACAATCGCATTTGTAAACATTGCGGTCAAATGACCAATGTGGACTTTCTAGGTATTAGGTCGATTTGTATAAACATTAATTTAGCTTTCCTTATAAACAGTTCAAGCAACGGTACACAAAGTCAAATTATTAAAAGTCATAAAACAAAAATAACGACGATGTCTTGGTTCTGGGTATAGGTCAGATCAAAAATGAAATTGTTGTCATTTTACCGCTGTGGTCTTCCTAGTGTTAAATCTTGGTGAAAATCAAGTGTGAGTGTTTGTCTAAGGTGTGTGTTGTCGAAGCATGTTATATCAGACTGGTGTTTTTCGAATATATGTTCTGTCGAAGCAGTGGATGGTCGAACTATTTTGTTTTTCGAAATTCACTCTGTAATAATTAGCTGTCAAAATTCTGAATTTATTTATTTATTTATTTATTTATTCCATAACAAATACATTGTGTCGGAAACAAGAAATTAACAGTATAATCACAATTAACATAAAATTAAAAACTAAAATAAACAATTCATTACATAGTTTTAAACCCACAAATTATAATAAGAACGTCAAATTTATGTATTTAATTAATCATCATTATGTCAAAACGTCCAAATTAAATTTAAAAGTCATAATTCCAGAACTTCATTTATAATAATCATCAACAGAGTAGAAAGCTTTTTCTAAAAGGTACAACTTAAATTTTTTTTTAAAGGGATTAAGTCCCAACGTATCCTTGATATATTTTGGTAATTTATTGTAAGCCTTATATGCCTGGTACTGAGCACTATGTTTCATAACTTCTATTTGGGGCGTGATATCATTGTTGAGATGCTGTCTCCTAGTTCCTTCTCGTAACTGTTTCTCATCATCTGTTTCTAATGTTGGCAAACGTTTCTTGAGGTCTGTCAGAAGGACAAATAAATATAAACAAGGAATGGTCAAAATTCCTAGATTAGTAAAGTGCTCCTTACACGACTCCCAGGGTGGAATACCTACCATGGTACGAATAGCTCTCTTTTGTAGAACAAACGCTCTGAGTTGGTTATACTGATAACTGTTACCCCAAAGTTTAATACTATATCTAAATTTTGATTCCACAAGAGCATGATACACCTTTTTTAGATGAAGTAATGAAATTTCATTTCGAAGAGTTCTTATGGCATAACAAGCCGATGAGATTGAGTCCTCCAGTGCTCCGAGCTCCTTCTTCCAATTCAGAAAATTGTCAATATGTATACCTAAAAATTTTGTGTCATTTACTATGTCAACTTTGTCTCCATTTAATTCAATGTCAAGTGTTTCGCGATTCCGTGATGTCGATTTGAAAAGAATAACTTTAGTCTTATTAGTATTCAGTTTTAATTTATTGGCACTAAACCACTTGATAAATGCATTTAGAATTATATTAATTTTATCATTAAGATTAGTAGTATTAGTATCCGAAATTACGGCATTTGTGTCATCAGCAAATAGGACCATTTTTATATCAGGATGCAGTTTCTGTATGTATGTTACCAAGTCATTAGTAAAAATAAGAAAGAGGATAGGTCCCAAGGTCGACCCTTGTGGTACTCCCTTCCTTACTGCCAATGACTTAGATCTGACTTTAAGTTCACTGTTGTTATCATTAATTGATTTTAGTTCTACAAACTGTTTGCGATTTTCAAAGAAAGATTTGAACAAAAGAAGTATGTCGCTACGTATTCCGTAATGCTCCAGTTTTATTAACAGAGCATCTTGGTCAACCAAATCGAAAGCCGAACTTAGGTCAAGGAAGAGACTAGCAACTTTTATTTTATCATTTAAATTACTCACTATTGTGTCGATTAGTGCGTCTATGGCATCCCTAGTGCCTTTATTCTTCCTATATCCATATTGGTCTTCGACTAATATGCTATTCTTCTCTAGATGCTCCTGTAACCTATTCTTAATTAATATTTCGAAGATCCTAGAAAAAACTGAAAGAACCGAAATAGGCCTGAAATTATTAGGATCCTTTTTTGATCCCTTTTTGTGTATAGGTACCACCCTTGCAATTTTTAATTGGTCTGGGAAGACATGTTTCTCTACACACAAGTTAAAAAAGTGTGTCAAAGGGAATGCTAGAATATCAATGTTATCCTTGATTAGTTTAGTTGGTATTTCATCATACCCGCAGGATTTATTATTGTCCATTGTTTGCAAAATTTTTCTAATTTCTTGGGGTGTAACATTTTTCCAAGTCATATCGTTCTTGACTCTTTCTACATTTTCTCTCAACAAACCTATGGGATCATCATGCACATTTGGAGGGGAGGATCTTTCAGAAAAGTGATTGCATAACAAATCTGCCACTTCCTGTTGATTATTAATTATTTGTCCACGCATTTGAAGAAAAATTTTATTACAATCTCTTTTACTTTTTTTCTGTCTATGTCTATTTATTACTTTCCATATACCTTTATTTAAATTCTTTGCGTTATCTATATCTAGATTAACTGCATTTTTTTTCGCATTCCTAATTACTCGCCTATAGATACTTATATATGTAGATTTATAGTTATGAACAGATTCATGGCATTCGGTCTTATTAAAATTACATAAAAATCGTTTTGTTTTACTAGCTACTCTTATTCCTTTAGTGATCCACGAGGACTTATTTCTTTGCCTGTAATATACCTTTACCTTCTTTTTTTTAAAACAATGATTAAAAATATTTTTAAATCTCTTAAGAAAGTCATTTAATCCCATATTAAACCAGTTGATCTTTATTACTTCTTCTCGAAATAATAGATTATTTTTTTCATTATAAGATCTCCTTTCTGTATAATAATAGTGTCTCCTATTTCTATGTGCAAATTCCTTTTCCAACAACAATTTAGTAAAAATAGCAGCATGACCATCTGCCAAGTTGTTATGATCCACTTTGCTGTCCACAGTCTGCTCCTCTGGCAAATTTGTCAGAAAATTGTCCAAGCAAGAAAAGCCTCGAGAGAAAGTATATTCATGAATGAGAGTTCTAAAACTATAACTTTTTAACAAATTAAGAAAATCATTTTTTTTGCTATCATCCCTAAGTATATTGACATTAAAGTCCCCGCATATAATACATTTCTTGTCAAAATTGCAGTCCAATAATTTTTCTAGACATTGCATGAACATGTCAAAATTACTCATCACAGGATTTCGATACACACAAAATAAATTAAGATTTGTTTCATTATCCTTTATACCGCATACTTCAAAGGCCTCGCTTTTGTACAAGGTCTTGCAAAATGGTATATCTTTATATTCCCTATTTTCCCGCGCTAATATAAGAGCCCCCCCTTTCTTTTTTTTTGGCCTTACATTGTATGATACCATTTGATATTTATCCATATTAAATAGTGGGGCTGACTTTTTATTGAGACAATGTTCTGTAATACATACATAGTGTTGTTCCATGTTCAAGGAATCCAAATATAATTCAAATTCATACTTTTTACTATTTATCCCATTCAGATTTTGGTGAAATATATTCAAACTTACACTAGACTTCCCATCACAGTAATTGGTCACGAAAAAGTTTGTTTTTATCTATATTATTGTCTATATTATTGTCTGTTTGAGTAGACCTGTCTAAACCTAAACCCACTAAGGAACATTCTGTTTGTGTACTATATCAACTTTTTAATTGAATTAAGATATGTATTATTCTTATATGTCAAGTAATTGTTTCTATATTTTATTTGTAATATCTGTCTTAATATGAACCTACATGCATGTAATTTGTCAAAATAGAGGTTCTCTGTGTGTCTGTCTACTAAATTAACTAAATAAGCATTATTAAAATTATAACATAACTTTTTATACATATTGTTAAGTTTTGAAACATTTAGATAATCATTCTTGACAACTTCACCAACCAGTATATTCGTCCCTATGATACTATGTAAATTACAGTAAAGGTAAGACTGAGTTTGCAAAGGATTTTTGTCATGAGTGCCTGTCAATATGATTAAAAAGTCTTCATTGGTGAAATCATCACAGAATAGTCTACATGAGCTTACTATTTCTTGAGTGGTGGCATAGGGTTTAATAATAGACGTTACCAAGAAGTTCGTTCCCAAAAGATTTTGCAATATTTGTCGCATACCTTTGCCCCTTTCGTCTGAAATTATCATAACTTTGTGACGAATTGCCGGTGTTCTTTTTGTTACCATCAGATTTGATTTATCAACATATTTTTCACTAGTTTGGCAAATATCTTGCTTCTTGCTATTTGTTTGTTTATTGACTAAATGCACTTGCTGTCTACTGTCACTGTCAATGTCATTTCCGTTGACTGCACGATCCATATTTGTTACTTTACTGTTATTGCCATCTGTCGGCGGTAAAGCAAAATGTGAATAACTTAGATCAAATTGCTTATCAATGCTCAAGCGAGGTTTCTGCTTCTGAGTTTTTTTAGTCGAACCACAAATTTCCAAAAGTTGGGTAATTTTTTGATCTTTGTTTGATAGTATTTTCCTCAACTTTGTATTTTCTAAATTAATATTATCTATTTCCATGTTAGCTGATTCTAGTTTTTTTTTTAGATCTTGTATAGTACTCTTCATGTCCTTGATTTTTTGGGTATCATAAGCTCTGAGGTCTGGTATACTCCTCGTCCGAGTGATTTGTTCCTCTGGTGATGAAAGTGACTCATTTCGTATGTCGTCGTCCCTCGAAGATAATGAATCAAATGAATTTTCAGTCGATATATTTACTCTGTATTTCGTGCGATTAGTAATATTCCTATGTTCGGATGTATTTAGTGTCTCTGAGACTAAAGTTAGTTGGTCATTTGTGGTGGTATGTCCACTGTTTTCTTGTGTATCTTTACCCACAGCTGTCTCCGTAGGTTTAGTTTTCTCTAAGGTCATAGATGTTGGACTTCTCTCAGTGTTTATTGATATATCCGAATTTGTGCATTCTGTGTCAATCTCAACTATTTTTTTATTTATAGTTTGGTTGCTCTTGTTACAATTACAGTTCCTACATTTCCAGTTTACTTTCTGTGCATGTGACATAATTAAATATCGTTTTTCAGTATTAGAGCAACTAAGATCATAGTGTTGTTTACAGCAAAAACATGTAAGAAATTGTTTGCCCTTAATTTTTTGTTTACATTTTTTGCATGACTTCTCCATTTTTTTTTTACTTAAGTGCCATCTACAATAGTCTTGTAATACTATAATCACAGTTCATTTGCTTTTCGTATTTTTAAAACGAAGGATCAACCGTTTACGTACAGTTTTTGCCAATCGCCACTAGATGGCGGTATGTTCTTAGTAGTAGTGTAATTTATTGAGAGTTCAAAGTTCAAACACTGTGTTTCAAAATAAATCCGTTTGCTTCAATTTAAAAATGCTGTATTTCGCCTTTATTATAATTGTTTTGTTTTGTTTTTTCACTCTTTTTTCACTTTTTGTAGTTCTGATGTAAACTAATTGTACAAAAGTGCATTATTCATAATATTGTCACTATAATCACAACGAAGTCGTAAGATTGTTCTATACTTAGTTTTTATTATTATTTTTACTTCAGTGTTCTTTAAAATAACACACACTTATAGTTTACCACTCATTGTATAGAAAAAGACAGTCGTTTCACTATTTTGTACACTTTTACTATTTTATTTACTTTTTCACACGGAGCTCAATGTTTACGTGCCAGTGGCGCTGGCGTCAATTCACTGACTACTACACTGAATAACACTCACAGCAGGTTTTATATACATAAAAATGTACCATAATAGTTGGCACAACTAGTCTTATTGAGCTTTTGCTTCTTCCTTTTTGAGAGATAATTTCAGTTTCACAATTAATTGAAAAAATAATTCCAGAGTAAGCAAATTGTGGCCATAAGACTTACCCTCACCTTTGAAAAAATCGGATATTTATTTGATGTGTTTTTTTTCTCTATTTTATTATAACAATTAAATTACTCTGCTACTAATCACAGAAGTTGGCATGAAGCTTCTTCTTTCACGTCCAGTGTTGGTGATTAAATTGAATTCTAGTGCCTATAAAACTGGGGCATCGTTTTTAAAACCAGACTGTATCTGTATGTCGAAGATACTAAACGTAAAAGCATTAAATTTGCACGGAAACCTTGGGGAAATGACACTTAGCGTTGCCACTCACTATATTCGATTCAGATTTTACGTTTAGTATTTTTATCTTCGACATACAGATACAGTCTGGTTTTAAAAACGATGCCCCAGTTTTATAGGCACTAGAATTCAATTTAATCACCAACACTGGACATGAAAGAAGAAGCTTCATGCCAACTTCTGTGATTAGTAGCAGAGTAATTTAATTGTTATAATAAAATAGAGAAAAAAAACACATCAAATAAATATCCGATTTTTTCAAAGGTGAGGGTAAGTCTTATGGCCACAATTTGCTTACTCTGGAATTTATTTTTTCAATTAATTGTGAAACTGAAATTATCTCTCAAAAAAGGAATAAGCAAAAGCTCAATAAGACTAGTTGTGCCAATTATTATGGTACATTTTTATGTATATAAAACCTGCTGTGAGTGTTATTCAGAATTAGTTAGGTTAGGTTAGGTAGGTTAGGTTAGGTTAGGTTAGGTTAGGTTAGGTTAGGTTAGGTTAGGTTGGGGTGCTAAGTGCAGGAAACCTCCTCGAGTGCCCAGTCACTTGAAAACTTTGCGTTCTCACTTGATCCAAACGGATCCGGTGAGAGAGCGGGTTGACAAGTGAATTGGGACGGTGCACCCTGGGCGGCAGTTAATAACTCCCTGATATTCGGGGTCTTATTGACTGTCGGCCAATGTCCTGCAAACTGTGGGGCACTCCCCCCATCTTTTAGTAGATGGTGAGCGGATGCCCCACCCCGAGGTGGGGGCCTCCTTCTGTGGAATAATTATTACACATATTTAATACGTGAAACTTTTGCTGTATTTCACTAGGCTGGAAGTTAAACAAAACAAAGTGTTCATAAACTATGAGTACCGATAGTGTAACAGACGGCAACGTTATTATTAAAAAAATCATATAAACTAAATCTTATCTAAAAATAAAAACTAACATTAAAAACCTAAAAACTATAAATATAAATTACACATATTTAATACGTGAAACTTTTGCTGTTTATGCTAAGAGATCCCTTCCTGGGATAAGTCCGCCATTGTCTTCTGATTTTAATAAAGTTCTATTTACTATGTATTTTAAAGCAATAAAGATATTACAAACAAACAAACTTTATCAACAGGTTCAAGAATGTATTTTTGTGAAGATCATTCTGATTAAGTATTTCACACAATACAATCTATTACTTAATTCGAGCAAACTAGATGTGTTTTGTAGAATCCCTATTTTCTAAATAATAAATACATGAGTTCAGGTTAAGTTGTTTCACTTTTAGGAGTGAACGTTTCATTTTAGTTTTCTAATTAATGTTACAAACATACTCTTTTTATTATTCTAGTTGCCAAATGATATGACTAATTATATGGAGTATCATATGAAGGGAACAGTAAAATAGTAAACAGTATCTTGCAAAATGTACGTCACAACATTAAGTTCTTGTGTACCGAACTGAAATATCACATAGCATTTAAGCTTATAATAAATATTTTATAGAGTCTGGCAAATAAAAGCTGAACCTAGCAAAAGGCGGCAAATTTAAAAATTATGAACAAGGTAACACCGACTATAGTAGGAAAAAAACGATTTGATACATTTCAAAATTTAAATATCCATATATGTATACACTTTTTATATAAAAAAAACTATTTAGTTGTTTTGCCGCCGCGACTATATACTGCGTGTAATATAGCCTTAGTATGACATCCGCCAATAGTGTAGCTTCCTAACAGTAAAAGATTTTTCAAATTAGTTCGGTAGTTTCGGAGTCTATTCGATGCAAACAATCATCTTGGTAATCATTCTAATACCACTAATATGGCAGTCATTTACCTATATATATACTATACTTATATGCTATAGCTTGCACCCGTGGCTCAGTTGGTGAGTTCGGAGCTCAGGGTCTTACACCGGTACATATAAATAAAGCAGTAAGAATTAATCGTTTTGAGGATCATGGATGGTATATTTAAAAACGAAAATTAAAAGAAAGACATTTATAATTCCTCATAATCAAAGTCTGATTCCAGATACTTCACACCCATCATTTCATCTGAATCGGAAGAGCTGGATTCATCACTCGAATCTGTTACATTAATAATAAAACTCTCCATCTCTGCTAAAATTCCGTCCTTTTCTTTATATTTATCTTCAAGGTGAATAACATGGTTAACCATTTTGTTTCAAAATTTATCAAAATGTTTATTTTGCGTGAGATACTTTCCTGATTCAATTCCTTTATTTTCTTCAAATTCTTCAAAGCATCACTAGCTCCTTCGTGACTTGAATTATTTTCTGTAAAAATTATAACATTGCGGTAAATAAGTACTCGCTCCTTTGATAATAATTAATTTTTAAATGACAAGTACCAAAGTGAATAAAATGTACTAACCTATGAACTCGATGGCAATTTGTAAACAATCCTCTATTTGTTTGATTAAAGCGGTTTGCTCTTCTTGTTTTTCTTTATGTTTACTAATCATAGTATATAACAGTTGTCCCACATGACTCTTTAAAGTTTTAACCATATTTCAAAGATTTAATTACAAAATTCAAAATACAAAAACAACCGAGACGCCGATTACAACAAAACAGCCATGATGGCGGCCACAATGAAAACTTTTTTTTTACACTGCCAGTGTTGCCGCAATAAAATTCACTGGGTTCAGCTTTTGTTAGCCAGACCTTACTTACAAGGAAGTTTTAACATTGCGAAATTCAGATGAGCAAAAGTTACTGTTCGACGCGAAAAAATTTCCAAGCATAACGGCATCGATTCTGGGCAAATTATTACTGTCTGCTTTGCTGAATCCAGATTCCATGGTTAATTCTTTCAAATTATAATTAGCAAAAACTGTATCAACTTGATATTAGTTGTTAAAAACCAAAATATCAAGAACCGGTAGTGATACTCGAAACGTCAAAGACATTAAAGAGAACATTAGCTGATGATATGACCTCCTCATTATAGAAGTGCCTAATGAGAAGAGTTATTTAGTATCATAATTTAATGTAATTATTGTTTTCTTTTATCTAATATTATTATAATTTTAACCATATGGATTTTAAATTATCTGAAATAAAACATATTTGATTTGATTTTGATTTGATTTGAAAGACAAGATTGGAGTTTCGCACGGCGTGACGTAACGCTTTCTGATTGGTGTTCACTGTCACGTGACTAAAGGTATCATTTTAAGAAATTTATTTTTAAAAAATATTATTAATCTTTAACGCTTTTAATAATTAAAATTGTTTGTTATTTTCTCCATAATATAATTAATCATTATAAACCCCTATCCATTATATGTATTCTTAATGGACACAAGCCTACTGTGGGGTTGGTAGCGGGGTCCCGGATTATTACACTTGTCGGCGCCCAACAATGGTTGTTGCTTGTCGCTCGATTTTCCTGGTAAGACACTTATGGATCTTCTTCCAAATAAAGTAGGCGAATAGGATGCTTACGATAATAAGTGTTGCAAGTAGAATGTTGTACATCACTGTTGTTGTTGCTTGGGACTGTGCTGAACTTGCACTGTTGCCGGCGCCATTCTGGGCAATGATGATTTCTTCTTTCTGAGCCCCAGTATTGGACGTAGTGCCGCCCATTTCGTTCCACAATGTAGTATGTTTCGTGTTACTCGGCACTGACGTATTTATTATTATTATTAAAAAACAATGACATATGTATCTGAGAATACTGAAAAAAATAATTTTCTACACATAACTCGATTAGACAGGAATATGTTTACTCACCATTAGAATCGCTGCGAGTACATTCATCATCATCACTAGAAAAATCACTTTCTCGTCTAACTGCATTGTAATCGTATTTTGCAATTCGATTCTGATAGTGAAGACAGTCTTCACTATCAGAATCGAATTGCAAAATACGTCTTTCTTCTTCAGTATGTTCACAATCTGATTGGTCTTCCGGTATAATTTGCTGCAGCTCAAGTATTTCTGGATCGCGAAGAGAATGGTACCTTAACATGAATCACACTCTAAAATAAAATGGAATAAAATAAAAGGGAACAATTTTACGTCGTGACTATGCCAAGAACTAAACGAAATGACAATACAAATACGTTGTTTCAACTACCCACAATCGCATTTGTAAACATTGCGGTCAAATGACCAATGTGGACTTTCTAGGTATTAGGTCGATTTGTATAAACATTAATTTAGCTTTCCTTATAAACAGTTCAAGCAACGGTACACAAAGTCAAATTATTAAAAGTCATAAAACAAAAATAACGACGATGTCTTGGTTCTGGGTATAGGTCAGATCAAAAATGAAATTGTTGTCATTTTACCGCTGTGGTCTTCCTAGTGTTAAATCTTGGTGAAAATCAAGTGTGAGTGTTTGTCTAAGGTGTGTGTTGTCGAAGCATGTTATATCAGACTGGTGTTTTTCGAATATATGTTCTGTCGAAGCAGTGGATGGTCGAACTATTTTGTTTTTCGAAATTCACTCTGTAATAATTAGCTGTCAAAATTCTGAATAACACTCACAGCAGGTTTTATATACATAAAAATGTACCATAATAGTTGGCACAACTAGTCTTATTGAGCTTTTGCTTCTTCCTTTTTTGAGAGATAATTTCAGTTTCACAATTAATTGAAAAAATAATTCCAGAGTAAGCAAATTGTGGCCATAAGACTTACCCTCACCTTTGAAAAAATCGGATATTTATTTGATGTGTTTTTTTTCTCTATTTTATTATAACAATTAAATTACTCTGCTACTAATCACAGAAGTTGGCATGAAGCTTCTTCTTTCACGTCCAGTGTTGGTGATTAAATTGAATTCTAGTGCCTATAAAACTGAGGCATCGTTTTTAAAACCAGACTGTATCTGTATGTCGAAGATAAAAATACTAAACGTAAAATCTGAATCGAATATAGTGGCAACGCTAAGTGTCATTTCCCCAAGGTTTCCGTGCAAATTTAATGCTTAGTACAGATCGCGCCAAACTTCTAGTTCGCTCTGAAGTTGCTTCGCGCAGATGTACAGTCGGGGTCATAATACGTATTTAGTTTTTGATTTTTTTTAGCTAATTTACTGGCCCGAGCATTATTATCTCCCTATCGACTCCAAAAGACGTAATTTGGAAACACGAATTGATCTTCTTATCCTGTTTAAAAAGCGCCGCGATTCATCAGTGTCACATGAGAATAGAGTTTTGAGAGGCTCCTTTGGCTCACCGAGTAATGGAAGGGAAACTTCCTTTGGAACAGCACATGCCTGCAGTCTCATCTTTCCATTTTCGTGCATTGCAAAATCGACACGCCTTGTCCATGGGCCCGATAATTATGAGTCTGTGATCCTTGTTGTTAATTGAGAGAAATGCTGCATTATTAAACACAGACCAAGTATTCCAAAGTAAAGTAAGTTCCATGAGTCCACGACGCTCCGTTTGCAACTCCGCATTTTCGTTTCTTCGAGCCTGTGCCTGTTCAAGGGTTTCGGCAGATCTCAAAGTGGCTTGGCGCTCGGCTTGTTCATCTAGACGGAGTTGAGTTAGTTCTGGCGTTTCGGCAGCTCTCAAATCGCTTGACGCTCATTTTGCCTGCCCAGGCGGAGTCTGGTTTGGGCAGCAGTTTCAGATTCTGCGGCTCTTAAAGCGGCTTGACGCATGGCCTGTTCTTCAAACCTTTGTTGAGTCTGAGCAGTTGATTCAGCGGCTCTTAAAGCGGCTTGACGCTGTACTTATTCTTGTCTTCTTACTTCCGAATCGTAAGATGACTCTTGAGCTCGAGCAACTCTTTTTGCGCGAGCTTGAGACGATACCTTGGAAAGGTTAGACTTGCGTTTGCGAGTCATTTTCGAGGTAAAAAAAAAACTATAAATAAAAATATAACAAAACAAATAAACGAAAAACCAACGCGACAAATCCTAATCGAAATGCAAATCAATACCAAGACAAGCGAATCAATCCTGACAATATAATATCAAAGACAAATCCTTAACAACAAAACCAAATCGCAAAGCAAATCAGAGGGAATCAAAAGCAGAAACAGTCAAATTAAAAGCAGAAATAACGAAAATGTTATACAAGTGATGAGCCGAGTAACAACGCGCCTTAAGATAAGAAAGAAAAACGCAACGATAGCGCGTTCCAGTTTTATTTTTTGTTGTTTTTTTTTTTTTTATAAAATAATGTTATTATCAATCCTACAACAAACTACATTCAACTAACTATATGCCAAAAATCAAGTCGGTTCGTTGCTTTATTATTAGGTTATATGGCCGATATTTGGTGTACACATACAAATATTCCAGTAATCTCCCTTGAGAACTGGTTGCTTTTTAGGACCAAAAGAGGAGAGTAACATAGGCATGTTACTCTCCATCCTTTCAACTAACGCTATGCCAAAAATGCGTAAAGGAAGGACAAACAAACAAACACACTTTCACATTTATAATATTATTAGTATGGATTATAAGTATATAAGTATGGATTTCAGTCTCTCTCTGTACTGACATGCAGTATGCTCTCCAGCTATAAGAGCATATTGCGTGTGATATCGGAGCAGCCGCTGTCTGTAGTAGTACACATTATGGCAATACGCACCCCGACCACGGGCGCGACCTCGACCTTGACCTTTTCTTACGTAAGTAGAAAGAGGCAGATAATCTAAAACAATGACATATGTATCTGAGAATACTGAAAAAAATAATTTGTTTGAAACTTTCTACACATAACTCGATTAGACAGGAATATGTTTACTCACCATTAGAATCGCTGCGAGTACATTCATCATCATCACTAGAAAAATCACTTTCTCGTCTAACTGCATTGTAATCGTATTTTGCAATTCGATTCTGATAGTGAAGACAGTCTTCACTATCAGAATCGAATTGCAAAATACGTCTTTCTTCTTCAGTATGTTCACAATCTGATTGGTCTTCCGGTATAATTTGCTGCAGCTCAAGTATTTCTGGATCGCGAAGAGAATGGTACCTTAACATGAATCACACTCTAAAATAAAATGGAATAAAATAAAAGGGAACAATTTTACGTCGTGACTATGCCAAGAACTAAACGAAATGACAATACAAATACGTTGTTTCAACTACCCACAATCGCATTTGTAAACATTGCGGTCAAATGACCAATGTGGACTTTCTAGGTATTAGGTCGATTTGTATAAACATTAATTTAGCTTTCCTTATAAACAGTTCAAGCAACGGTACACAAAGTCAAATTATTAAAAGTCATAAAACAAAAATAACGACGATGTCTTGGTTCTGGGTATAGGTCAGATCAAAATGAAATTGTTGTCATTTTACCGCTGTGGTCTTCCTAGTGTTAAATCTTGGTGAAAATCAAGTGTGAGTGTTTGTCTAAGGTGTGTGTTGTCGAAGCATGTTATATCAGACTGGTGTTTTTCGAATATATGTTCTGTCGAAGCAGTGGATGGTCGAACTATTTTGTTTTTCGAAATTCACTCTGTAATAATTAGCTGTCAAAATTCTGAATAACACTCACAGCAGGTTTTATATACATAAAAATGTACCATAATAGTTGGCACAACTAGTCTTATTGAGCTTTTGCTTCTTCCTTTTTTGAGAGATAATTTCAGTTTCACAATTAATTGAAAAAATAATTCCAGAGTAAGCAAATTGTGGCCATAAGACTTACCCTCACCTTTGAAAAAATCGGATATTTATTTGATGTGTTTTTTTTCTCTATTTTATTATAACAATTAAATTACTCTGCTACTAATCACAGAAGTTGGCATGAAGCTTCTTCTTTCACGTCCAGTGTTGGTGATTAAATTGAATTCTAGTGCCTATAAAACTGAGGCATCGTTTTTAAAACCAGACTGTATCTGTATGTCGAAGATAAAAATACTAAACGTAAAATCTGAATCGAATATAGTGGCAACGCTAAGTGTCATTTCCCCAAGGTTTCCGTGCAAATTTAATGCTTAGTACAGATCGCGCCAAACTTCTAGTTCGCTCTGAAGTTGCTTCGCGCAGATGTACAGTCGGGGTCATAATACGTATTTAGTTTTTGATTTTTTTTAGCTAATTTACTGGCCCGAGCATTATTATCTCCCTATCGACTCCAAAAGACGTAATTTGGAAACACGAATTGATCTTCTTATCCTGTTTAAAAAGCGCCGCGATTCATCAGTGTCACATGAGAATAGAGTTTTGAGAGGCTCCTTTGGCTCACCGAGTAATGGAAGGGAAACTTCCTTTGGAACAGCACATGCCTGCAGTCTCATCTTTCCATTTTCGTGCATTGCAAAATCGACACGCCTTGTCCATGGGCCCGATAATTATGAGTCTGTGATCCTTGTTGTTAATTGAGAGAAATGCTGCATTATTAAACACAGACCAAGTATTCCAAAGTAAAGTAAGTTCCATGAGTCCACGACGCTCCGTTTGCAACTCCGCATTTTCGTTTCTTCGAGCCTGTGCCTGTTCAAGGGTTTCGGCAGATCTCAAAGTGGCTTGGCGCTCGGCTTGTTCATCTAGACGGAGTTGAGTTAGTTCTGGCGTTTCGGCAGCTCTCAAATCGCTTGACGCTCATTTTGCCTGCCCAGACGGAGTCTGGTTTGGGCAGCAGTTTCAGATTCTGCGGCTCTTAAAGCGGCTTGACGCATGGCCTGTTCTTCAAACCTTTGTTGAGTCTGAGCAGTTGATTCAGCGGCTCTTAAAGCGGCTTGACGCTGTACTTATTCTTGTCTTCTTACTTCCGAATCGTAAGATGACTCTTGAGCTCGAGCAACTCTTTTTGCGCGAGCTTGAGACGATACCTTGGAAAGGTTAGACTTGCGTTTGCGAGTCATTTTCGAGGTAAAAAAAAAACTATAAATAAAAATATAACAAAACAAATAAACGAAAAACCAACGCGACAAATCCTAATCGAAATGCAAATCAATACCAAGACAAGCGAATCAATCCTGACAATATAATATCAAAGACAAATCCTAAACAACAAAACCAAATCGCAAAGCAAATCAGAGGGAATCAAAAGCAGAAACAGTCAAATTAAAAGCAGAAATAACGAAAATGTTATACAAGTGATGAGCCGAGTAACAACGCGCCTTAAGATAAGAAAGAAAAACGCAACGATAGCGCGTTCCAGTTTTATTTTTTGTTGTTTTTTTTTTTTTTATAAAATAATGTTATTATCAATCCTACAACAAACTACATTCAACTAACTATATGCCAAAAATCAAGTCGGTTCGTTGCTTTATTATTAGGTTATATGGCCGATATTTGGTGTACACATACAAATATTCCAGTAATCTCCCTTGAGAACTGGTTGCTTTTTAGGACCAAAAGAGGAGAGTAACATAGGCATGTTACTCTCCATCCTTTCAACTAACGCTATGCCAAAAATGCGTAAAGGAAGGACAAACAAACAAACACACTTTCACATTTATAATATTATTAGTATGGATTATAAGTATATAAGTATGGATTTCAGTCTCTCTCTGTACTGACATGCAGTATGCTCTCCAGCTATAAGAGCATATTGCGTGTGATATCGGAGCAGCCGCTGTCTGTAGTAGTACACATTATGGCAATACGCACCCCGACCACGGGCGCGACCTCGACCTTGACCTTTTCTTACGTAAGTAGAAAGAGGCAGATAATCTAAAACAATGACATATGTATCTGAGAATACTGAAAAAAATAATTTGTTTGAAACTTTCTACACATAACTCGATTAGACAGGAATATGTTTACTCACCATTAGAATCGCTGCGAGTACATTCATCATCATCACTAGAAAAATCACTTTCTCGTCTAACTGCATTGTAATCGTATTTTGCAATTCGATTCTGATAGTGAAGACAGTCTTCACTATCAGAATCGAATTGCAAAATACGTCTTTCTTCTTCAGTATGTTCACAATCTGATTGGTCTTCCGGTATAATTTGCTGCAGCTCAAGTATTTCTGGATCGCGAAGAGAATGGTACCTTAACATGAATCACACTCTAAAATAAAATGGAATAAAATAAAAGGGAACAATTTTACGTCGTGACTATGCCAAGAACTAAACGAAATGACAATACAAATACGTTGTTTCAACTACCCACAATCGCATTTGTAAACATTGCGGTCAAATGACCAATGTGGACTTTCTAGGTATTAGGTCGATTTGTATAAACATTAATTTAGCTTTCCTTATAAACAGTTCAAGCAACGGTACACAAAGTCAAATTATTAAAAGTCATAAAACAAAAATAACGACGATGTCTTGGTTCTGGGTATAGGTCAGATCAAAAATGAAATTGTTGTCATTTTACCGCTGTGGTCTTCCTAGTGTTAAATCTTGGTGAAAATCAAGTGTGAGTGTTTGTCTAAGGTGTGTGTTGTCGAAGCATGTTATATCAGACTGGTGTTTTTCGAATATATGTTCTGTCGAAGCAGTGGATGGTCGAACTATTTTGTTTTTCGAAATTCACTCTGTAATAATTAGCTGTCAAAATTCTGAATAACACTCACAGCAGGTTTTATATACATAAAAATGTACCATAATAGTTGGCACAACTAGTCTTATTGAGCTTTTGCTTCTTCCTTTTTTGAGAGATAATTTCAGTTTCACAATTAATTGAAAAAATAATTCCAGAGTAAGCAAATTGTGGCCATAAGACTTACCCTCACCTTTGAAAAAATCGGATATTTATTTGATGTGTTTTTTTTCTCTATTTTATTATAACAATTAAATTACTCTGCTACTAATCACAGAAGTTGGCATGAAGCTTCTTCTTTCACGTCCAGTGTTGGTGATTAAATTGAATTCTAGTGCCTATAAAACTGAGGCATCGTTTTTAAAACCAGACTGTATCTGTATGTCGAAGATAAAAATACTAAACGTAAAATCTGAATCGAATATAGTGGCAACGCTAAGTGTCATTTCCCCAAGGTTTCCGTGCAAATTTAATGCTTAGTACAGATCGCGCCAAACTTCTAGTTCGCTCTGAAGTTGCTTCGCGCAGATGTACAGTCGGGGTCATAATACGTATTTAGTTTTTGATTTTTTTTAGCTAATTTACTGGCCCGAGCATTATTATCTCCCTATCGACTCCAAAAGACGTAATTTGGAAACACGAATTGATCTTCTTATCCTGTTTAAAAAGCGCCGCGATTCATGTGTGATACTTCCTGGCCGCGCCACTAAGCAGTACTCAGACGCTATTACACAAAATAGCAGCTACCTTGTCAGTACTTTCTTTTGATTATAAAGAAAAAAAGAGTACCTCAATAATTTAGGATTAATTAAGCATTAAAAGGGGTCCGGCCACAAAGTAGTACTTCCCAGCCGCGCCACCCTACGATAACAATAACCATTAAATTACTTCACAGATGCTATAGCTTAAAAAAGTCTACCTTTTGTCTACCTTCCAAGATACTAATAAAATATGGTAAAACATCTTTCTCTTGGAATTTATAAGACGTTAAAAGTGGTCCGGCTGGGAAGTATGCTATGCAGCCAGTCAACTTACTGATGGTAAAGTTTTAATGGAAAGGAAAGGTTTCTATTATAAGCTACCTTTAGTCTACTTACGTTTAATATTATTTTGATTTCAGAACAATAATATAATTAAGGATGAAAGGGTATTTTATCTTAGTAGTAAGTAACTTATAAAAATCAAGGCTAGTTGAACCTAGAACAGCTTCGAATTTTTTTTAACAATCCGTAAACTAACGGAAACATTCAAATTATGTAACTTAATAAAATATTTGAAAATAATATGATTCACTTTCCCTTAAATAGTGCAGCTAGCTATCAAAACGTAACAGCAACTTGTATTAAGAGCAGAAAAGATCACACACTGTCTTTATATTTTTATCTTTACAAGTCATCATCATCAGAGCGTATTTCCTATTTGCATCTTCAGCTTACGCTTCAGAGCCCAAGGTACGCATCTTAGGGTTCCGTACCTCAAAAGGCAAAACGGATTTTTTTAATAGTTTTTCGGCCATGGAATCTAGTCCTTTAAGGCCTGTCTTCATTTTATTAATCTTCTTCAGTCCCTACTTTAGTAGTCAAGTCAAAAAGTCAAGTCAGTTGTCTAGTCTAGTCTAGTGATGAGTCAGAGTCAGATGGCTAAGTGAAGCGGTGGAAAAATTTCACTTAGCTATTACTTGGGGATTTTGGTGACAAAGGTAAAAGTCACGTTATCGACACTGTACCACTTCCCAACACTCACACTTGTTCCCGAACATTTTGCGAATAATAATCCACCAATATTAAGCACAAATACTCGAAAAAACCTAAGTTTTGGAAATTAAATACAGCGCGGACATAGCGACAGTTTACTTTCCCTCCAAAAACTCCAAACGGAAAAATTATATATCTTGGTTGTCCGTCTCTTTTTTTTTACGGTCCTGGCAACGAGTCCTTAAGGCCTTGGCTCTTGAATTTATTAATCATCTTTTGTCTTAGTTTAGTCAAGTCAAAACGTCAAGTCAGTAGTGTAATCCAATCAAGTAAGTCTAGTCACTAAGGAGCGCTGAAAAAATTCCACTTAGCAATAACTAGGAGTCAAAGATAAATACGTCACGTATTCGACACTGTACCACTTTCTAATACTCACGCTTGTTGACGAACACTAAGCTTTCCTTTCATATATCTAACTCCCCGCCCTTCAGGTTCATTTGAACAGCTATGCCAAAGCGTCAACAGTGGCAACAGGGCGATTGCCCCACATTGTCTATTTCCCATTACGACAATTTCCTAAAATGTATGTTACCCATATCGAAAACTTCACATAATAACACGTTTTAGGTAGTCCTAAAATGTCTCTTACCAATATCGACAACTACCTAAAACGTTTATTTTCCATAACGACAATTAACCATCTTGAAAAGAATATGAACTATGAACCACTCAAACTAAAAAAAATAGTGAAAACAGGATTTTACTTAAAATTACTTTAATCAAACTAACAGAACAGTATAATGAATAATCAAAATTGTAAATGATCATAAGTGCGATCGTCTGATCGACATAAAACTGTAAAATATTCTTTTTAACAAACAGGCAAATCACATAAATATAATTATTCATAATTCATTTAAATTGAATTGAACTAATTGTAAAATAAATAGTACGAAGTAGAAAGAACACATGTTTGTTTTTAACAAATTGATGGTAAAGTGTTCATAATAAAAATTGGCTGTGGATATGATGATGATGTAATATATAAAAACTAGCTTTTCCCTGCGGACCTTTTCGCCCGCCAGATTCCCTCGAATAGTACTTTTTCCCAGGATGAAAGGTCCCCTATGTCCTTCTCAATACTCCTAGCTATGTATATGCGATTTCAAGAAGATTGGTTCAGTAGATAGGACGTGAAGAGGTAACAAACAAATAAATATAGAAACTCACTTATAATATTAGTTAGGATAGGATTAGTTAGGATTTATTTATTAAAACTTTATTTTTCCATAAGTACAAAATGCTTATACAATTGGCGGACTTAATGCTAAAACCTTTCTCTACCCGTCAACCATTGGAAGAAACAGCAAGTCTGTGCGGCGCAAAAAAAGATACAGGGGAAAAACTAAAAAGTAAACAAATTTTACACGATGGGCATCATAAATAAACACCATACTAAACTACGAAAACATACATACACAATACATAAATATACTTCAGTCCTTTGATTCATATTAACTTATTAGTAAATGAAGTAAACTTCAAGGTGATAACTCAGTGAACACTAGCGCCACCGTCATTTAAAAATCATTACTTACTGAAAACACAAGTTATCAAAAATCCTTCTGCTGTAATTATGGTTCTGGATCTGAAGTTAATTTTAAACATATTAAATTATAATTCTCTATAGTTACAAATTGCATTATTGCTTAAAACGGCCACTTTTAGCAGTTTTGCGATATGTAACTATATAGAACTATAATTTAATATTTGAATATGATTAAAATTAACTTCAGATCCAGAACCATAATTACAGCAGAGGAATTTTTGATAACTTGTGTTTTCAGTGAGTAATGATTTTTAAATGACGGTGGCGCTAGTGTTCAACGAGGTATCACCTCCGATTTTGACGAAACAAAGTTTTGACAACGCTCATAATTATATGTAATCCACCTGTGAAACCCGCGTTCAAATCTGTTGAGTAATTTTGAAGTTATAATGTATCAGACAGACAGACAGACAAAAATTCCAAAATTTTGGTTTCTGTTACTTTTCTTTAATCGCCCCCTATCAGTTTTTTGGAAAACTATTTAATGTACAGACACTCGATTTTTACTTTCTTATTATATGTATAGGTTACTGTAATTTCTTTGAAAAGAAAAGTTGTTATATTGGATTGTTGTCGTTTTGGGAATTTGTCATTTTTAAGTTGTCATTTTGGAAAGTTGTCGTTTCAAGAAGTTGTCGATTTTGGCAGTTCTTTTTGGGTACTAAATTTTATAAGTTGACCTTTTGGGAAAATGACGTTTTGACACAGTTGCCCATATGAACCTAACCCCTCCATGCGAACGAAGTCGCGGGCACAGCTAGTTAGTAATATTTTCATTATCCTACACTTAGGATACCAACGGTCTATAGGTATCTGCCAATCTTCCTTATGTTATAGATCTCAATAAACACTTAAAACGCAAATTGGTTTGAACGAGCTATTTTGGATATTATGAGACATGGATGTTTTGAGATGTAGATATTTTGCAACTTTGAGGTTGCGAGACTGGTCTTATGAGATTTTAACTTTTTGTAACTATATATGTTATTTTGCAACTTGAACATTACGAGACTAAAGGAAATATTATTAGCTTAGTGTTCGTAAACAAGCGTGAGTATTAGAAAGTGGTCCAGTGTCGAATACGTGACGTATTTATCTTTGACACCAAAATCTCCTAGTTATTGCTAAGTGGAATTTTTTCAGCGCTTCACAGTGACTAGACTTACTTGATTGGATTAGACTACTGACTTGACGTTTTGACTTGACTAAACTAAGACAAAAGATGATTAATAAATTCAAGAGGCAAGGCCTTAAAGGACTCGTTGCCAGGATCGTAAAAAAAAGAGACGGACAACCAAGATATATATTTTTTTCGTTTTGCCTTTTGAGGTACGGAACCCTAAGATGCGTACCTTGGGCTCTGAAGCGTAAGCTGAAGATGCAAATAGGAAATACGCTCTGATGATGATGACTTGTAAAGATAAAAATATAAAGCCAGTGTGTGATCTTTTCCGCTCTTAAGGTATACAAGTTGCTGTTACGTTTTGATAGCTAGCTGCACTGTTTAAGGGAAAGTGAATCATATTATTTTCAAATATTTTATTAAGTTACATAATTTGAATGTTTCCGTTAGTTTACGGATTGTTAAAAAAAATTCGAAGCTGTTCTAGGTTCAACTAGCCTTGATTATTTTAAGTTACTTACTACTAAGATAAAATAACCTTTCATCCTAAATTATATTATTGTTCTGAAATCAAAATAATATTAAACGTAAGTAGACTAAAGGTAGCTTATAATAGAAACCTTTCCTTTCCATTAAAACTTTACCATCAGTAAGTTGACTGGCTGCATAGCATACTTCCCAGCCGGACCACTTTTAACGTCTTATAAATTCCAAGAGAAAAATGTTATATCATATTTTATTAGTATCTTGGAAGGTAGACAAAAGGTAGACTTTTTTAAGCTATAGCACCTGTGAAGTTATTTAATGGTTATTGTTATCGTAGGGTGGCGCGGCTGGGAAGTACTACTTTGTGGCCGGACCCCTTTTAATGCTTAATTAAGCCTAAATTATTGAGGTACTCTTTTTTTCTTTATAATCAAAAGAAAGTACTGACAAGGTAGCTGCTATTTTGTGTAATAGCGTCTGAGTACTGCTTAGTGGCGCGGCCAGGAAGTATCACACGCGATTCATCAGTGTCACATGAGAATAGAGTTTTGAGAGGCTCCTTTGGCTCACCGAGTAATGGAAGGGAAACTTCCTTTGGAACAGCACATGCCTGCAGTCTCATCTTTCCATTTTCGTGCATTGCAAAATCGACACGCCTTGTCCATGGGCCCGATAATTATGAGTCTGTGATCCTTGTTGTTAATTGAGAGAAATGCTGCATTATTAAACACAGACCAAGTATTCCAAAGTAAAGTAAGTTCCATGAGTCCACGACGCTCCGTTTGCAACTCCGCATTTTCGTTTCTTCGAGCCTGTGCCTGTTCAAGGGTTTCGGCAGATCTCAAAGTGGCTTGGCGCTCGGCTTGTTCATCTAGACGGAGTTGAGTTAGTTCTGGCGTTTCGGCAGCTCTCAAATCGCTTGACGCTCATTTTGCCTGCCCAGGCGGAGTCTGGTTTGGGCAGCAGTTTCAGATTCTGCGGCTCTTAAAGCGGCTTGACGCATGGCCTGTTCTTCAAACCTTTGTTGAGTCTGAGCAGTTGATTCAGCGGCTCTTAAAGCGGCTTGACGCTGTACTTATTCTTGTCTTCTTACTTCCGAATCGTAAGATGACTCTTGAGCTCGAGCAACTCTTTTTGCGCGAGCTTGAGACGATACCTTGGAAAGGTTAGACTTGCGTTTGCGAGTCATTTTCGAGGTAAAAAAAAAACTATAAATAAAAATATAACAAAACAAATAAACGAAAAACCAACGCGACAAATCCTAATCGAAATGCAAATCAATACCAAGACAAGCGAATCAATCCTGACAATATAATATCAAAGACAAATCCTTAACAACAAAACCAAATCGCAAAGCAAATCAGAGGGAATCAAAAGCAGAAACAGTCAAATTAAAAGCAGAAATAACGAAAATGTTATACAAGTGATGAGCCGAGTAACAACGCGCCTTAAGATAAGAAAGAAAAACGCAACGATAGCGCGTTCCAGTTTTATTTTTTGTTGTTTTTTTTTTTTTATAAAATAATGTTATTATCAATCCTACAACAAACTACATTCAACTAACTATATGCCAAAAATCAAGTCGGTTCGTTGCTTTATTATTAGGTTATATGGCCGATATTTGGTGTACACATACAAATATTCCAGTAATCTCCCTTGAGAACTGGTTGCTTTTTAGGACCAAAAGAGGAGAGTAACATAGGCATGTTACTCTCCATCCTTTCAACTAACGCTATGCCAAAAATGCGTAAAGGAAGGACAAACAAACAAACACACTTTCACATTTATAATATTATTAGTATGGATTATAAGTATATAAGTATGGATTTCAGTCTCTCTCTGTACTGACATGCAGTATGCTCTCCAGCTATAAGAGCATATTGCGTGTGATATCGGAGCAGCCGCTGTCTGTAGTAGTACACATTATGGCAATACGCACCCCGACCACGGGCGCGACCTCGACCTTGACCTTTTCTTACGTAAGTAGAAAGAGGCAGATAATCTAAAACAATGACATATGTATCTGAGAATACTGAAAAAAATAATTTGTTTGAAACTTTCTACACATAACTCGATTAGACAGGAATATGTTTACTCACCATTAGAATCGCTGCGAGTACATTCATCATCATCACTAGAAAAATCACTTTCTCGTCTAACTGCATTGTAATCGTATTTTGCAATTCGATTCTGATAGTGAAGACAGTCTTCACTATCAGAATCGAATTGCAAAATACGTCTTTCTTCTTCAGTATGTTCACAATCTGATTGGTCTTCCGGTATAATTTGCTGCAGCTCAAGTATTTCTGGATCGCGAAGAGAATGGTACCTTAACATGAATCACACTCTAAAATAAAATGGAATAAAATAAAAGGGAACAATTTTACGTCGTGACTATGCCAAGAACTAAACGAAATGACAATACAAATACGTTGTTTCAACTACCCACAATCGCATTTGTAAACATTGCGGTCAAATGACCAATGTGGACTTTCTAGGTATTAGGTCGATTTGTATAAACATTAATTTAGCTTTCCTTATAAACAGTTCAAGCAACGGTACACAAAGTCAAATTATTAAAAGTCATAAAACAAAAATAACGACGATGTCTTGGTTCTGGGTATAGGTCAGATCAAAATGAAATTGTTGTCATTTTACCGCTGTGGTCTTCCTAGTGTTAAATCTTGGTGAAAATCAAGTGTGAGTGTTTGTCTAAGGTGTGTGTTGTCGAAGCATGTTATATCAGACTGGTGTTTTTCGAATATATGTTCTGTCGAAGCAGTGGATGGTCGAACTATTTTGTTTTTCGAAATTCACTCTGTAATAATTAGCTGTCAAAATTCTGAATAACACTCACAGCAGGTTTTATATACATAAAAATGTACCATAATAGTTGGCACAACTAGTCTTATTGAGCTTTTGCTTCTTCCTTTTTTGAGAGATAATTTCAGTTTCACAATTAATTGAAAAAATAATTCCAGAGTAAGCAAATTGTGGCCATAAGACTTACCCTCACCTTTGAAAAAATCGGATATTTATTTGATGTGTTTTTTTTCTCTATTTTATTATAACAATTAAATTACTCTGCTACTAATCACAGAAGTTGGCATGAAGCTTCTTCTTTCACGTCCAGTGTTGGTGATTAAATTGAATTCTAGTGCCTATAAAACTGAGGCATCGTTTTTAAAACCAGACTGTATCTGTATGTCGAAGATAAAAATACTAAACGTAAAATCTGAATCGAATATAGTGGCAACGCTAAGTGTCATTTCCCCAAGGTTTCCGTGCAAATTTAATGCTTAGTACAGATCGCGCCAAACTTCTAGTTCGCTCTGAAGTTGCTTCGCGCAGATGTACAGTCGGGGTCATAATACGTATTTAGTTTTTGATTTTTTTTAGCTAATTTACTGGCCCGAGCATTATTATCTCCCTATCGACTCCAAAAGACGTAATTTGGAAACACGAATTGATCTTCTTATCCTGTTTAAAAAGCGCCGCGATTCATCAGTGTCACATGAGAATAGAGTTTTGAGAGGCTCCTTTGGCTCACCGAGTAATGGAAGGGAAACTTCCTTTGGAACAGCACATGCCTGCAGTCTCATCTTTCCATTTTCGTGCATTGCAAAATCGACACGCCTTGTCCATGGGCCCGATAATTATGAGTCTGTGATCCTTGTTGTTAATTGAGAGAAATGCTGCATTATTAAACACAGACCAAGTATTCCAAAGTAAAGTAAGTTCCATGAGTCCACGACGCTCCGTTTGCAACTCCGCATTTTCGTTTCTTCGAGCCTGTGCCTGTTCAAGGGTTTCGGCAGATCTCAAAGTGGCTTGGCGCTCGGCTTGTTCATCTAGACGGAGTTGAGTTAGTTCTGGCGTTTCGGCAGCTCTCAAATCGCTTGACGCTCATTTTGCCTGCCCAGGCGGAGTCTGGTTTGGGCAGCAGTTTCAGATTCTGCGGCTCTTAAAGCGGCTTGACGCATGGCCTGTTCTTCAAACCTTTGTTGAGTCTGAGCAGTTGATTCAGCGGCTCTTAAAGCGGCTTGACGCTGTACTTATTCTTGTCTTCTTACTTCCGAATCGTAAGATGACTCTTGAGCTCGAGCAACTCTTTTTGCGCGAGCTTGAGACGATACCTTGGAAAGGTTAGACTTGCGTTTGCGAGTCATTTTCGAGGTAAAAAAAAAACTATAAATAAAAATATAACAAAACAAATAAACGAAAAACCAACGCGACAAATCCTAATCGAAATGCAAATCAATACCAAGACAAGCGAATCAATCCTGACAATATAATATCAAAGACAAATCCTTAACAACAAAACCAAATCGCAAAGCAAATCAGAGGGAATCAAAAGCAGAAACAGTCAAATTAAAAGCAGAAATAACGAAAATGTTATACAAGTGATGAGCCGAGTAACAACGCGCCTTAAGATAAGAAAGAAAAACGCAACGATAGCGCGTTCCAGTTTTATTTTTTGTTGTTTTTTTTTTTTTTTATAAAATAATGTTATTATCAATCCTACAACAAACTACATTCAACTAACTATATGCCAAAAATCAAGTCGGTTCGTTGCTTTATTATTAGGTTATATGGCCGATATTTGGTGTACACATACAAATATTCCAGTAATCTCCCTTGAGAACTGGTTGCTTTTTAGGACCAAAAGAGGAGAGTAACATAGGCATGTTACTCTCCATCCTTTCAACTAACGCTATGCCAAAAATGCGTAAAGGAAGGACAAACAAACAAACACACTTTCACATTTATAATATTATTAGTATGGATTATAAGTATATAAGTATGGATTTCAGTCTCTCTCTGTACTGACATGCAGTATGCTCTCCAGCTATAAGAGCATATTGCGTGTGATATCGGAGCAGCCGCTGTCTGTAGTAGTACACATTATGGCAATACGCACCCCGACCACGGGCGCGACCTCGACCTTGACCTTTTCTTACGTAAGTAGAAAGAGGCAGATAATCTAAAACAATGACATATGTATCTGAGAATACTGAAAAAAATAATTTGTTTGAAACTTTCTACACATAACTCGATTAGACAGGAATATGTTTACTCACCATTAGAATCGCTGCGAGTACATTCATCATCATCACTAGAAAAATCACTTTCTCGTCTAACTGCATTGTAATCGTATTTTGCAATTCGATTCTGATAGTGAAGACAGTCTTCACTATCAGAATCGAATTGCAAAATACGTCTTTCTTCTTCAGTATGTTCACAATCTGATTGGTCTTCCGGTATAATTTGCTGCAGCTCAAGTATTTCTGGATCGCGAAGAGAATGGTACCTTAACATGAATCACACTCTAAAATAAAATGGAATAAAATAAAAGGGAACAATTTTACGTCGTGACTATGCCAAGAACTAAACGAAATGACAATACAAATACGTTGTTTCAACTACCCACAATCGCATTTGTAAACATTGCGGTCAAATGACCAATGTGGACTTTCTAGGTATTAGGTCGATTTGTATAAACATTAATTTAGCTTTCCTTATAAACAGTTCAAGCAACGGTACACAAAGTCAAATTATTAAAAGTCATAAAACAAAAATAACGACGATGTCTTGGTTCTGGGTATAGGTCAGATCAAAAATGAAATTGTTGTCATTTTACCGCTGTGGTCTTCCTAGTGTTAAATCTTGGTGAAAATCAAGTGTGAGTGTTTGTCTAAGGTGTGTGTTGTCGAAGCATGTTATATCAGACTGGTGTTTTTCGAATATATGTTCTGTCGAAGCAGTGGATGGTCGAACTATTTTGTTTTTCGAAATTCACTCTGTAATAATTAGCTGTCAAAATTCTGAATAACACTCACAGCAGGTTTTATATACATAAAAATGTACCATAATAGTTGGCACAACTAGTCTTATTGAGCTTTTGCTTCTTCCTTTTTTGAGAGATAATTTCAGTTTCACAATTAATTGAAAAAATAATTCCAGAGTAAGCAAATTGTGGCCATAAGACTTACCCTCACCTTTGAAAAAATCGGATATTTATTTGATGTGTTTTTTTTCTCTATTTTATTATAACAATTAAATTACTCTGCTACTAATCACAGAAGTTGGCATGAAGCTTCTTCTTTCACGTCCAGTGTTGGTGATTAAATTGAATTCTAGTGCCTATAAAACTGGGGCATCGTTTTTAAAACCAGACTGTATCTGTATGTCGAAGATAAAAATACTAAACGTAAAATCTGAATCGAATATAGTGGCAACGCTAAGTGTCATTTCCCCAAGGTTTCCGTGCAAATTTAATGCTTAGTACAGATCGCGCCAAACTTCTAGTTCGCTCTGAAGTTGCTTCGCGCAGATGTACAGTCGGGGTCATAATACGTATTTAGTTTTTGATTTTTTTTAGCTAATTTACTTATTTTGATATAAGTAGGTATTTTAAAGGAAATATTTTGTTTAGACAATGTAAGTTATCAACTATAAATAAAATGGGTACATAGTAAAGGAAAAAAAGACCTTATATGGTTAAAACAATTTTATTTCCAAATTCATGGAAAACATCACTACAGCAATGGTTTTACACCTTCGACATAATCGGATAATGATTTGCTTGAACACGGACGAACTTCGCTTTCATCATCGTCGTTTTCCTGGCTGAAATGTGAAGTGTCTTCGATTGCACTTTCTTCACACTCGCGATTCACTACCGCTCAAGTGAATTATCATCTCATCTGTTAAATTTTCTATAACATGATCACTTTTTTTATAGTCTTCATCGATATTTTTCACTTTTGCACACAAAGCTGACAACTCTTGACTCTCCCATCATATTTACTTTTTTCTTTCACTAGTTCCATTACGTGGTTAGTGTTCCAATTAACATTTTTTTTCGCAACGTAGCCTTTGATTGCCGCCTACGCCATTTCAATCGGATTTTAATCTGGGTGATATGGTGGGAGTCTTAAAACCGTGTGGTTATTTTCTTTTAGAATTCTATCAATCATGCATGCATGAGCATTTATTTTATTTTTCGTATGTTTACAAGTTGGTTGTTTGATAATGAAGTAATTTGCAAGGTCAATCGACCCTGCATGCCCCGGTATTAGCTTTTTAGAACCCCCCTCACGGCCGCTGTAACGGCCTTTATACTTGACGCTCGATAATAATAATAATAAACATTTATTTCAGAACCAAGTCCATACAAATACAAATATTGTAAAAATTATAAATAAAATCCATACTTCCATCCATACTAATATTATAAATGCGAAAGTCTGTCTGTCTGTCTGTCTGTCTGTCTGTCACCTCTTCACGGCTAAACTGCTGGACCGATTGTGATGAAATTTGGTAGGGATGTAGTTTACAACCTGAGGTCAAACATAGGCTACTTTTGGGCGCGATATAACAGAGTCCCACGCGGGCGGAGCCGTGGGCAACAGCTAGTTTTAATATAAATATTGCAATATTGTTAAAACTACCTATCAAATACGTAGCCGTGAAGTACACTTACGTACACAGGCACATTTTAAGTTTTACTATTCTCACACCGATGCAGGTTAGTCCAATATTTATAGAAATGATTAGCACGGTCTTCAGCAATTGCTCGCAAAATTCTATTGGCACTACCACTCAGTCGCTCCATGAATGACGCGGTCCTCATTCTTAGAACGGCAAAGAAGTCAGGTACTCCTGCCTCAGCAAACATTGCTTTGGCGCTGCAGTAACGTGGACGTTTCATTATGATGCGAAATGCATCATTATACTGCACGCGAAGCACATTGTACGATCTTTTGGTAAACCTTGTCCAAAGTTGGCATGTATAAAAGCATTGGCAAAATGCTCTGAACAAGGTTACCTTTACTGCCTTCGTACAACGCGCAAAGCGGCGAGCCAACATATTGCATCTTACACAGGCTATACAATCTTAATACATTCGTATGGGCAACTTTGACATAACACCCTGCCAAATTTAGTAGAATGGAAATGATTAGCAAAATTATGTTGAAAATGGTCTTTTAAATTTAGCATAATTATAGTCTTTATATTACTGCCTTGAATAATAGATGGCTCTGTAGACGTATTATGAAACTAAAATAAAATGTATATGTAATGGCACTAAAATAAATGGTCTTACCTACACTTTTAAAATGTACACATTATATCTCCTTATAATGTGGATGCTACAAGATAATATCTTGCCTTAGTAGTTTTTAATCAATGATTTAAAACTCTTTTTAGTTTGTGTATTACTCAGTTAATGTAGTAACAATAAAATATTTAAAATTGTGTATATATAAAATAACGACTTGTACTAATTTAATTAATTTTATTTATTATCGTATAACGTAGGTGGAATTTACTAATTACTTAAGGTATGGGTGAGGAGAGAAGATAAATCCAGGTTTCAGCGAATCGCACAATATTTATTATTTGTACTTTACAAAAGGTTAGACTCTTAAAGATAACCGTTAATGAGAGATTATAGGGGTCGTGAGATCAAAGTAGGCACGAGATCCAGTCAGGCAGCCGCTATGAAATAGCCAGCCACTTAACTTGAGATGGTGAGATCAGCCGAAAGAGGTCTTCCAGTGGACGCGCGCAGCCTTATATATGGCCGTCGGGGGTGATGCGGTGCGGGGCAGCGAGGAAGGACCGCCGTAGGAGAATGCGCGACGTCACACACCCCCCCCGTTAGACCAGAATTTCCCTTAGCCGGGAAATTCGACTGCTCGCCGTCAGTAGATGGTGCTGGAGCAGACAGCTGGCCGGCGCTGGCAGGCAGCTGGTAGACGGCTGGCCGGCGCTGGTGGGCAGCTGGTAGACGGCTGGCCGGAACCCTGAAATGGGAGAAGTTCCAGTATAGTATATATACTAATAAGTGCATGTAGGTGGCTAACTAACAGGAGGATACGGTACTAGCCAGCGAACAGAATCGAGCCGAACAGGTTAAAGTAATTTGCAAAAAAAAAAAAAATTGGTATTAATAAGGATTGATGTATTAATGCATAACTACATAAAACAAAATAAGCGCAGACAGCGCCACCGGTGCGCGAGCAGTCTAGCAGAGAACAAAGGAATGTTAAGTATCTAGTTACATAACATGATCGCAACACAAACAGGTGATACTACTACAATATTAATCGAACGCAGGAACTAGACTCGAGTACAGTCAACAGCACAACAATTCATACAAACTATAATGTGCGGCTGAACGTACGAGGTTTTTGTAACTATTTAAAAAGATTGAACTATTTTAAGTTATAATTATTGTTTATAGTTGATTAGTTTAATGTCTTTGATATGCCATTCGCCCAGCGGCTTACCCGACATATCTGAAAGTTTATATACTAAGGGAGATTTTTTTGCTACGATTTTACATTTAATAAATTTAGGTGCTAATTTTTTTGAGAAATATTTATCCTTATCACTTAGGTAGAATGTTCGCCTCCAAACAACATCACCAACATTGAATTCTGCCGGCTTACGGCGAAGATTATACGACTGACAATTACGTTGATGAGCAGACAAAAGAGCCGCCTGTACTTTCTCGAAGATATTAGATAAATGACCAAGCGATTCAGCATAACAATCTATAGGCTCATGTACCATGTTCTGATCTGACACAACATATCGAGAACCGCACGTTATCAGTTCACGACCGTAAACAAGAAATGATGGTGTGAAACCGGTTACTTCGTTAACGGCACAATTCATTGCAAATTGTATTTGAGGTATTATTGTGTCCCACACCCTGTGGTCTTTATCAATAAATGTGGAAATAGCTGTAGTTATAGTTTTATTATATCGTTCTACGGTGTTAACATGGGGCGTATAAAATGGAGTGTAGTGTAAATTGGGAATTTTATATTTGGATATTAAGTTTTTAAATTGTGTACTAATAAATTGCTTACCGTTATCTAGTATGACAGTTGAAGGAATGCCATGTACTAAGAAAACATTTTCTTCGAGGATTTTTGTTATTACTTCGGCTGTGGCTCGTTTTATAGGGAATAGCAAACAATACTTAGAAAAACAACAACAGACCACAAAAATAAAATTATTTTGTTTTCTAGTAGGAGGTAATGGACCTATCAAATCGATACTTATGACCTGAAATGGTTTAGAACAAGACTTAGGTCCACCCATAAGACCCAGAGTTGAGTGATTTTGATGTTTATGAGCGATACATTCATCACACGAATTAACCGCGCTAACAACATCCGAGTACATGCCTGGCCAATAATAGGTAAGAGATAGACGCTTAAAGGTTTTGAATATACCGAGGTGACCAGCAGTGGGCAAAGAATGGTTTTGTTTTATTACATGTGATCTTTGCTCGGCCGGAACAACTTCTTTCCATTGAAACTCTCTAGTTAAAGGATTAAGACTTTTTTTGAAACGATATAGTTTGTTATTTATTATTTGATAGTCTATATAAGAAGTAGGGGATTTTGTACAGCCATTAAAAATATTCAAGTACCAAGGATCGTTAGTGGAAATAGCTGTTATATTAGAGTTTACGTTAAATGTTGTGGACATAATATTAGGATTACGGGAAAGAAAATCTGGGACTAAGTTATCAGAACCCCGACGATGCCTTATTTCGAAGTTATAAGCAGATAGACGAACACCCCATCTGGCCAGTCGGCCAGTAGGATTATTAAGAGTGAGGAACCACTTAAGCGCGGCGTGATCCGTATACACCACGAATTTTAGCCCATTTTCTACGTAACAACGCCAGTGTTCGATAGCAGATAGAACGGCAAGCGCCTCGCGCTCAGTAGCACTATAGTTACGTTCTTGATCCGATAGGGATTTACTGTAGAAGGCTATGACTCTTTCCTCCCCATTTAATATCTGGCAAAGAACTGCCCCTATACCAAAGTCACTGCTATCAGCGTGTATTTCAAAAGGTTGGGTGTAATCTGGACAAGACAACACTGAAGAGGAAGCTAAACAGCTCTTTAATTTAGTAAAGGCCAAATCCGCCTCCTGAGACCAAGAAAACGCTGGCGACTTTTTGCTGTTAGAAGTTAGTTTATTAAGGGGCGCCGCTAAGGAACTAAAGTTAGGTATAAACCTTCTATACCATGACGCCGCGCCAAGAAAACGACGAACCTCTTTTTTGTTAGTCGGTACAGGGTAATTCGTGATTGAGTTAACCTTATCGGGATCGGCGTGAAGACCGTCTGAATCCACTATATAGCCCAAGTACTTAAGTTTATTTCTAAAGAAGTTACATTTATCAAGATTAATAGTTAAGTTTGCCTGCTTTAATTTATTTAATATTTTTGTTAAAAGTGAAATATGGTTGCTAAATGAATTAGAAATGCAAATTATGTCATCTACGAAGCAAAAAACTTTATTTTCGAACTCTGGACCGTAAAATAAAATATCAGCTAAACGCTGCTGAGTCGCAGGTGCATTTGTTAAACCAAAGGGCATAGACTTGAACTGGAATGTACCACGAGAAGGAACATAAAAAGCAGTCTTGCAACGGTCCTCTTTTTTTATTAAAGTCTGCCAAAAACATTTTGAAATGTCCAAGCTAGATAGGTATTTAGCATCCCTTAAATTATCCAAAATCTCAGAAATATATGGCAATTTATAGGCATCTTTTTTTGTTACTGAATTTAATTTGCGACTGTCCAAACAAAAACGCAATTCGCCATTTTTTTTAGGAGTAAGTATTATGGGATTAGACCAAGGACTTTCCGAAGGCTCAATTACATCCTCCTTAAGCATTTCATCGACATGTTCTATCAAAATACGCTGTTTTTCGGGAGACATCCTATAGTAACGCTGACGAATTGGAGGACTGTCACCCGTATCGATCGAATGAGTAATGAGCGAAGTACGACCAAGACCCCTTTTCTGATAGGAAATATCGGTAAATTGAGAAATAATATTGTTAGCGACAGCCCTCTGATCCTCTGTCAGACTATCAAAAGAAACCAATTTACTAGCGGCGCCGGATTGTGATTCCGCGACACTAGTACCAAGTTTACTCGGTGGCGAAACCGTCACTATGTGGTCCGGAAACAAACCGAAACCCTTCCAGAAGTCCATACCCAGGATCAAAGAATTTTTTATTCCTGGTACAATATGAGTAACCAGAGAAATAGATTTATTCTGGAATACAAAAGGAAGAAGCACTGAGCCGAGCGACGAATATTTATCGCCGCCAGCAGTGATAAATTCTAAAGGTTTCGAAGTATCGAGTTTTAAACCTTTTAAGAAGAGATCATGGGAATTATTACCCAGAATGGTTAAGCAAGAACCAGAATCGAGCAAACCAATAGTATTTTTACCGTTCAATGTGACAGGAATATAAGGAGTATAATTGTTTGTACTGCCGATCGAGGAGAGTTTTTTTGTATTAAAAAAATTGGCAACATAATGTAGCCAATTATGCCACTCAGTTTTATTTGTTTTAGTTTTATTAATCATAGATTTCCCTTGATCGGCCTTTACTAGTTTTTTTGAAGTTGACTATTATTTATTTTATTACATTTAGGACAATTAGTGGACTTAAAGCCCTTAGAACCACATTTAAAACAGATGAGATAACGAGGTTGCCGACAAGTACCTAAAGAATGCGAATCCGTACGACATCTCGGACAATATTGTTTAGAATTGTTACGAATCGAAGCATTTTCAATAGCACAAACTTGTTGTTCCAATTCGACTTCGTTAGTAGGTGATGGTTTGGTGTTATAATTTTTATAAAAATTTTGTGGGTAGTTATTATTTTTATAAAAATTATAATTTTTATTGAAAGTTTTATTAGAAGTAGTGTAAGCCAATTCGGGAGCCAAAGTATTGGAAGTAACCTTGGGTGGTTCAGAAAATTCTCGGCTACGACTGTCATATTTTTCAAAGTCCCTACAGACGCTAACCAAGGAAGAAATATCCACAACATCAGCTGTTAGAAGAGCATTTGTATAGCAAGGCCGAATGTTATTTAATAGAATTTCTAGTTTGGAAGACTCGTTCATAGGTACGTCTAAAAGAGAAAATAATCCTTGCATTTTAGCGATGTATAAGGTTATGTTCTCCTTTTCCCCCTGTGTACGAAGCCTTATTTCCGATGTGAGTTTATAGTCATAATTATGCGGACTAAAATCACGTTTAAGTAAACGACAAAGATCGAACCAAGATCCAACACTATCTTTAATCGCACGGTACCAATGCAATGCATCATGTGAAAATATTTCAAAAGCAAAAGAAAGTATTTTAGTTTCAGGTATATTCCTACTCGACATAAATTCATTTACTCTCTGAATGAATGAACGCACACAAGTTTTACCATTAAATTTAAATTTATTTAATTCCGCAAACAATTTACGATCGCAAAGAAATGACTCAGAAGAAGGTTCGGGAATGTTCTGTGGCTCGACCCCGCGCGAAGACACCGGTTGAGACAATAGTGATAGGGTTTTATGATTTGCGTGAAAGTCGTTCCATACTAGGTTAAGTGGGTTTTTATCGACTAATGAAGCAACATCAATACGAGATAGCCTATAAAAAACATGGTTAAGAATAGAATTAGTTCTAGAAAATAGATTTTTCTCAAATTTAGACTGTAATACTTTGACGTTATTGGAAACACGGAGCAGGGAGTTACTAACCGCGGCTATATCCTCATCGGGAGAAAAGACGGACGTTAGGATATCCTCAGAAGGAGAATCGGACGAAAGTTTTAAAATCTGTTTACGTAATTCCTCTACCGTTGTGGTTTTAGAAATATTGCTGTTACGTATTTGGATTTCATACTCAAGTTCAGCTTTATTTAATAAGGAAAATTTAATAGTATACGGCATTATAACCAACCAAACGGCGCAAGAGTAATCACCCACACGAGAGAAAAAAAATACAAAGTTAGGAATACCGTTCAAAAGGTGCAGTAAGAAATTAATTTAGAATAGCTTTAGTAAGATAACAATAGCAGCCGAAAGCCTATTACAGTAGGTAGGTATAGCAAAAAAAAAATTATTATAGCCACAGCATAAAATGCACATAGACCACACCCGAGACGCGTGGCGAGTCCGTACATGCGCGTGCTCAGGATAATTTAATTACGGAAGGCACTTCCACTAAGTAAAAAAAACACTTACGCACCTTTTGAACTGGGAAAAAAAAACACAGAAAAAGAAACACAGTAAATTAGGGCTTACACTCACCAGACCTCGTGCCTAGCCTTTTTTTTGATGGGCGCCAGCATTTGCCATTTGCAAAATCTTTGCAGAAATTGTACAGCTTGTCGAGCTGCGACAGATCTATCTCGTGACTTTTCCTGCACGGGTTCCATGTGCAATTTCCTCTAGCAAAATCCCTACATAGTTCCCTCTTTTTCTTCGGGTTTTCGTCCTTCAGAGGTAGGACTTTAAACTTTTCTTCATGTTCCTCTTGTGCTTCCAATTGTGTATTTTGTGTAACACTCTGTGTGTCTTCATATCCATCGTCCACAATTTCTTTTTTAATGAAACCGGGTGGATAATCTGAAGGAGGTGTATCAGGGGGCAGTGGTGGTTGAACCATGATATTTGCATTTTTGTTAATTTGTTTAGATTGTGTTAGATCCGAGTTTGGGCTAGTAGCCCCAGCCCCTGAGCATTCTGCTTCTACTTTGGATTTGAAATATTTCTTCATTTGTTTGAAATTTGGAGAGGGACGAAAATTTATCGATTTATCATCCCCTATCTGTTCAAGTTTAGTTGCACCTGTTTCTGGCATTTAATTGTTCTGTTCTTTTAATAAAAATGATGAACCAGACATCTGTTGTGTGTATCTCTGTTTACGATGTCTTTAGCTTCCAGAATAATTCTCAGCCACGGAAGATCCGTGGTTCTCTCGCAGCCTGACTGATCCGTAGTAATTAAATACTCTGGCCTGATCTATCTTCTACACAAACTTAACATTTGGGGACGTGGTTCCCAACTTATTAGTACACCGTAGTACATTACATTTACAAAATACACAAGTAATTTGTAATTTGCAATACATTAATTTGCATTTTGTGAATTTTTGTGATCAAACAGAAACAGACAGCAGACAAGCAGACAGCAGCACCACAAACTAAATAGAGACACAAACTAACACGTAGGAGAATGCGCGACGTCACAATCGGTTGTTTTCTACCTACTTCTTATGGCAACACAACCTTTTCATCATGTCGGAAAAAAATTCAAATCTGTTTTTCATTCATCATTTTCATACTTCGTGTGTTACATGGTGAATAATTTTTAGGCGTTATTTCCTAAATATCAGTGCATTTAGTTATTTAATCGTCGAGTTGAGGTTAAGTGCAATCTCCTCCGATAAATAACTTAGTGAGCTTTTGATGCTAGCATATTAGTTTTTTTGAGAAATAGACTCCTGTGTTGGTTTTAGTATTGAGAAAGACTTTTTAATTACAATTTGTGATCTCCAGCAACATGTCGATGTCACGCAAAGTATGCTGTGTTCCTGGTTGCTCGGAGTCTGGAAGTAAGTATGTTTACCTGGTTACTCATATAATAGGAAATATTTTTCAGACCACTTCCGACCGGTCATATTCCAAATCATTAGCAGAAACCTATGTTCAGCAGTAGAATAACTGCGGTTGAAATTATGGTGATGATGAAACATGCTTGTAAATTCTATGTAAAGTTCATCACCAGAGCTTGAGTTACGCTTAAGTTATTAGATAAGTAATGATGATCTTAAGGAGACAGCACTCGGTCTTGCTAGTCTTGCTACATAAGAGTCACGAAAGTGATATAGTAGACAAATCAACTCTGACAGTAGACAAGTGAGCTCCCTTGAATCTATGTGAGCAAATTCCATAAATTTTTATTTATTTACAAGACAATTACAATAACTTAAAAAAAATAAAACTAAAGACTTAAATAATACTAAATAAAAATAAAACAAAAACAAAAATACTTACCAAAAATCATAGAAAAGGTCCATGTGGCAATGTTCCGAAGATGCTGGCAGCATTTCCTCGTTGGATTGCCAAACTTATTCGTTGGCCGAGGAAAGCGCCAGCTCTTCGGTCTCCCGTCGCATCAATAAGCCTCTTCGAAATATCTTTGAAGAGGCCCATTGCTGCGGGGCCCCACATTGTGAGCAAATCAATTGTTATAACTTTTGTTGCAATTTCATGGACAGGAAATTTATTAATTATAACTTGTACCTATGTCTTTGTTCGACTTAAGTCTGTATGTAATAGATTGCTCAAGAAAGCATATTCTTCAGGTACAAACCTGATGATGACTTGTTAATCTTAACTTTTGTTTTTAGGGTCACATGAGACACTTCATCCCTTTCCAAACCCAGACATTGAAAGGGAACGCTTCAATCAGTGGGTTTTTGCTATAGGCGGTGACATTATCAGTTTGGACAACAAGTTTATATATAAACAGCGTCGTGTTTGTCATGCCCATTTTGAAGAAAAGTACCTGTGCCGTAACAATAGAATCAGTAATATTGCACAGCCATCTTTAAATTTACCAGGTAAAACTTTATCAATAACTATTAGGTAGTAGTAACACCCTTCCTTATTATTTATTAAAACCATTATATAATACACTTAAATTAATTTTACATTATGATTAACCTGTTGGCTCGCTGGAATCCAGACACAATAGAAAAACAATTGTTATGTGACACATGTTTGCGCATCCTGAGCGGAATGGGTTAAACTACCATTTTAAGCACAAATGGTTTTAAATTTTAACATATTATGCTGGTAAAATCAGTTCTTAGTGGCTTTTACTAACATTTGAAAAAATTTGGTAGTCTAATTGCAAATGTGCATGAGAGTTATTGCATTGTCAGGTATTGTACAAAACTGCAATGGACTGCAAAACTGCACTAATTCATGTTTGTATATAACTTTTTTTCAGGCTTTATGAATCTGTCACTATTTCCACGTGTTGGAAGAAGACCATTAGAAGCTATACAGAATTCTCCTGAACCTTTACCTTCAACATCAGCAGGTGTGTTCTATTGTTAACCTTTTTTTTTTAAATAAAATCGTGCTCCATACTGTTTCAACGAGAAATGATCATATATCTTTAGTTGAAGCTGATCTTGCTTGTTGTTAGTGTCACTATTGTTATAATATGTATGTATATCTTTTGCATCCACATGTAATGCGTATGTTTCAAGTTGCAGCAGCAGCTATTAGCTTCTGAGCCTAGGGTATGCTGTAAGTCATTTTCGTAGCCAAAAAGATTAACATACCAAAGGTGTGTTGGTGGCCACACTGTCAGATTTTTTTAGGCTGTATAAGGCATCTGAAATAGTATCAAATGCCATTTATCAATAACACTGTTGTTACTGATATACACATGAATACATATAATAATATAATAATTTTGACAATAAAGTTTAATTTTCCACTTACAAAGTAAAATACTTATCTGCTATTACAGAAAGTGTCTATATATACAAATAAATAAACTGAAGACTGACGTAACTTAAAAAATAATGATAAAAATATGTTTGTCATTCATTCAGTACCTCTAGTAGTACCATGGATTTTTTTTATTACCCATGCATGTGCTAATGCTAATTTAATTCTTAGAATGCTTTTCATTTCAAACAAATAATAAATACTTTTTTCATTCCAGCTCTTCAATATGATTTTCATATTTATGATGATGCAGATGATGCTGTAAAGGAAAATATTGGTATGTTTCTAATAATTTACATTCATGTTCAAAAAATACTCATCTTCGTCCTCAGCTTATACATGGGGCCTCGGGTATGATGTAAGTCTCCTAAAGATGATGGCACTGATTGTTATTAGAAAGCCACTGCCACCTGACTTCCACAATCATTTTTACAGGGAGACTAGAGGTGTAATGTGTTAGTGGCCAACACTGTCAGTTTTTTTCTGGCTGCCTTAAGGTATGCTATTAAGCCTCTGCCATCTATCGATAGAACTTGGGACCAACAGCTTAATGTGCCGTCCAAAACAAAGAGGAGCTGAGATTCAAAATGTAATGAGTAATGATAAAAAGTGAATAATTCTATATGGGTCGTCTCTTGTCGTCGCTTGACATGCGCATTTGCTATGTGTGCATTCGTATGCACACATCGCGCTTGGCTCCTCGGCACACATAACAAAATACTAAATAAATTACTAAATAATTTGAAGAATTATACTCAATGTATTTTATAACAAACCAAATTTTAGATCCTGGTTCACATGATGTCGTGGATATAGTTGAAGCAATCAAAACTATGGAGAACGCTAAAATACAAGTTAATGAAGAACATGCTACTCAAACTGGTGTTGTAAAGTTACGTCAAGAAAGACCTATCAGGAAACGAGGTACATTTTTATATACCAAAACAATTTTACCAATTTTTACAATTACCAATGAATCTTTTCTAAACTTTCAAAATTGATGCAGTAATTCTTTAGTCTGTCAGATTATCCATTATCAGAGTACAGAAAGTCAATCGATCCCACTATCCTGTGCCCCTAGTATGAGTTTTTCTTAACGCAGTCGCTAGCGTCTGCGTTAAGAAAAACTCATACTAGGGGCACTGGTGTATGAATTTCCTATTATGATATTTTAATCTAAAAACCTTTTTTGACATTTTATTTTATTTTTTCTAGGATTTGGTAAGGTAATGCCATCCCCAAGGACACATGCTGAATATCAACTATATAAAGAGGTTAAATCAATGAGGACCAAATTGAGCAAATGCCGAAAAACAATAAAAATCAAAAGTGCAAGCCTGAAAGCAGCAAAGAAAATAACTTCCAATCCCGCGTTTTTGGATGTCATGGAAAATCTTCCTAATGCTGGAAAGAGATTAGTTATGATGCAGATGAGAGAAACTAAAAAAAAAGGACAAAGGTCGACGCTTCACTTTCGATGAAAAGATTACAGCATTATCAATTTGGAAGCAAAGCCCTAAAAGCTATCGCTTTTTAAGAAATTTGCTTATTTTACCTGCTCCCCAGACATTTACTAAATTGTTAAGCAGAGCAAATGTATCTCCAGGCATAAATAAAAAAACATTCCAACAATTGAAAGTTGTATCCAAGAAGATGAAAACCGAAGACAAATTGTGCATCCTATTATTTGATGAAATGTCACTTCAAGCAAATATTTCATATAAAGAAGGGCAACGTAAAATGGTTGGGTTTGTAACTGATGGCACTGATACTAAGCCAGAATTTTCTGACCATGCCCAAGTTTTTATGATGAGAGGGCTAACTCGTAATTACAAGCAAGTACTATCATATACTTTTTCGCAAGCAGCTACAAAAGGCCCAGAATTAGCTTGCCAAATAAAAACAGTGGTGAAAGAACTTGATGAAGCTGGGTTTACTGTAGTAGCTACTGTATGCGATCAAGGCAGTAATAATAGGGCTGCTATTAAAATTTTAACGCAAGAGGCACAGGGAATATTTTTAAGGAAAGGAGAGGAGCCGAAAGAAAATATTTTTATCATAAATGATAAAGAGATTGTGCCATTGTACGATCCTCCACATTTACTAAAATGTATAAGAAATAATCTACTTACCAAAAACTTGGAATATAAAGAAATCAACAAGCCCAATACTTGTACAGCAAAGTGGGAGCATTTGCAAGAATTGCATAATGCAAACCCTGGGTATAAAGGTATACGGTTAATACCTAAACTTACTGATTACCATGTGGTACCCAATAAAATTCATAAAATGAAGGTGAAATACGCTTCGCAAGTTTTCAGCCGCACGGTTGCTTCAAATATGGGATACCTTGCAGGTAATAATTTTATACATCATGGTGAAAACTGTTTTTAACTTCAGCATGAATAAATAAGTATATATTTAAACTTTCTTTTCTACTTATTTATTCATTCTGAATAAGTAAGCCCCAAAGTTCGAGATTTGTGTTATGGAATACTAACTTAACAATGTCAATTTTATAACAAATACACAATTATAATATACTAATATCTATATAAACATCCAAAACCTAGGCCAACCAAAAACCAATTTTGACTTTATGGGGGATAGAACCCAGAACATCCTGAGCAGCGGGCAGGCATGTTAACCATTATGCCATGGATCGTCAAATCTTACTGAAGTCCTTTAGATTAAGTAAGAAGTAAATTTGGTGGGGTTTTTATTGCGTTTATCACTTATTTTACACCTAACCATAACAGTAAACATAAGAAATTACTAAATAAGGATATTTTGAATAACAAAAAAATTACTTTTTGTTTCAGAAAAAAATATAATTCAGGAGAAATGCAAGGAAACTGCAGACGCTCTTTTATTCTTTGATAATCTTTTTGATTCCGTGAATGGCAGTTACATGAAAAAAGAAAGGAAACATTCAAAACCCTTATTAGGACCTGCCACACCAAATTCATGCCACAAAAATTTTTGGAATGAGGCAAAAAAACAACTTTCAGAAATGAAATTTGTTAATAAGGCCACAGGAAGGGTTGAATATGTCCCCACATTAAATAATTGGGCATGGACGTTGGATGGTATTCTTGTACTTTTAAATAATTTAAAAAAAAATTACAATATTAATTCTGTTTGGATGCGGCACCTTAACCAAGATCCTATAGAAAACTTTTTTGGAGCTATAAGGAGCCATGGGTGCCGCAACACCAATCCAACACCAGACAGATTCGCCAATGCATTTACCACTTTAGTTATAAATAATATGTCCAGCGCCCATGCCCCAGGAGCAAATTGTGAAAAAGATTTATGTAAAAACTTGGAATCCTTCATCACCTTAGATGATGATGAAAAGAAACCTGTGCCAGCCTGCATACTCGAGGACATACCTGATGTCCAAATTCTAGATATTAAAGTAAAGAGCGATCCTCGCGTTCTTGGACCACTCGAATATGTCTCTGGGTATTTTAGTAGGAATGTAAAAAAAAATGTGTTCAAATCGTGTGAAACATGTAATAAAGACATGATTCAGAATATACCCAGAGATTACATAAGATACAGAGAGTATGCAGGACGCCAGTGGCTTTGTAGTCCAACAGAGTCTCTCCTAAAATGTATTTCGGCAATACAAGACATAATAAATGATATAATTAAAAAAAATTTACACATTGATTGTATAGGGGACTTAATTAAAACTGTTATATTAATTCATGTTGATTTCGATTTTTTGAATTGTGATGTACATAGAGATAAAGTAATTAATTATTTAATTGAGTCCACAATAAGTTTTTTATGTTTAATAATTGTAAAATAATAAATAACATTTTAGGCGGAAGGAGAGACCCTGATGATGATAATGATGGATTCCAGGTAAAAGCCAAAAAATATCGCAACAAATGTTTTAGAAGAAAAAAATAAAACATTCATGAAAGTTTTCATTTGAGAACCTCTCGCCAAAGTTTATTTTTAAGATGATACCTCGGTGAACACTAGCGCCACCATCATTTAAAAATCATTATTCACTGAAAACACAAGTTATCAAAAATCCCTATTATGTAATTAAGGTTCTGGATCTGAAGTTAATTTTAAACATTAAAATAATTCCCTATAGTTATATATTGCAATATTGCTTAAAACTGCCACTTTTAACAGTTTTGCAATTGGTAACTATAATTTAATAATAAAATATGTTTAAAATTAACTTCAGATCCAGAACCTTAATTACAAAAGACGGATTTTTGATAACTTGTGTTTTTTTTTAAATGACCGAGGGGTATCATTTTAAGCTATTATTACTATTTTTTTGTCAATTTTGTACTTTGTATATTATTTTTGAACTAAATAAAATGTATTTTTTATGAATCAAATTATTTTATTACTAATAGCATCGATAAAATATTACTGAAGTATAGATGATTATCCTCCATACATCAAAGTGTGCCTGAATTTTACTTTCTCCTTGATTAACTAGATGTCGCTACCAGTATCAATCTTACTATTTTTGCCAATTTTTCGTAAAAATGAGAACCATCAAAGCAAACCTCGTGTGACCACAAAGTAAATATGATAGTAGCTTCGCACAAATTCACTAGATGGCGCAATTCTTAGAATTAATTTTCTATGTTTCGTTTTATGCATATCAACATCGATAAAATACTTTAGTAATATTTTATCGATGATATCAATATATCTTGCAAATGCTAAGAAACAGAATATTTTAATAATCCATTGTAAGAATTATTAAATATTTTGTTTGGTATTTGATGTATTTCTAAGACATAAGTTAATTTGTTATGTTAGATTGCAAAATATAAATATACAAAAAAAAATATATTGGATGATGACCAAACTACATAAACCGGAGCGCATATCTGAAGTCAAGTTTGAGAGATGTATGTGTGAGTGAGCGATGTGTTCACAGCTAGGTAGGTTGTAGCTTGTAGCGTTGTTGGTGTTCTTTCTTTCCGTGTTGCGTTCTCGTATTTTTATACTCATTGATTTTATTAACGACCCCTGAATATTCCCCGGACTCCGATTACGCCTTAACGTTGATCCTAGCAAGTTATTTCTTGATTTTTCGTATGTTTACAAGTTGATTGCTTGATAATGAAATAATTTTCAAGGTCAATCGACCCTGTATGCCCCGGTATTAACTTTTTAAAATCCCCACGGCCCCTGTGACGGTTTTTTACTTAACGTTCGATTTCCTTTGGTATTAATTCATAAGTGTTGTTAACAAGCTTATTTGACCCTGCACTCTGTGGTGTCAGAGTGGTCAATCGACCCTGTATGCTTTGGTAGGTATCATTGTTTCAAAAATGAGGCATTGCACTTTATTTATTGTCCCTCTGAGTACTTGGTCAGTTGACCCTGCACACCGTTTTAAAATTTATCAAAGTTCAAATCGGCCTCAGTAAAGAAATGGAAATCGGTTTTTGTTTTTGGGGAAAAAGATTAACAAAACAGCCCCTTGACCTGCATCACTCGACCTGCTGCGGCCTCGCAAAAGTTACTCTGCTTTCGCCATCGTGAAGCTAAACACCTTCGGCCTTAGGCACCAAGTTACTTATGGGACCATAATGGTATATGGGTTTTGGATTTTTTTAATACCTGCTTTGTTACTAAGGTACCCCTTTCAATTTGTCTAACATTTAAAATTAATAAAAGTGGTAACTTAGTAACACAGCAGGCAGGTAGGCTAAGTAACTTGGCGCCTAAGGCCGAAGGCGTAGCTAGCCCTTCGCAAGGGCGAAGGCAGAGTAATACGGGCTCGCAGCGAAAGAACCCCACCAAGAGTCTGTTTTGTTAATCTTTTTCCTAAAAAACAAAAACCAATATGCCCAGCAATCTCTATACCCAAGTGTTGAGCCAAGGCCCAAGCCGTACCCTTCCCACATCAAATAGGTATCCACAATCTTTCATCATCGACTTCATTCTGATTTATTAATAAAATGTTTGTTATGATTATGAAGCATTTTTAAACAACAATGTATTAATTATTTCATCCTTTTTAGTTAAGTACCTATCTAATTGAAGTCGGTTTCGTTTTTTTGGCAAAAACAATCATGTCTCGAACGTGGTCGGGTAGTGTAGGTATATTTTCATGCTGTGGCTAAATCACTGACGCTAAATGTATCTTGTACCTGTACCTACCTACAAGAAAAACAATAGTCGATGCGTGTGCGTGGACATGGTTAGTGGTGGTTTGCGTATAGTTCAATTTCTTTGAGGTGGTTAGTCGGTTTGTGTATGTGGGAGTGGTTACGGTGCGCAAGCCGCAGACGAAGCGTGAGATAGTGGTGCCATCTATGGTTTCTGGAAATAAACTAACTCGTATGTTATTCAAGTTACGACTGCAGCGACACTTTTCATTTTTACGGAATTTTTATGGAAACCTATAACAAACACTTCTCAGTAGCGCCATCTAGAAATAAGCCGAATTTGGCGAGGTACAGATTCAATGTACGTGAGTAGCCATCTTAATAGTAAGACAATTAACCCAGACGGACAGAAAATATTTTACGTACGTAGTAACCTCGTGCATATATACATATATATATAAACTTAGTTGCCAGAAATGAAATCTAGTCGGCAGCACTGAGCTATTACTTATTTTTGCTGCCGAGAGAGGTCTCTATTTCATTATATTACAAAGTACTCTGTGCACTAGCTTCCTCACCTTAAGGAAATTACTCAATGGAGGTGAGGAACGAACTGTCAAATATAAGGAAGCCTCGAACGTTTCGTTTAACGAAAGGTAGGTGTTTTTATTGAGGACCAGATTTAAAAGAATTTGTACCTACTATAATAATTTCTTTGTGTATTTAAGTATTTTGCTGTTTTATAATAAATCTATGCTAGTTAGCTAAAATTGAAAAAGAAACTTTGTCAAAAACTCTCTTTACGTCAAAGGACTTGAGGCGTCCTCGAATGAGATTGAGTGGAGGAGACCTATAAGGTAACGTTTAAGAATATGGGTGTGATTCCGGCTAAACTGACAGCAGCAGATGAAACAAAATGGTCTCTGAGTTTTTGGAGGGAAAGTAAACTGTCGCTATGTCCGCGCTGTATTTAATTTCCAAAACTTAGGTTTTTTCGAGTGTTTGTGCATAGTATTGGTGGTTTATTATTCGCAAAGAGTTCGTAAACAAGCGTGAGTGTTGGGAAGTGATACAGTGTCGATTACGTGACTTTTTATCTTTGTCACCAAAATCTCCATGATATAGCTAAGTGAAATTTTTCCACCGCTTCACTTAGCCATCTGACTCAGACTAGACTTACTTACTTGACTGGACTTGACTATTGACTTGAATTTTTGACTCGACTGACTTAAGTAGGACTGAAGAAGATTAATAAATTCAAGAAAGGCCTTAAAGGACTAGATTCCATGGCCGTATAAACTATTAAAAAAAAAACAAAAAAAACAAAATGGTCTCTTTTGACATGCAATGTTGCCAGGATGATAAAACAAAGGGGATTTTGGTAGTTTTAAACTTTGAAAGTAGTTTTTGAGACGTCACTAAATAGGAATGTCCATGTGAATCAAAATGATAATTATCAGCATTTACAGGCATTTTATTAAATTTAATACAACTACGAATAAAAATTATATTTTAAATAAGAAAAGACATCTCAAGTGTTTGAAAACATACCAAAACATAGCTCTAAAATAAAAGCAACAAAAAGAAAATCGGTTCCAAAAAATCAGGTAACACAAGTGACAATACTAAAATCATCATATTTTTGCTAACTTTTATTTATAATTAATTAAATAAACTAGTAATTGTTTGTTTAATCATATTATTTTAAAGGTAAATGACTCATCTCCAAACTAAAAAAAAATCAATAGTAAATCGGTTCAGTAAGTTAGGTAATAATTATTTTAAAAGTATTGTGACATTGGTTTTTCCAACGGTGCAAGTTTTGGTGGAATGGCTCATGTACAGTAAAATGTATAATAATTTTTTTTAACTAATGTGTGTTTTATTTTCAGGAGGCCTACTATCATCTCTTAAAACCATGCAAGTTCTAGTGAGTAAGCGAGACAGCGCGATACAAGATGTAAGGCGCACCCTAGACACTCATGCGTACATGATGGAAAACCATCAAACAATGAGATGGTACTCGAAAAGTGAATTGAATCGACTGATTTCCAAATAAAAAAATCCTATATTTTTTAGTTTAAATCAAGAATTTTGCGATTATTTACGATGGCACAATTAAATCAACTGATTTCCAAACAGATCATCACAAAATTCTTGATATAAATTAAAAAAAAAATAATGATTTGTTTGGAAATCAGTCGATTCAATTCACTTTTCGAGTACCATCCCTTTGTTTGATGGTTTTCCATCATGCACGAATGATGTCTAGGGTGCGCCTAATGTGACATCACATCCCCCTTACTCATTGGATCTTGCGATTAAGAGATGGTGGTAAGGGTTCAGACAGTGCCTAGCAAATGTGTGGTGAAATAATTCAAAGGTATTGCTTATTTCAGCCACACGTTTGCAATATTTTTAATATTATAAACAAAAATAAATATTAAGATTCAATAGCACCACGTGGGTGGGCCATATGCTGATGAGCAATATTAAAAAAAAAAAAAAAATGAGTGCAGTAGGTACGCCATTTAAAAAAAAAAAAAAAATGTCATTTTCTAACAGTGATCGCACATATTGTTTATCCATGAAAACATGTATGGATGGAAGTGCGCGCGCCGTCTGATACTAGTATAGTATCTCCTCCCTAGTCTGTGGTACGTAGTACATTTTAAAAGGCAACACCGATCACTATTTCCATCGACTGACAATCGTGAGTCAATTTGACTGATTTGATTCAATACAAGTTTTTGCAGAATGTTAACAGAATAGGTGCCCAATTTGTACCATAAGTATTGGAATCGAAACGAAGTCTTAATTGAATTCCAACGTCTTGTCGCCTAAGTTAAATTACTAGAATTGAGCCTCGGGATTGTGAAGCAGGATGATGGGAAAAATTGTCTGGATGGTGCCCTCTGGGATGGAGCCATTTTGTGTCTAGCCTTGCTGCCTTTGGTTGCTGCTTACAGCTCATCGGCTCAGGTAGGCTTGCGTTTGAAATTTATACGAAATATTGTTATTGATTTTTTGGTTTTGATTGAGGAACATTAATAGTTTGTGAATTGTTTTTAGCACGGAAGCACATTGTGGGTTGTGGATGTGGTCACTTGGCTAGGATATATGCTCCATACGGCGGGTCAGCCAGATTTCTGGTGTAATGCGATGCTCCAAGATTTTTTTTTTTTGAATAGTTTATACGGCCATGGAATCTAGTCCTTTAAGGCCTTTCTTGAATTTATTAATCTTCTTCAGTCCTACTTAAGTCAGTCGAGTCAAAAATTCAAGTCAATAGTCAAGTCCAGTCAAGTAAGTAAGTCTAGTCTGAGTCAGATGGCTAAGTGAAGCGGTGGAAAAATTTCACTTAGCTATATCATGGAGATTTTGGTGACAAAGATAAAAAGTCACGTAATCGACACTGTATCACTTCCCAACACTCACGCTTGTTCACAAACACTTTGCGAATAATAAACCACCAATATTATGCACAAACACTCGAAAAAACCTAAGTTTTGGAAATTAAATACAGTGCGGACATAGCGACAGTTTACTTTCCCTCCAAAAACTCCTGCTCCAAGATTTGGGTGTGTAGACGTGTCAAATTTTCTTTGTCCAAGAATTGTTATTTTTACGGGATTATAACTAATAAATTCAATTTGTTTGTTTCAGCTGGATGGGAATTTTAATAATTATAATTATTTTTTTACTTCAATACATTTTGATGTGTGGTTGTTCGCTCGAATTATGGTTGTGAATTCGCATAGTCAAATCGCCTGAAGCAAGAGGAACTCCCTTTGCTGTCTACATAAGGTTCCAGCATTTAATCATCAGTCCCAAGGTGGGTGATTCCAATTCATTTTCTTTTGAAGCTGTTCAATGGATTCTAGAACTACAGATAAACTAACCTAAAGTTTCAAATTAATAATTTACTCAAAAATGAAATTCAATGGGTGCATATAATTTCTAAATTTGGTTAATGTATATATTAGCAAAACCTATGTACTAATAGTATAGAATTTAATACCCTGTGATTTACCGACTAGAGCTAAGTATATATTTGGGGAACATACTATTCAGCAGTGACATGCCCAGACATTTTCCTTAGGGTAGGCAAAAACCTACCTAAACCAGAACTATTTCTATTTTAATTTATACTTATAATTTAATTAATTAAATTATAACTAAAACAGTAACGAGCAAAAACATAATAAAATTAAAATATATTAATCATGTACTTAGGCCCTTAAAATATTTACGAGACGACCACCTTAACCTTCGCTCCTGTAGGAGTTTTGGAAAAGCATAGCAAACATATTAGTTTGAAAATAATATTGAATAATGTTCTTGTTAGCTTACCCTTCACTTCAACTAAATCCAATTAATCCCTGTTGATAACGTCCATTTTTTATTATTGTAATTTTTTTGTCATAAGATTACTTCTGCTCATCATTTTATATTTTTTGTAAATAAACACTCCGTTCACAACAATCACATGAAAATAAAAGTGCTATTTTATTACCTTATTGTAAACAATGCACATTGCAATTATCAATTAATTAAACATTCAAAGCAAACAAATGCATAAAAGCAAAGCAAACATATTGTTGATTTCGATACGGAAATAAAAATATAACCGTACGGAATTGGGAATATTATCTTGTTTCTATAAAGTCTTCAAGGCTATGCGTTTTTAAATTTGCAGCATTACTTGTTTAAGATCCAATGGACACAGTTATCATGTTGCTGCAATCAATCGTAATCACTAATCAGATTTAAGTTTGTGTAACGCGTAATTCTAATTGGCAGTAACAAAAGTGAGAGCAAGATGAAATGTTATCTCATAGCATTTTGTTACATCTATAGTGGAGGTCTTAAATTTACTCACACAGGCGTGATTTAGCGCATATGTGTCTGTTCATGTAAGTTTTTTATTTGCACTACTACACAAGCAAAAGCACGTGAGAGTAATAAACTTCAGACGTTTTACTAAAAAGCTGGCCTCGACTAGCAGCGCCTATGGGCGCCGGCGCGCCGCGTATTCGCGCGAATTCATAGATGGCGTTGTTAAGACGAGACCTTGGTGAACACTAGCGCCACCATTAACTAAAAATCATTATTCACTGAAAACACAAGTTATCAAAAATCCATCTGCTGTATTTAAGGTTCTGGATCTGGAGTTAATTTTAATCGTATTTAATTATTAAATTATAATTCTGTATAGTTACAAATTGCATTATTGCTTAAAACGGCCACTTTTAGCAGTTTTGCAATTTGTAACTATATGGAACTATAATTTAATAATTGAATATGATTAAAATTAACTTAAGATCCAGAATCATAATTACAGCAGAGGGATTTTTGATAACTTGTGTTTTCAGTAAGTAATGATTTTTAAATGACGGTGGCGCTAGTGTTCACCGAGGTGTATCACCTTAATATCTTGTATGAATTTTTTTTTATTTTTTATATGTATTGATTATATGAAAAAATATTTATTATTTATTACAAAAGTACAGGATAGGCAACGTCTAAACTTCCTTATGATATGCACGCCACTGCTATTCAGTACATGCTTATTGACACAGAGACACAGAAGTTTATTTATTAATAAATTTCTGTGTCTCATTCAATCTGATTTTTTATAACATTATTTAGTAGGAACCCATTCTAGCAGCTCTGCTGGGTATAAATCGGGACGAGGTCACTTGTACCGAGTTACCCACATATTATTTTTATCTCAACATTTTATTTTTATTATTTTTTGTCCGGGGAAGCCAAAGACGGGCTTATTTACTTAAGGGTAGTTTTCCCCGTGGCAAAATGGCGCCCATACGAAATTTTTATTAAATTTTGAGCTGTTTTTATAGGTTTTATGCCACCATAAAACTTGTAAAATTAAAAAAAAACTTGGTAAAGCTAATAAGTATTAACTGAGTGGTTAAAAGTTTGTTTTTTATTATTAATATCTCCCTTATTGTATAATATTTGAAGATAAATTGTAGAACAGCTGATATTATGCGTGAATTTCTTGTTTTTGGGGTTCCGTACAAAAATGTACAATGGAACTCTTATAGGATCACTCGTGCGTCTGTCTGTCCGTCCGTCCGTCTGTCACAGCCAATTTTCTACGAACCTACTGTACCAAAACAGATGAAATTTTGGTAGGATGGCGTGACCCTGTGACCCAAACACAGACGTGCAAAGTAAATAAATATTTTTATAAAATAAGTACCATTTTCAGGGGACAAATTAGGAAAAAAAAAAATTTTGCAAACCTTACCGCTCGTTATGAGGATTTTAAATATATTTTTGTTAATATTGTAACATAAATAGTTTTGATTTTATTCATGAAAGAAGAAACTACTGATCCTAAAATTAAAAAAAAAAAATACAAAATATAGTTTATTACAGGAAAACCTACAAGAACTATGTCAATTGACAATTAAGGGGTAAATTCAATATAAAACAGAAAATAGTTCACTAAAACGCCACTAGATGGCGATAGTAGTAGTAGTAAGTTGACACACCACAATTGAATTTAAAAACTGACATTGGCATTGTACGGAACCCTCTCCACGCGAGTTCAACTCGCACTTGACCGGGTTTTTTTTGACACACTACATAATAAACGTTAAGGTTATGACCTCATGTCTTCAAAGTTAATTGCAATCTTTATGTGCTTTCATGGTTTGTTACTAATGTATGTATGTGAACTAAAAGATTTATCACCTCTCCCCTCGGATTTAATACAGTACAGACGTGCTTTTGGTGCCAGCCAGCAAATTAATTATATTTTATTGGCTAAAATCCCTTACAAGTAAAGTGAAAAATTCGCGTGAGTACCAGGAGTGCATAGTTGCAAACAGCTAATATCCTTGCAAAGGGAAAGAGACATTCCGAGAGTAAAAGAGATAACTATTCACAGCAAGCGCATGCATGCCTCAAGCGATAGCAACTTTACTAACCTTTGTCACACACCTTTGATAATCCCCGCTCCAGTACTTTTCTAGCCGCTAGCTGCGCAGGCGCAAGCCACGCCCTCCGCTAATATCGCCGGCCGTCGGATCATTTAGGCCTACATCGCTTTACAAAATCATAATAATGTCGGTCCAACGCTCGCCGCCGCGCAGCGATACGCTTAGAACACCTTGCAATAAACATAATTTGGAGCATTATAACTCTGACACTACACTCAACTCGTCAAGCAGCATACAGATGGATGATAATTTCTTTAACAACATTACGAAACGACACAAACGCACCCTGCAGAGGACACTGCATCCAACTCAACTTCCAACATGTTCGAAAACAAGTTCGATGCACTAAACAACACTACGTAACATTTTCGAACATTATGAGCCTGGTTGACATAGGTTTCATCCAAAAAAATTATAGGTCTTCCATCGGCTCGATATTTTCTTATATCACGAATATAATGCCACCTCAAAGCCATAATATCGGGTCTCTCGATTATTAACTTTCTTTTCGATTGGCAACTAAGAAAATTAAATCCCAATTCACGGAGAACCTTTCTTAAATATTCATGTGAGCAATCTATGATGTTCTCTGCTTTTAATTCAGCCGTTAGGTTTCTTAGACTTGGAATAATTTTTTTGACAGTGTAGCACTGGGACACTTTTCGTCGTATAACTCCTAAAGTGAAACTATCTGCTTCCATTCGCTTTTTGGGAAATAAATTTTTTCTAGGAGATTTGAACTTGGAAGGTCCTGCATTGCCATCCTCTGTATTACCTTCACTAACAATTCTTCTTATTGTTCTTTACGAAAGCCCTGTTGCTAAAGAAACGGTTTTTGCCAAATTTATATCATTCTGGTATTATTGCGATGATTTATCTTTTTTACGCGCTTTAAAATACATGTACATGTTATACACTATTTCTTTTGACTGTCGTCCAATCGGTTTTATCTTCGGATTCATCTTGAGATAGTAATCTCGTGTGCGTTTCACTAAATGCGAGCGTCTGGCGCTCCGCCGCACGCGTCGCGCCCGCTCGTCCTCCCGCCTCACCCGTCGCTTCCCCTCTGAGACCGTCTTACCTCGTCCCTGCCTTTTTTTTTTTTTATTTCGCAGGGGAATGCTTTTACGCACGGAGTGTGGGACTCCTGGACCGCTAATCGGCCCAGACTACCCACTAAACCCCTGCGGATGCCATCGGCCGCTTTGCATGGATGCGCCTCGGATCTAACTAGCACAAGACGCCTCAGCGACTGGCCGGTCTCTCATCAGAGACCGGGCTCACCACTCTCAGAGGCCCTCCGACCTGGAGGTCCTGGAGGACCTCTGCCACCGGGTGGGGCTATTTTCTAGTCCCACTCTTATGGGGGCGCTTCCAGGCGCGCTAGGTAGCGCCTGCGTCGCACCCCCCCGGTCGCGGTCCCTTTCCTCGGCCTCCCTCTGCGACATAACGGTCTCGCAGAAGGAGGCCATTGCCGTCCAAGCTCTGTCGCTCTCGAGCATCGCGTTGACGACACTCGGGAGCGACAGGTCCGTCCCGCCAAGCGCGGCGGCCAGCTCCTGGCGCTGCCGGATCCACCTAGGACACCGCTCCAGGACGTGTTGAGCGGTGTCCTGAGCCTCGCCACAATCGTGGCAACGTGGCTCGGCCTCTCTCTTGGCCACGCGGTGCAGGTACTCACCGAAGCAACCGTGCCCGGTGAGCACCTGCGTCATGCGGAAGGTGAGACGTTTGCGCCGCCGCAACATCCACCTATCCAGGACCAAAGATGCCATTATTTTCACGAAGTATGAAAAATAGCTCTGGTGATGAAAAAAGTTATCACAAAAGACAAATGCCGGCTTATGGTCAATACTTTGGCACAGAGCTATAACGATCTATGCACCAAAACCAAGAGAAGATTTCTCTTCTGTGAAATTGTGGTAACGGAACGTATCTTCACCGCCATATATTACAAAATCATAAATGATCCCTGAAACGCCTTTAAATCCCCATTTTTTGGCTTATCTTTCATATATTGTTTCCGTTTGCCTGCTTTTGATCCCTTATATGCAATCATCATTTCGTCTATGCTAAATTTGGTCTCTCTTTTTTGATGCTTTAAACAATTTTGTCTTAGTTGCTCAACAAATGGACGTATTTTATAGTATTTGTCTCCATTATCCATGGTGCTGTCAACAAAATGCAAATATCGTCTTATTTGCTGATATCTTTTCAATGGCATTATGTCAGAAATTTTAGCATACCTAAACTTCTCCGACCAATTATCAAGGTATGAAGGCATTACAACAATACCCATTAATAAGTGGATAGCTAAAACAGTGACGTGCACAGACATTTTCCTTAGGGTAGGCAAAAACCTACCTAGACCAGAACTATTTAGTTACAACTAAAACAGTAACGAGCAAGAAGATAATAAAATTAAAATATATTAATCACTAGCTGTACCCCGCGGCTTCGCCCCGCGTAGGACTCGGTTATATCGCGCCCAAAAGTTAGGCTATGTTTGACCTCAGGTCGTTAACTACATCCCTACCAAATTTCATCACAATCGGTCCAGCAGTTTAGCCGTGAAGACAGACTTTCGCATTTATAATTATATTAGTATAGAAGTATGGATGTACTTAGGCCCTGAAAATTTTTAAAATACGACCGCCTTACCCTCCGCTCCCGTGGGAGTTTTGGAAAAGCATAGCAAACATATTAATTTGAAAATAATATTAAATAATGTTGTTGTTAGCTTACCCTTCACTTCAACTAAATCCAATCAATCCTGCTTGATAACGTCCATTTATTATTATTGCCCGAAAGATTACCTACTTAGCGCGTCATTTTATAGTTTTTGTAAACAAACACTCGGTTTACAACAATCACATGAAAATTTTACAATTTTAAACTACAACTGAGTAAATTTGTTAAAAATAAAAGTGCTATTTTTTCACCTCATTGTAAACAGTGCACATTGCAATTATCAATTAATTAAACATTCAAAACAAACAAATGCAAAGCAAAAATATTGTTGATTTCGATACGGAAACATAACCCTACGGAATTGGGAATGACATCTTGTTTCTATAAAGTCTTCGAGTCTATGCGTTTTTAAATTTGCAGCATTACTCGTTTAATATCCAATAGACACAGTTTTTATGTTGCTGCAATCGATCGTAATCACTAATCAGATTTAAGTATGTGTAACGCGTAATTCTAATTGGCCGTAACAAAAGTGAGAGCGAGATGAAATGTTATCTCATATCATTTTGTTTCATCTAATAGTGAAGGTCTTAAATTTACTCACACAGGCGTAATTTAGCGCATATGTGTCTGTTCATGTAAGTTTTTTACTTGCACTACTACACGAGCAAAAGCACATCTATACATAGTGATTTCTTAGTGAGAGTAGTAAATTTCAGACGTTTTACTAAAAAGCTGGCCTGGGTGGCCTAGCTAGCAGCGCGTATGGGCCGGCGCGCGGCGCGCCGCGTGTTCGCGCGAATCCATAGATGGCGTTGTTAAGATAATTCAATATCTTGTGTAAATAAATATTTATTATTTATATGTATTAATTATATATTTTTTTTTATTATTTATTACAAAAGTAGAGGGAAGGCAACGTCTAAACGTCTTTATGCTATGCACGCCACTGAGCTAAAAAGTCTACCAATTCATCTTGTGATAAGACTATTGACTTACCAGGGGGTCTAAAAACGCCACTTTGAGCAATTCATCGAATCGATTCATATTACGAATTTCTTAGCAATTCTGTAGCAATTCCTCTATTTTTTGTAAAATGGCCAACTAAACTTATTCCTCTTCAAAAAAATTGAAAGAAATAGGAATTGCTAAAGAATTGCTAAGGAATTCGTAATATGAATTCGATTCGATGAATTGCTCAAAGTGGCGTTTTTATACCCACAGACTGTTGTACTGAATATAAATTCGTCTGTTCTACAATATTCGTTACCACGTCTTGCGAAAAAAAAAAGATTAAAAAAACTTAATGGTGAGTTATCATCTGGTAAGTCAATGTTATCCGCATCATTATCCTCTTCTATTGTCGCGCTGTGTCGAAAATGTGCTACTCTCCATTTATAAGCCAGCTGAAATTTTTTACTCCTCTTCGCTCGTTTTGCTGGAACTGCAGGTGGTTTTTTAGATCTCGTTTTTCGTGATGTAAGTGAAGAAGAAGTCACAGGTGTTATAGGCGTTGATGGTAGTGAGGGAATGGCAGATAAAGATGGAACATTCATGAGAATGTTCCATCTTTATCTGCCATTCCCTGATTATGAAATCAGACTGATCAATTTCATGCACGATGAAATCAGGTATAATATTCTCAGCATTACATTCTTTGTCTTCAGATGTACTGGTTGTGAGATTTTCAAGAAGGGATGCAATTGATGGTGCCGGAGAAGAAAGCGGGGTAGAAACATTAACACATTCATCGTGCACTTCTGTTTCAAAGTCAGATATTTCACTAGCATCGGAAGGTGCATGGTTATTTGGCACTAAAGCTATAATTTTACTAGCGCGGTTAGGCTGTTGACAAAGAAAAAAAAAACCGAACTTAGCACCACAACCAAAAAATATTAGGCATTTGGCATTGTTCGCCACAGCGGACATAGAAAAATGGTACTACATTACTATGAATCTGGCAATGTCCGCTGTGACGGACAAATCATTTCAGCGGCAAAAATCCCAATAAAAAAAAAAAAATAGGTAAAAAACTTTTTAAGTTAAACGGTTTTATGTGTTAAACATACATTGCAATGTTTAAGATAAATGTACTAAAAACCAAAAAATAATAAAATAGATACAGTCGTGGGAATTATAAACATATGCATAGACTAGACTAAAATAAAACCGTGGGGCACGTCAATTGTCTACAAATTATCGACTTAATGTGCGATAGAAGAATTGTTGTTGAGACCTTTCATTTGATACCCATGTTGATGGGATTGATAAAACCTACGTTATCCGCCATTTTGTAGCGGCCGCCATCTTGGATTTAAATTTTTTATAGTATATTGTATTCTGCTTGTTGAGCCCTTTCAATTGATACCCATATTGATGGGATTAATAAAACATAAATTATCCGCCATTTTGTAGCGGCGGCCATCTTGAATTTATAATGATAATGAATAAACATAATTGTATTGTCACCAAAATCCAAAGTGTATACAAAATTTCAGATTAATCGGTTGACAGGAAGAGGGTGAAATTCGAATTACTGACAGTTGTTAGCATTGTCAAATCGATATTGACAGTTCATTATGGTAGGTTAGATTCATCGATTTAGTACCTGGGGGGGCTATACCATCTTTTAATACCATGCAAGATTCAGTGAGTGAATGAGATGTCGCCTTACATGATGTATTGCGCTGTCCCGCTTTCTCACTGGATCTTGCATGGTTTTAAGAGACTGTATATAGTAACCCCCCTGGGGGCTTACTACCATCTCTTAAAACCATGCAAGAACGAAGTAAGAGAGATGTCGCCTTACATCATGTATTACGCTGTCCAGATCCAATGAGTAAGTGAGACAGCGCAATACATGATGTAAGGCGACATCTCGCTTACTCACCGGATCTTGCCTGGTTTTAAGAGATGGTGGTAGGCACCCTGGAATGTGTTCCTGAGCCACACAATTTATGTAACAAATGCCCTTATTTTTTATATATCTATCGTACAAATTCTACTACTTAAAATGAATATTTTTCTTAATACAAAAAATAAATAATTTCACTGTTAGTTTGGTGTAAGATTTAGTTTGGCGTCGATTTGGCCAAACAAAGAAAAAATTGCCACGTTGACAGAGACAGAAATATAAAAAATATCGTTGGTCCTTTTCTTACTCATGGACTTCCCTTACGCCATCTCACTTTTTTACCAAGTAAAAATTAATTGCTTAATCTACTTAATCTATGAACCTAACCTACCATAATGAACTGTCAATACCGTTTTGACAATGCTAACAACTGTAAGGTTGACATAATGTTTCAGTTGCGACAATAATACCGAATGAAAACGAAGCTAAAGGTTGACTTAAAAAAAAAAATTTAAAAAACCCCGGGGTTTTAATTTTTTTTGTGGTGGCAAACATGTTACTAGTTAAGTATTCTTACTTATTCGATTTATTTTATGTTCTCTGTATTTCAATTTATTATTCGTACAAACGATGTATGGAGTTTCGCCATGACTCTTTGACCCAAGAATAAATAATAAAACAAACGGGGTGAGCTAAATAAAACCGTTTAATAAAAAGAAGCGTGTTTGTTTTTGTGTTATAATCATATCTACGATTATTTTCTAACTACGAAGAACAGATTTCAATGATTTTGTAGGCAAAAAACAAAAAATCAATACATATAATAAGACACAAAAATGCGAGTGTCTGTACATTTAATATTTTTCAAAAAAACTGATTGAGTGCGATTAAAAATGAGTAACAGAAACCAAAAAGACAGTTTTTGGAATTTTTGTCTGTCTGTATGTATGTATGTCTGTCTGGTACGTTATAACTTCGAAAATACTCAACGGATTTGAACGCGGTTTTCACAGTTTGGTTACATATAATTAGGAGCGTTGTCAAAACTGTTTCGTCAAAATCGGTTAAGGGAAAAAGAAGTTATGGTCGATTGAAAATTTACTTCAAACACTGCTTCAAAACTTTTAATGCTTTTACTTACGTTTAATTTAATTTAGATAAGGCTAGGATTTCTACTTTATATTATCCATATCAATAAAGACGAAAACACGCACTGCACCTATTAATTTTAATAAAATAACACATTGAATTTGATCGTAAATTTAGTTACATAAAATCTCAATAGATGGCGCTTACTTTACAACTCGCTATGGTTACGTTTTCGCATTATGGTATAGCAGATTGAAATTAACCCCAGCAAATTAAAAAAATTGATGGTCTTTGTCTCTGTCTTTGTGGTTCTTTTGGTTTGATTCTTTGGTGTTGTCTATTGATTGGTTTGGTAAATGGACGGTTCGGTTCGCTATCTATTGTTAGTTGTCTTGCTTGAATTGAAAATTGAATATGTTGTTTGACGGAACATACGATCGTGTCGTATCGTATACAAGGTGGACACAAATCAACTGCAAATATTTTAAGGGCCGATACAGACCACTATACTGAACAACTTTTCCAAATAAACTTATATTGAAATACGAAATTTTATTTTTCACTCTCCATACTATACTAGATCAGCTGATTCTCAATTTGTATGGGAGGTCAAAAATTTTTTTTTGTATTTCGACAAGTTTATTTGGGAAAGTTTAGTGGTCTGAATCTGCCCTTAAAATCATTCCAAAATAGCTAAAAGCAGAAGGTTAGCTAGATCTCAAGAATCGAATGCGGATAGACAGATGCGACTCGATGAAGATAGGCAACGTCATGCATTGTCTCGGTCTTTAGAAACTTCTTCTGACAGAGAGTATCGGTTGTCCGCTGACCGCGAGCGTCATGCTTCATCTCGGGCTTCGGAAACGTTTACCGAAACTCAAGGTTTTGGCGGAATGAAGTGATTTACACGTCATAACAGTGTTGTGCATCAGGATGATGCTACCACCTACTCTATCGAGTTTTTGAGTTCATTGGCTGCAAGTGGTCTTCCTGCTCATAACATTACCCTTAAAGTCGGCGTTCCCATTATGCTCCTAAGAAATCTTTCTCCGCCTAAACTATACAACGGGACCCGACTCAAAGTAACGATTTTGCAGCGCAACTTAATACAGGCCGAAATTCTCACAGGGTGTGGTTCAGGCGAATTCCCCACAATTACCCCTTTCAATTTAAACGCACCCAGTTTCCAGTTGCTGTATGCTATGCCATGACGATAAATAAGTCGCAGGGACAAACCCTAATAGCAACTGGCATCGACCTAAGAACAAGATGTTTCTCGCATGGACAACTGTATGTGGCTTGCTCGCGGGTCAGTAGCGCCGAAAATCTATTTTTATTAGCCTCTGAGGGAAGAACTGCTAATGTTGTCTACAAAGAGATTCTTTGAACTTGACTCTGAAACATGATATTAGTTTATATTTGAATAATGTCCTGGCTACTTCGATTGCGTCATTTCATTTCAATGTAACACAGGTTACGCGAAAAGCGACCTACACGCGGGCGGAGCCGCGGGTAACAGCTATAATAAATAAATACCTTGAGCAAAACAGGTGGTCGCCTTCTCGCCGACATTTGTGTCACGACTGTCATATGTAGTGTTGCCACACTCGAAAAATATTTTATACCATTTTTTTATAATATAAAGAAATGTTTAGTAGATTTTACCTTCGATTCTACATTTTAGATTCTACATAGACTTTCCAGGATTTCTTCTTTTTTTGGAACTAGCAAAATAGGACTTGACCATTCTGACTGTGATTCTTCAATAATGTCGTCATTTGACATATGTTTTATTTGTTTATTAATTTCCTCCTTTTGCGATTGAGGTAACCGATAAGGTTTATATACTGGTGAGGTGTTCTCTTTTAAATGTATAGTTTGCTCATAAAGATTTGTGGTATTTAATGAATGTATGGTAAATGGAATATATCCGCGAATTTTGCGCATATATTTGTTATTGTAATACTTTTCTCTTTATTTAAATTATTTAATTTTAGTACCGAAAAAAGAAATTTGACTCTATGAGCATTATTTCTACATTTATCAAAAGTGAAACAGTTAAATTCTGTTAAGGGTTTTAATTCGGGTGTAAATCTTCTCGTGTATTTAATACTTTTAAAATAATTTGTCCATTTCTACTTTCGGTTATTGTGTTTGCTACAAAAATTCCGTCACAAATTTCATTGGAGTATATTACACAATCTCCGGTTATATTAGTTGACAGCCTTATGAACGATTCGCTTCTCGCTGGTAATCTGATATATGGGCATTTCTCTGTAAGCTCGTACAGGCTCCATATAAATGTTGTCCTGGCGATTTTTTTTAATATTTGCCAATAAAAAGTGTCCTATTTTGAAGAAACTTAACTGTTGTTTTAATAAAATAAGGTGGCCCACTGAACTTATACGTATTTTTTGAGTTATTAGCGATTTTCTAAAAAACCATGACAGGGGACTGTTTCGGGCGTCAGGGGACTGTTTTGAACGTAACAGGGTACTGTTAAGTGAGACAGGGGACTGATGTGTTTGAAAGAAAAGTCATTTTACATTAATCAATCATTTATTATTTAAATGACATGTTTTCGCATCGATAATCAACTAAGTTTCTTTATGAAAAAATAACAGAAAACATAACGTTCTTTAAACATTCATATCACAAATCAACCTTAAGTGCTAGAAACATTTTGTACTTGCTAAGAGATCAACATAATATTATTTATTATAATATGGATTGCTCAATGCTATGCATTCAAATACTTATTATATTAATTTGTAATATAAAAATGTAAGTATTTGTATCAAAAATTAAACTTATGTGCTAGAAATATTTTGAACTTTTTGAGATCAACAGTAAGTTAGTATTATAATATCAGTCATTAATTAGATTTATGCAGTTAAATTGAAACACCTACTATCTTTACATCATTAACATAGGTTATAAAGAAAGTCTTTTCTCTCAAATTAAATTCAACTGAAATCTCCAATTAAACCTTAAAAATATTAATTCAAATAAGGCACAAATAAATCACAGTTAATTTAACACGTTAAAAAGTTAGCGCTCAAAAACTTTTACTTCAGTAGGAAATTTATAAAATATTCTTTTTCCTTTTAAAATCAAGTCAGGATTATCCAACTTTAGGACAACTTGTTCAAATGACACGTCTGAAATGTCATTATCATCTATTCTAAAGAGCTGCGCTTTTTGGTCACAAATCTTGAGGAAAGTAACACTTAAGTCATTTTCATCATCGTCAATCCCATTAATTACAGCAGCATAACGATATTCCACATTTTTAGCTGTATATTTCACAAGAACATAATCTCCTGTATTGTAAAATGAATTCTGAATGCCACTCGTTCCTGGTATAGCATCATCCAATCTTTGAAGGGATTTCGTTTGTGTAGGTGTCAATTCAGACTTAGCAGGCTCAAGATCTTCGGCTTCGGACTCTGTAAACACTTCTTCTACTGTCAATTTAGGCTTTAAAGCAAAGTTGATACTGCCTATCTTATAATGTTCACAAGATCCGCGGTTGCATAAGCAGCTGAGACTTTTCATTGTAAGTGTTTTACATTTAGTGGGAAGGCCAGAGATGGAGCTGGTATAAACACCTGCGACCTGATGTACATTTAAAGTACCTTTAAACCCTTTCTGATCGGCTGCTTCCTCTTCAACTGTATCGACCATTGCCTGAATGTCTTTACCGTCAATCGCGATACATGTGATGCCAAGACATCGCTCCTGGATAACTGTAACAAACTGATCACTATTGTTGATGTCACCTCCAGAACTAACTACAAAATCTGCTGTCCTTTTACATGTTGCTCCGATTCCATCCGGTGCACCTTTTCCATGGCCACTTTCAGTGTAGCTCCATGTAAAGTTTTCAATATCAGGAATTTCTTCAGAGAGTTTAGTTGCCATTATAAAAAACATAGTTTTATTGCGATACTGCGTTACAGGACCATCGCTCAAAAAGTGCACTCGTTTAATGTTACATGGAAGAGCCCTGAAAACTGGTCGTAGATGTGCCCAAATGGCAGCAGATGAATGAGTTATGTTCTCGGAGACTGTGCAAAAAGAAAGGATTGAATTTTGTAGAACTACAACGGTATGCAGGCTCAGCTGTGCACGAGATCCACCGAAATGAAAGGCCTGAATTTCTTCAGAGTACTTAGTGCAATAATTTTCACTGAAATCGACGTGTATCAGGACTTCGTCGCATTGTAGGTTTGATTTCAAATCCTTTATGGCTTTATATTGGTGAACAATATTTCGCTGGTGTTCAAAAAACTTGTCTAAATCTTTCTGTAATTGCGTTATGAGCTGTCTTGGATGTACTTCAAATGTTTTTTTCAAACATTTAGTCACGAGTCGGGGCTTTTTAGTCTTAAAATCTTGTATTTGTTGCCTTTCCGAAATCCACATTTTATATTTTATGACATTTCTGTTATCAAATTCTTTATATTTCGGGTTCTTATTAAGGCAAGTATGACAGGATCTCGCCAAACAATTCACATTATACCGGTCGCAACATAGCTCTTCCAGTAACTTCTGGTGGTTGTTGTAAGTCAATATATTTGCAGTATGAAGTGTGCTGAGCTTCATGTCTATGTTGCTGTGAACTATGCAAAGACATGTATCGCGATTTTGAGCATTTGGTTTAACAACCCAAAATGGACGGAGTCGACAAAATGTTTGGTAACTAATTTGAAAGTTGCCTGTAATAAACTTTTTGTAAAGATTCATAACTGTGTCAAGAAGATACCTCTTCTGTTTCTTTACAGTCTTCCTAGTAATACATTCATTTTTACCGGCCCCCATACGGCTATTACTATCATCTTCAAAGAAATTGTGAACAGCTCTTTTATAACTTTCAGGTATTTTACATCGTTTCAATACAGGTACATCTAAGCCATTGAGGTTGGATTTTTTTCCGGGTCTAGACAACGATTTAATTTCTTTAGGTATCCATTGCCTGTACTTTCGAACAAGACTACCAGTAACAACTTTTTTAAAAATTTGTCTATCCTTCGTATGTTTCAATGTAGAATAATTTTCTTTCAACTGATTACTAATGACGTCGCCAAACAACGCTTTCTTGGATGTACTTCTTTTGTTTGATCAGGCTCTTCTAACATTTTTAATATCTTTGTTTTAGGTGTATCTTCAACGTTCTTCTGCATTTTACTTTTAAATCTAGCTAACCTTTTCTTGTACTTCTCAAGCTTTTTCTCTAAACGTGCAATTTTTTCATTTCTTTTCCTGTTAAACTTCTTACGTCGAGTCGTGGTTTCTTTCTTTCTTTGTTGTTGACTAGCACTGGAAGCTGCTGGGCTTGGAGCCGAAGAAAACTGCTATGGAGTTGGAGTGGTGGGTCTTGTAGGCGGAGGAGATGCTTCTAGATCTGATATTGGCGTATTGTCTCGTATAAAAGTGTTAGTGACACTTTTCAGTCTTAATCTTTTGGTTCGGTACACGGTACAATGTTCTTTCCACTTCTTTAGGGCAGCTCTGTGCTCACGAGGTGTCATATCCTTTACCAACTTTCGCGAACCTTTTTCTTTCTTCTTTTGGTACTTTAATTTTTCCTTTTCTCTCATTTCTTCTCTCTTTTGTGGGTCATTTTTTCTTTTTTCATAACGTAGTCGTTCTGCTTCTCTCTTCTTCTGTAGTAATTCCTCTCGGGATAACTTTTTCTTTCTCGGAGCCATATTATTGTGTTTTCGCTCGGCCTGTGTAAAATAATACAACTTTATAAAGAAATATAATGATACATTGATGATACCTATTGATAAACCACAGTATCAGATAAATTTACACAAACAATACATAAACACAATACCAATACGTCAAAATCACAGTCCCCTGTTATACAAAACAGTCCCCTGCCACATTTTCTGACAGAGGACTGTTGCCAGGGGACTGTGTATTTCGAATAAATATCACAATATCTTAAAAACTGATGCAAATTAGTTTGTTTAAGAACCTACCTATCAATTTAGACATAAATATTTAAAAAATAAACTATATGATAATAAATAATTAAAGTAATTAACATGATATTATCACTTACCGGAGGACTGTGCGGGGTACCGGAACAAACACGTGTTCACCACACAAATGTCACTCTGAAACTAGACAAGATGGCGTCTCGTCACCGCTTTCGGCCTCGTAGCTAACTTCACATCAATTGCGTTTCGTTTCACTTAGAACAATGTTTTTTAATCTTACAGTTTTTTTTTTTCTATGGATTTAATTTTTTGGCAGGGGACTGTATAAAAATTTTGGGGACAAAGTTTGCAGGTGTTTACTAAATAATAAAATGCGTATTGAGATCTAGTTTTATGAAAATAATATATTTTAATATGTTTGCTTTATGATAATTACTGACAAATGTATGTAGCTGTAATACCTTTCTCGTAAATCCCATATCTAGTCAACAAATCAATGGTGGGGACAGCCAGGGGACTGTGTTTTTAGAGCTTCTAACACGTGTAGAAAAAAAATTAAAATAGTTATGGTGCTTAAAACAATCAGCCCTTAAAGTTTCGGGATTAGAGTTTCTTTAGGAATGATTTATTATTAAATAATTAAAGTACTTATTGAAAGAGTCGGTTGGGACAGCCAAATACGAGTTTACAGAGAAATGCCCATATGATGACTGTTCTTGTTTACTTTTATCCGAGCACAAGGTTATTGGTACAGTAATCGTATTTTCGTTCAATGTTAAGGTCAATGTTTCTTTTTCATAATTTAAAAGACATTTATATTTTGTTAAAAAGTCTTGACCTAATTCCATCGATGTTTAAAGGTAACGTGTCAAATACGTGGAAATCATGTGTGAAATATGATTCTGTTCCTTGGCATAGATTTAAACGTATGCACCCCTGTGACGCAATTGTACCTCCTTATACCATGTATATGTGTGACTTTCGGTGTAATGAAATCGCCTGTTGCTAATGCTATGTCTTATTTAATTGCACTTAATGATGCGCCCGTGTCGTTTACCGTGAATTTTATCGAGTTCATATTAGCATATGATAATATATTTAAAAAAATCTCGAAAAAAAATATTTAAAATTTCGCCCGAATCATCATCAAGAATGTTTTCTTCTTGTGCTAAGTTTACTTGATGTGTTGGTTCCAAAACGCACAAGACTGTCATGGCGTCTTGAATGACGTCACGCCGTGCGAAACAAACCAAAGAGCGATCGTGTCTTCGTACGTTATAGCTAGTTTTAATCGTTTAAAAATAAATTTCTCATATTATAAGTACTGTATAGTGCCCCAGTGTGATAGCACGACTATAAAAACGCCAAACAAGTTATTTATATTAGCTATTCGACCGATAACCATTCGTGTCTAAGCTTTGGCACTAATCACGGTAAAGATAGGAGCACCAACCCCGCTCCTATCACTGGGATACAGCCTGAAGCGTACCAATCCCTCGTCCGTGCCTACCTATGTTAATCTACAGTTACATTTAAACACATTAAAATTATCAACAGCAATATCATATCAATATCAAATACTAATAAAGGCCATGTTAAATCACTAGAGCACAATACACGTCTGCACCGCTCGGCGAACCCAAGGAGAAGAGAGCGTTACACTCATACTCACCCCGACACTACTACTGCCAAGAGGGGTTTACCTGTAGTGGGGCGATACCTGTCACGTGATGTTACCGGGCGCTAACACTCGGCCGTCCTGAAAAATCCGGTCGTCCCCGACCGTTGTGGTCTGGTGTATGGCTAAAAACAAACACAGGAAATAAATACTTTAATATCGGTGACCTTTATAACCAGGTCCACCAATCAACCTGTCATAAATGATCTCTTAATACGGTGTTAACAATATATTCCCAAGATGCGCTAGCTGCCACGAAGAGTTAAGCAAGTTATCCCATCGTCGGCCAACTTGCTTGTACAACATGGTACAGCCATCAGCACCTAAGGCCGCTGATGCTGTGTATCACCATGCACTCCCACAAACAACTGTACCTAGTTGTAGGTCATGGCCAACTATCACAACTTGTGAACTTTGCTGAACACACATACACCAGACATATTTAATCAAGGCATCAAACACAGTCAAGATACATTTCGACAAATAGATATTTAATAAAAACAAGTTATTTCCAACTGAAGTGTAAGTTTTATCACAAATCGACATTTTTTTTACATCATTCTATTCAAATACTCGCAAAGTTACTTACGCTTGCTATTCCTTCGTAAGTCACTTTATATTCATTACTAGTTACTATTTCGTTAATATTTGAACTCAAGCAAACGCATAATAAAACCACATATTCAAGTAAATAAACATTAAACACCAAAGTATATTTACCAAAGCTATTACTAACTTTAGTACTCACAGATTATACAATGAAAAACCCTTATAATTCACATTATAATTGAATAAACCAAATACATCTATTAACCTTTTAAATTTTTAATGTGTACTGACATCAAAGTCAACAACCAATACCCAACGGTTAACATTTTTTTTTTCAACATCATTTTTGAAATACCCACTAAGTAAATAATTTTCACAGATATTTTATTTTAACCCTTTTTTTTTTTAGGAATCAAATCACTTAAAACATGAAGAGACTTACCGCTTCTGCACCAATACTTACAGCCCGACACTACTACTGCCAAGAGGGGTTTACCTGTAGTGGGGAGATATCTGTCACGTGATGTTACCGGGCGCTAACACTCGGCCGTCCTGAAAAATCCGGTCGTCCCCGACCGTCGAGCTCGAACCATGAAACAATAATACATTGATTGAATACAAATCACCATTTATGCTTTTTCTATAATGACCTCGCCATCTCGATAATGCATAGTATCTTAGGTTGTTTATCAGTGTTCCGAGACCATTATGACTTTTCCGTTTCAGTCACTTCTGGTTTTTAACTGATCGGAACCCTCAACTATGCTAAAATCGAAAATGACAGTAAACAACTTTGATTCAGACATTCAATGTATAACCACCTCGATAATGCATAGTATCTTGGGTTGTTTATCAGTGTTCCGAGCCCCTTGTGACTTTCCGTTTCGGTCATTTGTGGCTTTTAACTGATCGGAACCCTCACCTATGCTAAAATCGAGAATGAAGTAAACAACTTTATTTCAAACATTTACAAACGGTATTTTATCAGAAACCGTCATTTTTTTGTACATCATTTTATTCAAATACCTGCAAAGTTACTTAAGCTTACTGTTCCTTCGTAGGTTAGCTCACTTCATTTTCATTACTAGTGATTCTTTCGCGTATAGTAACAATTTAACTTAAGCAATCACATAATTTAACCACATTTAAGTAAATAAACAATAGATACCAAAGTAGATTTATCAAAGTCATCACTCGTTTAAGAACTCACGGATAAGACAATGAAAAACACAAATAATTCACATAATCATTACATAAACCAAATATTATCATTAACCTTTTCAATATATTGACATCGAATTCAATCACAAATACCCAAACGTAAAGATTTTTTTTTCATATCATTTTTAAAATACCCACAAAATAAATAATTTTCACAGAGATTTTTTTTTACACTTTTTAGGATTGGAGTCACATAAAACATGAAAAGACTAACCGTTTCTGCACCAATACTTACAGCTGTGGTATATCATATCACAACATTACATTTACACTTTAACACTCACTAAAACTTTTTCACTACTTTAGATTACATTTAATCTAAGGGTTTTGCTAAATTTACTTACGCGTGTGTGTCAGAATGTTAACAATTAAGTATCACAAAACATGTACAATTTACTAGGCGTGGTAGAATATTAAGAAATATTCTTTCATCATGCCACTTCTGATATTAGCTATCCGACCGATAACCATTCGTGTCTAAGCTTTGGCACTAATCACGGTAAAGATAGGAGCACCAACCCCGCTCCTATCACTGGGATCCAGCCTGAAGCGTACCAATCCCTCGTCCGTGCCTACCTATGTTAATCTACAGTTACATTTAAACACATATTAAAATTATCAACAGCAATATCATATCAATATCAAATACTAATAAAGGCCATGTTAAATCACTAGAGCACAATACACGTCTGCACCGCTCGGCGAACCCAAGGAGAAGAGAGCGTTACACTCATACTCACCCCGACACTACTACTGCCAAGAGGGGTTTACCTGTAGTGGGGCGATACCTGTCACGTGATGTTACCGGGCGCTAACATTTATATATGTTGAAAACAATGGAGAAATACGGAAAAAGTGGCTAAAACTTGCAAGAAGAGATGATGCTCATACTTTAGAGATCATACTTTATGCTAAGAGATCCCTTCCTGGGATAAGTCCGCCATTGTCTTCTGATTTTAATAAAGTTCTATTTACTATGTATTTTAAAGCAATAAAGATATTACAAACAAACAAACTTTATCAACAGGTTCAAGAATGTATTTTTGTGAAGATCATTCTGATTAAGTATTTCACACAATACAATCTATTACTTAATTCGAGCAAACTAGATGTGTTTTGTAGAATCCCTATTTTCTAAATAATAAATACATGAGTTCAGGTTAAGTTGTTTCACTTTTAGGAGTGAACGTTTCATTTTAGTTTTCTAATTAATGTTACAAACATACTCTTTTTATTATTCTAGTTGCCAAATGATATGACTAATTATATGGAGTATCATATGAAGGGAACAGTAAAATAGTAAACAGTATCTTGCAAAATGTACGTCACAACATTAAGTTCTTGTGTACCGAACTGAAATATCACATAGCATTTAAGCTTATAATAAATATTTTATAGAGTCTGGCAAATAAAAGCTGAACCTAGCAAAAGGCGGCAAATTTAAAAATTATGAACAAGGTAACACCGACTATAGTAGGAAAAAAACGATTTGATACATTTCAAAATTTAAATATCCATATATGTATACACTTTTTATATAAAAAAAACTATTTAGTTGTTTTGCCGCCGCGACTATATACTGCGTGTAATATAGCCTTAGTATGACATCCGCCAATAGTGTAGCTTCCTAACAGTAAAAGATTTCAAATTAGTTCGGTAGTTTCGGAGTCTATTCGATGCAAACAATCATCTTGGTAATCATTCTAATACCACTAATATGGCAGTCATTTACCTATATATATACTATACTTATATGCTATAGCTTGCACCCGTGGCTCAGTTGGTGAGTTCGGAGCTCAGGGTCTTACACCGGTACATATAAATAAAGCAGTAAGAATTAATCGTTTTGAGGATCATGGATGGTATATTTAAAAACGAAAATTAAAAGAAAGACATTTATAATTCCTCATAATCAAAGTCTGATTCCAGATACTCCACACCCATCATTTCATCTGAATCGGAAGAGCTGGATTCATCACTCGAATCTGTTACATTAATAATAAAACTCTCCATCTCTGCTAAAATTCCGTCCTTTTCTTTATATTTATCTTCAAGGTGAATAACATGGTTAACCATTTTGTTTCAAAATTTATCAAAATGTTTATTTTGCGTGAGATACTTTCCTGATTCAATTCCTTTATTTTCTTCAAATTCTTCAAAGCATCACTAGCTCCTTCGTGACTTGAATTATTTTCTGTAAAAATTATAACATTGCGGTAAATAAGTACTCGCTCCTTTGATAATAATTAATTTTTAAATGACAAGTACCAAAGTGAATAAAATGTACTAACCTATGAACTCGATGGCAATTTGTAAACAATCCTCTATTTGTTTGATTAAAGCGGTTTGCTCTTCTTGTTTTTCTTTATGTTTACTAATCATAGTATATAACAGTTGTCCCACATGACTCTTTAAAGTTTTAACCATATTTCAAAGATTTAATTACAAAATTCAAAATACAAAAACAACCGAGACGCCGATTACAACAAAACAGCCATGATGGCGGCCACAATGAAAACTTTTTTTTTACACTGCCAGTGTTGCCGCAATAAAATTCACTGGGTTCAGCTTTTGTTAGCCAGACCTTACTTACAAGGAAGTTTTAACATTGCGAAATTCAGATGAGCAAAAGTTACTGTTCGACGCGAAAAAATTTCCAAGCATAACGGCATCGATTCTGGGCAAATTATTACTGTCTGCTTTGCTGAATCCAGATTCCATGGTTAATTCTTTCAAATTATAATTAGCAAAAACTGTATCAACTTGATATTAGTTGTTAAAAACCAAAATATCAAGAACCGGTAGTGATACTCGAAACGTCAAAGACATTAAAGAGAGCTGATGATATGACCTCCTCATTATAGAAGTGCCTAATGAGAAGAGTTATTTAGTATCATAATTTAATGTAATTATTGTTTTCTTTTATCTAATATTATTATAATTTTAACCATATGGATTTTAAATTATCTGAAATAAAACATATTTGATTTGATTTTGATTTGATTTGAAAGACAAGATTGGAGTTTCGCACGGCGTGACGTAACGCTTTCTGATTGGTGTTCACTGTCACGTGACTAAAGGTATCATTTTAAGAAATTTATTTTTAAAAAATATTATTAATCTTTAACGCTTTTAATAATTAAAATTGTTTGTTATTTTCTCCATAATATAATTAATCATTATAAACCCCTATCCATTATATGTATTCTTAATGGACACAAGCCTACTGTGGGGTTGGTAGCGGGGTCCCGGATTATTACACTTGTCGGCGCCCAACAATGGTTGTTGCTTGTCGCTCGATTTTCCTGGTAAGACACTTATGGATCTTCTTCCAAATAAAGTAGGCGAATAGGATGCTTACGATAATAAGTGTTGCAAGTAGAATGTTGTACATCACTGTTGTTGTTGCTTGGGACTGTGCTGAACTTGCACTGTTGCCGGCGCCATTCTGGGCAATGATGATTTCTTCTTTCTGAGCCCCAGTATTGGACGTAGTGCCGCCCATTTCGTTCCACAATGTAGTATGTTTCGTGTTACTCGGCACTGACGTATTTATTATTATTATTTTATTTTTGGCTCGGAACCCATTGTGACGTCGCGCATACTCCAACGGCGGTTCTTCCTCGCTGCCCCGCACCGCATCACCCCGAGGGCCATATATAAGGCTGCGCGCGTCGACTAGAAGACCTCTTTTCGGCTGATCTCATCATCTCAAGTTAAGTGGCTGGCTATTTCATAGCGGCTGCCTGACTGGATCTCGTGCCTACTTTGATCTCACGACCCCTATAATCTCTCATTAACGGTTATCCTTAAGCGTCTAACCTTTTGTAAAGTACAAATAATAAATATTGTGCGATTCGCTGAAACCAGGATTTATCTTCTCTCCTCACACATACCTTAAGTACCTAGTAAATTCTACCTACGTTATACCATGTTTGAACCTTAACACTGTCTAAAAACAGTGCCTGGCAGGGTCGCCATGTGAAGGTAAGACGTGGAGAGGTGTAGACAAATGAAATGCACTTTGAGTAGGTTCGTAGATAACTGCTTTATTGATGGTTTAGACAGGGTTTATATCTATATATATATAAAAATGAAACCCGTTTTCCGTTGTCACGACATAGCATGAAAACGGCTTGACCGATTTGGCTGATTTTTTGTTGTAGTTTTCTAATACTCTGTACAAGGTTCTTATGGAAAAAAATATTCAGAAAGGCGGCACGAAGTTCGCCGGGTCAGCTAGTACATAATAAAAATAGGTCGTTAGTTGTCATAAAGGTAGTAAGTACAGGTGTAGTCCTAGGACAATAAATCTAGTTGTTCTACATAGAAGATTACAAGGTTCTACTGTAACGAGTGACGCACAATTTTTGGTGTGAGCTACATCTGTATGATCTTGATACAATTAATACAAGGATATCACGTATGTTCTTATTTTAACTAGCTCATACACCTCATTTGATTATTCATTATACTGTTCTGTTCTGTTAGTTTGATTAAAGTAATTTTAAGTAAAATCATGTTTTTACTTTTTTTTTAGTTTTAGTGGTTCATAATTCATATTCTTATCAAAATTAAATTGTCGTTATGGAAAATAGATGTTTTAGGTAGTTGTCGATATGGGTAATAGACATTTTAAGAAGTTGTCGCTATGGGAAATAAACGTTTTAGGTAGTTGTCTTTTTGGGAAGTTGTTCTTATGGGAAATAGACATTATGGGGCAATTGTCCTCTTGCCACTGTTGACGCCTTGGCATAGTTGTCCAAATGAACCTGAAGGGTCGTAATTAAGTTCCCTGATGATGTCGTTGTTTAGTGTGTCACTTGAACGTGGTGGGCTGGTCATTCCGAATTCATTTAGTTTTTTTCCTGTGATGGATACAGTGTTGTCTTCAACTTTTGCGAGAGCTTCATTATATACGTGTTCATGTCATGTCCGCGTATGTCCGTTGTAGCCTGTGTAAAATATTTTCCGCTATGTAATCTCTGTATTTATCCCACAAATGCTGTAGATTCGGAAGACCATAGGATGATATTAAAGTTGCGAAAAGATCCCTAATTCTGGCTGGTGATCTGCACTGTATGGCTTCCTCCATTGTTTCCTCCCAATGGCTGTCATTTTCTAGCAGACACAGAGCCTCACATGCCTCTCTTTATGTTGCGCATTCTCCACCATTGACAGTTTTAAGGTCTGTGGCTTGTCGGACCTCGGAAGTGGTGTAGCAGCAAACGCAGGCAGAAACATTCAAAATTTGTAACGTGAACGGTGTATATACGACCGAGGGCATCTGATGCCTTGACCCCAGGCCAATTTTATACAGGTGATCCTTGAACGCGGCGTTTCCACTGTCTTCTTGACGCGTTCCAAGTGTAATAGCGGGGGACTTCAACACAGCAAAGTTTTGCAAAAGGGTCGGTCTGACAAAGCTCAAAAAAGGCTGTAAGTGTGGTTTTAGGCGGAGATGAGACTCTATCTTGAAAGTTGTTCTCGTGAAAATAGATGCATTCCCCGATTTCCAAGTGCACGGCTAGATGAGTGACGGTTGGGTGTCTTTCATGCAGGGGTAAGCCAAGGAGCCGCCACGACGCCTCGTTGCTACTAACATAACGTCCTGCCTGAAAACTGAACTTCATTAACAGGCTGCGCCCCATTCTGATTTCTAAGATTAAATATGGCCTGGTCGTTTCCCTTATTTATGTACTTGCATGTATATTTAATCGCCCGGACGGAACTGCAGGCTTCAACATTAATATGCGAATTAAATATTTTACATAGGATGGGGGAATATTGTAGTATGAAACGCAGTTGTGTAACTGTCACTATCATTACGATAGATATCACCAACTGTCTCTCGGACAGCTCTCTCTCTCTCTCTCTTGCTTCACTGTGCATCACGGCGGACACCCATTATTAATATTAATTATAAATAAATTAACAGTGTATGTTTGGTACATAATTAATAAATCCTCCGAAGACTAGAGTTTGTTTTATTAACAAACAACACATGGCGCAGTCGAATCGGTAAGAACCTGCGAAGATTGATCCGGATTACGTTAAACCACGTTTTTCACGGCACTAGCCAACGGCGTCAAGAAGGCCACATGGATAAAGAAGATAAACCAGAGGAAAAAATAAACAACACGGGTGCGGTTGAATATAAAATGCCGCAAGGTATCAACTTAGATGACCTAGAAAATATTTGGCCTCAATGGCAAAGATTCAAATTGTCATTTAAGAACTTCGTGCTAGCCGCAGGTCTAGAAAAGTTATCAGAAGCCAGAAAAGCAGCCATCCTTATCAATTGTTTAGGGCAGCAAATTCAAGAGCTTTACTTCAACGTGCTAAAACTTAATGACAAAGATAAGTTGGATGACATTATCAAGATCTTTGATGATTACTTCAAGCCTAAACAGAATGAAGTAATTAATAGCTATAACTTGAACAAAAGAAACCAAGAAGATGGGGAATCCTTTGATACATACTATACAGTTATTAAAAAACTGGCGGAGAACTGCAATTTTGGTGAACAAAAAGACAGGATGATCCGCGATAAAATTGTCATTGGCATTTAAGACAAAAGAATCCAGTAGAAGCTCCTAGAAGTTAAAGAACTCACATTACAAAAAGCCATCGACATTTGCCGATCTGCGGAGCTAGCCCTCCAGGGAGTTTGTGAAGACCTTGAACTGACCAGAGGTACATGCAATGCGGTATATGAGGGCTGAGCAGCAGGGTCAACATCATTTTAAAGCTAAGTATTTTAGTAACAACAATAAATTGAATCAACCTCACTCTTTAGGTGAAACACAAAATAATAATTTACGCTTTAATAAAGATTTCTATCATTGTAAAAAATGTAACACAGAGCATGGTCCAAGGCAGGGTCCAGCCTATGGAAAGACATGCTCCAAATGCAACCGCGTCAATAATTTCAGTGCAGGTTGTACTTTTGTAAAAAATCGTGTTAATTGCATAAATAACATAGGCAGTGACGAGGCCTGCAATAATGTACAGGACTTGTGACTAGTCCATTCAATTGATTTGGCGAATAAAGAGTGGACGGAAATTTTAAGAGTTGAAAATAAAAATTTTAACTTTGCATGAAGGGCATATTGGTATGTCTAAAATGAAACAGCTTGCTAGAAGATTTTACTATTGGCCTCACATTGATTCACATATTGAAAAAAATGTCAAACGGTGTTTTCCCTGTCAGCCATACCGAAATAATAATATTAAAGAGCCTTTGTTGCCTCATAATATACCAAATTTTCCATTTACAAAGATTGCTACAGACATCATGGAATTTAGGACAAAAAATTATCTCATAGTTTATGACTATTATTCGAAATGGTTAGAGATTAAGTACATACATAATAAGAGTGCCAGATCCATAATATTGACGCTTAAACAGAATTTTTTTTCTAATTTAGGTTTTCCAAGAGAAATTGTTTCAGGTCACGTACCATTCGATTCTAGAGAGTGTAAAGTTTTTGCTCATGAAAATGGATTTAAATTCACATATACAAGCCCCAGGTATGCACAGGCCAACGGAATGGCTGAACGAGGAGTTCAGAGATAGCTAAAAAAAATTTAAATAAATGTCATGAAGATAAAACTGATTATAGAATAGCTTTATTAAATTACAGAACCTCACCTGTGTCTGGTACTAGCTTTTCACCAGCTGAATTAATGTTTAATAGAAATTTACGAACTAAATTAATTGTAAACACGCAGTACCTACAGCCAAAGATAAACATTAATGTAAATGAACAATTTGATAAAATAAGAAAGAAATACTAAGAACTATAATAAAACTAGTAGAACTAAAAACCCATTTCATGTCGGCCAAATTAAGTATATGGTTTAAGAAAGACCCAAGTAAACATATATGGTTAGAAGGAAAAATTGTAAGTTATAATGGGAATAGAGCCTATATTGTATCAGAGAAGAACAATGTCATTTACAACCGAACCTTCTTTCATATAAGACCTCCTTAGCTGGGCTTGGTGCTTCATTGGACTTGATGGACAGCTTCACCGCCACTGGTCGAATGTGTGGTTATTAGTGTTAGTTACATATATGTCTTGTATTAATAATCATTTGTGATTTTACAGTATTATGTAATGTAGTTACTAAGTAAATTCTTTGTAAAAGGGGATGAAGAACATATGCCTTTATTTTATAGGTATATAAAAAGTTTGCATAATTACTCAATAGCTAGGTAATAATAACTTGCTATACTTAAGTGAATTTAAAGATCGAATAAGGAAATATATTTTGTATGACTAGTAAATAGACAACTTGTCATATTTAGACTGTTTTGTTTAATTGTTGAACTGTTTAAAAATTGTTGATTTTGTTAAATAAACTTTTGGAAAGGAGATGATGTATTGTAATATGAAACGCAGTTGTGTAACTGTCACTGTCATTACGATAGATATCACCAACTGTCACTCGGACAGCTCTCTCTCTTGTTCGATTGAGCATCACGGCGGACACTGATTATTTATATTAATTATAAATAAATTAACAGTGTATGTTTTGCACATAATTAATAAATCCTCCGAAGACTAGAGTTAGAGTTTTATTAACAAACAACACAGGTACCACCCAGCTATTATCTAGATTTTCGAACACACCGCTGCGAACTTGTACAGTAACAAACCACCCGCCATCTTCGGGAGCCCTGCGTCTATACAACGGGTAGCCTTAATCGTTATTTTATTTATTTATTTTATTTTATTTTATTTATGTGAAGTACGAGTAGCCATTCTATGGAATACATGTAGCATTGTACGTCGCCGAATATTTTTTCTATAATCTTTACTGCCACTAACTTCTGAACCTTCGATCGAAACACTCGGGCGGTTAGACTATGTCTGTCAGTAGCTCTTTGTCCGGGTATTAATTCTTCTGTTATTTTTTCCAGGAAGGGTTGCACGTAAAAGTAACAAAAAGATCTGGTCGGCCGTATGTTCTTACGTAGGCGAATGCGTCTTGTGTGTACTCGTGCAGGTAGCGGGGGCTGTTCACAAATGAAGACGGGAGAATCACCATTTTGCCCAAGTCCCTTGGATTTACATTGGCATTGTTACTGACAGCATCTTGCAAGTGAATGTAATTCTCTACTTGGGAGTTTTTGTTAATTAAGGGAAATGAAGCGGAGTCGTTCACTTTCAACTTTGACGTACATGTCTACTAATAAAAATTAATTGAGTAGTTGTCTGCATGGCGAGAGAATGTTAAAATCATTTCGTTGGACCATCATGTAATTGTGATATCGTGTAATACGTAGGTAGATCAAAATACTCATTTGTACATTGTCAACGTCAGTCGCTAAATAAATGATTTGAGATGCAGACGTTGTTCTTGTTCCTCCGGCATATCCCTTAATGTCGACGAGATTCTAGAACCAAACGCGTGCAACCATGTCCATCGGAAAGATTGCGGAGTTCAAGGTACAGCAAGATGATTGGCGGCTGTACGTAGAGCGGCTGGAACAGTATTTTATCGTGATCAAGATTGCCGCGGATGTTCAAGTACCGACTTTAATAACGAGTCATGGGGACGGGCAGTTGAACTTCTTGTGAATTTGTGTACCCCAGATAAGCCAAAGACGAAAACTTTTGCCCAACTAACCAGTGTTATGGAGAAGCACAGAAGACAAAGGAACGATGGAGCCTAACCCGGCCGCCTAACACAGATGTGGGCCTTTAGCGTGACGCACCACAACCGGACGAGTCGATAACGGGAATTTGATTGAGATTTACCAAAATATAACCAAAAGCGATGATAAACAACAGGAAAGTTTTAAGTAGGAGGACGATGGGTAGAGTAATGCCGGAAGGAATTTACGCAACGAGAAATTTGACCATAAAAGATGGAGATAACAAGAACAAAAGCTACGCCATCGACAGAATCCTCCAACGATGCCAACACATAATCAAGACCATCAACCTGAAAAGAGAGACCGAATAGAAGAAGTATAAGGAGGAAAGCCCGCAGTGCCATTAGGAAAGCAGCAAGAAGAGGACATAACAAAGGCCTGGAAGGTCATGTCCCAGCATCTACTTTATTGCAGCATATCCTTTCCCCAAGTATATATTACACACCAAGTATAGTATCTATATCCCAAACACTAGCTTGACGCGAGTACTCGGCTGGTTCAAATTTCCCGTCATTCCGTAATTCCCAGGCTGCACCACCTACACATCCGTCCGTATCTACGTTTCCCAACCGGTTCCTCGAGTCTGAGCTAGCTAGCTTCAGGGCGGACTGACGAAGCCGTACATGATGAGGAAGAGCCAGTACCACCCCGTACCCACTTGGACTCGATGATCGTGCGGATGCGTCCCTTCGAACTGGAACTCAGCTCTGCACTCTTGCAGCTTAACCGCTGGCTGGGCGGGAACAGAACAGAACAGAACAGATTGAGCTAGAATATTTTTAGGCAGGTAACTTTAAGTACAACTAAATTTGTAAATTTATTTTTATGACAAATAAAATCTTGTGTCTCATAAAGTCGTTTTAATTCCAGCCAAATAGCTCACATCCTCCTCGCTACTTCTTAAAGGGTGCGAGGATATTTTATTATATATAAGCAATTTATTTTTATTTTTTTTTTGTCAGGGGGGAACTTTCCGGGTTTTCCTTTATACACCATTTACCCCCCATGACAGTTTTTATGTAACATGGAAATGATCTAGCATAATTCGTCTTACTACTTACTTATTATTATATTATCATATTCGTATTACTACTTCTTGTGCTGAAGTAAAAAAAATATATAAAACTGCTTTTCAGTTTATAATTCGCCGCGTGTGGATAACTACCTTATAATTATCTTGAGGCATGTGTTCTAATGCTGTCTTATACGTTTTTATCAATAGGTTATGCTTATGTAACATTCTTTGTATTTTTAATACAGTATCTCTTTCAACACCTTGAATAAATTGGCAGCGGTGGTTTACCTCACATTCTTCGTCATTCATAAAATAAACTTGTGCTGTTTATTGTCTGCCGGAAAAAATGAACCTATTCTGTGATAAACCTGGCCCGAGCATTATTATCTCCCTATCGACTCCAAAAGACGTAATTTGGAAACACGAATTGATCTTCTTATCCTGTTTAAAAAGCGCCGCGATTCATCAGTGTCACATGAGAATAGAGTTTTGAGAGGCTCCTTTGGCTCACCGAGTAATGGAAGGGAAACTTCCTTTGGAACAGCACATGCCTGCAGTCTCATCTTTCCATTTTCGTGCATTGCAAAATCGACACGCCTTGTCCATGGGCCCGATAATTATGAGTCTGTGATCCTTGTTGTTAATTGAGAGAAATGCTGCATTATTAAACACAGACCAAGTATTCCAAAGTAAAGTAAGTTCCATGAGTCCACGACGCTCCGTTTGCAACTCCGCATTTTCGTTTCTTCGAGCCTGTGCCTGTTCAAGGGTTTCGGCAGATCTCAAAGTGGCTTGGCGCTCGGCTTGTTCATCTAGACGGAGTTGAGTTAGTTCTGGCGTTTCGGCAGCTCTCAAATCGCTTGACGCTCATTTTGCCTGCCCAGGCGGAGTCTGGTTTGGGCAGCAGTTTCAGATTCTGCGGCTCTTAAAGCGGCTTGACGCATGGCCTGTTCTTCAAACCTTTGTTGAGTCTGAGCAGTTGATTCAGCGGCTCTTAAAGCGGCTTGACGCTGTACTTATTCTTGTCTTCTTACTTCCGAATCGTAAGATGACTCTTGAGCTCGAGCAACTCTTTTTGCGCGAGCTTGAGACGATACCTTGGAAAGGTTAGACTTGCGTTTGCGAGTCATTTTCGAGGTAAAAAAAAAACTATAAATAAAAATATAACAAAACAAATAAACGAAAAACCAACGCGACAAATCCTAATCGAAATGCAAATCAATACCAAGACAAGCGAATCAATCCTGACAATATAATATCAAAGACAAATCCTAAACAACAAAACCAAATCGCAAAGCAAATCAGAGGGAATCAAAAGCAGAAACAGTCAAATTAAAAGCAGAAATAACGAAAATGTTATACAAGTGATGAGCCGAGTAACAACGCGCCTTAAGATAAGAAAGAAAAACGCAACGATAGCGCGTTCCAGTTTTATTTTTTGTTGTTTTTTTTTTTTTTATAAAATAATGTTATTATCAATCCTACAACAAACTACATTCAACTAACTATATGCCAAAAATCAAGTCGGTTCGTTGCTTTATTATTAGGTTATATGGCCGATATTTGGTGTACACATACAAATATTCCAGTAATCTCCCTTGAGAACTGGTTGCTTTTTAGGACCAAAAGAGGAGAGTAACATAGGCATGTTACTCTCCATCCTTTCAACTAACGCTATGCCAAAAATGCGTAAAGGAAGGACAAACAAACAAACACACTTTCACATTTATAATATTATTAGTATGGATTATAAGTATATAAGTATGGATTTCAGTCTCTCTCTGTACTGACATGCAGTATGCTCTCCAGCTATAAGAGCATATTGCGTGTGATATCGGAGCAGCCGCTGTCTGTAGTAGTACACATTATGGCAATACGCACCCCGACCACGGGCGCGACCTCGACCTTGACCTTTTCTTACGTAAGTAGAAAGAGGCAGATAATCTAAAACAATGACATATGTATCTGAGAATACTGAAAAAAATAATTTGTTTGAAACTTTCTACACATAACTCGATTAGACAGGAATATGTTTACTCACCATTAGAATCGCTGCGAGTACATTCATCATCATCACTAGAAAAATCACTTTCTCGTCTAACTGCATTGTAATCGTATTTTGCAATTCGATTCTGATAGTGAAGACAGTCTTCACTATCAGAATCGAATTGCAAAATACGTCTTTCTTCTTCAGTATGTTCACAATCTGATTGGTCTTCCGGTATAATTTGCTGCAGCTCAAGTATTTCTGGATCGCGAAGAGAATGGTACCTTAACATGAATCACACTCTAAAATAAAATGGAATAAAATAAAAGGGAACAATTTTACGTCGTGACTATGCCAAGAACTAAACGAAATGACAATACAAATACGTTGTTTCAACTACCCACAATCGCATTTGTAAACATTGCGGTCAAATGACCAATGTGGACTTTCTAGGTATTAGGTCGATTTGTATAAACATTAATTTAGCTTTCCTTATAAACAGTTCAAGCAACGGTACACAAAGTCAAATTATTAAAAGTCATAAAACAAAAATAACGACGATGTCTTGGTTCTGGGTATAGGTCAGATCAAAAATGAAATTGTTGTCATTTTACCGCTGTGGTCTTCCTAGTGTTAAATCTTGGTGAAAATCAAGTGTGAGTGTTTGTCTAAGGTGTGTGTTGTCGAAGCATGTTATATCAGACTGGTGTTTTTCGAATATATGTTCTGTCGAAGCAGTGGATGGTCGAACTATTTTGTTTTTCGAAATTCACTCTGTAATAATTAGCTGTCAAAATTCTGAATTTATTTATTTATTTATTTATTTATTCCATAACAAATACATTGTGTCGGAAACAAGAAATTAACAGTATAATCACAATTAACATAAAATTAAAAACTAAAATAAACAATTCATTACATAGTTTTAAACCCACAAATTATAATAAGAACGTCAAATTTATGTATTTAATTAATCATCATTATGTCAAAACGTCCAAATTAAATTTAAAAGTCATAATTCCAGAACTTCATTTATAATAATCATCAACAGAGTAGAAAGCTTTTTCTAAAAGGTACAACTTAAATTTTTTTTTAAAGGGATTAAGTCCCAACGTATCCTTGATATATTTTGGTAATTTATTGTAAGCCTTATATGCCTGGTACTGAGCACTATGTTTCATAACTTCTATTTGGGGCGTGATATCATTGTTGAGATGCTGTCTCCTAGTTCCTTCTCGTAACTGTTTCTCATCATCTGTTTCTAATGTTGGCAAACGTTTCTTGAGGTCTGTCAGAAGGACAAATAAATATAAACAAGGAATGGTCAAAATTCCTAGATTAGTAAAGTGCTCCTTACACGACTCCCAGGGTGGAATACCTACCATGGTACGAATAGCTCTCTTTTGTAGAACAAACGCTCTGAGTTGGTTATACTGATAACTGTTACCCCAAAGTTTAATACTATATCTAAATTTTGATTCCACAAGAGCATGATACACCTTTTTTAGATGAAGTAATGAAATTTCATTTCGAAGAGTTCTTATGGCATAACAAGCCGATGAGATTGAGTCCTCCAGTGCTCCGAGCTCCTTCTTCCAATTCAGAAAATTGTCAATATGTATACCTAAAAATTTTGTGTCATTTACTATGTCAACTTTGTCTCCATTTAATTCAATGTCAAGTGTTTCGCGATTCCGTGATGTCGATTTGAAAAGAATAACTTTAGTCTTATTAGTATTCAGTTTTAATTTATTGGCACTAAACCACTTGATAAATGCATTTAGAATTATATTAATTTTATCATTAAGATTAGTAGTATTAGTATCCGAAATTACGGCATTTGTGTCATCAGCAAATAGGACCATTTTTATATCAGGATGCAGTTTCTGTATGTATGTTACCAAGTCATTAGTAAAAATAAGAAAGAGGATAGGTCCCAAGGTCGACCCTTGTGGTACTCCCTTCCTTACTGCCAATGACTTAGATCTGACTTTAAGTTCACTGTTGTTATCATTAATTGATTTTAGTTCTACAAACTGTTTGCGATTTTCAAAGAAAGATTTGAACAAAAGAAGTATGTCGCTACGTATTCCGTAATGCTCCAGTTTTATTAACAGAGCATCTTGGTCAACCAAATCGAAAGCCGAACTTAGGTCAAGGAAGAGACTAGCAACTTTTATTTTATCATTTAAATTACTCACTATTGTGTCGATTAGTGCGTCTATGGCATCCCTAGTGCCTTTATTCTTCCTATATCCATATTGGTCTTCGACTAATATGCTATTCTTCTCTAGATGCTCCTGTAACCTATTCTTAATTAATATTTCGAAGATCCTAGAAAAAACTGAAAGAACCGAAATAGGCCTGAAATTATTAGGATCCTTTTTTGATCCCTTTTTGTGTATAGGTACCACCCTTGCAATTTTTAATTGGTCTGGGAAGACATGTTTCTCTACACACAAGTTAAAAAAGTGTGTCAAAGGGAATGCTAGAATATCAATGTTATCCTTGATTAGTTTAGTTGGTATTTCATCATACCCGCAGGATTTATTATTGTCCATTGTTTGCAAAATTTTTCTAATTTCTTGGGGTGTAACATTTTTCCAAGTCATATCGTTCTTGACTCTTTCTACATTTTCTCTCAACAAACCTATGGGATCATCATGCACATTTGGAGGGGAGGATCTTTCAGAAAAGTGATTGCATAACAAATCTGCCACTTCCTGTTGATTATTAATTATTTGTCCACGCATTTGAAGAAAAATTTTATTACAATCTCTTTTACTTTTTTTCTGTCTATGTCTATTTATTACTTTCCATATACCTTTATTTAAATTCTTTGCGTTATCTATATCTAGATTAACTGCATTTTTTTTCGCATTCCTAATTACTCGCCTATAGATACTTATATATGTAGATTTATAGTTATGAACAGATTCATGGCATTCGGTCTTATTAAAATTACATAAAAATCGTTTTGTTTTACTAGCTACTCTTATTCCTTTAGTGATCCACGAGGACTTATTTCTTTGCCTGTAATATACCTTTACCTTCTTTTTTTTAAAACAATGATTAAAAATATTTTTAAATCTCTTAAGAAAGTCATTTAATCCCATATTAAACCAGTTGATCTTTATTACTTCTTCTCGAAATAATAGATTATTTTTTTCATTATAAGATCTCCTTTCTGTATAATAATAGTGTCTCCTATTTCTATGTGCAAATTCCTTTTCCAACAACAATTTAGTAAAAATAGCAGCATGACCATCTGCCAAGTTGTTATGATCCACTTTGCTGTCCACAGTCCTGCTCCTCTGGCAAATTTGTCAGAAAATTGTCCAAGCAAGAAAAGCCTCGAGAGAAAGTATATTCATGAATGAGAGTTCTAAAACTATAACTTTTTAACAAATTAAGAAAATCATTTTTTTTGCTATCATCCCTAAGTATATTGACATTAAAGTCCCCGCATATAATACATTTCTTGTCAAAATTGCAGTCCAATAATTTTTCTAGACATTGCATGAACATGTCAAAATTACTCATCACAGGATTTCGATACACACAAAATAAATTAAGATTTGTTTCATTATCCTTTATACCGCATACTTCAAAGGCCTCGCTTTTGTACAAGGTCTTGCAAAATGGTATATCTTTATATTCCCTATTTTCCCGCGCTAATATAAGAGCCCCCCCTTTCTTTTTTTTTGGCCTTACATTGTATGATACCATTTGATATTTATCCATATTAAATAGTGGGGCTGACTTTTTATTGAGACAATGTTCTGTAATACATACATAGTGTTGTTCCATGTTCAAGGAATCCAAATATAATTCAAATTCATACTTTTTACTATTTATCCCATTCAGATTTTGGTGAAATATATTCAAACTTACACTAGACTTCCCATCACAGTAATTGGTCACGAAAAAGTTTGTTTTTATCTATATTATTGTCTATATTATTGTCTGTTTGAGTAGACCTGTCTAAACCTAAACCCACTAAGGAACATTCTGTTTGTGTACTTACACTGTGTTCGGTATATATCAACTTTTTAATTGAATTAAGATATGTATTATTCTTATATGTCAAGTAATTGTTTCTATATTTTATTTGTAATATCTGTCTTAATATGAACCTACATGCATGTAATTTGTCAAAATAGAGGTTCTCTGTGTGTCTGTCTACTAAATTAACTAAATAAGCATTATTAAAATTATAACATAACTTTTTATACATATTGTTAAGTTTTGAAACATTTAGATAATCATTCTTGACAACTTCACCAACCAGTATATTCGTCCCTATGATACTATGTAAATTACAGTAAAGGTAAGACTGAGTTTGCAAAGGATTTTTGTCATGAGTGCCTGTCAATATGATTAAAAAGTCTTCATTGGTGAAATCATCACAGAATAGTCTACATGAGCTTACTATTTCTTGAGTGGTGGCATAGGGTTTAATAATAGACGTTACCAAGAAGTTCGTTCCCAAAAGATTTTGCAATATTTGTCGCATACCTTTGCCCCTTTCGTCTGAAATTATCATAACTTTGTGACGAATTGCCGGTGTTCTTTTTGTTACCATCAGATTTGATTTATCAACATATTTTTCACTAGTTTGGCAAATATCTTGCTTCTTGCTATTTGTTTGTTTATTGACTAAATGCACTTGCTGTCTACTGTCACTGTCAATGTCATTTCCGTTGACTGCACGATCCATATTTGTTACTTTACTGTTATTGCCATCTGTCGGCGGTAAAGCAAAATGTGAATAACTTAGATCAAATTGCTTATCAATGCTCAAGCGAGGTTTCTGCTTCTGAGTTTTTTTAGTCGAACCACAAATTTCCAAAAGTTGGGTAATTTTTTGATCTTTGTTTGATAGTATTTTCCTCAACTTTGTATTTTCTAAATTAATATTATCTATTTCCATGTTAGCTGATTCTAGTTTTTTTTTTAGATCTTGTATAGTACTCTTCATGTCCTTGATTTTTTGGGTATCATAAGCTCTGAGGTCTGGTATACTCCTCGTCCGAGTGATTTGTTCCTCTGGTGATGAAAGTGACTCATTTCGTATGTCGTCGTCCCTCGAAGATAATGAATCAAATGAATTTTCAGTCGATATATTTACTCTGTATTTCGTGCGATTAGTAATATTCCTATGTTCGGATGTATTTAGTGTCTCTGAGACTAAAGTTAGTTGGTCATTTGTGGTGGTATGTCCACTGTTTTCTTGTGTATCTTTACCCACAGCTGTCTCCGTAGGTTTAGTTTTCTCTAAGGTCATAGATGTTGGACTTCTCTCAGTGTTTATTGATATATCCGAATTTGTGCATTCTGTGTCAATCTCAACTATTTTTTTATTTATAGTTTGGTTGCTCTTGTTACAATTACAGTTCCTACATTTCCAGTTTACTTTCTGTGCATGTGACATAATTAAATATCGTTTTTCAGTATTAGAGCAACTAAGATCATAGTGTTGTTTACAGCAAAAACATGTAAGAAATTGTTTGCCCTTAATTTTTTGTTTACATTTTTTGCATGACTTCTCCATTTTTTTTTTACTTAAGTGCCATCTACAATAGTCTTGTAATACTATAATCACAGTTCATTTGCTTTTCGTATTTTTAAAACGAAGGATCAACCGTTTACGTACAGTTTTTGCCAATCGCCACTAGATGGCGGTATGTTCTTAGTAGTAGTGTAATTTATTGAGAGTTCAAAGTTCAAACACTGTGTTTCAAAATAAATCCGTTTGCTTCAATTTAAAAATGCTGTATTTCGCCTTTATTATAATTGTTTTGTTTTGTTTTTTCACTCTTTTTTCACTTTTTGTAGTTCTGATGTAAACTAATTGTACAAAAGTGCATTATTCATAATATTGTCACTATAATCACAACGAAGTCGTAAGATTGTTCTATACTTAGTTTTTATTATTATTTTTACTTCAGTGTTCTTTAAAATAACACACACTTATAGTTTACCACTCATTGTATAGAAAAAGACAGTCGTTTCACTATTTTGTACACTTTTACTATTTTATTTACTTTTTCACACGGAGCTCAATGTTTACGTGCCAGTGGCGCTGGCGTCAATTCACTGACTACTACACTGAATAACACTCACAGCAGGTTTTATATACATAAAAATGTACCATAATAGTTGGCACAACTAGTCTTATTGAGCTTTTGCTTCTTCCTTTTTGAGAGATAATTTCAGTTTCACAATTAATTGAAAAAATAATTCCAGAGTAAGCAAATTGTGGCCATAAGACTTACCCTCACCTTTGAAAAAATCGGATATTTATTTGATGTGTTTTTTTTCTCTATTTTATTATAACAATTAAATTACTCTGCTACTAATCACAGAAGTTGGCATGAAGCTTCTTCTTTCACGTCCAGTGTTGGTGATTAAATTGAATTCTAGTGCCTATAAAACTGGGGCATCGTTTTTAAAACCAGACTGTATCTGTATGTCGAAGATACTAAACGTAAAAGCATTAAATTTGCACGGAAACCTTGGGGAAATGACACTTAGCGTTGCCACTCACTATATTCGATTCAGATTTTACGTTTAGTATTTTTATCTTCGACATACAGATACAGTCTGGTTTTAAAAACGATGCCCCAGTTTTATAGGCACTAGAATTCAATTTAATCACCAACACTGGACATGAAAGAAGAAGCTTCATGCCAACTTCTGTGATTAGTAGCAGAGTAATTTAATTGTTATAATAAAATAGAGAAAAAAAACACATCAAATAAATATCCGATTTTTTCAAAGGTGAGGGTAAGTCTTATGGCCACAATTTGCTTACTCTGGAATTTATTTTTTCAATTAATTGTGAAACTGAAATTATCTCTCAAAAAAGGAATAAGCAAAAGCTCAATAAGACTAGTTGTGCCAATTATTATGGTACATTTTTATGTATATAAAACCTGCTGTGAGTGTTATTCAGAATTAGTTAGGTTAGGTTAGGTAGGTTAGGTTAGGTTAGGTTAGGTTAGGTTAGGTTAGGTTAGGTTAGGTTGGGGTGCTAAGTGCAGGAAACCTCCTCGAGTGCCCAGTCACTTGAAAACTTTGCGTTCTCACTTGATCCAAACGGATCCGGTGAGAGAGCGGGTTGACAAGTGAATTGGGACGGTGCACCCTGGGCGGCAGTTAATAACTCCCTGATATTCGGGGTCTTATTGACTGTCGGCCAATGTCCTGCAAACTGTGGGGCACTCCCCCCATCTTTTAGTAGATGGTGAGCGGATGCCCCACCCCGAGGTGGGGGCCTCCTTCTGTGGAATAATTATTACACATATTTAATACGTGAAACTTTTGCTGTATTTCACTAGGCTGGAAGTTAAACAAAACAAAGTGTTCATAAACTATGAGTACCGATAGTGTAACAGACGGCAACGTTATTATTAAAAAAATCATATAAACTAAATCTTATCTAAAAATAAAAACTAACATTAAAAACCTAAAAACTATAAATATAAATTACACATATTTAATACGTGAAACTTTTGCTGTTTATGCTAAGAGATCCCTTCCTGGGATAAGTCCGCCATTGTCTTCTGATTTTAATAAAGTTCTATTTACTATGTATTTTAAAGCAATAAAGATATTACAAACAAACAAACTTTATCAACAGGTTCAAGAATGTATTTTTGTGAAGATCATTCTGATTAAGTATTTCACACAATACAATCTATTACTTAATTCGAGCAAACTAGATGTGTTTTGTAGAATCCCTATTTTCTAAATAATAAATACATGAGTTCAGGTTAAGTTGTTTCACTTTTAGGAGTGAACGTTTCATTTTAGTTTTCTAATTAATGTTACAAACATACTCTTTTTATTATTCTAGTTGCCAAATGATATGACTAATTATATGGAGTATCATATGAAGGGAACAGTAAAATAGTAAACAGTATCTTGCAAAATGTACGTCACAACATTAAGTTCTTGTGTACCGAACTGAAATATCACATAGCATTTAAGCTTATAATAAATATTTTATAGAGTCTGGCAAATAAAAGCTGAACCTAGCAAAAGGCGGCAAATTTAAAAATTATGAACAAGGTAACACCGACTATAGTAGGAAAAAAACGATTTGATACATTTCAAAATTTAAATATCCATATATGTATACACTTTTTATATAAAAAAAACTATTTAGTTGTTTTGCCGCCGCGACTATATACTGCGTGTAATATAGCCTTAGTATGACATCCGCCAATAGTGTAGCTTCCTAACAGTAAAAGATTTTTCAAATTAGTTCGGTAGTTTCGGAGTCTATTCGATGCAAACAATCATCTTGGTAATCATTCTAATACCACTAATATGGCAGTCATTTACCTATATATATACTATACTTATATGCTATAGCTTGCACCCGTGGCTCAGTTGGTGAGTTCGGAGCTCAGGGTCTTACACCGGTACATATAAATAAAGCAGTAAGAATTAATCGTTTTGAGGATCATGGATGGTATATTTAAAAACGAAAATTAAAAGAAAGACATTTATAATTCCTCATAATCAAAGTCTGATTCCAGATACTTCACACCCATCATTTCATCTGAATCGGAAGAGCTGGATTCATCACTCGAATCTGTTACATTAATAATAAAACTCTCCATCTCTGCTAAAATTCCGTCCTTTTCTTTATATTTATCTTCAAGGTGAATAACATGGTTAACCATTTTGTTTCAAAATTTATCAAAATGTTTATTTTGCGTGAGATACTTTCCTGATTCAATTCCTTTATTTTCTTCAAATTCTTCAAAGCATCACTAGCTCCTTCGTGACTTGAATTATTTTCTGTAAAAATTATAACATTGCGGTAAATAAGTACTCGCTCCTTTGATAATAATTAATTTTTAAATGACAAGTACCAAAGTGAATAAAATGTACTAACCTATGAACTCGATGGCAATTTGTAAACAATCCTCTATTTGTTTGATTAAAGCGGTTTGCTCTTCTTGTTTTTCTTTATGTTTACTAATCATAGTATATAACAGTTGTCCCACATGACTCTTTAAAGTTTTAACCATATTTCAAAGATTTAATTACAAAATTCAAAATACAAAAACAACCGAGACGCCGATTACAACAAAACAGCCATGATGGCGGCCACAATGAAAACTTTTTTTTTACACTGCCAGTGTTGCCGCAATAAAATTCACTGGGTTCAGCTTTTGTTAGCCAGACCTTACTTACAAGGAAGTTTTAACATTGCGAAATTCAGATGAGCAAAAGTTACTGTTCGACGCGAAAAAATTTCCAAGCATAACGGCATCGATTCTGGGCAAATTATTACTGTCTGCTTTGCTGAATCCAGATTCCATGGTTAATTCTTTCAAATTATAATTAGCAAAAACTGTATCAACTTGATATTAGTTGTTAAAAACCAAAATATCAAGAACCGGTAGTGATACTCGAAACGTCAAAGACATTAAAGAGAACATTAGCTGATGATATGACCTCCTCATTATAGAAGTGCCTAATGAGAAGAGTTATTTAGTATCATAATTTAATGTAATTATTGTTTTCTTTTATCTAATATTATTATAATTTTAACCATATGGATTTTAAATTATCTGAAATAAAACATATTTGATTTGATTTTGATTTGATTTGAAAGACAAGATTGGAGTTTCGCACGGCGTGACGTAACGCTTTCTGATTGGTGTTCACTGTCACGTGACTAAAGGTATCATTTTAAGAAATTTATTTTTAAAAAATATTATTAATCTTTAACGCTTTTAATAATTAAAATTGTTTGTTATTTTCTCCATAATATAATTAATCATTATAAACCCCTATCCATTATATGTATTCTTAATGGACACAAGCCTACTGTGAGGTTGGTAGCGGGGTCCCGGATTATTACACTTGTCGGCGCCCAACAATGGTTGTTGCTTGTCGCTCGATTTTCCTGGTAAGACACTTATGGATCTTCTTCCAAATAAAGTAGGCGAATAGGATGCTTACGATAATAAGTGTTGCAAGTAGAATGTTGTACATCACTGTTGTTGTTGCTTGGGACTGTGCTGAACTTGCACTGTTGCCGGCGCCATTCTGGGCAATGATGATTTCTTCTTTCTGAGCCCCAGTATTGGACGTAGTGCCGCCCATTTCGTTCCACAATGTAGTATGTTTCGTGTTACTCGGCACTGACGTATTTATTATTATTATTAAAAAACAATGACATATGTATCTGAGAATACTGAAAAAAATAATTTTCTACACATAACTCGATTAGACAGGAATATGTTTACTCACCATTAGAATCGCTGCGAGTACATTCATCATCATCACTAGAAAAATCACTTTCTCGTCTAACTGCATTGTAATCGTATTTTGCAATTCGATTCTGATAGTGAAGACAGTCTTCACTATCAGAATCGAATTGCAAAATACGTCTTTCTTCTTCAGTATGTTCACAATCTGATTGGTCTTCCGGTATAATTTGCTGCAGCTCAAGTATTTCTGGATCGCGAAGAGAATGGTACCTTAACATGAATCACACTCTAAAATAAAATGGAATAAAATAAAAGGGAACAATTTTACGTCGTGACTATGCCAAGAACTAAACGAAATGACAATACAAATACGTTGTTTCAACTACCCACAATCGCATTTGTAAACATTGCGGTCAAATGACCAATGTGGACTTTCTAGGTATTAGGTCGATTTGTATAAACATTAATTTAGCTTTCCTTATAAACAGTTCAAGCAACGGTACACAAAGTCAAATTATTAAAAGTCATAAAACAAAAATAACGACGATGTCTTGGTTCTGGGTATAGGTCAGATCAAAAATGAAATTGTTGTCATTTTACCGCTGTGGTCTTCCTAGTGTTAAATCTTGGTGAAAATCAAGTGTGAGTGTTTGTCTAAGGTGTGTGTTGTCGAAGCATGTTATATCAGACTGGTGTTTTTCGAATATATGTTCTGTCGAAGCAGTGGATGGTCGAACTATTTTGTTTTTCGAAATTCACTCTGTAATAATTAGCTGTCAAAATTCTGAATAACACTCACAGCAGGTTTTATATACATAAAAATGTACCATAATAGTTGGCACAACTAGTCTTATTGAGCTTTTGCTTCTTCCTTTTTTGAGAGATAATTTCAGTTTCACAATTAATTGAAAAAATAATTCCAGAGTAAGCAAATTGTGGCCATAAGACTTACCCTCACCTTTGAAAAAATCGGATATTTATTTGATGTGTTTTTTTTCTCTATTTTATTATAACAATTAAATTACTCTGCTACTAATCACAGAAGTTGGCATGAAGCTTCTTCTTTCACGTCCAGTGTTGGTGATTAAATTGAATTCTAGTGCCTATAAAACTGAGGCATCGTTTTTAAAACCAGACTGTATCTGTATGTCGAAGATAAAAATACTAAACGTAAAATCTGAATCGAATATAGTGGCAACGCTAAGTGTCATTTCCCCAAGGTTTCCGTGCAAATTTAATGCTTAGTACAGATCGCGCCAAACTTCTAGTTCGCTCTGAAGTTGCTTCGCGCAGATGTACAGTCGGGGTCATAATACGTATTTAGTTTTTGATTTTTTTTAGCTAATTTACTGGCCCGAGCATTATTATCTCCCTATCGACTCCAAAAGACGTAATTTGGAAACACGAATTGATCTTCTTATCCTGTTTAAAAAGCGCCGCGATTCATCAGTGTCACATGAGAATAGAGTTTTGAGAGGCTCCTTTGGCTCACCGAGTAATGGAAGGGAAACTTCCTTTGGAACAGCACATGCCTGCAGTCTCATCTTTCCATTTTCGTGCATTGCAAAATCGACACGCCTTGTCCATGGGCCCGATAATTATGAGTCTGTGATCCTTGTTGTTAATTGAGAGAAATGCTGCATTATTAAACACAGACCAAGTATTCCAAAGTAAAGTAAGTTCCATGAGTCCACGACGCTCCGTTTGCAACTCCGCATTTTCGTTTCTTCGAGCCTGTGCCTGTTCAAGGGTTTCGGCAGATCTCAAAGTGGCTTGGCGCTCGGCTTGTTCATCTAGACGGAGTTGAGTTAGTTCTGGCGTTTCGGCAGCTCTCAAATCGCTTGACGCTCATTTTGCCTGCCCAGGCGGAGTCTGGTTTGGGCAGCAGTTTCAGATTCTGCGGCTCTTAAAGCGGCTTGACGCATGGCCTGTTCTTCAAACCTTTGTTGAGTCTGAGCAGTTGATTCAGCGGCTCTTAAAGCGGCTTGACGCTGTACTTATTCTTGTCTTCTTACTTCCGAATCGTAAGATGACTCTTGAGCTCGAGCAACTCTTTTTGCGCGAGCTTGAGACGATACCTTGGAAAGGTTAGACTTGCGTTTGCGAGTCATTTTCGAGGTAAAAAAAAAAACTATAAATAAAAATATAACAAAACAAATAAACGAAAAACCAACGCGACAAATCCTAATCGAAATGCAAATCAATACCAAGACAAGCGAATCAATCCTGACAATATAATATCAAAGACAAATCCTTAACAACAAAACCAAATCGCAAAGCAAATCAGAGGGAATCAAAAGCAGAAACAGTCAAATTAAAAGCAGAAATAACGAAAATGTTATACAAGTGATGAGCCGAGTAACAACGCGCCTTAAGATAAGAAAGAAAAACGCAACGATAGCGCGTTCCAGTTTTATTTTTTGTTGTTTTTTTTTTTTTTTATAAAATAATGTTATTATCAATCCTACAACAAACTACATTCAACTAACTATATGCCAAAAATCAAGTCGGTTCGTTGCTTTATTATTAGGTTATATGGCCGATATTTGGTGTACACATACAAATATTCCAGTAATCTCCCTTGAGAACTGGTTGCTTTTTAGGACCAAAAGAGGAGAGTAACATAGGCATGTTACTCTCCATCCTTTCAACTAACGCTATGCCAAAAATGCGTAAAGGAAGGACAAACAAACAAACACACTTTCACATTTATAATATTATTAGTATGGATTATAAGTATATAAGTATGGATTTCAGTCTCTCTCTGTACTGACATGCAGTATGCTCTCCAGCTATAAGAGCATATTGCGTGTGATATCGGAGCAGCCGCTGTCTGTAGTAGTACACATTATGGCAATACGCACCCCGACCACGGGCGCGACCTCGACCTTGACCTTTTCTTACGTAAGTAGAAAGAGGCAGATAATCTAAAACAATGACATATGTATCTGAGAATACTGAAAAAAATAATTTGTTTGAAACTTTCTACACATAACTCGATTAGACAGGAATATGTTTACTCACCATTAGAATCGCTGCGAGTACATTCATCATCATCACTAGAAAAATCACTTTCTCGTCTAACTGCATTGTAATCGTATTTTGCAATTCGATTCTGATAGTGAAGACAGTCTTCACTATCAGAATCGAATTGCAAAATACGTCTTTCTTCTTCAGTATGTTCACAATCTGATTGGTCTTCCGGTATAATTTGCTGCAGCTCAAGTATTTCTGGATCGCGAAGAGAATGGTACCTTAACATGAATCACACTCTAAAATAAAATGGAATAAAATAAAAGGGAACAATTTTACGTCGTGACTATGCCAAGAACTAAACGAAATGACAATACAAATACGTTGTTTCAACTACCCACAATCGCATTTGTAAACATTGCGGTCAAATGACCAATGTGGACTTTCTAGGTATTAGGTCGATTTGTATAAACATTAATTTAGCTTTCCTTATAAACAGTTCAAGCAACGGTACACAAAGTCAAATTATTAAAAGTCATAAAACAAAAATAACGACGATGTCTTGGTTCTGGGTATAGGTCAGATCAAAAATGAAATTGTTGTCATTTTACCGCTGTGGTCTTCCTAGTGTTAAATCTTGGTGAAAATCAAGTGTGAGTGTTTGTCTAAGGTGTGTGTTGTCGAAGCATGTTATATCAGACTGGTGTTTTTCGAATATATGTTCTGTCGAAGCAGTGGATGGTCGAACTATTTTGTTTTTCGAAATTCACTCTGTAATAATTAGCTGTCAAAATTCTGAATAACACTCACAGCAGGTTTTATATACATAAAAATGTACCATAATAGTTGGCACAACTAGTCTTATTGAGCTTTTGCTTCTTCCTTTTTTGAGAGATAATTTCAGTTTCACAATTAATTGAAAAAATAATTCCAGAGTAAGCAAATTGTGGCCATAAAGGTGGGTACAGACTATGTAACATATTACATAACTTGTGTTTTATAACACGTCCACATTATGTAACCTTGTTATTCAACATTGCAACATAAAACAATACTGTACACATAGAATAACAATGCAATATAACAATGTTATGTAACCATTGTAGTTTGTCGTTCTTCAGTGCTATCCACAATGTCGACACGAGAGGACGTTTTGCTGGCTGCGGCAGCGACTGTTGTATTTTTTAATAACAAAAGAAAAACAAAGAAACGTAGATGCTGGGTTCGTCCTAGTTTATTAACCAGAGAAAAATACTGTGGCGAAACTATGGTCAATAACCTTATTAATCAAAATACGCTCTATGGAGAATTACGTGACAACGGGAATATTATAAACTTTCTACGGATGTCCAGCACAGACATAGAATATTTGATTAATAACGTGGGCCCTAAAATAAAAAAGGAAGATACTTCATTCAGAAATTCCATATCAGTTACAGAACGTTTAGCAATCACATTGCGATTTATAGCCAGTGGGGATTCATACCAAAGCCTTGAGTATGTATTTAAAGTATCAAAACAGAGTATTTCTTCTATCGTACCAGAAGTGTGCACAGCTATAATAGACTCATTAAAACACGAAATAATGGTAAGTACTTATTTCTTTATTAAAAAAAGTTTGTTCTTACAAAAAATCTGAATCGCTTTGAGGTAGCCCAACATCGATAAAAATTATGTATTACTATCATTGCCTTGTGATTGTTGAATATGTAACAATATGTCGTCCAAGTCTTCCGAAATCTGTGAAGAGTCTGTGTCCGTATGTGGTAAATCTGCTGGACCAGAACTATTGTCTAGATAAGAACTTGTATAGTAGCCTCTGTTGAAACTTGTACTTGCGCTGCCGCCTCTGTTGAAACTTGTACTTGCGCTGCCGCTGTATGAACCAATTCTATTTGCGCCGCCGCGGTATAAATTCATTTCAGCTTGGAATATAATATTATGAATTTGGTTTTGCACTGTAGAAATAGTAAGTGGATCCTGTAAATTGCGCAATCTACAAGCAATATACTCCCCAAAAACAGAAAAATCATCTCGTGTTTTGCGCTCAGTTTGCAATTCCTTCATTATGCCGTATGCTTCTTTCTGAGCTTGCAAACTATCAAAATCTTCTTTCTGAGCGTTCAAACTACCGAAAGTTTTTTTTTTTTTCTTTCTTGGAGAAGTACGATTTTCTTCAGGGTTGTCCTGAAACAAAAAAAATAACTTTGCTATCTTTTCCAGATTCCAAGAACACCTGAAGAGTGGAGTGTCATCTCAGATGACTTTTATAAATTATGGCAATTTCCACATTGTATTGGTTGTATGGATGGAAAGCACGTCATGATACAAGCACCTGCCAATTCAGGAAGTGAATTTTACAACTATAAAGGGTTTTTTAGCATCGTACTATTGGCGCTTGTCGATGCACAATATCGTTTTATGTTTGTTAACGTAGGAAGTCAAGGCCGCATATCTGATGGTGGTGTGTTTTCCAATTCAACACTAAAAACCATGTTGGACAACGATTCTCTTAATCTACCTGCTGCACGTCCACTTCCTGGAAGAATCTTGCCTACACCCTACGTTTTTTTGACAGATGACGCATTCCCATTAAATAAAAACATTATGAAACCATATCCAGGACTTCATAATAAAGGCTCTAAAGAACGAGTTTTCAATTATCGACTAAGTCGTGCAAGAAGGGTTGTAGAAAATGTTTTTGGGATTATGTCGTCTAAATTCAGACTGTTAAGAAAACCCCTTCTCTTGAATCCTACAAAATCATCTGACGTAATACTTGCATGCACGTACTTACATAATTTTTTAATAAATAGTGATTTATCACGATCATTTTATGTTGGCCACAGCATGAATTTTCAACAAAATAACCTTGACATAGATACTGTAAATAACCTTATAACCGTCGAACCTGGGAACGATATAACAGAAGCGGCAGGGGTTCGAAAAGAGTTTGCTGATTTTTTTTTTACAAATGTTGGAAGTGTACCGTGGCAAGCAAATTACTAGTTTGATTACGGCGAAGATACTATAATATTTCATCTTAAGATATCTGCATAGTATCTTTAGGTATCACACACGGGTTAAGTTACGATAATTTGCCATCTTAAGATACTTAATATATATTTTGTATTTTAACATAAAATATTATAGTATCTTCGCCGTGTGTGATGCGCTTTAGAGTTTTAAACATAAATAAAGAGCTATAATATAATGTCTGTTTTTCATACTTAATCTAAAATATTATCATAAAAAGATTTTTTTACCTGTGAAACGCCCGCTTCGTTTGTAGAGCGAACCTTATTTTTATCTTTTAAAAATAATAACAGCTCGAATCCAAACCATTTTGAAGAAATTTCTTCTGCTCCTGCCCCTGATCTAGGCTTTTTTAGTTCTCTTTGGAACTGTCCGATTAAACTTCGCATCTTCTTTTCAACAACACTTTTTTCTGTATCGAACTTACAAGCCAATTCCATCCATGCGTCATGTTTTCTGTTGCGATCCTTAAAATGTTCACTTGTCGAATCCCACAATTCTCTTTTTCCTTTAAAGTGCTCAATCAGTAATGCAGTGTTCTCTTTGGTCCACTCCATTTTAAAAACCACAAAAATGAACACGTCTACACCCGTCAAAGTCTACTTAAACACTGACACCACCCTCCCCACCCGCCGCTGCGCCCGCGCGATCGAGTACACGCGTGACTAAGTTATATAACATTGTTAAAATGCGTCCAGATATATAACATTGTTATACAACAATGACAGAAGTTATAAAACATATTATTATAACATGTTTTATAACATTCATTGTACACATTATCTGAAACATGTTATATAGCAATGTCGTATAACATGTTATGTTATATAGTCTGTACCCACCTTAAGACTTACCCTCACCTTTGAAAAAATCGGATATTTATTTGATGTGTTTTTTTTCTCTATTTTATTATAACAATTAAATTACTCTGCTACTAATCACAGAAGTTGGCATGAAGCTTCTTCTTTCACGTCCAGTGTTGGTGATTAAATTGAATTCTAGTGCCTATAAAACTGGGGCATCGTTTTTAAAACCAGACTGTATCTGTATGTCGAAGATAAAAATACTAAACGTAAAATCTGAATCGAATATAGTGGCAACGCTAAGTGTCATTTCCCCAAGGTTTCCGTGCAAATTTAATGCTTAGTACAGATCGCGCCAAACTTCTAGTTCGCTCTGAAGTTGCTTCGCGCAGATGTACAGTCGGGGTCATAATACGTATTTAGTTTTTGATTTTTTTTAGCTAATTTACTTATTTTGATATAAGTAGGTATTTTAAAGGAAATATTTTGTTTAGACAATGTAAGTTATCAACTATAAATAAAATGGGTACATAGTAAAGGAAAAAAAGACCTTATATGGTTAAAACAATTTTATTTCCAAATTCATGGAAAACATCACTACAGCAATGGTTTTACACCTTCGACATAATCGGATAATGATTTGCTTGAACACGGACGAACTTCGCTTTCATCATCGTCGTTTTCCTGGCTGAAATGTGAAGTGTCTTCGATTGCACTTTCTTCACACTCGCGATTCACTACCGCTCAAGTGAATTATCATCTCATCTGTTAAATTTTCTATAACATGATCACTTTTTTTATAGTCTTCATCGATATTTTTCACTTTTGCACACAAAGCTGACAACTCTTGACTCTCCCATCATATTTACTTTTTTCTTTCACTAGTTCCATTACGTGGTTAGTGTTCCAATTAACATTTTTTTTCGCAACGTAGCCTTTGATTGCCGCCTACGCCATTTCAATCGGATTTTAATCTGGGTGATATGGTGGGAGTCTTAAAACCGTGTGGTTATTTTCTTTTAGAATTCTATCAATCATGCATGCATGAGCATTTATTTTATTTTTCGTATGTTTACAAGTTGGTTGTTTGATAATGAAGTAATTTGCAAGGTCAATCGACCCTGCATGCCCCGGTATTAGCTTTTTAGAACCCCCCTCACGGCCGCTGTAACGGCCTTTATACTTGACGCTCGATAATAATAATAATAAACATTTATTTCAGAACCAAGTCCATACAAATACAAATATTGTAAAAATTATAAATAAAATCCATACTTCCATCCATACTAATATTATAAATGCGAAAGTCTGTCTGTCTGTCTGTCTGTCTGTCTGTCACCTCTTCACGGCTAAACTGCTGGACCGATTGTGATGAAATTTGGTAGGGATGTAGTTTACAACCTGAGGTCAAACATAGGCTACTTTTGGGCGCGATATAACAGAGTCCCACGCGGGCGGAGCCGTGGGCAACAGCTAGTTTTAATATAAATATAAATATTGCAATATTGTTAAAACTACCTATCAAATACGTAGCCGTGAAGTACACTTACGTACACAGGCACATTTTAAGTTTTACTATTCTCACACCGATGCAGGTTAGTCCAATATTTATAGAAATGATTAGCACGGTCTTCAGCAATTGCTCGCAAAATTCTATTGGCACTACCACTCAGTCGCTCCATGAATGACGCGGTCCTCATTCTTAGAACGGCAAAGAAGTCAGGTACTCCTGCCTCAGCAAACATTGCTTTGGCGCTGCAGTAACGTGGACGTTTCATTATGATGCGAAATGCATCATTATACTGCACGCGAAGCACATTGTACGATCTTTTGGTAAACCTTGTCCAAAGTTGGCATGTATAAAAGCATTGGCAAAATGCTCTGAACAAGGTTACCTTTACTGCCTTCGTACAACGCGCAAAGCGGCGAGCCAACATATTGCATCTTACACAGGCTATACAATCTTAATACATTCGTATGGGCAACTTTGACATAACACCCTGCCAAATTTAGTAGAATGGAAATGATTAGCAAAATTATGTTGAAAATGGTCTTTTAAATTTAGCATAATTATAGTCTTTATATTACTGCCTTGAATAATAGATGGCTCTGTAGACGTATTATGAAACTAAAATAAAATGTATATGTAATGGCACTAAAATAAATGGTCTTACCTACACTTTTAAAATGTACACATTATATCTCCTTATAATGTGGATGCTACAAGATAATATCTTGCCTTAGTAGTTTTTAATCAATGATTTAAAACTCTTTTTAGTTTGTGTATTACTCAGTTAATGTAGTAACAATAAAATATTTAAAATTGTGTATATATAAAATAACGACTTGTACTAATTTAATTAATTTTATTTATTATCGTATAACGTAGGTGGAATTTACTAATTACTTAAGGTATGGGTGAGGAGAGAAGATAAATCCAGGTTTCAGCGAATCGCACAATATTTATTATTTGTACTTTACAAAAGGTTAGACTCTTAAAGATAACCGTTAATGAGAGATTATAGGGGTCGTGAGATCAAAGTAGGCACGAGATCCAGTCAGGCAGCCGCTATGAAATAGCCAGCCACTTAACTTGAGATGGTGAGATCAGCCGAAAGAGGTCTTCCAGTGGACGCGCGCAGCCTTATATATGGCCGTCGGGGGTGATGCGGTGCGGGGCAGCGAGGAAGGACCGCCGTAGGAGAATGCGCGACGTCACACACCCCCCCCGTTAGACCAGAATTTCCCTTAGCCGGGAAATTCGACTGCTCGCCGTCAGTAGATGGTGCTGGAGCAGACAGCTGGCCGGCGCTGGCAGGCAGCTGGTAGACGGCTGGCCGGCGCTGGTGGGCAGCTGGTAGACGGCTGGCCGGAACCCTGAAATGGGAGAAGTTCCAGTATAGTATATATACTAATAAGTGCATGTAGGTGGCTAACTAACAGGAGGATACGGTACTAGCCAGCGAACAGAATCGAGCCGAACAGGTTAAAGTAATTTGCAAAAAAAAAAAAAATTGGTATTAATAAGGATTGATGTATTAATGCATAACTACATAAAACAAAATAAGCGCAGACAGCGCCACCGGTGCGCGAGCAGTCTAGCAGAGAACAAAGGAATGTTAAGTATCTAGTTACATAACATGATCGCAACACAAACAGGTGATACTACTACAATATTAATCGAACGCAGGAACTAGACTCGAGTACAGTCAACAGCACAACAATTCATACAAACTATAATGTGCGGCTGAACGTACGAGGTTTTTGTAACTATTTAAAAAGATTGAATTATTTTAAGTTATAATTATTGTTTATAGTTGATTAGTTTAATGTCTTTGATATGCCATTCGCCCAGCGGCTTACCCGACATATCTGAAAGTTTATATACTAAGGGAGATTTTTTTGCTACGATTTTACATTTAATAAATTTAGGTGCTAATTTTTTTGAGAAATATTTATCCTTATCACTTAGGTAGAATGTTCGCCTCCAAACAACATCACCAACATTGAATTCTGCCGGCTTACGGCGAAGATTATACGACTGACAATTACGTTGATGAGCAGACAAAAGAGCCGCCTGTACTTTCTCGAAGATATTAGATAAATGACCAAGCGATTCAGCATAACAATCTATAGGCTCATGTACCATGTTCTGATCTGACACAACATATCGAGAACCGCACGTTATCAGTTCACGACCGTAAACAAGAAATGATGGTGTGAAACCGGTTACTTCGTTAACGGCACAATTCATTGCAAATTGTATTTGAGGTATTATTGTGTCCCACACCCTGTGGTCTTTATCAATAAATGTGGAAATAGCTGTAGTTATAGTTTTATTATATCGTTCTACGGTGTTAACATGGGGCGTATAAAATGGAGTGTAGTGTAAATTGGGAATTTTATATTTGGATATTAAGTTTTTAAATTGTGTACTAATAAATTGCTTACCGTTATCTAGTATGACAGTTGAAGGAATGCCATGTACTAAGAAAACATTTTCTTCGAGGATTTTTGTTATTACTTCGGCTGTGGCTCGTTTTATAGGGAATAGCAAACAATACTTAGAAAAACAACAACAGACCACAAAAATAAAATTATTTTGTTTTCTAGTAGGAGGTAATGGACCTATCAAATCGATACTTATGACCTGAAATGGTTTAGAACAAGACTTAGGTCCACCCATAAGACCCAGAGTTGAGTGATTTTGATGTTTATGAGCGATACATTCATCACACGAATTAACCGCGCTAACAACATCCGAGTACATGCCTGGCCAATAATAGGTAAGAGATAGACGCTTAAAGGTTTTGAATATACCGAGGTGACCAGCAGTGGGCAAAGAATGGTTTTGTTTTATTACATGTGATCTTTGCTCGGCCGGAACAACTTCTTTCCATTGAAACTCTCTAGTTAAAGGATTAAGACTTTTTTTGAAACGATATAGTTTGTTATTTATTATTTGATAGTCTATATAAGAAGTAGGGGATTTTGTACAGCCATTAAAAATATTCAAGTACCAAGGATCGTTAGTGGAAATAGCTGTTATATTAGAGTTTACGTTAAATGTTGTGGACATAATATTAGGATTACGGGAAAGAAAATCTGGGACTAAGTTATCAGAACCCCGACGATGCCTTATTTCGAAGTTATAAGCAGATAGACGAACACCCCATCTGGCCAGTCGGCCAGTAGGATTATTAAGAGTGAGGAACCACTTAAGCGCGGCGTGATCCGTATACACCACGAATTTTAGCCCATTTTCTACGTAACAACGCCAGTGTTCGATAGCAGATAGAACGGCAAGCGCCTCGCGCTCAGTAGCACTATAGTTACGTTCTTGATCCGATAGGGATTTACTGTAGAAGGCTATGACTCTTTCCTCCCCATTTAATATCTGGCAAAGAACTGCCCCTATACCAAAGTCACTGCTATCAGCGTGTATTTCAAAAGGTTGGGTGTAATCTGGACAAGACAACACTGAAGAGGAAGCTAAACAGCTCTTTAATTTAGTAAAGGCCAAATCCGCCTCCTGAGACCAAGAAAACGCTGGCGACTTTTTGCTGTTAGAAGTTAGTTTATTAAGGGGCGCCGCTAAGGAACTAAAGTTAGGTATAAACCTTCTATACCATGACGCCGCGCCAAGAAAACGACGAACCTCTTTTTTGTTAGTCGGTACAGGGTAATTCGTGATTGAGTTAACCTTATCGGGATCGGCGTGAAGACCGTCTGAATCCACTATATAGCCCAAGTACTTAAGTTTATTTCTAAAGAAGTTACATTTATCAAGATTAATAGTTAAGTTTGCCTGCTTTAATTTATTTAATATTTTTGTTAAAAGTGAAATATGGTTGCTAAATGAATTAGAAATGCAAATTATGTCATCTACGAAGCAAAAAACTTTATTTTCGAACTCTGGACCGTAAAATAAAATATCAGCTAAACGCTGCTGAGTCGCAGGTGCATTTGTTAAACCAAAGGGCATAGACTTGAACTGGAATGTACCACGAGAAGGAACATAAAAAGCAGTCTTGCAACGGTCCTCTTTTTTTATTAAAGTCTGCCAAAAACATTTTGAAATGTCCAAGCTAGATAGGTATTTAGCATCCCTTAAATTATCCAAAATCTCAGAAATATATGGCAATTTATAGGCATCTTTTTTTGTTACTGAATTTAATTTGCGACTGTCCAAACAAAAACGCAATTCGCCATTTTTTTTAGGAGTAAGTATTATGGGATTAGACCAAGGACTTTCCGAAGGCTCAATTACATCCTCCTTAAGCATTTCATCGACATGTTCTATCAAAATACGCTGTTTTTCGGGAGACATCCTATAGTAACGCTGACGAATTGGAGGACTGTCACCCGTATCGATCGAATGAGTAATGAGCGAAGTACGACCAAGACCCCTTTTCTGATAGGAAATATCGGTAAATTGAGAAATAATATTGTTAGCGACAGCCCTCTGATCCTCTGTCAGACTATCAAAAGAAACCAATTTACTAGCGGCGCCGGATTGTGATTCCGCGACACTAGTACCAAGTTTACTCGGTGGCGAAACCGTCACTATGTGGTCCGGAAACAAACCGAAACCCTTCCAGAAGTCCATACCCAGGATCAAAGAATTTTTTATTCCTGGTACAATATGAGTAACCAGAGAAATAGATTTATTCTGGAATACAAAAGGAAGAAGCACTGAGCCGAGCGACGAATATTTATCGCCGCCAGCAGTGATAAATTCTAAAGGTTTCGAAGTATCGAGTTTTAAACCTTTTAAGAAGAGATCATGGGAATTATTACCCAGAATGGTTAAGCAAGAACCAGAATCGAGCAAACCAATAGTATTTTTACCGTTCAATGTGACAGGAATATAAGGAGTATAATTGTTTGTACTGCCGATCGAGGAGAGTTTTTTTGTATTAAAAAAATTGGCAACATAATGTAGCCAATTATGCCACTCAGTTTTATTTGTTTTAGTTTTATTAATCATAGATTTCCCTTGATCGGCCTTTACTAGTTTTTTTGAAGTTGACTATTATTTATTTTATTACATTTAGGACAATTAGTGGACTTAAAGCCCTTAGAACCACATTTAAAACAGATGAGATAACGAGGTTGCCGACAAGTACCTAAAGAATGCGAATCCGTACGACATCTCGGACAATATTGTTTAGAATTGTTACGAATCGAAGCATTTTCAATAGCACAAACTTGTTGTTCCAATTCGACTTCGTTAGTAGGTGATGGTTTGGTGTTATAATTTTTATAAAAATTTTGTGGGTAGTTATTATTTTTATAAAAATTATAATTTTTATTGAAAGTTTTATTAGAAGTAGTGTAAGCCAATTCGGGAGCCAAAGTATTGGAAGTAACCTTGGGTGGTTCAGAAAATTCTCGGCTACGACTGTCATATTTTTCAAAGTCCCTACAGACGCTAACCAAGGAAGAAATATCCACAACATCAGCTGTTAGAAGAGCATTTGTATAGCAAGGCCGAATGTTATTTAATAGAATTTCTAGTTTGGAAGACTCGTTCATAGGTACGTCTAAAAGAGAAAATAATCCTTGCATTTTAGCGATGTATAAGGTTATGTTCTCCTTTTCCCCCTGTGTACGAAGCCTTATTTCCGATGTGAGTTTATAGTCATAATTATGCGGACTAAAATCACGTTTAAGTAAACGACAAAGATCGAACCAAGATCCAACACTATCTTTAATCGCACGGTACCAATGCAATGCATCATGTGAAAATATTTCAAAAGCAAAAGAAAGTATTTTAGTTTCAGGTATATTCCTACTCGACATAAATTCATTTACTCTCTGAATGAATGAACGCACACAAGTTTTACCATTAAATTTAAATTTATTTAATTCCGCAAACAATTTACGATCGCAAAGAAATGACTCAGAAGAAGGTTCGGGAATGTTCTGTGGCTCGACCCCGCGCGAAGACACCGGTTGAGACAATAGTGATAGGGTTTTATGATTTGCGTGAAAGTCGTTCCATACTAGGTTAAGTGGGTTTTTATCGACTAATGAAGCAACATCAATACGAGATAGCCTATAAAAAACATGGTTAAGAATAGAATTAGTTCTAGAAAATAGATTTTTCTCAAATTTAGACTGTAATACTTTGACGTTATTGGAAACACGGAGCAGGGAGTTACTAACCGCGGCTATATCCTCATCGGGAGAAAAGACGGACGTTAGGATATCCTCAGAAGGAGAATCGGACGAAAGTTTTAAAATCTGTTTACGTAATTCCTCTACCGTTGTGGTTTTAGAAATATTGCTGTTACGTATTTGGATTTCATACTCAAGTTCAGCTTTATTTAATAAGGAAAATTTAATAGTATACGGCATTATAACCAACCAAACGGCGCAAGAGTAATCACCCACACGAGAGAAAAAAAATACAAAGTTAGGAATACCGTTCAAAAGGTGCAGTAAGAAATTAATTTAGAATAGCTTCAGTAAGATAACAATAGCAGCCGAAAGCCTATTACAGTAGGTAGGTATAGCAAAAAAAAAAAATTATTATAGCCACAGCATAAAATGCACATAGACCACACCCGAGACGCGTGGCGAGTCCGTACATGCGCGTGCTCAGGATAATTTAATTACGGAAGGCACTTCCACTAAGTAAAAAAAACACTTACGCACCTTTTGAACTGGGAAAAAAAAACACAGAAAAAGAAACACAGTAAATTAGGGCTTACACTCACCAGACCTCGTGCCTAGCCTTTTTTTTGATGGGCGCCAGCATTTGCCATTTGCAAAATCTTTGCAGAAATTGTACAGCTTGTCGAGCTGCGACAGATCTATCTCGTGACTTTTCCTGCACGGGTTCCATGTGCAATTTCCTCTAGCAAAATCCCTACATAGTTCCCTCTTTTTCTTCGGGTTTTCGTCCTTCAGAGGTAGGACTTTAAACTTTTCTTCATGTTCCTCTTGTGCTTCCAATTGTGTATTTTGTGTAACACTCTGTGTGTCTTCATATCCATCGTCCACAATTTCTTTTTTAATGAAACCGGGTGGATAATCTGAAGGAGGTGTATCAGGGGGCAGTGGTGGTTGAACCATGATATTTGCATTTTTGTTAATTTGTTTAGATTGTGTTAGATCCGAGTTTGGGCTAGTAGCCCCAGCCCCTGAGCATTCTGCTTCTACTTTGGATTTGAAATATTTCTTCATTTGTTTGAAATTTGGAGAGGGACGAAAATTTATCGATTTATCATCCCCTATCTGTTCAAGTTTAGTTGCACCTGTTTCTGGCATTTAATTGTTCTGTTCTTTTAATAAAAATGATGAACCAGACATCTGTTGTGTGTATCTCTGTTTACGATGTCTTTAGCTTCCAGAATAATTCTCAGCCACGGAAGATCCGTGGTTCTCTCGCAGCCTGACTGATCCGTAGTAATTAAATACTCTGGCCTGATCTATCTTCTACACAAACTTAACATTTGGGGACGTGGTTCCCAACTTATTAGTACACCGTAGTACATTACATTTACAAAATACACAAGTAATTTGTAATTTGCAATACATTAATTTGCATTTTGTGAATTTTTGTGATCAAACAGAAACAGACAGCAGACAAGCAGACAGCAGCACCACAAACTAAATAGAGACACAAACTAACACGTAGGAGAATGCGCGACGTCACAATCGGTTGTTTTCTACCTACTTCTTATGGCAACACAACCTTTTCATCATGTCGGAAAAAAATTCAAATCTGTTTTTCATTCATCATTTTCATACTTCGTGTGTTACATGGTGAATAATTTTTAGGCGTTATTTCCTAAATATCAGTGCATTTAGTTATTTAATCGTCGAGTTGAGGTTAAGTGCAATCTCCTCCGATAAATAACTTAGTGAGCTTTTGATGCTAGCATATTAGTTTTTTTGAGAAATAGACTCCTGTGTTGGTTTTAGTATTGAGAAAGACTTTTTAATTACAATTTGTGATCTCCAGCAACATGTCGATGTCACGCAAAGTATGCTGTGTTCCTGGTTGCTCGGAGTCTGGAAGTAAGTATGTTTACCTGGTTACTCATATAATAGGAAATATTTTTCAGACCACTTCCGACCGGTCATATTCCAAATCATTAGCAGAAACCTATGTTCAGCAGTAGAATAACTGCGGTTGAAATTATGGTGATGATGAAACATGCTTGTAAATTCTATGTAAAGTTCATCACCAGAGCTTGAGTTACGCTTAAGTTATTAGATAAGTAATGATGATCTTAAGGAGACAGCACTCGGTCTTGCTAGTCTTGCTACATAAGAGTCACGAAAGTGATATAGTAGACAAATCAACTCTGACAGTAGACAAGTGAGCTCCCTTGAATCTATGTGAGCAAATTCCATAAATTTTTATTTATTTACAAGACAATTACAATAACTTAAAAAAAATAAAACTAAAGACTTAAATAATACTAAATAAAAATAAAACAAAAACAAAAATACTTACCAAAAATCATAGAAAAGGTCCATGTGGCAATGTTCCGAAGATGCTGGCAGCATTTCCTCGTTGGATTGCCAAACTTATTCGTTGGCCGAGGAAAGCGCCAGCTCTTCGGTCTCCCGTCGCATCAATAAGCCTCTTCGAAATATCTTTGAAGAGGCCCATTGCTGCGGGGCCCCACATTGTGAGCAAATCAATTGTTATAACTTTTGTTGCAATTTCATGGACAGGAAATTTATTAATTATAACTTGTACCTATGTCTTTGTTCGACTTAAGTCTGTATGTAATAGATTGCTCAAGAAAGCATATTCTTCAGGTACAAACCTGATGATGACTTGTTAATCTTAACTTTTGTTTTTAGGGTCACATGAGACACTTCATCCCTTTCCAAACCCAGACATTGAAAGGGAACGCTTCAATCAGTGGGTTTTTGCTATAGGCGGTGACATTATCAGTTTGGACAACAAGTTTATATATAAACAGCGTCGTGTTTGTCATGCCCATTTTGAAGAAAAGTACCTGTGCCGTAACAATAGAATCAGTAATATTGCACAGCCATCTTTAAATTTACCAGGTAAAACTTTATCAATAACTATTAGGTAGTAGTAACACCCTTCCTTATTATTTATTAAAACCATTATATAATACACTTAAATTAATTTTACATTATGATTAACCTGTTGGCTCGCTGGAATCCAGACACAATAGAAAAACAATTGTTATGTGACACATGTTTGCGCATCCTGAGCGGAATGGGTTAAACTACCATTTTAAGCACAAATGGTTTTAAATTTTAACATATTATGCTGGTAAAATCAGTTCTTAGTGGCTTTTACTAACATTTGAAAAAATTTGGTAGTCTAATTGCAAATGTGCATGAGAGTTATTGCATTGTCAGGTATTGTACAAAACTGCAATGGACTGCAAAACTGCACTAATTCATGTTTGTATATAACTTTTTTTCAGGCTTTATGAATCTGTCACTATTTCCACGTGTTGGAAGAAGACCATTAGAAGCTATACAGAATTCTCCTGAACCTTTACCTTCAACATCAGCAGGTGTGTTCTATTGTTAACCTTTTTTTTTTAAATAAAATCGTGCTCCATACTGTTTCAACGAGAAATGATCATATATCTTTAGTTGAAGCTGATCTTGCTTGTTGTTAGTGTCACTATTGTTATAATATGTATGTATATCTTTTGCATCCACATGTAATGCGTATGTTTCAAGTTGCAGCAGCAGCTATTAGCTTCTGAGCCTAGGGTATGCTGTAAGTCATTTTCGTAGCCAAAAAGATTAACATACCAAAGGTGTGTTGGTGGCCACACTGTCAGATTTTTTTAGGCTGTATAAGGCATCTGAAATAGTATCAAATGCCATTTATCAATAACACTGTTGTTACTGATATACACATGAATACATATAATAATATAATAATTTTGACAATAAAGTTTAATTTTCCACTTACAAAGTAAAATACTTATCTGCTATTACAGAAAGTGTCTATATATACAAATAAATAAACTGAAGACTGACGTAACTTAAAAAATAATGATAAAAATATGTTTGTCATTCATTCAGTACCTCTAGTAGTACCATGGATTTTTTTTATTACCCATGCATGTGCTAATGCTAATTTAATTCTTAGAATGCTTTTCATTTCAAACAAATAATAAATACTTTTTTCATTCCAGCTCTTCAATATGATTTTCATATTTATGATGATGCAGATGATGCTGTAAAGGAAAATATTGGTATGTTTCTAATAATTTACATTCATGTTCAAAAAATACTCATCTTCGTCCTCAGCTTATACATGGGGCCTCGGGTATGATGTAAGTCTCCTAAAGATGATGGCACTGATTGTTATTAGAAAGCCACTGCCACCTGACTTCCACAATCATTTTTACAGGGAGACTAGAGGTGTAATGTGTTAGTGGCCAACACTGTCAGTTTTTTTCTGGCTGCCTTAAGGTATGCTATTAAGCCTCTGCCATCTATCGATAGAACTTGGGACCAACAGCTTAATGTGCCGTCCAAAACAAAGAGGAGCTGAGATTCAAAATGTAATGAGTAATGATAAAAAGTGAATAATTCTATATGGGTCGTCTCTTGTCGTCGCTTGACATGCGCATTTGCTATGTGTGCATTCGTATGCACACATCGCGCTTGGCTCCTCGGCACACATAACAAAATACTAAATAAATTACTAAATAATTTGAAGAATTATACTCAATGTATTTTATAACAAACCAAATTTTAGATCCTGGTTCACATGATGTCGTGGATATAGTTGAAGCAATCAAAACTATGGAGAACGCTAAAATACAAGTTAATGAAGAACATGCTACTCAAACTGGTGTTGTAAAGTTACGTCAAGAAAGACCTATCAGGAAACGAGGTACATTTTTATATACCAAAACAATTTTACCAATTTTTACAATTACCAATGAATCTTTTCTAAACTTTCAAAATTGATGCAGTAATTCTTTAGTCTGTCAGATTATCCATTATCAGAGTACAGAAAGTCAATCGATCCCACTATCCTGTGCCCCTAGTATGAGTTTTTCTTAACGCAGTCGCTAGCGTCTGCGTTAAGAAAAACTCATACTAGGGGCACTGGTGTATGAATTTCCTATTATGATATTTTAATCTAAAAACCTTTTTTGACATTTTATTTTATTTTTTCTAGGATTTGGTAAGGTAATGCCATCCCCAAGGACACATGCTGAATATCAACTATATAAAGAGGTTAAATCAATGAGGACCAAATTGAGCAAATGCCGAAAAACAATAAAAATCAAAAGTGCAAGCCTGAAAGCAGCAAAGAAAATAACTTCCAATCCCGCGTTTTTGGATGTCATGGAAAATCTTCCTAATGCTGGAAAGAGATTAGTTATGATGCAGATGAGAGAAACTAAAAAAAAAGGACAAAGGTCGACGCTTCACTTTCGATGAAAAGATTACAGCATTATCAATTTGGAAGCAAAGCCCTAAAAGCTATCGCTTTTTAAGAAATTTGCTTATTTTACCTGCTCCCCAGACATTTACTAAATTGTTAAGCAGAGCAAATGTATCTCCAGGCATAAATAAAAAAACATTCCAACAATTGAAAGTTGTATCCAAGAAGATGAAAACCGAAGACAAATTGTGCATCCTATTATTTGATGAAATGTCACTTCAAGCAAATATTTCATATAAAGAAGGGCAACGTAAAATGGTTGGGTTTGTAACTGATGGCACTGATACTAAGCCAGAATTTTCTGACCATGCCCAAGTTTTTATGATGAGAGGGCTAACTCGTAATTACAAGCAAGTACTATCATATACTTTTTCGCAAGCAGCTACAAAAGGCCCAGAATTAGCTTGCCAAATAAAAACAGTGGTGAAAGAACTTGATGAAGCTGGGTTTACTGTAGTAGCTACTGTATGCGATCAAGGCAGTAATAATAGGGCTGCTATTAAAATTTTAACGCAAGAGGCACAGGGAATATTTTTAAGGAAAGGAGAGGAGCCGAAAGAAAATATTTTTATCATAAATGATAAAGAGATTGTGCCATTGTACGATCCTCCACATTTACTAAAATGTATAAGAAATAATCTACTTACCAAAAACTTGGAATATAAAGAAATCAACAAGCCCAATACTTGTACAGCAAAGTGGGAGCATTTGCAAGAATTGCATAATGCAAACCCTGGGTATAAAGGTATACGGTTAATACCTAAACTTACTGATTACCATGTGGTACCCAATAAAATTCATAAAATGAAGGTGAAATACGCTTCGCAAGTTTTCAGCCGCACGGTTGCTTCAAATATGGGATACCTTGCAGGTAATAATTTTATACATCATGGTGAAAACTGTTTTTAACTTCAGCATGAATAAATAAGTATATATTTAAACTTTCTTTTCTACTTATTTATTCATTCTGAATAAGTAAGCCCCAAAGTTCGAGATTTGTGTTATGGAATACTAACTTAACAATGTCAATTTTATAACAAATACACAATTATAATATACTAATATCTATATAAACATCCAAAACCTAGGCCAACCAAAAACCAATTTTGACTTTATGGGGGATAGAACCCAGAACATCCTGAGCAGCGGGCAGGCATGTTAACCATTATGCCATGGATCGTCAAATCTTACTGAAGTCCTTTAGATTAAGTAAGAAGTAAATTTGGTGGGGTTTTTATTGCGTTTATCACTTATTTTACACCTAACCATAACAGTAAACATAAGAAATTACTAAATAAGGATATTTTGAATAACAAAAAAATTACTTTTTGTTTCAGAAAAAAATATAATTCAGGAGAAATGCAAGGAAACTGCAGACGCTCTTTTATTCTTTGATAATCTTTTTGATTCCGTGAATGGCAGTTACATGAAAAAAGAAAGGAAACATTCAAAACCCTTATTAGGACCTGCCACACCAAATTCATGCCACAAAAATTTTTGGAATGAGGCAAAAAAACAACTTTCAGAAATGAAATTTGTTAATAAGGCCACAGGAAGGGTTGAATATGTCCCCACATTAAATAATTGGGCATGGACGTTGGATGGTATTCTTGTACTTTTAAATAATTTAAAAAAAAATTACAATATTAATTCTGTTTGGATGCGGCACCTTAACCAAGATCCTATAGAAAACTTTTTTGGAGCTATAAGGAGCCATGGGTGCCGCAACACCAATCCAACACCAGACAGATTCGCCAATGCATTTACCACTTTAGTTATAAATAATATGTCCAGCGCCCATGCCCCAGGAGCAAATTGTGAAAAAGATTTATGTAAAAACTTGGAATCCTTCATCACCTTAGATGATGATGAAAAGAAACCTGTGCCAGCCTGCATACTCGAGGACATACCTGATGTCCAAATTCTAGATATTAAAGTAAAGAGCGATCCTCGCGTTCTTGGACCACTCGAATATGTCTCTGGGTATTTTAGTAGGAATGTAAAAAAAAATGTGTTCAAATCGTGTGAAACATGTAATAAAGACATGATTCAGAATATACCCAGAGATTACATAAGATACAGAGAGTATGCAGGACGCCAGTGGCTTTGTAGTCCAACAGAGTCTCTCCTAAAATGTATTTCGGCAATACAAGACATAATAAATGATATAATTAAAAAAAATTTACACATTGATTGTATAGGGGACTTAATTAAAACTGTTATATTAATTCATGTTGATTTCGATTTTTTGAATTGTGATGTACATAGAGATAAAGTAATTAATTATTTAATTGAGTCCACAATAAGTTTTTTATGTTTAATAATTGTAAAATAATAAATAACATTTTAGGCGGAAGGAGAGACCCTGATGATGATAATGATGGATTCCAGGTAAAAGCCAAAAAATATCGCAACAAATGTTTTAGAAGAAAAAAATAAAACATTCATGAAAGTTTTCATTTGAGAACCTCTCGCCAAAGTTTATTTTTAAGATGATACCTCGGTGAACACTAGCGCCACCATCATTTAAAAATCATTATTCACTGAAAACACAAGTTATCAAAAATCCCTATTATGTAATTAAGGTTCTGGATCTGAAGTTAATTTTAAACATTAAAATAATTCCCTATAGTTATATATTGCAATATTGCTTAAAACTGCCACTTTTAACAGTTTTGCAATTGGTAACTATAATTTAATAATAAAATATGTTTAAAATTAACTTCAGATCCAGAACCTTAATTACAAAAGACGGATTTTTGATAACTTGTGTTTTTTTTTAAATGACCGAGGGGTATCATTTTAAGCTATTATTACTATTTTTTTGTCAATTTTGTACTTTGTATATTATTTTTGAACTAAATAAAATGTATTTTTTATGAATCAAATTATTTTATTACTAATAGCATCGATAAAATATTACTAAAGTATAGATGATTATCCTCCATACATCAAAGTGTGCCTGAATTTTACTTTCTCCTTGATTAACTAGATGTCGCTACCAGTATCAATCTTACTATTTTTGCCAATTTTTCGTAAAAATGAGAACCATCAAAGCAAACCTCGTGTGACCACAAAGTAAATATGATAGTAGCTTCGCACAAATTCACTAGATGGCGCAATTCTTAGAATTAATTTTCTATGTTTCGTTTTATGCATATCAACATCGATAAAATACTTTAGTAATATTTTATCGATGATATCAATATATCTTGCAAATGCTAAGAAACAGAATATTTTAATAATCCATTGTAAGAATTATTAAATATTTTGTTTGGTATTTGATGTATTTCTAAGACATAAGTTAATTTGTTATGTTAGATTGCAAAATATAAATATACAAAAAAAAATATATTGGATGATGACCAAACTACATAAACCGGAGCGCATATCTGAAGTCAAGTTTGAGAGATGTATGTGTGAGTGAGCGATGTGTTCACAGCTAGGTAGGTTGTAGCTTGTAGCGTTGTTGGTGTTCTTTCTTTCCGTGTTGCGTTCTCGTATTTTTATACTCATTGATTTTATTAACGACCCCTGAATATTCCCCGGACTCCGATTACGCCTTAACGTTGATCCTAGCAAGTTATTTCTTGATTTTTCGTATGTTTACAAGTTGATTGCTTGATAATGAAATAATTTTCAAGGTCAATCGACCCTGTATGCCCCGGTATTAACTTTTTAAAATCCCCACGGCCCCTGTGACGGTTTTTTACTTAACGTTCGATTTCCTTTGGTATTAATTCATAAGTGTTGTTAACAAGCTTATTTGACCCTGCACTCTGTGGTGTCAGAGTGGTCAATCGACCCTGTATGCTTTGGTAGGTATCATTGTTTCAAAAATGAGGCATTGCACTTTATTTATTGTCCCTCTGAGTACTTGGTCAGTTGACCCTGCACACCGTTTTAAAATTTATCAAAGTTCAAATCGGCCTCAGTAAAGAAATGGAAATCGGTTTTTGTTTTTGGGGAAAAAGATTAACAAAACAGCCCCTTGACCTGCATCACTCGACCTGCTGCGGCCTCGCAAAAGTTACTCTGCTTTCGCCATCGTGAAGCTAAACACCTTCGGCCTTAGGCACCAAGTTACTTATGGGACCATAATGGTATATGGGTTTTGGATTTTTTTAATACCTGCTTTGTTACTAAGGTACCCCTTTCAATTTGTCTAACATTTAAAATTAATAAAAGTGGTAACTTAGTAACACAGCAGGCAGGTAGGCTAAGTAACTTGGCGCCTAAGGCCGAAGGCGTAGCTAGCCCTTCGCAAGGGCGAAGGCAGAGTAATACGGGCTCGCAGCGAAAGAACCCCACCAAGAGTCTGTTTTGTTAATCTTTTTCCTAAAAAACAAAAACCAATATGCCCAGCAATCTCTATACCCAAGTGTTGAGCCAAGGCCCAAGCCGTACCCTTCCCACATCAAATAGGTATCCACAATCTTTCATCATCGACTTCATTCTGATTTATTAATAAAATGTTTGTTATGATTATGAAGCATTTTTAAACAACAATGTATTAATTATTTCATCCTTTTTAGTTAAGTACCTATCTAATTGAAGTCGGTTTCGTTTTTTTGGCAAAAACAATCATGTCTCGAACGTGGTCGGGTAGTGTAGGTATATTTTCATGCTGTGGCTAAATCACTGACGCTAAATGTATCTTGTACCTGTACCTACCTACAAGAAAAACAATAGTCGATGCGTGTGCGTGGACATGGTTAGTGGTGGTTTGCGTATAGTTCAATTTCTTTGAGGTGGTTAGTCGGTTTGTGTATGTGGGAGTGGTTACGGTGCGCAAGCCGCAGACGAAGCGTGAGATAGTGGTGCCATCTATGGTTTCTGGAAATAAACTAACTCGTATGTTATTCAAGTTACGACTGCAGCGACACTTTTCATTTTTACGGAATTTTTATGGAAACCTATAACAAACACTTCTCAGTAGCGCCATCTAGAAATAAGCCGAATTTGGCGAGGTACAGATTCAATGTACGTGAGTAGCCATCTTAATAGTAAGACAATTAACCCAGACGGACAGAAAATATTTTACGTACGTAGTAACCTCGTGCATATATACATATATATATAAACTTAGTTGCCAGAAATGAAATCTAGTCGGCAGCACTGAGCTATTACTTATTTTTGCTGCCGAGAGAGGTCTCTATTTCATTATATTACAAAGTACTCTGTGCACTAGCTTCCTCACCTTAAGGAAATTACTCAATGGAGGTGAGGAACGAACTGTCAAATATAAGGAAGCCTCGAACGTTTCGTTTAACGAAAGGTAGGTGCTTTTATTGAGGACCAGATTTAAAAGAATTTGTACCTACTATAATAATTTCTTTGTGTATTTAAGTATTTTGCTGTTTTATAATAAATCTATGCTAGTTAGCTAAAATTGAAAAAGAAACTTTGTCAAAAACTCTCTTTACGTCAAAGGACTTGAGGCGTCCTCGAATGAGATTGAGTGGAGGAGACCTATAAGGTAACGTTTAAGAATATGGGTGTGATTCCGGCTAAACTGACAGCAGCAGATGAAACAAAATGGTCTCTGAGTTTTTGGAGGGAAAGTAAACTGTCGCTATGTCCGCGCTGTATTTAATTTCCAAAACTTAGGTTTTTTCGAGTGTTTGTGCATAGTATTGGTGGTTTATTATTCGCAAAGAGTTCGTAAACAAGCGTGAGTGTTGGGAAGTGATACAGTGTCGATTACGTGACTTTTTATCTTTGTCACCAAAATCTCCATGATATAGCTAAGTGAAATTTTTCCACCGCTTCACTTAGCCATCTGACTCAGACTAGACTTACTTACTTGACTGGACTTGACTATTGACTTGAATTTTTGACTCGACTGACTTAAGTAGGACTGAAGAAGATTAATAAATTCAAGAAAGGCCTTAAAGGACTAGATTCCATGGCCGTATAAACTATTAAAAAAAAAACAAAAAAAACAAAATGGTCTCTTTTGACATGCAATGTTGCCAGGATGATAAAACAAAGGGGATTTTGGTAGTTTTAAACTTTGAAAGTAGTTTTTGAGACGTCACTAAATAGGAATGTCCATGTGAATCAAAATGATAATTATCAGCATTTACAGGAATTTTATTAAATTTAATACAACTACGAATAAAAATTATATTTTAAATAAGAAAAGACATCTCAAGTGTTTGAAAACATACCAAAACATAGCTCTAAAATAAAAGCAACAAAAAGAAAATCGGTTCCAAAAAATCAGGTAACACAAGTGACAATACTAAAATCATCATATTTTTGCTAACTTTTATTTATAATTAATTAAATAAACTAGTAATTGTTTGTTTAATCATATTATTTTAAAGGTAAATGACTCATCTCCAAACTAAAAAAAAATCAATAGTAAATCGGTTCAGTAAGTTAGGTAATAATTATTTTAAAAGTATTGTGACATTGGTTTTTCCAACGGTGCAAGTTTTGGTGGAATGGCTCATGTACAGTAAAATGTATAATAATTTTTTTTTAACTAATGTGTGTTTTATTTTCAGGAGGCCTACTATCATCTCTTAAAACCATGCAAGTTCTAGTGAGTAAGCGAGACAGCGCGATACAAGATGTAAGGCGCACCCTAGACACTCATGCGTACATGATGGAAAACCATCAAACAATGAGATGGTACTCGAAAAGTGAATTGAATCGACTGATTTCCAAATAAAAAAATCCTATATTTTTTAGTTTAAATCAAGAATTTTGCGATTATTTACGATGGCACAATTAAATCAACTGATTTCCAAACAGATCATCACAAAATTCTTGATATAAATTAAAAAAAAAATAATGATTTGTTTGGAAATCAGTCGATTCAATTCACTTTTCGAGTACCATCCCTTTGTTTGATGGTTTTCCATCATGCACGAATGATGTCTAGGGTGCGCCTAATGTGACATCACATCCCCCTTACTCATTGGATCTTGCGATTAAGAGATGGTGGTAAGGGTTCAGACAGTGCCTAGCAAATGTGTGGTGAAATAATTCAAAGGTATTGCTTATTTCAGCCACACGTTTGCAATATTTTTAATATTATAAACAAAAATAAATATTAAGATTCAATAGCACCACGTGGGTGGGCCATATGCTGATGAGCAATATTAAAAAAAAAAAAAAAATGAGTGCAGTAGGTACGCCATTTAAAAAAAAAAAAAAAATGTCATTTTCTAACAGTGATCGCACATATTGTTTATCCATGAAAACATGTATGGATGGAAGTGCGCGCGCCGTCTGATACTAGTATAGTATCTCCTCCCTAGTCTGTGGTACGTAGTACATTTTAAAAGGCAACACCAGGCTATACAATCTTAATACATTCGTATGGGCAACTTTGACATAACACCCTGCCAAATTTAGTAGAATGGAAATGATTAGCAAAATTATGTTGAAAATGGTCTTTTAAATTTAGCATAATTATAGTCTTTATATTACTGCCTTGAATAATAGATGGCTCTGTAGACGTATTATGAAACTAAAATAAAATGTATATGTAATGGCACTAAAATAAATGGTCTTACCTACACTTTTAAAATGTACACATTATATCTCCTTATAATGTGGATGCTACAAGATAATATCTTGCCTTAGTAGTTTTTAATCAATGATTTAAAACTCTTTTTAGTTTGTGTATTACTCAGTTAATGTAGTAACAATAAAATATTTAAAATTGTGTATATATAAAATAACGACTTGTACTAATTTAATTAATTTTATTTATTATCGGTTGTTTTCTACCTACTTCTTATGGCAACACAACCTTTTCATCATGTCGGAAAAAAATTCAAATCTGTTTTTCATTCATCATTTTCATACTTCGTGTGTTACATGGTGAATAATTTTTAGGCGTTATTTCCTAAATATCAGTGCATTTAGTTATTTAATCGTCGAGTTGAGGTTAAGTGCAATCTCCTCCGATAAATAACTTAGTGAGCTTTTGATGCTAGCATATTAGTTTTTTTGAGAAATAGACTCCTGTGTTGGTTTTAGTATTGAGAAAGACTTTTTAATTACAATTTGTGATCTCCAGCAACATGTCGATGTCACGCAAAGTATGCTGTGTTCCTGGTTGCTCGGAGTCTGGAAGTAAGTATGTTTACCTGGTTACTCATATAATAGGAAATATTTTTCAGACCACTTCCGACCGGTCATATTCCAAATCATTAGCAGAAACCTATGTTCAGCAGTAGAATAACTGCGGTTGAAATTATGGTGATGATGAAACATGCTTGTAAATTCTATGTAAAGTTCATCACCAGAGCTTGAGTTACGCTTAAGTTATTAGATAAGTAATGATGATCTTAAGGAGACAGCACTCGGTCTTGCTAGTCTTGCTACATAAGAGTCACGAAAGTGATATAGTAGACAAATCAACTCTGACAGTAGACAAGTGAGCTCCCTTGAATCTATGTGAGCAAATTCCATAAATTTTTATTTATTTACAAGACAATTACAATAACTTAAAAAAAATAAAACTAAAGACTTAAATAATACTAAATAAAAATAAAACAAAAACAAAAATACTTACCAAAAATCATAGAAAAGGTCCATGTGGCAATGTTCCGAAGATGCTGGCAGCATTTCCTCGTTGGATTGCCAAACTTATTCGTTGGCCGAGGAAAGCGCCAGCTCTTCGGTCTCCCGTCGCATCAATAAGCCTCTTCGAAATATCTTTGAAGAGGCCCATTGCTGCGGGGCCCCACATTGTGAGCAAATCAATTGTTATAACTTTTGTTGCAATTTCATGGACAGGAAATTTATTAATTATAACTTGTACCTATGTCTTTGTTCGACTTAAGTCTGTATGTAATAGATTGCTCAAGAAAGCATATTCTTCAGGTACAAACCTGATGATGACTTGTTAATCTTAACTTTTGTTTTTAGGGTCACATGAGACACTTCATCCCTTTCCAAACCCAGACATTGAAAGGGAACGCTTCAATCAGTGGGTTTTTGCTATAGGCGGTGACATTATCAGTTTGGACAACAAGTTTATATATAAACAGCGTCGTGTTTGTCATGCCCATTTTGAAGAAAAGTACCTGTGCCGTAACAATAGAATCAGTAATATTGCACAGCCATCTTTAAATTTACCAGGTAAAACTTTATCAATAACTATTAGGTAGTAGTAACACCCTTCCTTATTATTTATTAAAACCATTATATAATACACTTAAATTAATTTTACATTATGATTAACCTGTTGGCTCGCTGGAATCCAGACACAATAGAAAAACAATTGTTATGTGACACATGTTTGCGCATCCTGAGCGGAATGGGTTAAACTACCATTTTAAGCACAAATGGTTTTAAATTTTAACATATTATGCTGGTAAAATCAGTTCTTAGTGGCTTTTACTAACATTTGAAAAAATTTGGTAGTCTAATTGCAAATGTGCATGAGAGTTATTGCATTGTCAGGTATTGTACAAAACTGCAATGGACTGCAAAACTGCACTAATTCATGTTTGTATATAACTTTTTTTCAGGCTTTATGAATCTGTCACTATTTCCACGTGTTGGAAGAAGACCATTAGAAGCTATACAGAATTCTCCTGAACCTTTACCTTCAACATCAGCAGGTGTGTTCTATTGTTAACCTTTTTTTTTTAAATAAAATCGTGCTCCATACTGTTTCAACGAGAAATGATCATATATCTTTAGTTGAAGCTGATCTTGCTTGTTGTTAGTGTCACTATTGTTATAATATGTATGTATATCTTTTGCATCCACATGTAATGCGTATGTTTCAAGTTGCAGCAGCAGCTATTAGCTTCTGAGCCTAGGGTATGCTGTAAGTCATTTTCGTAGCCAAAAAGATTAACATACCAAAGGTGTGTTGGTGGCCACACTGTCAGATTTTTTTAGGCTGTATAAGGCATCTGAAATAGTATCAAATGCCATTTATCAATAACACTGTTGTTACTGATATACACATGAATACATATAATAATATAATAATTTTGACAATAAAGTTTAATTTTCCACTTACAAAGTAAAATACTTATCTGCTATTACAGAAAGTGTCTATATATACAAATAAATAAACTGAAGACTGACGTAACTTATAAAATTATGATAAAAATATGTTTGTCATTCATTCAGTACCTCTAGTAGTACCATGGATTTTTTTTATTACCCATGCATGTGCTAATGCTAATTTAATTCTTAGAATGCTTTTCATTTCAAACAAATAATAAATACTTTTTTCATTCCAGCTCTTCAATATGATTTTCATATTTATGATGATGCAGATGATGCTGTAAAGGAAAATATTGGTATGTTTCTAATAATTTACATTCATGTTCAAAAAATACTCATCTTCGTCCTCAGCTTATACATGGGGCCTCGGGTATGATGTAAGTCTCCTAAAGATGATGGCACTGATTGTTATTAGAAAGCCACTGCCACCTGACTTCCACAATCATTTTTACAGGGAGACTAGAGGTGTAATGTGTTAGTGGCCAACACTGTCAGTTTTTTTCTGGCTGCCTTAAGGTATGCTATTAAGCCTCTGCCATCTATCGATAGAACTTGGGACCAACAGCTTAATGTGCCGTCCAAAACAAAGAGGAGCTGAGATTCAAAATGTAATGAGTAATGATAAAAAGTGAATAATTCTATATGGGTCGTCTCTTGTCGTCGCTTGACATGCGCATTTGCTATGTGTGCATTCGTATGCACACATCGCGCTTGGCTCCTCGGCACACATAACAAAATACTAAATAAATTACTAAATAATTTGAAGAATTATACTCAATGTATTTTATAACAAACCAAATTTTAGATCCTGGTTCACATGATGTCGTGGATATAGTTGAAGCAATCAAAACTATGGAGAACGCTAAAATACAAGTTAATGAAGAACATGCTACTCAAACTGGTGTTGTAAAGTTACGTCAAGAAAGACCTATCAGGAAACGAGGTACATTTTTATATACCAAAACAATTTTACCAATTTTTACAATTACCAATGAATCTTTTCTAAACTTTCAAAATTGATGCAGTAATTCTTTAGTCTGTCAGATTATCCATTATCAGAGTACAGAAAGTCAATCGATCCCACTATCCTGTGCCCCTAGTATGAGTTTTTCTTAACGCAGTCGCTAGCGTCTGCGTTAAGAAAAACTCATACTAGGGGCACTGGTGTATGAATTTCCTATTATGATATTTTAATCTAAAAACCTTTTTTGACATTTTATTTTATTTTTTCTAGGATTTGGTAAGGTAATGCCATCCCCAAGGACACATGCTGAATATCAACTATATAAAGAGGTTAAATCAATGAGGACCAAATTGAGCAAATGCCGAAAAACAATAAAAATCAAAAGTGCAAGCCTGAAAGCAGCAAAGAAAATAACTTCCAATCCCGCGTTTTTGGATGTCATGGAAAATCTTCCTAATGCTGGAAAGAGATTAGTTATGATGCAGATGAGAGAAACTAAAAAAAAAGAACAAAGGTCGACGCTTCACTTTCGATGAAAAGATTACAGCATTATCAATTTGGAAGCAAAGCCCTAAAAGCTATCGCTTTTTAAGAAATTTGCTTATTTTACCTGCTCCCCAGACATTAACTAAATTGTTAAGCAGAGCAAATGTATCTCCAGGCATAAATAAAAAAACATTCCAACAATTGAAAGTTGTACCCAAGAAGATGAAAACCGAAGACAAATTGTGCATCCTATTATTTGATGAAATGTCACTTCAAGCAAATATTTCATATAAAGAAGGGCAACGTAAAATGGTTGGGTTTGTAACTGATGGCACTGATACTAAGCCAGAATTTTCTGACCATGCCCAAGTTTTTATGATGAGAGGGCTAACTCGTAATTACAAGCAAGTACTATCATATACTTTTTCGCAAGCAGCTACAAAAGGCCCAGAATTAGCTTGCCAAATAAAAACAGTGGTGAAAGAACTTGATGAAGCTGGGTTTACTGTAGTAGCTACTGTATGCGATCAAGGCAGTAATAATAGGGCTGCTATTAAAATTTTAACGCAAGAGGCACAGGGAATATTTTTAAGGAAAGGAGAGGAGCCGAAAGAAAATATTTTTATCATAAATGATAAAGAGATTGTGCCATTGTACGATCCTCCACATTTACTAAAATGTATAAGAAATAATCTACTTACCAAAAACTTGGAATATAAAGAAATCAACAAGCCCAATACTTGTACAGCAAAGTGGGAGCATTTGCAAGAATTGCATAATGCAAACCCTGGGTATAAAGGTATACGGTTAATACCTAAACTTACTGATTACCATGTGGTACCCAATAAAATTCATAAAATGAAGGTGAAATACGCTTCGCAAGTTTTCAGCCGCACGGTTGCTTCAAATATGGGATACCTTGCAGGTAATAATTTTATACATCATGGTGAAAACTGTTTTTAACTTCAGCATGAATAAATAAGTATATATTTAAACTTTCTTTTCTACTTATTTATTCATTCTGAATAAGTAAGCCCCAAAGTTCGAGATTTGTGTTATGGAATACTAACTTAACAATGTCAATTTTATAACAAATACACAATTATAATATACTAATATCTATATAAACATCCAAAACCTAGGCCAACCAAAAACCAATTTTGACTTTATGGGGGATAGAACCCAGAACATCCTGAGCAGCGGGCAGGCATGTTAACCATTATGCCATGGATCGTCAAATCTTACTGAAGTCCTTTAGATTAAGTAAGAAGTAAATTTGGTGGGGTTTTTATTGCGTTTATCACTTATTTTACACCTAACCATAACAGTAAACATAAGAAATTACTAAATAAGGATATTTTGAATAACAAAAAAATTACTTTTTGTTTCAGAAAAAAATATAATTCAGGAGAAATGCAAGGAAACTGCAGACGCTCTTTTATTCTTTGATAATCTTTTTGATTCCGTGAATGGCAGTTACATGAAAAAAGAAAGGAAACATTCAAAACCCTTATTAGGACCTGCCACACCAAATTCATGCCACAAAAATTTTTGGAATGAGGCAAAAAAACAACTTTCAGAAATGAAATTTGTTAATAAGGCCACAGGAAGGGTTGAATATGTCCCCACATTAAATAATTGGGCATGGACGTTGGATGGTATTCTTGTACTTTTAAATAATTTAAAAAAAAATTACAATATTAATTCTGTTTGGATGCGGCACCTTAACCAAGATCCTATAGAAAACTTTTTTGGAGCTATAAGGAGCCATGGGTGCCGCAACACCAATCCAACACCAGACAGATTCGCCAATGCATTTACCACTTTAGTTATAAATAATATGTCCAGCGCCCATGCCCCAGGAGCAAATTGTGAAAAAGATTTATGTAAAAACTTGGAATCCTTCATCACCTTAGATGATGATGAAAAGAAACCTGTGCCAGCCTGCATACTCGAGGACATACCTGATGTCCAAATTCTAGATATTAAAGTAAAGAGCGATCCTCGCGTTCTTGGACCACTCGAATATGTCTCTGGGTATTTTAGTAGGAATGTAAAAAAAAATGTGTTCAAATCGTGTGAAACATGTAATAAAGACATGATTCAGAATATACCCAGAGATTACATAAGATACAGAGAGTATGCAGGACGCCAGTGGCTTTGTAGTCCAACAGAGTCTCTCCTAAAATGTATTTCGGCAATACAAGACATAATAAATGATATAATTAAAAAAAATTTACACATTGATTGTATAGGGGACTTAATTAAAACTGTTATATTAATTCATGTTGATTTCGATTTTTTGAATTGTGATGTACATAGAGATAAAGTAATTAATTATTTAATTGAGTCCACAATAAGTTTTTTATGTTTAATAATTGTAAAATAATAAATAACATTTTAGGCGGAAGGAGAGACCCTGATGATGATAATGATGGATTCCAGGTAAAAGCCAAAAAATATCGCAACAAATGTTTTAGAAGAAAAAAATAAAACATTCATGAAAGTTTTCATTTGAGAACCTCTCGCCAAAGTTTATTTTTAAGATGATACCTCGGTGAACACTAGCGCCACCATCATTTAAAAATCATTATTCACTGAAAACACAAGTTATCAAAAATCCCTATTATGTAATTAAGGTTCTGGATCTGAAGTTAATTTTAAACATTAAAATAATTCCCTATAGTTATATATTGCAATATTGCTTAAAACTGCCACTTTTAACAGTTTTGCAATTGGTAACTATAATTTAATAATAAAATATGTTTAAAATTAACTTCAGATCCAGAACCTTAATTACAAAAGACGGATTTTTGATAACTTGTGTTTTTTTTTAAATGACCGAGGGGTATCATTTTAAGCTATTATTACTATTTTTTTGTCAATTTTGTACTTTGTATATTATTTTTGAACTAAATAAAATGTATTTTTTATGAATCAAATTATTTTATTACTAATAGCATCGATAAAATATTACTAAAGTATAGATGATTATCCTCCATACATCAAAGTGTGCCTGAATTTTACTTTCTCCTTGATTAACTAGATGTCGCTACCAGTATCAATCTTACTATTTTTGCCAATTTTTCGTAAAAATGAGAACCATCAAAGCAAACCTCGTGTGACCACAAAGTAAATATGATAGTAGCTTCGCACAAATTCACTAGATGGCGCAATTCTTAGAATTAATTTTCTATGTTTCGTTTTATGCATATCAACATCGATAAAATACTTTAGTAATATTTTATCGATGATATCAATATATCTTGCAAATGCTAAGAAACAGAATATTTTAATAATCCATTGTAAGAATTATTAAATATTTTGTTTGGTATTTGATGTATTTCTAAGACATAAGTTAATTTGTTATGTTAGATTGCAAAATATAAATATACAAAAAAAAATATATTGGATGATGACCAAACTACATAAACCGGAGCGCATATCTGAAGTCAAGTTTGAGAGATGTATGTGTGAGTGAGCGATGTGTTCACAGCTAGGTAGGTTGTAGCTTGTAGCGTTGTTGGTGTTCTTTCTTTCCGTGTTGCGTTCTCGTATTTTTATACTCATTGATTTTATTAACGACCCCTGAATATTCCCCGGACTCCGATTACGCCTTAACGTTGATCCTAGCAAGTTATTTCTTGATTTTTCGTATGTTTACAAGTTGATTGCTTGATAATGAAATAATTTTCAAGGTCAATCGACCCTGTATGCCCCGGTATTAACTTTTTAAAATCCCCACGGCCCCTGTGACGGTTTTTTACTTAACGTTCGATTTCCTTTGGTATTAATTCATAAGTGTTGTTAACAAGCTTATTTGACCCTGCACTCTGTGGTGTCAGAGTGGTCAATCGACCCTGTATGCTTTGGTAGGTATCATTGTTTCAAAAATGAGGCATTGCACTTTATTTATTGTCCCTCTGAGTACTTGGTCAGTTGACCCTGCACACCGTTTTAAAATTTATCAAAGTTCAAATCGGCCTCAGTAAAGAAATGGAAATCGGTTTTTGTTTTTGGGGAAAAAGATTAACAAAACAGCCCCTTGACCTGCATCACTCGACCTGCTGCGGCCTCGCAAAAGTTACTCTGCTTTCGCCATCGTGAAGCTAAACACCTTCGGCCTTAGGCACCAAGTTACTTATGGGACCATAATGGTATATGGGTTTTGGATTTTTTTAATACCTGCTTTGTTACTAAGGTACCCCTTTCAATTTGTCTAACATTTAAAATTAATAAAAGTGGTAACTTAGTAACACAGCAGGCAGGTAGGCTAAGTAACTTGGCGCCTAAGGCCGAAGGCGTAGCTAGCCCTTCGCAAGGGCGAAGGCAGAGTAATACGGGCTCGCAGCGAAAGAACCCCACCAAGAGTCTGTTTTGTTAATCTTTTTCCTAAAAAACAAAAACCAATATGCCCAGCAATCTCTATACCCAAGTGTTGAGCCAAGGCCCAAGCCGTACCCTTCCCACATCAAATAGGTATCCACAATCTTTCATCATCGACTTCATTCTGATTTATTAATAAAATGTTTGTTATGATTATGAAGCATTTTTAAACAACAATGTATTAATTATTTCATCCTTTTTAGTTAAGTACCTATCTAATTGAAGTCGGTTTCGTTTTTTTGGCAAAAACAATCATGTCTCGAACGTGGTCGGGTAGTGTAGGTATATTTTCATGCTGTGGCTAAATCACTGACGCTAAATGTATCTTGTACCTGTACCTACCTACAAGAAAAACAATAGTCGATGCGTGTGCGTGGACATGGTTAGTGGTGGTTTGCGTATAGTTCAATTTCTTTGAGGTGGTTAGTCGGTTTGTGTATGTGGGAGTGGTTACGGTGCGCAAGCCGCAGACGAAGCGTGAGATAGTGGTGCCATCTATGGTTTCTGGAAATAAACTAACTCGTATGTTATTCAAGTTACGACTGCAGCGACACTTTTCATTTTTACGGAATTTTTATGGAAACCTATAACAAACACTTCTCAGTAGCGCCATCTAGAAATAAGCCGAATTTGGCGAGGTACAGATTCAATGTACGTGAGTAGCCATCTTAATAGTAAGACAATTAACCCAGACGGACAGAAAATATTTTACGTACGTAGTAACCTCGTGCATATATACATATATATATAAACTTAGTTGCCAGAAATGAAATCTAGTCGGCAGCACTGAGCTATTACTTATTTTTGCTGCCGAGAGAGGTCTCTATTTCATTATATTACAAAGTACTCTGTGCACTAGCTTCCTCACCTTAAGGAAATTACTCAATGGAGGTGAGGAACGAACTGTCAAATATAAGGAAGCCTCGAACGTTTCGTTTAACGAAAGGTAGGTGCTTTTATTGAGGACCAGATTTAAAAGAATTTGTACCTACTATAATAATTTCTTTGTGTATTTAAGTATTTTGCTGTTTTATAATAAATCTATGCTAGTTAGCTAAAATTGAAAAAGAAACTTTGTCAAAAACTCTCTTTACGTCAAAGGACTTGAGGCGTCCTCGAATGAGATTGAGTGGAGGAGACCTATAAGGTAACGTTTAAGAATATGGGTGTGATTCCGGCTAAACTGACAGCAGCAGATGAAACAAAATGGTCTCTGAGTTTTTGGAGGGAAAGTAAACTGTCGCTATGTCCGCGCTGTATTTAATTTCCAAAACTTAGGTTTTTTCGAGTGTTTGTGCATAGTATTGGTGGTTTATTATTCGCAAAGAGTTCGTAAACAAGCGTGAGTGTTGGGAAGTGATACAGTGTCGATTACGTGACTTTTTATCTTTGTCACCAAAATCTCCATGATATAGCTAAGTGAAATTTTTCCACCGCTTCACTTAGCCATCTGACTCAGACTAGACTTACTTACTTGACTGGACTTGACTATTGACTTGAATTTTTGACTCGACTGACTTAAGTAGGACTGAAGAAGATTAATAAATTCAAGAAAGGCCTTAAAGGACTAGATTCCATGGCCGTATAAACTATTAAAAAAAAAACAAAAAAAACAAAATGGTCTCTTTTGACATGCAATGTTGCCAGGATGATAAAACAAAGGGGATTTTGGTAGTTTTAAACTTTGAAAGTAGTTTTTGAGACGTCACTAAATAGGAATGTCCATGTGAATCAAAATGATAATTATCAGCATTTACAGGCATTTTATTAAATTTAATACAACTACGAATAAAAATTATATTTTAAATAAGAAAAGACATCTCAAGTGTTTGAAAACATACCAAAACATAGCTCTAAAATAAAAGCAACAAAAAGAAAATCGGTTCCAAAAAATCAGGTAACACAAGTGACAATACTAAAATCATCATATTTTTGCTAACTTTTATTTATAATTAATTAAATAAACTAGTAATTGTTTGTTTAATCATATTATTTTAAAGGTAAATGACTCATCTCCAAACTAAAAAAAAATCAATAGTAAATCGGTTCAGTAAGTTAGGTAATAATTATTTTAAAAGTATTGTGACATTGGTTTTTCCAACGGTGCAAGTTTTGGTGGAATGGCTCATGTACAGTAAAATGTATAATAATTTTTTTTTAACTAATGTGTGTTTTATTTTCAGGAGGCCTACTATCATCTCTTAAAACCATGCAAGTTCTAGTGAGTAAGCGAGACAGCGCGATACAAGATGTAAGGCGCACCCTAGACACTCATGCGTACATGATGGAAAACCATCAAACAATGAGATGGTACTCGAAAAGTGAATTGAATCGACTGATTTCCAAATAAAAAAATCCTATATTTTTTAGTTTAAATCAAGAATTTTGCGATTATTTACGATGGCACAATTAAATCAACTGATTTCCAAACAGATCATCACAAAATTCTTGATATAAATTAAAAAAAAAATAATGATTTGTTTGGAAATCAGTCGATTCAATTCACTTTTCGAGTACCATCCCTTTGTTTGATGGTTTTCCATCATGCACGAATGATGTCTAGGGTGCGCCTAATGTGACATCACATCCCCCTTACTCATTGGATCTTGCGATTAAGAGATGGTGGTAAGGGTTCAGACAGTGCCTAGCAAATGTGTGGTGAAATAATTCAAAGGTATTGCTTATTTCAGCCACACGTTTGCAATATTTTTAATATTATAAACAAAAATAAATATTAAGATTCAATAGCACCACGTGGGTGGGCCATATGCTGATGAGCAATATTAAAAAAAAAAAAAAAATGAGTGCAGTAGGTACGCCATTTAAAAAAAAAAAAAAAATGTCATTTTCTAACAGTGATCGCACATATTGTTTATCCATGAAAACATGTATGGATGGAAGTGCGCGCGCCGTCTGATACTAGTATAGTATCTCCTCCCTAGTCTGTGGTACGTAGTACATTTTAAAAGGCAACACCGATCACTATTTCCATCGACTGACAATCGTGAGTCAATTTGACTGATTTGATTCAATACAAGTTTTTGCAGAATGTTAACAGAATAGGTGCCCAATTTGTACCATAAGTATTGGAATCGAAACGAAGTCTTAATTGAATTCCAACGTCTTGTCGCCTAAGTTAAATTACTAGAATTGAGCCTCGGGATTGTGAAGCAGGATGATGGGAAAAATTGTCTGGATGGTGCCCTCTGGGATGGAGCCATTTTGTGTCTAGCCTTGCTGCCTTTGGTTGCTGCTTACAGCTCATCGGCTCAGGTAGGCTTGCGTTTGAAATTTATACGAAATATTGTTATTGATTTTTTGGTTTTGATTGAGGAACATTAATAGTTTGTGAATTGTTTTTAGCACGGAAGCACATTGTGGGTTGTGGATGTGGTCACTTGGCTAGGATATATGCTCCATACGGCGGGTCAGCCAGATTTCTGGTGTAATGCGATGCTCCAAGATTTTTTTTTTTTGAATAGTTTATACGGCCATGGAATCTAGTCCTTTAAGGCCTTTCTTGAATTTATTAATCTTCTTCAGTCCTACTTAAGTCAGTCGAGTCAAAAATTCAAGTCAATAGTCAAGTCCAGTCAAGTAAGTAAGTCTAGTCTGAGTCAGATGGCTAAGTGAAGCGGTGGAAAAATTTCACTTAGCTATATCATGGAGATTTTGGTGACAAAGATAAAAAGTCACGTAATCGACACTGTATCACTTCCCAACACTCACGCTTGTTCACAAACACTTTGCGAATAATAAACCACCAATATTATGCACAAACACTCGAAAAAACCTAAGTTTTGGAAATTAAATACAGTGCGGACATAGCGACAGTTTACTTTCCCTCCAAAAACTCCTGCTCCAAGATTTGGGTGTGTAGACGTGTCAAATTTTCTTTGTCCAAGAATTGTTATTTTTACGGGATTATAACTAATAAATTCAATTTGTTTGTTTCAGCTGGATGGGAATTTTAATAATTATAATTATTTTTTTACTTCAATACATTTTGATGTGTGGTTGTTCGCTCGAATTATGGTTGTGAATTCGCATAGTCAAATCGCCTGAAGCAAGAGGAACTCCCTTTGCTGTCTACATAAGGTTCCAGCATTTAATCATCAGTCCCAAGGTGGGTGATTCCAATTCATTTTCTTTTGAAGCTGTTCAATGGATTCTAGAACTACAGATAAACTAACCTAAAGTTTCAAATTAATAATTTACTCAAAAATGAAATTCAATGGGTGCATATAATTTCTAAATTTGGTTAATGTATATATTAGCAAAACCTATGTACTAATAGTATAGAATTTAATACCCTGTGATTTACCGACTAGAGCTAAGTATATATTTGGGGAACATACTATTCAGCAGTGACATGCCCAGACATTTTCCTTAGGGTAGGCAAAAACCTACCTAAACCAGAACTATTTCTATTTTAATTTATACTTATAATTTAATTAATTAAATTATAACTAAAACAGTAACGAGCAAAAACATAATAAAATTAAAATATATTAATCATGTACTTAGGCCCTTAAAATATTTACGAGACGACCACCTTAACCTTCGCTCCTGTAGGAGTTTTGGAAAAGCATAGCAAACATATTAGTTTGAAAATAATATTGAATAATGTTCTTGTTAGCTTACCCTTCACTTCAACTAAATCCAATTAATCCCTGTTGATAACGTCCATTTTTTATTATTGTAATTTTTTTGTCATAAGATTACTTCTGCTCATCATTTTATATTTTTTGTAAATAAACACTCCGTTCACAACAATCACATGAAAATAAAAGTGCTATTTTATTACCTTATTGTAAACAATGCACATTGCAATTATCAATTAATTAAACATTCAAAGCAAACAAATGCATAAAAGCAAAGCAAACATATTGTTGATTTCGATACGGAAATAAAAATATAACCGTACGGAATTGGGAATATTATCTTGTTTCTATAAAGTCTTCAAGGCTATGCGTTTTTAAATTTGCAGCATTACTTGTTTAAGATCCAATGGACACAGTTATCATGTTGCTGCAATCAATCGTAATCACTAATCAGATTTAAGTTTGTGTAACGCGTAATTCTAATTGGCAGTAACAAAAGTGAGAGCAAGATGAAATGTTATCTCATAGCATTTTGTTACATCTATAGTGGAGGTCTTAAATTTACTCACACAGGCGTGATTTAGCGCATATGTGTCTGTTCATGTAAGTTTTTTATTTGCACTACTACACAAGCAAAAGCACGTGAGAGTAATAAACTTCAGACGTTTTACTAAAAAGCTGGCCTCGACTAGCAGCGCCTATGGGCGCCGGCGCGCCGCGTATTCGCGCGAATTCATAGATGGCGTTGTTAAGACGAGACCTTGGTGAACACTAGCGCCACCATTAACTAAAAATCATTATTCACTGAAAACACAAGTTATCAAAAATCCATCTGCTGTATTTAAGGTTCTGGATCTGGAGTTAATTTTAATCGTATTTAATTATTAAATTATAATTCTGTATAGTTACAAATTGCATTATTGCTTAAAACGGCCACTTTTAGCAGTTTTGCAATTTGTAACTATATGGAACTATAATTTAATAATTGAATATGATTAAAATTAACTTAAGATCCAGAATCATAATTACAGCAGAGGGATTTTTGATAACTTGTGTTTTCAGTAAGTAATGATTTTTAAATGACGGTGGCGCTAGTGTTCACCGAGGTGTATCACCTTAATATCTTGTATGAATTTTTTTTTATTTTTTATATGTATTGATTATATGAAAAAATATTTATTATTTATTACAAAAGTACAGGATAGGCAACGTCTAAACTTCCTTATGATATGCACGCCACTGCTATTCAGTACATGCTTATTGACACAGAGACACAGAAGTTTATTTATTAATAAATTTCTGTGTCTCATTCAATCTGATTTTTTATAACATTATTTAGTAGGAACCCATTCTAGCAGCTCTGCTGGGTATAAATCGGGACGAGGTCACTTGTACCGAGTTACCCACATATTATTTTTATCTCAACATTTTATTTTTATTATTTTTTGTCCGGGGAAGCCAAAGACGGGCTTATTTACTTAAGGGTAGTTTTCCCCGTGGCAAAATGGCGCCCATACGAAATTTTTATTAAATTTTGAGCTGTTTTTATAGGTTTTATGCCACCATAAAACTTGTAAAATTAAAAAAAAACTTGGTAAAGCTAATAAGTATTAACTGAGTGGTTAAAAGTTTGTTTTTTATTATTAATATCTCCCTTATTGTATAATATTTGAAGATAAATTGTAGAACAGCTGATATTATGCGTGAATTTCTTGTTTTTGGGGTTCCGTACAAAAATGTACAATGGAACTCTTATAGGATCACTCGTGCGTCTGTCTGTCCGTCCGTCCGTCTGTCACAGCCAATTTTCTACGAACCTACTGTACCAAAACAGATGAAATTTTGGTAGGATGGCGTGACCCTGTGACCCAAACACAGACGTGCAAAGTAAATAAATATTTTTATAAAATAAGTACCATTTTCAGGGGACAAATTAGGAAAAAAAAAAATTTTGCAAACCTTACCGCTCGTTATGAGGATTTTAAATATATTTTTGTTAATATTGTAACATAAATAGTTTTGATTTTATTCATGAAAGAAGAAACTACTGATCCTAAAATTAAAAAAAAAAAATACAAAATATAGTTTATTACAGGAAAACCTACAAGAACTATGTCAATTGACAATTAAGGGGTAAATTCAATATAAAACAGAAAATAGTTCACTAAAACGCCACTAGATGGCGATAGTAGTAGTAGTAAGTTGACACACCACAATTGAATTTAAAAACTGACATTGGCATTGTACGGAACCCTCTCCACGCGAGTTCAACTCGCACTTGACCGGGTTTTTTTTGACACACTACATAATAAACGTTAAGGTTATGACCTCATGTCTTCAAAGTTAATTGCAATCTTTATGTGCTTTCATGGTTTGTTACTAATGTATGTATGTGAACTAAAAGATTTATCACCTCTCCCCTCGGATTTAATACAGTACAGACGTGCTTTTGGTGCCAGCCAGCAAATTAATTATATTTTATTGGCTAAAATCCCTTACAAGTAAAGTGAAAAATTCGCGTGAGTACCAGGAGTGCATAGTTGCAAACAGCTAATATCCTTGCAAAGGGAAAGAGACATTCCGAGAGTAAAAGAGATAACTATTCACAGCAAGCGCATGCATGCCTCAAGCGATAGCAACTTTACTAACCTTTGTCACACACCTTTGATAATCCCCGCTCCAGTACTTTTCTAGCCGCTAGCTGCGCAGGCGCAAGCCACGCCCTCCGCTAATATCGCCGGCCGTCGGATCATTTAGGCCTACATCGCTTTACAAAATCATAATAATGTCGGTCCAACGCTCGCCGCCGCGCAGCGATACGCTTAGAACACCTTGCAATAAACATAATTTGGAGCATTATAACTCTGACACTACACTCAACTCGTCAAGCAGCATACAGATGGATGATAATTTCTTTAACAACATTACGAAACGACACAAACGCACCCTGCAGAGGACACTGCATCCAACTCAACTTCCAACATGTTCGAAAACAAGTTCGATGCACTAAACAACACTACGTAACATTTTCGAACATTATGAGCCTGGTTGACATAGGTTTCATCCAAAAAAATTATAGGTCTTCCATCGGCTCGATATTTTCTTATATCACGAATATAATGCCACCTCAAAGCCATAATATCGGGTCTCTCGATTATTAACTTTCTTTTCGATTGGCAACTAAGAAAATTAAATCCCAATTCACGGAGAACCTTTCTTAAATATTCATGTGAGCAATCTATGATGTTCTCTGCTTTTAATTCAGCCGTTAGGTTTCTTAGACTTGGAATAATTTTTTTGACAGTGTAGCACTGGGACACTTTTCGTCGTATAACTCCTAAAGTGAAACTATCTGCTTCCATTCGCTTTTTGGGAAATAAATTTTTTCTAGGAGATTTGAACTTGGAAGGTCCTGCATTGCCATCCTCTGTATTACCTTCACTAACAATTCTTCTTATTGTTCTTTACGAAAGCCCTGTTGCTAAAGAAACGGTTTTTGCCAAATTTATATCATTCTGGTATTATTGCGATGATTTATCTTTTTTACGCGCTTTAAAATACATGTACATGTTATACACTATTTCTTTTGACTGTCGTCCAATCGGTTTTATCTTCGGATTCATCTTGAGATAGTAATCTCGTGTGCGTTTCACTAAATGCGAGCGTCTGGCGCTCCGCCGCACGCGTCGCGCCCGCTCGTCCTCCCGCCTCACCCGTCGCTTCCCCTCTGAGACCGTCTTACCTCGTCCCTGCCTTTTTTTTTTTTTATTTCGCAGGGGAATGCTTTTACGCACGGAGTGTGGGACTCCTGGACCGCTAATCGGCCCAGACTACCCACTAAACCCCTGCGGATGCCATCGGCCGCTTTGCATGGATGCGCCTCGGATCTAACTAGCACAAGACGCCTCAGCGACTGGCCGGTCTCTCATCAGAGACCGGGCTCACCACTCTCAGAGGCCCTCCGACCTGGAGGTCCTGGAGGACCTCTGCCACCGGGTGGGGCTATTTTCTAGTCCCACTCTTATGGGGGCGCTTCCAGGCGCGCTAGGTAGCGCCTGCGTCGCACCCCCCCGGTCGCGGTCCCTTTCCTCGGCCTCCCTCTGCGACATAACGGTCTCGCAGAAGGAGGCCATTGCCGTCCAAGCTCTGTCGCTCTCGAGCATCGCGTTGACGACACTCGGGAGCGACAGGTCCGTCCCGCCAAGCGCGGCGGCCAGCTCCTGGCGCTGCCGGATCCACCTAGGACACCGCTCCAGGACGTGTTGAGCGGTGTCCTGAGCCTCGCCACAATCGTGGCAACGTGGCTCGGCCTCTCTCTTGGCCACGCGGTGCAGGTACTCACCGAAGCAACCGTGCCCGGTGAGCACCTGCGTCATGCGGAAGGTGAGACGTTTGCGCCGCCGCAACATCCACCTATCCAGGACCAAAGATGCCATTATTTTCACGAAGTATGAAAAATAGCTCTGGTGATGAAAAAAGTTATCACAAAAGACAAATGCCGGCTTATGGTCAATACTTTGGCACAGAGCTATAACGATCTATGCACCAAAACCAAGAGAAGATTTCTCTTCTGTGAAATTGTGGTAACGGAACGTATCTTCACCGCCATATATTACAAAATCATAAATGATCCCTGAAACGCCTTTAAATCCCCATTTTTTGGCTTATCTTTCATATATTGTTTCCGTTTGCCTGCTTTTGATCCCTTATATGCAATCATCATTTCGTCTATGCTAAATTTGGTCTCTCTTTTTTGATGCTTTAAACAATTTTGTCTTAGTTGCTCAACAAATGGACGTATTTTATAGTATTTGTCTCCATTATCCATGGTGCTGTCAACAAAATGCAAATATCGTCTTATTTGCTGATATCTTTTCAATGGCATTATGTCAGAAATTTTAGCATACCTAAACTTCTCCGACCAATTATCAAGGTATGAAGGCATTACAACAATACCCATTAATAAGTGGATAGCTAAAACAGTGACGTGCACAGACATTTTCCTTAGGGTAGGCAAAAACCTACCTAGACCAGAACTATTTAGTTACAACTAAAACAGTAACGAGCAAGAAGATAATAAAATTAAAATATATTAATCACTAGCTGTACCCCGCGGCTTCGCCCCGCGTAGGACTCGGTTATATCGCGCCCAAAAGTTAGGCTATGTTTGACCTCAGGTCGTTAACTACATCCCTACCAAATTTCATCACAATCGGTCCAGCAGTTTAGCCGTGAAGACAGACTTTCGCATTTATAATTATATTAGTATAGAAGTATGGATGTACTTAGGCCCTGAAAATTTTTAAAATACGACCGCCTTACCCTCCGCTCCCGTGGGAGTTTTGGAAAAGCATAGCAAACATATTAATTTGAAAATAATATTAAATAATGTTGTTGTTAGCTTACCCTTCACTTCAACTAAATCCAATCAATCCTGCTTGATAACGTCCATTTATTATTATTGCCCGAAAGATTACCTACTTAGCGCGTCATTTTATAGTTTTTGTAAACAAACACTCGGTTTACAACAATCACATGAAAATTTTACAATTTTAAACTACAACTGAGTAAATTTGTTAAAAATAAAAGTGCTATTTTTTCACCTCATTGTAAACAGTGCACATTGCAATTATCAATTAATTAAACATTCAAAACAAACAAATGCAAAGCAAAAATATTGTTGATTTCGATACGGAAACATAACCCTACGGAATTGGGAATGACATCTTGTTTCTATAAAGTCTTCGAGTCTATGCGTTTTTAAATTTGCAGCATTACTCGTTTAATATCCAATAGACACAGTTTTTATGTTGCTGCAATCGATCGTAATCACTAATCAGATTTAAGTATGTGTAACGCGTAATTCTAATTGGCCGTAACAAAAGTGAGAGCGAGATGAAATGTTATCTCATATCATTTTGTTTCATCTAATAGTGAAGGTCTTAAATTTACTCACACAGGCGTAATTTAGCGCATATGTGTCTGTTCATGTAAGTTTTTTACTTGCACTACTACACGAGCAAAAGCACATCTATACATAGTGATTTCTTAGTGAGAGTAGTAAATTTCAGACGTTTTACTAAAAAGCTGGCCTGGGTGGCCTAGCTAGCAGCGCGTATGGGCCGGCGCGCGGCGCGCCGCGTGTTCGCGCGAATCCATAGATGGCGTTGTTAAGATAATTCAATATCTTGTGTAAATAAATATTTATTATTTATATGTATTAATTATATATTTTTTTTTATTATTTATTACAAAAGTAGAGGGAAGGCAACGTCTAAACGTCTTTATGCTATGCACGCCACTGAGCTAAAAAGTCTACCAATTCATCTTGTGATAAGACTATTGACTTACCAGGGGGTCTAAAAACGCCACTTTGAGCAATTCATCGAATCGATTCATATTACGAATTTCTTAGCAATTCTGTAGCAATTCCTCTATTTTTTGTAAAATGGCCAACTAAACTTATTCCTCTTCAAAAAAATTGAAAGAAATAGGAATTGCTAAAGAATTGCTAAGGAATTCGTAATATGAATTCGATTCGATGAATTGCTCAAAGTGGCGTTTTTATACCCACAGACTGTTGTACTGAATATAAATTCGTCTGTTCTACAATATTCGTTACCACGTCTTGCGAAAAAAAAAAGATTAAAAAAACTTAATGGTGAGTTATCATCTGGTAAGTCAATGTTATCCGCATCATTATCCTCTTCTATTGTCGCGCTGTGTCGAAAATGTGCTACTCTCCATTTATAAGCCAGCTGAAATTTTTTACTCCTCTTCGCTCGTTTTGCTGGAACTGCAGGTGGTTTTTTAGATCTCGTTTTTCGTGATGTAAGTGAAGAAGAAGTCACAGGTGTTATAGGCGTTGATGGTAGTGAGGGAATGGCAGATAAAGATGGAACATTCATGAGAATGTTCCATCTTTATCTGCCATTCCCTGATTATGAAATCAGACTGATCAATTTCATGCACGATGAAATCAGGTATAATATTCTCAGCATTACATTCTTTGTCTTCAGATGTACTGGTTGTGAGATTTTCAAGAAGGGATGCAATTGATGGTGCCGGAGAAGAAAGCGGGGTAGAAACATTAACACATTCATCGTGCACTTCTGTTTCAAAGTCAGATATTTCACTAGCATCGGAAGGTGCATGGTTATTTGGCACTAAAGCTATAATTTTACTAGCGCGGTTAGGCTGTTGACAAAGAAAAAAAAAACCGAACTTAGCACCACAACCAAAAAATATTAGGCATTTGGCATTGTTCGCCACAGCGGACATAGAAAAATGGTACTACATTACTATGAATCTGGCAATGTCCGCTGTGACGGACAAATCATTTCAGCGGCAAAAATCCCAATAAAAAAAAAAAAATAGGTAAAAAACTTTTTAAGTTAAACGGTTTTATGTGTTAAACATACATTGCAATGTTTAAGATAAATGTACTAAAAACCAAAAAATAATAAAATAGATACAGTCGTGGGAATTATAAACATATGCATAGACTAGACTAAAATAAAACCGTGGGGCACGTCAATTGTCTACAAATTATCGACTTAATGTGCGATAGAAGAATTGTTGTTGAGACCTTTCATTTGATACCCATGTTGATGGGATTGATAAAACCTACGTTATCCGCCATTTTGTAGCGGCCGCCATCTTGGATTTAAATTTTTTATAGTATATTGTATTCTGCTTGTTGAGCCCTTTCAATTGATACCCATATTGATGGGATTAATAAAACATAAATTATCCGCCATTTTGTAGCGGCGGCCATCTTGAATTTATAATGATAATGAATAAACATAATTGTATTGTCACCAAAATCCAAAGTGTATACAAAATTTCAGATTAATCGGTTGACAGGAAGAGGGTGAAATTCGAATTACTGACAGTTGTTAGCATTGTCAAATCGATATTGACAGTTCATTATGGTAGGTTAGATTCATCGATTTAGTACCTGGGGGGGCTATACCATCTTTTAATACCATGCAAGATTCAGTGAGTGAATGAGATGTCGCCTTACATGATGTATTGCGCTGTCCCGCTTTCTCACTGGATCTTGCATGGTTTTAAGAGACTGTATATAGTAACCCCCCTGGGGGCTTACTACCATCTCTTAAAACCATGCAAGAACGAAGTAAGAGAGATGTCGCCTTACATCATGTATTACGCTGTCCAGATCCAATGAGTAAGTGAGACAGCGCAATACATGATGTAAGGCGACATCTCGCTTACTCACCGGATCTTGCCTGGTTTTAAGAGATGGTGGTAGGCACCCTGGAATGTGTTCCTGAGCCACACAATTTATGTAACAAATGCCCTTATTTTTTATATATCTATCGTACAAATTCTACTACTTAAAATGAATATTTTTCTTAATACAAAAAATAAATAATTTCACTGTTAGTTTGGTGTAAGATTTAGTTTGGCGTCGATTTGGCCAAACAAAGAAAAAATTGCCACGTTGACAGAGACAGAAATATAAAAAATATCGTTGGTCCTTTTCTTACTCATGGACTTCCCTTACGCCATCTCACTTTTTTACCAAGTAAAAATTAATTGCTTAATCTACTTAATCTATGAACCTAACCTACCATAATGAACTGTCAATACCGTTTTGACAATGCTAACAACTGTAAGGTTGACATAATGTTTCAGTTGCGACAATAATACCGAATGAAAACGAAGCTAAAGGTTGACTTAAAAAAAAAAATTTAAAAAACCCCGGGGTTTTAATTTTTTTTGTGGTGGCAAACATGTTACTAGTTAAGTATTCTTACTTATTCGATTTATTTTATGTTCTCTGTATTTCAATTTATTATTCGTACAAACGATGTATGGAGTTTCGCCATGACTCTTTGACCCAAGAATAAATAATAAAACAAACGGGGTGAGCTAAATAAAACCGTTTAATAAAAAGAAGCGTGTTTGTTTTTGTGTTATAATCATATCTACGATTATTTTCTAACTACGAAGAACAGATTTCAATGATTTTGTAGGCAAAAAACAAAAAATCAATACATATAATAAGACACAAAAATGCGAGTGTCTGTACATTTAATATTTTTCAAAAAAACTGATTGAGTGCGATTAAAAATGAGTAACAGAAACCAAAAAGACAGTTTTTGGAATTTTTGTCTGTCTGTATGTATGTATGTCTGTCTGGTACGTTATAACTTCGAAAATACTCAACGGATTTGAACGCGGTTTTCACAGTTTGATTACATATAATTAGGAGCGTTGTCAAAACTTTGTTTCGTCAAAATCGGTTAAGGGAAAAAGAAGTTATGGTCGATTGAAAATTTACTTCAAACACTGCTTCAAAACTTTTAATGCTTTTACTTACGTTTAATTTAATTTAGATAAGGCTAGGATTTCTACTTTATATTATCCATATCAATAAAGACGAAAACACGCACTGCACCTATTAATTTTAATAAAATAACACATTGAATTTGATCGTAAATTTAGTTACATAAAATCTCAATAGATGGCGCTTACTTTACAACTCGCTATGGTTACGTTTTCGCATTATGGTATAGCAGATTGAAATTAACCCCAGCAAATTAAAAAAATTGATGGTCTTTGTCTCTGTCTTTGTGGTTCTTTTGGTTTGATTCTTTGGTGTTGTCTATTGATTGGTTTGGTAAATGGACGGTTCGGTTCGCTATCTATTGTTAGTTGTCTTGCTTGAATTGAAAATTGAATATGTTGTTTGACGGAACATACGATCGTGTCGTATCGTATACAAGGTGGACACAAATCAACTGCAAATATTTTAAGGGCCGATACAGACCACTATACTGAACAACTTTTCCAAATAAACTTATATTGAAATACGAAATTTTATTTTTCACTCTCCATACTATACTAGATCAGCTGATTCTCAATTTGTATGGGAGGTCAAAAATTTTTTTTTGTATTTCGACATAAGTTTATTTGGGAAAGTTTAGTGGTCTGAATCTGCCCTTAAAATCATTCCAAAATAGCTAAAAGCAGAAGGTTAGCTAGATCTCAAGAATCGAATGCGGATAGACAGATGCGACTCGATGAAGATAGGCAACGTCATGCATTGTCTCGGTCTTTAGAAACTTCTTCTGACAGAGAGTATCGGTTGTCCGCTGACCGCGAGCGTCATGCTTCATCTCGGGCTTCGGAAACGTTTACCGAAACTCAAGGTTTTGGCGGAATGAAGTGATTTACACGTCATAACAGTGTTGTGCATCAGGATGATGCTACCACCTACTCTATCGAGTTTTTGAGTTCATTGGCTGCAAGTGGTCTTCCTGCTCATAACATTACCCTTAAAGTCGGCGTTCCCATTATGCTCCTAAGAAATCTTTCTCCGCCTAAACTATACAACGGGACCCGACTCAAAGTAACGATTTTGCAGCGCAACTTAATACAGGCCGAAATTCTCACAGGGTGTGGTTCAGGCGAATTCCCCACAATTACCCCTTTCAATTTAAACGCACCCAGTTTCCAGTTGCTGTATGCTATGCCATGACGATAAATAAGTCGCAGGGACAAACCCTAATAGCAACTGGCATCGACCTAAGAACAAGATGTTTCTCGCATGGACAACTGTATGTGGCTTGCTCGCGGGTCAGTAGCGCCGAAAATCTATTTTTATTAGCCTCTGAGGGAAGAACTGCTAATGTTGTCTACAAAGAGATTCTTTGAACTTGACTCTGAAACATGATATTAGTTTATATTTGAATAATGTCCTGGCTACTTCGATTGCGTCATTTCATTTCAATGTAACACAGGTTACGCGAAAAGCGACCTACACGCGGGCGGAGCCGCGGGTAACAGCTATAATAAATAAATACCTTGAGCAAAACAGGTGGTCGCCTTCTCGCCGACATTTGTGTCACGACTGTCATATGTAGTGTTGCCACACTCGAAAAATATTTTATACCATTTTTTTATAATATAAAGAAATGTTTAGTAGATTTTACCTTCGATTCTACATTTTAGATTCTACATAGACTTTCCAGGATTTCTTCTTTTTTTGGAACTAGCAAAATAGGACTTGACCATTCTGACTGTGATTCTTCAATAATGTCGTCATTTGACATATGTTTTATTTGTTTATTAATTTCCTCCTTTTGCGATTGAGGTAACCGATAAGGTTTATATACTGGTGAGGTGTTCTCTTTTAAATGTATAGTTTGCTCATAAAGATTTGTGGTATTTAATGAATGTATGGTAAATGGAATATATCCGCGAATTTTGCGCATATATTTGTTATTGTAATACTTTTCTCTTTATTTAAATTATTTAATTTTAGTACCGAAAAAAGAAATTTGACTCTATGAGCATTATTTCTACATTTATCAAAAGTGAAACAGTTAAATTCTGTTAAGGGTTTTAATTCGGGTGTAAATCTTCTCGTGTATTTAATACTTTTAAAATAATTTGTCCATTTCTACTTTCGGTTATTGTGTTTGCTACAAAAATTCCGTCACAAATTTCATTGGAGTATATTACACAATCTCCGGTTATATTAGTTGACAGCCTTATGAACGATTCGCTTCTCGCTGGTAATCTGATATATGGGCATTTCTCTGTAAGCTCGTACAGGCTCCATATAAATGTTGTCCTGGCGATTTTTTTTAATATTTGCCAATAAAAAGTGTCCTATTTTGAAGAAACTTAACTGTTGTTTTAATAAAATAAGGTGGCCCACTGAACTTATACGTATTTTTTGAGTTATTAGCGATTTTCTAAAAAACCATGACAGGGGACTGTTTCGGGCGTCAGGGGACTGTTTTGAACGTAACAGGGTACTGTTAAGTGAGACAGGGGACTGATGTGTTTGAAAGAAAAGTCATTTTACATTAATCAATCATTTATTATTTAAATGACATGTTTTCGCATCGATAATCAACTAAGTTTCTTTATGAAAAAATAACAGAAAACATAACGTTCTTTAAACATTCATATCACAAATCAACCTTAAGTGCTAGAAACATTTTGTACTTGCTAAGAGATCAACATAATATTATTTATTATAATATGGATTGCTCAATGCTATGCATTCAAATACTTATTATATTAATTTGTAATATAAAAATGTAAGTATTTGTATCAAAAATTAAACTTATGTGCTAGAAATATTTTGAACTTTTTGAGATCAACAGTAAGTTAGTATTATAATATCAGTCATTAATTAGATTTATGCAGTTAAATTGAAACACCTACTATCTTTACATCATTAACATAGGTTATAAAGAAAGTCTTTTCTCTCAAATTAAATTCAACTGAAATCTCCAATTAAACCTTAAAAATATTAATTCAAATAAGGCACAAATAAATCACAGTTAATTTAACACGTTAAAAAGTTAGCGCTCAAAAACTTTTACTTCAGTAGGAAATTTATAAAATATTCTTTTTCCTTTTAAAATCAAGTCAGGATTATCCAACTTTAGGACAACTTGTTCAAATGACACGTCTGAAATGTCATTATCATCTATTCTAAAGAGCTGCGCTTTTTGGTCACAAATCTTGAGGAAAGTAACACTTAAGTCATTTTCATCATCGTCAATCCCATTAATTACAGCAGCATAACGATATTCCACATTTTTAGCTGTATATTTCACAAGAACATAATCTCCTGTATTGTAAAATGAATTCTGAATGCCACTCGTTCCTGGTATAGCATCATCCAATCTTTGAAGGGATTTCGTTTGTGTAGGTGTCAATTCAGACTTAGCAGGCTCAAGATCTTCGGCTTCGGACTCTGTAAACACTTCTTCTACTGTCAATTTAGGCTTTAAAGCAAAGTTGATACTGCCTATCTTATAATGTTCACAAGATCCGCGGTTGCATAAGCAGCTGAGACTTTTCATTGTAAGTGTTTTACATTTAGTGGGAAGGCCAGAGATGGAGCTGGTATAAACACCTGCGACCTGATGTACATTTAAAGTACCTTTAAACCCTTTCTGATCGGCTGCTTCCTCTTCAACTGTATCGACCATTGCCTGAATGTCTTTACCGTCAATCGCGATACATGTGATGCCAAGACATCGCTCCTGGATAACTGTAACAAACTGATCACTATTGTTGATGTCACCTCCAGAACTAACTACAAAATCTGCTGTCCTTTTACATGTTGCTCCGATTCCATCCGGTGCACCTTTTCCATGGCCACTTTCAGTGTAGCTCCATGTAAAGTTTTCAATATCAGGAATTTCTTCAGAGAGTTTAGTTGCCATTATAAAAAACATAGTTTTATTGCGATACTGCGTTACAGGACCATCGCTCAAAAAGTGCACTCGTTTAATGTTACATGGAAGAGCCCTGAAAACTGGTCGTAGATGTGCCCAAATGGCAGCAGATGAATGAGTTATGTTCTCGGAGACTGTGCAAAAAGAAAGGATTGAATTTTGTAGAACTACAACGGTATGCAGGCTCAGCTGTGCACGAGATCCACCGAAATGAAAGGCCTGAATTTCTTCAGAGTACTTAGTGCAATAATTTTCACTGAAATCGACGTGTATCAGGACTTCGTCGCATTGTAGGTTTGATTTCAAATCCTTTATGGCTTTATATTGGTGAACAATATTTCGCTGGTGTTCAAAAAACTTGTCTAAATCTTTCTGTAATTGCGTTATGAGCTGTCTTGGATGTACTTCAAATGTTTTTTTCAAACATTTAGTCACGAGTCGGGGCTTTTTAGTCTTAAAATCTTGTATTTGTTGCCTTTCCGAAATCCACATTTTATATTTTATGACATTTCTGTTATCAAATTCTTTATATTTCGGGTTCTTATTAAGGCAAGTATGACAGGATCTCGCCAAACAATTCACATTATACCGGTCGCAACATAGCTCTTCCAGTAACTTCTGGTGGTTGTTGTAAGTCAATATATTTGCAGTATGAAGTGTGCTGAGCTTCATGTCTATGTTGCTGTGAACTATGCAAAGACATGTATCGCGATTTTGAGCATTTGGTTTAACAACCCAAAATGGACGGAGTCGACAAAATGTTTGGTAACTAATTTGAAAGTTGCCTGTAATAAACTTTTTGTAAAGATTCATAACTGTGTCAAGAAGATACCTCTTCTGTTTCTTTACAGTCTTCCTAGTAATACATTCATTTTTACCGGCCCCCATACGGCTATTACTATCATCTTCAAAGAAATTGTGAACAGCTCTTTTATAACTTTCAGGTATTTTACATCGTTTCAATACAGGTACATCTAAGCCATTGAGGTTGGATTTTTTTCCGGGTCTAGACAACGATTTAATTTCTTTAGGTATCCATTGCCTGTACTTTCGAACAAGACTACCAGTAACAACTTTTTTAAAAATTTGTCTATCCTTCGTATGTTTCAATGTAGAATAATTTTCTTTCAACTGATTACTAATGACGTCGCCAAACAACGCTTTCTTGGATGTACTTCTTTTGTTTGATCAGGCTCTTCTAACATTTTTAATATCTTTGTTTTAGGTGTATCTTCAACGTTCTTCTGCATTTTACTTTTAAATCTAGCTAACCTTTTCTTGTACTTCTCAAGCTTTTTCTCTAAACGTGCAATTTTTTCATTTCTTTTCCTGTTAAACTTCTTACGTCGAGTCGTGGTTTCTTTCTTTCTTTGTTGTTGACTAGCACTGGAAGCTGCTGGGCTTGGAGCCGAAGAAAACTGCTATGGAGTTGGAGTGGTGGGTCTTGTAGGCGGAGGAGATGCTTCTAGATCTGATATTGGCGTATTGTCTCGTATAAAAGTGTTAGTGACACTTTTCAGTCTTAATCTTTTGGTTCGGTACACGGTACAATGTTCTTTCCACTTCTTTAGGGCAGCTCTGTGCTCACGAGGTGTCATATCCTTTACCAACTTTCGCGAACCTTTTTCTTTCTTCTTTTGGTACTTTAATTTTTCCTTTTCTCTCATTTCTTCTCTCTTTTGTGGGTCATTTTTTCTTTTTTCATAACGTAGTCGTTCTGCTTCTCTCTTCTTCTGTAGTAATTCCTCTCGGGATAACTTTTTCTTTCTCGGAGCCATATTATTGTGTTTTCGCTCGGCCTGTGTAAAATAATACAACTTTATAAAGAAATATAATGATACATTGATGATACCTATTGATAAACCACAGTATCAGATAAATTTACACAAACAATACATAAACACAATACCAATACGTCAAAATCACAGTCCCCTGTTATACAAAACAGTCCCCTGCCACATTTTCTGACAGAGGACTGTTGCCAGGGGACTGTGTATTTCGAATAAATATCACAATATCTTAAAAACTGATGCAAATTAGTTTGTTTAAGAACCTACCTATCAATTTAGACATAAATATTTAAAAAATAAACTATATGATAATAAATAATTAAAGTAATTAACATGATATTATCACTTACCGGAGGACTGTGCGGGGTACCGGAACAAACACGTGTTCACCACACAAATGTCACTCTGAAACTAGACAAGATGGCGTCTCGTCACCGCTTTCGGCCTCGTAGCTAACTTCACATCAATTGCGTTTCGTTTCACTTAGAACAATGTTTTTTAATCTTACAGTTTTTTTTTTTCTATGGATTTAATTTTTTGGCAGGGGACTGTATAAAAATTTTGGGGACAAAGTTTGCAGGTGTTTACTAAATAATAAAATGCGTATTGAGATCTAGTTTTATGAAAATAATATATTTTAATATGTTTGCTTTATGATAATTACTGACAAATGTATGTAGCTGTAATACCTTTCTCGTAAATCCCATATCTAGTCAACAAATCAATGGTGGGGACAGCCAGGGGACTGTGTTTTTAGAGCTTCTAACACGTGTAGAAAAAAAATTAAAATAGTTATGGTGCTTAAAACAATCAGCCCTTAAAGTTTCGGGATTAGAGTTTCTTTAGGAATGATTTATTATTAAATAATTAAAGTACTTATTGAAAGAGTCGGTTGGGACAGCCAAATACGAGTTTACAGAGAAATGCCCATATGATGACTGTTCTTGTTTACTTTTATCCGAGCACAAGGTTATTGGTACAGTAATCGTATTTTCGTTCAATGTTAAGGTCAATGTTTCTTTTTCATAATTTAAAAGACATTTATATTTTGTTAAAAAGTCTTGACCTAATTCCATCGATGTTTAAAGGTAACGTGTCAAATACGTGGAAATCATGTGTGAAATATGATTCTGTTCCTTGGCATAGATTTAAACGTATGCACCCCTGTGACGCAATTGTACCTCCTTATACCATGTATATGTGTGACTTTCGGTGTAATGAAATCGCCTGTTGCTAATGCTATGTCTTATTTAATTGCACTTAATGATGCGCCCGTGTCGTTTACCGTGAATTTTATCGAGTTCATATTAGCATATGATAATATATTTAAAAAAATCTCGAAAAAAAATATTTAAAATTTCGCCCGAATCATCATCAAGAATGTTTTCTTCTTGTGCTAAGTTTACTTGATGTGTTGGTTCCAAAACGCACAAGACTGTCATGGCGTCTTGAATGACGTCACGCCGTGCGAAACAAACCAAAGAGCGATCGTGTCTTCGTACGTTATAGCTAGTTTTAATCGTTTAAAAATAAATTTCTCATATTATAAGTACTGTATAGTGCCCCAGTGTGATAGCACGACTATAAAAACGCCAAACAAGTTATTTATATTAGCTATTCGACCGATAACCATTCGTGTCTAAGCTTTGGCACTAATCACGGTAAAGATAGGAGCACCAACCCCGCTCCTATCACTGGGATACAGCCTGAAGCGTACCAATCCCTCGTCCGTGCCTACCTATGTTAATCTACAGTTACATTTAAACACATTAAAATTATCAACAGCAATATCATATCAATATCAAATACTAATAAAGGCCATGTTAAATCACTAGAGCACAATACACGTCTGCACCGCTCGGCGAACCCAAGGAGAAGAGAGCGTTACACTCATACTCACCCCGACACTACTACTGCCAAGAGGGGTTTACCTGTAGTGGGGCGATACCTGTCACGTGATGTTACCGGGCGCTAACACTCGGCCGTCCTGAAAAATCCGGTCGTCCCCGACCGTTGTGGTCTGGTGTATGGCTAAAAACAAACACAGGAAATAAATACTTTAATATCGGTGACCTTTATAACCAGGTCCACCAATCAACCTGTCATAAATGATCTCTTAATACGGTGTTAACAATATATTCCCAAGATGCGCTAGCTGCCACGAAGAGTTAAGCAAGTTATCCCATCGTCGGCCAACTTGCTTGTACAACATGGTACAGCCATCAGCACCTAAGGCCGCTGATGCTGTGTATCACCATGCACTCCCACAAACAACTGTACCTAGTTGTAGGTCATGGCCAACTATCACAACTTGTGAACTTTGCTGAACACACATACACCAGACATATTTAATCAAGGCATCAAACACAGTCAAGATACATTTCGACAAATAGATATTTAATAAAAACAAGTTATTTCCAACTGAAGTGTAAGTTTTATCACAAATCGACATTTTTTTTACATCATTCTATTCAAATACTCGCAAAGTTACTTACGCTTGCTATTCCTTCGTAAGTCACTTTATATTCATTACTAGTTACTATTTCGTTAATATTTGAACTCAAGCAAACGCATAATAAAACCACATATTCAAGTAAATAAACATTAAACACCAAAGTATATTTACCAAAGCTATTACTAACTTTAGTACTCACAGATTATACAATGAAAAACCCTTATAATTCACATTATAATTGAATAAACCAAATACATCTATTAACCTTTTAAATTTTTAATGTGTACTGACATCAAAGTCAACAACCAATACCCAACGGTTAACATTTTTTTTTTCAACATCATTTTTGAAATACCCACTAAGTAAATAATTTTCACAGATATTTTATTTTAACCCTTTTTTTTTTTAGGAATCAAATCACTTAAAACATGAAGAGACTTACCGCTTCTGCACCAATACTTACAGCCCGACACTACTACTGCCAAGAGGGGTTTACCTGTAGTGGGGAGATATCTGTCACGTGATGTTACCGGGCGCTAACACTCGGCCGTCCTGAAAAATCCGGTCGTCCCCGACCGTCGAGCTCGAACCATGAAACAATAATACATTGATTGAATACAAATCACCATTTATGCTTTTTCTATAATGACCTCGCCATCTCGATAATGCATAGTATCTTAGGTTGTTTATCAGTGTTCCGAGACCATTATGACTTTTCCGTTTCAGTCACTTCTGGTTTTTAACTGATCGGAACCCTCAACTATGCTAAAATCGAAAATGACAGTAAACAACTTTGATTCAGACATTCAATGTATAACCACCTCGATAATGCATAGTATCTTGGGTTGTTTATCAGTGTTCCGAGCCCCTTGTGACTTTCCGTTTCGGTCATTTGTGGCTTTTAACTGATCGGAACCCTCACCTATGCTAAAATCGAGAATGAAGTAAACAACTTTATTTCAAACATTTACAAACGGTATTTTATCAGAAACCGTCATTTTTTTGTACATCATTTTATTCAAATACCTGCAAAGTTACTTAAGCTTACTGTTCCTTCGTAGGTTAGCTCACTTCATTTTCATTACTAGTGATTCTTTCGCGTATAGTAACAATTTAACTTAAGCAATCACATAATTTAACCACATTTAAGTAAATAAACAATAGATACCAAAGTAGATTTATCAAAGTCATCACTCGTTTAAGAACTCACGGATAAGACAATGAAAAACACAAATAATTCACATAATCAGTACATAAACCAAATATTATCATTAACCTTTTCAATATATTGACATCGAATTCAATCACAAATACCCAAACGTAAAGATTTTTTTTTCATATCATTTTTAAAATACCCACAAAATAAATAATTTTCACAGAGATTTTTTTTTACACTTTTTAGGATTGGAGTCACATAAAACATGAAAAGACTAACCGTTTCTGCACCAATACTTACAGCTGTGGTATATCATATCACAACATTACATTTACACTTTAACACTCACTAAAACTTTTTCACTACTTTAGATTACATTTAATCTAAGGGTTTTGCTAAATTTACTTACGCGTGTGTGTCAGAATGTTAACAATTAAGTATCACAAAACATGTACAATTTACTAGGCGTGGTAGAATATTAAGAAATATTCTTTCATCATGCCACTTCTGATATTAGCTATCCGACCGATAACCATTCGTGTCTAAGCTTTGGCACTAATCACGGTAAAGATAGGAGCACCAACCCCGCTCCTATCACTGGGATCCAGCCTGAAGCGTACCAATCCCTCGTCCGTGCCTACCTATGTTAATCTACAGTTACATTTAAACACATATTAAAATTATCAACAGCAATATCATATCAATATCAAATACTAATAAAGGCCATGTTAAATCACTAGAGCACAATACACGTCTGCACCGCTCGGCGAACCCAAGGAGAAGAGAGCGTTACACTCATACTCACCCCGACACTACTACTGCCAAGAGGGGTTTACCTGTAGTGGGGCGATACCTGTCACGTGATGTTACCGGGCGCTAACATTTATATATGTTGAAAACAATGGAGAAATACGGAAAAAGTGGCTAAAACTTGCAAGAAGAGATGATGCTCATACTTTAGAGATCATACTTTATGCTAAGAGATCCCTTCCTGGGATAAGTCCGCCATTGTCTTCTGATTTTAATAAAGTTCTATTTACTATGTATTTTAAAGCAATAAAGATATTACAAACAAACAAACTTTATCAACAGGTTCAAGAATGTATTTTTGTGAAGATCATTCTGATTAAGTATTTCACACAATACAATCTATTACTTAATTCGAGCAAACTAGATGTGTTTTGTAGAATCCCTATTTTCTAAATAATAAATACATGAGTTCAGGTTAAGTTGTTTCACTTTTAGGAGTGAACGTTTCATTTTAGTTTTCTAATTAATGTTACAAACATACTCTTTTTATTATTCTAGTTGCCAAATGATATGACTAATTATATGGAGTATCATATGAAGGGAACAGTAAAATAGTAAACAGTATCTTGCAAAATGTACGTCACAACATTAAGTTCTTGTGTACCGAACTGAAATATCACATAGCATTTAAGCTTATAATAAATATTTTATAGAGTCTGGCAAATAAAAGCTGAACCTAGCAAAAGGCGGCAAATTTAAAAATTATGAACAAGGTAACACCGACTATAGTAGGAAAAAAACGATTTGATACATTTCAAAATTTAAATATCCATATATGTATACACTTTTTATATAAAAAAAACTATTTAGTTGTTTTGCCGCCGCGACTATATACTGCGTGTAATATAGCCTTAGTATGACATCCGCCAATAGTGTAGCTTCCTAACAGTAAAAGATTTCAAATTAGTTCGGTAGTTTCGGAGTCTATTCGATGCAAACAATCATCTTGGTAATCATTCTAATACCACTAATATGGCAGTCATTTACCTATATATATACTATACTTATATGCTATAGCTTGCACCCGTGGCTCAGTTGGTGAGTTCGGAGCTCAGGGTCTTACACCGGTACATATAAATAAAGCAGTAAGAATTAATCGTTTTGAGGATCATGGATGGTATATTTAAAAACGAAAATTAAAAGAAAGACATTTATAATTCCTCATAATCAAAGTCTGATTCCAGATACTCCACACCCATCATTTCATCTGAATCGGAAGAGCTGGATTCATCACTCGAATCTGTTACATTAATAATAAAACTCTCCATCTCTGCTAAAATTCCGTCCTTTTCTTTATATTTATCTTCAAGGTGAATAACATGGTTAACCATTTTGTTTCAAAATTTATCAAAATGTTTATTTTGCGTGAGATACTTTCCTGATTCAATTCCTTTATTTTCTTCAAATTCTTCAAAGCATCACTAGCTCCTTCGTGACTTGAATTATTTTCTGTAAAAATTATAACATTGCGGTAAATAAGTACTCGCTCCTTTGATAATAATTAATTTTTAAATGACAAGTACCAAAGTGAATAAAATGTACTAACCTATGAACTCGATGGCAATTTGTAAACAATCCTCTATTTGTTTGATTAAAGCGGTTTGCTCTTCTTGTTTTTCTTTATGTTTACTAATCATAGTATATAACAGTTGTCCCACATGACTCTTTAAAGTTTTAACCATATTTCAAAGATTTAATTACAAAATTCAAAATACAAAAACAACCGAGACGCCGATTACAACAAAACAGCCATGATGGCGGCCACAATGAAAACTTTTTTTTTACACTGCCAGTGTTGCCGCAATAAAATTCACTGGGTTCAGCTTTTGTTAGCCAGACCTTACTTACAAGGAAGTTTTAACATTGCGAAATTCAGATGAGCAAAAGTTACTGTTCGACGCGAAAAAATTTCCAAGCATAACGGCATCGATTCTGGGCAAATTATTACTGTCTGCTTTGCTGAATCCAGATTCCATGGTTAATTCTTTCAAATTATAATTAGCAAAAACTGTATCAACTTGATATTAGTTGTTAAAAACCAAAATATCAAGAACCGGTAGTGATACTCGAAACGTCAAAGACATTAAAGAGAGCTGATGATATGACCTCCTCATTATAGAAGTGCCTAATGAGAAGAGTTATTTAGTATCATAATTTAATGTAATTATTGTTTTCTTTTATCTAATATTATTATAATTTTAACCATATGGATTTTAAATTATCTGAAATAAAACATATTTGATTTGATTTTGATTTGATTTGAAAGACAAGATTGGAGTTTCGCACGGCGTGACGTAACGCTTTCTGATTGGTGTTCACTGTCACGTGACTAAAGGTATCATTTTAAGAAATTTATTTTTAAAAAATATTATTAATCTTTAACGCTTTTAATAATTAAAATTGTTTGTTATTTTCTCCATAATATAATTAATCATTATAAACCCCTATCCATTATATGTATTCTTAATGGACACAAGCCTACTGTGGGGTTGGTAGCGGGGTCCCGGATTATTACACTTGTCGGCGCCCAACAATGGTTGTTGCTTGTCGCTCGATTTTCCTGGTAAGACACTTATGGATCTTCTTCCAAATAAAGTAGGCGAATAGGATGCTTACGATAATAAGTGTTGCAAGTAGAATGTTGTACATCACTGTTGTTGTTGCTTGGGACTGTGCTGAACTTGCACTGTTGCCGGCGCCATTCTGGGCAATGATGATTTCTTCTTTCTGAGCCCCAGTATTGGACGTAGTGCCGCCCATTTCGTTCCACAATGTAGTATGTTTCGTGTTACTCGGCACTGACGTATTTATTATTATTATTTTATTTTTGGCTCGGAACCCATTGTGACGTCGCGCATACTCCAACGGCGGTTCTTCCTCGCTGCCCCGCACCGCATCACCCCGAGGGCCATATATAAGGCTGCGCGCGTCGACTAGAAGACCTCTTTTCGGCTGATCTCATCATCTCAAGTTAAGTGGCTGGCTATTTCATAGCGGCTGCCTGACTGGATCTCGTGCCTACTTTGATCTCACGACCCCTATAATCTCTCATTAACGGTTATCCTTAAGCGTCTAACCTTTTGTAAAGTACAAATAATAAATATTGTGCGATTCGCTGAAACCAGGATTTATCTTCTCTCCTCACACATACCTTAAGTACCTAGTAAATTCTACCTACGTTATACCATGTTTGAACCTTAACACTGTCTAAAAACAGTGCCTGGCAGGGTCGCCATGTGAAGGTAAGACGTGGAGAGGTGTAGACAAATGAAATGCACTTTGAGTAGGTTCGTAGATAACTGCTTTATTGATGGTTTAGACAGGGTTTATATCTATATATATATAAAAATGAAACCCGTTTTCCGTTGTCACGACATAGCATGAAAACGGCTTGACCGATTTGGCTGATTTTTTGTTGTAGTTTTCTAATACTCTGTACAAGGTTCTTATGGAAAAAAATATTCAGAAAGGCGGTACGAAGTTCGCCGGGTCAGCTAGTACATAATAAAAATAGGTCGTTAGTTGTCATAAAGGTAGTAAGTACAGGTGTAGTCCTAGGACAATAAATCTAGTTGTTCTACATAGAAGATTACAAGGTTCTACTGTAACGAGTGACGCACAATTTTTGGTGTGAGCTACATCTGTATGATCTTGATACAATTAATACAAGGATATCACGTATGTTCTTATTTTAACTAGCTCATACACCTCATTTGATTATTCATTATACTGTTCTGTTCTGTTAGTTTGATTAAAGTAATTTTAAGTAAAATCATGTTTTTACTTTTTTTTTAGTTTTAGTGGTTCATAATTCATATTCTTATCAAAATTAAATTGTCGTTATGGAAAATAGATGTTTTAGGTAGTTGTCGATATGGGTAATAGACATTTTAAGAAGTTGTCGCTATGGGAAATAAACGTTTTAGGTAGTTGTCTTTTTGGGAAGTTGTTCTTATGGGAAATAGACATTATGGGGCAATTGTCCTCTTGCCACTGTTGACGCCTTGGCATAGTTGTCCAAATGAACCTGAAGGGTCGTAATTAAGTTCCCTGATGATGTCGTTGTTTAGTGTGTCACTTGAACGTGGTGGGCTGGTCATTCCGAATTCATTTAGTTTTTTTCCTGTGATGGATACAGTGTTGTCTTCAACTTTTGCGAGAGCTTCATTATATACGTGTTCATGTCATGTCCGCGTATGTCCGTTGTAGCCTGTGTAAAATATTTTCCGCTATGTAATCTCTGTATTTATCCCACAAATGCTGTAGATTCGGAAGACCATAGGATGATATTAAAGTTGCGAAAAGATCCCTAATTCTGGCTGGTGATCTGCACTGTATGGCTTCCTCCATTGTTTCCTCCCAATGGCTGTCATTTTCTAGCAGACACAGAGCCTCACATGCCTCTCTTTATGTTGCGCATTCTCCACCATTGACAGTTTTAAGGTCTGTGGCTTGTCGGACCTCGGAAGTGGTGTAGCAGCAAACGCAGACAGAAACATTCAAAATTTGTAACGTGAACGGTGTATATACGACCGAGGGCATCTGATGCCTTGACCCCAGGCCAATTTTATACAGGTGATCCTTGAACGCGGCGTTTCCACTGTCTTCTTGACGCGTTCCAAGTGTAATAGCGGGGGACTTCAACACAGCAAAGTTTTGCAAAAGGGTCGGTCTGACAAAGCTCAAAAAAGGCTGTAAGTGTGGTTTTAGGCGGAGATGAGACTCTATCTTGAAAGTTGTTCTCGTGAAAATAGATGCATTCCCCGATTTCCAAGTGCACGGCTAGATGAGTGACGGTTGGGTGTCTTTCATGCAGGGGTAAGCCAAGGAGCCGCCACGACGCCTCGTTGCTACTAACATAACGTCCTGCCTGAAAACTGAACTTCATTAACAGGCTGCGCCCCATTCTGATTTCTAAGATTAAATATGGCCTGGTCGTTTCCCTTATTTATGTACTTGCATGTATATTTAATCGCCCGGACGGAACTGCAGGCTTCAACATTAATATGCGAATTAAATATTTTACATAGGATGGGGGAATATTGTAGTATGAAACGCAGTTGTGTAACTGTCACTATCATTACGATAGATATCACCAACTGTCTCTCGGACAGCTCTCTCTCTCTCTCTCTTGCTTCACTGTGCATCACGGCGGACACCCATTATTAATATTAATTATAAATAAATTAACAGTGTATGTTTGGTACATAATTAATAAATCCTCCGAAGACTAGAGTTTGTTTTATTAACAAACAACACATGGCGCAGTCGAATCGGTAAGAACCTGCGAAGATTGATCCGGATTACGTTAAACCACGTTTTTCACGGCACTAGCCAACGGCGTCAAGAAGGCCACATGGATAAAGAAGATAAACCAGAGGAAAAAATAAACAACACGGGTGCGGTTGAATATAAAATGCCGCAAGGTATCAACTTAGATGACCTAGAAAATATTTGGCCTCAATGGCAAAGATTCAAATTGTCATTTAAGAACTTCGTGCTAGCCGCAGGTCTAGAAAAGTTATCAGAAGCCAGAAAAGCAGCCATCCTTATCAATTGTTTAGGGCAGCAAATTCAAGAGCTTTACTTCAACGTGCTAAAACTTAATGACAAAGATAAGTTGGATGACATTATCAAGATCTTTGATGATTACTTCAAGCCTAAACAGAATGAAGTAATTAATAGCTATAACTTGAACAAAAGAAACCAAGAAGATGGGGAATCCTTTGATACATACTATACAGTTATTAAAAAACTGGCGGAGAACTGCAATTTTGGTGAACAAAAAGACAGGATGATCCGCGATAAAATTGTCATTGGCATTTAAGACAAAAGAATCCAGTAGAAGCTCCTAGAAGTTAAAGAACTCACATTACAAAAAGCCATCGACATTTGCCGATCTGCGGAGCTAGCCCTCCAGGGAGTTTGTGAAGACCTTGAACTGACCAGAGGTACATGCAATGCGGTATATGAGGGCTGAGCAGCAGGGTCAACATCATTTTAAAGCTAAGTATTTTAGTAACAACAATAAATTGAATCAACCTCACTCTTTAGGTGAAACACAAAATAATAATTTACGCTTTAATAAAGATTTCTATCATTGTAAAAAATGTAACACAGAGCATGGTCCAAGGCAGGGTCCAGCCTATGGAAAGACATGCTCCAAATGCAACCGCGTCAATAATTTCAGTGCAGGTTGTACTTTTGTAAAAAATCGTGTTAATTGCATAAATAACATAGGCAGTGACGAGGCCTGCAATAATGTACAGGACTTGTGACTAGTCCATTCAATTGATTTGGCGAATAAAGAGTGGACGGAAATTTTAAGAGTTGAAAATAAAAATTTTAACTTTGCATGAAGGGCATATTGGTATGTCTAAAATGAAACAGCTTGCTAGAAGATTTTACTATTGGCCTCACATTGATTCACATATTGAAAAAAATGTCAAACGGTGTTTTCCCTGTCAGCCATACCGAAATAATAATATTAAAGAGCCTTTGTTGCCTCATAATATACCAAATTTTCCATTTACAAAGATTGCTACAGACATCATGGAATTTAGGACAAAAAATTATCTCATAGTTTATGACTATTATTCGAAATGGTTAGAGATTAAGTACATACATAATAAGAGTGCCAGATCCATAATATTGACGCTTAAACAGAATTTTTTTTCTAATTTAGGTTTTCCAAGAGAAATTGTTTCAGGTCACGTACCATTCGATTCTAGAGAGTGTAAAGTTTTTGCTCATGAAAATGGATTTAAATTCACATATACAAGCCCCAGGTATGCACAGGCCAACGGAATGGCTGAACGAGGAGTTCAGAGATAGCTAAAAAAAATTTAAATAAATGTCATGAAGATAAAACTGATTATAGAATAGCTTTATTAAATTACAGAACCTCACCTGTGTCTGGTACTAGCTTTTCACCAGCTGAATTAATGTTTAATAGAAATTTACGAACTAAATTAATTGTAAACACGCAGTACCTACAGCCAAAGATAAACATTAATGTAAATGAACAATTTGATAAAATAAGAAAGAAATACTAAGAACTATAATAAAACTAGTAGAACTAAAAACCCATTTCATGTCGGCCAAATTAAGTATATGGTTTAAGAAAGACCCAAGTAAACATATATGGTTGGAAGGAAAAATTGTAAGTTATAATGGGAATAGAGCCTATATTGTATCAGAGAAGAACAATGTCATTTACAACCGAACCTTCTTTCATATAAGACCTCCTTAGCTGGGCTTGGTGCTTCATTGGACTTGATGGACAGCTTCACCGCCACTGGTCGAATGTGTGGTTATTAGTGTTAGTTACATATATGTCTTGTATTAATAATCATTTGTGATTTTACAGTATTATGTAATGTAGTTACTAAGTAAATTCTTTGTAAAAGGGGATGAAGAACATATGCCTTTATTTTATAGGTATATAAAAAGTTTGCATAATTACTCAATAGCTAGGTAATAATAACTTGCTATACTTAAGTGAATTTAAAGATCGAATAAGGAAATATATTTTGTATGACTAGTAAATAGACAACTTGTCATATTTAGACTGTTTTGTTTAATTGTTGAACTGTTTAAAAATTGTTGATTTTGTTAAATAAACTTTTGGAAAGGAGATGATGTATTGTAATATGAAACGCAGTTGTGTAACTGTCACTGTCATTACGATAGATATCACCAACTGTCACTCGGACAGCTCTCTCTCTTGTTCGATTGAGCATCACGGCGGACACTGATTATTTATATTAATTATAAATAAATTAACAGTGTATGTTTTGCACATAATTAATAAATCCTCCGAAGACTAGAGTTAGAGTTTTATTAACAAACAACACAGGTACCACCCAGCTATTATCTAGATTTTCGAACACACCGCTGCGAACTTGTACAGTAACAAACCACCCGCCATCTTCGGGAGCCCTGCGTCTATACAACGGGTAGCCTTAATCGTTATTTTATTTATTTATTTTATTTTATTTATGTGAAGTACGAGTAGCCATTCTATGGAATACATGTAGCATTGTACGTCGCCGAATATTTTTTCTATAATCTTTACTGCCACTAACTTCTGAACCTTCGATCGAAACACTCGGGCGGTTAGACTATGTCTGTCAGTAGCTCTTTGTCCGGGTATTAATTCTTCTGTTATTTTTTCCAGGAAGGGTTGCACGTAAAAGTAACAAAAAGATCTGGTCGGCCGTATGTTCTTACGTAGGCGAATGCGTCTTGTGTGTACTCGTGCAGGTAGCGGGGGCTGTTCACAAATGAAGACGGGAGAATCACCATTTTGCCCAAGTCCCTTGGATTTACATTGGCATTGTTACTGACAGCATCTTGCAAGTGAATGTAATTCTCTACTTGGGAGTTTTTGTTAATTAAGGGAAATGAAGCGGAGTCGTTCACTTTCAACTTTGACGTACATGTCTACTAATAAAAATTAATTGAGTAGTTGTCTGCATGGCGAGAGAATGTTAAAATCATTTCGTTGGACCATCATGTAATTGTGATATCGTGTAATACGTAGGTAGATCAAAATACTCATTTGTACATTGTCAACGTCAGTCGCTAAATAAATGATTTGAGATGCAGACGTTGTTCTTGTTCCTCCGGCATATCCCTTAATGTCGACGAGATTCTAGAACCAAACGCGTGCAACCATGTCCATCGGAAAGATTGCGGAGTTCAAGGTACAGCAAGATGATTGGCGGCTGTACGTAGAGCGGCTGGAACAGTATTTTATCGTGATCAAGATTGCCGCGGATGTTCAAGTACCGACTTTAATAACGAGTCATGGGGACGGGCAGTTGAACTTCTTGTGAATTTGTGTACCCCAGATAAGCCAAAGACGAAAACTTTTGCCCAACTAACCAGTGTTATGGAGAAGCACAGAAGACAAAGGAACGATGGAGCCTAACCCGGCCGCCTAACACAGATGTGGGCCTTTAGCGTGACGCACCACAACCGGACGAGTCGATAACGGGAATTTGATTGAGATTTACCAAAATATAACCAAAAGCGATGATAAACAACAGGAAAGTTTTAAGTAGGAGGACGATGGGTAGAGTAATGCCGGAAGGAATTTACGCAACGAGAAATTTGACCATAAAAGATGGAGATAACAAGAACAAAAGCTACGCCATCGACAGAATCCTCCAACGATGCCAACACATAATCAAGACCATCAACCTGAAAAGAGAGACCGAATAGAAGAAGTATAAGGAGGAAAGCCCGCAGTGCCATTAGGAAAGCAGCAAGAAGAGGACATAACAAAGGCCTGGAAGGTCATGTCCCAGCATCTACTTTATTGCAGCATATCCTTTCCCCAAGTATATATTACACACCAAGTATAGTATCTATATCCCAAACACTAGCTTGACGCGAGTACTCGGCTGGTTCAAATTTCCCGTCATTCCGTAATTCCCAGGCTGCACCACCTACACATCCGTCCGTATCTACGTTTCCCAACCGGTTCCTCGAGTCTGAGCTAGCTAGCTTCAGGGCGGACTGACGAAGCCGTACATGATGAGGAAGAGCCAGTACCACCCCGTACCCACTTGGACTCGATGATCGTGCGGATGCGTCCCTTCGAACTGGAACTCAGCTCTGCACTCTTGCAGCTTAACCGCTGGCTGGGCGGGAACAGAACAGAACAGAACAGATTGAGCTAGAATATTTTTAGGCAGGTAACTTTAAGTACAACTAAATTTGTAAATTTATTTTTATGACAAATAAAATCTTGTGTCTCATAAAGTCGTTTTAATTCCAGCCAAATAGCTCACATCCTCCTCGCTACTTCTTAAAGGGTGCGAGGATATTTTATTATATATAAGCAATTTATTTTTATTTTTTTTTTGTCAGGGGGGAACTTTCCGGGTTTTCCTTTATACACCATTTACCCCCCATGACAGTTTTTATGTAACATGGAAATGATCTAGCATAATTCGTCTTACTACTTACTTATTATTATATTATCATATTCGTATTACTACTTCTTGTGCTGAAGTAAAAAAAATATATAAAACTGCTTTTCAGTTTATAATTCGCCGCGTGTGGATAACTACCTTATAATTATCTTGAGGCATGTGTTCTAATGCTGTCTTATACGTTTTTATCAATAGGTTATGCTTATGTAACATTCTTTGTATTTTTAATACAGTATCTCTTTCAACACCTTGAATAAATTGGCAGCGGTGGTTTACCTCACATTCTTCGTCATTCATAAAATAAACTTGTGCTGTTTATTGTCTGCCGGAAAAAATGAACCTATTCTGTGATAAACCTGGCCCGAGCATTATTATCTCCCTATCGACTCCAAAAGACGTAATTTGGAAACACGAATTGATCTTCTTATCCTGTTTAAAAAGCGCCGCGATTCATCAGTGTCACATGAGAATAGAGTTTTGAGAGGCTCCTTTGGCTCACCGAGTAATGGAAGGGAAACTTCCTTTGGAACAGCACATACCTGCAGTCTCATCTTTCCATTTTCGTGCATTGCAAAATCGACACGCCTTGTCCATGGGCCCGATAATTATGAGTCTGTGATCCTTGTTGTTAATTGAGAGAAATGCTGCATTATTAAACACAGACCAAGTATTCCAAAGTAAAGTAAGTTCCATGAGTCCACGACGCTCCGTTTGCAACTCCGCATTTTCGTTTCTTCGAGCCTGTGCCTGTTCAAGGGTTTCGGCAGATCTCAAAGTGGCTTGGCGCTCGGCTTGTTCATCTAGACGGAGTTGAGTTAGTTCTGGCGTTTCGGCAGCTCTCAAATCGCTTGACGCTCATTTTGCCTGCCCAGGCGGAGTCTGGTTTGGGCAGCAGTTTCAGATTCTGCGGCTCTTAAAGCGGCTTGACGCATGGCCTGTTCTTCAAACCTTTGTTGAGTCTGAGCAGTTGATTCAGCGGCTCTTAAAGCGGCTTGACGCTGTACTTATTCTTGTCTTCTTACTTCCGAATCGTAAGATGACTCTTGAGCTCGAGCAACTCTTTTTGCGCGAGCTTGAGACGATACCTTGGAAAGGTTAGACTTGCGTTTGCGAGTCATTTTCGAGGTAAAAAAAAAACTATAAATAAAAATATAACAAAACAAATAAACGAAAAACCAACGCGACAAATCCTAATCGAAATGCAAATCAATACCAAGACAAGCGAATCAATCCTGACAATATAATATCAAAGACAAATCCTAAACAACAAAACCAAATCGCAAAGCAAATCAGAGGGAATCAAAAGCAGAAACAGTCAAATTAAAAGCAGAAATAACGAAAATGTTATACAAGTGATGAGCCGAGTAACAACGCGCCTTAAGATAAGAAAGAAAAACGCAACGATAGCGCGTTCCAGTTTTATTTTTTGTTGTTTTTTTTTTTTTTATAAAATAATGTTATTATCAATCCTACAACAAACTACATTCAACTAACTATATGCCAAAAATCAAGTCGGTTCGTTGCTTTATTATTAGGTTATATGGCCGATATTTGGTGTACACATACAAATATTCCAGTAATCTCCCTTGAGAACTGGTTGCTTTTTAGGACCAAAAGAGGAGAGTAACATAGGCATGTTACTCTCCATCCTTTCAACTAACGCTATGCCAAAAATGCGTAAAGGAAGGACAAACAAACAAACACACTTTCACATTTATAATATTATTAGTATGGATTATAAGTATATAAGTATGGATTTCAGTCTCTCTCTGTACTGACATGCAGTATGCTCTCCAGCTATAAGAGCATATTGCGTGTGATATCGGAGCAGCCGCTGTCTGTAGTAGTACACATTATGGCAATACGCACCCCGACCACGGGCGCGACCTCGACCTTGACCTTTTCTTACGTAAGTAGAAAGAGGCAGATAATCTAAAACAATGACATATGTATCTGAGAATACTGAAAAAAATAATTTGTTTGAAACTTTCTACACATAACTCGATTAGACAGGAATATGTTTACTCACCATTAGAATCGCTGCGAGTACATTCATCATCATCACTAGAAAAATCACTTTCTCGTCTAACTGCATTGTAATCGTATTTTGCAATTCGATTCTGATAGTGAAGACAGTCTTCACTATCAGAATCGAATTGCAAAATACGTCTTTCTTCTTCAGTATGTTCACAATCTGATTGGTCTTCCGGTATAATTTGCTGCAGCTCAAGTATTTCTGGATCGCGAAGAGAATGGTACCTTAACATGAATCACACTCTAAAATAAAATGGAATAAAATAAAAGGGAACAATTTTACGTCGTGACTATGCCAAGAACTAAACGAAATGACAATACAAATACGTTGTTTCAACTACCCACAATCGCATTTGTAAACATTGCGGTCAAATGACCAATGTGGACTTTCTAGGTATTAGGTCGATTTGTATAAACATTAATTTAGCTTTCCTTATAAACAGTTCAAGCAACGGTACACAAAGTCAAATTATTAAAAGTCATAAAACAAAAATAACGACGATGTCTTGGTTCTGGGTATAGGTCAGATCAAAATGAAATTGTTGTCATTTTACCGCTGTGGTCTTCCTAGTGTTAAATCTTGGTGAAAATCAAGTGTGAGTGTTTGTCTAAGGTGTGTGTTGTCGAAGCATGTTATATCAGACTGGTGTTTTTCGAATATATGTTCTGTCGAAGCAGTGGATGGTCGAACTATTTTGTTTTTCGAAATTCACTCTGTAATAATTAGCTGTCAAAATTCTGAATAACACTCACAGCAGGTTTTATATACATAAAAATGTACCATAATAGTTGGCACAACTAGTCTTATTGAGCTTTTGCTTCTTCCTTTTTTGAGAGATAATTTCAGTTTCACAATTAATTGAAAAAATAATTCCAGAGTAAGCAAATTGTGGCCATAAGACTTACCCTCACCTTTGAAAAAATCGGATATTTATTTGATGTGTTTTTTTTCTCTATTTTATTATAACAATTAAATTACTCTGCTACTAATCACAGAAGTTGGCATGAAGCTTCTTCTTTCACGTCCAGTGTTGGTGATTAAATTGAATTCTAGTGCCTATAAAACTGAGGCATCGTTTTTAAAACCAGACTGTATCTGTATGTCGAAGATAAAAATACTAAACGTAAAATCTGAATCGAATATAGTGGCAACGCTAAGTGTCATTTCCCCAAGGTTTCCGTGCAAATTTAATGCTTAGTACAGATCGCGCCAAACTTCTAGTTCGCTCTGAAGTTGCTTCGCGCAGATGTACAGTCGGGGTCATAATACGTATTTAGTTTTTGATTTTTTTTAGCTAATTTACTGGCCCGAGCATTATTATCTCCCTATCGACTCCAAAAGACGTAATTTGGAAACACGAATTGATCTTCTTATCCTGTTTAAAAAGCGCCGCGATTCATCAGTGTCACATGAGAATAGAGTTTTGAGAGGCTCCTTTGGCTCACCGAGTAATGGAAGGGAAACTTCCTTTGGAACAGCACATGCCTGCAGTCTCATCTTTCCATTTTCGTGCATTGCAAAATCGACACGCCTTGTCCATGGGCCCGATAATTATGAGTCTGTGATCCTTGTTGTTAATTGAGAGAAATGCTGCATTATTAAACACAGACCAAGTATTCCAAAGTAAAGTAAGTTCCATGAGTCCACGACGCTCCGTTTGCAACTCCGCATTTTCGTTTCTTCGAGCCTGTGCCTGTTCAAGGGTTTCGGCAGATCTCAAAGTGGCTTGGCGCTCGGCTTGTTCATCTAGACGGAGTTGAGTTAGTTCTGGCGTTTCGGCAGCTCTCAAATCGCTTGACGCTCATTTTGCCTGCCCAGGCGGAGTCTGGTTTGGGCAGCAGTTTCAGATTCTGCGGCTCTTAAAGCGGCTTGACGCATGGCCTGTTCTTCAAACCTTTGTTGAGTCTGAGCAGTTGATTCAGCGGCTCTTAAAGCGGCTTGACGCTGTACTTATTCTTGTCTTCTTACTTCCGAATCGTAAGATGACTCTTGAGCTCGAGCAACTCTTTTTGCGCGAGCTTGAGACGATACCTTGGAAAGGTTAGACTTGCGTTTGCGAGTCATTTTCGAGGTAAAAAAAAAACTATAAATAAAAATATAACAAAACAAATAAACGAAAAACCAACGCGACAAATCCTAATCGAAATGCAAATCAATACCAAGACAAGCGAATCAATCCTGACAATATAATATCAAAGACAAATCCTAAACAACAAAACCAAATCGCAAAGCAAATCAGAGGGAATCAAAAGCAGAAACAGTCAAATTAAAAGCAGAAATAACGAAAATGTTATACAAGTGATGAGCCGAGTAACAACGCGCCTTAAGATAAGAAAGAAAAACGCAACGATAGCGCGTTCCAGTTTTATTTTTTGTTGTTTTTTTTTTTTTTATAAAATAATGTTATTATCAATCCTACAACAAACTACATTCAACTAACTATATGCCAAAAATCAAGTCGGTTCGTTGCTTTATTATTAGGTTATATGGCCGATATTTGGTGTACACATACAAATATTCCAGTAATCTCCCTTGAGAACTGGTTGCTTTTTAGGACCAAAAGAGGAGAGTAACATAGGCATGTTACTCTCCATCCTTTCAACTAACGCTATGCCAAAAATGCGTAAAGGAAGGACAAACAAACAAACACACTTTCACATTTATAATATTATTAGTATGGATTATAAGTATATAAGTATGGATTTCAGTCTCTCTCTGTACTGACATGCAGTATGCTCTCCAGCTATAAGAGCATATTGCGTGTGATATCGGAGCAGCCGCTGTCTGTAGTAGTACACATTATGGCAATACGCACCCCGACCACGGGCGCGACCTCGACCTTGACCTTTTCTTACGTAAGTAGAAAGAGGCAGATAATCTAAAACAATGACATATGTATCTGAGAATACTGAAAAAAATAATTTGTTTGAAACTTTCTACACATAACTCGATTAGACAGGAATATGTTTACTCACCATTAGAATCGCTGCGAGTACATTCATCATCATCACTAGAAAAATCACTTTCTCGTCTAACTGCATTGTAATCGTATTTTGCAATTCGATTCTGATAGTGAAGACAGTCTTCACTATCAGAATCGAATTGCAAAATACGTCTTTCTTCTTCAGTATGTTCACAATCTGATTGGTCTTCCGGTATAATTTGCTGCAGCTCAAGTATTTCTGGATCGCGAAGAGAATGGTACCTTAACATGAATCACACTCTAAAATAAAATGGAATAAAATAAAAGGGAACAATTTTACGTCGTGACTATGCCAAGAACTAAACGAAATGACAATACAAATACGTTGTTTCAACTACCCACAATCGCATTTGTAAACATTGCGGTCAAATGACCAATGTGGACTTTCTAGGTATTAGGTCGATTTGTATAAACATTAATTTAGCTTTCCTTATAAACAGTTCAAGCAACGGTACACAAAGTCAAATTATTAAAAGTCATAAAACAAAAATAACGACGATGTCTTGGTTCTGGGTATAGGTCAGATCAAAAATGAAATTGTTGTCATTTTACCGCTGTGGTCTTCCTAGTGTTAAATCTTGGTGAAAATCAAGTGTGAGTGTTTGTCTAAGGTGTGTGTTGTCGAAGCATGTTATATCAGACTGGTGTTTTTCGAATATATGTTCTGTCGAAGCAGTGGATGGTCGAACTATTTTGTTTTTCGAAATTCACTCTGTAATAATTAGCTGTCAAAATTCTGAATTTATTTATTTATTTATTTATTTATTTATTTATTCCATAACAAATACATTGTGTCGGAAACAAGAAATTAACAGTATAATCACAATTAACATAAAATTAAAAACTAAAATAAACAATTCATTACATAGTTTTAAACCCACAAATTATAATAAGAACGTCAAATTTATGTATTTAATTAATCATCATTATGTCAAAACGTCCAAATTAAATTTAAAAGTCATAATTCCAGAACTTCATTTATAATAATCATCAACAGAGTAGAAAGCTTTTTCTAAAAGGTACAACTTAAATTTTTTTTTAAAGGGATTAAGTCCCAACGTATCCTTGATATATTTTGGTAATTTATTGTAAGCCTTATATGCCTGGTACTGAGCACTATGTTTCATAACTTCTATTTGGGGCGTGATATCATTGTTGAGATGCTGTCTCCTAGTTCCTTCTCGTAACTGTTTCTCATCATCTGTTTCTAATGTTGGCAAACGTTTCTTGAGGTCTGTCAGAAGGACAAATAAATATAAACAAGGAATGGTCAAAATTCCTAGATTAGTAAAGTGCTCCTTACACGACTCCCAGGGTGGAATACCTACCATGGTACGAATAGCTCTCTTTTGTAGAACAAACGCTCTGAGTTGGTTATACTGATAACTGTTACCCCAAAGTTTAATACTATATCTAAATTTTGATTCCACAAGAGCATGATACACCTTTTTTAGATGAAGTAATGAAATTTCATTTCGAAGAGTTCTTATGGCATAACAAGCCGATGAGATTGAGTCCTCCAGTGCTCCGAGCTCCTTCTTCCAATTCAGAAAATTGTCAATATGTATACCTAAAAATTTTGTGTCATTTACTATGTCAACTTTGTCTCCATTTAATTCAATGTCAAGTGTTTCGCGATTCCGTGATGTCGATTTGAAAAGAATAACTTTAGTCTTATTAGTATTCAGTTTTAATTTATTGGCACTAAACCACTTGATAAATGCATTTAGAATTATATTAATTTTATCATTAAGATTAGTAGTATTAGTATCCGAAATTACGGCATTTGTGTCATCAGCAAATAGGACCATTTTTATATCAGGATGCAGTTTCTGTATGTATGTTACCAAGTCATTAGTAAAAATAAGAAAGAGGATAGGTCCCAAGGTCGACCCTTGTGGTACTCCCTTCCTTACTGCCAATGACTTAGATCTGACTTTAAGTTCACTGTTGTTATCATTAATTGATTTTAGTTCTACAAACTGTTTGCGATTTTCAAAGAAAGATTTGAACAAAAGAAGTATGTCGCTACGTATTCCGTAATGCTCCAGTTTTATTAACAGAGCATCTTGGTCAACCAAATCGAAAGCCGAACTTAGGTCAAGGAAGAGACTAGCAACTTTTATTTTATCATTTAAATTACTCACTATTGTGTCGATTAGTGCGTCTATGGCATCCCTAGTGCCTTTATTCTTCCTATATCCATATTGGTCTTCGACTAATATGCTATTCTTCTCTAGATGCTCCTGTAACCTATTCTTAATTAATATTTCGAAGATCCTAGAAAAAACTGAAAGAACCGAAATAGGCCTGAAATTATTAGGATCCTTTTTTGATCCCTTTTTGTGTATAGGTACCACCCTTGCAATTTTTAATTGGTCTGGGAAGACATGTTTCTCTACACACAAGTTAAAAAAGTGTGTCAAAGGGAATGCTAGAATATCAATGTTATCCTTGATTAGTTTAGTTGGTATTTCATCATACCCGCAGGATTTATTATTGTCCATTGTTTGCAAAATTTTTCTAATTTCTTGGGGTGTAACATTTTTCCAAGTCATATCGTTCTTGACTCTTTCTACATTTTCTCTCAACAAACCTATGGGATCATCATGCACATTTGGAGGGGAGGATCTTTCAGAAAAGTGATTGCATAACAAATCTGCCACTTCCTGTTGATTATTAATTATTTGTCCACGCATTTGAAGAAAAATTTTATTACAATCTCTTTTACTTTTTTTCTGTCTATGTCTATTTATTACTTTCCATATACCTTTATTTAAATTCTTTGCGTTATCTATATCTAGATTAACTGCATTTTTTTTCGCATTCCTAATTACTCGCCTATAGATACTTATATATGTAGATTTATAGTTATGAACAGATTCATGGCATTCGGTCTTATTAAAATTACATAAAAATCGTTTTGTTTTACTAGCTACTCTTATTCCTTTAGTGATCCACGAGGACTTATTTCTTTGCCTGTAATATACCTTTACCTTCTTTTTTTTAAAACAATGATTAAAAATATTTTTAAATCTCTTAAGAAAGTCATTTAATCCCATATTAAACCAGTTGATCTTTATTACTTCTTCTCGAAATAATAGATTATTTTTTTCATTATAAGATCTCCTTTCTGTATAATAATAGTGTCTCCTATTTCTATGTGCAAATTCCTTTTCCAACAACAATTTAGTAAAAATAGCAGCATGACCATCTGCCAAGTTGTTATGATCCACTTTGCTGTCCACAGTCTGCTCCTCTGGCAAATTTGTCAGAAAATTGTCCAAGCAAGAAAAGCCTCGAGAGAAAGTATATTCATGAATGAGAGTTCTAAAACTATAACTTTTTAACAAATTAAGAAAATCATTTTTTTTGCTATCATCCCTAAGTATATTGACATTAAAGTCCCCGCATATAATACATTTCTTGTCAAAATTGCAGTCCAATAATTTTTCTAGACATTGCATGAACATGTCAAAATTACTCATCACAGGATTTCGATACACACAAAATAAATTAAGATTTGTTTCATTATCCTTTATACCGCATACTTCAAAGGCCTCGCTTTTGTACAAGGTCTTGCAAAATGGTATATCTTTATATTCCCTATTTTCCCGCGCTAATATAAGAGCCCCCCCTTTCTTTTTTTTTGGCCTTACATTGTATGATACCATTTGATATTTATCCATATTAAATAGTGGGGCTGACTTTTTATTGAGACAATGTTCTGTAATACATACATAGTGTTGTTCCATGTTCAAGGAATCCAAATATAATTCAAATTCATACTTTTTACTATTTATCCCATTCAGATTTTGGTGAAATATATTCAAACTTACACTAGACTTCCCATCACAGTAATTGGTCACGAAAAAGTTTGTTTTTATCTATATTATTGTCTATATTATTGTCTGTTTGAGTAGACCTGTCTAAACCTAAACCCACTAAGGAACATTCTGTTTGTGTACTTACACTGTGTTCGGTATATATCAACTTTTTAATTGAATTAAGATATGTATTATTCTTATATGTCAAGTAATTGTTTCTATATTTTATTTGTAATATCTGTCTTAATATGAACCTACATGCATGTAATTTGTCAAAATAGAGGTTCTCTGTGTGTCTGTCTACTAAATTAACTAAATAAGCATTATTAAAATTATAACATAACTTTTTATACATATTGTTAAGTTTTGAAACATTTAGATAATCATTCTTGACAACTTCACCAACCAGTATATTCGTCCCTATGATACTATGTAAATTACAGTAAAGGTAAGACTGAGTTTGCAAAGGATTTTTGTCATGAGTGCCTGTCAATATGATTAAAAAGTCTTCATTGGTGAAATCATCACAGAATAGTCTACATGAGCTTACTATTTCTTGAGTGGTGGCATAGGGTTTAATAATAGACGTTACCAAGAAGTTCGTTCCCAAAAGATTTTGCAATATTTGTCGCATACCTTTGCCCCTTTCGTCTGAAATTATCATAACTTTGTGACGAATTGCCGGTGTTCTTTTTGTTACCATCAGATTTGATTTATCAACATATTTTTCACTAGTTTGGCAAATATCTTGCTTCTTGCTATTTGTTTGTTTATTGACTAAATGCACTTGCTGTCTACTGTCACTGTCAATGTCATTTCCGTTGACTGCACGATCCATATTTGTTACTTTACTGTTATTGCCATCTGTCGGCGGTAAAGCAAAATGTGAATAACTTAGATCAAATTGCTTATCAATGCTCAAGCGAGGTTTCTGCTTCTGAGTTTTTTTAGTCGAACCACAAATTTCCAAAAGTTGGGTAATTTTTTGATCTTTGTTTGATAGTATTTTCCTCAACTTTGTATTTTCTAAATTAATATTATCTATTTCCATGTTAGCTGATTCTAGTTTTTTTTTTAGATCTTGTATAGTACTCTTCATGTCCTTGATTTTTTGGGTATCATAAGCTCTGAGGTCTGGTATACTCCTCGTCCGAGTGATTTGTTCCTCTGGTGATGAAAGTGACTCATTTCGTATGTCGTCGTCCCTCGAAGATAATGAATCAAATGAATTTTCAGTCGATATATTTACTCTGTATTTCGTGCGATTAGTAATATTCCTATGTTCGGATGTATTTAGTGTCTCTGAGACTAAAGTTAGTTGGTCATTTGTGGTGGTATGTCCACTGTTTTCTTGTGTATCTTTACCCACAGCTGTCTCCGTAGGTTTAGTTTTCTCTAAGGTCATAGATGTTGGACTTCTCTCAGTGTTTATTGATATATCCGAATTTGTGCATTCTGTGTCAATCTCAACTATTTTTTTATTTATAGTTTGGTTGCTCTTGTTACAATTACAGTTCCTACATTTCCAGTTTACTTTCTGTGCATGTGACATAATTAAATATCGTTTTTCAGTATTAGAGCAACTAAGATCATAGTGTTGTTTACAGCAAAAACATGTAAGAAATTGTTTGCCCTTAATTTTTTGTTTACATTTTTTGCATGACTTCTCCATTTTTTTTTTACTTAAGTGCCATCTACAATAGTCTTGTAATACTATAATCACAGTTCATTTGCTTTTCGTATTTTTAAAACGAAGGATCAACCGTTTACGTACAGTTTTTGCCAATCGCCACTAGATGGCGGTATGTTCTTAGTAGTAGTGTAATTTATTGAGAGTTCAAAGTTCAAACACTGTGTTTCAAAATAAATCCGTTTGCTTCAATTTAAAAATGCTGTATTTCGCCTTTATTATAATTGTTTTGTTTTGTTTTTTCACTCTTTTTTCACTTTTTGTAGTTCTGATGTAAACTAATTGTACAAAAGTGCATTATTCATAATATTGTCACTATAATCACAACGAAGTCGTAAGATTGTTCTATACTTAGTTTTTATTATTATTTTTACTTCAGTGTTCTTTAAAATAACACACACTTATAGTTTACCACTCATTGTATAGAAAAAGACAGTCGTTTCACTATTTTGTACACTTTTACTATTTTATTTACTTTTTCACACGGAGCTCAATGTTTACGTGCCAGTGGCGCTGGCGTCAATTCACTGACTACTACACTGAATAACACTCACAGCAGGTTTTATATACATAAAAATGTACCATAATAGTTGGCACAACTAGTCTTATTGAGCTTTTGCTTCTTCCTTTTTGAGAGATAATTTCAGTTTCACAATTAATTGAAAAAATAATTCCAGAGTAAGCAAATTGTGGCCATAAGACTTACCCTCACCTTTGAAAAAATCGGATATTTATTTGATGTGTTTTTTTTCTCTATTTTATTATAACAATTAAATTACTCTGCTACTAATCACAGAAGTTGGCATGAAGCTTCTTCTTTCACGTCCAGTGTTGGTGATTAAATTGAATTCTAGTGCCTATAAAACTGGGGCATCGTTTTTAAAACCAGACTGTATCTGTATGTCGAAGATACTAAACGTAAAAGCATTAAATTTGCACGGAAACCTTGGGGAAATGACACTTAGCGTTGCCACTCACTATATTCGATTCAGATTTTACGTTTAGTATTTTTATCTTCGACATACAGATACAGTCTGGTTTTAAAAACGATGCCCCAGTTTTATAGGCACTAGAATTCAATTTAATCACCAACACTGGACATGAAAGAAGAAGCTTCATGCCAACTTCTGTGATTAGTAGCAGAGTAATTTAATTGTTATAATAAAATAGAGAAAAAAAACACATCAAATAAATATCCGATTTTTTCAAAGGTGAGGGTAAGTCTTATGGCCACAATTTGCTTACTCTGGAATTTATTTTTTCAATTAATTGTGAAACTGAAATTATCTCTCAAAAAAGGAATAAGCAAAAGCTCAATAAGACTAGTTGTGCCAATTATTATGGTACATTTTTATGTATATAAAACCTGCTGTGAGTGTTATTCAGAATTAGTTAGGTTAGGTTAGGTAGGTTAGGTTAGGTTAGGTTAGGTTAGGTTAGGTTAGGTTGGGGTGCTAAGTGCAGGAAACCTCCTCGAGTGCCCAGTCACTTGAAAGCTTTGCGTTCTCGCTTGATCCAAACGGATCCGGTGAGAGAGCGGGTTGACAAGTGATTTGGGACGGTGCACCCTGGGCGGCAGTTAATAACTCCCTGATATTCGGGGTCTTATTGACTGTCGGCCAATGTCCTGCTAACTGTGGGGCACTCCCCCCATCTTTTAGTAGATGGTGAGCGGATGCCCCACCCCGAGGTGGGGGCCTCCTTCTGTGGAATAATTACTTCACAGAGGGAGGCCATCGTTAGGGAGAGCTGGGCTCTTGCCCAGCGCATTGGTTGGGGCCGAAAGGCCAGGCTGGAGGGCGTCGTGGTAGAATGCTAACGCGACCCCATGGCGCCCTCAACGGCCAAGTGCGAAAACGCCGGAGGGGTTTTAGTGGGTAGTCTGGGCTGACTAGCAGCTCAGGAGTCCCACACTCTGTGCGTAAATGCATTTCCCCTCCGTTAACAAAAAAAAAAAAAAAAAAAAAAAGGTTAGGTTAGGTTGGGGTGCTAAGTGCAGGAAACCTCCTCGAGTGCCCAGTCACTTGAAAGCTTTGCGTTCTCGCTTGATCCAAACGGATCCGGTGAGAGAGCGGGTTGACAAGTGATTTGGGACGGTGCACCCTGGGCGGCAGTTAATAACTCCCTGATATTCGGGGTCTTATTGACTGTCGGCCAATGTCCTGCTAACTGTGGGGCACTCCCCCCATCTTTTAGTAGATGGTGAGCGGATGCCCCACCCCGAGGTGGGGGCCTCCTTCTGTGGAATAATTACTTCACAGAGGGAGGCCATCGTTAGGGAGAGCTGGGCTCTTGCCCAGCGCATTGGTTGGGGCCGAAAGGCCAGGCTGGAGGGCGTCGTGGTAGAATGCTAACGCGACCCCATGGCGCCCTCAACGGCCAAGTGCGAAAACGCCGGAGGGGTTTTAGTGGGTAGTCTGGGCTGACTAGCAGCTCAGGAGTCCCACACTCTGTGCGTAAATGCATTTCCCCTCCGTTAACAAAAAAAAAAAAAAAAAAAAAAAGGTTAGGTTAGGTTGGGGTGCTAAGTGCAGGAAACCTCCTCGAGTGCCCAGTCACTTGAAAACTTTGCGTTCTCGCTTGATCCAAACGGATCCGGTGAGAGAGCAGGTTGACAAGTGATTTGGGACGGTGCACCCTGGGCGGCAGTTAATAACTCCCTGATATTCGGGGTCTTATTGACTGTCGGCCAATGTCCTGCTAACTGTGGGGCACTCCCCCCATCTTTTAGTAGATGGTGAGCGGATGCCCCACCCCGAGGTGGGGGCCTCCTTCTGTGGAATATTTATTTCACAGAGGGAGGCCATCGTTAGGGAGCGCTGGGCTCTTGCCCAGCGCACTGGACGGGGCCGAAAGGCCAGGCTGGAGGGCGTCGTGGTAGAATGCTAACGCGACCCCATGGCGCCCTCAACGGCCAAGTGCGGAAACGCCGGAGGGGTTTTAGTGGGTAGTCTGGGCTGACTAGCAGCTCAGGAGTCCCACACTTTGTGCGTAAATGCATTTCCCCTCCGTTACCAAAAAAAAAAAAAAAAAAGGTTAGGTTAGGTTAGGTTAGGTTAGGTTAGGTTAGGTTAGGTTGGGGTGCTAAGTGCAGGAAACCTCCTCGAGTGCCCAGTCACTTGAAAACTTTGCGTTCTCACTTGATCCAAACGGATCCGGTGAGAGAGCGGGTTGACAAGTGAATTGGGACGGTGCACCCTGGGCGGCAGTTAATAACTCCCTGATATTCGGGGTCTTATTGACTGTCGGCCAATGTCCTGCAAACTGTGGGGCACTCCCCCCATCTTTTAGTAGATGGTGAGCGGATGCCCCACCCCGAGGTGGGGGCCTCCTTCTGTGGAATAATTATTACACATATTTAATACGTGAAACTTTTGCTGTATTTCACTAGGCTGGAAGTTAAACAAAACAAAGTGTTCATAAACTATGAGTACCGATAGTGTAACAGACGGCAACGTTATTATTAAAAAAATCATATAAACTAAATCTTATCTAAAAATAAAAACTAACATTAAAAACCTAAAAACTATAAATATAAATTACACATATTTAATACGTGAAACTTTTGCTGTTTATGCTAAGAGATCCCTTCCTGGGATAAGTCCGCCATTGTCTTCTGATTTTAATAAAGTTCTATTTACTATGTATTTTAAAGCAATAAAGATATTACAAACAAACAAACTTTATCAACAGGTTCAAGAATGTATTTTTGTGAAGATCATTCTGATTAAGTATTTCACACAATACAATCTATTACTTAATTCGAGCAAACTAGATGTGTTTTGTAGAATCCCTATTTTCTAAATAATAAATACATGAGTTCAGGTTAAGTTGTTTCACTTTTAGGAGTGAACGTTTCATTTTAGTTTTCTAATTAATGTTACAAACATACTCTTTTTATTATTCTAGTTGCCAAATGATATGACTAATTATATGGAGTATCATATGAAGGGAACAGTAAAATAGTAAACAGTATCTTGCAAAATGTACGTCACAACATTAAGTTCTTGTGTACCGAACTGAAATATCACATAGCATTTAAGCTTATAATAAATATTTTATAGAGTCTGGCAAATAAAAGCTGAACCTAGCAAAAGGCGGCAAATTTAAAAATTATGAACAAGGTAACACCGACTATAGTAGGAAAAAAATGATTTGATACATTTCAAAATTTAAATATCCATATATGTATACACTTTTTATATAAAAAAAACTATTTAGTTGTTTTGCCGCCGCGACTATATACTGCGTGTAATATAGCCTTAGTATGACATCCGCCAATAGTGTAGCTTCCTAACAGTAAAAGATTTTTCAAATTAGTTCGGTAGTTTCGGAGTCTATTCGATGCAAACAATCATCTTGGTAATCATTCTAATACCACTAATATGGCAGTCATTTACCTATATATATACTATACTTATATGCTATAGCTTGCACCCGTGGCTCAGTTGGTGAGTTCGGAGCTCAGGGTCTTACACCGGTACATATAAATAAAGCAGTAAGAATTAATCGTTTTGAGGATCATGGATGGTATATTTAAAAACGAAAATTAAAAGAAAGACATTTATAATTCCTCATAATCAAAGTCTGATTCCAGATACTTCACACCCATCATTTCATCTGAATCGGAAGAGCTGGATTCATCACTCGAATCTGTTACATTAATAATAAAACTCTCCATCTCTGCTAAAATTCCGTCCTTTTCTTTATATTTATCTTCAAGGTGAATAACATGGTTAACCATTTTGTTTCAAAATTTATCAAAATGTTTATTTTGCGTGAGATACTTTCCTGATTCAATTCCTTTATTTTCTTCAAATTCTTCAAAGCATCACTAGCTCCTTCGTGACTTGAATTATTTTCTGTAAAAATTATAACATTGCGGTAAATAAGTACTCGCTCCTTTGATAATAATTAATTTTTAAATGACAAGTACCAAAGTGAATAAAATGTACTAACCTATGAACTCGATGGCAATTTGTAAACAATCCTCTATTTGTTTGATTAAAGCGGTTTGCTCTTCTTGTTTTTCTTTATGTTTACTAATCATAGTATATAACAGTTGTCCCACATGACTCTTTAAAGTTTTAACCATATTTCAAAGATTTAATTACAAAATTCAAAATACAAAAACAACCGAGACGCCGATTACAACAAAACAGCCATGATGGCGGCCACAATGAAAACTTTTTTTTTACACTGCCAGTGTTGCCGCAATAAAATTCACTGGGTTCAGCTTTTGTTAGCCAGACCTTACTTACAAGGAAGTTTTAACATTGCGAAATTCAGATGAGCAAAAGTTACTGTTCGACGCGAAAAAATTTCCAAGCATAACGGCATCGATTCTGGGCAAATTATTACTGTCTGCTTTGCTGAATCCAGATTCCATGGTTAATTCTTTCAAATTATAATTAGCAAAAACTGTATCAACTTGATATTAGTTGTTAAAAACCAAAATATCAAGAACCGGTAGTGATACTCGAAACGTCAAAGACATTAAAGAGAACATTAGCTGATGATATGACCTCCTCATTATAGAAGTGCCTAATGAGAAGAGTTATTTAGTATCATAATTTAATGTAATTATTGTTTTCTTTTATCTAATATTATTATAATTTTAACCATATGGATTTTAAATTATCTGAAATAAAACATATTTGATTTGATTTTGATTTGATTTGAAAGACAAGATTGGAGTTTCGCACGGCGTGACGTAACGCTTTCTGATTGGTGTTCACTGTCACGTGACTAAAGGTATCATTTTAAGAAATTTATTTTTAAAAAATATTATTAATCTTTAACGCTTTTAATAATTAAAATTGTTTGTTATTTTCTCCATAATATAATTAATCATTATAAACCCCTATCCATTATATGTATTCTTAATGGACACAAGCCTACTGTGGGGTTGGTAGCGGGGTCCCGGATTATTACACTTGTCGGCGCCCAACAATGGTTGTTGCTTGTCGCTCGATTTTCCTGGTAAGACACTTATGGATCTTCTTCCAAATAAAGTAGGCGAATAGGATGCTTACGATAATAAGTGTTGCAAGTAGAATGTTGTACATCACTGTTGTTGTTGCTTGGGACTGTGCTGAACTTGCACTGTTGCCGGCGCCATTCTGGGCAATGATGATTTCTTCTTTCTGAGCCCCAGTATTGGACGTAGTGCCGCCCATTTCGTTCCACAATGTAGTATGTTTCGTGTCAGGCTGTGTCCCCAGTAAGCAAACTGTCAGCGGCCGACTGAGTGAGCCGCAAATTTGCAGCGAACTGAAATTTGAGTTAGCTGCAGACTCAAATCAATTTTCGTGCGTCGCAAGCAAACTGTTAAGAGTTAGCCGCTTATTTAGCCGACCGACTTAATTATCACTTTACTTTTGTTGTACGAAGGGAGTGGTTGTGTTGGTCACGATGGATATTTTTGAAGTAATTGGTATCTTAGAAGCGCTGAAAGAGGATAAAAGGAAGCACTGGGTTCACCCATTATACAAGAAAAGGTTGAGCATTGGACAATTTCACACTCTTTATCCAGAACTAAGGAAACATCCAGAAAAATTTTACGACTATTTCAATATGACTTCTCATACATTTGATGAATTGTTGAAATCTATAACCCAGTACATAGCTAAAAATAATATCACAAGAGATACATTATGTCCCGAAGAACGGCTTACTATAACTTTGAGGTAAGTAAATAATTAACGCTTTAGGATTTTAAAAAAATATGTTATTTTTATTGTAATACAAAGTCACTTTCGCATTTATAGTTTTTAATTTAACAATCACTTTTCAAAGTTACTGTATTATTAAATTGAATTAGGAACATATATGGTAACATTAAGTTGGTAACCTGTCATTCCTCATCTTCAGTGTGGTTTGAATCGCCTCGCAATATTGCTTCTATGTCTTCTATTTCCGCTGAAGAACCTGTAGAGCTATGTGATGGACTGTTTCGAGGGTAGTTTTGCACATTTGGTGTACTGCTGCTTCCACTCGCATAGCCATGCTGATGTGGGTACTGGTAGGCATTCGTCCATCCAGTTTGCATCATACCACCGTCATAATTATTATGTACACTATATTTTATATTTTTAATAATTTTCATCACTTCGAACCGAAATTCAAAATTCTGTGTTGGGGACATTGTCTTCATTTCCGGTAAAATATTTAGTAGAAAGTTCATATCTGGATCGTTTTCTCTTTTTTTTTCCATCGAGTTAATTAGGGCTTCTTGAAACACAGTCATCTTTTTTGGTCTACTGACATTAACTACCGAGTCAGTAGAATCATTTTCATCTAAAATAGCGCTACTGTCGCTAGACGTCTCGGCGCTAATATTGCCAGATGTCTGGTTGCTAGCTCTAGAAACATTTAAAAACTGTAACATGTCCAAGTATGGTGTCTTGCGTTTTTTTGTTGCGCCACTTCCGCTTTTGACTGAGGAATCCTTATTTTTTTCTCTGGTGTGATAGTCGCGCAAACCCTTCCATTTTTTTTGTAGGTCTTTTACTGAAACAGAAATAATCGGTAGTTCAATATTCTTTCCAGATTCTTGTCAAGTGGACTAAGTTACAGAAAAATTGCACAAGAGTTTCTTGTTGGAAAATCGACGGTATCGAAAATAATAAGTGAAACTGCATGCATTATATGGGATATTTTACAGCCACAGGAAATGCCGGAACCTTCTGAAGAATTGTGGCTAGAAATAGCAAAACGATATTATAAAAAAACCAACTATCCTAATTGTATAGGATCTATCGATGGCAAGCATATCCGTATTAGAAAACCACCAAAAAGTGGGTCTAACTATTTTAATTATAAGAAGTTCTTCTCAATTGTTCTGTTAGCCGTAGCAGATGCAAACTGTTCTTTTATAGCTATTGATGTAGGTGCTTGCGGACGAAATGCTGACAGTAATATATTTAAAGAAAGTGGTTTTGGCAAAAAATTGGCGTGTGGGTCTCTGAAGATTCCTAACTCAACTAAATTGCCTAATTCAAATAGATTGCCCCAACCTTTCGTGTTTCTTGGAGATGAGGCATTTGGATTACAAAAGCATATCTTGAGGCCTTTTCCTAATAAAAGTTTAAATAAGGAAGAGCGAATTTACAATTATCGTCATAGTCGAGCTAGGAGATGCGTGGAATGTGCATTCGGCATCCTAACAAGCAAATGGAGAGTTCTGCATACACCGATCGCTACTAATGTGAATACAACCATCGCTATCGTAAAAGCCGTTTGTATTTTACATAATTTTGTCATAGCAAGAGAACAAGCACAATATGCACATATTTCGCGACGTACCTCAACAACTCTTACAAGTTCAAGGAGCCAAATTATTACTGTATCAAATTCTGGAAAAACAACAAGAGAAAACTTTAAAAACTATTTTCTTAACGAAGGAAAGCTATCCTGGCAAGAGAAATATTTGTAAGTTGTAGCTACAGGAAGAAATAGTGTAACGGAGTGTGTAAAGCCGTAAATACTATGTAAATTATGATACTTTGTTTTATGTAGTGAGTGATACAAGTATATTGTTGAATAAATAATAAATTCATTAGAATGGAACTTACTTCTTTTTTGTTTAGTGTTTTCTTCTAAGTTTTGCCAATCATCGTATAAAATTTCAGCGACTTCATTCCAATTGCTCTGCTTTAATACTCTGTTGCTGTATTCTTCACTCGACATGTTCCATATGCATGGTCTATTCTGTATTTCACTAATGAACCTTTCCGTATCAAAGGACATCTTGGATTTTCAGTGATGTGTGTTTTCGTTGAGATTAGTTAGGTGCGATGCAAAAAAACACGTCCTAACACGATGATAGCTTTTTCCAACTATCCGAATAATCAGTTTGCGGCAAACTGAGTCACTACGCCCGGCGAACAACCAATCGCCGCCGCCGACTGGAACCGGTTTTGGTGGGAGTCGGCCGCTCACTAAGATAGTCGGCGCGCGTAACGCTGCAAACTGCGTACAGTGAGCGCAAAACTAGCAAACTGTGAACATTCCATTTGAAATATATGGAAGGGCGTACTAAACCGATACGCCGCTAACTCAGTCGGCCGCTGACAGTTTGCTTACTGGGGACACAGCCTTACTCGGCACTGACGTATTTATTATTATTATTAAAAAACAATGACATATGTATCTGAGAATACTGAAAAAAATAATTTTCTACACATAACTCGATTAGACAGGAATATGTTTACTCACCATTAGAATCGCTGCGAGTACATTCATCATCATCACTAGAAAAATCACTTTCTCGTCTAACTGCATTGTAATCGTATTTTGCAATTCGATTCTGATAGTGAAGACAGTCTTCACTATCAGAATCGAATTGCAAAATACGTCTTTCTTCTTCAGTATGTTCACAATCTGATTGGTCTTCCGGTATAATTTGCTGCAGCTCAAGTATTTCTGGATCGCGAAGAGAATGGTACCTTAACATGAATCACACTCTAAAATAAAATGGAATAAAATAAAAGGGAACAATTTTACGTCGTGACTATGCCAAGAACTAAACGAAATGACAATACAAATACGTTGTTTCAACTACCCACAATCGCATTTGTAAACATTGCGGTCAAATGACCAATGTGGACTTTCTAGGTATTAGGTCGATTTGTATAAACATTAATTTAGCTTTCCTTATAAACAGTTCAAGCAACGGTACACAAAGTCAAATTATTAAAAGTCATAAAACAAAAATAACGACGATGTCTTGGTTCTGGGTATAGGTCAGATCAAAAATGAAATTGTTGTCATTTTACCGCTGTGGTCTTCCTAGTGTTAAATCTTGGTGAAAATCAAGTGTGAGTGTTTGTCTAAGGTGTGTGTTGTCGAAGCATGTTATATCAGACTGGTGTTTTTCGAATATATGTTCTGTCGAAGCAGTGGATGGTCGAACTATTTTGTTTTTCGAAATTCACTCTGTAATAATTAGCTGTCAAAATTCTGAATAACACTCACAGCAGGTTTTATATACATAAAAATGTACCATAATAGTTGGCACAACTAGTCTTATTGAGCTTTTGCTTCTTCCTTTTTTGAGAGATAATTTCAGTTTCACAATTAATTGAAAAAATAATTCCAGAGTAAGCAAATTGTGGCCATAAGACTTACCCTCACCTTTGAAAAAATCGGATATTTATTTGATGTGTTTTTTTTCTCTATTTTATTATAACAATTAAATTACTCTGCTACTAATCACAGAAGTTGGCATGAAGCTTCTTCTTTCACGTCCAGTGTTGGTGATTAAATTGAATTCTAGTGCCTATAAAACTGAGGCATCGTTTTTAAAACCAGACTGTATCTGTATGTCGAAGATAAAAATACTAAACGTAAAATCTGAATCGAATATAGTGGCAACGCTAAGTGTCATTTCCCCAAGGTTTCCGTGCAAATTTAATGCTTAGTACAGATCGCGCCAAACTTCTAGTTCGCTCTGAAGTTGCTTCGCGCAGATGTACAGTCGGGGTCATAATACGTATTTAGTTTTTGATTTTTTTTAGCTAATTTACTGGCCCGAGCATTATTATCTCCCTATCGACTCCAAAAGACGTAATTTGGAAACACGAATTGATCTTCTTATCCTGTTTAAAAAGCGCCGCGATTCATCAGTGTCACATGAGAATAGAGTTTTGAGAGGCTCCTTTGGCTCACCGAGTAATGGAAGGGAAACTTCCTTTGGAACAGCACATGCCTGCAGTCTCATCTTTCCATTTTCGTGCATTGCAAAATCGACACGCCTTGTCCATGGGCCCGATAATTATGAGTCTGTGATCCTTGTTGTTAATTGAGAGAAATGCTGCATTATTAAACACAGACCAAGTATTCCAAAGTAAAGTAAGTTCCATGAGTCCACGACGCTCCGTTTGCAACTCCGCATTTTCGTTTCTTCGAGCCTGTGCCTGTTCAAGGGTTTCGGCAGATCTCAAAGTGGCTTGGCGCTCGGCTTGTTCATCTAGACGGAGTTGAGTTAGTTCTGGCGTTTCGGCAGCTCTCAAATCGCTTGACGCTCATTTTGCCTGCCCAGGCGGAGTCTGGTTTGGGCAGCAGTTTCAGATTCTGCGGCTCTTAAAGCGGCTTGACGCATGGCCTGTTCTTCAAACCTTTGTTGAGTCTGAGCAGTTGATTCAGCGGCTCTTAAAGCGGCTTGACGCTGTACTTATTCTTGTCTTCTTACTTCCGAATCGTAAGATGACTCTTGAGCTCGAGCAACTCTTTTTGCGCGAGCTTGAGACGATACCTTGGAAAGGTTAGACTTGCGTTTGCGAGTCATTTTCGAGGTAAAAAAAAAACTATAAATAAAAATATAACAAAACAAATAAACGAAAAACCAACGCGACAAATCCTAATCGAAATGCAAATCAATACCAAGACAAGCGAATCAATCCTGACAATATAATATCAAAGACAAATCCTTAACAACAAAACCAAATCGCAAAGCAAATCAGAGGGAATCAAAAGCAGAAACAGTCAAATTAAAAGCAGAAATAACGAAAATGTTATACAAGTGATGAGCCGAGTAACAACGCGCCTTAAGATAAGAAAGAAAAACGCAACGATAGCGCGTTCCAGTTTTATTTTTTGTTGTTTTTTTTTTTTTTTATAAAATAATGTTATTATCAATCCTACAACAAACTACATTCAACTAACTATATGCCAAAAATCAAGTCGGTTCGTTGCTTTATTATTAGGTTATATGGCCGATATTTGGTGTACACATACAAATATTCCAGTAATCTCCCTTGAGAACTGGTTGCTTTTTAGGACCAAAAGAGGAGAGTAACATAGGCATGTTACTCTCCATCCTTTCAACTAACGCTATGCCAAAAATGCGTAAAGGAAGGACAAACAAACAAACACACTTTCACATTTATAATATTATTAGTATGGATTATAAGTATATAAGTATGGATTTCAGTCTCTCTCTGTACTGACATGCAGTATGCTCTCCAGCTATAAGAGCATATTGCGTGTGATATCGGAGCAGCCGCTGTCTGTAGTAGTACACATTATGGCAATACGCACCCCGACCACGGGCGCGACCTCGACCTTGACCTTTTCTTACGTAAGTAGAAAGAGGCAGATAATCTAAAACAATGACATATGTATCTGAGAATACTGAAAAAAATAATTTGTTTGAAACTTTCTACACATAACTCGATTAGACAGGAATATGTTTACTCACCATTAGAATCGCTGCGAGTACATTCATCATCATCACTAGAAAAATCACTTTCTCGTCTAACTGCATTGTAATCGTATTTTGCAATTCGATTCTGATAGTGAAGACAGTCTTCACTATCAGAATCGAATTGCAAAATACGTCTTTCTTCTTCAGTATGTTCACAATCTGATTGGTCTTCCGGTATAATTTGCTGCAGCTCAAGTATTTCTGGATCGCGAAGAGAATGGTACCTTAACATGAATCACACTCTAAAATAAAATGGAATAAAATAAAAGGGAACAATTTTACGTCGTGACTATGCCAAGAACTAAACGAAATGACAATACAAATACGTTGTTTCAACTACCCACAATCGCATTTGTAAACATTGCGGTCAAATGACCAATGTGGACTTTCTAGGTATTAGGTCGATTTGTATAAACATTAATTTAGCTTTCCTTATAAACAGTTCAAGCAACGGTACACAAAGTCAAATTATTAAAAGTCATAAAACAAAAATAACGACGATGTCTTGGTTCTGGGTATAGGTCAGATCAAAAATGAAATTGTTGTCATTTTACCGCTGTGGTCTTCCTAGTGTTAAATCTTGGTGAAAATCAAGTGTGAGTGTTTGTCTAAGGTGTGTGTTGTCGAAGCATGTTATATCAGACTGGTGTTTTTCGAATATATGTTCTGTCGAAGCAGTGGATGGTCGAACTATTTTGTTTTTCGAAATTCACTCTGTAATAATTAGCTGTCAAAATTCTGAATAACACTCACAGCAGGTTTTATATACATAAAAATGTACCATAATAGTTGGCACAACTAGTCTTATTGAGCTTTTGCTTCTTCCTTTTTTGAGAGATAATTTCAGTTTCACAATTAATTGAAAAAATAATTCCAGAGTAAGCAAATTGTGGCCATAAGACTTACCCTCACCTTTGAAAAAATCGGATATTTATTTGATGTGTTTTTTTTCTCTATTTTATTATAACAATTAAATTACTCTGCTACTAATCACAGAAGTTGGCATGAAGCTTCTTCTTTCACGTCCAGTGTTGGTGATTAAATTGAATTCTAGTGCCTATAAAACTGGGGCATCGTTTTTAAAACCAGACTGTATCTGTATGTCGAAGATAAAAATACTAAACGTAAAATCTGAATCGAATATAGTGGCAACGCTAAGTGTCATTTCCCCAAGGTTTCCGTGCAAATTTAATGCTTAGTACAGATCGCGCCAAACTTCTAGTTCGCTCTGAAGTTGCTTCGCGCAGATGTACAGTCGGGGTCATAATACGTATTTAGTTTTTGATTTTTTTTAGCTAATTTACTTATTTTGATATAAGTAGGTATTTTAAAGGAAATATTTTGTTTAGACAATGTAAGTTATCAACTATAAATAAAATGGGTACATAGTAAAGGAAAAAAAGACCTTATATGGTTAAAACAATTTTATTTCCAAATTCATGGAAAACATCACTACAGCAATGGTTTTACACCTTCGACATAATCGGATAATGATTTGCTTGAACACGGACGAACTTCGCTTTCATCATCGTCGTTTTCCTGGCTGAAATGTGAAGTGTCTTCGATTGCACTTTCTTCACACTCGCGATTCACTACCGCTCAAGTGAATTATCATCTCATCTGTTAAATTTTCTATAACATGATCACTTTTTTTATAGTCTTCATCGATATTTTTCACTTTTGCACACAAAGCTGACAACTCTTGACTCTCCCATCATATTTACTTTTTTCTTTCACTAGTTCCATTACGTGGTTAGTGTTCCAATTAACATTTTTTTTCGCAACGTAGCCTTTGATTGCCGCCTACGCCATTTCAATCGGATTTTAATCTGGGTGATATGGTGGGAGTCTTAAAACCGTGTGGTTATTTTCTTTTAGAATTCTATCAATCATGCATGCATGAGCATTTATTTTATTTTTCGTATGTTTACAAGTTGGTTGTTTGATAATGAAGTAATTTGCAAGGTCAATCGACCCTGCATGCCCCGGTATTAGCTTTTTAGAACCCCCCTCACGGCCGCTGTAACGGCCTTTATACTTGACGCTCGATAATAATAATAATAAACATTTATTTCAGAACCAAGTCCATACAAATACAAATATTGTAAAAATTATAAATAAAATCCATACTTCCATCCATACTAATATTATAAATGCGAAAGTCTGTCTGTCTGTCTGTCTGTCTGTCTGTCACCTCTTCACGGCTAAACTGCTGGACCGATTGTGATGAAATTTGGTAGGGATGTAGTTTACAACCTGAGGTCAAACATAGGCTACTTTTGGGCGCGATATAACAGAGTCCCACGCGGGCGGAGCCGTGGGCAACAGCTAGTTTTAATATAAATATAAATATTGCAATATTGTTAAAACTACCTATCAAATACGTAGCCGTGAAGTACACTTACGTACACAGGCACATTTTAAGTTTTACTATTCTCACACCGATGCAGGTTAGTCCAATATTTATAGAAATGATTAGCACGGTCTTCAGCAATTGCTCGCAAAATTCTATTGGCACTACCACTCAGTCGCTCCATGAATGACGCGGTCCTCATTCTTAGAACGGCAAAGAAGTCAGGTACTCCTGCCTCAGCAAACATTGCTTTGGCGCTGCAGTAACGTGGACGTTTCATTATGATGCGAAATGCATCATTATACTGCACGCGAAGCACATTGTACGATCTTTTGGTAAACCTTGTCCAAAGTTGGCATGTATAAAAGCATTGGCAAAATGCTCTGAACAAGGTTACCTTTACTGCCTTCGTACAACGCGCAAAGCGGCGAGCCAACATATTGCATCTTACACAGGCTATACAATCTTAATACATTCGTATGGGCAACTTTGACATAACACCCTGCCAAATTTAGTAGAATGGAAATGATTAGCAAAATTATGTTGAAAATGGTCTTTTAAATTTAGCATAATTATAGTCTTTATATTACTGCCTTGAATAATAGATGGCTCTGTAGACGTATTATGAAACTAAAATAAAATGTATATGTAATGGCACTAAAATAAATGGTCTTACCTACACTTTTAAAATGTACACATTATATCTCCTTATAATGTGGATGCTACAAGATAATATCTTGCCTTAGTAGTTTTTAATCAATGATTTAAAACTCTTTTTAGTTTGTGTATTACTCAGTTAATGTAGTAACAATAAAATATTTAAAATTGTGTATATATAAAATAACGACTTGTACTAATTTAATTAATTTTATTTATTATCGTATAACGTAGGTGGAATTTACTAATTACTTAAGGTATGGGTGAGGAGAGAAGATAAATCCAGGTTTCAGCGAATCGCACAATATTTATTATTTGTACTTTACAAAAGGTTAGACTCTTAAAGATAACCGTTAATGAGAGATTATAGGGGTCGTGAGATCAAAGTAGGCACGAGATCCAGTCAGGCAGCCGCTATGAAATAGCCAGCCACTTAACTTGAGATGGTGAGATCAGCCGAAAGAGGTCTTCCAGTGGACGCGCGCAGCCTTATATATGGCCGTCGGGGGTGATGCGGTGCGGGGCAGCGAGGAAGGACCGCCGTAGGAGAATGCGCGACGTCACACACCCCCCCCGTTAGACCAGAATTTCCCTTAGCCGGGAAATTCGACTGCTCGCCGTCAGTAGATGGTGCTGGAGCAGACAGCTGGCCGGCGCTGGCAGGCAGCTGGTAGACGGCTGGCCGGCGCTGGTGGGCAGCTGGTAGACGGCTGGCCGGAACCCTGAAATGGGAGAAGTTCCAGTATAGTATATATACTAATAAGTGCATGTAGGTGGCTAACTAACAGGAGGATACGGTACTAGCCAGCGAACAGAATCGAGCCGAACAGGTTAAAGTAATTTGCAAAAAAAAAAAAAATTGGTATTAATAAGGATTGATGTATTAATGCATAACTACATAAAACAAAATAAGCGCAGACAGCGCCACCGGTGCGCGAGCAGTCTAGCAGAGAACAAAGGAATGTTAAGTATCTAGTTACATAACATGATCGCAACACAAACAGGTGATACTACTACAATATTAATCGAACGCAGGAACTAGACTCGAGTACAGTCAACAGCACAACAATTCATACAAACTATAATGTGCGGCTGAACGTACGAGGTTTTTGTAACTATTTAAAAAGATTGAACTATTTTAAGTTATAATTATTGTTTATAGTTGATTAGTTTAATGTCTTTGATATGCCATTCGCCCAGCGGCTTACCCGACATATCTGAAAGTTTATATACTAAGGGAGATTTTTTTGCTACGATTTTACATTTAATAAATTTAGGTGCTAATTTTTTTGAGAAATATTTATCCTTATCACTTAGGTAGAATGTTCGCCTCCAAACAACATCACCAACATTGAATTCTGCCGGCTTACGGCGAAGATTATACGACTGACAATTACGTTGATGAGCAGACAAAAGAGCCGCCTGTACTTTCTCGAAGATATTAGATAAATGACCAAGCGATTCAGCATAACAATCTATAGGCTCATGTACCATGTTCTGATCTGACACAACATATCGAGAACCGCACGTTATCAGTTCACGACCGTAAACAAGAAATGATGGTGTGAAACCGGTTACTTCGTTAACGGCACAATTCATTGCAAATTGTATTTGAGGTATTATTGTGTCCCACACCCTGTGGTCTTTATCAATAAATGTGGAAATAGCTGTAGTTATAGTTTTATTATATCGTTCTACGGTGTTAACATGGGGCGTATAAAATGGAGTGTAGTGTAAATTGGGAATTTTATATTTGGATATTAAGTTTTTAAATTGTGTACTAATAAATTGCTTACCGTTATCTAGTATGACAGTTGAAGGAATGCCATGTACTAAGAAAACATTTTCTTCGAGGATTTTTGTTATTACTTCGGCTGTGGCTCGTTTTATAGGGAATAGCAAACAATACTTAGAAAAACAACAACAGACCACAAAAATAAAATTATTTTGTTTTCTAGTAGGAGGTAATGGACCTATCAAATCGATACTTATGACCTGAAATGGTTTAGAACAAGACTTAGGTCCACCCATAAGACCCAGAGTTGAGTGATTTTGATGTTTATGAGCGATACATTCATCACACGAATTAACCGCGCTAACAACATCCGAGTACATGCCTGGCCAATAATAGGTAAGAGATAGACGCTTAAAGGTTTTGAATATACCGAGGTGACCAGCAGTGGGCAAAGAATGGTTTTGTTTTATTACATGTGATCTTTGCTCGGCCGGAACAACTTCTTTCCATTGAAACTCTCTAGTTAAAGGATTAAGACTTTTTTTGAAACGATATAGTTTGTTATTTATTATTTGATAGTCTATATAAGAAGTAGGGGATTTTGTACAGCCATTAAAAATATTCAAGTACCAAGGATCGTTAGTGGAAATAGCTGTTATATTAGAGTTTACGTTAAATGTTGTGGACATAATATTAGGATTACGGGAAAGAAAATCTGGGACTAAGTTATCAGAACCCCGACGATGCCTTATTTCGAAGTTATAAGCAGATAGACGAACACCCCATCTGGCCAGTCGGCCAGTAGGATTATTAAGAGTGAGGAACCACTTAAGCGCGGCGTGATCCGTATACACCACGAATTTTAGCCCATTTTCTACGTAACAACGCCAGTGTTCGATAGCAGATAGAACGGCAAGCGCCTCGCGCTCAGTAGCACTATAGTTACGTTCTTGATCCGATAGAGATTTACTGTAGAAGGCTATGACTCTTTCCTCCCCATTTAATATCTGGCAAAGAACTGCCCCTATACCAAAGTCACTGCTATCAGCGTGTATTTCAAAAGGTTGGGTGTAATCTGGACAAGACAACACTGAAGAGGAAGCTAAACAGCTCTTTAATTTAGTAAAGGCCAAATCCGCCTCCTGAGACCAAGAAAACGCTGGCGACTTTTTGCTGTTAGAAGTTAGTTTATTAAGGGGCGCCGCTAAGGAACTAAAGTTAGGTATAAACCTTCTATACCATGACGCCGCGCCAAGAAAACGACGAACCTCTTTTTTGTTAGTCGGTACAGGGTAATTCGTGATTGAGTTAACCTTATCGGGATCGGCGTGAAGACCGTCTGAATCCACTATATAGCCCAAGTACTTAAGTTTATTTCTAAAGAAGTTACATTTATCAAGATTAATAGTTAAGTTTGCCTGCTTTAATTTATTTAATATTTTTGTTAAAAGTGAAATATGGTTGCTAAATGAATTAGAAATGCAAATTATGTCATCTACGAAGCAAAAAACTTTATTTTCGAACTCTGGACCGTAAAATAAAATATCAGCTAAACGCTGCTGAGTCGCAGGTGCATTTGTTAAACCAAAGGGCATAGACTTGAACTGGAATGTACCACGAGAAGGAACATAAAAAGCAGTCTTGCAACGGTCCTCTTTTTTTATTAAAGTCTGCCAAAAACATTTTGAAATGTCCAAGCTAGATAGGTATTTAGCATCCCTTAAATTATCCAAAATCTCAGAAATATATGGCAATTTATAGGCATCTTTTTTTGTTACTGAATTTAATTTGCGACTGTCCAAACAAAAACGCAATTCGCCATTTTTTTTAGGAGTAAGTATTATGGGATTAGACCAAGGACTTTCCGAAGGCTCAATTACATCCTCCTTAAGCATTTCATCGACATGTTCTATCAAAATACGCTGTTTTTCGGGAGACATCCTATAGTAACGCTGACGAATTGGAGGACTGTCACCCGTATCGATCGAATGAGTAATGAGCGAAGTACGACCAAGACCCCTTTTCTGATAGGAAATATCGGTAAATTGAGAAATAATATTGTTAGCGACAGCCCTCTGATCCTCTGTCAGACTATCAAAAGAAACCAATTTACTAGCGGCGCCGGATTGTGATTCCGCGACACTAGTACCAAGTTTACTCGGTGGCGAAACCGTCACTATGTGGTCCGGAAACAAACCGAAACCCTTCCAGAAGTCCATACCCAGGATCAAAGAATTTTTTATTCCTGGTACAATATGAGTAACCAGAGAAATAGATTTATTCTGGAATACAAAAGGAAGAAGCACTGAGCCGAGCGACGAATATTTATCGCCGCCAGCAGTGATAAATTCTAAAGGTTTCGAAGTATCGAGTTTTAAACCTTTTAAGAAGAGATCATGGGAATTATTACCCAGAATGGTTAAGCAAGAACCAGAATCGAGCAAACCAATAGTATTTTTACCGTTCAATGTGACAGGAATATAAGGAGTATAATTGTTTGTACTGCCGATCGAGGAGAGTTTTTTTGTATTAAAAAAATTGGCAACATAATGTAGCCAATTATGCCACTCAGTTTTATTTGTTTTAGTTTTATTAATCATAGATTTCCCTTGATCGGCCTTTACTAGTTTTTTTGAAGTTGACTATTATTTATTTTATTACATTTAGGACAATTAGTGGACTTAAAGCCCTTAGAACCACATTTAAAACAGATGAGATAACGAGGTTGCCGACAAGTACCTAAAGAATGCGAATCCGTACGACATCTCGGACAATATTGTTTAGAATTGTTACGAATCGAAGCATTTTCAATAGCACAAACTTGTTGTTCCAATTCGACTTCGTTAGTAGGTGATGGTTTGGTGTTATAATTTTTATAAAAATTTTGTGGGTAGTTATTATTTTTATAAAAATTATAATTTTTATTGAAAGTTTTATTAGAAGTAGTGTAAGCCAATTCGGGAGCCAAAGTATTGGAAGTAACCTTGGGTGGTTCAGAAAATTCTCGGCTACGACTGTCATATTTTTCAAAGTCCCTACAGACGCTAACCAAGGAAGAAATATCCACAACATCAGCTGTTAGAAGAGCATTTGTATAGCAAGGCCGAATGTTATTTAATAGAATTTCTAGTTTGGAAGACTCGTTCATAGGTACGTCTAAAAGAGAAAATAATCCTTGCATTTTAGCGATGTATAAGGTTATGTTCTCCTTTTCCCCCTGTGTACGAAGCCTTATTTCCGATGTGAGTTTATAGTCATAATTATGCGGACTAAAATCACGTTTAAGTAAACGACAAAGATCGAACCAAGATCCAACACTATCTTTAATCGCACGGTACCAATGCAATGCATCATGTGAAAATATTTCAAAAGCAAAAGAAAGTATTTTAGTTTCAGGTATATTCCTACTCGACATAAATTCATTTACTCTCTGAATGAATGAACGCACACAAGTTTTACCATTAAATTTAAATTTATTTAATTCCGCAAACAATTTACGATCGCAAAGAAATGACTCAGAAGAAGGTTCGGGAATGTTCTGTGGCTCGACCCCGCGCGAAGACACCGGTTGAGACAATAGTGATAGGGTTTTATGATTTGCGTGAAAGTCGTTCCATACTAGGTTAAGTGGGTTTTTATCGACTAATGAAGCAACATCAATACGAGATAGCCTATAAAAAACATGGTTAAGAATAGAATTAGTTCTAGAAAATAGATTTTTCTCAAATTTAGACTGTAATACTTTGACGTTATTGGAAACACGGAGCAGGGAGTTACTAACCGCGGCTATATCCTCATCGGGAGAAAAGACGGACGTTAGGATATCCTCAGAAGGAGAATCGGACGAAAGTTTTAAAATCTGTTTACGTAATTCCTCTACCGTTGTGGTTTTAGAAATATTGCTGTTACGTATTTGGATTTCATACTCAAGTTCAGCTTTATTTAATAAGGAAAATTTAATAGTATACGGCATTATAACCAACCAAACGGCGCAAGAGTAATCACCCACACGAGAGAAAAAAAATACAAAGTTAGGAATACCGTTCAAAAGGTGCAGTAAGAAATTAATTTAGAATAGCTTTAGTAAGATAACAATAGCAGCCGAAAGCCTATTACAGTAGGTAGGTATAGCAAAAAAAAAAAATTATTATAGCCACAGCATAAAATGCACATAGACCACACCCGAGACGCGTGGCGAGTCCGTACATGCGCGTGCTCAGGATAATTTAATTACGGAAGGCACTTCCACTAAGTAAAAAAAACACTTACGCACCTTTTGAACTGGGAAAAAAAAACACAGAAAAAGAAACACAGTAAATTAGGGCTTACACTCACCAGACCTCGTGCCTAGCCTTTTTTTTGATGGGCGCCAGCATTTGCCATTTGCAAAATCTTTGCAGAAATTGTACAGCTTGTCGAGCTGCGACAGATCTATCTCGTGACTTTTCCTGCACGGGTTCCATGTGCAATTTCCTCTAGCAAAATCCCTACATAGTTCCCTCTTTTTCTTCGGGTTTTCGTCCTTCAGAGGTAGGACTTTAAACTTTTCTTCATGTTCCTCTTGTGCTTCCAATTGTGTATTTTGTGTAACACTCTGTGTGTCTTCATATCCATCGTCCACAATTTCTTTTTTAATGAAACCGGGTGGATAATCTGAAGGAGGTGTATCAGGGGGCAGTGGTGGTTGAACCATGATATTTGCATTTTTGTTAATTTGTTTAGATTGTGTTAGATCCGAGTTTGGGCTAGTAGCCCCAGCCCCTGAGCATTCTGCTTCTACTTTGGATTTGAAATATTTCTTCATTTGTTTGAAATTTGGAGAGGGACGAAAATTTATCGATTTATCATCCCCTATCTGTTCAAGTTTAGTTGCACCTGTTTCTGGCATTTAATTGTTCTGTTCTTTTAATAAAAATGATGAACCAGACATCTGTTGTGTGTATCTCTGTTTACGATGTCTTTAGCTTCCAGAATAATTCTCAGCCACGGAAGATCCGTGGTTCTCTCGCAGCCTGACTGATCCGTAGTAATTAAATACTCTGGCCTGATCTATCTTCTACACAAACTTAACATTTGGGGACGTGGTTCCCAACTTATTAGTACACCGTAGTACATTACATTTACAAAATACACAAGTAATTTGTAATTTGCAATACATTAATTTGCATTTTGTGAATTTTTGTGATCAAACAGAAACAGACAGCAGACAAGCAGACAGCAGCACCACAAACTAAATAGAGACACAAACTAACACGTAGGAGAATGCGCGACGTCACAATCGGTTGTTTTCTACCTACTTCTTATGGCAACACAACCTTTTCATCATGTCGGAAAAAAATTCAAATCTGTTTTTCATTCATCATTTTCATACTTCGTGTGTTACATGGTGAATAATTTTTAGGCGTTATTTCCTAAATATCAGTGCATTTAGTTATTTAATCGTCGAGTTGAGGTTAAGTGCAATCTCCTCCGATAAATAACTTAGTGAGCTTTTGATGCTAGCATATTAGTTTTTTTGAGAAATAGACTCCTGTGTTGGTTTTAGTATTGAGAAAGACTTTTTAATTACAATTTGTGATCTCCAGCAACATGTCGATGTCACGCAAAGTATGCTGTGTTCCTGGTTGCTCGGAGTCTGGAAGTAAGTATGTTTACCTGGTTACTCATATAATAGGAAATATTTTTCAGACCACTTCCGACCGGTCATATTCCAAATCATTAGCAGAAACCTATGTTCAGCAGTAGAATAACTGCGGTTGAAATTATGGTGATGATGAAACATGCTTGTAAATTCTATGTAAAGTTCATCACCAGAGCTTGAGTTACGCTTAAGTTATTAGATAAGTAATGATGATCTTAAGGAGACAGCACTCGGTCTTGCTAGTCTTGCTACATAAGAGTCACGAAAGTGATATAGTAGACAAATCAACTCTGACAGTAGACAAGTGAGCTCCCTTGAATCTATGTGAGCAAATTCCATAAATTTTTATTTATTTACAAGACAATTACAATAACTTAAAAAAAATAAAACTAAAGACTTAAATAATACTAAATAAAAATAAAACAAAAACAAAAATACTTACCAAAAATCATAGAAAAGGTCCATGTGGCAATGTTCCGAAGATGCTGGCAGCATTTCCTCGTTGGATTGCCAAACTTATTCGTTGGCCGAGGAAAGCGCCAGCTCTTCGGTCTCCCGTCGCATCAATAAGCCTCTTCGAAATATCTTTGAAGAGGCCCATTGCTGCGGGGCCCCACATTGTGAGCAAATCAATTGTTATAACTTTTGTTGCAATTTCATGGACAGGAAATTTATTAATTATAACTTGTACCTATGTCTTTGTTCGACTTAAGTCTGTATGTAATAGATTGCTCAAGAAAGCATATTCTTCAGGTACAAACCTGATGATGACTTGTTAATCTTAACTTTTGTTTTTAGGGTCACATGAGACACTTCATCCCTTTCCAAACCCAGACATTGAAAGGGAACGCTTCAATCAGTGGGTTTTTGCTATAGGCGGTGACATTATCAGTTTGGACAACAAGTTTATATATAAACAGCGTCGTGTTTGTCATGCCCATTTTGAAGAAAAGTACCTGTGCCGTAACAATAGAATCAGTAATATTGCACAGCCATCTTTAAATTTACCAGGTAAAACTTTATCAATAACTATTAGGTAGTAGTAACACCCTTCCTTATTATTTATTAAAACCATTATATAATACACTTAAATTAATTTTACATTATGATTAACCTGTTGGCTCGCTGGAATCCAGACACAATAGAAAAACAATTGTTATGTGACACATGTTTGCGCATCCTGAGCGGAATGGGTTAAACTACCATTTTAAGCACAAATGGTTTTAAATTTTAACATATTATGCTGGTAAAATCAGTTCTTAGTGGCTTTTACTAACATTTGAAAAAATTTGGTAGTCTAATTGCAAATGTGCATGAGAGTTATTGCATTGTCAGGTATTGTACAAAACTGCAATGGACTGCAAAACTGCACTAATTCATGTTTGTATATAACTTTTTTTCAGGCTTTATGAATCTGTCACTATTTCCACGTGTTGGAAGAAGACCATTAGAAGCTATACAGAATTCTCCTGAACCTTTACCTTCAACATCAGCAGGTGTGTTCTATTGTTAACCTTTTTTTTTTAAATAAAATCGTGCTCCATACTGTTTCAACGAGAAATGATCATATATCTTTAGTTGAAGCTGATCTTGCTTGTTGTTAGTGTCACTATTGTTATAATATGTATGTATATCTTTTGCATCCACATGTAATGCGTATGTTTCAAGTTGCAGCAGCAGCTATTAGCTTCTGAGCCTAGGGTATGCTGTAAGTCATTTTCGTAGCCAAAAAGATTAACATACCAAAGGTGTGTTGGTGGCCACACTGTCAGATTTTTTTAGGCTGTATAAGGCATCTGAAATAGTATCAAATGCCATTTATCAATAACACTGTTGTTACTGATATACACATGAATACATATAATAATATAATAATTTTGACAATAAAGTTTAATTTTCCACTTACAAAGTAAAATACTTATCTGCTATTACAGAAAGTGTCTATATATACAAATAAATAAACTGAAGACTGACGTAACTTAAAAAATAATGATAAAAATATGTTTGTCATTCATTCAGTACCTCTAGTAGTACCATGGATTTTTTTTATTACCCATGCATGTGCTAATGCTAATTTAATTCTTAGAATGCTTTTCATTTCAAACAAATAATAAATACTTTTTTCATTCCAGCTCTTCAATATGATTTTCATATTTATGATGATGCAGATGATGCTGTAAAGGAAAATATTGGTATGTTTCTAATAATTTACATTCATGTTCAAAAAATACTCATCTTCGTCCTCAGCTTATACATGGGGCCTCGGGTATGATGTAAGTCTCCTAAAGATGATGGCACTGATTGTTATTAGAAAGCCACTGCCACCTGACTTCCACAATCATTTTTACAGGGAGACTAGAGGTGTAATGTGTTAGTGGCCAACACTGTCAGTTTTTTTCTGGCTGCCTTAAGGTATGCTATTAAGCCTCTGCCATCTATCGATAGAACTTGGGACCAACAGCTTAATGTGCCGTCCAAAACAAAGAGGAGCTGAGATTCAAAATGTAATGAGTAATGATAAAAAGTGAATAATTCTATATGGGTCGTCTCTTGTCGTCGCTTGACATGCGCATTTGCTATGTGTGCATTCGTATGCACACATCGCGCTTGGCTCCTCGGCACACATAACAAAATACTAAATAAATTACTAAATAATTTGAAGAATTATACTCAATGTATTTTATAACAAACCAAATTTTAGATCCTGGTTCACATGATGTCGTGGATATAGTTGAAGCAATCAAAACTATGGAGAACGCTAAAATACAAGTTAATGAAGAACATGCTACTCAAACTGGTGTTGTAAAGTTACGTCAAGAAAGACCTATCAGGAAACGAGGTACATTTTTATATACCAAAACAATTTTACCAATTTTTACAATTACCAATGAATCTTTTCTAAACTTTCAAAATTGATGCAGTAATTCTTTAGTCTGTCAGATTATCCATTATCAGAGTACAGAAAGTCAATCGATCCCACTATCCTGTGCCCCTAGTATGAGTTTTTCTTAACGCAGTCGCTAGCGTCTGCGTTAAGAAAAACTCATACTAGGGGCACTGGTGTATGAATTTCCTATTATGATATTTTAATCTAAAAACCTTTTTTGACATTTTATTTTATTTTTTCTAGGATTTGGTAAGGTAATGCCATCCCCAAGGACACATGCTGAATATCAACTATATAAAGAGGTTAAATCAATGAGGACCAAATTGAGCAAATGCCGAAAAACAATAAAAATCAAAAGTGCAAGCCTGAAAGCAGCAAAGAAAATAACTTCCAATCCCGCGTTTTTGGATGTCATGGAAAATCTTCCTAATGCTGGAAAGAGATTAGTTATGATGCAGATGAGAGAAACTAAAAAAAAAGGACAAAGGTCGACGCTTCACTTTCGATGAAAAGATTACAGCATTATCAATTTGGAAGCAAAGCCCTAAAAGCTATCGCTTTTTAAGAAATTTGCTTATTTTACCTGCTCCCCAGACATTTACTAAATTGTTAAGCAGAGCAAATGTATCTCCAGGCATAAATAAAAAAACATTCCAACAATTGAAAGTTGTATCCAAGAAGATGAAAACCGAAGACAAATTGTGCATCCTATTATTTGATGAAATGTCACTTCAAGCAAATATTTCATATAAAGAAGGGCAACGTAAAATGGTTGGGTTTGTAACTGATGGCACTGATACTAAGCCAGAATTTTCTGACCATGCCCAAGTTTTTATGATGAGAGGGCTAACTCGTAATTACAAGCAAGTACTATCATATACTTTTTCGCAAGCAGCTACAAAAGGCCCAGAATTAGCTTGCCAAATAAAAACAGTGGTGAAAGAACTTGATGAAGCTGGGTTTACTGTAGTAGCTACTGTATGCGATCAAGGCAGTAATAATAGGGCTGCTATTAAAATTTTAACGCAAGAGGCACAGGGAATATTTTTAAGGAAAGGAGAGGAGCCGAAAGAAAATATTTTTATCATAAATGATAAAGAGATTGTGCCATTGTACGATCCTCCACATTTACTAAAATGTATAAGAAATAATCTACTTACCAAAAACTTGGAATATAAAGAAATCAACAAGCCCAATACTTGTACAGCAAAGTGGGAGCATTTGCAAGAATTGCATAATGCAAACCCTGGGTATAAAGGTATACGGTTAATACCTAAACTTACTGATTACCATGTGGTACCCAATAAAATTCATAAAATGAAGGTGAAATACGCTTCGCAAGTTTTCAGCCGCACGGTTGCTTCAAATATGGGATACCTTGCAGGTAATAATTTTATACATCATGGTGAAAACTGTTTTTAACTTCAGCATGAATAAATAAGTATATATTTAAACTTTCTTTTCTACTTATTTATTCATTCTGAATAAGTAAGCCCCAAAGTTCGAGATTTGTGTTATGGAATACTAACTTAACAATGTCAATTTTATAACAAATACACAATTATAATATACTAATATCTATATAAACATCCAAAACCTAGGCCAACCAAAAACCAATTTTGACTTTATGGGGGATAGAACCCAGAACATCCTGAGCAGCGGGCAGGCATGTTAACCATTATGCCATGGATCGTCAAATCTTACTGAAGTCCTTTAGATTAAGTAAGAAGTAAATTTGGTGGGGTTTTTATTGCGTTTATCACTTATTTTACACCTAACCATAACAGTAAACATAAGAAATTACTAAATAAGGATATTTTGAATAACAAAAAAATTACTTTTTGTTTCAGAAAAAAATATAATTCAGGAGAAATGCAAGGAAACTGCAGACGCTCTTTTATTCTTTGATAATCTTTTTGATTCCGTGAATGGCAGTTACATGAAAAAAGAAAGGAAACATTCAAAACCCTTATTAGGACCTGCCACACCAAATTCATGCCACAAAAATTTTTGGAATGAGGCAAAAAAACAACTTTCAGAAATGAAATTTGTTAATAAGGCCACAGGAAGGGTTGAATATGTCCCCACATTAAATAATTGGGCATGGACGTTGGATGGTATTCTTGTACTTTTAAATAATTTAAAAAAAAATTACAATATTAATTCTGTTTGGATGCGGCACCTTAACCAAGATCCTATAGAAAACTTTTTTGGAGCTATAAGGAGCCATGGGTGCCGCAACACCAATCCAACACCAGACAGATTCGCCAATGCATTTACCACTTTAGTTATAAATAATATGTCCAGCGCCCATGCCCCAGGAGCAAATTGTGAAAAAGATTTATGTAAAAACTTGGAATCCTTCATCACCTTAGATGATGATGAAAAGAAACCTGTGCCAGCCTGCATACTCGAGGACATACCTGATGTCCAAATTCTAGATATTAAAGTAAAGAGCGATCCTCGCGTTCTTGGACCACTCGAATATGTCTCTGGGTATTTTAGTAGGAATGTAAAAAAAAATGTGTTCAAATCGTGTGAAACATGTAATAAAGACATGATTCAGAATATACCCAGAGATTACATAAGATACAGAGAGTATGCAGGACGCCAGTGGCTTTGTAGTCCAACAGAGTCTCTCCTAAAATGTATTTCGGCAATACAAGACATAATAAATGATATAATTAAAAAAAATTTACACATTGATTGTATAGGGGACTTAATTAAAACTGTTATATTAATTCATGTTGATTTCGATTTTTTGAATTGTGATGTACATAGAGATAAAGTAATTAATTATTTAATTGAGTCCACAATAAGTTTTTTATGTTTAATAATTGTAAAATAATAAATAACATTTTAGGCGGAAGGAGAGACCCTGATGATGATAATGATGGATTCCAGGTAAAAGCCAAAAAATATCGCAACAAATGTTTTAGAAGAAAAAAATAAAACATTCATGAAAGTTTTCATTTGAGAACCTCTCGCCAAAGTTTATTTTTAAGATGATACCTCGGTGAACACTAGCGCCACCATCATTTAAAAATCATTATTCACTGAAAACACAAGTTATCAAAAATCCCTATTATGTAATTAAGGTTCTGGATCTGAAGTTAATTTTAAACATTAAAATAATTCCCTATAGTTATATATTGCAATATTGCTTAAAACTGCCACTTTTAACAGTTTTGCAATTGGTAACTATAATTTAATAATAAAATATGTTTAAAATTAACTTCAGATCCAGAACCTTAATTACAAAAGACGGATTTTTGATAACTTGTGTTTTTTTTTAAATGACCGAGGGGTATCATTTTAAGCTATTATTACTATTTTTTTGTCAATTTTGTACTTTGTATATTATTTTTGAACTAAATAAAATGTATTTTTTATGAATCAAATTATTTTATTACTAATAGCATCGATAAAATATTACTAAAGTATAGATGATTATCCTCCATACATCAAAGTGTGCCTGAATTTTACTTTCTCCTTGATTAACTAGATGTCGCTACCAGTATCAATCTTACTATTTTTGCCAATTTTTCGTAAAAATGAGAACCATCAAAGCAAACCTCGTGTGACCACAAAGTAAATATGATAGTAGCTTCGCACAAATTCACTAGATGGCGCAATTCTTAGAATTAATTTTCTATGTTTCGTTTTATGCATATCAACATCGATAAAATACTTTAGTAATATTTTATCGATGATATCAATATATCTTGCAAATGCTAAGAAACAGAATATTTTAATAATCCATTGTAAGAATTATTAAATATTTTGTTTGGTATTTGATGTATTTCTAAGACATAAGTTAATTTGTTATGTTAGATTGCAAAATATAAATATACAAAAAAAAATATATTGGATGATGACCAAACTACATAAACCGGAGCGCATATCTGAAGTCAAGTTTGAGAGATGTATGTGTGAGTGAGCGATGTGTTCACAGCTAGGTAGGTTGTAGCTTGTAGCGTTGTTGGTGTTCTTTCTTTCCGTGTTGCGTTCTCGTATTTTTATACTCATTGATTTTATTAACGACCCCTGAATATTCCCCGGACTCCGATTACGCCTTAACGTTGATCCTAGCAAGTTATTTCTTGATTTTTCGTATGTTTACAAGTTGATTGCTTGATAATGAAATAATTTTCAAGGTCAATCGACCCTGTATGCCCCGGTATTAACTTTTTAAAATCCCCACGGCCCCTGTGACGGTTTTTTACTTAACGTTCGATTTCCTTTGGTATTAATTCATAAGTGTTGTTAACAAGCTTATTTGACCCTGCACTCTGTGGTGTCAGAGTGGTCAATCGACCCTGTATGCTTTGGTAGGTATCATTGTTTCAAAAATGAGGCATTGCACTTTATTTATTGTCCCTCTGAGTACTTGGTCAGTTGACCCTGCACACCGTTTTAAAATTTATCAAAGTTCAAATCGGCCTCAGTAAAGAAATGGAAATCGGTTTTTGTTTTTGGGGAAAAAGATTAACAAAACAGCCCCTTGACCTGCATCACTCGACCTGCTGCGGCCTCGCAAAAGTTACTCTGCTTTCGCCATCGTGAAGCTAAACACCTTCGGCCTTAGGCACCAAGTTACTTATGGGACCATAATGGTATATGGGTTTTGGATTTTTTTAATACCTGCTTTGTTACTAAGGTACCCCTTTCAATTTGTCTAACATTTAAAATTAATAAAAGTGGTAACTTAGTAACACAGCAGGCAGGTAGGCTAAGTAACTTGGCGCCTAAGGCCGAAGGCGTAGCTAGCCCTTCGCAAGGGCGAAGGCAGAGTAATACGGGCTCGCAGCGAAAGAACCCCACCAAGAGTCTGTTTTGTTAATCTTTTTCCTAAAAAACAAAAACCAATATGCCCAGCAATCTCTATACCCAAGTGTTGAGCCAAGGCCCAAGCCGTACCCTTCCCACATCAAATAGGTATCCACAATCTTTCATCATCGACTTCATTCTGATTTATTAATAAAATGTTTGTTATGATTATGAAGCATTTTTAAACAACAATGTATTAATTATTTCATCCTTTTTAGTTAAGTACCTATCTAATTGAAGTCGGTTTCGTTTTTTTGGCAAAAACAATCATGTCTCGAACGTGGTCGGGTAGTGTAGGTATATTTTCATGCTGTGGCTAAATCACTGACGCTAAATGTATCTTGTACCTGTACCTACCTACAAGAAAAACAATATTCGATGCGTGTGCGTGGACATGGTTAGTGGTGGTTTGCGTATAGTTCAATTTCTTTGAGGTGGTTAGTCGGTTTGTGTATGTGGGAGTGGTTACGGTGCGCAAGCCGCAGACGAAGCGTGAGATAGTGGTGCCATCTATGGTTTCTGGAAATAAACTAACTCGTATGTTATTCAAGTTACGACTGCAGCGACACTTTTCATTTTTACGGAATTTTTATGGAAACCTATAACAAACACTTCTCAGTAGCGCCATCTAGAAATAAGCCGAATTTGGCGAGGTACAGATTCAATGTACGTGAGTAGCCATCTTAATAGTAAGACAATTAACCCAGACGGACAGAAAATATTTTACGTACGTAGTAACCTCGTGCATATATACATATATATATAAACTTAGTTGCCAGAAATGAAATCTAGTCGGCAGCACTGAGCTATTACTTATTTTTGCTGCCGAGAGAGGTCTCTATTTCATTATATTACAAAGTACTCTGTGCACTAGCTTCCTCACCTTAAGGAAATTACTCAATGGAGGTGAGGAACGAACTGTCAAATATAAGGAAGCCTCGAACGTTTCGTTTAACGAAAGGTAGGTGCTTTTATTGAGGACCAGATTTAAAAGAATTTGTACCTACTATAATAATTTCTTTGTGTATTTAAGTATTTTGCTGTTTTATAATAAATCTATGCTAGTTAGCTAAAATTGAAAAAGAAACTTTGTCAAAAACTCTCTTTACGTCAAAGGACTTGAGGCGTCCTCGAATGAGATTGAGTGGAGGAGACCTATAAGGTAACGTTTAAGAATATGGGTGTGATTCCGGCTAAACTGACAGCAGCAGATGAAACAAAATGGTCTCTGAGTTTTTGGAGGGAAAGTAAACTGTCGCTATGTCCGCGCTGTATTTAATTTCCAAAACTTAGGTTTTTTCGAGTGTTTGTGCATAGTATTGGTGGTTTATTATTCGCAAAGAGTTCGTAAACAAGCGTGAGTGTTGGGAAGTGATACAGTGTCGATTACGTGACTTTTTATCTTTGTCACCAAAATCTCCATGATATAGCTAAGTGAAATTTTTCCACCGCTTCACTTAGCCATCTGACTCAGACTAGACTTACTTACTTGACTGGACTTGACTATTGACTTGAATTTTTGACTCGACTGACTTAAGTAGGACTGAAGAAGATTAATAAATTCAAGAAAGGCCTTAAAGGACTAGATTCCATGGCCGTATAAACTATTAAAAAAAAAACAAAAAAAACAAAATGGTCTCTTTTGACATGCAATGTTGCCAGGATGATAAAACAAAGGGGATTTTGGTAGTTTTAAACTTTGAAAGTAGTTTTTGAGACGTCACTAAATAGGAATGTCCATGTGAATCAAAATGATAATTATCAGCATTTACAGGAATTTTATTAAATTTAATACAACTACGAATAAAAATTATATTTTAAATAAGAAAAGACATCTCAAGTGTTTGAAAACATACCAAAACATAGCTCTAAAATAAAAGCAACAAAAAGAAAATCGGTTCCAAAAAATCAGGTAACACAAGTGACAATACTAAAATCATCATATTTTTGCTAACTTTTATTTATAATTAATTAAATAAACTAGTAATTGTTTGTTTAATCATATTATTTTAAAGGTAAATGACTCATCTCCAAACTAAAAAAAAATCAATAGTAAATCGGTTCAGTAAGTTAGGTAATAATTATTTTAAAAGTATTGTGACATTGGTTTTTCCAACGGTGCAAGTTTTGGTGGAATGGCTCATGTACAGTAAAATGTATAATAATTTTTTTTTAACTAATGTGTGTTTTATTTTCAGGAGGCCTACTATCATCTCTTAAAACCATGCAAGTTCTAGTGAGTAAGCGAGACAGCGCGATACAAGATGTAAGGCGCACCCTAGACACTCATGCGTACATGATGGAAAACCATCAAACAATGAGATGGTACTCGAAAAGTGAATTGAATCGACTGATTTCCAAATAAAAAAATCCTATATTTTTTAGTTTAAATCAAGAATTTTGCGATTATTTACGATGGCACAATTAAATCAACTGATTTCCAAACAGATCATCACAAAATTCTTGATATAAATTAAAAAAAAAATAATGATTTGTTTGGAAATCAGTCGATTCAATTCACTTTTCGAGTACCATCCCTTTGTTTGATGGTTTTCCATCATGCACGAATGATGTCTAGGGTGCGCCTAATGTGACATCACATCCCCCTTACTCATTGGATCTTGCGATTAAGAGATGGTGGTAAGGGTTCAGACAGTGCCTAGCAAATGTGTGGTGAAATAATTCAAAGGTATTGCTTATTTCAGCCACACGTTTGCAATATTTTTAATATTATAAACAAAAATAAATATTAAGATTCAATAGCACCACGTGGGTGGGCCATATGCTGATGAGCAATATTAAAAAAAAAAAAAAAATGAGTGCAGTAGGTACGCCATTTAAAAAAAAAAAAAAAATGTCATTTTCTAACAGTGATCGCACATATTGTTTATCCATGAAAACATGTATGGATGGAAGTGCGCGCGCCGTCTGATACTAGTATAGTATCTCCTCCCTAGTCTGTGGTACGTAATACATTTTAAAAGGCAACACCGATCACTATTTCCATCGACTGACAATCGTGAGTCAATTTGACTGATTTGATTCAATACAAGTTTTTGCAGAATGTTAACAGAATAGGTGCCCAATTTGTACCATAAGTATTGGAATCGAAACGAAGTCTTAATTGAATTCCAACGTCTTGTCGCCTAAGTTAAATTACTAGAATTGAGCCTCGGGATTGTGAAGCAGGATGATGGGAAAAATTGTCTGGATGGTGCCCTCTGGGATGGAGCCATTTTGTGTCTAGCCTTGCTGCCTTTGGTTGCTGCTTACAGCTCATCGGCTCAGGTAGGCTTGCGTTTGAAATTTATACGAAATATTGTTATTGATTTTTTGGTTTTGATTGAGGAACATTAATAGTTTGTGAATTGTTTTTAGCACGGAAGCACATTGTGGGTTGTGGATGTGGTCACTTGGCTAGGATATATGCTCCATACGGCGGGTCAGCCAGATTTCTGGTGTAATGCGATGCTCCAAGATTTTTTTTTTTTGAATAGTTTATACGGCCATGGAATCTAGTCCTTTAAGGCCTTTCTTGAATTTATTAATCTTCTTCAGTCCTACTTAAGTCAGTCGAGTCAAAAATTCAAGTCAATAGTCAAGTCCAGTCAAGTAAGTAAGTCTAGTCTGAGTCAGATGGCTAAGTGAAGCGGTGGAAAAATTTCACTTAGCTATATCATGGAGATTTTGGTGACAAAGATAAAAAGTCACGTAATCGACACTGTATCACTTCCCAACACTCACGCTTGTTCACAAACACTTTGCGAATAATAAACCACCAATATTATGCACAAACACTCGAAAAAACCTAAGTTTTGGAAATTAAATACAGTGCGGACATAGCGACAGTTTACTTTCCCTCCAAAAACTCCTGCTCCAAGATTTGGGTGTGTAGACGTGTCAAATTTTCTTTGTCCAAGAATTGTTATTTTTACGGGATTATAACTAATAAATTCAATTTGTTTGTTTCAGCTGGATGGGAATTTTAATAATTATAATTATTTTTTTACTTCAATACATTTTGATGTGTGGTTGTTCGCTCGAATTATGGTTGTGAATTCGCATAGTCAAATCGCCTGAAGCAAGAGGAACTCCCTTTGCTGTCTACATAAGGTTCCAGCATTTAATCATCAGTCCCAAGGTGGGTGATTCCAATTCATTTTCTTTTGAAGCTGTTCAATGGATTCTAGAACTACAGATAAACTAACCTAAAGTTTCAAATTAATAATTTACTCAAAAATGAAATTCAATGGGTGCATATAATTTCTAAATTTGGTTAATGTATATATTAGCAAAACCTATGTACTAATAGTATAGAATTTAATACCCTGTGATTTACCGACTAGAGCTAAGTATATATTTGGGGAACATACTATTCAGCAGTGACATGCCCAGACATTTTCCTTAGGGTAGGCAAAAACCTACCTAAACCAGAACTATTTCTATTTTAATTTATACTTATAATTTAATTAATTAAATTATAACTAAAACAGTAACGAGCAAAAACATAATAAAATTAAAATATATTAATCATGTACTTAGGCCCTTAAAATATTTACGAGACGACCACCTTAACCTTCGCTCCTGTAGGAGTTTTGGAAAAGCATAGCAAACATATTAGTTTGAAAATAATATTGAATAATGTTCTTGTTAGCTTACCCTTCACTTCAACTAAATCCAATTAATCCCTGTTGATAACGTCCATTTTTTATTATTGTAATTTTTTTGTCATAAGATTACTTCTGCTCATCATTTTATATTTTTTGTAAATAAACACTCCGTTCACAACAATCACATGAAAATAAAAGTGCTATTTTATTACCTTATTGTAAACAATGCACATTGCAATTATCAATTAATTAAACATTCAAAGCAAACAAATGCATAAAAGCAAAGCAAACATATTGTTGATTTCGATACGGAAATAAAAATATAACCGTACGGAATTGGGAATATTATCTTGTTTCTATAAAGTCTTCAAGGCTATGCGTTTTTAAATTTGCAGCATTACTTGTTTAAGATCCAATGGACACAGTTATCATGTTGCTGCAATCAATCGTAATCACTAATCAGATTTAAGTTTGTGTAACGCGTAATTCTAATTGGCAGTAACAAAAGTGAGAGCAAGATGAAATGTTATCTCATAGCATTTTGTTACATCTATAGTGGAGGTCTTAAATTTACTCACACAGGCGTGATTTAGCGCATATGTGTCTGTTCATGTAAGTTTTTTATTTGCACTACTACACAAGCAAAAGCACGTGAGAGTAATAAACTTCAGACGTTTTACTAAAAAGCTGGCCTCGACTAGCAGCGCCTATGGGCGCCGGCGCGCCGCGTATTCGCGCGAATTCATAGATGGCGTTGTTAAGACGAGACCTTGGTGAACACTAGCGCCACCATTAACTAAAAATCATTATTCACTGAAAACACAAGTTATCAAAAATCCATCTGCTGTATTTAAGGTTCTGGATCTGGAGTTAATTTTAATCGTATTTAATTATTAAATTATAATTCTGTATAGTTACAAATTGCATTATTGCTTAAAACGGCCACTTTTAGCAGTTTTGCAATTTGTAACTATATGGAACTATAATTTAATAATTGAATATGATTAAAATTAACTTAAGATCCAGAATCATAATTACAGCAGAGGGATTTTTGATAACTTGTGTTTTCAGTAAGTAATGATTTTTAAATGACGGTGGCGCTAGTGTTCACCGAGGTGTATCACCTTAATATCTTGTATGAATTTTTTTTTATTTTTTATATGTATTGATTATATGAAAAAATATTTATTATTTATTACAAAAGTACAGGATAGGCAACGTCTAAACTTCCTTATGATATGCACGCCACTGCTATTCAGTACATGCTTATTGACACAGAGACACAGAAGTTTATTTATTAATAAATTTCTGTGTCTCATTCAATCTGATTTTTTATAACATTATTTAGTAGGAACCCATTCTAGCAGCTCTGCTGGGTATAAATCGGGACGAGGTCACTTGTACCGAGTTACCCACATATTATTTTTATCTCAACATTTTATTTTTATTATTTTTTGTCCGGGGAAGCCAAAGACGGGCTTATTTACTTAAGGGTAGTTTTCCCCGTGGCAAAATGGCGCCCATACGAAATTTTTATTAAATTTTGAGCTGTTTTTATAGGTTTTATGCCACCATAAAACTTGTAAAATTAAAAAAAAACTTGGTAAAGCTAATAAGTATTAACTGAGTGGTTAAAAGTTTGTTTTTTATTATTAATATCTCCCTTATTGTATAATATTTGAAGATAAATTGTAGAACAGCTGATATTATGCGTGAATTTCTTGTTTTTGGGGTTCCGTACAAAAATGTACAATGGAACTCTTATAGGATCACTCGTGCGTCTGTCTGTCCGTCCGTCCGTCTGTCACAGCCAATTTTCTACGAACCTACTGTACCAAAACAGATGAAATTTTGGTAGGATGGCGTGACCCTGTGACCCAAACACAGACGTGCAAAGTAAATAAATATTTTTATAAAATAAGTACCATTTTCAGGGGACAAATTAGGAAAAAAAAAAATTTTGCAAACCTTACCGCTCGTTATGAGGATTTTAAATATATTTTTGTTAATATTGTAACATAAATAGTTTTGATTTTATTCATGAAAGAAGAAACTACTGATCCTAAAATTAAAAAAAAAAAATACAAAATATAGTTTATTACAGGAAAACCTACAAGAACTATGTCAATTGACAATTAAGGGGTAAATTCAATATAAAACAGAAAATAGTTCACTAAAACGCCACTAGATGGCGATAGTAGTAGTAGTAAGTTGACACACCACAATTGAATTTAAAAACTGACATTGGCATTGTACGGAACCCTCTCCACGCGAGTTCAACTCGCACTTGACCGGGTTTTTTTTGACACACTACATAATAAACGTTAAGGTTATGACCTCATGTCTTCAAAGTTAATTGCAATCTTTATGTGCTTTCATGGTTTGTTACTAATGTATGTATGTGAACTAAAAGATTTATCACCTCTCCCCTCGGATTTAATACAGTACAGACGTGCTTTTGGTGCCAGCCAGCAAATTAATTATATTTTATTGGCTAAAATCCCTTACAAGTAAAGTGAAAAATTCGCGTGAGTACCAGGAGTGCATAGTTGCAAACAGCTAATATCCTTGCAAAGGGAAAGAGACATTCCGAGAGTAAAAGAGATAACTATTCACAGCAAGCGCATGCATGCCTCAAGCGATAGCAACTTTACTAACCTTTGTCACACACCTTTGATAATCCCCGCTCCAGTACTTTTCTAGCCGCTAGCTGCGCAGGCGCAAGCCACGCCCTCCGCTAATATCGCCGGCCGTCGGATCATTTAGGCCTACATCGCTTTACAAAATCATAATAATGTCGGTCCAACGCTCGCCGCCGCGCAGCGATACGCTTAGAACACCTTGCAATAAACATAATTTGGAGCATTATAACTCTGACACTACACTCAACTCGTCAAGCAGCATACAGATGGATGATAATTTCTTTAACAACATTACGAAACGACACAAACGCACCCTGCAGAGGACACTGCATCCAACTCAACTTCCAACATGTTCGAAAACAAGTTCGATGCACTAAACAACACTACGTAACATTTTCGAACATTATGAGCCTGGTTGACATAGGTTTCATCCAAAAAAATTATAGGTCTTCCATCGGCTCGATATTTTCTTATATCACGAATATAATGCCACCTCAAAGCCATAATATCGGGTCTCTCGATTATTAACTTTCTTTTCGATTGGCAACTAAGAAAATTAAATCCCAATTCACGGAGAACCTTTCTTAAATATTCATGTGAGCAATCTATGATGTTCTCTGCTTTTAATTCAGCCGTTAGGTTTCTTAGACTTGGAATAATTTTTTTGACAGTGTAGCACTGGGACACTTTTCGTCGTATAACTCCTAAAGTGAAACTATCTGCTTCCATTCGCTTTTTGGGAAATAAATTTTTTCTAGGAGATTTGAACTTGGAAGGTCCTGCATTGCCATCCTCTGTATTACCTTCACTAACAATTCTTCTTATTGTTCTTTACGAAAGCCCTGTTGCTAAAGAAACGGTTTTTGCCAAATTTATATCATTCTGGTATTATTGCGATGATTTATCTTTTTTACGCGCTTTAAAATACATGTACATGTTATACACTATTTCTTTTGACTGTCGTCCAATCGGTTTTATCTTCGGATTCATCTTGAGATAGTAATCTCGTGTGCGTTTCACTAAATGCGAGCGTCTGGCGCTCCGCCGCACGCGTCGCGCCCGCTCGTCCTCCCGCCTCACCCGTCGCTTCCCCTCTGAGACCGTCTTACCTCGTCCCTGCCTTTTTTTTTTTTTATTTCGCAGGGGAATGCTTTTACGCACGGAGTGTGGGACTCCTGGACCGCTAATCGGCCCAGACTACCCACTAAACCCCTGCGGATGCCATCGGCCGCTTTGCATGGATGCGCCTCGGATCTAACTAGCACAAGACGCCTCAGCGACTGGCCGGTCTCTCATCAGAGACCGGGCTCACCACTCTCAGAGGCCCTCCGACCTGGAGGTCCTGGAGGACCTCTGCCACCGGGTGGGGCTATTTTCTAGTCCCACTCTTATGGGGGCGCTTCCAGGCGCGCTAGGTAGCGCCTGCGTCGCACCCCCCCGGTCGCGGTCCCTTTCCTCGGCCTCCCTCTGCGACATAACGGTCTCGCAGAAGGAGGCCATTGCCGTCCAAGCTCTGTCGCTCTCGAGCATCGCGTTGACGACACTCGGGAGCGACAGGTCCGTCCCGCCAAGCGCGGCGGCCAGCTCCTGGCGCTGCCGGATCCACCTAGGACACCGCTCCAGGACGTGTTGAGCGGTGTCCTGAGCCTCGCCACAATCGTGGCAACGTGGCTCGGCCTCTCTCTTGGCCACGCGGTGCAGGTACTCACCGAAGCAACCGTGCCCGGTGAGCACCTGCGTCATGCGGAAGGTGAGACGTTTGCGCCGCCGCAACATCCACCTATCCAGGACCAAAGATGCCATTATTTTCACGAAGTATGAAAAATAGCTCTGGTGATGAAAAAAGTTATCACAAAAGACAAATGCCGGCTTATGGTCAATACTTTGGCACAGAGCTATAACGATCTATGCACCAAAACCAAGAGAAGATTTCTCTTCTGTGAAATTGTGGTAACGGAACGTATCTTCACCGCCATATATTACAAAATCATAAATGATCCCTGAAACGCCTTTAAATCCCCATTTTTTGGCTTATCTTTCATATATTGTTTCCGTTTGCCTGCTTTTGATCCCTTATATGCAATCATCATTTCGTCTATGCTAAATTTGGTCTCTCTTTTTTGATGCTTTAAACAATTTTGTCTTAGTTGCTCAACAAATGGACGTATTTTATAGTATTTGTCTCCATTATCCATGGTGCTGTCAACAAAATGCAAATATCGTCTTATTTGCTGATATCTTTTCAATGGCATTATGTCAGAAATTTTAGCATACCTAAACTTCTCCGACCAATTATCAAGGTATGAAGGCATTACAACAATACCCATTAATAAGTGGATAGCTAAAACAGTGACGTGCACAGACATTTTCCTTAGGGTAGGCAAAAACCTACCTAGACCAGAACTATTTAGTTACAACTAAAACAGTAACGAGCAAGAAGATAATAAAATTAAAATATATTAATCACTAGCTGTACCCCGCGGCTTCGCCCCGCGTAGGACTCGGTTATATCGCGCCCAAAAGTTAGGCTATGTTTGACCTCAGGTCGTTAACTACATCCCTACCAAATTTCATCACAATCGGTCCAGCAGTTTAGCCGTGAAGACAGACTTTCGCATTTATAATTATATTAGTATAGAAGTATGGATGTACTTAGGCCCTGAAAATTTTTAAAATACGACCGCCTTACCCTCCGCTCCCGTGGGAGTTTTGGAAAAGCATAGCAAACATATTAATTTGAAAATAATATTAAATAATGTTGTTGTTAGCTTACCCTTCACTTCAACTAAATCCAATCAATCCTGCTTGATAACGTCCATTTATTATTATTGCCCGAAAGATTACCTACTTAGCGCGTCATTTTATAGTTTTTGTAAACAAACACTCGGTTTACAACAATCACATGAAAATTTTACAATTTTAAACTACAACTGAGTAAATTTGTTAAAAATAAAAGTGCTATTTTTTCACCTCATTGTAAACAGTGCACATTGCAATTATCAATTAATTAAACATTCAAAACAAACAAATGCAAAGCAAAAATATTGTTGATTTCGATACGGAAACATAACCCTACGGAATTGGGAATGACATCTTGTTTCTATAAAGTCTTCGAGTCTATGCGTTTTTAAATTTGCAGCATTACTCGTTTAATATCCAATAGACACAGTTTTTATGTTGCTGCAATCGATCGTAATCACTAATCAGATTTAAGTATGTGTAACGCGTAATTCTAATTGGCCGTAACAAAAGTGAGAGCGAGATGAAATGTTATCTCATATCATTTTGTTTCATCTAATAGTGAAGGTCTTAAATTTACTCACACAGGCGTAATTTAGCGCATATGTGTCTGTTCATGTAAGTTTTTTACTTGCACTACTACACGAGCAAAAGCACATCTATACATAGTGATTTCTTAGTGAGAGTAGTAAATTTCAGACGTTTTACTAAAAAGCTGGCCTGGGTGGCCTAGCTAGCAGCGCGTATGGGCCGGCGCGCGGCGCGCCGCGTGTTCGCGCGAATCCATAGATGGCGTTGTTAAGATAATTCAATATCTTGTGTAAATAAATATTTATTATTTATATGTATTAATTATATATTTTTTTTTATTATTTATTACAAAAGTAGAGGGAAGGCAACGTCTAAACGTCTTTATGCTATGCACGCCACTGAGCTAAAAAGTCTACCAATTCATCTTGTGATAAGACTATTGACTTACCAGGGGGTCTAAAAACGCCACTTTGAGCAATTCATCGAATCGATTCATATTACGAATTTCTTAGCAATTCTGTAGCAATTCCTCTATTTTTTGTAAAATGGCCAACTAAACTTATTCCTCTTCAAAAAAATTGAAAGAAATAGGAATTGCTAAAGAATTGCTAAGGAATTCGTAATATGAATTCGATTCGATGAATTGCTCAAAGTGGCGTTTTTATACCCACAGACTGTTGTACTGAATATAAATTCGTCTGTTCTACAATATTCGTTACCACGTCTTGCGAAAAAAAAAAGATTAAAAAAACTTAATGGTGAGTTATCATCTGGTAAGTCAATGTTATCCGCATCATTATCCTCTTCTATTGTCGCGCTGTGTCGAAAATGTGCTACTCTCCATTTATAAGCCAGCTGAAATTTTTTACTCCTCTTCGCTCGTTTTGCTGGAACTGCAGGTGGTTTTTTAGATCTCGTTTTTCGTGATGTAAGTGAAGAAGAAGTCACAGGTGTTATAGGCGTTGATGGTAGTGAGGGAATGGCAGATAAAGATGGAACATTCATGAGAATGTTCCATCTTTATCTGCCATTCCCTGATTATGAAATCAGACTGATCAATTTCATGCACGATGAAATCAGGTATAATATTCTCAGCATTACATTCTTTGTCTTCAGATGTACTGGTTGTGAGATTTTCAAGAAGGGATGCAATTGATGGTGCCGGAGAAGAAAGCGGGGTAGAAACATTAACACATTCATCGTGCACTTCTGTTTCAAAGTCAGATATTTCACTAGCATCGGAAGGTGCATGGTTATTTGGCACTAAAGCTATAATTTTACTAGCGCGGTTAGGCTGTTGACAAAGAAAAAAAAAACCGAACTTAGCACCACAACCAAAAAATATTAGGCATTTGGCATTGTTCGCCACAGCGGACATAGAAAAATGGTACTACATTACTATGAATCTGGCAATGTCCGCTGTGACGGACAAATCATTTCAGCGGCAAAAATCCCAATAAAAAAAAAAAAATAGGTAAAAAACTTTTTAAGTTAAACGGTTTTATGTGTTAAACATACATTGCAATGTTTAAGATAAATGTACTAAAAACCAAAAAATAATAAAATAGATACAGTCGTGGGAATTATAAACATATGCATAGACTAGACTAAAATAAAACCGTGGGGCACGTCAATTGTCTACAAATTATCGACTTAATGTGCGATAGAAGAATTGTTGTTGAGACCTTTCATTTGATACCCATGTTGATGGGATTGATAAAACCTACGTTATCCGCCATTTTGTAGCGGCCGCCATCTTGGATTTAAATTTTTTATAGTATATTGTATTCTGCTTGTTGAGCCCTTTCAATTGATACCCATATTGATGGGATTAATAAAACATAAATTATCCGCCATTTTGTAGCGGCGGCCATCTTGAATTTATAATGATAATGAATAAACATAATTGTATTGTCACCAAAATCCAAAGTGTATACAAAATTTCAGATTAATCGGTTGACAGGAAGAGGGTGAAATTCGAATTACTGACAGTTGTTAGCATTGTCAAATCGATATTGACAGTTCATTATGGTAGGTTAGATTCATCGATTTAGTACCTGGGGGGGCTATACCATCTTTTAATACCATGCAAGATTCAGTGAGTGAATGAGATGTCGCCTTACATGATGTATTGCGCTGTCCCGCTTTCTCACTGGATCTTGCATGGTTTTAAGAGACTGTATATAGTAACCCCCCTGGGGGCTTACTACCATCTCTTAAAACCATGCAAGAACGAAGTAAGAGAGATGTCGCCTTACATCATGTATTACGCTGTCCAGATCCAATGAGTAAGTGAGACAGCGCAATACATGATGTAAGGCGACATCTCGCTTACTCACCGGATCTTGCCTGGTTTTAAGAGATGGTGGTAGGCACCCTGGAATGTGTTCCTGAGCCACACAATTTATGTAACAAATGCCCTTATTTTTTATATATCTATCGTACAAATTCTACTACTTAAAATGAATATTTTTCTTAATACAAAAAATAAATAATTTCACTGTTAGTTTGGTGTAAGATTTAGTTTGGCGTCGATTTGGCCAAACAAAGAAAAAATTGCCACGTTGACAGAGACAGAAATATAAAAAATATCGTTGGTCCTTTTCTTACTCATGGACTTCCCTTACGCCATCTCACTTTTTTACCAAGTAAAAATTAATTGCTTAATCTACTTAATCTATGAACCTAACCTACCATAATGAACTGTCAATACCGTTTTGACAATGCTAACAACTGTAAGGTTGACATAATGTTTCAGTTGCGACAATAATACCGAATGAAAACGAAGCTAAAGGTTGACTTAAAAAAAAAAATTTAAAAAACCCCGGGGTTTTAATTTTTTTTGTGGTGGCAAACATGTTACTAGTTAAGTATTCTTACTTATTCGATTTATTTTATGTTCTCTGTATTTCAATTTATTATTCGTACAAACGATGTATGGAGTTTCGCCATGACTCTTTGACCCAAGAATAAATAATAAAACAAACGGGGTGAGCTAAATAAAACCGTTTAATAAAAAGAAGCGTGTTTGTTTTTGTGTTATAATCATATCTACGATTATTTTCTAACTACGAAGAACAGATTTCAATGATTTTGTAGGCAAAAAACAAAAAATCAATACATATAATAAGACACAAAAATGCGAGTGTCTGTACATTTAATATTTTTCAAAAAAACTGATTGAGTGCGATTAAAAATGAGTAACAGAAACCAAAAAGACAGTTTTTGGAATTTTTGTCTGTCTGTATGTATGTATGTCTGTCTGGTACGTTATAACTTCGAAAATACTCAACGGATTTGAACGCGGTTTTCACAGTTTGATTACATATAATTAGGAGCGTTGTCAAAACTTTGTTTCGTCAAAATCGGTTAAGGGAAAAAGAAGTTATGGTCGATTGAAAATTTACTTCAAACACTGCTTCAAAACTTTTAATGCTTTTACTTACGTTTAATTTAATTTAGATAAGGCTAGGATTTCTACTTTATATTATCCATATCAATAAAGACGAAAACACGCACTGCACCTATTAATTTTAATAAAATAACACATTGAATTTGATCGTAAATTTAGTTACATAAAATCTCAATAGATGGCGCTTACTTTACAACTCGCTATGGTTACGTTTTCGCATTATGGTATAGCAGATTGAAATTAACCCCAGCAAATTAAAAAAATTGATGGTCTTTGTCTCTGTCTTTGTGGTTCTTTTGGTTTGATTCTTTGGTGTTGTCTATTGATTGGTTTGGTAAATGGACGGTTCGGTTCGCTATCTATTGTTAGTTGTCTTGCTTGAATTGAAAATTGAATATGTTGTTTGACGGAACATACGATCGTGTCGTATCGTATACAAGGTGGACACAAATCAACTGCAAATATTTTAAGGGCCGATACAGACCACTATACTGAACAACTTTTCCAAATAAACTTATATTGAAATACGAAATTTTATTTTTCACTCTCCATACTATACTAGATCAGCTGATTCTCAATTTGTATGGGAGGTCAAAAATTTTTTTTTGTATTTCGACATAAGTTTATTTGGGAAAGTTTAGTGGTCTGAATCTGCCCTTAAAATCATTCCAAAATAGCTAAAAGCAGAAGGTTAGCTAGATCTCAAGAATCGAATGCGGATAGACAGATGCGACTCGATGAAGATAGGCAACGTCATGCATTGTCTCGGTCTTTAGAAACTTCTTCTGACAGAGAGTATCGGTTGTCCGCTGACCGCGAGCGTCATGCTTCATCTCGGGCTTCGGAAACGTTTACCGAAACTCAAGGTTTTGGCGGAATGAAGTGATTTACACGTCATAACAGTGTTGTGCATCAGGATGATGCTACCACCTACTCTATCGAGTTTTTGAGTTCATTGGCTGCAAGTGGTCTTCCTGCTCATAACATTACCCTTAAAGTCGGCGTTCCCATTATGCTCCTAAGAAATCTTTCTCCGCCTAAACTATACAACGGGACCCGACTCAAAGTAACGATTTTGCAGCGCAACTTAATACAGGCCGAAATTCTCACAGGGTGTGGTTCAGGCGAATTCCCCACAATTACCCCTTTCAATTTAAACGCACCCAGTTTCCAGTTGCTGTATGCTATGCCATGACGATAAATAAGTCGCAGGGACAAACCCTAATAGCAACTGGCATCGACCTAAGAACAAGATGTTTCTCGCATGGACAACTGTATGTGGCTTGCTCGCGGGTCAGTAGCGCCGAAAATCTATTTTTATTAGCCTCTGAGGGAAGAACTGCTAATGTTGTCTACAAAGAGATTCTTTGAACTTGACTCTGAAACATGATATTAGTTTATATTTGAATAATGTCCTGGCTACTTCGATTGCGTCATTTCATTTCAATGTAACACAGGTTACGCGAAAAGCGACCTACACGCGGGCGGAGCCGCGGGTAACAGCTATAATAAATAAATACCTTGAGCAAAACAGGTGGTCGCCTTCTCGCCGACATTTGTGTCACGACTGTCATATGTAGTGTTGCCACACTCGAAAAATATTTTATACCATTTTTTTATAATATAAAGAAATGTTTAGTAGATTTTACCTTCGATTCTACATTTTAGATTCTACATAGACTTTCCAGGATTTCTTCTTTTTTTGGAACTAGCAAAATAGGACTTGACCATTCTGACTGTGATTCTTCAATAATGTCGTCATTTGACATATGTTTTATTTGTTTATTAATTTCCTCCTTTTGCGATTGAGGTAACCGATAAGGTTTATATACTGGTGAGGTGTTCTCTTTTAAATGTATAGTTTGCTCATAAAGATTTGTGGTATTTAATGAATGTATGGTAAATGGAATATATCCGCGAATTTTGCGCATATATTTGTTATTGTAATACTTTTCTCTTTATTTAAATTATTTAATTTTAGTACCGAAAAAAGAAATTTGACTCTATGAGCATTATTTCTACATTTATCAAAAGTGAAACAGTTAAATTCTGTTAAGGGTTTTAATTCGGGTGTAAATCTTCTCGTGTATTTAATACTTTTAAAATAATTTGTCCATTTCTACTTTCGGTTATTGTGTTTGCTACAAAAATTCCGTCACAAATTTCATTGGAGTATATTACACAATCTCCGGTTATATTAGTTGACAGCCTTATGAACGATTCGCTTCTCGCTGGTAATCTGATATATGGGCATTTCTCTGTAAGCTCGTACAGGCTCCATATAAATGTTGTCCTGGCGATTTTTTTTAATATTTGCCAATAAAAAGTGTCCTATTTTGAAGAAACTTAACTGTTGTTTTAATAAAATAAGGTGGCCCACTGAACTTATACGTATTTTTTGAGTTATTAGCGATTTTCTAAAAAACCATGACAGGGGACTGTTTCGGGCGTCAGGGGACTGTTTTGAACGTAACAGGGTACTGTTAAGTGAGACAGGGGACTGATGTGTTTGAAAGAAAAGTCATTTTACATTAATCAATCATTTATTATTTAAATGACATGTTTTCGCATCGATAATCAACTAAGTTTCTTTATGAAAAAATAACAGAAAACATAACGTTCTTTAAACATTCATATCACAAATCAACCTTAAGTGCTAGAAACATTTTGTACTTGCTAAGAGATCAACATAATATTATTTATTATAATATGGATTGCTCAATGCTATGCATTCAAATACTTATTATATTAATTTGTAATATAAAAATGTAAGTATTTGTATCAAAAATTAAACTTATGTGCTAGAAATATTTTGAACTTTTTGAGATCAACAGTAAGTTAGTATTATAATATCAGTCATTAATTAGATTTATGCAGTTAAATTGAAACACCTACTATCTTTACATCATTAACATAGGTTATAAAGAAAGTCTTTTCTCTCAAATTAAATTCAACTGAAATCTCCAATTAAACCTTAAAAATATTAATTCAAATAAGGCACAAATAAATCACAGTTAATTTAACACGTTAAAAAGTTAGCGCTCAAAAACTTTTACTTCAGTAGGAAATTTATAAAATATTCTTTTTCCTTTTAAAATCAAGTCAGGATTATCCAACTTTAGGACAACTTGTTCAAATGACACGTCTGAAATGTCATTATCATCTATTCTAAAGAGCTGCGCTTTTTGGTCACAAATCTTGAGGAAAGTAACACTTAAGTCATTTTCATCATCGTCAATCCCATTAATTACAGCAGCATAACGATATTCCACATTTTTAGCTGTATATTTCACAAGAACATAATCTCCTGTATTGTAAAATGAATTCTGAATGCCACTCGTTCCTGGTATAGCATCATCCAATCTTTGAAGGGATTTCGTTTGTGTAGGTGTCAATTCAGACTTAGCAGGCTCAAGATCTTCGGCTTCGGACTCTGTAAACACTTCTTCTACTGTCAATTTAGGCTTTAAAGCAAAGTTGATACTGCCTATCTTATAATGTTCACAAGATCCGCGGTTGCATAAGCAGCTGAGACTTTTCATTGTAAGTGTTTTACATTTAGTGGGAAGGCCAGAGATGGAGCTGGTATAAACACCTGCGACCTGATGTACATTTAAAGTACCTTTAAACCCTTTCTGATCGGCTGCTTCCTCTTCAACTGTATCGACCATTGCCTGAATGTCTTTACCGTCAATCGCGATACATGTGATGCCAAGACATCGCTCCTGGATAACTGTAACAAACTGATCACTATTGTTGATGTCACCTCCAGAACTAACTACAAAATCTGCTGTCCTTTTACATGTTGCTCCGATTCCATCCGGTGCACCTTTTCCATGGCCACTTTCAGTGTAGCTCCATGTAAAGTTTTCAATATCAGGAATTTCTTCAGAGAGTTTAGTTGCCATTATAAAAAACATAGTTTTATTGCGATACTGCGTTACAGGACCATCGCTCAAAAAGTGCACTCGTTTAATGTTACATGGAAGAGCCCTGAAAACTGGTCGTAGATGTGCCCAAATGGCAGCAGATGAATGAGTTATGTTCTCGGAGACTGTGCAAAAAGAAAGGATTGAATTTTGTAGAACTACAACGGTATGCAGGCTCAGCTGTGCACGAGATCCACCGAAATGAAAGGCCTGAATTTCTTCAGAGTACTTAGTGCAATAATTTTCACTGAAATCGACGTGTATCAGGACTTCGTCGCATTGTAGGTTTGATTTCAAATCCTTTATGGCTTTATATTGGTGAACAATATTTCGCTGGTGTTCAAAAAACTTGTCTAAATCTTTCTGTAATTGCGTTATGAGCTGTCTTGGATGTACTTCAAATGTTTTTTTCAAACATTTAGTCACGAGTCGGGGCTTTTTAGTCTTAAAATCTTGTATTTGTTGCCTTTCCGAAATCCACATTTTATATTTTATGACATTTCTGTTATCAAATTCTTTATATTTCGGGTTCTTATTAAGGCAAGTATGACAGGATCTCGCCAAACAATTCACATTATACCGGTCGCAACATAGCTCTTCCAGTAACTTCTGGTGGTTGTTGTAAGTCAATATATTTGCAGTATGAAGTGTGCTGAGCTTCATGTCTATGTTGCTGTGAACTATGCAAAGACATGTATCGCGATTTTGAGCATTTGGTTTAACAACCCAAAATGGACGGAGTCGACAAAATGTTTGGTAACTAATTTGAAAGTTGCCTGTAATAAACTTTTTGTAAAGATTCATAACTGTGTCAAGAAGATACCTCTTCTGTTTCTTTACAGTCTTCCTAGTAATACATTCATTTTTACCGGCCCCCATACGGCTATTACTATCATCTTCAAAGAAATTGTGAACAGCTCTTTTATAACTTTCAGGTATTTTACATCGTTTCAATACAGGTACATCTAAGCCATTGAGGTTGGATTTTTTTCCGGGTCTAGACAACGATTTAATTTCTTTAGGTATCCATTGCCTGTACTTTCGAACAAGACTACCAGTAACAACTTTTTTAAAAATTTGTCTATCCTTCGTATGTTTCAATGTAGAATAATTTTCTTTCAACTGATTACTAATGACGTCGCCAAACAACGCTTTCTTGGATGTACTTCTTTTGTTTGATCAGGCTCTTCTAACATTTTTAATATCTTTGTTTTAGGTGTATCTTCAACGTTCTTCTGCATTTTACTTTTAAATCTAGCTAACCTTTTCTTGTACTTCTCAAGCTTTTTCTCTAAACGTGCAATTTTTTCATTTCTTTTCCTGTTAAACTTCTTACGTCGAGTCGTGGTTTCTTTCTTTCTTTGTTGTTGACTAGCACTGGAAGCTGCTGGGCTTGGAGCCGAAGAAAACTGCTATGGAGTTGGAGTGGTGGGTCTTGTAGGCGGAGGAGATGCTTCTAGATCTGATATTGGCGTATTGTCTCGTATAAAAGTGTTAGTGACACTTTTCAGTCTTAATCTTTTGGTTCGGTACACGGTACAATGTTCTTTCCACTTCTTTAGGGCAGCTCTGTGCTCACGAGGTGTCATATCCTTTACCAACTTTCGCGAACCTTTTTCTTTCTTCTTTTGGTACTTTAATTTTTCCTTTTCTCTCATTTCTTCTCTCTTTTGTGGGTCATTTTTTCTTTTTTCATAACGTAGTCGTTCTGCTTCTCTCTTCTTCTGTAGTAATTCCTCTCGGGATAACTTTTTCTTTCTCGGAGCCATATTATTGTGTTTTCGCTCGGCCTGTGTAAAATAATACAACTTTATAAAGAAATATAATGATACATTGATGATACCTATTGATAAACCACAGTATCAGATAAATTTACACAAACAATACATAAACACAATACCAATACGTCAAAATCACAGTCCCCTGTTATACAAAACAGTCCCCTGCCACATTTTCTGACAGAGGACTGTTGCCAGGGGACTGTGTATTTCGAATAAATATCACAATATCTTAAAAACTGATGCAAATTAGTTTGTTTAAGAACCTACCTATCAATTTAGACATAAATATTTAAAAAATAAACTATATGATAATAAATAATTAAAGTAATTAACATGATATTATCACTTACCGGAGGACTGTGCGGGGTACCGGAACAAACACGTGTTCACCACACAAATGTCACTCTGAAACTAGACAAGATGGCGTCTCGTCACCGCTTTCGGCCTCGTAGCTAACTTCACATCAATTGCGTTTCGTTTCACTTAGAACAATGTTTTTTAATCTTACAGTTTTTTTTTTTCTATGGATTTAATTTTTTGGCAGGGGACTGTATAAAAATTTTGGGGACAAAGTTTGCAGGTGTTTACTAAATAATAAAATGCGTATTGAGATCTAGTTTTATGAAAATAATATATTTTAATATGTTTGCTTTATGATAATTACTGACAAATGTATGTAGCTGTAATACCTTTCTCGTAAATCCCATATCTAGTCAACAAATCAATGGTGGGGACAGCCAGGGGACTGTGTTTTTAGAGCTTCTAACACGTGTAGAAAAAAAATTAAAATAGTTATGGTGCTTAAAACAATCAGCCCTTAAAGTTTCGGGATTAGAGTTTCTTTAGGAATGATTTATTATTAAATAATTAAAGTACTTATTGAAAGAGTCGGTTGGGACAGCCAAATACGAGTTTACAGAGAAATGCCCATATGATGACTGTTCTTGTTTACTTTTATCCGAGCACAAGGTTATTGGTACAGTAATCGTATTTTCGTTCAATGTTAAGGTCAATGTTTCTTTTTCATAATTTAAAAGACATTTATATTTTGTTAAAAAGTCTTGACCTAATTCCATCGATGTTTAAAGGTAACGTGTCAAATACGTGGAAATCATGTGTGAAATATGATTCTGTTCCTTGGCATAGATTTAAACGTATGCACCCCTGTGACGCAATTGTACCTCCTTATACCATGTATATGTGTGACTTTCGGTGTAATGAAATCGCCTGTTGCTAATGCTATGTCTTATTTAATTGCACTTAATGATGCGCCCGTGTCGTTTACCGTGAATTTTATCGAGTTCATATTAGCATATGATAATATATTTAAAAAAATCTCGAAAAAAAATATTTAAAATTTCGCCCGAATCATCATCAAGAATGTTTTCTTCTTGTGCTAAGTTTACTTGATGTGTTGGTTCCAAAACGCACAAGACTGTCATGGCGTCTTGAATGACGTCACGCCGTGCGAAACAAACCAAAGAGCGATCGTGTCTTCGTACGTTATAGCTAGTTTTAATCGTTTAAAAATAAATTTCTCATATTATAAGTACTGTATAGTGCCCCAGTGTGATAGCACGACTATAAAAACGCCAAACAAGTTATTTATATTAGCTATTCGACCGATAACCATTCGTGTCTAAGCTTTGGCACTAATCACGGTAAAGATAGGAGCACCAACCCCGCTCCTATCACTGGGATACAGCCTGAAGCGTACCAATCCCTCGTCCGTGCCTACCTATGTTAATCTACAGTTACATTTAAACACATTAAAATTATCAACAGCAATATCATATCAATATCAAATACTAATAAAGGCCATGTTAAATCACTAGAGCACAATACACGTCTGCACCGCTCGGCGAACCCAAGGAGAAGAGAGCGTTACACTCATACTCACCCCGACACTACTACTGCCAAGAGGGGTTTACCTGTAGTGGGGCGATACCTGTCACGTGATGTTACCGGGCGCTAACACTCGGCCGTCCTGAAAAATCCGGTCGTCCCCGACCGTTGTGGTCTGGTGTATGGCTAAAAACAAACACAGGAAATAAATACTTTAATATCGGTGACCTTTATAACCAGGTCCACCAATCAACCTGTCATAAATGATCTCTTAATACGGTGTTAACAATATATTCCCAAGATGCGCTAGCTGCCACGAAGAGTTAAGCAAGTTATCCCATCGTCGGCCAACTTGCTTGTACAACATGGTACAGCCATCAGCACCTAAGGCCGCTGATGCTGTGTATCACCATGCACTCCCACAAACAACTGTACCTAGTTGTAGGTCATGGCCAACTATCACAACTTGTGAACTTTGCTGAACACACATACACCAGACATATTTAATCAAGGCATCAAACACAGTCAAGATACATTTCGACAAATAGATATTTAATAAAAACAAGTTATTTCCAACTGAAGTGTAAGTTTTATCACAAATCGACATTTTTTTTACATCATTCTATTCAAATACTCGCAAAGTTACTTACGCTTGCTATTCCTTCGTAAGTCACTTTATATTCATTACTAGTTACTATTTCGTTAATATTTGAACTCAAGCAAACGCATAATAAAACCACATATTCAAGTAAATAAACATTAAACACCAAAGTATATTTACCAAAGCTATTACTAACTTTAGTACTCACAGATTATACAATGAAAAACCCTTATAATTCACATTATAATTGAATAAACCAAATACATCTATTAACCTTTTAAATTTTTAATGTGTACTGACATCAAAGTCAACAACCAATACCCAACGGTTAACATTTTTTTTTTCAACATCATTTTTGAAATACCCACTAAGTAAATAATTTTCACAGATATTTTATTTTAACCCTTTTTTTTTTTAGGAATCAAATCACTTAAAACATGAAGAGACTTACCGCTTCTGCACCAATACTTACAGCCCGACACTACTACTGCCAAGAGGGGTTTACCTGTAGTGGGGAGATATCTGTCACGTGATGTTACCGGGCGCTAACACTCGGCCGTCCTGAAAAATCCGGTCGTCCCCGACCGTCGAGCTCGAACCATGAAACAATAATACATTGATTGAATACAAATCACCATTTATGCTTTTTCTATAATGACCTCGCCATCTCGATAATGCATAGTATCTTAGGTTGTTTATCAGTGTTCCGAGACCATTATGACTTTTCCGTTTCAGTCACTTCTGGTTTTTAACTGATCGGAACCCTCAACTATGCTAAAATCGAAAATGACAGTAAACAACTTTGATTCAGACATTCAATGTATAACCACCTCGATAATGCATAGTATCTTGGGTTGTTTATCAGTGTTCCGAGCCCCTTGTGACTTTCCGTTTCGGTCATTTGTGGCTTTTAACTGATCGGAACCCTCACCTATGCTAAAATCGAGAATGAAGTAAACAACTTTATTTCAAACATTTACAAACGGTATTTTATCAGAAACCGTCATTTTTTTGTACATCATTTTATTCAAATACCTGCAAAGTTACTTAAGCTTACTGTTCCTTCGTAGGTTAGCTCACTTCATTTTCATTACTAGTGATTCTTTCGCGTATAGTAACAATTTAACTTAAGCAATCACATAATTTAACCACATTTAAGTAAATAAACAATAGATACCAAAGTAGATTTATCAAAGTCATCACTCGTTTAAGAACTCACGGATAAGACAATGAAAAACACAAATAATTCACATAATCATTACATAAACCAAATATTATCATTAACCTTTTCAATATATTGACATCGAATTCAATCACAAATACCCAAACGTAAAGATTTTTTTTTCATATCATTTTTAAAATACCCACAAAATAAATAATTTTCACAGAGATTTTTTTTTACACTTTTTAGGATTGGAGTCACATAAAACATGAAAAGACTAACCGTTTCTGCACCAATACTTACAGCTGTGGTATATCATATCACAACATTACATTTACACTTTAACACTCACTAAAACTTTTTCACTACTTTAGATTACATTTAATCTAAGGGTTTTGCTAAATTTACTTACGCGTGTGTGTCAGAATGTTAACAATTAAGTATCACAAAACATGTACAATTTACTAGGCGTGGTAGAATATTAAGAAATATTCTTTCATCATGCCACTTCTGATATTAGCTATCCGACCGATAACCATTCGTGTCTAAGCTTTGGCACTAATCACGGTAAAGATAGGAGCACCAACCCCGCTCCTATCACTGGGATCCAGCCTGAAGCGTACCAATCCCTCGTCCGTGCCTACCTATGTTAATCTACAGTTACATTTAAACACATATTAAAATTATCAACAGCAATATCATATCAATATCAAATACTAATAAAGGCCATGTTAAATCACTAGAGCACAATACACGTCTGCACCGCTCGGCGAACCCAAGGAGAAGAGAGCGTTACACTCATACTCACCCCGACACTACTACTGCCAAGAGGGGTTTACCTGTAGTGGGGCGATACCTGTCACGTGATGTTACCGGGCGCTAACATTTATATATGTTGAAAACAATGGAGAAATGCGGAAAAAGTGGCTAAAACTTGCAAGAAGAGATGATGCTCATACTTTAGAGATCATACTTTATGCTAAGAGATCCCTTCCTGGGATAAGTCCGCCATTGTCTTCTGATTTTAATAAAGTTCTATTTACTATGTATTTTAAAGCAATAAAGATATTACAAACAAACAAACTTTATCAACAGGTTCAAGAATGTATTTTTGTGAAGATCATTCTGATTAAGTATTTCACACAATACAATCTATTACTTAATTCGAGCAAACTAGATGTGTTTTGTAGAATCCCTATTTTCTAAATAATAAATACATGAGTTCAGGTTAAGTTGTTTCACTTTTAGGAGTGAACGTTTCATTTTAGTTTTCTAATTAATGTTACAAACATACTCTTTTTATTATTCTAGTTGCCAAATGATATGACTAATTATATGGAGTATCATATGAAGGGAACAGTAAAATAGTAAACAGTATCTTGCAAAATGTACGTCACAACATTAAGTTCTTGTGTACCGAACTGAAATATCACATAGCATTTAAGCTTATAATAAATATTTTATAGAGTCTGGCAAATAAAAGCTGAACCTAGCAAAAGGCGGCAAATTTAAAAATTATGAACAAGGTAACACCGACTATAGTAGGAAAAAAACGATTTGATACATTTCAAAATTTAAATATCCATATATGTATACACTTTTTATATAAAAAAAACTATTTAGTTGTTTTGCCGCCGCGACTATATACTGCGTGTAATATATATAGCCTTAGTATGACATCCGCCAATAGTGTAGCTTCCTAACAGTAAAAGATTTCAAATTAGTTCGGTAGTTTCGGAGTCTATTCGATGCAAACACTGCCCCGATATGTAGAAAGGGCGTAACTTCCACAAATGTGATTTTGAGATAATTGCATTTTAGTAAAAAGTGTAGTTCAAGCTATTTGGTAAAATTTTTGGTATCAATTGATTTTAATTATTTATAAAGAAAATATTTCCTATTTTTCTGCCTATTTACTTTCGTAAAAATGGAGGGGGTTATTTAATTATTTCAACTTTCCTGTTATACGCTATGAAATAAAATATTAAAAATATGTACATACTGAGAAGAAAAGCCATAACTAAGGAAGTAAGGGCCTTTCTTGCTCAAAACCGAAGTTATGGCTTTTCAGTCTATGAATGTTGTAGAAATAAGTGGATAATAAATTCATTTTAAACAAAGATTAGGTAGGCATTTTTTTTTTAATTAGGATATTTTCGTTATGTAGATTTTGTTGCCAGACGGCAAATAGCTGATTATGATGAGAAAAATGTCACCCACTGAGTATCTCACTTTTCATTGAATTTTACAAATTAAAAACAGAATAATTCTAAATTCTTTATTAATAAGTCTTTCAGTGTTTATTACATGAGTCTTTTTCGATCAGTCTCTTTTGCAAATAGTTTTTAAAGTAACTACCTAGGTAGGTTAAGAAGTTGTATTATGATAGTACAAAACTCTTAATACAACCTTTTTCCTCACTAACATTAAAAATTAAATATCCTTAAAAGATTTCTACGAGCAACTGAACAGTATAAATTATTCATCAAATGAAATTTTTTACAAAAGAAAAATGTAGCTATCACAAACAATGTTTAAAAACAAATATCAAAAATAAAATAATAATTCTAGCAACCTAGTCAGAATGATGCAACACTTAAAAGTAAAAATATTTAGGAACATTTTACCATACAAATAATCAACATTATCAAAAATAACAATCTTGCTTAACAAGTAAGAATCCTATAATGAAATTGCACACAGTAGAAAAACTAAATACTTGGTAATAAAAAAAGATTAACTATCTTGTTTAACAAGTAAAAATCGTAAACTAATTAAATGGCACTTAGTAATTAAGAATCAAATACTTAGTAATAAGAAAGAAAAAAAGGAGCAATGAATTTAGCTATGATCATGAAAACTGATTACCAATGTTAAGTAATCAGTCTTCATAATCAACAGCTAAATTCCTTGCAGCATCATTCACTTGGAGATTCTCCCAAAAAATTTTTCTATTTGGAGGCATGAGTGGTCCCAATTTTTGCAAAATCTGGTTTTTACGGTCATTTGTAATACCTCTAGCTTCTGTTTTTTGAATTGGATTCGTAAAACCTTTCTTCAAAATAGTTTTTTTTAAACAATCTAATTCTGTATATTGAGGATCGTTAAATGATGTTTTGTAATACATTAAAAATTTACCTTTTTTAAAGCATATTTCACTCATGTCTCGTAAATAGGCACGAGGATTGGATTGTTGAATTTTAGCATTTGAAGTATCATCTTTTATTTTTAAAAAGTCACCAACATCCATTTTTTTTATAATTGTTTTATGATTGTTTGTGGACGCAACAGCCTCATAAAAATCGTCAAAATCATAAATTTTTTTCTTCTTTTTTAAAGCATTTTCGACCTGGTGGTGGAATTCATCGGCAGACATAAACGTATGGCCTGCCTCAAAATATTTTAAACTTATTGTTTCAGTCAAAGTCTCATCAGAATTAATAAAATATATCAAAAATGAAAATAAGCCCCAATTCTTATTTTGCGCAGCGCAATTATCTAACCATAAAATTATATTCTTCAAATCCCTGTAGTTCTTGAGGAAGGCTCGAAAGGTCGAAGCAATATCTTCTTTTTTTCTTCCTGATATGGCTTCATGCCATATCGCAGCAAAGGTCATTTGAGACGATGTTTTCTGGCCCAATGGCACAAAACTCTCATTAAACACAACCAATCGAGGGCAAAAAAGAACTGCTTTAAAAACGTCGATTCTAGGCAACATTATGACCTTTTGTAAGTCTACGGAAAAATAGCCAACATTATCAGATTTTTCTGATTTACGGTCTGCGTCATAGTATTCTCTAGCTAATTTATAACGCTGGTGATGTCTCTCATAATTAAAACATAAATTGCAATTTCTGTGACGAAATTCATTTGACTTTGGATTGTGAATTTCAAATTCTTCGCAAGTCTCACATTCTTCATGGCCTAATTTGGCAAAAGAAATTTTCATAGTTTTGAGGATTTTTCTATAATAGTCATAAGATATAGTAGGTAAGTTAGGATTTTTCACCGTGAAATCATCATACATACTTTGAACAGTGATTTCTGAAGACAAATACCGTTTGTTTGGAGCATGTTCTCGCCTGTAGTGTGATATTGTAGGATTGTATGATTCTATATGATTTTTTATAATCTGGCTATCTATTTTATGTGCTTTTTCATTGTGTCCTCGACCATCAAAAGGAATAGCATCATCGTTATTCAAGGCATTTCTTACAACTTTTTCATTAGTTTTTTTGTAACCAAGCGTAGTCAAAAAGAAAAATCTGCACACTGATATTTTTGCACCCATCTCATTGTTTAGAAAGTATGAAATGGTTTTGGTTCTATTTTTCTTTTCTGTTCCACTAAAGTTCTTTATTTTTTGTGGTATTGAAGAAGACGTGTTATTAATGATAAACAATTTCTGTTCCCTCCATGACATCAACCAATACATATCATGAATATGTCTTCTCCGCTCTTCAGTAAAATTAATCGTGCATTTTTTTCTACAAACAGATGCTTGACAACCTGGTTTCAGTGAGTATTTATTCAATATTTTTGCATCCCTGTTTTGTTTTTTTCTTTCGTTTAAACTTGTACTAAAAATTCGCCGCTTTCTTATTTGTCCTTTTTTAGTTAATGGAGCCTCTGATTCATTGTTATTATGTCCATCTGTATTGAAGTCTTGTGAAGATCCTGGTTGAACATCATCATCTACAATCATATGTTTTTCTGGTGTTTCAGGAATATAAACACTTCGAACAGGTGGTGAGTTCTCAATAAAAGAGTCCGAATCTGAAGAGCTTTCAACTTCCCTTGTTTTTGGTGGATTATATGTTTTATCTTTAACCGAGTCATCCGAATCAAAATCTGAGCTGTGTCTACAAGTAGAATCTTGGTCAAAATCTACAGTTATTTTACTTGGATTTTCGTTTACATTTCCATAACTTGTTGATGGTTGAGGGTAGTCGCTGTCAACATTTTGTTCTACTATAGTTGCTGCTTGGTTTTTTGCTGAACTTGTACATATCATTTCCATAATTTTAGAGCTCCTAGTAGATTTCTTCATGATGACCTAAAAAAATATGCAACAAGTAAGCATATAGGTTTGATACAGTAAATATAATAATATACAGAATGTCAAAGCGACTTATTCTATACACAGGTTCAACCAGAGGTTCTTAAGAGGATCGTGTACCTAAAATGTTTCATACAAAAAGCGGTGACTGATTTCACCCGATAAACGTGCTCCGATTTTTTTCATTTTCGGATATGTTTTAGATATCATAAAAAACTAAGGCGGACCGTCTTTATTTTTTTGAGATTCAACATATTTCAGAAAATATTAACATCGAAACATATACATATCGATGTTTCGATGTTAATATTTAAAACATACAAAAATTTCAGAGATAACAAAATTAACTCAACAAAATCTATTTACTTTCATAAAATCTCATTAGCATCAACTTTTACTATGAGGCCAACACAGTTCATTCACAAATTGTTAGGTACCTAGTACTTACGGTAATTTGAAATAAAACAGCTGATATTGTCGCGGTTTCGGGGTTAGTTTCGTTCTAAAAGTGTTTCCTTGTGAAATCCCAAGTTAACATCAATTTTGTTGGATTAATTTTGTAATTGCTTATTCGATAATAATGAAACAAAAGTAGCTATTTTGTTTGAGAAATAGGTAATTTTGAGGTTAGGATAAATAAAAAGTGTATCTAACTTTTATTAAGATTATCTATTTGTTTTATATTATATCGTAAGCAATAGTAATATTTCCTAATAAAACCACTAAGAACTAAGTTAGTATATGGTAATTTACTCACCGAAACGTGTTCTCTGCAAACAGCTGTTCTGCAAACGCTAACCACGTGAATCACCCGCGGCCGCTCGGGCGCAACTAGTCGATTGGACTCTTTTGACCTCCACGTGACTTAGAAATATTTCAAAGAAAAGCCACAATTGTAATTAGGGCTTTGCATTTTATTCGTCTCATAATCTAAGTCGCAGATTACTTGTATGAAAAGGCGTAAAAAATTTTTTACGCCTTTTCATACAAGTAACATAAACTTATTTGTATGAAAAGCCATAATTTGGAAATTAGGGCTTTTCATCATAAAATTCAGAACGTAGAAGGACATTTTATGGCTTTCTATTTAATGTTTTGTTAGGGAACAAAAAATATTTTTTCGGAATTCGACCATGTTTCCAAGACAGAAAGATAGAGTTTTCTCTGCTGATTCTGAATGTATATATAACTCTATTTGGCCAAAAATGGAAGTTACGCCCTTTCTTCATATCGGGGCAGAACAATCATCTTGGTAATCATTCTAATACCACTAATATGGCAGTCATTTACCTATATATATACTATACTTATATGCTATAGCTTGCACCCGTGGCTCAGTTGGTGAGTTCGGAGCTCAGGGTCTTACACCGGTACATATAAATAAAGCAGTAAGAATTAATCGTTTTGAGGATCATGGATGGTATATTTAAAAACGAAAATTAAAAGAAAGACATTTATAATTCCTCATAATCAAAGTCTGATTCCAGATACTCCACACCCATCATTTCATCTGAATCGGAAGAGCTGGATTCATCACTCGAATCTGTTACATTAATAATAAAACTCTCCATCTCTGCTAAAATTCCGTCCTTTTCTTTATATTTATCTTCAAGGTGAATAACATGGTTAACCATTTTGTTTCAAAATTTATCAAAATGTTTATTTTGCGTGAGATACTTTCCTGATTCAATTCCTTTATTTTCTTCAAATTCTTCAAAGCATCACTAGCTCCTTCGTGACTTGAATTATTTTCTGTAAAAATTATAACATTGCGGTAAATAAGTACTCGCTCCTTTGATAATAATTAATTTTTAAATGACAAGTACCAAAGTGAATAAAATGTACTAACCTATGAACTCGATGGCAATTTGTAAACAATCCTCTATTTGTTTGATTAAAGCGGTTTGCTCTTCTTGTTTTTCTTTATGTTTACTAATCATAGTATATAACAGTTGTCCCACATGACTCTTTAAAGTTTTAACCATATTTCAAAGATTTAATTACAAAATTCAAAATACAAAAACAACCGAGACGCCGATTACAACAAAACAGCCATGATGGCGGCCACAATGAAAACTTTTTTTTTTACACTGCCAGTGTTGCCGCAATAAAATTCACTGGGTTCAGCTTTTGTTAGCCAGACCTTACTTACAAGGAAGTTTTAACATTGCGAAATTCAGATGAGCAAAAGTTACTGTTCGACGCGAAAAAATTTCCAAGCATAACGGCATCGATTCTGGGCAAATTATTACTGTCTGCTTTGCTGAATCCAGATTCCATGGTTAATTCTTTCAAATTATAATTAGCAAAAACTGTATCAACTTGATATTAGTTGTTAAAAACCAAAATATCAAGAACCGGTAGTGATACTCGAAACGTCAAAGACATTAAAGAGAGCTGATGATATGACCTCCTCATTATAGAAGTGCCTAATGAGAAGAGTTATTTAGTATCATAATTTAATGTAATTATTGTTTTCTTTTATCTAATATTATTATAATTTTAACCATATGGATTTTAAATTATCTGAAATAAAACATATTTGATTTGATTTTGATTTGATTTGAAAGACAAGATTGGAGTTTCGCACGGCGTGACGTAACGCTTTCTGATTGGTGTTCACTGTCACGTGACTAAAGGTATCATTTTAAGAAATTTATTTTTAAAAAATATTATTAATCTTTAACGCTTTTAATAATTAAAATTGTTTGTTATTTTCTCCATAATATAATTAATCATTATAAACCCCTATCCATTATATGTATTCTTAATGGACACAAGCCTACTGTGGGGTTGGTAGCGGGGTCCCGGATTATTACACTTGTCGGCGCCCAACAATGGTTGTTGCTTGTCGCTCGATTTTCCTGGTAAGACACTTATGGATCTTCTTCCAAATAAAGTAGGCGAATAGGATGCTTACGATAATAAGTGTTGCAAGTAGAATGTTGTACATCACTGTTGTTGTTGCTTGGGACTGTGCTGAACTTGCACTGTTGCCGGCGCCATTCTGGGCAATGATGATTTCTTCTTTCTGAGCCCCAGTATTGGACGTAGTGCCGCCCATTTCGTTCCACAATGTAGTATGTTTCGTGTTACTCGGCACTGACGTATTTATTATTATTATTTTATTTTTGGCTCGGAACCCATTGTGACGTCGCGCATACTCCAACGGCGGTTCTTCCTCGCTGCCCCGCACCGCATCACCCCGAGGGCCATATATAAGGCTGCGCGCGTCGACTAGAAGACCTCTTTTCGGCTGATCTCATCATCTCAAGTTAAGTGGCTGGCTATTTCATAGCGGCTGCCTGACTGGATCTCGTGCCTACTTTGATCTCACGACCCCTATAATCTCTCATTAACGGTTATCCTTAAGCGTCTAACCTTTTGTAAAGTACAAATAATAAATATTGTGCGATTCGCTGAAACCAGGATTTATCTTCTCTCCTCACACATACCTTAAGTACCTAGTAAATTCTACCTACGTTATACCATGTTTGAACCTTAACACTGTCTAAAAACAGTGCCTGGCAGGGTCGCCATGTGAAGGTAAGACGTGGAGAGGTGTAGACAAATGAAATGCACTTTGAGTAGGTTCGTAGATAACTGCTTTATTGATGGTTTAGACAGGGTTTATATCTATATATATATAAAAATGAAACCCGTTTTCCGTTGTCACGACATAGCATGAAAACGGCTTGACCGATTTGGCTGATTTTTTGTTGTAGTTTTCTAATACTCTGTACAAGGTTCTTATGGAAAAAAATATTCAGAAAGGCGGTACGAAGTTCGCCGGGTCAGCTAGTACATAATAAAAATAGGTCGTTAGTTGTCATAAAGGTAGTAAGTACAGGTGTAGTCCTAGGACAATAAATCTAGTTGTTCTACATAGAAGATTACAAGGTTCTACTGTAACGAGTGACGCACAATTTTTGGTGTGAGCTACATCTGTATGATCTTGATACAATTAATACAAGGATATCACGTATGTTCTTATTTTAACTAGCTCATACACCTCATTTGATTATTCATTATACTGTTCTGTTCTGTTAGTTTGATTAAAGTAATTTTAAGTAAAATCATGTTTTTACTTTTTTTTTAGTTTTAGTGGTTCATAATTCATATTCTTATCAAAATTAAATTGTCGTTATGGAAAATAGATGTTTTAGGTAGTTGTCGATATGGGTAATAGACATTTTAAGAAGTTGTCGCTATGGGAAATAAACGTTTTAGGTAGTTGTCTTTTTGGGAAGTTGTTCTTATGGGAAATAGACATTATGGGGCAATTGTCCTCTTGCCACTGTTGACGCCTTGGCATAGTTGTCCAAATGAACCTGAAGGGTCGTAATTAAGTTCCCTGATGATGTCGTTGTTTAGTGTGTCACTTGAACGTGGTGGGCTGGTCATTCCGAATTCATTTAGTTTTTTTCCTGTGATGGATACAGTGTTGTCTTCAACTTTTGCGAGAGCTTCATTATATACGTGTTCATGTCATGTCCGCGTATGTCCGTTGTAGCCTGTGTAAAATATTTTCCGCTATGTAATCTCTGTATTTATCCCACAAATGCTGTAGATTCGGAAGACCATAGGATGATATTAAAGTTGCGAAAAGATCCCTAATTCTGGCTGGTGATCTGCACTGTATGGCTTCCTCCATTGTTTCCTCCCAATGGCTGTCATTTTCTAGCAGACACAGAGCCTCACATGCCTCTCTTTATGTTGCGCATTCTCCACCATTGACAGTTTTAAGGTCTGTGGCTTGTCGGACCTCGGAAGTGGTGTAGCAGCAAACGCAGACAGAAACATTCAAAATTTGTAACGTGAACGGTGTATATACGACCGAGGGCATCTGATGCCTTGACCCCAGGCCAATTTTATACAGGTGATCCTTGAACGCGGCGTTTCCACTGTCTTCTTGACGCGTTCCAAGTGTAATAGCGGGGGACTTCAACACAGCAAAGTTTTGCAAAAGGGTCGGTCTGACAAAGCTCAAAAAAGGCTGTAAGTGTGGTTTTAGGCGGAGATGAGACTCTATCTTGAAAGTTGTTCTCGTGAAAATAGATGCATTCCCCGATTTCCAAGTGCACGGCTAGATGAGTGACGGTTGGGTGTCTTTCATGCAGGGATAAGCCAAGGAGCCGCCACGACGCCTCGTTGCTACTAACATAACGTCCTGCCTGAAAACTGAACTTCATTAACAGGCTGCGCCCCATTCTGATTTCTAAGATTAAATATGGCCTGGTCGTTTCCCTTATTTATGTACTTGCATGTATATTTAATCGCCCGGACGGAACTGCAGGCTTCAACATTAATATGCGAATTAAATATTTTACATAGGATGGGGGAATATTGTAGTATGAAACGCAGTTGTGTAACTGTCACTATCATTACGATAGATATCACCAACTGTCTCTCGGACAGCTCTCTCTCTCTCTCTCTTGCTTCACTGTGCATCACGGCGGACACCCATTATTAATATTAATTATAAATAAATTAACAGTGTATGTTTGGTACATAATTAATAAATCCTCCGAAGACTAGAGTTTGTTTTATTAACAAACAACACATGGCGCAGTCGAATCGGTAAGAACCTGCGAAGATTGATCCGGATTACGTTAAACCACGTTTTTCACGGCACTAGCCAACGGCGTCAAGAAGGCCACATGGATAAAGAAGATAAACCAGAGGAAAAAATAAACAACACGGGTGCGGTTGAATATAAAATGCCGCAAGGTATCAACTTAGATGACCTAGAAAATATTTGGCCTCAATGGCAAAGATTCAAATTGTCATTTAAGAACTTCGTGCTAGCCGCAGGTCTAGAAAAGTTATCAGAAGCCAGAAAAGCAGCCATCCTTATCAATTGTTTAGGGCAGCAAATTCAAGAGCTTTACTTCAACGTGCTAAAACTTAATGACAAAGATAAGTTGGATGACATTATCAAGATCTTTGATGATTACTTCAAGCCTAAACAGAATGAAGTAATTAATAGCTATAACTTGAACAAAAGAAACCAAGAAGATGGGGAATCCTTTGATACATACTATACAGTTATTAAAAAACTGGCGGAGAACTGCAATTTTGGTGAACAAAAAGACAGGATGATCCGCGATAAAATTGTCATTGGCATTTAAGACAAAAGAATCCAGTAGAAGCTCCTAGAAGTTAAAGAACTCACATTACAAAAAGCCATCGACATTTGCCGATCTGCGGAGCTAGCCCTCCAGGGAGTTTGTGAAGACCTTGAACTGACCAGAGGTACATGCAATGCGGTATATGAGGGCTGAGCAGCAGGGTCAACATCATTTTAAAGCTAAGTATTTTAGTAACAACAATAAATTGAATCAACCTCACTCTTTAGGTGAAACACAAAATAATAATTTACGCTTTAATAAAGATTTCTATCATTGTAAAAAATGTAACACAGAGCATGGTCCAAGGCAGGGTCCAGCCTATGGAAAGACATGCTCCAAATGCAACCGCGTCAATAATTTCAGTGCAGGTTGTACTTTTGTAAAAAATCGTGTTAATTGCATAAATAACATAGGCAGTGACGAGGCCTGCAATAATGTACAGGACTTGTGACTAGTCCATTCAATTGATTTGGCGAATAAAGAGTGGACGGAAATTTTAAGAGTTGAAAATAAAAATTTTAACTTTGCATGAAGGGCATATTGGTATGTCTAAAATGAAACAGCTTGCTAGAAGATTTTACTATTGGCCTCACATTGATTCACATATTGAAAAAAATGTCAAACGGTGTTTTCCCTGTCAGCCATACCGAAATAATAATATTAAAGAGCCTTTGTTGCCTCATAATATACCAAATTTTCCATTTACAAAGATTGCTACAGACATCATGGAATTTAGGACAAAAAATTATCTCATAGTTTATGACTATTATTCGAAATGGTTAGAGATTAAGTACATACATAATAAGAGTGCCAGATCCATAATATTGACGCTTAAACAGAATTTTTTTTCTAATTTAGGTTTTCCAAGAGAAATTGTTTCAGGTCACGTACCATTCGATTCTAGAGAGTGTAAAGTTTTTGCTCATGAAAATGGATTTAAATTCACATATACAAGCCCCAGGTATGCACAGGCCAACGGAATGGCTGAACGAGGAGTTCAGAGATAGCTAAAAAAAATTTAAATAAATGTCATGAAGATAAAACTGATTATAGAATAGCTTTATTAAATTACAGAACCTCACCTGTGTCTGGTACTAGCTTTTCACCAGCTGAATTAATGTTTAATAGAAATTTACGAACTAAATTAATTGTAAACACGCAGTACCTACAGCCAAAGATAAACATTAATGTAAATGAACAATTTGATAAAATAAGAAAGAAATACTAAGAACTATAATAAAACTAGTAGAACTAAAAACCCATTTCATGTCGGCCAAATTAAGTATATGGTTTAAGAAAGACCCAAGTAAACATATATGGTTGGAAGGAAAAATTGTAAGTTATAATGGGAATAGAGCCTATATTGTATCAGAGAAGAACAATGTCATTTACAACCGAACCTTCTTTCATATAAGACCTCCTTAGCTGGGCTTGGTGCTTCATTGGACTTGATGGACAGCTTCACCGCCACTGGTCGAATGTGTGGTTATTAGTGTTAGTTACATATATGTCTTGTATTAATAATCATTTGTGATTTTACAGTATTATGTAATGTAGTTACTAAGTAAATTCTTTGTAAAAGGGGATGAAGAACATATGCCTTTATTTTATAGGTATATAAAAAGTTTGCATAATTGAGTCGTATAGTATCAAAGGCGGCAATCTGTCAAATTTGTCAAAAATTACATTTTGATATGGCCACACCGGAAATTTAAAATGCTATTACGCTATTTTAGCATTCTGTTTCAAAGACGGCAATATGGCGTACAAATTAAAGTTGAAAAGCCACCTTAGTATCAAATCCGGCAATCTTCTACAACGTAAAAATCAAACCCGGCCATCTGACTCGCGCGACCAATCACAGAGGTTCGCGCGGTCACGTGATTTAATGGCGTCGTTTGGTATTTTCGTACAACTTTGTGTCTGAGTTTTAATTGATTTATTGCTATTTCTGTGATAAACCAAGAAAAATTTATAATAAATTGAAGCCATGGACGACCATCCAACACTAGTATCAAATAGATATGCCAGGAAACGGCAGAGAAAGCCAGAAAAATGGAGACGAAATTTGGAGAAAAAACTCAAGTAAGTACCAGTCGTAGGGCTGTTACCTGCATGATAAAGTTTATTATGTTTTTTTTTATCTGGTTTGGGCACGGATTTCCATAACTTCGTTAAACTGGATAGCTTACTCCTATATCTTGTGGTTACTAATTTGCTCTCTAATACAATATTGTCTAGGTTCATGGGTTTGGGTTTCTTTTTATTTTGAGCACTTTTTCTGTTCTTTATAGATATTCTGCTAAATTGGCGCCTGAAAGAGTCTGCACTCATAATTTAAAATCGCTCAAGTGTGCTTCTTTAACAATGCATGAGCTTATGAAATTGCATTCAAAATTCTATGGTTATACAAAGAAGATAGATCAAGATGCTATGATACTAAAATTTTGCTCCATCGTTCCTGTTAAAAAAAGAGTAACTAATAGGGGCAAAAAACAAACTACTATTAAGTATAGTGTTATAAGCGGCAATAAAAAAGTCCCAATATGCCAAAGATTTTTCTTAAGTATATTTGGAGTGACAAAACACAGAGTTTCATACGTGATGCAGAGGTTCTTTCATGCTGGTGATGTAGTTATTACGGAAAAACGAGGAGGTAATCGGAAGAAAAATCTTTTTGCGCCACAGAAGGAATCTATACATAAATTTATACAACAGCTTTGTTGCGTAGAATCTCATTATTGCCGAAAAGCTAAATCGGCCGAAAGAAAGTATTTGCCATCGGAGTTAAATATAAATAAATTGTTTAAAATTTATAAAGAGAGTGAATTTGCGATTGATTTAGTGAAGAAATCATATTTTCGCCACGTATTTAATAACTTTTACAATATTGGCTTCGGGACACCCAGAACGGATGTATGCTCAAAGTGCCTGGAATTAACAGAAAAAATTAAGGCGGAAACAGACTCTACTAAAAAAAACATTTTATTAACCGAAAAAAGAGTGCATAACTTAAGAGCAAAAGCTTTTTTTGAAAAGTTGAGAGAATCATGCGATGGGCTAAAAATAATATCCTTTGACTGCCAAAAGAACTTACCTTTACCCAAATTACCCGATCAAACATCATATTACAGTAGACAGTTATATTTCTATAATTTTACAATGGTAGAAGGATCTTCGCGAGAACCTTTAGCTAAAGAACGTGTTTTCGCTTACTACTGCACAGAAAATGAATATTCGAAAGATTCTAATTTAGTGGCCTCCGCTGTTTATCACCGGTTAATTAACATGAACAAAGACGGTATTACAAATATAAGATTAGTTGCTGATGGCTGCGCAGGCCAAAATAAAAATTGCATTTTAATTGGCACATGCTCTAAATGGTTATTGGAAAATCAGTCTATCAGAAGCATAGAAATAGTTTTTCCTGTTACCGGCCACTCGTATATGCCTGCCGACCGGCAATTTGGTATTATCGAAAAGAAATTACGAAAATTGGAAGTTATAGTTAATCCAAAAGAAATAAGTGAAATAGTTGGTGAGACATCTACTTTAGTCAAAATTGGAACAGATTGTCCTATATATAATTGGAGAGAAGCGGTAAAAAAAGTTGTCAAGCCCACTACGTCATGGCCATTTGCTTTTATGGAATGTAAAAGATTTATTTTGAAACCATCCAAAAAATCTGGAAATGTTCTGGTGAGAGGTGAATCTTTTTATAAAAGCGATCTTGCCAAAAGCGTTAACATATGTCAACGACAGAAAAATATCGCTATGATCAGTCCACAAATTATGCAGAATATTGTTCCCGTTAATAAAAATAAATTAACTGATGTCGACAAACTTCTATGTAAACATTTTGGAGCGAACTGGAGAGAGATGCCATCACTTATATTTTATAAAGATGTGCTATTTTCTCAAGAACGACTGACAACATTGCCAGGAGAAGTAGAAAATTATTGTGAGGGACCACTGGAAGATGATAGTAGGTTACGCATTTAATTTTGATTAAGTAGGTATACCAGTTTGGAAGTCGATGAAGATTTTGTGCGCAATGTTTTTTTAAGTCTGTGTGTGTACTTTAAACGTACTTTTCTGTTTAAAAATATGATAACTCAAATAAGTTTTTGTTTGTAATGTAAATTTTTTTTTCTCTGTTTATGTAACAGTATCTTTTTTTAATTATTAATAATTAAACATTAAAGTGATTTTCATTTAAATTATTATGAAATAATTATTTACCCAGCCCTGAATGACTCTCATTTTTGTTTAGGATCACAAGTGGCAATCTGAAATTTTGTTGGTTTCAAAAATGGCAATCTTGTTATGGTTTGGGATCAAACTCGGCATTCTGAAATTTTTAGTATCAAATCCGGCATTCTGCAAAATTTTATTTAAAATTTTGTTTGAATGATCTTAGAAAGGAAGAACAAAACGTTATTAATTACTTTCAGAAACACAGCTTATTTTTTTAAGTAAATAATTATAATGCCATTTTAGAAACAAGCGAAATAAAACGTTTTTTTTTGTTTGTCACATTTCACTCCAAGTGCAGATTGCCGATTTTGATTCTATACGACTCAATTACTCAATAGCTAGGTAATAATAACTTGCTATACTTAAGTGAATTTAAAGATCGAATAAGGAAATATATTTTGTATGACTAGTAAATAGACAACTTGTCATATTTAGACTGTTTTGTTTAATTGTTGAACTGTTTAAAAATTGTTGATTTTGTTAAATAAACTTTTGGAAAGGAGATGATGTATTGTAATATGAAACGCAGTTGTGTAACTGTCACTGTCATTACGATAGATATCACCAACTGTCACTCGGACAGCTCTCTCTCTTGTTCGATTGAGCATCACGGCGGACACTGATTATTTATATTAATTATAAATAAATTAACAGTGTATGTTTTGCACATAATTAATAAATCCTCCGAAGACTAGAGTTAGAGTTTTATTAACAAACAACACAGGTACCACCCAGCTATTATCTAGATTTTCGAACACACCGCTGCGAACTTGTACAGTAACAAACCACCCGCCATCTTCGGGAGCCCTGCGTCTATACAACGGGTAGCCTTAATCGTTATTTTATTTATTTATTTTATTTTATTTATGTGAAGTACGAGTAGCCATTCTATGGAATACATGTAGCATTGTACGTCGCCGAATATTTTTTCTATAATCTTTACTGCCACTAACTTCTGAACCTTCGATCGAAACACTCGGGCGGTTAGACTATGTCTGTCAGTAGCTCTTTGTCCGGGTATTAATTCTTCTGTTATTTTTTCCAGGAAGGGTTGCACGTAAAAGTAACAAAAAGATCTGGTCGGCCGTATGTTCTTACGTAGGCGAATGCGTCTTGTGTGTACTCGTGCAGGTAGCGGGGGCTGTTCACAAATGAAGACGGGAGAATCACCATTTTGCCCAAGTCCCTTGGATTTACATTGGCATTGTTACTGACAGCATCTTGCAAGTGAATGTAATTCTCTACTTGGGAGTTTTTGTTAATTAAGGGAAATGAAGCGGAGTCGTTCACTTTCAACTTTGACGTACATGTCTACTAATAAAAATTAATTGAGTAGTTGTCTGCATGGCGAGAGAATGTTAAAATCATTTCGTTGGACCATCATGTAATTGTGATATCGTGTAATACGTAGGTAGATCAAAATACTCATTTGTACATTGTCAACGTCAGTCGCTAAATAAATGATTTGAGATGCAGACGTTGTTCTTGTTCCTCCGGCATATCCCTTAATGTCGACGAGATTCTAGAACCAAACGCGTGCAACCATGTCCATCGGAAAGATTGCGGAGTTCAAGGTACAGCAAGATGATTGGCGGCTGTACGTAGAGCGGCTGGAACAGTATTTTATCGTGATCAAGATTGCCGCGGATGTTCAAGTACCGACTTTAATAACGAGTCATGGGGACGGGCAGTTGAACTTCTTGTGAATTTGTGTACCCCAGATAAGCCAAAGACGAAAACTTTTGCCCAACTAACCAGTGTTATGGAGAAGCACAGAAGACAAAGGAACGATGGAGCCTAACCCGGCCGCCTAACACAGATGTGGGCCTTTAGCGTGACGCACCACAACCGGACGAGTCGATAACGGGAATTTGATTGAGATTTACCAAAATATAACCAAAAGCGATGATAAACAACAGGAAAGTTTTAAGTAGGAGGACGATGGGTAGAGTAATGCCGGAAGGAATTTACGCAACGAGAAATTTGACCATAAAAGATGGAGATAACAAGAACAAAAGCTACGCCATCGACAGAATCCTCCAACGATGCCAACACATAATCAAGACCATCAACCTGAAAAGAGAGACCGAATAGAAGAAGTATAAGGAGGAAAGCCCGCAGTGCCATTAGGAAAGCAGCAAGAAGAGGACATAACAAAGGCCTGGAAGGTCATGTCCCAGCATCTACTTTATTGCAGCATATCCTTTCCCCAAGTATATATTACACACCAAGTATAGTATCTATATCCCAAACACTAGCTTGACGCGAGTACTCGGCTGGTTCAAATTTCCCGTCATTCCGTAATTCCCAGGCTGCACCACCTACACATCCGTCCGTATCTACGTTTCCCAACCGGTTCCTCGAGTCTGAGCTAGCTAGCTTCAGGGTGGACTGACGAAGCCGTACATGATGAGGAAGAGCCAGTACCACCCCGTACCCACTTGGACTCGATGATCGTGCGGATGCGTCCCTTCGAACTGGAACTCAGCTCTGCACTCTTGCAGCTTAACCGCTGGCTGGGCGGGAACAGAACAGAACAGAACAGATTGAGCTAGAATATTTTTAGGCAGGTAACTTTAAGTACAACTAAATTTGTAAATTTATTTTTATGACAAATAAAATCTTGTGTCTCATAAAGTCGTTTTAATTCCAGCCAAATAGCTCACATCCTCCTCGCTACTTCTTAAAGGGTGCGAGGATATTTTATTATATATAAGCAATTTATTTTTATTTTTTTTTTGTCAGGGGGGAACTTTCCGGGTTTTCCTTTATACACCATTTACCCCCCATGACAGTTTTTATGTAACATGGAAATGATCTAGCATAATTCGTCTTACTACTTACTTATTATTATATTATCATATTCGTATTACTACTTCTTGTGCTGAAGTAAAAAAAATATATAAAACTGCTTTTCAGTTTATAATTCGCCGCGTGTGGATAACTACCTTATAATTATCTTGAGGCATGTGTTCTAATGCTGTCTTATACGTTTTTATCAATAGGTTATGCTTATGTAACATTCTTTGTATTTTTAATACAGTATCTCTTTCAACACCTTGAATAAATTGGCAGCGGTGGTTTACCTCACATTCTTCGTCATTCATAAAATAAACTTGTGCTGTTTATTGTCTGCCGGAAAAAATGAACCTATTCTGTGATAAACCTGGCCCGAGCATTATTATCTCCCTATCGACTCCAAAAGACGTAATTTGGAAACACGAATTGATCTTCTTATCCTGTTTAAAAAGCGCCGCGATTCATCAGTGTCACATGAGAATAGAGTTTTGAGAGGCTCCTTTGGCTCACCGAGTAATGGAAGGGAAACTTCCTTTGGAACAGCACATACCTGCAGTCTCATCTTTCCATTTTCGTGCATTGCAAAATCGACACGCCTTGTCCATGGGCCCGATAATTACGAGTCTGTGATCCTTGTTGTTAATTGAGAGAAATGCTGCATTATTAAACACAGACCAAGTATTCCAAAGTAAAGTAAGTTCCATGAGTCCACGACGCTCCGTTTGCAACTCCGCATTTTCGTTTCTTCGAGCCTGTGCCTGTTCAAGGGTTTCGGCAGATCTCAAAGTGGCTTGGCGCTCGGCTTGTTCATCTAGACGGAGTTGAGTTAGTTCTGGCGTTTCGGCAGCTCTCAAATCGCTTGACGCTCATTTTGCCTGCCCAGGCGGAGTCTGGTTTGGGCAGCAGTTTCAGATTCTGCGGCTCTTAAAGCGGCTTGACGCATGGCCTGTTCTTCAAACCTTTGTTGAGTCTGAGCAGTTGATTCAGCGGCTCTTAAAGCGGCTTGACGCTGTACTTATTCTTGTCTTCTTACTTCCGAATCGTAAGATGACTCTTGAGCTCGAGCAACTCTTTTTGCGCGAGCTTGAGACGATACCTTGGAAAGGTTAGACTTGCGTTTGCGAGTCATTTTCGAGGTAAAAAAAAAACTATAAATAAAAATATAACAAAACAAATAAACGAAAAACCAACGCGACAAATCCTAATCGAAATGCAAATCAATACCAAGACAAGCGAATCAATCCTGACAATATAATATCAAAGACAAATCCTAAACAACAAAACCAAATCGCAAAGCAAATCAGAGGGAATCAAAAGCAGAAACAGTCATATTAAAAGCAGAAATAACGAAAATGTTATACAAGTGATGAGCCGAGTAACAACGCGCCTTAAGATAAGAAAGAAAAACGCAACGATAGCGCGTTCCAGTTTTATTTTTTGTTGTTTTTTTTTTTATAAAATAATGTTATTATCAATCCTACAACAAACTACATTCGGCTTATTCCACTTTTCCCCGTTGGATGATCCCCATTGATGGGGATTAGTGAACTTTTTGTTCACTATTCCCCGTTGACCCAAAATTTTTATTTAATGGGGATAAGTGAACTAAAAAGTTCAATAATCCCCATTAGGTAGGTACGTTAAAAAAATAAAATATATGAATCATGTTACATTTATTAATTAAAAATATAACTTTCTTATACCTAATAAAATCACAGATTGTACAATTATTAATTTAAAATAAAAAATATAACTTTCTTATACCTAGTAAAATCACAGATTGTACAATTATTAATTTAAAATAAAAAATATAACTTTCTTATACCTAGTAAAATCACAGATTGTACAATTATTAATTTAAAATAAAAAAATTAACTTTCTTATACCTAGTAAAATCACAGATTGTACAATTATTAATTTAAAATAAAAAATATAACTTTCTTATACCTAGTAAAATCACAGATTGTACAATTATTAATTTAAAATAAAAAATATAACTTTCTTATACCTAATAAAGTCACAGATTGTTACAATCATTAATTTAAAATTGTAGCATGAAAATATTTCTTTCTTATACCTTGTAAAATCACAGATTGTACAATTATTAATTTAAAATAAAAAATTTAACTTTCTTATACCTAGTAAAATCACAGATTGTACAATTATTAATTTAAAATAAAAAATATAACTTTCTTATACCTAGTAAAATCACAGATTGTACAATTATTAATTTAAAATAAAAAATATAACTTTCTTATACCTAATAAAGTCACAGATTGTTACAATCATTAATTTAAAATTGTAGCATGAAAATATTTCTTTCTTATACCTTGTAAAATCAAAGATTACACTCACTTAAGTTTTTCTAAACAGTGCCCAATCGTAATTTCATTATTAATGAGTTCCATTTGGACCTCCTGTATATAATTATCGCGATTGATGCTTTTTTTTGTTTTTTCCGCTATACCTTTATTTTCAGAAACCCCCAATGCAAGAACTTCGTAATACGATGCATCTTCAGCCAACGCTGTGAGGAGCTTCATAATGTTGGGTTTCTTTATTTTCACACGCTTTTTTATTTTATTATTCCATGCTTCGACTAAATTCGTAGTGCGATGAGTCTGTCCAAATACACACCACGTTTTAATAAAATCATCTTGTAGCCATTGTCTGAGCATGTAATTTCTAAACTCCTTGCTATTATCATCATCAGGGCTTTGAGAGGCAACATAAAACCAACCCGCAATGATTTTATCTGATGGTAACAAAGCCAAAGCAGTGCTAAGTGCAACTTGTCTTCTGGTTAATTTATCTTTTGTTAGTTTGAGTTGTTTTCCTTTCTTCCATATTGCCTGGGTGAAATGGAAATAACAGCCGCTAATAGATATATTTACAAAAACATTTCGCATTGCGTTCATCGGAGCCATTTCATAGTCACATTTAAATATTTCTGGATTCCAATCAGGTAATGCAGATTTTAGCATACTAAATAAAATTTCATATGTTTGTTGATTTTTATGGCTCATGAGGGCATAAACAAGTGGCACAATGTTTATGTGTTTTTCTGTACTGCCCAAATCCCCATGAATGGTGTAGAGTTGGTAAAAGGGAGATGGACAGATCCAAAACGTTCCATCACCCAAGAACATCTTCAAATTTTTCATTTGATGTCGGGCAAATTCAGAGCAAAAAGCTATTACACGGATACCACTGTCATTGTAGTCTGCTAAAATAAATTCCTGATGAGCTGGAGGTACTTTAACTTCTTCAACATTTTTGAACTCAATTTTACTTACTTCAAATGCTGCATTTCTGTGTTTATATAATGTTGTTTTGATAGACTTCAGGGCAGGGAATTCTTTTATTTTGTCAATTCCGGTATCTTTTAGTGAGCTCACGGCCGCGTTGTAAGCAGTGGGAATAGCAGGTGCTTCTGGATCCGCAAGTGTAGTTTTTAGTTTGAATAACCTCAAGGTAACTTCATTCCGCGCAAAATCAGGTTCACAAACATTGTGTCGTTTCTCAGCTACAACTTGATTGTCCTGTAAAATTAAGTAATAATAATTAATTACTTTACATTATTTTTTAAGTAAACAATATTGCACTTACATAGAATACAAAATTAAATAGGCTATTTAACAACCTTTAAAACTTATAACAAATTGTTGTTATCCTATCAGAATAGTTCAACAAAACATATTTCACTTTATGCTTAACTAAAATATGTAATAATAATTAAATATATACAATTCACTTCAGCTACACTCTTTTACACTAGGTGTAATAGACTTGTTTGACAAAAGAATGACGTCACACGTGCCGCCATGACAGAAACAGTGTTTAAACTTTAACGTTGATTTTTAAATTTTGATATTGATAAACGTGATATTGATAACACACATAACCTGAGTTATTATTGTCATTATTAATCACAAAATATAATAAGTAACTTACCATGACAGTGATGGATCCGGCACATTTACTTTGTTTTCTTGTGGTACACTCCCACAAAACTCCACCATTTTTATATTTGCATTTTTTACTGTATTGATGTCCGGCCCGGAGAAGTATGGTAGCTTTACCTTTTTTAACGTACTCTAAACAAACGTCAGTTGAACTACCAGCCATTTCCTTTATTTATTCCTATATTAAACTAATAACTGCGAACTGATAAGAACTGCACGCTTGAACTACACTACACACACTACTAACCCTTAACGACTACGAAACAAAAACAAAAGATGGGTCGACCAATCACATACGAGCTAACTCGCACCCCGCTCCGCCACCGCCTTGCGCGCGCGCCTCTAGAAAATGAGCATCTTTTACAGTATTGTGTATCTTATTAGATAGATAGATATAAGGTCTTATTCCCAAACATCGTTAGAACAATTTCGTTGGGGCAACAATCTGTTTTTCGTTCTAATAAAATCGTAAAGTAGGTAATTTAAAATTTTGTTCTTACCTTATAAAAAAAAAGTACATGACTCATATATTTTATTTTTATATTGTTTTTATTTAACGTACCTAATTAGAAAAACTTAAGTGATTGTAATCTTTGATTTTACAAGGTATAAGAAAGAAATATTTTCATGCTACAATTTTAAATTAATGATTGTAACAATCTGTGACTTTATTAGGTATAAGAAAGTTATATTTTTTTATTTTAAATTAATAATTGTACAATCTGTGATTTTACTAGGTATAAGAAAGTTATATTTTTTATTTTAAATTAATAATTGTACAATCTGTGATTTTATTAGGTATAAGAAAGTTATATTTTTAATTAATAAATGTAACATGATTCATATATTTTATTTTTTTAACGTACCTACCTAATGGGGATTATTGAACTTTTTAGTTCACTTATCCCCATTAAATAATAATTTTGGGTCAACGGGGAATAGTGAACAAAAAGTTCACTAATCCCCATCAATGGGGATCATCCAACGGGGAAAAGTGGAATAAGCCCTACATTCAACTAACTATATGCCAAAAATCAAGTCGGTTCGTTGCTTTATTATTAGGTTATATGGCCGATATTTGGTGTACACATACAAATATTCCAGTAATCTCCCTTGAGAACTGGTTGCTTTTTAGGACCAAAAGAGGAGAGTAACATAGGCATGTTACTCTCCATCCTTTCAACTAACGCTATGCCAAAAATGCGTAAAGGAAGGACAAACAAACAAACACACTTTCACATTTATAATATTATTAGTATGGATTATAAGTATATAAGTATGGATTTCAGTCTCTCTCTGTACTGACATGCAGTATGCTCTCCAGCTATAAGAGCATATTGCGTGTGATATCGGAGCAGCCGCTGTCTGTAGTAGTACACATTATGGCAATACGCACCCCGACCACGGGCGCGACCTCGACCTTGACCTTTTCTTACGTAAGTAGAAAGAGGCAGATAATCTAAAACAATGACATATGTATCTGAGAATACTGAAAAAAATAATTTGTTTGAAACTTTCTACACATAACTCGATTAGACAGGAATATGTTTACTCACCATTAGAATCGCTGCGAGTACATTCATCATCATCACTAGAAAAATCACTTTCTCGTCTAACTGCATTGTAATCGTATTTTGCAATTCGATTCTGATAGTGAAGACAGTCTTCACTATCAGAATCGAATTGCAAAATACGTCTTTCTTCTTCAGTATGTTCACAATCTGATTGGTCTTCCGGTATAATTTGCTGCAGCTCAAGTATTTCTGGATCGCGAAGAGAATGGTACCTTAACATGAATCACACTCTAAAATAAAATGGAATAAAATAAAAGGGAACAATTTTACGTCGTGACTATGCCAAAAACTAAACGAAATGACAATACAAATACGTTGTTTCAACTACCCACAATCGCATTTGTAAACATTGCGGTCAAATGACCAATGTGGACTTTCTAGGTATTAGGTCGATTTGTATAAACATTAATTTAGCTTTCCTTATAAACAGTTCAAGCAACGGTACACAAAGTCAAATTATTAAAAGTCATAAAACAAAAATAACGACGATGTCTTGGTTCTGGGTATAGGTCAGATCAAAAATGAAATTGTTGTCATTTTACCGCTGTGGTCTTCCTAGTGTTAAATCTTGGTGAAAATCAAGTGTGAGTGTTTGTCTAAGGTGTGTGTTGTCGAAGCATGTTATATCAGACTGGTGTTTTTCGAATATATGTTCTGTCGAAGCAGTGGATGGTCGAACTATTTTGTTTTTCGAAATTCACTCTGTAATAATTAGCTGTCAAAATTCTGAATAACACTCACAGCAGGTTTTATATACATAAAAATGTACCATAATAGTTGGCACAACTAGTCTTATTCAGCTTTTGCTTCTTCCTTTTTTGAGAGATAATTTCAGTTTCACAATTAATTGAAAAAATAATTCCAGAGTAAGCAAATTGTGGCCATAAGACTTACCCTCACCTTTGAAAAAATCGGATATTTATTTGATGTGTTTTTTTTCTCTATTTTATTATAACAATTAAATTACTCTGCTACTAATCACAGAAGTTGGCATGAAGCTTCTTTCACGTCCAGTGTTGGTGATTAAATTGAATTCTAGTGCCTATAAAACTGGGGCATCGTTTTTAAAACCAGACTGTATCTGTATGTCGAAGATAAAAATACTAAACGTAAAATCTGAATCGAATATAGTGGCAACGCTAAGTGTCATTTCCCCAAGGTTTCCGTGCAAATTTAATGCTTAGTACAGATCGCGCCAAACTTCTAGTTCGCTCTGAAGTTGCTTCGCGCAGATGTACAGTCGGGGTCATAATACGTATTTAGTTTTTGATTTTTTTTAGCTAATTTACTTATTTTGATATAAGTAGGTATTTTAAAGGAAATATTTTGTTTAGACAATGTAAGTTATCAACTATAAGGTGACTTGGGGTAATTCCGGCATATTTTTTGATTAGTTGGTATGATGATTTAATTTTAATCTTTTTTACTATATTGCATGTATCTATTTACGACATATTGATAGTTTTGTTAATAGAAAAGTATATTCTAGTTCTTTTGACATTCTTTTCTTATAAATATTGTTAAATCTCAAAGATAAATGCATTTCATTTGTTATATCTTTATTTTTATGGTTAGGTGAAATTCCGAATATCGTGGGGCAATTCCGAATGACTGTAAAAAATAGCTTTTGTGACACTTGGATTTAAAGAATCAATTTGCTTGTCATTCGTCTTTACCCCTCTCCATTCAAAAAAATTATATTTTATTTGATTAGGCCAGAACACGTGTCAAATTATTTTTATTTTCGGAATTACCCCTCCTGGGGTCCAGAGTTTCTCAACATTTTGTACTTGACAATGTTTAGATTAAAGTTTTGTTAAGGATGTAAGTATTGAAAAAATTGATAGAGAATGGTTAAAAAATAGAGTAATAAAACGCAACGGGACGGAAATAAAAAAGATGTTTTATTAATAAAAATTCAAACACTGTCACTACCTGTCTTGAGTGAAATTAAAAAAACATTTTAAGCTTATGAAGTTAACGAAATCACTTATTGTTTAAAAGTACACTTTATCATCTTCATTATTTAGTATGAACTCCTCGGGATTTTCCCTTATTTGGATCACTTCTATTTGTTTGACTATTAAATCGATTGGTATAAAATCTATGTCAGTTCTTTTTGGTTTTACAAATTTAAGACATTTTTGCGATGGCACAGTTTTATAAAAAGATATTTCGTATTTCTTATCACCCTTATTTTTATGTATGTCTATTATAATACCAATGAAATATTTCCAATTCTTTTTTGTATAATATCGAACTAATATTGAATCTCCGATATCATATTCTTTTTCTTTATTTTCATTTATTTTACATTCCTTTTTATTTTCTTTATTTTTCATATTCTCTTGCTTCCTCGTCATTTTATTTAACGGAGTGAATGATGTCTTTCCCTGTTCAACAGTGACGTGCACAGACATTTTCCTTAGGGTAGGCAAAAACCTACCTAGACTAGAACTATTTCTAGTTTAATTTATACTTAGTATATTTGAGTTACAACTAAAACAGTAACGAACAAGAACATAATAAAATTAAAATATATTGATCATGTAGGTACCTACCTACTTAGGCCCTTAAAATATTTACGAGACGAGTTTGGGAAAAGTATAGCAAACATATTAATTCGAAAATAATATTAAATAATGTTCTTGTTAGCTTACCCTTCACTTCAACTAAATCCAATCAATTCCGGTTGATAACATCCATTTATTATTATTGCCATTTTTTCGTCAAAAGGAACACATTTTATAGTTTTTGTAAACAAACACTCGGTTTACAACAATCACATGAAAAGTTTGACATTTTAAACTATAACTGAGTAAATTTGTTAAAAATAAAAGTTCTATCTTTTTACCTCATTGTAAACAATGCACATTGCAATTATCAATTAATTAAACCGAATTAAACATTCAAAACAAACAAATGCATGCAAGCAAAGCAAACATATTGTTGATACGGAAATAAAAATATAACCGTACGGAATTGGGAATGTTAACTTGTTTCCATAAAGTCTTTAAGTCTATGCGTTTTTAAATTTGTAGCATTACTCGTTTAATATCCAATAGACACAGTTATCATGTTGCTGCAATCGATCGTAATCACTAATCAGATTGCAGTATGTGTAACGCGTAATTCTAATTGGCCGTAACAAAAGTGAGAGCGAGACGAAATGTCATCTCATGGCATTTTGTTTCATCTATAGTGGAGGTCTAAAATTTACTCACACAGGCGTGATTTAGCGCATATGTGTCTGTTCATGTAAGTTTTTTACTTGCACTACTACACGAGCAAAAGCACATCCATACATAGTGATTTCTTAGTGAGAGTAGTAAACTTCAGACGTTTTACTAAAAAGCTGGCCTGGCCAAGCGGCGCCTATAACGGGCCGGCGGCGGCGGCGGCGCGCTGTGTGTTCGCGTGAATTACTAGATGGCGTTGTTAAGAATTCAATATCTTGTATGAAAAATATTTATTATTATATTTATTGATTATATAAAAAAATATTTATTATTTATTACAAAAGTACAGGGTAGGCAACGTCTAAACGTCTTTATGATATGCACGCCACTGCTGTTCAAGCTTTCCAAGATTCGTGTAGTTTCTATTTTTAGCTGTTTTAGGTTTATTTCCAGTTCGTGCTCGTTTTCGTTTATTTTCTATTTCGTCTAAGTGTCTTATTTGTTCAAAAATAATAGATTCTCGTTCATCATTAATCTGTTTAATTTTTTCGTTCTTCTCTTCGTCATCAGTTAATGATATTATCTCTCCTATATCGCTATCACTGTGGACGCTCATAATAGAATCTTCTGAAGTTGTGGATTGGTCTTCCCACTTTTTCAATTTCATAGACTTTTTTTTCGTTTTATTTTTACGTTGGGTCACACTTTTCTCAGTCTTTGTCTCAATCTTTGTTTCAGCTTTTGTCTCAGTATTCTCAGTCTTTTTCTCAGTCTTTGCTTGTGTCTCCACTACAGCGTTAGTAAGTATTACTGTCCGTATAAATCCTGTGGTTTCATCTAAAATATCCATCTGTTTATCTTCGTCTCCTTCTTTTTCATATCCTGTATCAAGTGTCCATATATTTTTCAAATATTGTTCTTGTTTGTCACTGTTGTGCTGCCATTCTGTTTGTATAGAATCATAATTCAAGTCTTCTGTAATTTTGTATTCTTTTGATATCTGTGTAAACATATTATCTACGCCCATATCATCAAAATCTAAATTTGCATTTATATCAACCAAATCTGTAGTATTTTCTATTGCAACATCAGTAATCCAGGGATCAATGCTCTTTTTGGTACATTTTTTTATACTTTTCAGTATTATTTCAGTTGTCTTCATGTTCTTAGCTCTCTGCATATTATCCTTCTCAACCAAATCATTACAGTTAGAATTGGTGGGTGTTACCTGTTCTTTAGATTTCTGTGATTTACTTGACTTCTTTAGCTTTGGTTTTTCCTGATCATTGTTATCTTTACTTTTGTTCAAAATACTTTGGGTGATAACTTCAGCACCCTTAGCTATTCTTTTCCTTTTTACTAGTTGGCTTTGTTTATCTTGTCGTACCCTTTCTAAAAGGAGCTCTTCAAAGCTGACTTTTTTCTGCTGTTCACTAATATTTGAATGCGATTTCTCAGTGGCAGAGTGGGTCGTATTGAATATCTTATTCATATTATCAATACATAATGTTTTCAGAGAATTTACTTGGTTTTTTTCTAGTGGCGTTTGTGAACTAGTAGACTTTGTTTTGAATTTTTGCAATATAGCTGGATCATATATGTCTTCCGAAATAACATTTGAGTTGAAAGGGTAAATACCGGATTTCTTAAAGCCATTTTTTATTACTTCAGGATCAGTTCGTTGCCATGTCTCAGCAAACGTTTGGGCAAAAACATTCTTTGGCATTTTTTTGCCGATATTGTGGCGCTGCCAGTCGACTAATTTTTTATCCCACATTGTTTTAAAAGACTTGAAAACAGCCACATCAAGTGGTTGTAGTAAATGGGAAGAGTGAGGTGGAAGTTTCAAGATCGTTATTTTATTTTGGACGGCCAGCTCTACGACACTTGGGTCTACGTGCGTAGAATGCCCGTCGTATATCAACAATACTGGACGCTCTTCTCCAAAAGATGGAATCAAGATATCTTTCAAATAGTTATAGAATATGGTTGTCTCCATCCAGCCTTTGGTACTGGTCGTATATGATATCTCAAAATCAAAGTCTTCTGATTTGGCCATCCACTGATCCCACATCTGTTTCCCCTTGTAAACGATCAGAGGTGTATTTTTTTTCCCGGATGCACTTACGGCGGCTAAGACTGTTATATTCTCTCTTCCCGTTCCGCAAGTTGTTCTAGAGCAAGGCCTGTTTATTTTGCCGACTACTTTTGTTTTTGTAGGGTCTAGACACAAAGAGGTTTCATCCAGATTCCATATCAATTCGGGTTTGTCGAGCAAATTCAACTGGATCAATGTGTTTTCGAGAAGTGAGAAATATTCAGCGATCACAAAAGGATCTGTCATCTTTTTCCTTACATATTCAATTGGTTGTGGCTTTTTAATAGAAAGCCCATGTCTCTTCTTGAAATTAATAAACCAATCGGGTCCAGGTAAATCATCAGTAAAAGGAGTATTCAAATTATTTAATTTGACATACTCAGCGACTATTTCCAGTATATCGTTCCTCGATAAGCCCCACCCCCATTTTTCCATTATTGTAATAGCATGGGCCAGTCTCTGTTCATCAGCAATTGGTATAGCAAGAGGTCTTCCAACACTTTGACAATTACCTTTTATTCTGTCAAACAGAGTTGTTGTAGGAATCCCAAATTTTTTTGATGCAGCGTATAAGCTCAGCTCACTGCTTTTCACTGCATCAAGAGCTTTGGTCATATCTTCAAGCGTGTATGATGGAACTTTCTTTCTCACGTACGTACGAGGCATTTCGTCTGAAAAAAAAAATTATTTATAGAAATGAACCTTTTCGTATAAGACCAATGCTTCAAACTCGAAAAAAAATTACTTTTCTTACAAAAAAAATCAGCCGGCCAGACAATTTTTTTGAAGTTCTTTTTGACGGGTTTGTTTGATAATTTGAAGTACTTATAACACAGTTTATTCTTGCTGTATAGATGAAACTGCTAAACCAACTTTAACGCGCTCAAGTCCAAAGCCCGACAATATGATATATTAACTGATTTATTATTCCTGTGTTCTTTTCTTGGTTTCGCTGTTGTATGATACTCAAGGTATGATTGACCGTCTAATCAATCTAATCAAAGACATCGCAGATAGAAATTATTTACCACAGGTTGCCAACCACTGGAAATTTGTGTTTATTTCGGAATTACCCCTTGCGGGGTAATAACGAAATAATTACAAATCCAGTAGATAGCATAACATAACCTACAAAACACAGCACCAAAAACGATTATCTATCGATACATGTAAGAATCATTAAGATTACTAACCTGGTTCCGAAGATAAGTCCCGTGGGGTAATCACGATAATCCACAAAACAGCGAAAAATTCAGAGCATCCAGGAAAAAATATTTTAATTAGCTGCACTTGTCGTAAGCCGCTTGACGTAACTGACGCGAGAGATATGAAAAACATGGCGACAAGACTATTGTTGCCAGAGCGAAAAATATGGTAAGTTTTGGTAATTATTTAAAATTTTCGGATTTTCCCCATTTTCGGAATTGCCCCAAGTCACCTTAAATAAAATGGGTACATAGTAAAGGAAAAAAAGACCTTATATGGTTAAAACAATTTTATTTCCAAATTCATGGAAAACATCACTACAGCAATGGTTTTACACCTTCGACATAATCGGATAATGATTTGCTTGAACACGGACGAACTTCGCTTTCATCATCGTCGTTTTCCTGGCTGAAATGTGAAGTGTCTTCGATTGCACTTTCTTCACACTCGCGATTCACTACCGCTCAAGTGAATTATCATCTCATCTGTTAAATTTTCTATAACATGATCACTTTTTTTATAGTCTTCATCGATATTTTTCACTTTTGCACACAAAGCTGACAACTCTTGACTCTCCCATCATATTTACTTTTTTCTTTCACTAGTTCCATTACGTGGTTAGTGTTCCAATTAACATTTTTTTTCGCAACGTAGCCTTTGATTGCCGCCTACGCCATTTCAATCGGATTTTAATCTGGGTGATATGGTGGGAGTCTTAAAACCGTGTGGTTATTTTCTTTTAGAATTCTATCAATCATGCATGCATGAGCATTTATTTTATTTTTCGTATGTTTACAAGTTGGTTGTTTGATAATGAAGTAATTTGCAAGGTCAATCGACCCTGCATGCCCCGGTATTAGCTTTTTAGAACCCCCCTCACGGCCGCTGTAACGGCCTTTATACTTGACGCTCGATAATAATAATAATAAACATTTATTTCAGAACCAAGTCCATACAAATACAAATATTGTAAAAATTATAAATAAAATCCATACTTCCATCCATACTAATATTATAAATGCGAAAGTCTGTCTGTCTGTCTGTCTGTCTGTCTGTCACCTCTTCACGGCTAAACTGCTGGACCGATTGTGATGAAATTTGGTAGGGATGTAGTTTACAACCTGAGGTCAAACATAGGCTACTTTTGGGCGCGATATAACAGAGTCCCACGCGGGCGGAGCCGTGGGCAACAGCTAGTTTTAATATAAATATAAATATTGCAATATTGTTAAAACTACCTATCAAATACGTAGCCGTGAAGTACACTTACGTACACAGGCACATTTTAAGTTTTACTATTCTCACACCGATGCAGGTTAGTCCAATATTTATAGAAATGATTAGCACGGTCTTCAGCAATTGCTCGCAAAATTCTATTGGCACTACCACTCAGTCGCTCCATGAATGACGCGGTCCTCATTCTTAGAACGGCAAAGAAGTCAGGTACTCCTGCCTCAGCAAACATTGCTTTGGCGCTGCAGTAACGTGGACGTTTCATTATGATGCGAAATGCATCATTATACTGCACGCGAAGCACATTGTACGATCTTTTGGTAAACCTTGTCCAAAGTTGGCATGTATAAAAGCATTGGCAAAATGCTCTGAACAAGGTTACCTTTACTGCCTTCGTACAACGCGCAAAGCGGCGAGCCAACATATTGCATCTTACACAGGCTATACAATCTTAATACATTCGTATGGGCAACTTTGACATAACACCCTGCCAAATTTAGTAGAATGGAAATGATTAGCAAAATTATGTTGAAAATGGTCTTTTAAATTTAGCATAATTATAGTCTTTATATTACTGCCTTGAATAATAGATGGCTCTGTAGACGTATTATCAGTGGCGTGCATATCATAAAGACGTTTAGACGTTGCCTACCCTGTACTTTTGTAATAAATAATAAATATTTTTTTATATAATCAATAAATATAATAATAAATATTTTTCATACAAGATATTGAATTCTTAACAACGCCATCTAGTAATTCACGCGAACACACAGCGCGCCGCCGCCGCCGCCGGCCCGTTATAGGCGCCGCTTGGCCAGGCCAGCTTTTTAGTAAAACGTCTGAAGTTTACTACTCTCACTAAGAAATCACTATGTATGGATGTGCTTTTGCTCGTGTAGTAGTGCAAGTAAAAAACTTACATGAACAGACACATATGCGCTAAATCACGCCTGTGTGAGTAAATTTTAGACCTCCACTATAGATGAAACAAAATGCCATGAGATGACATTTCGTCTCGCTCTCACTTTTGTTACGGCCAATTAGAATTACGCGTTACACATACTGCAATCTGATTAGTGATTACGATCGATTGCAGCAACATGATAACTGTGTCTATTGGATATTAAACGAGTAATGCTACAAATTTAAAAACGCATAGACTTAAAGACTTTATGGAAACAAGTTAACATTCCCAATTCCGTACGGTTATATTTTTATTTCCGTATCAACAATATGTTTGCTTTGCTTGCATGCATTTGTTTGTTTTGAATGTTTAATTCGGTTTAATTAATTGATAATTGCAATGTGCATTGTTTACAATGAGGTAAAAAGATAGAACTTTTATTTTTAACAAATTTACTCAGTTATAGTTTAAAATGTCAAACTTTTCATGTGATTGTTGTAAACCGAGTGTTTGTTTACAAAAACTATAAAATGTGTTCCTTTTGACGAAAAAATGGCAATAATAATAAATGGATGTTATCAACCGGAATTGATTGGATTTAGTTGAAGTGAAGGGTAAGCTAACAAGAACATTATTTAATATTATTTTCGAATTAATATGTTTGCTATACTTTTCCCAAACTCGTCTCGTAAATATTTTAAGGGCCTAAGTAGGTAGGTACCTACATGATCAATATATTTTAATTTTATTATGTTCTTGTTCGTTACTGTTTTAGTTGTAACTCAAATATACTAAGTATAAATTAAACTAGAAATAGTTCTAGTCTAGGTAGGTTTTTGCCTACCCTAAGGAAAATGTCTGTGCACGTCACTGCGTATTATGAAACTAAAATAAAATGTATATGTAATGGCACTAAAATAAATGGTCTTACCTACACTTTTAAAATGTACACATTATATCTCCTTATAATGTGGATGCTACAAGATAATATCTTGCCTTAGTAGTTTTTAATCAATGATTTAAAACTCTTTTTAGTTTGTGTATTACTCAGTTAATGTAGTAACAATAAAATATTTAAAATTGTGTATATATAAAATAACGACTTGTACTAATTTAATTAATTTTATTTATTATCGGTTGTTTTCTACCTACTTCTTATGGCAACACAACCTTTTCATCATGTCGGAAAAAAATTCAAATCTGTTTTTCATTCATCATTTTCATACTTCGTGTGTTACATGGTGAATAATTTTTAGGCGTTATTTCCTAAATATCAGTGCATTTAGTTATTTAATCGTCGAGTTGAGGTTAAGTGCAATCTCCTCCGATAAATAACTTAGTGAGCTTTTGATGCTAGCATATTAGTTTTTTTGAGAAATAGACTCCTGTGTTGGTTTTAGTATTGAGAAAGACTTTTTAATTACAATTTGTGATCTCCAGCAACATGTCGATGTCACGCAAAGTATGCTGTGTTCCTGGTTGCTCGGAGTCTGGAAGTAAGTATGTTTACCTGGTTACTCATATAATAGGAAATATTTTTCAGACCACTTCCGACCGGTCATATTCCAAATCATTAGCAGAAACCTATGTTCAGCAGTAGAATAACTGCGGTTGAAATTATGGTGATGATGAAACATGCTTGTAAATTCTATGTAAAGTTCATCACCAGAGCTTGAGTTACGCTTAAGTTATTAGATAAGTAATGATGATCTTAAGGAGACAGCACTCGGTCTTGCTAGTCTTGCTACATAAGAGTCACGAAAGTGATATAGTAGACAAATCAACTCTGACAGTAGACAAGTGAGCTCCCTTGAATCTATGTGAGCAAATTCCATAAATTTTTATTTATTTACAAGACAATTACAATAACTTAAAAAAAATAAAACTAAAGACTTAAATAATACTAAATAAAAATAAAACAAAAACAAAAATACTTACCAAAAATCATAGAAAAGGTCCATGTGGCAATGTTCCGAAGATGCTGGCAGCATTTCCTCGTTGGATTGCCAAACTTATTCGTTGGCCGAGGAAAGCGCCAGCTCTTCGGTCTCCCGTCGCATCAATAAGCCTCTTCGAAATATCTTTGAAGAGGCCCATTGCTGCGGGGCCCCACATTGTGAGCAAATCAATTGTTATAACTTTTGTTGCAATTTCATGGACAGGAAATTTATTAATTATAACTTGTACCTATGTCTTTGTTCGACTTAAGTCTGTATGTAATAGATTGCTCAAGAAAGCATATTCTTCAGGTACAAACCTGATGATGACTTGTTAATCTTAACTTTTGTTTTTAGGGTCACATGAGACACTTCATCCCTTTCCAAACCCAGACATTGAAAGGGAACGCTTCAATCAGTGGGTTTTTGCTATAGGCGGTGACATTATCAGTTTGGACAACAAGTTTATATATAAACAGCGTCGTGTTTGTCATGCCCATTTTGAAGAAAAGTACCTGTGCCGTAACAATAGAATCAGTAATATTGCACAGCCATCTTTAAATTTACCAGGTAAAACTTTATCAATAACTATTAGGTAGTAGTAACACCCTTCCTTATTATTTATTAAAACCATTATATAATACACTTAAATTAATTTTACATTATGATTAACCTGTTGGCTCGCTGGAATCCAGACACAATAGAAAAACAATTGTTATGTGACACATGTTTGCGCATCCTGAGCGGAATGGGTTAAACTACCATTTTAAGCACAAATGGTTTTAAATTTTAACATATTATGCTGGTAAAATCAGTTCTTAGTGGCTTTTACTAACATTTGAAAAAATTTGGTAGTCTAATTGCAAATGTGCATGAGAGTTATTGCATTGTCAGGTATTGTACAAAACTGCAATGGACTGCAAAACTGCACTAATTCATGTTTGTATATAACTTTTTTTCAGGCTTTATGAATCTGTCACTATTTCCACGTGTTGGAAGAAGACCATTAGAAGCTATACAGAATTCTCCTGAACCTTTACCTTCAACATCAGCAGGTGTGTTCTATTGTTAACCTTTTTTTTTAAATAAAATCGTGCTCCATACTGTTTCAACGAGAAATGATCATATATCTTTAGTTGAAGCTGATCTTGCTTGTTGTTAGTGTCACTATTGTTATAATATGTATGTATATCTTTTGCATCCACATGTAATGCGTATGTTTCAAGTTGCAGCAGCAGCTATTAGCTTCTGAGCCTAGGGTATGCTGTAAGTCATTTTCGTAGCCAAAAAGATTAACATACCAAAGGTGTGTTGGTGGCCACACTGTCAGATTTTTTTAGGCTGTATAAGGCATCTGAAATAGTATCAAATGCCATTTATCAATAACACTGTTGTTACTGATATACACATGAATACATATAATAATATAATAATTTTGACAATAAAGTTTAATTTTCCACTTACAAAGTAAAATACTTATCTGCTATTACAGAAAGTGTCTATATATACAAATAAATAAACTGAAGACTGACGTAACTTAAAAAATAATGATAAAAATATGTTTGTCATTCATTCAGTACCTCTAGTAGTACCATGGATTTTTTTTATTACCCATGCATGTGCTAATGCTAATTTAATTCTTAGAATGCTTTTCATTTCAAACAAATAATAAATACTTTTTTCATTCCAGCTCTTCAATATGATTTTCATATTTATGATGATGCAGATGATGCTGTAAAGGAAAATATTGGTATGTTTCTAATAATTTACATTCATGTTCAAAAAATACTCATCTTCGTCCTCAGCTTATACATGGGGCCTCGGGTATGATGTAAGTCTCCTAAAGATGATGGCACTGATTGTTATTAGAAAGCCACTGCCACCTGACTTCCACAATCATTTTTACAGGGAGACTAGAGGTGTAATGTGTTAGTGGCCAACACTGTCAGTTTTTTTCTGGCTGCCTTAAGGTATGCTATTAAGCCTCTGCCATCTATCGATAGAACTTGGGACCAACAGCTTAATGTGCCGTCCAAAACAAAGAGGAGCTGAGATTCAAAATGTAATGAGTAATGATAAAAAGTGAATAATTCTATATGGGTCGTCTCTTGTCGTCGCTTGACATGCGCATTTGCTATGTGTGCATTCGTATGCACACATCGCGCTTGGCTCCTCGGCACACATAACAAAATACTAAATAAATTACTAAATAATTTGAAGAATTATACTCAATGTATTTTATAACAAACCAAATTTTAGATCCTGGTTCACATGATGTCGTGGATATAGTTGAAGCAATCAAAACTATGGAGAACGCTAAAATACAAGTTAATGAAGAACATGCTACTCAAACTGGTGTTGTAAAGTTACGTCAAGAAAGACCTATCAGGAAACGAGGTACATTTTTATATACCAAAACAATTTTACCAATTTTTACAATTACCAATGAATCTTTTCTAAACTTTCAAAATTGATGCAGTAATTCTTTAGTCTGTCAGATTATCCATTATCAGAGTACAGAAAGTCAATCGATCCCACTATCCTGTGCCCCTAGTATGAGTTTTTCTTAACGCAGTCGCTAGCGTCTGCGTTAAGAAAAACTCATACTAGGGGCACTGGTGTATGAATTTCCTATTATGATATTTTAATCTAAAAACCTTTTTTGACATTTTATTTTATTTTTTCTAGGATTTGGTAAGGTAATGCCATCCCCAAGGACACATGCTGAATATCAACTATATAAAGAGGTTAAATCAATGAGGACCAAATTGAGCAAATGCCGAAAAACAATAAAAATCAAAAGTGCAAGCCTGAAAGCAGCAAAGAAAATAACTTCCAATCCCGCGTTTTTGGATGTCATGGAAAATCTTCCTAATGCTGGAAAGAGATTAGTTATGATGCAGATGAGAGAAACTAAAAAAAAAGGACAAAGGTCGACGCTTCACTTTCGATGAAAAGATTACAGCATTATCAATTTGGAAGCAAAGCCCTAAAAGCTATCGCTTTTTAAGAAATTTGCTTATTTTACCTGCTCCCCAGACATTTACTAAATTGTTAAGCAGAGCAAATGTATCTCCAGGCATAAATAAAAAAACATTCCAACAATTGAAAGTTGTATCCAAGAAGATGAAAACCGAAGACAAATTGTGCATCCTATTATTTGATGAAATGTCACTTCAAGCAAATATTTCATATAAAGAAGGGCAACGTAAAATGGTTGGGTTTGTAACTGATGGCACTGATACTAAGCCAGAATTTTCTGACCATGCCCAAGTTTTTATGATGAGAGGGCTAACTCGTAATTACAAGCAAGTACTATCATATACTTTTTCGCAAGCAGCTACAAAAGGCCCAGAATTAGCTTGCCAAATAAAAACAGTGGTGAAAGAACTTGATGAAGCTGGGTTTACTGTAGTAGCTACTGTATGCGATCAAGGCAGTAATAATAGGGCTGCTATTAAAATTTTAACGCAAGAGGCACAGGGAATATTTTTAAGGAAAGGAGAGGAGCCGAAAGAAAATATTTTTATCATAAATGATAAAGAGATTGTGCCATTGTACGATCCTCCACATTTACTAAAATGTATAAGAAATAATCTACTTACCAAAAACTTGGAATATAAAGAAATCAACAAGCCCAATACTTGTACAGCAAAGTGGGAGCATTTGCAAGAATTGCATAATGCAAACCCTGGGTATAAAGGTATACGGTTAATACCTAAACTTACTGATTACCATGTGGTACCCAATAAAATTCATAAAATGAAGGTGAAATACGCTTCGCAAGTTTTCAGCCGCACGGTTGCTTCAAATATGGGATACCTTGCATGTAATAATTTTATACATCATGGTGAAAACTGTTTTTAACTTCAGCATGAATAAATAAGTATATATTTAAACTTTCTTTTCTACTTATTTATTCATTCTGAATAAGTAAGCCCCAAAGTTCGAGATTTGTGTTATGGAATACTAACTTAACAATGTCAATTTTATAACAAATACACAATTATAATATACTAATATCTATATAAACATCCAAAACCTAGGCCAACCAAAAACCAATTTTGACTTTATGGGGGATAGAACCCAGAACATCCTGAGCAGCGGGCAGGCATGTTAACCATTATGCCATGGATCGTCAAATCTTACTGAAGTCCTTTAGATTAAGTAAGAAGTAAATTTGGTGGGGTTTTTATTGCGTTTATCACTTATTTTACACCTAACCATAACAGTAAACATAAGAAATTACTAAATAAGGATATTTTGAATAACAAAAAAATTACTTTTTGTTTCAGAAAAAAATATAATTCAGGAGAAATGCAAGGAAACTGCAGACGCTCTTTTATTCTTTGATAATCTTTTTGATTCCGTGAATGGCAGTTACATGAAAAAAGAAAGGAAACATTCAAAACCCTTATTAGGACCTGCCACACCAAATTCATGCCACAAAAATTTTTGGAATGAGGCAAAAAAACAACTTTCAGAAATGAAATTTGTTAATAAGGCCACAGGAAGGGTTGAATATGTCCCCACATTAAATAATTGGGCATGGACGTTGGATGGTATTCTTGTACTTTTAAATAATTTAAAAAAAAATTACAATATTAATTCTGTTTGGATGCGGCACCTTAACCAAGATCCTATAGAAAACTTTTTTGGAGCTATAAGGAGCCATGGGTGCCGCAACACCAATCCAACACCAGACAGATTCGCCAATGCATTTACCACTTTAGTTATAAATAATATGTCCAGCGCCCATGCCCCAGGAGCAAATTGTGAAAAAGATTTATGTAAAAACTTGGAATCCTTCATCACCTTAGATGATGATGAAAAGAAACCTGTGCCAGCCTGCATACTCGAGGACATACCTGATGTCCAAATTCTAGATATTAAAGTAAAGAGCGATCCTCGCGTTCTTGGACCACTCGAATATGTCTCTGGGTATTTTAGTAGGAATGTAAAAAAAAATGTGTTCAAATCGTGTGAAACATGTAATAAAGACATGATTCAGAATATACCCAGAGATTACATAAGATACAGAGAGTATGCAGGACGCCAGTGGCTTTGTAGTCCAACAGAGTCTCTCCTAAAATGTATTTCGGCAATACAAGACATAATAAATGATATAATTAAAAAAAATTTACACATTGATTGTATAGGGGACTTAATTAAAACTGTTATATTAATTCATGTTGATTTCGATTTTTTGAATTGTGATGTACATAGAGATAAAGTAATTAATTATTTAATTGAGTCCACAATAAGTTTTTTATGTTTAATAATTGTAAAATAATAAATAACATTTTAGGCGGAAGGAGAGACCCTGATGATGATAATGATGGATTCCAGGTAAAAGCCAAAAAATATCGCAACAAATGTTTTAGAAGAAAAAAATAAAACATTCATGAAAGTTTTCATTTGAGAACCTCTCGCCAAAGTTTATTTTTAAGATGATACCTCGGTGAACACTAGCGCCACCATCATTTAAAAATCATTATTCACTGAAAACACAAGTTATCAAAAATCCCTATTATGTAATTAAGGTTCTGGATCTGAAGTTAATTTTAAACATTAAAATAATTCCCTATAGTTATATATTGCAATATTGCTTAAAACTGCCACTTTTAACAGTTTTGCAATTGGTAACTATAATTTAATAATAAAATATGTTTAAAATTAACTTCAGATCCAGAACCTTAATTACAAAAGACGGATTTTTGATAACTTGTGTTTTTTTTTAAATGACCGAGGGGTATCATTTTAAGCTATTATTACTATTTTTTTGTCAATTTTTTACTTTGTATATTATTTTTGAACTAAATAAAATGTATTTTTTATGAATCAAATTATTTTATTACTAATAGTAAGACAATTAACCCAGACGGACAGAAAATATATTACGTACGTAGTAACCTCGTGCATATATACATATATATATAAACTTAAAGTTGCCAGAAATGAAATCTAGTCGGCAGCACTGAGCTATTACTTATTTTTGCTGCCGAGAGAGGTCTATTTCATTATATTACAAAGTACTCTGTGATCTTACAGCAAGAGACCTGCGCTCCCTCTCTAGGTCCGCGTCATCCACTAAACTCCCAGTAAGTATGTGCCCCAAGTACTTGAATTTTGTTACAACCTGAATCGGAGAACCATCCAAGTATACAGGCGGAACCGTCGCCGGACCTTTATAATATGCCACCTGGTATTAACTCATATGAGTGTTGATAACAAGCTCAGTTGACCCTGCACACTGTGGTGTCGGAGTGGTCCATCAACCGTGTTTGCCTTGGTATCATTGTTTCAAATATGGGGCACTTCTAACTACTATTAAACGAGCAAAACTTGTATGTATATATACAAATTTATTTGAAAAAAGGCTCATACGATTTCTTTGCAACTTTAAAAAAAAATATAAGTTCTTGCATAGACAAAAAGATAATCTAGCTAGATTTCATGTCTGGAAAAATTTATTTTACCCATCTTTTCACGCAAGAGCGAAGCTCGGTCGCCCAGGTACTAACAGTCTTATAACAGATTATAGAATGCTATTATAATATTTTACTTTCAATTTTCTTAAACCATGATATTACTCTTGCTTTGAGTGTCCTCACTGTATATATCTTTATCATAAATAAAGAATTGATCATAAGGTTCTATGTGACCTAAGGGATATCATTATGTATTGAAATACGTTGTTAACCTTATCAAAGGTATAACCGAACGTTATTTGTCCCTAATTGTTTGGGTTGTTATTTTTGGTATTGATCACGTGGTAAAATTCGTATAGAATCGACACGTAATAATATACTATCAGATTTGAATTATTATAATATTATGACCAGTAATAACACAATGAAAAAACTGATTATGATGACAGTGTTGTATATGAGCCTTGAATCAGGTCTGCAACTTACTGATCACTTTATCGATCACGCTAAACGTGATCTACGGCATTACAGCCCGAGGCTTTGTCTACACCGTATAGGATAAGGATGTCATCGTTATCATATGCAAAAACTACAGAGAGTGCTTTTCAAATTTTTAGGGTATTATGCTCACGCAACGATACTGCGACTAGAATTTGACTGCCCAATAATCGAAAAGAACTTTTGCTTGAAAACTCATATCAAAGTTTAAGGTACAGCGACCTTAAACAAGTGTCAATGTCGAACGCTTTGAAGCGATTCTTGTTTATGCTTTGCTTAAGTTCGGTCACACACCGGAAATACTTGCTGCGAATAATAGTCGCGGTGACAATTCCCTGACTACTTGTCACAAACAGCGAGTTTCAAACGAGCGTTCTCGAGTCTATTGGTGCGCAAATTCAAAGATAGACGTGTGTCGTGGCCTTCTATAATCTGTGGTCGTGGCTATTCACAGCGGGCACCTTGTAACACACAGCAAATTACCGCGGCATGTGCGCATTTGCCGGGAGTAAAATTGAATATGTTCAATTCAAACCGCGCCAAATTCAACTCGCAGCGATTGAATCTGTTCGCCGCGAATAGCCTGTTACTTAAAGCGAATATTCGCGATCCGCAGGAGTTCGCAGCGACTATTCTATATGTGCGACGCAAGCTTTCATGCATTAGCGAAGAATGCATGAGAATTGCTTTGACACTTGGCTACGGGTGCAGTACAGTCAATGGACTGTTGCCAAAGTCGAACTTGGTCATAGCAAAGAGATAGGACATAACTGCATTACCTTTGTACAAAAATATATATATATGTCGGAGAGAGAGGGATATAAGGGGGCCAAGTGGAAGTCAGGATGGATGGCTCCGAGCATCAGATATAGGGTGGCTTTCGTGGGCAACTCTTTAAAGCAGAGTGACAGTTAACTAACAGAGTATCTTTACACAATCTTACAAAGGTCAAGCGAGGGCATAATTGTCCCGATAGAGGGACAGTAACCCGAATCACGGCTAAAGCAGACGCCCACGCCCCGCGTCCACAGTGACTCACAGCACAATAGTCTACCTGAGCCTCCTCCGTGCTAACACAACTGATAACCAACAGCAATTGGTGAAATCAAGGGTCAAGGGTACACAGACACTCGCGCATCTAGGCGCCTTATCACGTGACTTCTGAACACCAGGCTTCTCGCCCATTGGACAACAAGGGATAGCTAACTCTCGCAATAATCACATAACCACGTGCACGGGTTGACGCTTAAACCAAATTACGTAAACTATTATCTTTTCGATCTATGATCCGCTCAATTAATCACGATACGTATTCCGACCCGAGTGCGCTCGCCCGACGCCGTATTCAGAGTGAGCCTTCGTTTCGATACTCAACCGCTACTACTGTGACATTGACATTTGACAATGTCATTCGATGTTGCCAACCGCATAGTGTCGCCACTATAGTTTAGTTGCTTTCAGATTGATCAAGACCTTTCGTTTAGCGTCCGTATTCATGACCGGATACGACATATATTTTTTTTATTGCCAACGGCCTTCAAATATGATTTGTGTCCTGTTACATTACTTATGGAAAATAAATAATATATAGATTATTATATAAAGTTATATTTGTAAATTATATCAATAAAAACCAGGTTGCTGATTTTATATCAGCGTTTTAACTTGTAATAAAACGCTTATTAAGCTGTACCCTTATTTGAAGTCTTTACTATGAGAGACACGTACTTGATTTCCTCAACGAGTCGGATACTTTATCGACAATATGACGTCAAGTCCGCACACTCATGGCAGGAGGGGTGAGAGGGGAGGCGATGCTGCGCTCGCTCCTCTCTGAGTCCCTCATTGCGGTTTCAAATTCACCAGGCAAAATTGAAAATAAGGCTTCAAATTTCAAAAGGTTACAGCTTAATAAAGTTTTATTGCATGTTAAAACGCTGATATTAAGCATTTGAACCGTTATTTGAAGCCTTTACTATGAGACCTGTTTGTTTTCGCCTGGTGTGTGCGGCCGACGCCAATGTGATTTAACTCTAGATATTATGTAGTGAAATGTATGTACTCTTAAGTGTGTGTGGCAACTGAATGTGTATAAATAGAAAAGTGATTGACAGAATAATAAATAAACGTTTCTCCCATTTAATATCGATAAAGTGTACAGGTCATAGGTAGGTACATAAAATACAAAAACAAAGTTATAAGTATATATCCATATTTAATAGCAACATCAAGCACAAACTAATTTTGCATCATTACTGTAACATAATTTGTAGTAAATATGAGTAAATCGCCATACTTTTTAATCAACATAAATTACACATTAAATATTTTGACAATAAAGTCATTTAAATTACTACTAAATTACTAATAACTTTTTTAACTTTTTTAATTCACAATTATAATCTCCCTATCCTTTTCCATACTTGAATGACATAAAATGTTATAAGTAATACACTAATAATATGACTTTTTTAATAGAAATTTATCTGTAATAAATATTTCTTCACCTTACTGATAGTTAAATGACAAACTTAACTTGCGGAAACGAAAACGATTTTCTGTTATAATTTGCATACAATTAACGGGAATAAAAACAATAACAAATAGTAGGTATCTATTTACAAATTATTTCTATACATAAACAATAGTAAATAATACAGATTATATAAATGTTTCCCACAAAAATCATCATTTATCTTTTATGTATTTAGTCACCATAAGCTACCAACTAATATTAATTATTCTATGTCTATTATATACTTCGCACTACGAAAAAGGAGAAAAAAGATAAGAAATTGATTGAGACAAAGTACCTGCAGTTCTTATTTCTCTGCAATTAGGAATGTAATTAATTTTAGGAACGTATTTTCACTACGCCAATTACCGCGACTTAAAATGTCATCTAATGGGTAGTTTTGTAATTTTGTATCCAATTTTTTGAAGCTACCGCTGGTCGTATACTGCCCGGACTAGCATCGATACCGGCTTTTTCTAAAGATTTCTTAATCCAGCTACCTATAACAGTACGTGATGCCGGTTTTGGGTTTCCACAAGTAGTAATGAAAAGATTATTCACCTTACACTTTTGTCGTCTCGTTTCAGATAATTTTATCACTTGTTTAATCCAAAATAATGGGTCAATATTTTTATTTTCCTTATTTTTAATTAATCGCCAGCCTGACTGACGATGATTTAAATTATCGGTTTTAGAACCAAAAATAGGCCAAAAAACTATGTAATCATCCGTAATAATACAATTTTCATCATTAACCATCAAAAGTGTAAGGTCGTGAACACGTCTACCGGAACACAATAAAAGCAATGTGGCTGCCCTTGTCGAACACTCATATAAACTATTGGGATTAGGTTTGTTATTTCTTAGCCATGTGACTAAAATATCCGTATCCCATATAGGGGAAAGTGGGGCAGTTTGGTACAGGAAAATTCAATCTTAAATATCTTGCTTGATTAAAGACATTTCGAAGACTATTTGTACGTTTTGTAAAGCCTAATTATTCAGCTTTATCATACTAGGTATACATTGTACTAAGTCTAATAGTTTTTGAAATATAAGGATTTAATTAAAAAATGGGACTTGACTCAATCTGCCCCATGTACGGGGCACTTATATACACCGTGTGGGGTACATTGATACTATGTAGAAATTGTAGGGTATTTGTAGTTTTAGAATAGTATCAATAATAAAACCATTGTTTAACTATCAGAGATCGTTTAATCAGTCTTTTTGGTTACATTAATTGAGCATTAACCAGAAAATTCAATACAAAACTAATACTACAATCATTTTCTAAACTTTACCTTTCATAAAGCACTCTTTAAACATCTATTATTTTTATATTTATATATTTTTACCCTGTATCCTTTGAATACTTTAAATCGGAAATACACTAATAACAAAAATAAAATACTAAATAAAAAAATAAAAAAATAAAATTGACACTTATGCCTTAACAAAAAAAAACTGCTACAAAAATATACTCTTCTAAAATATTAAGCTTCTTCTACTGCAAATTGTATTGACTTAAATCTATAGAAAACTTATACATGGATGCTGTGCGAGCCGTAGTACCTTTTGAAAAAGTTGGTGGGGGTAACTGAAGGGCTACATCTTTAAAATCAACGCTGGCGGTATCCTCTGGATTCGGGAAAACAAACACGTAAGATCTTGGTTTCTTTCTTAGGTATGAAACGTGATATTCTGTCAAATTATATTTTGAAATAACTTTGGCGGTATAGTAAAGAACTGTAGTTTTCTTTTCAAACTTGATAAGCAAGAAATCTCCAACTTTTATATTTGCAGGGTTAGGAAGTGCGTCAAAATTCTCCTCTTCATGCTCAAAGTCTTCAAATTCTTCATTATCGTCACTCAATATTACTGAATCGTTTAGACTACAGTCAGTCTCAGATGAAGGAGTTGGAGGGCGACGAGATTTTTTCTTTTTCTTATTTTCCGTTATACCCAACAATTTTTTTGCAGTTTTTAACTCTTTAGCTCGCTGTCTCATAATCTTATCTTGCTGTTTTTTCATTTTTTCATCGTGCAAGCCTTGTAATCTATCCTTTTCTGGCGTATCGGTAAATATTCTGGATTTCCCTTTCTCTTTTCCTTTTCTTGATGACACTATTGTCTTGTCCTTCTTTGGATATGGGCGCACTACTTCAGGTGAAAATATTTGTTTAGAAGTTGTAGGAACATCGTTATTATGCCCAGAGACTTCAAATTCATTTCGAGCCTCAACAAGAGGGGCTTCATCAGTATTTGCCATAAAAATATCATCATTATGGGGTGGTATTATTGACGGAGAACCTGCTAGATCTATATTATAAGGAGCCTCAATTGGACTACCAGGGCGCTCGAATGTGACAGGTTCTTCGCAAACGTCTTCAGTTTGTTGTGCTTCCATCTGTTCACAATCGGCTGTTACTGCTTCATGTCTATTCTGGGTAAATATGTTTTCTTGTTCAAATCTTTGGTCTCGAGAACATTCTGCGTAAATTTCTACAGGAGCAAAATCGTCGTCGCTAAATGCAAGTCTGTTGAAAGGCCAAATCCCTGGTTTTGCAAAGCCACTTGTGATGTTTCGTGGGGTAAAAGATTCCATAAAAGCCGATTTTGTAAGCATAGCGACGTTTTGTATTAACACAGTCTTTCCTTGGACCTGCCAGTCATTGAAAGCAACTTTAAGTTTTCCTTTAAAAGGACCAAAAACGCTGATATCTAACGGCTGAAGTTTATGTGAAGTATGTGGTGGAAGTGATAAGTAGACAATACCATGGTCGCGACAATAATTAACTGCTTCTATAGATATGTGGGATTCATGATTGTCACATATGACGAGTATTGGGTTCTCCTTAGTGCACAAAGTATGGCGTTGAATGTGCTCTAAAACTTTTAGATGCAACGCAGCAGTCATCCAGCCACTTTTGTTTGATAAACCAAGACTTCCTTCAGGAGCACCATTCAAAAAATGTTCTTTGAAATGAACGCGCGGAAAAACAAACACAGGAGGAAGAGATCCACCGATTGCAGTAATTATGCCACAAAATGTGACCAGTTCTCCTCGTTCAGATGCTACTATTTGTCCAACCTGCTTTTGTTGTTTTTGAGCCAAAACTTTAGGAGCAGATAAAACAGTGGTAATTCCCGTCTCGTCAATATTTATGATTCGATCAGGTGTAAATTTGTAACGTGTCAAAACTTCTTCATAATTATTAAAAAAATCTGCCACTGCAGTTTTGTTGAACGCAAATGTTCTTGCAGCGCTGGTATTTTCCGGTTTACGAAGGCTTAACTCCTGATTTCTTTTTCTGAATCCTGCTGCCCAGTCTATTCCAGCACGACCGTTATTTTTCCATGATTCTGGATACTTGCAGTTGGAAAAATCAGCAAACTGATACGCAAGAGTCAAAAGCTGTTGCAAAGTTAACCCATGGTGCATTTTACTGCAATTTATTAGATATTCTGCAAAGACTTTTTCTTGTTCCTTTGAAAATACTTGTGCTACAGAATATTTGGAGCTATAGCTCATTGAAGATGACTCGTCATTTTGGTCCATAGTTTTTCGAAACTTTTCAATACGATGCTGCAAGGTTGCAGCTTTTATGTTGTGTTTGTCGGCAGCCTTCCTAATGGATAATTTATGTGACAAAACGTCATCTATGGCTGCTTTAACCTTCTCCTCATCTATGTTACTTCGATCAGTCTTCGGTTTATAGGTGCGAACCATTTTCTGGAAATAATTAGCCAAAATAACATAGGTACATAAAATGGTTAAACAAATTTGGGTAAAAATTTGGTATGGAAGTAGCTACGAGTAATAATGTAAAATATCCATAAAGAAACAAAGGTGAAATGTAAAGGAAGTAGAAGGTGGCAACTAATTTGTAATAACTTCGAACTAGGGGCAGTTTGATACGACCAAAAGTGCCCCATGCCATTCTGTATCAAAGTACCCCAACGGATGTTTTATTTTCAAACTCAGTTTCTGTTGAAATCATAAAATCTCTTATAAGAATAACAAGTAAACCTGCATAATAGATACAATCACTTACCTTTGGTAATATTCAATTAATACTATATGTACGTAAACACTCGGCAAAACACGGCTACATTCGACCAAAATTTTTAGTTCGACGCACTGCAAACACGCCTTCCCTCGCCAAATGCAAACGGCTAACTGGCGGAGAGCGGGGTCACAATGACAGCGCTTGTGCACGTACTGACACGTTTTAGTGATGTGACCACATCGATTGTGTTCGTAGATTTTGAGATACTATGGGTGAATCAATGCTCCCCTTGTATCATTCTGCCCCAGTTCCCCCTAGGTGCATTTTTCATACTTGTTGGAATTTGTGCATTACTTAGTGAGCGAAGCGCTTGTTTAACTTAAAAATGCGAACTTAATCTATTTTCATTGTTAGGATCACACAATGACGAAACTGCGGACTTGTAAACGAGAATCGTTTTGTATGCTAAATTCTGCTTTAAATGTAAATCAATAAAAAATTTTGCAAAGTCGGACCCACTTGGATTTTTTAAATTAACACAATTTTGTGTTGCCCAGTCGTGCCACTTCTTTCAAGCTATCTGGTATGTGTTACGGGACGATGGACGCCAACATTTGAACAGCTGTTCTATTTGTTACTGTGACCATCCTAACAAACTGTCTGACCACCCACACAACGCCATACTTCTAAAATCATTTCCGAGGCTTTGGGAGGAGGGCTGTGTGTTGACATATCGATCAGTACTCTGTCTGGTCTGTATATTGTGCCCCCATTCACAATCGAATGACCTGCTTTTGAGGTCGGGTCTCCAAAATACTTTTGTCCACCGGGGAACTACTATGAGGTAAATTCCTTTTGCCGAGTTCAAATGTTGCAGAACTCTCGGTATTAAGAACGGTGGGGGAAATACCCACGCGAGGGGATACTTCCAGATTTGGCTGAAAGCATCGTGAAAAACTGCTGTCTGATCGTTCAAGTCTAAGGTCACATATGCTGGGACTACGTGAGCGGTTGCTGACGCAAAGAGGTCTATTTGCGGTATTCCCCATTTGTTGAAAATGATCTCTGTTATTTCTAACGTCAAGTGCCATTCCGGTGTCATAGTAAGCCGAGAGAGATGATCGGCTTCTGGGTTGTATCGGCCTGGTATGTAATTGCAAACAATATGGATATTGTATATTTCTAAAATTTTGAAAATTTTGTAAGTTATTTGCATAAGTAGTGCAGATTTTGTCCCCCCTCTTTTTTCAAATAGGAAACAATTGTTTTGTTGTCGCTCTGTATCATTAGATTTGAACTTGCTAGGTAATGACCTTGACCTTTGAGTACGTAATAAATAGCTTACAATTGAAGGGCACATGAAAAGAAGGAGCTCATTAACATTTTCATTGTTTTGAGTAATTAAGAAATTAAACAATGGAATTTCAACTACACTTACACCTTAATAATTTTAATTTGCTTTGTAGGTGCAGAAAATAGTAACAGTGTATATTTAACAGATTGGATTGTTATTTTATGACATCTGGTAGGTAAATAAATAATAATTTGATCTTTAATTGCCTAACTCCCAAAATGTAATAGAAAAGAAGGTGCTCATTGTCACAATGAGCTCTTTTTTACATTTTACAACTGAAATGGTGATCATAAACTATGTCTAATCCTACTATCTGTTTTTCCTGTTAACACACTAATGAAATAAAATACATATTAATTAACATGAAGCTTTATTTATGGGGTAAATTTGTGAAATATACAATACTTTCAGGGGAACAAAATTTTTTTAAATCCTGTAGGTCACTATATTTTTCAGCAGAAATTGGCAATTTGTCTGTATACAACCTTCCAGGCAAAATAAATTCATTGTATTGTACAGTGTTCACTTCACGGGTTTTCTTCTTTCTTCCACTGAGGCAAGCATACTCCCAGGGCCCATTATAAGTAGAGCGAAAACCTATTTTGTTACTCAACTTGTCAATTTTGAGAACTTTTATCGGGCGTGAAGGAAAAGAGGACTTTTTAGCATAAATTGTGTCGAAATGGCTAGTCCATGATCTGAAATAAGATGTGTCCACCTCTATAACTTCAAATGGACTCGGCTTACAGCGGGCATTTTGAAAAAATTCTGTCCATTCCGCTGGAAGTTCTGCTCTTGTCTTGGATTTCACCAAACCCATATTTTTGTCACACTCTATATACGAGTGGCCTCTCACCGGAAACGTCATAGTAATTTTTTCTAACTTTTTCTCATTATGTACCAAGTTATGCAAAAAACGAAACATGGTAAAGTTTTTATTTTGCCCTCCGCAAGAATCACAAAATATTTTAAGGTGAGTTGTAGTAGGCTTCATGTAGTTATAGATGAAGTGATGGACAAGTGAGCATACATCATCGCTTCCTTTTTTACCTTCCGTTTCTGGATACAGATAAAAGAAGCTTTGTGATGAAGATAATACATGCACATTGAAAGCATACACGGATAGCTGTCGTTTATAATATGTATCATTTGTTTGTATGTTAGGAGCACAAAGATTTTTACCATAGTCAAAACATATTGCCTCCATTGAGCTACCCGCTTCTCTACTTTTCAACCTAGCCATCCGTTTTCTGTAGTAAAAAGTACTTGCTTGTAGCTTATGTAATTTATTTTGATTAAAAATATTCAAAATTTCTCGATCCAATGTGGACTTGGCATTTATATCAGTGCATGTCTTCTTCTTAGCCTCCAATGGTTTGTTTTTGCAATGTATTCATCGCAAATGCTGCATGTATCTGTACGAGGATAGCCAAAGGCAATGTTAAAATCAGTACAAAATATATTTCTGTAACTTTCATAAGATACAGATACTCCTCGATTATCTTGAAGGAACATGGCATGCATTTTCGTTACATGTAAGTCTTCAGGTAAGTATTTTTTATTTGAATCATGTAGACTGTAGTGACTGAAACGACCTAAAACAAAACATAAAAAAAATGTTCATCATTCATGATTTATAAAATTAAATGGAAAAAATTATCACATACTTAAGTTCTACAACAAAAACCTTTTATCTACGTACCCTTAAATGAATTAATATGTCCCCTAATTAAACTTTTGACTTCATCGTTGAGTTTCACATGACTATTATGTTTTCCTCTCTTATCAATTGCAGCACATCCAGTTTTCTCCAAACTTGCAACTAAATATTCAATTTTTTTCTCCCTATTCCGTGTATCGACATAAAAGTCTTTTTGCATATAATCATTTCTTTTATTTCCGATTCAATCATAGCAAGTACTCTGTACTTGTATACAGCATCGTAATGTGATACTCCTTCTTTCTTGGAACGCCTATTAACTGGGAGAACGGAGATTAATCCACTTAAATAACTATTTTGGGCATCGTGTGATGGTAGTAAATTAAAATTCTGGAGAATTTGGCTTCTTGTTTCCTTAGGAACCTTATCGAAACATCCCAATCTGCAACTACAGTCTGGACCGGGTTCATGACTCGATAATTTAAGCTTTTTTAACACTTCAGACATCCGACCGTGTGACTTCCTCTTTTTTGTAGTCTTATAAACATCATTTTCATTACAATCACTACTATTATTGTCCATTTTGAGAAAAACTATATTGAACTATACACGCGTCGTAAAATTTCTGTAGGGACGCTTATCCAGGGGGTGATCACTTTCGTGTCGGTGTAAAATTTACTCACACAGAGACAGAATACGATAGTTGATCTGATGAAAGTGTGGCTATTATTGAAAAAGTCCATTGTGGTAGTTTCGTAAACTAATATTTTTTAGGCAAAATTAAGCAGATTATAAACTTTATAATTTGATAAACAATGTCAAATTATATGTTCTCTTACTATTTTATAAAAATAATTAAAAGCTTGATAAATATTACGGTGAGTTTAAATATTAGGTAGCTAGTGGTATAATTTTCAAATAAAAGTAATGGCAACATTATACGACACCGGCTGTCAAAAAAAGTTTGTTTCCTCCGGCGGCGGCAACCATTGTGGTTTTCTCAACTTTTCTTATTCATTTCAGTTGTTTTCAAGAAGCAGTTTTGTTTTCTTTTCACGTGATTTCTGAATTCAATCATCATCATCATCAGTAGTATTACGTTGAGTTGACCCCCGTGTGTCCTCCGTAACATGTCCTGCGATTAAAAATTTGATCATAGACTGTAAAGTTGCACTTGTTGCATTATTTTTGTGTAAAATTAATTGTTTTTATGAGAAAAGACTTAGCTACGTGTGTTGTTAAATTTGTGCATAATGTCTCATATGTATCGGAGGTAAGTAATAGTCCATATGATTATTAAACCCATACTCGGTAGCTAGGCAGAAAAATCTTTTAGCTTGTGTTTACCAAAGTTTGGTTGTATGTAAGTCCAAACCCAAGAAGATCTTACGTATAAAAATGTATTTATAATGATACCGCTTAACAATAAATTTAATGGCACATAAAGTACTCTTGGCATGAATCTTTTATTGGTTTCCTAAATTGATAGGTACATTCTTTGTTCAATACCACATTATGCACCATATATAGATGTACCCTCTTATTCATAAAAATTTTACCCTGCAGATTAGCTAACTAAGCTAAGCATATTGCTGGGTCCCTTTCTCTCATATAGACAATTTGATTTGACACAGGAGAATGAGACAGGTTAGTTAATCTGTATGTTAAAATTTTTTATGAATAAATGGATAGAAATTGATCTATTTTAACTTTATTGTTTAATTACAAAATTTCAATAATCAAATAAATTTCCAGATGCTCCAAATGCGGTGCCACTCAGGCATCAAGCCCTGAATTGAGGATGCACCGGTTTCCAGCACTCAATAAAAATAATGAAAATGTATCCCAGTAAGTAATACACTTACTTTTAATTAATAAGCTATAGAACTAGCTCTTATTCTTTTGTGATTAATAATATAATTTATTTATTTGACCAATTTAGATCATTGACATTATTGTAATGTAATGCACATACAGACTCACTGTAATCACTTTACACATACTTCACTCCACAGCTTTACACATACTTGACTCGTCCACGCTAATATTGATCCCCCAACTATACTTTTTTCTGGGATAAACTATGCAAAATTTTATGACAATATGTTCAGTAGATAAAGCATGAAGAAGTACCAAACAAACAAACTCACTTTCTCATTTTTAAATATCAGCTTGTCTATACTAAAAATTTTATTCTATACTATTATTACAAAGCTGAAGAGGTTTGTTAGTTTGTTTGTTTGAATACACTAATCTCAGGAACTACTGGACAGATTTGAAAAATTCATTCTCCATTGGATAGCTTAGTCAACCCTGAAGGCTAAAGGCCATGTACACACCCCAGGCAAATATAAAAACTCCAAAAAGAGATGTATAAAAATATAATACATACCCATGAATATCAACAAATAAATCAATTTTTTATTTCAGATTAATGGCATGGGCAATGTTTTGCTATCCAGAAAAAGACTGGTTTGACTTGGAAGCCCTTGGTGGTTTGTACAAATCATGTAAAGTGATTTGTAGTAGACATTTTGCTGATTCGTCATACACTTCAACAGATAAGATACAATTGCAGAAATTTGCTGTGCCTTTTTTCATTGAAAATAAGGAAAATCTTCAAGAGCCTGTAGCTGGACCTTCTCGTGATTTTAACCCTAACATATTAGGGGTAAGTAGTACCCGTAAAAAAATGTTATGGCTAGCATGAAATGTTAATAATGTGAAGTTTTTGTTCCCAGGTTCACGGGCAAATTATGCCTGAACAGCCTATAATGCTTGAGATTGCTGTGCCTTGTATCAGTGAAAATGAGGAAAAGCTCCAAGGGCCTGTAGCTGGACTTTCTCATGATTTTAACCCTAAAATTTTAGGGGTAAGTAGTACTTGTAAATAAACAATTGATAAATGTTATGGCTAGAATAAAAGGTTAATATTAACCTTTCATATTAACATTCATTTTTGTTTATATGCATTGCAGTAATAAGCTACTTATACATGTAACATGATGATATTATTGCTACTAGCAGTTTGTCCAAAACTGTGCTCCTGTCAAATTTGGATTGTTGCTATCCTTCATGAATGGTAAATTTATTTCAGCTTAAAATTCGTCATTAAGGTTTCACCTACCTTGATATTACCAAATTGTATCAAAATCCAAATTTTTGGGTATACACACTTTCGCCTTTATTGACCTTATGTGATAGGACGTAATCTACATAATGTACATTCGATAGTTTATTGAATGATGGTATTGATTAAGCTAAAATCAAACGATGGTGTGTCTGCTGTATTGAAAACACACTTTAAGAAACTAATTATATTTGTTTTCGCATACATCTAACGCAAACATTTTTCTTTGATTTCAGAAAACAATATCTACGCAGACCGAAAAATTATCAGCTATTGAGACTAAAAATTACAATAAATGCAAATATTTGTTGAAAAAAGTGGCCCAACTCAAAACTACATTAAAACAAAAACCACGCACCGATGTCCTCCAGATGCTGCATGATAATGAAGATGTCACTAAACTATTGAAACAAAAAATCAGTCCATCAATGGCGTTAATGCTTCAAGGAGAATTACAAAATGGTCAAAGAAAGCTCAAAGGAAGAAGGTGGAAGGAAGATCAGAAGTTTATGGCTTTAGAAATGTACAAAAAATCTCCTCGTACTTATAACCTTTTGAAAAGGTTATTTTGTTTGCCAAGTCCATCAACATTAAAAAGGCTATTGGGACATTTCCCTTTAAAGCCAGGAATAAATAAAATAATATTTGAAAATTTAAAAAAAAATGCTGACAAAAACACAGATAATGTGTGTTTTTTAACATTTGATGAAATGTCGATAATGAAAAATATTAGATATAACCCAAAATCAGATGAGATCGAAGGATATCAAGACCATGGGCATCAAGGCAAATCCAAAGTATTTGCATCCCATGCATTAGTATTCATGCTTGTATGGATAAGGCGAATGAAGAAGCAACCAATTGCTTTTTATTTGTCTGGCGATTATGTCACTGCAGACAGATTAATAGTCCTCATTAAGGAGGTATGAAATATATTATGTACATTACTATTATATTTACTTATATCCATAAAAGTTACACCTACTATGGTATTTATTTTATATATTTTCAGGTTCTACATGAATGTCTGAATGCGGGTATAAAAGTTTGTGCAACAGTCTGTGACATGGACGGAGTCAATGTAAGAGCACAAGAGAACTTAGGATCCAATGTGGACCACCCATATTTCGAATACGAAGGCAATGAAATTATTACATTACCAGACCCTCCACATCTCCTGAAGTGCTTCCGGAATTTGTTTATGACGTATGACGTACAACTACCTGTCCCTGTCCAGTCTACAACTGCAGGCAATTCAACTGGAATAGGTAATACATAGTACATTACATAATATGTATAACATACTGTTAGTTTAAAGTCCAGCAATTTAAACATTTTATCCCATGGTTTTAATTAGGTACACATAAACAATTCTAAAGATATTTTTAATATTTTAGGTGTTGCATCTTGGAAGCACGTCGAACAGTTCTTTGAACTGGACAATCAAAATCCACATTTCGTTTTTGCTCCAAAGCTGTCAAAACGGCATCTCCAACCCAATGGCAAAGAAAAAATGCGGGTTAAGTTGGCTGCCCATATATTCAGCCACTCTGTTGCAAGTGGCATATTTTCAAAAGCCTCTACTAGTAAGTAAACCTGTAAACATATATATAATAGAAAATATAAATCATGAAACCACTAGCTGTTTCTTGCAGCTCCTCTTGCATCGGCACCGTCATGACGCCTGAAAATCATGTCCATCTGGATTGAGGGCCCAAATTTTAAATTTTGGAGAAATTCAATGACATTTACAGGAATTTTAATAAAAAATAGTAAGAACGATGAGTTATGATAAAAAGACTTGGACCCTCAATTCAGACGTTCGTAAAAAAAATCACGGAAAGTACGATACTTACCCTAAAACTGTTTATTTCAGGATTTAATAAAAAAAATCTAAAAACTATTTAGAAATTCTCAAATCTGTAGAATTAACCTTGGATTTATAGCCGTTTATCTTGGCCTCTCAGTTCTTAGAGTAAGGCCAAAAAGAATCTTCAATAAAAAAATATTTTTGTATGGAAATGTAAAGTAAAACTGTACTAAATCACAGATACTGACATTAAGAAATTTGTAAAAAAAATTTTGTTAAAAAATATTATATTTAAAAGTTATAGCAAATTGAATTTTTTCGAAACGTCTGAATTGTGAGCTCACTACTTTCACCTTTTTTGGCTAAACCTTACCACATAGCAAAATGGAAATTAGAACACGAGTTTTTAGAATTTTTTTATTTAAATATGACACATTGTCTAATTTTCTAAGTATTATACTTTTAAGAAAAAATGTTTTTTGGCTTTTTTGTATGGGAAAAATTTGTAAGGTGACCATAAATTAGTGGAAAAAATAGAAAGCCCTACAATTGTGTAGGTGCAAATTATAAGTACAATATTAGTAAATTTTTGTTGTGGACTCGCCATTTAGTGTCATGGGTCAAACATAGCCTAACATAGGCTATGTTTGACCTCGGGTCTTCAACTATATTCATACCAGATTTCATCAAAATCTTTCCAGCGACTTGGCCGTGAAAGAGGAACAGACAGACAGACTTTCGCATTTATAATATTAGTATGGATATAACAATAATATTTTTTTTCAGATGAGCTGCCTTCAGAAGCTATTGCTACAGCAACTTTTTTGGAGCACTTCAACAATTTATTTGATTTGCTAAACGCAAATTCACCAGACCGAGAAGATGGGAAGCCGTATAAGACTAATTGGACCGCCAGTAGCCCACATAAGGATTTCATTAAAAAATCCAAAACAATTTTAAATGAAATGAAATTTATAGGGAGCAAAAGAACTCCTCCATCACAAAAAGGCTGGCTTAAATTGTTAAACGGCTATGAGCGACTGTGGGATAATTTAAATAAAATCTATAAAATTCAATCAGTTGCAACAAGAAGAATAAACCAAGATGCTTTGGAAAATTGCTTTGGGGCTATTAGAGCCAATTGTGGCTCGAATGACAATCCCACAGTCTCTCAATTTGTTGCCGGCCTGAAGACTGCAATGATAACAAATTTAAGAAATGTCATTAATGATAACCGAAATTGTGAGCCAGATAATAGCGAATTAATAGATAATTTTAGGCATCTGTTTTCCAAATGCAACACAAATATTAATACCGATGTTAATGCTGCGGATATAGAAACAAATGTCTCCCAACATGAAATAAGTGTGTCGGATGAGGAAATAGAAACCTCAGCAGAAATGCAAGCATGCGCATACGTTTGTGGATTTATATTTAAAAAATTTGCAAAAGATTGCAAACAATGTAAGAAGGCTATGCTTGCTGAAAAGTCGAGTGACATTCATCAGTTTACTGAATTCAAAGAATACACAGAGGGCAAGCATAGTCTTCAATATGCTAACCACAGATTCGTTGCTTGCGTGGAAAAATCTGCTGAGGTTGTAATAAACTTTATTCATGAAAATCCTCATTCAGACCTAATTATAAGAAAATGCATGAATTTATTAAGGGAGAGCATAAATTTTACTTTTTTAAATGAATGTCCGGAGCATTTCTCGTCCAACATGATAATGATTAAAAAATCAACTGCATTAATTTTAATTAAAAGGTTTTGCGTATTGGAAAACAGAAAGTTCGCCAGCGAGTTGGCTCAAAAACGCCTAGCTAAAAAAATAAAAATATTAAAAAATTCTTAAACAGCTGTGTTTTATTTAGTTTGAGCGACTAGAAACTTGCTCAGACAAAACAAAATATATTTAGGCCATAGAATTAAAAATAAAATAGGCAAATCCCGAAACGAAAATACCAAAAAGAAAACTTAAGATTTTAAAATTCCCGCCGTCAAATGGTAGATTTTCATATTTCGCGCGTCAGTTTATCTGTCATTAGATTCGACGGCAGCGCTATCTACCCCTAATTATCAGGAACTAAAGTTTCGTCGGGGTAATTTTTTTTCTATGGAGTGGCGCTTCTTCTCCTCGTTAGAGGAGTATAGTATTCGTTGCGCTTATCTGACAGCTGTCACTTATATGACAAAAAAAGTAAGATGGCCGACTATGAGCGCGTTCCTTGTTACAACCGCTGCGATCAGCCCGTTTTAGCGTGGTTCTAATGACAACGGGCTCATTTTTACTTGGTTTGAAATGCAATGAGCGTGATTTATTCTAAAGTAGGATTTACTAAAATGATGTTTACGCATAATCAGCTCCTTTTATCTTGTTTTAAATAACGTGCTCTGATTGGCCATAGAAAAACGAAGTGAATGGTATATTTAGTTTAAAAAAGGAAAAAGTGTCAATGAGCTCCTTTTTTTCCTGTGCCCTTCAATTCTTTTTGATTGGAATGAAGTTTTATTTCTTGATTTGTCCATAGGCCGGCCAGTTTCACATTGTTGAGTTGGGCTCCCCAACCTATCCTGGATGCATCTGTTACTAAATAATTTGTTACTAGTGGGTAATGAATTGGTGATGTTGAGTAAACTTGATTTTTCCACCATTCTAGTTCTCTTAATGCCAGGTCTGAGATCACGTATTGATGTTGTTGATTTAGGGATAATAGGTACTGACAATGTTTTAACAAATTGCGGTGATGTAAACGTCCTCTTGGGACAGTAAAACTGGCGAAATTTAGACATCCCACTATACTTTGAATTCGTTTCAATGACGCTTTTTTGTTTTTGATTAAATTCAAAATTTTTGTTAGTAATTGTGAACGTTTTGTTGGGGGTAGGTATTTTAGGTTTTGATGTGGGTCCCAAACTATTCCTAAGTACTCTATTGACTTTTGAGGAACAAGAATTGACTTCTTGTAATTTATTAACCAACCGAGATACTCTAATGTCTGGACTACTTCGTTTATTTGTACTTGTAAAACACATGGATTTTGATGTGCTACAAGAAAATCGTCCAGGTAAACGGTTATTCGAATGCCCCGTTTCCTTAGGATCTGGGCTACCCAATTGGTTAGTGATGCGAAAATTTTGGGTGCACAAGCTAGGCCGAATGGCAGACACGTGATTTGATACAGTTTTTGATTGTAAATTACCCTGAGAAACCTTCTGTGGCTGGGACCTACTGATAAATGGAAGTAAGCATTTGAAAGATCGATTTTTACAAGCCAATCCTTCGGTTGAACGAAATTGTTGACTTTGTGAACGTTGATTAATCGAAATGTCTGAATCGTTATGAATTGGTTCAAATTCTTTAGATTGAATATTGGACGTACATTGCTGTCGCTTTTTGGAGTAAAAAATATTGGGAGATACAAAACTCCTTCCCATATTGGCTGGTTCCAGCACTTTCATTTCTACTAATTGGATATTACTGTATCCATTTCCTTTGACTTTGGAGTTTGATAATGGTTTGTTTTTAAATTTGGAGTTGCCAGAGGTTTCTCGGAAAACGGAATGTAAAAATTGTCTATTAGTTTTAATAATACGGCTGGAGCTTGAAGCTTTTTCTAGCGGTTGACAAATATTTTTAACTGGCCAGCTTGAAAATTTGTAGAAAGGGTGTTCGAGTCAACTTATGCGTCCTGCCTGAGAGCGGGCGTGGGACTGTCGAGTTGTATGTGCCTGGTGTTGACCTGTAGTGTGTTGCTTTTTTCCATTAGACTTTTGTGGTCTTGTTTGTGATGGGCGTGGATAGCCACGCCCTTGAAATTGAAAGTTATGATTATAAAGTTTAGTGTTAAAGGGCGACCTGTACGTATTATTAATATTGTTACTAGACATGGTCTCTTGTTGATAACAGTAACCAGAGTGATACGAGAAACGGCCATTAGACATTTTAATATTGGTATCTTTGAGCATGACTTGGCAGGGCCTGCGTCTGCTGAGGCTGTGCTTGCGCAGCAGCTTTATTTTTAGGCGCTCTGGGCGGCCAAAATATTTTTGAAGTACCTCCATTTTTTTCGATAGCAGATGATATTAATTCTTTATTGAACAAGTGTTCACAAGAAGGTGGGATTTTATTTAAACTCCATTTTAAATAAGTATCTTTTACAGAGCGTAATAAGTGGTCACGGCGTTGTTGAATTAATTCGGCTCTATGGTCACATGCTAATTGTAGGAGGTCATTTGATATTTTTTGAAAATTACCTTCAACTAAAATTTCGTTAATTTTCGTTTGTAATGAATCTGCCGAAATAGATGGAGATGTTTTAGCCCACTCTACTAAGGCAATAAAACTATTTTGAGCGGCTTTGTTTTGTTTAATTAAAGCAAGCGTTATTGTAGCGAAACCACGTTCTATAAGCGCTAAAGAGTTGATTTTGTCGTAAGGTTTAAACTCATCATTTGATTCTAAATATGTAAAGCCGGGTTTTGAACAATAGTTTTTCTGCACCTCCGCATAACGTACATTATTAGTGTTGTAATTTATTAATTAGATCTACATGATTCAAAAGGGTTTTGGAATAGCAGGCTCTTTTAACACTGTTTTTAAGGGTAGTGTGAGATTATTGAAAGGCTCATATCAGCTATGGACCGAATTACCATTCGTGTCTAAGCTTTGGCACTAATCACGGTAAAGATAGGAGCACCAACCCCGCTCCTATCACTGGGATCCAGCCTGAAGCGTACCAATCCCTCGTCCGTGCCTACCTATGTTAAACTACAGTTACATTTGAACACATATTAAAATTATCAACAGCAATATCATATCAATATCAAATACTAATAAAGGCCATGTTAAATCACTAGAGCACAATACACATCTGCACCGCTCGGCGAACCCAAGGAGAAGAGAGCGTTACACTCATACTCACCCCGACACTACTACTGCCAAGAGGGGTTTACCTGTAGTAGGGAGATATCTGTCACGTGATGTTACCGGGCGCTAACACTCGGCCGTCCTGAAAAATCCGGTCGTCCCCGACCGTCGAGCTCGAACCATGAAACAATAATACATTGATTGAATACAAATCACCATTTATGCTTTTTCTATAATGATCTCGCCATCTCGATAATGCATAGTATCTTGGGTTGTTTATCAGTGTTCTGAGACCATTATGACTTTTCCGTTTCAGTCACTTCTGGTTTTTAACTGATCGAACCCTCACCTATGCTAGAATCGGAAATTACAGTAAACAACTTTATTTCAGACATTCAATATATAAACACCTCGATAATGCATAGTATCTTGGATTGTTTATCAGTGATCCGAGACCATTATGACTTTTCCGTTTCAATCACTTCTGGTTTTTAACTGATCGAACCCTCACCTATGCTAGAATCGAGAATGAAGTAAACAACTTTATTTTAAACATTTACAAATGGATTTTATCACAAATCGACATTTTTTTACATCATTCTATTCAAATACCTGCAAAGTTACTTACGCTTGCTATTCCTTCGTAAGTCAGCTCACTTTATTTTCATTACTAGTAACTATTTCGTTAATATTTGAACACAAGCAATCACAAAATTTAACCACAATTTAAGTAAATAACATTAAACACCAAAGTTTATTTATCAAAGCTATTACTCATTTTAGTACTTACAGATTATACATGGAAAACCCTTATAATTCACATTATAATTGAATAAACCAAATATAACTATTAACCTTTTAAACTTTATAATGTGTACTGACATCAGTCAACAACCAATACCCAACGGTTAACATTTTTTTTTTTAGCATCATTTTTGAAATACCCAATAAGTAAATAATTTTCACAGATATTTTATTTTCACCCTTTTTTTTAGGATTGGAGTCACATAAAACATAATAAGACTTACCGCTTCTGCACCAATACTTACAGCTGTGGTATATCATATCACAACATTACATTTACACTTTAACACTCACTAAAAAATATTTTTCACTACTTTTGATTTCATTTAATTTAACCGTTGTGCTAAATTTACTTATGCATGTGTGTCAGGATATTAACAATTAAGTATCACAAAACATGTACAATTTACTAGGCGTGGTAGAATATTAAGAAATATTCTTTCATCATCCCACTTCTGATATCAGCTATGGACCGAATTACCCATTCGTGTCTAAGCTTTGGCACTAATCACGGTAAAGATAGGAGCACCAACCCCGCTCCTATCACTGGGATCCAGCCTGAAGCGTACCAATCCCTCGTCCGTGCCTACCTATGTTAAACTACAGTTACATTTGAACACATATTAAAATTATCAACAGCAATATCATATCAATATCAAATACTAATAAAGGCCATGTTAAATCACTAGAGCACAATACACATCTGCACCGCTCGGCGAACCCAAGGAGAAGAGAGCGTTACACTCATACTCACCCCGACACTACTACTGCCAAGAGGGGTTTACCTGTAGTGGGGAGATATCTGTCACGTGATGTTACCGGGCGCTAACACTCATCTAATATTGTTATAAAGTTCTCTACTAATATTTGAACTAATTTCGTAATCGTCATCATTATGGTTATAATTGTGTACTGGTGATTGTATTGGAGCAAAGTTACTCGCAATAAAATTTTGTAATCCACTTACTTGTTCAGCCAATTTTTGAATGGCCTCCTCCGTTTTACGCCGTTTTCTCACCGTCGGCTGCGGACTGCCCGGCGGGAGTTTTCTTTTTGACGTGGCCTGCGACGTGCCCGGTACAGGTTCAGTTTCAGCTGGTGCTGGCGCATCAGAATCCGAACTGGACGACGAATGCGTTCTAAAACGATAATTGTCACTCATCTGAAAATTAAATAAAGTTAAAATTCACGAACTATAACATCGGTAATACTGGTCATACTTGTTGTGATTCTCAAATTTTTATATATAATTTTTATTATACTTTGCCGTAATTGTGATTTTTGTAACAAATATACTAAAAAAATAAATAAAAGGATCTTATTATTATTGTAATTTACGGAACTTAAATATAAAATTAAAATGATAATTAATTTCAATATGTAATTAATGACTGTATAAAATCATATTGTTAAAGTATTTCTAAAAGTAGTGTAATTGAGTTCGGAATCGTTGATTGGCCATGCACGCTATGGAAGGGGTAGAATTGTTTTGTAACGGTTGCACATCGTAAGTGGGGAGGTTTCCTTGGAGCGAGCATGGCCAAGCAGCGGGCATTCGGTTTTGGTGTCAAGGAACGTGAACACCGTTCTATTTACAAGTTTCAATAAAAAATTAAAAACATTAAATGTGTATATGTATATTAAGTGATTAAGTGATTAAATTAAAGTGTGTGTATATATATATATATATATATTGGATTTTATTTCAACTCAGAAGTGTCCATAAAGCTCACGCCATGCCAAGACGAAACTGTAAGTATTTTTTTTCCTTCCTTTTTTTTCAATATTTAAAAGTGTTATTGACTATAAGCCATTTTTATTATGTTCCAATAGTAATTATCATGCATTTATAAACTCCGTCAATTGGTAAAGCGCCTATGCGATGGTATTTATCTGGGGTTACTCTCCGGTAGTACTGACGTTGTGGTGCATAGGCAATAGAATTCGATTGGGGCACTGCCCAATAATTCTATTGTAAAGAATATATTGTTGCAACATAAAGTTCACGTCTATATGATATTATTTGGCTGGGGTTACTCTCCAGTAATAATATCGTGGTGATGCTTAAGCAATAGAATTCGATTAGGGTACTGCCTAATAATTCTATTGTAAAGAATATATGGTAATCACATTAAGTATGTGCCTATACGATAGTATTTGGCTGGGGTTACTCTCCAGTAGTACTACCGTAGTGATGCATGTGCAATGGAATTCGGTTGGGGCACTGCCCAATAATTCTATTGCAAGGAATCTATAATTGATACGGTGGCATTCGGCTGGGGTTACTCTCCAGTAATGGTACTGTAGTAATGCATATGCAATGGAATTCAGTTGGGGTAAACCTCAATAATTCTGTTGTAAAGATGTAGGTAAAATAAATTTTAATGAGGGTACACAGTACATTTATTCCTGTGTAAACAATATGTTAAGTATATAAGTATTATATTTTATTATGCCTTGTATTTACCCAATGGCTTATAGTCAGTAAACAAATATATAGTATTTATGATACTGAGTTTCAATTAAGCCAAGCAATGTGTGCTTGAGGTGTTAAAGCCAAGCCATGTGTGCTTGAGGTGTTAAAGCCAAGCCATGTGTGCTTGAGGTGGCAAAGCCAAGCCATGTGTGCTTGAGGTGATAAAGCCATGTCATGTGTGCTTGGTGATAAAGCCAAGCCTTGTCAAGTGTGCTTGAGATGTTACTGTTTAAGATTTACGAGGTAATAGTATCCTAAATGAATTATGAATTATTATGATTTACCTGGTTATATTTTTTTGACTTGTACAATAATTGCTATTGTTCAGAAGAGTAATTTAGAAAAGTGATATCCATGACCGATATATTAGATGGTCGTTAGATAGTAACTCGGCTCTTTTTCAGCTGGGCCAAATGATAGCTACACTCCTGAAAAACGTCGCCGTAGGAGAGACTCTACGAGCGAGAGCGAAGATGAAGCATCTTCTAAGCGGAAACGAGCAAGAAGGACCAAGAGTTTGACTGCTGACGACCTGATGAAGATCATCACGACGTTACAGGATGGTCCAGGTAAGAGCATGCATACTAATATTGTTGTACCCGAATTCGACCCCAACAATAGATCACAAGATGTTAATAGATGGTTGCGAAAAGTTAACGAGTGCGCATCTATTTACAAATGGGAGGAAAAACACATAATCCACTACGCCCTCCAGAAGCTTCAGGGGTGTTAGCAAAAAGGTGGTACGAGTCCTTGCCAACTTTAAATTTTTCATGGGAGGAGTGGCAATGTAAATTAAAGAAGACTTTTCCCAGTGAGGAAAATTTTGGTAAATTATTAGAGGAAATGCTTAATCGTAAATCTCGTACTGATGAGACTCTTAGGGATTATTTTTATGATAAGCTTTCGTTAGTAACAAGATGTGAAATAGAAGGTCAGAAGGCTGTTGATTGTATTATTTATGGTATTTCAAATAGTTCAGTACGTAACGGAGCACAAGCATTAAAATGTAAAGAACCGGAGGATTTGTTGAGTTATCTAGCCTCTCACCAATATAATTTAACTAAAGATGTCCCCAGGAATAACATCGTTCCAAACAATTTTTCTAGAAAACGTGATATGAGAGTTTCATTTAATCAGAATAGATTTACGTCAGATAGGCAAAAGGGAGATAATTTGTTATGTTTCAACTGTAAGGAACGTGGTCATTCTTACACTAAATGTACTAAACCATTAATTAGGTGTGTTAAATGTAATAGAGTTGGTCATAATTTTTAAGACTGTAAACGCGATCCACTTTATACAGTTGATCGTACAGAACAGACTGACGACAAAAAGGTACTTAAAATAAATTTATCTATACCAGTTCAATCTAATAAATTGCCAAGTAGCTCTTTCGTTGAACCTTCTAGTCCCAAGTTTGATACCAATAGAAAATTTTTCAAGAAAATATATATTGACGACAACGAACTAGACGCATATATTGACTTTGGTAGTGATTGCAGCCTTATTAAACTTTCGACTGCAAAAGCGTTAGGCTTAAATAAATGTAGTCACTGCACTCCAATTATAAGAGGATTCGGTAACTTTGCCGTAAGGCCTAAATTTCAGTCTACTGTTCGGGTCAAACTAGACGAAGTAGAGGCGGAAATAACTATCTTTGCCGTTGATGATTTATTTTTACCAGCTTCATTATTAATAGGCCAAAACCTCACTGAGATAGCCTCTGTTACAGTCTTCAAAAATAAAGACAATTTATTATTTTATCATACGCCTTTATTAGACCTAGATAAAGAAAATTCCATGTGTTTATTTGTAACGAAAGATGTCTCTATAACAAATGAAGGATTTGTAGAAAATTATTGCAAGGAAAATTTTTCAGGTAACATTTATGTTGATAGAAGCATTAGACTAAGCCCGAATCAAGAGTACCACTTATATCCAGGTTGTTACAATGTTCAGAAAAATAAAGTGTTACTATTTGTATCTTCATTAACTTCTGACCCATTACAATTTAAAGCTGACACATTGATTGCTAGGGCTAGTCCAGTTACCGAAAACAAAACTTATTTAATTGATTCAAATGCTCATAGTAGAAACCTAATTCCACTAAGTAAATCTGAAATTAAAGTTGGACCAGATGTCGACGAAGATACGATTGAAAGGCTTAGTAATCTTCTACAAAAATACAGAGTTTGTTTTGCTCAAAATCTTACTGAGCTAGGTTGTGCTAAAAATATAGAGATGAGTATTGAATTGCATGACAAAAACCCCGTTGTGTATCGTCCCTATAGACTATCCTTTAGTGAGCGGCAAAAGGTGAGGGATATAGTTGATGATTTATTGGAAAATGATATCGTGCAAGAATCTCAGTCTAATTACGCCAGCCCCATATTGATTGTTAAAAAAAAGAACGGGGAGCCTAGATTATGCATTGACTATCGGGCATTGAATAATAAAACTATTAAAGATAAATACCCTTTACCCATTATAGAAGACCAAATTTCAAATTTAAGCGGGAATAAGTTCTTCATTATTTTAGATTTGGCTTCCGGGTACTATCAGATCCCTATGGAAGAAGGTAGTCGTCACCTTACTGCATTTGTCACCCCGGACGGCCATTACGAATTTAAAAGGATGCCGTTCGGGCTGGCAAATGCTCCAGCAGTATTCCAAAAGATGGTCAATAAACTGTTAGGTTCCCGTAGATTTGGATCAGTATTGGCATATATGGATGACCTTCTTATTCCATCCTCATCAATTGATGAAGGTTTTAAAAAATTGGAAGATGTTCTAAAATTACTAAAAGACTCTGGCTTGACTTTAAAATTGTCTAAATGTAGATTTTTTGACAAAACAATAGAATATTTAGGATATGAAGTGAGTAATGAAGGTATTAAGCCTAGTGAGCATAAGATCACGGCAGTTAGAGATTTTCCCGTTCCAACCAATATTCACGAAGTTCGACAATTTCTAGGTTTGGCAAGCTACTTTCGGAAATTTGTGAAAGGTTTCGGTGAAATAGCTAGACCGCTTACGAAGCTTCTTAAAAAGGACTCTTTGTGGGAATGGTCCAGCGAACAGAACAAAGCGTTCTTGCTCTTAAAATCTCGACTCATAGACCGACCAATCTTAGCACTTTTTGACCCCAAATTAGATACAGAACTCCATACTGACGCTAGTTCGCTAGGTCTAGGAGGGATTCTAATGCAGTGGCAAATTAATCCCAGGGTACTAAAACCGGTAGCCTATTTTAGTAGGCAAACTACACCAGAAGAAAAGTACTTACACTCCTACGAGTTGGAGACGCTGGCTGTAGTTTGTTCTCTAAAAAAGTTTAGACCTTATCTTTTAGGATTAAAGTTTTCGATTTATACTGACTGCAATGCACTTAGAACTACTCTGACCAAAAGAGATTTAATTCCTCGCATAGCACGTTGGTGGTTGCAGATAAGTGAATTTGATTTTGACATAGAATATCGTCCGGGTTGTCGAATGAGTCATGTAGATGCACTCAGTAGGAATCCCCCCTTTAGGCAAAATTAAACAGATTCTATAAACGTATTAAATATTTCTACTGAAAATTGGATTGTCACTTTTCAAAATGCTGATCCAGAGCTTAACAGGATCGTAAAAATGTTAAAACCTGGTACTGATAACGATTTAAAAGATATAAAGGCAAATTATATTGTTAAGAACCATACATTGTATAGGAAAGTCGGTGATGGTCTACGCTTAGTCGTACCTAAAAATGCACGATGGCAAATTTGTAGGGCCAATCATGATGATATTGGTCATTTTGGGGTAGCTAAGACATTAGACCGCATCCAGAGTCAATATTATTTCCCAAAATTACGGCGATTTGTAAAAAAATACGTGGCTGCCTGCATAGATTGTGCTTATAATAAGGACAGTGCAGCCAGAATGCGCAAAGGCCTATTATACCCAATCGAAAAAGTTGAAAAGCCATTTCATACTTTACATCTTGACCACTTAGGTCCATTCGTTAAAAGTAAATCCGGAAATATGTATATTTTGACTATCGTTGACGCGTTCACCAAATATTTATTTGCTAGACCTGTTAAAGATACAAAAACTAAAAACGTTAACAAAGTATTACAAAATTTGTTTAACGATTTCGGAATACCTGTTAGAATTATATCTGATCGAGGAAGTGCGTTCACTTCTAATCTTTTTAAGGAGTTTTGTTCCGATAATGGAATAAAACACGTTTTAAATGCGGTTGCCTGTCCAAGAGCCAATGGTCAAGCCGAACGATTCAACCAAACTATCCTTAGGTCATTGTCAGCCCAAAACTCTGCAAAAGATGAACGCAAATGGGACCAATAGCTAGGCAAAATTCAATGGGGAATTAATAATACCATTGATAGTACAACTAAAAAGACAGCTTCGGAACTAATGTTCGGTATTAGATTAAATAACCCTACTGATAATATTACAAATGTGCCAGGTTTAAACACGAAGCGTTATGAAAGTGTTATAGCTGCGGACCGAATGCGGCCCTGGATTCATATTCAGGCATTAGAGCTGGATGAATCCTCTGGTTCCGAATCGTCTTCGTCTGAAAATGACTCTTAAAGATGGATTGTAGACATTACCACATTTGTAAATCATAGTTGTAGATACATAATAGATATAGATAATAGATAGTACTAATGATAAAAAAGTGATTAAATAAAATTATGTTAAGTAAATTGAAGATAAATAAAATGTTTATAGATATACCTACGTCTATTAAGTACCAAGTGATTGAAATAACTCTGTAAAAGTATTATAATAAAATATGTATTGATTTAAATAAAACATGTATAATCGTTCTACTCAGTGTTGTGATTAGCGTGCTCTCGGAGTGAGCCCGCAACAGGACGGCCGAGTGTTGTGATTCTCAAATTTTTATATATAATTTTTATTATACTTTGCCGTAATTGTGATTTTTGTAACAAATATACTAAAAAAATAAATAAAAGGATCTTATTATTATTGTAATTTACGGAACTTAAATATAAAATTAAAATGATAATTAATTTCAATATGTAATTAATGACTGTATAAAATCATATTGTTAAAGTATTTCTAAAAGTAGTGTAGTTGAGTTCGGAATCGTTGATTGGCCATGCACGCTATGGAAGGGGTAGAATTGTTTTGTAACGGTTGCACATCGTAAGTGGGGAGGTTTCCTTGGAGCGAGCATGGCCAAGCAGCGGGCATTCGGTTTTGGTGTCAAGGAACGTGAACACCGTTCTATTTAAAAGTTTCAATAAAAAATTAAAAACATTAAATGTGTATATGTATATTAAGTGATTAAGTGATTAAATTAAAGTGTGTGTATATATATATATTGGATTTTATTTCATACTTAATAGTTTAAAATAGTAAAACATTACTTGACTATATTAATCTATTAATTATTAATAATTAAGGATCAAATAAAAATAATTTCACATGTAAATTATATTATGTTTTGTAATTATATTTGAATTTCTGCTTTTAGTTCTTAGTTGTCGATAAATTTGTTGAATAAAAATTTATAGAAAAAGAAGTAATTGCTTACCTTTGGGGTGGATTCAAATTATTCGTCCGACTGTTGCGACTATCAAGACGCCAATGAGGGACTCGGAGAGGAGTGAGCGCAGCATCACCTCCCCTCTCTCCCTTCCTGCCATAAGTGTGCTAGTGTTGCCCAAATGCAAGAACAAGACGAGACTTAGCCAGTCTTGGTCTTGGTCTTGCGCCAATACACCTGGTCTTGGTCTTGGTCTTGGTCTTGCGCTCCCAGTCTTGGTCTTGGTCTTGCAGCAAGAGTCTTGCAAGTCTTGCAATTACCTATTAGTCTATTACTATTTATTAAAGTTTGCTTTAAATCTTAGAAAAACGTATTAGAATTGGAACAATGTGAGCTTGAATTAACATAGCCATAGTAAAGATCAAGCAGATTAATAAATAACTGAAGATTTGATAAGAAATTCGAAAAATAAACTGACCTATATGTCGTTTTCCATGGAAGTAACTGTTTCTTAATAAACATTTATGATTTATAAGCTTACATTTGCTAAAACATGGAAAAAAACAAATTATTTACAATAACGACTGTATTTTAAAGAACAATACTTATCTGTCTAGAAAGAGATTGAACCCTCAACTTATAAGAAATTTAATAAAAGTTTTACGATTTATCATTTATTTGAATAAAAAATAAAATACAACACAAATCAACAGCTTTATCATTAGGTTATGATACTTTATATCAATTCTTTTGACCAAGAATTAATACAAAGTAACCATCTGGCTGACTCATCACTTAACCTATTTCTATGTTTTCTAATTACTAATGATGCTTTAGAAAATAACCTCTCAGCAGGTACTGAAGTTGCAGGTATTGAGAGAAAATCACGGGCCATTTTCGATAAAATCGGATACTCTGTCTCATGCGTCCTCCACCAATCTAAAATGTCTTCCGAGCTGGCAGTTCTTGGTTTTCTCAGGTACTCCTCCAACTCGTCTATCACTAAGCCTTGAAGACAAGATCCAGATGACGTCGAGGGACATTCATAGAGTTTATCAAAGTCTATTACGTCTTCATCTTCATCACATACTTTATTTTCTTTTTCTGGTAATTCCAGAGATTTGTTCAGTGAGTGTAAACTTTTATATTCTTCATAAAGTTCATTGAACTTGCGCAGACTTTCTGTTTTAAGTTGCTTCCCCCACATTGTCAGGTCAAAAGTCTGAGCCTTATGCCTTGGGTCTAAAATTAAAGAAGTACAATAAATCCAGTTGCTCTTCTTGTAATGTTTAAGCATTTTGTCTCGAGCTGCTTGGAAAGCTAGAATGAGCCTTTCATCCACTTCAGATCGATTAGGTTTCTCATCTAACTGTTTTACCATGGATTCAATTTTATCTAGCAAGAGATTGAATGATACAATGACTAGCGGTAATGTAACATATTTGTCTCCACCAAGTTTTGTACTTAAAAGTTTAAAGTTTATTAGAAATTTATGTAATTTTTCGAGTACCTGCCATTCATTAGCTGTGATTTGAAAATCATTCAATTCGGTGACAGAACTGCACAATATGTCAATGCCCGCTCTCACTTTTAAACCAAATCCAATCATATCATGTGTGGAATTCCATCTCGTTGGACAGTCAAGAATGGCATTTAGATTTGATGGCACGCCAGCTGCTTCACAAGCAGACTGAAACTTCTTCTTCACTATCTCACTTCTTTTTATTTTACTGGAAATACTGCGTAACTTTGTTACAGATGTACGCGAGTCGGCAATATTTGGTGCAGATTCTTCATCTTCCTCATCCTCAGTTTCGTCTGCATAGTCTTCGTACTGCTGATCTTGCGCGTTAGTGTCAGACTCACAGTGTAATGCTAAGGTCTTTAATAAATCTTGTACACCAAGGTTTAAAATGTGAGCAAAGCACCGGAAATGTTGATTGTCTGAATCAAAGTGTGGCGGCAGCTGTTTGCCCAGTTCATACATAAATTTGGTATTTGCAGTTGCGTTCTCGACCGTGATACCTTGTATTTTATCAATTATGCCATATTCCAATAAACATTCATGGAAAATCGTTGCAATATCTTCCCCAGTATGTCGACCGCGTGATGGTATAAAATCAAGAACTACAGATCGATACTTCCATTCGTTGTCTATATAATAAATAGTAACCCCGTAGTAACTCCTACCAGCAATTGACGTCCACCCATCAATGGTAAACGACATTTTAGATGATAATTGTTGAAGTCGTTCCTTGAGATTCAATTGGAGCTCTTCAAATCGCTTTTTGACTTTCCTTCTAAGTGTAGACCTTTTAGGAAACACCATATTAGGGCAAATACGTCGAAAATATACTTGTGTAGCTTCGTCATCGAAAAATGAGAAGGGAAGATATTTTTTCACCACCCAATCAACTGTAGCTGTCGTGATGTTGTCACTGCTGTTTTCCGACTGAAACAAAACAATAAATCTTGTATTATTATTTAAAACATACTAGGTTTGAGTGTATAAGAGGAGGAGGTTTGTTGTTGTTAAATCGAGAAAATCGTTAAATTGATATTTGTTATATTAAGGTTGCACTGTACTGTAATTTACCAAAATAAAGTACTTAGTTGTTACTGGCCGATTAAATGAAAATATGGGTGTTTATAAAGAATATTTAAGACTATAATTACATACTTAATATGTCGCACCCCTAGATGAAAACACCACTAACTCAAAAATACTTACGTAAGTTAATGGCGTTTTTGAAAGTATCGCATGAATAGCTACGCGGAGTTAAAATTCTTTTAACTGTTAAAAAAATATTCTTACCTGTCCACTTCTTCCAGCGGTTACTAAAAAGCTTGTGATATCTCCACTTAATTTTGGTTTAACAGGAAGAAATATTTCTGATTCCTTTTTGTGGAAAGATATTAGATATAATTCCTTAAGCCTCCTTTTTCATTTTTATTTCAATCTTTTTATGTTGGCACAATTTACACCAGGCAGTTTGGGATGCATGAATTATTTCGAAAAACTCCTCAAATTTGCTTTTGGGTCTTTTAGATCTGTGACTCAAACTCTCGTTACTCGGACTAGAATAATTTGAATCTTCGTCACTCATATTAAATTGTACACGTGATACGTTTTTAGAAAACAACGAGAATTAGTAAAAACAATTATAAGTTAGACTCGAAGCACAGCTCAATTGGAAATTACTGGAATTAAAATAATTCCTTCATTTATAGTACGTTTCCTTGCTTTCTACCGCGCCGCCTCGCCACGTGCCGGCTCTATGAAAAGGATGCCGCCGCAAATCAAACGATGCCGCGTGCGGCGTACAAACACACACTAAATATTACCTACTTGCACAGACGCGACCCGTGAATAAAATATATGTAAAGAATTAGTGCCAATCACTATTCTTTACATATAAGTGAATGTTTTGGCGTATATCTATACTAATATTATAAAGCTGAAGAGTTCGTTTGTATGTTTGATGACAGAAGTTTTAAAATAAATAAATAAATCCTGAACGTCACTATACCTCCAAAGTTACTATTCCTCGTGGACGAAGTCGCGGGCACAGCTAGTAAATACTTACTCTCATCACATCATCTCTCTCAGAGATATTCGGGCTGGTAAGTAATACAAAACTCTTATCGCAGGCTTTTTATTTTATTAGTAGGTAAGTACCTACGCTTTTTATATTATTTTATTAGTTTTGTAGAATTTTTAACACGTTTCAAGTATATTTAAAAGTGGCTACAATATTTATCAAACGGGTGATATTTGAACACTTTTTTGCTATTTTTTCTTGTAAAAACTTAAGAAATATTATGACTAAATGTACAATAATAGTACCTAAGTAATTAGTTTAAAACCATATAAGTAATCAATATTATAATATATACTTACTAGAATGAATTATTATGACATCTACTACCTATCCTTACCATTTTATCCTAATCATAATACTACTTGCGTGATCAGTATAATGTATTCATTTTCATTCTAAGCACTCTGAAACTTATTTATTCTTTGGAACACCTGTAGGTACTCTTAAAATTCGAAATTATTTTGCATGAATAGTGTCAAATGTTATGATTTCGGCGCGGCGGCAACGATTGTTTTAGATTTCAAAAGAAGCCGCCGGCGCGTGTATCATAACCATGTACTTCCGAAAAGCGGCAAATTTCTTTGAGAAGTAAGTACAAAACCTTTGATGCCGCATTATCAAAGTGCCGATGGTTAAAACATAACTATGCATGCACTCAGTTTGATTTTAATAGATATTTTTTTATTCGCTATGTTTATGGTATTAGTCGTAATGCGCATAGGTCCAGTTTTTCATATTCTTTGATATAGTTTTTTGCGTCTCATAGAATTCCTAAGCGTACCTACCTATACACCGAACTGTTACACCTAACTACTCCGTGAAATAGCGCTAAGTCCTAGCTGCAAGACGCAAGAGTCTTGCAGGCTATGTCTTGTTCTTGCTCAAGTCTTGCACGGTCAGTCTTGGTCTTGGTCTTGCTAAAAATACGCGGTCTTGTTCTTGGTCTTGGTCTTGCAAAAACGCAAGAACAAGACCAAGACTGCAAGACCAAGACTGAATTTGGGCAACACTACCGGTCACCCGTCGTAGGTTGTTGGCACCCAGGTATGAGATTCCTCCAAGTCAAAACCATAAGACATTGATACCGTGGTACTCACCGAGACACTTGCTCAAGAACTTTGCTCGTGCTAAACCAGATTGACTTATCTAGGAAAACAATATTTCCTGTCACAAAAATACAAGGATTCAGATCTGATTCTAAACTTTAAGAAAACTTTACATCACATTCACCTCACAGCACAGTTACACAGTCACACCACGCGAACACCTTGTTCAAATGCATTATGTGCAGTGATGTACTGGAAATATTTTTTATAAGGCATGTACATAGGATATCGACAAACAATCAATAAGATATCGATATTCGGTATGTTAAGTTTTTATATATAAGAAACACATATTTTATAACAAATGAGTAACATCTAACTAAAATAAATAAATTATAAAACACAAATTGGTGACGTATGTTAAGTGTAAAGATATATTTTTTTGTCAATACTATACTTATACAATCTGTTACTAAACTTAACAACATATATTTAAGTATTTATATACATAATCCATACTAATATTATAAATGCGAAAGTCTGTCTGTCTGTCTGTCTGTCTGTCTGTCTGTCTGTCACCTCTTCACGGCTAAACGGATGGACCGATTGTGATGAAATTTGGTAGGGATGTAGTTAACGACCTGAGGTCAAACATAGGCTACTTTTGGGCGCGATATAACCGAGTCCCACGCGGGCGGAGCCGCGGGGAACAGCTAGTATTGTATAATATACTACTATTTGCAGTATACACATACTCGTATATGTATGTATACTCGTAGTTCAACTAGATTGCCTAACCTACATTATCAATTGTATAAGAATCGATAATAATATAACACATTACGCCCTGCACTAGAATGAAACTTTTTTGTCCAGCATGCATATTTGTATTCCCATGCGTAGCCACGGTTTGCGCCTTGCAGAACTTTCGTATAGGTAACATAATACTTTATTAGCAAATAACACATAATAATTAAACCAATTATGTTTCTTCCATTTGTTTCTTCGTCTTCTTCGTTGGACTATGATTCTCAACATTTCTAAGATCTGTTTTTGATGCACCAAAATAAATCTGAGTTAATGCACTTTTAAACGTAAACTATTTATAATACAAGTTATGTACGGTAAATAATTCTTGAAGGGGTTCGGAATACACTTTAAATTAAATGTCTTTATTTCTTTAACAAAATTTTGTAGGTACATAATTCTTGTGTTTGTGACCTTCTATTAGGTGAAATACACCTATGTCAGAAGTCAGAAGGCCACGCTTTTCCATAACCATAGAAAGTACATGGTACCTTTTGAAAATATAATGTTTACTTATACATAGATACTTTATTGTTTGTTTGTTTGTTTGTAATATCTTTATTGTATAAAAACATATTTAAACATAGAAAGTTGAAACAATATACAAAGGCGGACTTATCCCATTACTTTATTATTATAGATACTTTATTATCAGCAAGTGTCCATACTAATATTATAAATGCGAAAGTCTGTCTGTCTGTCTGTCTGTCTGTCTGTCTGTCTGTCACCTCTTCACGGCTAAACGGATGGACCGATTGTGATGAAATTTGGTAGGGATGTAGTTAACGACCTGAGGTCAAACATAGGCTACTTTTGGGCGCGATATAACCGAGTCCCACGCGGGCGGAGCCGCGGGGAACAGCTAGTATTGTATAATATACTACTATTTGCAGTATACACATACTCGTATATGTATGTATACTCGTAGTTCAACTAGATTGCCTAACCTACATTATCAATTGTATAAGAATCGATAATAATATAACACATTACGCCCTGCACTAGAATGAAACTTTTTTGTCCAGCATGCATATTTGTATTCCCATGCGTAGCCACGGTTTGCGCCTTGCAGAACTTTCGTATAGGTAACATAATACTTTATTAGCAAATAACACATAATAATTAAACCAATTATGTTTCTTCCATTTGTTTCTTCGTCTTCTTCGTTGGACTATGATTCTCAACATTTCTAAGATCTGTTTTTGATGCACCAAAATAAATCTGAGTTAATGCACTTTTAAACGTAAACTATTTATAATACAAGTTATGTACGGTAAATAATTCTTGAAGGGGTTCGGAATACACTTTAAATTAAATGTCTTTATTTCTTTAACAAAATTTTGTAGGTACATAATTCTTGTGTTTGTGACCTTCTATTAGGTGAAATACACCTATGTCAGAAGTCAGAAGGCCACGCTTTTCCATAACCATAGAAAGTACATGGTACCTTTTGAAAATATAATGTTTACTTATACATAGATACTTTATTGTTTGTTTGTTTGTTTGTAATATCTTTATTGTATAAAAACATATTTAAACATAGAAAGTTGAAACAATATACAAAGGCGGACTTATCCCATTACTTTATTATTATAGATACTTTATTATCAGCAAGTGGGATTTGTAACATATATTGAGAAATAAGAAATCTGAAACTAGTATGTGAGTTTATTTCACAATAAGTCCTAAACGCCTTAGTAACTTACTTTTACCTGTGTAAAAAGTTGTTAGAATCCTAACATCAATTAATTGCTTTCCCTTCAAAGGCCACCTCGCCCTTCAATGGCCACCTCGCCCGTCAGTGGCCAACTCGCCCGTCAGTGACCAACTCGCCCGTCAGTGGCCAACTCGCCCGTCAATTGCCAACTCGCCAGTCAATGGCCAACTCGCCCGTTAATGGCCAACTCGCCCACTAATGGCCACCTCGCCACTTAGCTCTAACAACCATAACCAAACACACACGTATTTTAACGACTAATCGTTTTAACAATAATCTTACCATCATTGTCATCCGATAGACATGGATCTAGCTCAGTTGGGACATAGGATTGAGGGAGTGGACGTAAGCGGTCTCTCGCGTACTTGTAAGTACGATTACAATTCAAACTTTTGAGGTGATACCTGTCACCGTCTAGTATCTCAATGACTTTATAAGGTCCTCTATATTTAGTATCTAATTTTGTCTGATTCCGTTCATGATTTTCAATTAAAACGTAATCCCCTTTAGAAAATGAAGTAACCTTTGCCTTATTCTTATCGAACCTAGCTTTATCAAGGCATGCGTTATTTTCCATTAATCTACTAGCTTGCTCTCTAATCTCTTCTACATCTACCTCAACCTCGTGATCATCTACAGTTAATAGACTTAAAGGTCTCGCTACTACCTATTAGTAACTCTAGCGGACTTGCTTTGGTTACTCTATGAATTATGCTATTAATCGCGAGTTGGACGTCATCTAAAGCATCTTGCCACGACTTACTTGGGCTTGTTACAACGGTCAACATATTTTTGAGCATACTCATAATACGCTCTACTTGACCATTAGCGCGGCAAGAGGCGGTTGCAATCAAATGCAGGTGGATATTGCGACTGGCACAGAAGTCTTTAAAATCTTTGTTTGCAAAACATCTACCCTGATCCGATATAACACGCATAGGGGTGCCAAAAAGAGATATGGACGCTTTAAGAACGCTGATTGCACTATCGGTGTTAATTTTTGTGGAATGCCTGAGTAACACATATTTGGTAAAAGCATCTACAAGAACAAAAACGTATTCCTTTTGATCGCTTTTACCACTCAGCTTACCTGTGGCATCTATGTGGATTGTATGCCAAGGAATATTAACTTTAGGTATAGGATGTAACTCTATCTGCTGTTTACCACTTCGCGATTTGGCCACTCTACATGTTATGCAATTTTCAACGAACTTTCTAACATATTTCGACATATTACCAGTAACGTTGATACACTTTTTCTAATGTTTTGTCCCACCCTAAATGGAGAATTGACTCATGGATATGATTAATAACCGAAAAGCCCTAGGTACTATTGGTAACCAAATATTGCGATTGTTCTTTGAATTTTTCTGTAGAGTACACTAGATGGCAACTCATAGTTTCTACAACGCTCTAAGTCAAGATCGTCGCTTTCGAGTTTACTAATAATTTCATTGCATTCAGTAACCAATTCGCAGATAATTCTGCTATATTAATAACGCGTCTTTCGTCTACATTATTTACACAATCTACTTTAGTGTTACTTGTGATCGTACCGCTTGTCCCAGGTAAGTGGTTTCGTGAGAAAAAGTCAACGTGGGCCATTTTCTTACCTTCCCGGTACTGTATGTCAAAATCGAAGGCCTGGAGAAAAGCCCACCACCGGTGAACTCTAGGGGTTAGGTCTACTTTAGCTCTCGAAGCCTTCAGAGAATTGCAATCCGTAACGACCGTAAAAGTTCTGCCATACAAATAATGACGGAAATGTTTGACTGAGTTGACAACTGCTAGGGTCTCTAACTCATAGGAGTGATACCGAGGACTCTGCCTGCGTGGTACGTTTACTATAATACTCTACCGGATGAGATTTTGTATCTACTTTTTGAAAGAGAATAGCTCCGTAGCCTTCGCTACTAGCATCCGTATGTAACTCAATAGGTAAGTTTGGATTAAAAAGCATTAAAACGGGGGATGAAGTCAATACAGATATCTATTTTAGAATTATTGTTAGCTAATAGACGATAGAGTGGTGCCATTTTAAGTGAAAAATTATTGACAAATTGCCTAAAGTAAGACGCTAAGCCTAAAAATTGTCTAAGCTGAGTGACAGTCCGTGATGGTAGGGAACTAGTTAACGCGATTATTTTACGAGGGTTAGGCCTTATTTCACCCTCTGATATTTCGTACCCTAAAAACTGCACCTGCTTCTTTAGAAACGAATATTTCTTTAGATTGAACGAAAACCCAGCATCACTTAGAGTTTTAAGTACTACGTGTAACCGTTCCAACCCCTGCTCTACATCAACTGAGGGTATGACCAAATCATCCATATAGACAATGGCGTAAGAGTGCGCTAGGTCACCTAGAGCAGTATTAATGGCTCTCTGATACACAGAAGGAGCATTTCGTAGGCCAAAGGGCATGACCGTAAATTCATAATGCGCATCCGGAGTAATAAATGCGGTTTTTTCTATAGAATTTGACTCTACATTTATAGCGATTTGGTAAAAGCCACTGGCCATGTTAAGACACGAGTAAAACCGTGCACCTGATAGTCTTTGAACCTGGTCACCAATAAGAGGTAAGGGGTACCGATCAGGCACTGTATTAGAGTTCAACTCCCTATAGTCTACGCACATACGGTCCGTGCCATCGCGTTTTTTTACTAAGAGTATTGGGCTTGAAAAAGGTTATTTACTAGGTCTAATAACTCCAGCAGATAATAGTTCATTGCACTTAGTACGTACTATCATTCGCTCTTCAGGGCTTAAGTGATAAGGCCGTCGCTGCACGATTTTGGTAGAATCTACTAAATTGTTTCTAATTAACCTGTACTTACTTTACGGATAGGCAATAAATGAGTCTTTAAAATAACCAAGAAGTTCTAGTAATTGTAATCTTAAGTCATCAGTTATATCAGTATCGATGTCATAGAAGTCAGCCACCGCGTAACCTATATTGCAAGTATTTACTACAGATGATTTTTCAACTACAGTAAGTTTATCGCTAGATATGTGTACTGACAACCCTAAGGCCAACAAATCACGTCCAATCAAAATATCATTATTTAGGCAATCATCAGGTACAATATGAAACAAAATCTGCACGTCATGACCGCTAAGAGTAACTTCAGATAAAATTTGGGAATCACATAATACGCTAGATTTTCCTACACCTGTCAAGGTAACAATAGCTTGTTGTAATTCACCAGCAAGTTTACGAGAAACACTCAGCTTAATTAAAGAACAATCAGCACCGGAATCAAAACAAAATGAGAACTGCTCACCAAATTGCGTAATTATCCCGGTAACAGGTTTCACACCGCACACGTCCACTCTCTTCACGACGCTAGGTGCGACGGGAGGCTGAGCGCTGCTACTCGCAGCTGGCCAGGTCTTTGAGCACCGCGATGATATGTGGCCTTCAACACCACACTTGAAGCAAGTCACGGGAGCCCGCGTAGCAACAGCCGTGTTGGGGCGCTCAGAGGTCGAAGTTGTTTGCTGCTTGCCTTGTGATCGACTGAAACATTCGAAAGATTTATGACCAAACTTTCCACACTCATAACACTTTGTAGAAGCTAAACTTAACCTAGAACGCTTATTATCTTGTGAATGACTTGCAACGGCCTTAGTTATCTCTTGATAACTCCGATTTCGATAAGAAAAAGCCATTAGTTCGCGTTACATTTTACAGCGGGTAGTTATCTCATCAGAAAAAATATTGCGTTGTAAGCGTGGCTCGATTTGCCCCATGTGTGCGAGTATAACGGATACTACCATTTCTTCTTTATCTAAACTACCTCATCGCGACATGAGTAAAGTAAATAAACGGCTTGCATATGCAGCGAGACATTCACCATCCTGTGGTTTACCAGTAAACATCTTTAACACCGTGGCTGCACACGTCTCTAATGTATCAAAGCGAGAAAGAAAAATTTCTTTAAAGTCTACCCACTTCATATTAGGAAAAGCTATTTGAGAAAACCACGTTGCAGCCGAGCCTTTCATGGCCTTACTAATAATAAGAACTTATTTACTTCCCTGTATGTTGCGATCCGATAAGCAGATATCCGCCGTGGCCAGCCAGGCCCGAGCGTCAGTATCTGCATCTTCCGGTTGAAATTTTGGCAGCGAAATGTTCTTTTCCTCGACGTTCGATGGGTTGGTTAGCGCCTCCACAAGCAGCTTCATGTTGTTTTGTTGCGCTTCAAATAACGCGCGCCATCCCTCATTCTCAATTGTTCGGTCGCTCACGTCTTGTGCTTGCACCGATCCCACTTCTGATGTCGGAGAAACATTATTCTCGACGTCATCATTGGTGGTTACAGACTTAGTGGGCGTCATTGGGGTTAAGTACGAGCACAAAACACAACAATCACGTATTTTACACTACTTTAATATTTTTAACTTTTAACACTATTTTACAGTTTATCTTAGAACAACAAAAGAAAATAAATAATTTAGTTTGAGCAGCGAGTTCAGGGCACCGATTTAACTTTAAGCGACTCAAGATACCACGATCCAACTTGATCGATCGATAATAAAAAACATCACTGCACAATCTGTCCACACGGCTAAAGTAGTAATGGTGCCCCAACCACGCTCGAAGCAAATGCTCTGCTCTGATTGGTCGTTACGAAAATAACAATATTCATGACTTTTAAACATTACAATCACTTTTAAATCATGATAAAAAAAATATGAAAAATCATCTAAAATTAAATTGAGTTTAGTTTACATAATTAAAAAGGCAATCAAACATTATTTGGAGCTTTGCGCACTAAGCAATCAACTTTATTCGTCGCTTCCTCCGACATACATATAAAATAAAACAGTAAAAACATTTTGTCTGTACATTTAGTATTTTTGACTGTATATATACACTTAATTTTTTTATTTATTTTATGTCTGTCTGTATGTATTATCACGATTATCTCCGAAAGTACTGAACTGATTTACTTAACTTTCACCAATTGCTTTGTTTTAACTCAGCAAAACATTTAAAGTTTGTTACATCTCCATGGGTTCATTAAAAAAAATTTATCGTTATTTGAATGAACTCAAGGCAAGATATATTTATAGCGCCTAGTAATATAGAAATAGCAACGAATGTTAAAGTTGTTCCCAGCACTGATGCGTCCACTGGCGGCCCCCGTCGTTTGGATCGCATTCGTGGTAAACTTCGCCCTTAAACACGGGACTCAAATGCCGGTGCCGCCACTGTCGCGAGTTCAGTGGTCAACTACTGCTCACGGGAGCAACACGGTGCGCGTGCGATACGGACCTCACCGCCATAATTGTTTATTTGTCCGCACCGTTTGTCGTAAATTAATTCCCCGTTAAGTACAAGTATATTAAATATTATTATAGATCACACCGGCATCTTTTATTTTAATCACCTGTCGGTGTACGCTATAATCTGGCAGCCCAACGTAAAGCCGAACTTAATAGTACTTTTTTCGGTTAGTGAAACAGTGAACTGTGAAAACTTTCTGTGCTAAGAACTGTGTCTGTTAGCGGTTGTCCACGTGGAGTATTCTATGGACTTAGTTTGGACCTGGTGTGAAGTGAGAAGTACCTAAATACGGGTATTTTGGCGTTTTTCCGCGAGTGCGTGCCGCCGAATTCCACTTATAGCTAGTGTCAAGTACATAGGACATCTTGTACCTACGTAGTTTTAAAGACCCTATTTGTTACGTTCTTATGCTGTTGTACATAGTAAATGACTATTTTATGTGTATAAAACCTCAGGTTAAAACGTGATTTGCCAAGTGATTCATCCATTGTTCCGCGCGCATACATAGTCGGTCGACCGGTCGACCCTGTTGCGACTCGATCCCTCCCGGCCCGGCCTCGCGGTTCGTGAAGTATATACGTCGCCGGATCCGTGTTACAGTACAGCAAGTACCTACATCGGTCGCTTGGTCGCGTACTTTGTCTGGTCCACGTGTTTTTGTTTGTGTGCGCAGAGACAGTTTGAACTAATATAGACTTTATTGCGCTTATTATAAGTGACTGATAAGTTAGTGAGCGCTTATGGACGCATGAAAAACGCATTTATTTTTTAGTTTTAATTGGATTGTTTGTAGTTTTAAGTGAATAAGTTACTAACTTTGAACTATAAGTAGTGCTTGTAAATAATATTTCGGACAATTGTTCTTTTTTTCTTCGGACTTTTTAATTTTCGCTTTTGGACGTTTTTGCGATATTTGCTTTTGTACTTTTTTTTGTTTTGTTGTTTCGGGAACATTTGTGATACAATGGTGTTAAGGCGCTGTATCCCCAACCCTTAGGTATTTAAGAGGAGTGAAGTGCGATTATAGTACGTACCCGAAATGAAATAAGGTTGAAAGTGGCGATACTGGGTTGGCCTGTCACTAGTCTCCGTTCAATGCCATTTCGGGTGAAATTTTCCAGTTTTAATTTAATATTTCAATAATTATGACTAAATCTTGTAATTTTTTTAGGTATCCATCTGGGTCATTATATTATTCTTTTTATAGACGTAAAAAAATTGGTAGTTGTCGCTGAAGATATCAAGTATTCTATTCTATTCTAATTCGCGACGAAACCTTTTCTGGATATATCTTTTTTGCTATTTTATTTAGCTAGGTTTTAATTATTATTTCTTTAATATTTTTATGTATCCATTTATTTTGATCTTTGAACTATACATCATATTTTTTTCATGCTTGTATTCAATGAAGAATAAAGCTAACTGCGCGACGAAAAAATAGACGTTTTACGGTATTCCCCTGATGCACAGCGCCTTAATGCGATCGCGCACGAATAGCATGACTAACATTGCTAACGCTACCGCTACTTCGACGGATATAGTTCCGCCACCACCACCTGTTTTGAAGTCAGAAGGCGTGCATGTGCCTTTCGGTGCGCCTGTTGCTGGTGCTGCGCCTACTTCTGGCGCGCCCGGTGCTGTTGCTGCGCCTACCTATGAGGCACCTGCTGTTGTTGCCGCGCCTGCTGCACCTTCTGCGCTGGGGTCAGTGACCCTCACCAACGAGCAGCTCGAGCTGCTTATGAGTAGGTTCCTGCGTGATCCTGTAAGTACGCCTACTTATTCCGGCAACTTTGCCAAATGCACAGCCCGATATGATGGAAATAAATCAAGTGATGTACGCACATTTATTGACGCAATAGTGACATACAAAGAATGCGTATGTATGGAAGATAGTATAGCTCTAAGAGGCCTGCCTATTCTACTAACAGGTCTAACTGCTACCTGGCGGCAAGGAGTAAAAGCCACTGTACAATCATGGACAGAAGCATTAGAGCTACTTCAACAAACTTTTGGTCCACGTTTACCTCCGCACAAATTGTATAGGCAGGTATTTAGTAGAGAACAAGGCTTTAACGAATCGACGGATGTTTTCGTTTGTTACCTACGGGCACTGTTTGCCCAGCTACCGCCAAATATGTTAAGCGAGGAGGTTCAGCTTGACATGGTCTATGGATTGTTGCATAGACGCATCAGAGAGAAGGTTCCTCGAACTGTTTTTTTGTTGGAATAAAATGAAAATTTAACTCTGGCCACATTATTTTTGTGTGTTTCATATTGTCATTAAGGCAACCCTTTTGTTCTCTCTGCTTTTTGTATTCTTGCCGTGTATAATGTGCAAAGATATAATAAAAGATTATATCAAGAAAACATTCGTTTCTCTGTAAACCTGACCCATATTCCAATAGGTTATGGGCCCAGGATACTCTGAAAGTAGAATCACAGAAGAAACGGCAAAGAAAAAGTGTTAATTTGTGTTGCAACCCGGCGACAAAATAACCTAGAAAATAAAATGGATCCCACGCGTCCAATGCACTTGGAGAAATTTGATGGAAACAACTTCAGACAGTGGAAATTCCAGAAAAAGTGTGCCTTGAAGGCAAAGGGGATCGATATAATGCTACCTAAATCTGAAACAAATGCAACTGAGTGGCAAAAGAATGATGGCATGGCGATGTACATAATAACATCTTCAATGGAATTTAAACAAATAACCCTTATAGAAAACTGTGAAACCGCCAAAGAAATAATGGAAAAACTTGAATCCATATATGAACAAAAAAGTGAATTGTGCAAAATGTTATGTTGTTTTTATCAATATAAAATGTCAATTACTGACAGTGTAGCACAACATATCTCGAAAGTCGAAAATCTAGCTAAACAGCTAAGAGAAAGTGGAGAAAGTGTGAGCGACATGGCAATTATCACTAAAATAATTGGAACTTTGCCAATCAAATATAGATCACTCCGTCAAGCCTGGATGTCTTTGGATCCAGCTCAACAAACTCTTAATAATTTAACTGCTCGGCTTTTAGATGAAGAAGCGAGTTTGGCATCAATGGAAGAACAAGAAACAGCCCTTCTTGTTTCTAATAAGGGTTGGAAGAATCAGGCAAAACAAAATGATCCTAAGGCAAGTGGGAGCGGCAAAAATCAAAATAAAAATCCTAAACACAGGTTTGAATGTTATAATTGTGGAAAAAGGGGACATTTTGCTAAAGAATGTTACCTACCAAAGAAACCCAAACCTAAAAGACAAGATAATGTGGACATGTTGGCTTTTAATGTAGACACTTCCTTTGATTATGAGGAAGACAGTTGGATCATGGACAGCGGTGCTTCAGCACATATGACCTTTAGAAAAGATATATTCTGTGAAATATCTGAATGTAATCAGAAGTCATTAACACTGGGAAACAAACAATCTGTAGAGGTGGCTGGTATTGGCAGCGTGTTAATAAAAAGATATGTCAATGATCAGTGGGAGACAGGTATTCTACATGATGTGTTGTATGTCCCAAGCTTGCGGAGAAACCTGTTTTCAGAAGGTGTTGTTACACAAAAATGTTATACTATAGTTAAAAAGGATGCAAGTGCCTTTATTTACAAAAATAACAAAATAGTTATGAGTGCTAAAATTACAGAAAACAATTTGTATGAATTGAAGATAAAATCAGTAATTCCGGAAACTTGCAACTTGATTCAAAATGAAAAAAGTGATATAAAAATGTGGCATAAAAGACTTGGACATATTAATTCAAAACAAATTTTGGAAATGAGTGAAAATAGTGTTGTTAAAGGTTTAAATGTAAAAAGTACAGACAAAAAGGATTTCACTCGTGAGGCATGTGCATATGGTAAACAGTGTAGACTTTCTTTTCATAAATCGGTACTTTGAAATCTACAGCCAGGTGTATAGTGATGTTTGCGGGTCGATGAGTTTTACTTCAATCCAAGATGAAATATTTTGTCCTATTTAAAGATGCAGCCACAAGTTATAGGCATGCATATTTTATTAAAAATAAAAGTGATACACTAGATGTGTTTAAAAATTATAATAATATTATTAAAAATAAGTTCTCACATGGTGTCAAAATATTACATACCGACAACGGAACAGAATATGTTAACAAAAATTTCAAGGATTATTTGAACAAAGAGGGGATAGTTCATAAACTTACTGCCTCATACACTCCTGAGCAAAATGGACGTGCGGAAAGAGAGAATAGAACCATAGTAGAAAGCGCTCGGTCAATGTTGTATGCTAGAGATGTTCCACTTGAACTGTGGGCAGAAGCTGTGAACTGTGCAGTATATATATTAAACAGAACATCCTCTAGTCAGACTCCTAATAAAATACCATTTGAACTATGGAATGGCATCAAACCTCAGTTAGGTCATGTAAAGGTGTTTGGCAGTGTCGGATATGTTTATATTCCTGATCAATTGAGAACAAAATGGGATAAAAAAGTAAGAAAATGATTTTAGTTGGATATGAAAATGAGAATTACAGAATGTTTGACATGAGAAAGAAAACTATAAAAATATCAAGAAATGTCATCTTTGATGAATTTCAGGTTCCAGAAATTAGAAAGAATATAACACAAATATGTATTAATAATGATAGTTACCAAAATGAAGAAGTGATAGAAAGAAACAGAGAGAGTAGTGAGACAGAAATTACTCAAATAGATGCTACACTAACTGGAAACACCACTCCTGAGTCTGAAGAAAGCATAGTGAGTTGTAACAGTGATGACCCGACTTATGAGCCATCACAAGAAATAGAAGACACGCCTTATATGAATGTAACATTAAGACCTCGGAATAGAAGATTAGAAGCAAACCTCCTAGAGTTCTCACTGCCCCAAACATACACTGAAGCATTGAAGAGTACACAGAAGAATGAGTGGACTGTAGCCATTAAAGAAGAATTAGTGGCACACAAAGAAAACAATACGTGGAGTGCAGTTAAGAGATCAGGTCAGCGTTCTCTTACTACAAAATGGGTTTTTGCTATCAAAAAGAATGAGAATAACCAAGTACGTTATAAGGCTCGCTTATGTGCTCGAGGATTCAATCAGATTAAAGATGTAGACTATCAGGAGATTTTCTCTCCAACGATAAGGTATGATTCCATTAGAATTATTCTTTCTATTGCAGCTAAGTATAAATTAGAAGTTCAACAATTTGATGTAAAAACAGCCTTTCTTAATGGGTATCTTGATGAAAATATATTTATAGAAGTGCCTGAGGGGTTATCATTGAACAAAAATTTTGTGTTAAAATTAAACAAGTCTCTCTATGGGTTAAAACAGGCCTCTCGTTGTTGGAACAAAAGATTTACAAATTCTTTAATTAAATATGGTTTTGTACAATCCCAGGCAGACAATTGTATCTATGTGGGTATTTTTAATGATGTTAAAGTGTTTTTAATAATATATGTCGATGATGCTCTTGTATTGTCTTCGAGTAAACAGCTTATTTGTGAAATAATAGAATATTTAAGACAAGAATTCAAAATTAAAGAATTAAATTTCAAATATTTTGTTGGCATGGAAATTGAAAGAACTGATAATTATATTTGTATTCGACAGAGAGATTATATAGAGCAAATATTGAAAAGTTTTGTATGACTAATGCAAATCCTGTTAGTACTCCGGCAGATGTAAATGTGGTTATTTCTAAAAATATAGATGAAAACATTGTTAATTTTCCTTACAGAGAAGCCATTGGCTCTTTGTTATTTTTGTCTTCTGTCTCTAGGAAAGACATCTCGTTTGCTGTGAATGTATTAAGCAGATATGTAAACAATCCCAGTCAACAACATGTTAATGCTGTGAAACGTATAATCAGGTATTTAATTGGTACAAAAGATTTATGCATTAAATATGAAGGAAGTAATGGTCTCATTGGATATTCAGATTCTGATTTTGCAAGTGATATAGATTCGCGTAAGTCAACAACTGGTTATATTTTTAAAATATGTAATGGCCCAATTACATGGTGTAGTGCAAAACAAAAGACCATTGCTCTCTCCACAACCGAAGCCGAATTTGTAGCTTCTTGTGAAGCTTCAAAAGAGATTATATGGTTGCAGCAACTACTTTTAGAATTGGGTGAAAATATTGAATTTGTTACACTTCATGTAGATAATCAAAGTGCAATAAAGTTAATTAATAACCCTGTATATCACAAAAGGACAAAACACATAGACGTTAAGTATAATTTCATTAGAGAAAAGGTTGAGATGGGTATCATTAAAATTAATTATATTTCAAGTAAATGTCAATTAGCAGATATTTTAACCAAAGCATTGCCCGTTCAAACCTTTGCCTATTTAAGGGATCAGACTCTTTGTACTTAAATTTATTTTTGCAGGACAGAGTTAAATTTTTGTGTGTTTCATATTGTCATTATGGCAACCCTTTTGTTCTCTCTGCTTTTTGTATTCTTGCCGTGTATAATGTGCAAAGATATAATAAAAGATTATATCAAGAAAACATTCGTTTCTCTGTAAACCTGACCCATATTCCAATATTTTTCTACCTTTGGAGAATTATTAACACAAGCTCGTCGAATAGAGGACCTTTTACAGGAGAGTCGACAGATGATTGGTAACAGTAGACCGTCGTCCTCTGTACTACAACAGCTGTTCCGTCAACGTCTGTTCCGCCGTCTACTACAGCTGTTCCGTCAACCTCTGTTACGCAATCTACGACAGCTGTTGCTGAAAGTAAGCGTCGTGCTTTCTGTGCCTACTGTAAACAATTCGGTCATTTAAAGGATAATTGCCGGCGCCTTGCCGCCAGGCAACCTACTGCTGCTACATCGGATGGAGATCAGAGATCTAACCCTGGGTCTTCTTCGGTAATAACGGCCCCTAGTATCACGTGTTTCGGTTGTGGTACTCCCGGTGTAGTGCGTTCCAAATGTCCCCAGTGTACAAGTGTACCTAAATTAGTGAAATCCGAATCATCTATTCAATCCCTAAGTGCTACTAGTGTTCTAGATTCGCGTGTACGACCCGTTATTGACATTAGTATTTTTGGTGAAACGGGTCAAGTGCTTGTCGACACAGGCGCTAAACATTCAATAGGTAGCATTAAGTTAAAAAATGTTTTGATTAAAAATGGTCAATGTTTTGACAACATATTTGCTGAGCTTAAATTTGCTGATGGACGTATTTGTGCCCAATATGTCGAAGTGGCAGTTGTAAATGTAACGGTGTTGGGAACAGTACTTCCGGTAAAATTTGTAATGTTGCCCGATGCAACCGATACTTTACTATAGTCTGATTCACGTAAAAAAAAATAAAAGGTCATTCCCCGAACGTCTACCAAAAATCATATCTTTTTTGCGATAATTATCGCTCACCATACATTGGTATCGCAAACTATCGTTCGTCGTGAGATCTTAATACCGGGCGGTAAAGGTAGTCCGAGTTATATGGGGTAACTCCAAAAATAATAAAAATGAGTTATAACTTTATGTATTGTAACTGTGAAATCTATAGAAAATATTAATTATTATTATGTTTTTGAAGTTTATTATAATATATAATGCATACTTGTACTTAATTCCATCTGTAACTGCAGTAATATCAATACATATATATCAATATATACATATAATATAATAAGACACTAAAATGCGAGTGTCTGTACATTTAATATTTTTCAAAAAAACTGATTGAGTGCGATTAAAAAAGAGTAACAGAAACCAAAAAGACAGTTTTTGGAATTTTTGTCTGTCTGTATGTATGTATGTCTGTCTGGTACGTTATAACTTCGAAAATACTCAACGGATTTAAACGCGGTTTTTACAGTTGGATTACATATAATTAGGAGCGTTGTTAAAACTTTGTTTCGTCAAAATCGGTTAAGGGAAAAAGAAGTTATGGTCGATTGAAAATTTACTTCAAACACTGCAAGTTGCGTACCTATAGACAAAACCCATTTGAAATTTCGGCAGTAACAAGCAAAGCATGTTGGCCTATCGGTAGAGTTCGTGGATCATTTTTTTAAGTAGAGGGTTCGAATCCTGCTAGACATCACTTCTTTTGTTTTTACCCTTTTTTTGTTTTGTATTAATTTTTTAGAAGTTTTTTTTTTAATATTTTAGTAAAAAATTTAATATTTTAAAAAAAAATTAATATTTTAGTAAAGAAATGTTTCTAGAAAGTAGCTGGATCGAATCCTGCCACAAACAATAATTTTCTGTTTTCGTTTTTTATTTGTTTTCTAGAATTATTTTCTTACTTAGAGAAAGCTCTTAGCGTTAATTCCGTTAATATAAAAGTATTTTGTACTTATCTATCTATACATATAATAAGACAGTAAAAATCGGGTGTCTGTACATTAAATATTTTTCTAAAAAACCTCTACGGGGCAATTAAAGAAGAGTAATAAAAACCAAACAACACAATTTTTGCAATTTTTGTCTGTCTGTCTTTCTGTCTGTGTGGTGCGTTATAATTTCTAAACTACTCAACAGATTTGAACGCTGTTTTCACAGGTGAATTACATATAATTAGGAGCGTTGTAAAATCTTTGTTTCATCAAAATCGGTTAAGGGAAATAGAAGTTATGGTCATTTAAAGTTTACTACAAGCACTGCTTCAAAACTTTTAAACAGTTGAATGCGATTTTCATAAACGTATTTAATTTAGATAAAGCTAGAATTTCTACTTATATCAATAAAGACAAAAACACACTGCAGTCTCTTGAATGTTTGTGGACGTATGATTTAGTTACATAAAATATAGATAGATGGCGCTGACTTTATTTTAATAGCAGATTGAAATTTTTCCTTACGGCAGCAATTAATTCTAATTATTTAAAAAAAAATTTGGTTGTTGATTTAGTACTATTGGTTGGTTTGTTTATCGGTCGTTTGTTGTGTTGTATTGTAAGCTATTTGAATTGATTGGTTGGTTTGGTTTGGCTTTGGTTTAAAAAATAATCAAACCAGTGTTTGACGGAACATACGGTCGTGTCGTAAGGACTAATTTATCTGACTTATCACTATTTATTGAGATTTTCTCCACTTTTCACGCCCACTAAAACTTTGGGAGTGGATTTTAGGTTCTAATGACTCTGTAATAGGCTGCGTCTACTCTTTTAGAGACAAAGATTGATAGTATGAATGTTAAGGGCTCCTTCTTCTGAAGGTCCGTTGTCCGTAAGCTGCGTAGTCGCGGCGCTCACTCATTTTGTAGGCATTTAGACATCATATTTGGGAAAATAACACTACAAAATCTACTTCAGCGATTTTCACTATATAAATACTTTATCTAAAGGCTGGTATAAAAAGCAGGACAATAAGTTTATTATTTTAGGCATAGTATTGAAAATAAACTTCCAAAGGAGGCAACTTTGATTTTTCTATCGAGCGAATTTTGTCTGATATTGTTACTGTTACTGGAAGCGAATTTTACTCTGCTAGATCCTCAACTAAAAACATATATTTTTTTCAGAATTTTACGACTGTTTAATACTGATTCCTATTGATTTTAAAAACGGTATTTGAGAAAGAAGTGGCCCTAATATTTAATGATATCGTAGCAATGTAATGGCTTTATAAAATTGGCACGGGAAAAGGATACAATAGAATTAACTATAGGTCTGGATAGTTGTAGTTTCCACAGGTTACGCGAAAAGCGACCTACACGCGGGCGGAGCCGCGGGCAACAGCTAGTTATTAATATAATGTTTAACTATATAAAGTACGTAATATGTTATGTTTGTATATATAAATTTTCACTATTAAATAATAAAGTCAGGATTCCATTCAGTCGTCAAAACCGAATACACTCTTAGAATAGAATATTTATGTCATCATTTTTCATCATATACATCTTTACTAACTTTGTAATAAGTCCCTAGATAGGTGCACATAGATTTCTTATTTAATCGATATAACACAATAAAGCAATATATTTGTTTGGATAAGTATATTTAATTATCCGACATTTAATTTTTCTCATCTTCATCAATCTTAGACCATCATTCATCGTGGTTATTACTAGTAAGTTGTTATCAATTAACCGGTCCTGTTCCGCGGCTGGTTCGATCAGCTAACCTACCTAAAGTTGTGACTCATCATGGTGCATTATAATAGTAAACAAACTGGACGAGTTACTGCAGCGATGATTTTATTTCTCCGACAAGCAAATATTGTTTTCTTATTTTAATACTCAGTTTATTTAAATTACATCCTATACATTTTGTAACATTCGTCTTATGATATGTATGTGTCGCAGTACGATAGATAAAGCCGTGATATAGTTATATCCCTAGGGATATAATTATATACCGTAAAATAGTTATACGTAAGAGAATAATTACTATCTTACTAGGAATATAATTATAATACGGTTGCAATCTAGTAATAAGGTAAGTTCGCCTAATAGGGACCAGGTTTTTGTAAATCTTTATAAATCTGATTTAAGAAGTATTTTAACTTAAAAAACATATGAAATGTACAAATTGCCTATATTTGAAGTAAAAACATTACCCAAAAATCATGAATCCGAAGTAAATTAATGACAAAAATTGTTTTTAAAAAGCTTGTCAATGGACCTTATTATGAACAGGTGATCTCAATAAGGCTCATTCCTGTTCCGTAGATAATTCCCAAACTACATAACTTAATTTTTTTATCTTATATTTTTTGTTATCTGTTACAATTGTTTTTGTCATTCCCGATGGATTAATCCAAAAAATAATAAGAATTGTAGTGTTGGTCCTTAAAAAGTCTATAGAAACTTAAACGCAGAATAAAAGATTTGATTTATGTCTCTTAATAAAACACAGTTTTGTATTGTATTGATATTTACTAAGTGAAACTATTTTAAGCATAATACAACATAATTAGAAACATATTCAGTCATTAGCCCATGGGCCTTAATAAGTCTTTAGAAATCACATTTTAGGCGGTGGGCCTTATTTGGTCTATCAAATAAAAAAAATATAATGAACGGTCTTAGTAATTGACAGCAACATAATATTGAAATTAAATCAAGGCAGTGTTATACTATGTCCAAAAATGCACGTAACAATAATTTGTCACTAACTCTTTCGTAAGTTCTTATTCATATTAAAATATTTAAAGCTGAAAACAAAAAATAAACTCAAAACAAAAGTTACTTAACAAATCAGATCAAAAATTGCTTACCCTAAATAAAAATAGGTAGAAAACTAGAAAAATAATTATGTAGTTCTTAAACAATAACGACAACAAAAATAAAACTTAAAAATATTTTTCTGATTAACAAGAAGTCATTGTAAAACTTACAAGCAATCCGGACATATAAAGTCATCTAAATCTTCTTTTGTTAGGCCCACACATTCCTCGTGATACCACAAAACGCACATTTTGCACTGTCGCATATCTGCTACATTATTATTTTTGCAAGCAGGACAGTACCAATCTTCCTTAGCTTTTTTAGCTTTATGTGTTCTTGTCTTCCGTGTCGAATTCTCTTTGGTATCATTTTGTTGTTTAGATTTAGATGTAGTAGTTACATTTTTGTAAGTGTTTTGTTTTTGTTGGAACTTTGCTGTCTTTTTATTGTTAGCTTTAACGTTTTTCTGCCCTTTTTTACCTTTTTTGATTGGTTCTTCATTATATTTCTTCTTGGTTAGTTTCTGGTTTTTCTTTGCTTCCTTCTCTTTGAATAAATCTTTGGTTATGCGTTGTCCTATGTAATTTAAGGCTTTGCGCCTTGGCTTTGCCTTAGTTTGGGCATAATTAGGAGTTGGAAGAAATTGTTGAAAAGGTGTCCTTTGCACACTAGAAACTTTTTGCTTTTCGCTAATTCCTGATAATGGGGTATTGTCATCATCGGACCAATTGTCATCATCGGACCAGTGTATCACCTTTGATCTAACATGTTTCTGAATTGGTATTTCATTTTGTTCTTCGTCAGATGCCGTAGAGGATGACGTATAAATTCTGATATTCCTTGCTGCATAATTTAGATGTATTGGCCAATGGTGTTCAATGTCTGAACCTTCAGACGGGGAAGATAAAAGGGGAGGTGGATGACGAAGGTGCAATCCTGAAGGGCCAGGAACGGGAGTACTGTAGCGAACATGCAGCCCTGAAGAGCCAGAAACGGGAGAATCGTAGCAAATATTCTCCATTGGTGCATTGTTTGCGATTGAAAATATTTCCCCTTGTGCTGATTCGGTAGAAGAGCTGTAATCAACAATTTTTTTAAAAGTATGAACAGCCTGTTCCACTTGTTTTTTTGCTGGAGTTAAATTTTGAGCTGAGTTATCTTCATCATAGAAAGTGACGTCTGAATCGAAGGTGTCATGTGGAACTTGAATACATTCTGGAGAACTTGGTGCCGTAACTGAAATTCCAGTACCTGAGGGTGCTACAGTCAAATGAGTCAGTAAAGACGGCGCGAAGGCTTCTTCTGGGATCGCACTTGGATCCCAGGGGTATAGACCAGTTGCCCTGAATCCGTTAGCAATATTGCTTTGAGTCATGCACTTTGGCCACACCTTTGTCAAGATTTTATTGAAACGAGCTTTAGTGAGCTTTTTCTTTGGGTTTTGGTAATTAAACTGTAATACCTCTTCGTCCCAAAAGTGCTCGAAGGACTTGTTGATAGATTTGTCCAGTGGTTGCAGCTCGTGGGTGGTGTTCGAAGGTAAGCAATAAAGGACTATGTCCTGTTTTTCCGCTGCATCAACAATGTCGCAATCTAAATGCGATGAAGCTCCGTCGAAAACAAGAAGGCACTTGCCTGGAGATTTGTATTTTGCCAAGTGGTTGATAAAATCCACGAATAGTTCAGTGGTCATAGAGCCTTTTGGAGCCATTTTGACCAAGGTCCCCGGGGGTAAATTTTCTTTAAACTCATCACGCATTCTCTTGCCCTTGAATAGGATCATTGGGGGAATTGCCATCCCAGCAGCATTTACGCAGATAGCAACAGTCACATTTTCGGCGTGCTCTTGAGCTATTAGATGGACCCTGCGTGAACCTTTCTCAGCCAATACTTGTGGTTGCCGATGAACTGTGAGCCTGCATCCCTTTTCATCAATATTATATAGACGTTCCGGATTTTCGTCTATGTTAAGGTCGTCATATATTTCCCGTATTGCTTTGAAGTGTTGTTCAACTATAGGCTTATTCAGCTTTTGAGCCCTAGCGGGATTCATAAATTGTGCTTTACGTTTTGACACATCTTTATTTCTCGCTAGGAAGTTTTTGAGCCATTTTCTGCCAGCTGTCGATTTTTTGTCACTAAAACAGTTTTGGATGTTGTGCTTCTTACAAAACAAATAAGCGTGTCTACGTATTAGTTTTGGGGTTAAGGGAACTCCTACTTTTGAAAACCTCTTTATTCTCTCTGCTAAATCCTTTTCTTGCTCTTTCGTGAAAATAGCTTTTCTCCCCATCCTCTTTACTGTACTTCCAGACTTTATATGATTCTTAAGAGTTCGTCGTGGTATATTGTATTTCAAAGCGACCGCACGCTCTGACATCCGGCTATTCTTTACTTCTTCTAAAGCATTCTTCAAATCGTTTTGAGACCATCCTATACCACGCTTTTTTTTGGTTATTGGTTCCATATTTCTTGCACTAAAACCAAAAATGTTATTGTAATTTATAAATAGTAATATTAGTAAGCATAGTTTATGAAAACAAGTCGTTCAGAGGTTTTATACACCTAATAAGGTCCGGTCCTTATTTGGTGACAAGGAGGTGGTCCTTGTTGGGCACTTCGCCTCTCCCGAAGAAAACCTATCAAAATCGACAAAAAAACAATTCTTTCAATAAACTTACCTTCACAATCCACGCCTAAATGTTACTTCTTCCTTTTTATGTATAAATTTCGTGCCAAAATGAAAAAGAAACACTTATATTAATTGAATAACACCAACAAATTTTATAAAATGACCTACGCGTCGTGACGTGAACTGCATTCACAGGCATACTGACAAAATGGCGGCGTAAAACCCAAGTAATGCCAATGCGCTTCTATGATTGGTTATTGAGGAGTGTCGGCGCGAAATTTGATTTCAATTTAGTATCGGGAGCGGGAATTTTTAAATGGTGGCTCTTATTAGGAACCGGTTCTTATTAGGCGAACATACCTTATGTTTATCTGACTAAACTAATCTAGTGAGATGATTATTTATTTATTTCTCGCTTACATGTACATAATATGAAGAAGGTGGAATTACATAATTTGGTAAGAATGTACATAAACCCAGGCTGGGTGTTGCGAAGTCTTTGAATTGGTACCAAAATCTATACATTACAATTTAATTAATATCGAAATAAAAATAAAAATAATGATAATAAAATAAGTAAGTATGTCAATAATGTTTAAATGAATTAAATTAATTAGATGAATTAAATGAATCTGCCACAGAATCAAAGAAAACGATTCTTACGCGTATATATTAGATTTTATTTTTATATTAAACTTTTTCCGATGCTGCGCTTACCGGTGCGTATCACCATTCAAGAACTTTTCTGCCTTATCGGCCATCGATCCATCGCGCTATGTGCCCCGCCCACTGCCACTTCAAAGAGCTAATCCGCTGGGCTATGTCAGCAACCATTGTTCTCCTACGGATGCACTCATTTCTGATTCGGTCTCGTAGGGAAACACCGAGCATAGCCCTCCCCGTGGCTCTTTGGGCGACCTTGAGCTTTTTTATGAAGCCCATAGTAAGTGACCACGTTTCGGACCCATATGTCATCACTGGTAACAGACACTGGTCATAGACCTTAGTTTTAAGGCACTGAGGTATTTTGGACAAGAAAACATTGTGGAGCTTCCCGAATGCTGCCCATCCGAGTCTGATTCGACGATAGACCTCGTCCTTGAAGCTGGAGCTGTCAGCCTAGGCTGGATCAACTGACCCAAGTAGATATATTAGTCCACAACTTCAAGGGTGCAGCTCCCAACAGAAACCGGCGACAGTATAACATGGTCATTAAACATTAAAAAAGAGTACTAATGCTTCTTACAGGCGCGTCTTTTAGTAATGTATTAGTATTTTTAAATAGCTAAATACAAAAGCAATAAATTTTGGCATATTTCTCTCAGCGACAACTCTTCATTTGGTACAGGATCATTCAAAGTAATGTTTGTTAGCTGTATTGCATTTCTGGGTAACCAATCTTTCAGAATATCAACTGAAGTTCCAAATTTACTAAACTTAATCCAGTAATATAACCATATCACTAAACTAGAATCGTAATATAATTATGTTCCTAGTTAGATAGTCATGAATTGCCTTCGTATAACTATGTTACGGCATATAATCATATACCTAGACTTTGTTTTATTTATTAATTAATAAAACTAGTTTATATTACTATAACGTAGGTGGAATTTACTAATTACTTAAGGTATGTGTGAGGAGAGAAGATAAATCCAGGTTTCAGCGAATCGCACAATATTTATTATTTGTACTTTACAAAAGGTTAGACTCTTAAAGATAACCGTTAATGAGAGATTATAGGGGTCGTGAGATCAAAGTAGGCACGAAATCCAGTCAGGCAGCCGCTATGAAATAGCCAGCCACTTAACTTGAGATGGTGAGGTCAGCCGAAAGAGGTCTTCCACTGGACGCGCGCAGCCTTATATATGGCCCTCGGGGGTGATGCGGTGCGGGGCGGCGAGGAAGGACCGCCGTAGGAGAATGCGCGACGTCACACACCCCCCCCGTTAGACCAGAATTTCCCTTAGCCGGGAAATTCGACTGCTCGCCGTCAGTAGATGGTGCTGGAGCAGGCAGCTGGCCGGCGCTGGCAGGCAGCTGGTAGACGGCTGGCCGGCGCTGGTGGGCAGCTGGTAGACGGCTGGCCGGAACCCTGAAATTGGAGAAGTTCCAGTATAGTATATATACTAATAAGTGCATGTAGGTGGCTAACTAACAGGAGGATACGGTACTAGCCAGCGAACAGAATCGAGCCGAACAGGTTAAAGTAATTTGCAAAAAAAAATTGGTATTAATAAGGATTGATGTATTAATGCATAACTACATAAAACAAAATAAGCGCAGACAGCGCCACCGGTGCGCGAGCAGTCTAGCAGAGAACAAAGGAATGTTAAGTACCTAGTTACATAACATGATCGCAACACAAACAGGTGATACTACTACAATATTAATCGAACGCAGGAACTAGACTCGAGTACAGTCAACAGCACAACAATTCATACAAACTATAATGTGCGGCTGAACGTACGAGGTTTTTGTAACTATTTAAAAAGATTGAATTATTTTAAGTTATAATTATTGTTTATAGTTGATTAGTTTAATGTCTTTGATATGCCATTCGCCCAGCGGCTTACCCGACATATCTGAAAGTTTATATACTAAGGGAGATTTTTTTGCTACGATTTTACATTTAATAAATTTAGGTGCTAATTTTTTTGAGAAATATTTATTCTTATCACTTAGGTAGAATGTTCGCCTCCAAACAACATCACCAACATTAAATTCTGCCGGCTTACGGCGAAGATTATACGACTGACAATTACGTTGATGAGCCGACAAAAGAGCCGCCTGTACTTTCTCGAAGATATTAGATAAATGACCAAGCGATTCAGCATAACAATCTATAGGCTCATGTACCATATTCTGATCTGACACAACATATCGAGAACCGCACGTTATCAGTTCACGACCGTAAACAAGAAATGATGGTGTGAAACCGGTTACTTCGTTAACGGCACAATTCATTGCAAATTGTATTTGAGGTATTATTGTGTCCCACACCCTGTGGTCTTTATCAATAAATGTGGAAATAGCTGTAGTTATAGTTTTATTATATCGTTCTACGGTGTTAACATGGGGCGTATAAAATGGAGTGTAGTGTAAATTGGGAATTTTATATTTAGATATTAAGTTTTTAAATTGTGTACTAATAAATTGCTTACCGTTATCTAGTATGACAGTTGAAGGAATGCCATGTACTAAGAAAACATTTTCTTCGAGGATTTTTGTTATTACTTCGGCTGTGGCTCGTTTTATAGGGAATAGCAAACAATACTTAGAAAAACAACAACAGACCACAAAAATAAAATTATTTTGTTTTCTAGTAGGAGGTAATGGACCTATCAAATCGATACTTATGACCTGAAATGGTTTAGAACAAGACTTAGGTCCACCCATAAGACCCAGAGTTGAGTGATTTTGATGTTTATGAGCGATACATTCATCACACGAATTAACCGCGCTAACAACATCCGAGTACATGCCTGGCCAATAATAGGTAAGAGATAGACGCTTAAAGGTTTTGAATATACCGAGGTGACCAGCAGTGGGCAAGGAATGGTTTTGTTTTATTACATGTGATCTTTGCTCGGCCGGAACAACTTCTTTCCATTGAAACTCTCTAGTTAAAGGATTAAGACTTTTTTTGAAACGATATAGTTTGTTATTTATTATTTGATAGTCTATATAAGAAGTGGGAGATTTTGTACAGCCATTAAAAATATTCAAGTACCAAGGATCGTTAGTGGAAATAGCTGTTATATTAGAGTTTACGTTAAATGTTGTGGACATAATATTAGGATTACGGGAAAGAAAATCTGGGACTAAGTTATCAGAACCCCGACGATGCCTTATTTCGAAGTTATAAGCAGATAGACGAACACCCCATCTGGCCAGTCGGCCAGTAGGATTATTAAGAGTGAGGAACCACTTAAGCGCGGCGTGATCCGTATACACCACGAATTTTAGCCCATTTTCTACGTAACAACGCCAGTGTTCGATAGCAGATAGAACGGCAAGCGCCTCGCGCTCAGTAGCACTATAGTTACGTTCTTGATCCGATAGGGATTTACTGTAGAAGGCTATGACTCTCTCCTCCCCATTTAATATCTGGCAAAGAACTGCCCCTATACCAAAGTCACTGCTATCAGCGTGTATTTCAAAAGGTTGGGTGTAATCTGGACAAGACAACACCGAAGAGGAAGCTAAACAGCTCTTTAATTTAGTAAAGGCCAAATCCGCCTCCTGAGACCAAGAAAACGCTGGCGACTTTTTGCTGTTAGAAGTTAGTTTATTAAGGGGCGCCGCTAAGGAACTAAAGTTAGGTATAAACCTTCTATACCATGACGCCGCGCCAAGAAAACGACGAACCTCTTTTTTGTTAGTCGGTACAGGGTAATTCGTGATTGAATTAACCTTATCGGGATCGGCGTGAAGACCGTCTGAATCCACTATATAGCCCAAGTACTTAAGTTTATTTCTAAAGAAGTTACATTTATCAAGATTAATAGTTAAGTTTGCCTGCTTTAATTTATTTAATATTTTTGTTAAAAGTGAAATATGGTTGCTAAATGAATTAGAAATGCAAATTATGTCATCTACGAAGCAAAAAACTTTATTTTCGAACTCTGGACCGTAAAATAAAATATCAGCTAAACGCTGCTGAGTCGCAGGTGCATTTGTTAAACCAAAAGGCATAGACTTGAACTGGAATGTACCACGAGAAGGAACATAAAAAGCAGTCTTGCAACGGTCCTCTTTTTTTATTAAAGTCTGCCAAAAACATTTTGAAATGTCCAAGCTAGATAGGTATTTAGCATCCCTTAAATTATCCAAAATCTCAGAAATATATGGCAATTTATAGGCATCTTTTTTTGTTACTGAATTTAATTTGCGACTGTCCAAACAAAAACGCAATTCGCCATTTTTTTTAGGAGTAAGTATTATGGGATTAGACCAAGGACTTTCCGAAGGCTCAATTACATCTTCCTTAAGCATTTCATCGACATGTTCTATCAAAATACGCTGTTTTTCGGGGGACATCCTATAGTAACGCTGACGAATTGGAGGACTGTCACCCGTATCGATCGAATGAGTAATGAGCGAAGTACGACCAAGACCCCTTTTCTGATAGGAAATATCGGTAAATTGAGAAATTATATTGTTAGCGACAGCCCTCTGATCCTCTGTCAGACTAACAAAAGAAACCAATTTACTAGCGGCGCCGGATTGTGATTCCGCGACACTAGTACCAAGTTTACTCGGTGGCGAAACCGTCACTATGTGGTCCGGAAACAAACCGAAACCCTTCCAGAAGTCCATACCCAGGATCAAAGAATTTTTTATTCCTGGTACAATATGAGTAACCAGAGAAATAGATTTATTCTGGAATACAAAAGGAAGAAGCACTGAGCCGAGCGACGAATATTTATCGCCGCCAGCAGTGATAAATTCTAAAGGTTTCGAAGTATCGAGTTTTAAACCTTTTAAGAAGAGATTATGGGAATTATTACCCAGAATGGTTAAGCAAGAACCAGAATCGAGCAAACCAATAGTATTTTTACCGTTCAATGTGACAGGAATATAAGGAGTATAATTGTTTGTACTGCCGATCGAGGAGAGTTTTTTTGTATTAAAAAAATTGGCAACATAATGTAGCCAATTATGCCACTCAGTTTTATTTGTTTTAGTTTTATTAATCATAGATTTCCCTTGATCGGCCTTTACTAGTTTTTTTGAAGTTGACTATTATTTATTTTATTACATTTAGGACAATTAGTGGACTTAAAGCCCTTAGAACCACATTTAAAACAGATGAGATAACGAGGTTGCTGACAAGTACCTAAAGAATGCGAATCCGTACGACATCTCGGGCAATATTGTTTAGAATTATTACGAATCGAAGCATTTTCAATAGCACAAATTTGTTGTTCCAACTCGACTTCGTTAATAGGTGATGTTTTGGTGTTATAATTTTTATAAAAATTTTGTGGGTAGTTATTATTTTTATAAAAATTATAATTTTTATTGAAAGTTTTATTTGAAGTAGTGTAAGCCAATTCGGGAGCCAAAGTATTGGAAGTAACCTTGGGTGGTTCAGAAAATTCTCGGCTACGACTGTCATATTTTTCAAAGTCCCTACAGACGCTAACCAAGGAAGAAATATCCACAACATCAGCTGTTAGAAGAGCATTTGTATAGCAAGGCCGAATGTTATTTAATAGAATTTCTAGTTTGGAAGACTCGTTCATAGGTACGTCTAAAAGAGAAAATAATCCTTGCATTTTAGCGATGTATAAGGTTATGTTCTCCTTTTCCCCCTGTGTACGAAGCCTTATTTCCGATGTGAGTTTATAGTCATAATTATGCGGACTAAAATCACGTTTAAGTAAACGACAAAGATCGAACCAAGATCCAACACTATCTTTAATCGCACGGTACCAATGCAACGCATCATGTGAAAATATTTCAAAAGCAAAAGAAAGTATTTTAGTTTCAGGTATATTCCTACTCGACATAAATTCATTTACTCTCTGAATGAATGAACGCACACAAGTTTTACCATTAAATTTAAATTTATTTAATTCCGCAAACAATTTACGATCGCAAAGAATTGACTCAGAAGAAGGTTCGGGAATGTTCTGTGGCTCGACCCTGCGCGAAGACATCGGTTGAGACAATAGTGATAGGGTTTTATGATTTGCGTGAAAGTCGTTCCATACTAGGTTAAGTGGGTTTTTATCGACTAATGAAGCAACATCAATACGAGATAGCCTATAAAAAACATGGTTAAGAATAGAATTAGTTCTAGAAAATAGATTTTTCTCAAATTTAGACTGTAATGCTTTGACGTTATTGGAAACACGGAACAGGGAGTTACTAACCGCGGCTATATCCTCATCGGGAGAAAAGACGGACGTTAGGATATCCTCAGAAGGAGAATCGGACGAAAGTTTTAAAATCTGTTTACGTAATTCCTCTACCGTTGTGGTTTGAGAAATATTGCCGTTACGTATTTGGATTTCATACTCAAGTTCAGCTTTATTTAATAAGGAAAATTTAACAGTATACGGCATTATAACCAACCAAACGGCGCAAGAGTAATCACCCACACGAGAAAAAAAATACAAAGTTAAGAATACCGTTCAAAAGGTGCAGTAAGAAATTAATCTAGAATAGCTTTAGTAAGATACAATAGCAGCCGAAAGCCTATTACAGTAGGTAGGTATAGCAAAAAAAAAAAAATTATTATAGCCACAGCATAAAATGCACATAGACCACACCCGAGACGCGTGGCGAGTCCGTACATGCGCGTGCTCAGGATAATTTAATTACGGAAGGCACTTCCACTAAGTAAAAAAACACTTACGCACCTTTTGAACTGGGCAAAAAAAACACAGAAAAAACACAGTAAATTAGGGCTTACACTCACCAGACCTCGTGCCTAGCCTTTTTTTGATGGGCGCCAGTATAACGTAGGTGGAATTTACTAATTACTTAAGGTATGTGTGAGGAGAGAAGATAAATCCAGGTTTCAGCGAATCGCACAATATTTATTATTTGTACTTTACAAAAGGTTAGACTCTTAAAGATAACCGTTAATGAGAGATTATAGGGGTCGTGAGATCAAAGTAGGCACGAAATCCAGTCAGGCAGCCGCTATGAAATAGCCAGCCACTTAACTTGAGATGGTGAGGTCAGCCGAAAGAGGTCTTCCACTGGACGCGCGCAGCCTTATATATGGCCCTCGGGGGTGATGCGGTGCGGGGCGGCGAGGAAGGACCGCCGTAGGAGAATGCGCGACGTCACATTACTTAATTTCTTTGTACTTTTTAATTTATTTAAATTCAAAGAGAATAATTTAACATTAAATTATAATTGGACTAGCTATTTCCCGCGGCTCCGCCCGCGTGTAGGTCGCTTTTCGCATAACCTGTGGAAACTACAACTATCCAGACCTATAGTTAAATCTATAGTATCCTATTCCCGTGCCAATTTTATAAAGCCATTACATTGCTACGATATCAAACTGAAAATATTAACATTCATATTATCACATCTTTGTCTCTAAAAGAGTAGACGCAGCCTATTACAGGGTCATTTGGACCTAAAAGCCACTTCTAAAGTTATAGTGGGCGTGAAAAGTGGAAAAAATCTCAATAAAAAGTGATAAGTTAGTTAAATTAAACCTAACGACACGACCGTATGTTCCGTCAAACAATAACTGAACTGACTTGCCGATTTGATTATTTTTTAAACCAAAGCCAAACCAAATAGCTTACAATACAACACGACCGATAAACAAACCAACCATTAGAACTAAATCAACAACCAAATTTTTTTTTAAATAATTTAAATTAATTGCCGTAAGGAAATTTTCAATCTGCTATACCATATGCGAAAAAATAATTAAAATAAAGTCAGCGCCATCTATTGATATTTTATGTAACTAAATTATACGCCCACACACATCCAATGTGTCTCTATTAAATTTTAATATAATATTAAAACTCACTACCTTAGAGGAAAGACGCCACCGTGGTGACCTCATCGAGACATACAAAATTCTGACGGGTGCTTACAGACAACCTGACCTGCAATCAATATTCCACCTGAAGGAGAATTTGAAATCGTCAAGAGGACACAACTGCAAGATATCCCGCTCCCTAGCAAAAACCAACACTGCACACCACTTTTTAAGCAATCGAGTGGTCTACAACTGGAATAGATTGCCCGAGGAAGTGATCTCGGCACCATCAGTGATCTTCTTTAAAAACCGACTAGACAAATGGATACAAGTAAACGAAGTGTCTCTGGTTCAAAATTGAACAACCGACTGTTCAGTGATTGACTGTGAACACTGCTTGATATAGACGCATCAGCTGTAACAGCTGCCTGTCTATAAATAAATAAATAAATAAATAAATAATAGAGACTGCAGTGTGTTTTTCTCTTTATTGATATCGATAAAACGAAGTAGAAATTCTAGCTTTATCTAAATTAAATACGTTTATGTAAACCGCATTCAACTCTGTTTAAAAGTTTTGAAGCAGTGCTAGAAGTAAACTTCAACTGACAATAACTTCTTTTTCCCTTAACAGATTTTGACGAAACAAACGTAACAAACGTATTAAAACGTTTTGACAACGCTCCTAATTATATGTAATCCACCTGTGAAAACCGCGTTCCAATCTGTTGAGTAGTTTTGAAGTTATAACGTACCAGAGAGACAAAAATTCCAAAAATTGTTTTTTTTTTTTGTTTCTGTTACGCTTCTTTAATCGCTCCGTATCAGTTTTTTAGAAAAATATTTAATGTATAGACACTCGATTTTTACTTTCCTATTATTTGTATAGATAGATAAGTACAAAATACTGATATATTAACGGACTTAACGCTAAGAGCGTTCTCTACCAGTCAACCATTTGATTAATCTTCTTCTTCAAAGTCGTCAATGACAAACTATTAGATTTGATTTGATTGGGGTTGCGATATCGTTTATCCGGAAATAAATTTGCAAATGAATTTATTCGTTCCTTTTCAAAATCAAAATAAAAGTAAGAAAATAATTCTAGAAAACAAATAAAAAAAAAACAGAAAATTATTGTTTGTGGCAGGATTCGATCCAGCTACTTCCAGCTATTTCTTGAAACATTTCTTTACTAAAATATTAAAAGCAAAAATATAGAATTCTAAAAAACTAATACAGAACGAAAAAAAGTCATGTTTAGCAGGATTAGAACCCTCTACTCAAAAAAATAATCCTAACTTATGGAAAGATACACAAAGATTTACCTATTTTCAAACTACTATTCGAAATCCGGAATCCGGAATCCGGAAAAATACTTTTCAAACTTAAATTAAACGAATCAATGAGTAGCCCAAAACGCAGACATTCAACTATACATACAATATAATGCCGCAATTACCACTCCATACTCCAATCAATTCCAATTTAATTTTATTATTTTATATTAAGCAGGTACCAAATCGTCTAAACACACAATCAAACCGTTAGAAAAGCAAAAAAAAAAAATATTTTATTTATTTTGAAGTCTCAATTACTACACAATGACATGATGATTAAATGCGAACGACAAACCATATCGACTTTTAAAATGTATGGTGGCGTCATCTATTGACACATTACTGAACTCATAATATTAACAAACAAATAAAACCTTTGCACTCTATCTTCTATTATGTATTGTATCCTATTACAATATGTTGTGTACATACAATACAATTCAATACAAAATATTGTACCAAAAGACATTTTCAATTTTAATTTCATGTATCTCACTTCAATAATGACAAAGTTTCATACAAAATGGCAACCCCTATTTCACCCCTTTAGGGATGTAATTTTCAAAATCTGATTGGTGCATTATTATTTTTTACCAACTTCAAATGTATGTTAATAATTCCATGTATCTCACTTCAAAAATGACGAAGTTTCATACAAACTGGCAACCCCTATTTCACCCCTATAGGGATGTTATTTTCAAAATTAGATTGATGCATTATTATTTTTTACTAATTACAAATTCAAATTAAAAATTTAATGTGTCTCACTTCAATAATGACAAAGTTTCATACAAAATGGCAACCTCTATTTCACCCTTTTAGGGATAAAATTCCCAAAAGTCCTTTCTTAGCGGACGTCTCTTAGTCACAATCTACCTTCCTGCCAAATTTCATCTTCATCTCAGCTCAGCAGTTTTGGAGATTTCGTGATGAGTGAGTGAGTGTTTTTCGCTTTTATATATATAGATTTTTAGTAACGTTCACCATGAATGAATATGTATGTGTTTTTCTGCAATTTCGCATAAAGCAAAATATACTTATTATAAAAATTATCTGATGAAGTTTTGTTCCGTTTTAAATCACACGACACACGCACTATCTTTTCACACACACTGTCATTTCTCCTTTATATATGTAATTTTTTTTTTCAATTTATATTTTACTTACTTTTTTACTCTTCGTCGCCAATGTACTGTTCGCTGTATTTATATATAATATGTGGCTCGCCTACGCACCACCACGTGCTACCGGGCCCACGGTCGGACACAGACTGCCCACTCCACCGCCCGCACTAGTGACGTATGCGCTCGAGACAAACAACAATATATTTACATACACTACAGATGGTGAAGATGACAAAATTAACTAGGGCAACTAGTACGGCGAAGAAGCTAATGAGAGCTCCCGGGAGGTCGACCGCCTATCTCGATTCTCTCCTCACGTAATGGCTACTTGTATCGCTTTCGCCACATTTCGCTCCGTCTAACGCACAAAATGCTTAAAAAATATATTTTTTGTTAACATTGTCAAAAACAATTTTTTTTTTAAAGCGTTTTGTGCGTAAAACGGAGCGAAATGTGGCGAAAGCGATACAAGTAGCCATTACGAGAGGAGAGAATCGAAATAGGCGGTCGACCTACGGATCATATTATGCTGACGGAACATTTCAAACTGCTCCGCATCCTTTTTATCATTAAACCACTTGACCGTTTATTAGAAGCTTATAAAATGAGATAGGCACATCCGTTTCCCGTTGTGTTTTACTCTCTTTCTACCCATATACAGCTGTCTCTTTCGCACCCCCCACCTTTTTCCGCTAGGCGTGGGGATCTGTGGAGGGTTCCTACAGATCCTTTTATCTTCATTGGCTTGAAATTTTCCGTTGTGAAAACAACGAAGTATCATTTCTATATATACTTACGGTGAAAATACGGTGAAAATATTTTAAATTTTAATTTAATAATTAATAATTATTGTATAATAATTGTAATTATTAATATTTTAATTTAATTAATTTCAATTTATTAGTTGTGATTTTATGATTTTTACACAATTTTTGCACAATTTTTATATATTTTGTTTAACGGTTTTACCGTTCGAGTATTTTCCTTTTTGAAATATCAATATTGATATGATATTTAATGTATTAAGAAATATTTCGTTAACATGTGAATATGTAATTTTATTTTATTGCATGCAGTGTTAATGAATTTACTTTCTACCCTTTATTTTATTTTTTATTTTTTATGTTTATTGTTTTTGTTGAATGCTATCATTTTGGAATAATATAATTTAATGAAAAATAGAGAATTATTCTGAGATGATAGCAAGGCTGTTCCAATTTTTATTACAGCTAAGTGATGAGCTACAGTCTTTTTGATATACGTGTGAAAGTTACCTTTTTAAAACAAGATGTATTGAATGTATGAGTAAATTACCTTCTTGTGGAATGTTTAAGCTTTACAAACTTCCGAAGAACGCTCACACCAACTCCAGCTTACAGATTTTCTTATAATACTTGTAATGATGGATCGGGGTCTAAGGTGACTTTCACAACCGTACACAGAAAAAAAGGATTTCTTTAGGCAAGAAAATATTTTTTCTTGGCATAGTATTTAATTATAAGGAAAATTGTCTTATTTCAAGTAATATTTGTTTATTCAAGTAATATTTGTTTATTTCTAGATATCGACTCTCTCAAAATAAATAAATAATTTTCTTGGTACAATTTTTACAATCAAGAAAAAATGTTTTAACTGAAGTAAAATTAAAATTAATCTAAGAAGATTAAATATTATTGTTTTAATACAATAAAATACTTACTTCAAAATGAAACTTTATTTAAGTTAAGGATACCAAAATTTGAATAATTTTTTTTTGTCTTGAATGAATTCTAAGACAGTGTCTCTTGAACAAATGACATCTAGTTTAATTTAAGTTTATCATTATCTTATTTATAGTGAACACTAGTTTACTTTAAAATTTTATGATGCTTTGTTTCTATTACATAAAAAAATAAACAAAGCAAAAAATATTTTGACTCAATAGAAAAGTATTTTTTCTTAAAAAAAATATTTTTTAGTATAGCAACCCACGCTATACCGCCCGTTCGTCCTTAGTCCGTTTGACCGTGCGCGCCATCATTCATTTCCGCCGAGCCGCCATTATTGCGTTTGTGCAGGTTGAAACCTGTTTGGTTTGTTGTTTCCTTTCTTTCTTCAGCAGTCAGTCAGATCATTCATAGACATATTCTTTCTAATTTGTGAGTCAGATAAGATTAGAGGTTTCTTGGTGTAGGGTAAGTTCTGGCTGAATTTTTATTTGATTCATAGTCATAGTGAGTTTAAATATCAGTGCCTGTGTTGGGAAGTGCGTTAATAAAATGAACGAAACGAGTATAGTTTCTCTGCTGGAGGCAAATTATATTCCTCCATCCAAATTGATTTACATAATAGGAATAAGTGTTTGATTAAGTAACTAGTGTCGTTTAAAAAATAACTACACCCTGATCGTCGGTTAAGTACCTAACCTAGGTTAGTTATGTTGCTAGCCTAGTCGTCATCATCAAATCAATCATATAGGCTCCAGCCCCTGGGTAGCTATAAGTGGAATTCGGCGGCACGCACTCGCGGAAAAACGCCAAAATACCCGTGTTTAGGTACTTCTCACTTCACACCAGGTCCAAACTAAGTCCATAGAATACTCCACGTGGACAACCGCTAACAGACACAGTTCTTAGCACAGAAAGTTTTCACAGTTCACTGTTTCACTAACCGAAAAAAGTACTATTAAGTTCGGCTTTACGTTGGGCTGCCAGATTATAGCGTACACCGACAGGTGATTAAAATAAAAGATGCCGGTGTGATCTATAATAATATTTAATATACTTGTACTTAACGGGGAATTAATTTACGACAAACGGTGCGGACAAATAAACAATTATGGCGGTGAGGTCCGTATCGCACGCGCACCGTGTTGCTCCCGTGAGCAGTAGTTGACCACTGAACTCGCGACAGTGGCGGCACCGGCATTTGAGTCCCGTGTTTAAGGGCGAAGTTTACCACGAATGCGATCCAAACGACGGGGGCCGCCAGTGGACGCATCAGTGCTGGGAACAACTTTAACATTCGTTGCTATTTCTATATTACTAGGCGCTATAAATATATCTTGCCTTGAGTTCATTCAAATAACGATAAATTTTTTTTAATGAACCCATGGAGATGTAACAAACTTTAAATGTTTTGCTGAGTTAAAACAAAGCAATTGGTGAAAGTTAAGTAAATCAGTTCAGTACTTTCGGAGATAATCGTGATAATACATACAGACAGACATAAAATAAATAAAAAAATTAAGTGTATATATACAGTCAAAAATACTAAATGTACAGACAAAATGTTTTTACTGTTTTATTTTATATGTATGTCGGAGGAAGCGACGAGTAAAGTTGATTGCTTAGTGCGCAAAGCTCCAAATAATGTTTGATTGCCTTTTTAATTATGTAAACTAAACTCAATTTAATTTTAGATGATTTTTCATATTTTTTTTATTATGATTTAAAAGTGATTGTAATGTTTAAAAGTCATGAATATTGTTATTTTCGTAACGACCAATCAGAGCAGAGCATTTGCTTCGAGCGTGGTTGGGGCACCATTACTACCACAAACTAAATAGAGATACTACGTATCAGACGGGCAAGCTTGAACATTAAAATTGGGCCATAGCAAATTAAATTTCATGGCAACACTGACTGCAAAAATACAAAATGACAAATATTTTTTTTTATATCGTCGTGGCAGCTATAGTTTTAAAAAAGCTATTTAGGCAAAGGAGAATGAGTTTTAAGTTTTATACAGTATAACCACAGGTATAACCGTTACTTTAATAGGTGATATTCCATGTTATCCTTCAGGATCTCCTGAAAGATAACATGGAATATCACCTCTTAATGAAAATGTTGTAATAACATACAAAATAAAAGACCGAATGAGTTTTACACATCATTTAATAAGTATATTATATCTTAATTTTTTTTTATTTATAAAAAATTACCAATTAGTCAAATTCACAACTTGTTTGAGCTTGATGTGTTGCGTTACGAAGGACACTCCCTTTCCATCAATAATATAGTGAACTGAAAAGGAAAATGTTGAAATTATTAAGGGCATTTGATAATCCCAAAATTAAAAAGTGATGCGATATCATCATGATCATTTGAGCCGCAAGCTGTCCACTGCTGGAAATGGGCTTTTCGCAAGAATTTACAGCATGACCAATCAAAAGCGGCTTGCATCCAGTACATGCCTACGATATCAAAATAACATACAATATTAGCTAAAGAGTTTGTTCTAGTACTAAAACAACTTATTTTTGTAGACTATTATTTAATAAAGACTATTTATTGCAACATAAAAGTACAAAGATGAAATTATTGATGGTTGAAAATATACAATAGCAATTCATTCTTATCATGTGTTAAAAGGCCAATTTAACTTTGTTATCCCCGGGGTGAGAGTTCATTCGGAATGGCCTCTCTGTCTCTGGCTTGATTCTTTTAACAACAACCAGAGCGCACCTTTTACATGCATTCGAAAGCACATTAAAATATGCTTCCTGTGGGAATTGAACCCACGACCAGTAGGCCTGCCGGCAAACGCCTTAACCACTAGATTATTAAAGCAGTTACTGAAATAAAAGGTTTTCGCTTTTGTAACATTATAAAACTATTTAGGTAACTAGGTACCTACTTAGCATAATTACCATTACATTATCCAACTTACCAAGTCACAGAATGTGCTTGTGCTATGTACCCCAGTGTGTATATCAGTTATAGTAAATAAATTGGGATATGCCGATTGCCGTAGTAACTTGCCATCTTGCCAACATCTCTAAGTTATTGTGACACACATAAATACAGAAGCTTAGGTACAGCTTCTGTAGGTTAGTTAGGTTAGTCGGGTCCTGCATTGGTTTTAAGAAACTTAGGTATGTACTTAGTAAAACACTATTCCTTTTGCTTTCTTAACAAGGAATACAACACCACCAAAACATTATCAACACAATTTTCAAATATAATAAAGGCACTCTGTGAACACAATGCTATTTTCCAGTCACCACATGGTCCAGTCAGTCAAAAATTATAGAGAATAACGTATGGCGAACAAGGGGGTGAAGAATGAAGTACGGGAGGCAAGACAATTGTCAAAATGTATATTTGCGATTGTCTATGACGTTCTCTATCGATAATTTTTTTTCTTTGAGCTTTATCTGCCGTGATTACTACTTTAGCCGTGTGGACAGATTGTGCAGTGATGTTTTTTATTATCGATCGATCAAGTTGGATCGTGGTATCTTGAGTCGCTTAAAGTTAAATCGGTGCCCTGAACTCGCTGCTCAAACTAAATTATTTATTTTCTTTTGTTGTTCTAAGATAAACTGTAAAATAGTGTTAAAAGTTAAAAATATTAAAGTAGTGTAAAATACGTGATTGTTGTGTTTTGTGCTCGTACTTAACCCCAATGACGCCCACTAAGTCTGTAACCACCAATGATGACGTCGAGAATAATGTTTCTCCGACATCAGAAGTGGGATCGGTGCAAGCACAAGACGTGAGCGACCGAACAATTGAGAATGAGGGATGGCGCGCGTTATTTGAAGCGCAACAAAACAACATGAAGCTGCTTGTGGAGGCGCTAACCAACCCATCGAACGTCGAGGAAAAGAACATTTCGCTGCCAAAATTTCAACCGGAAGATGCAGATACTGACGCTCGGGCCTGGCTGGCCACGGCGGATATCTGCTTATCGGATCGCAACATACAGGGAAGTAAATAAGTTCTTATTATTAGTAAGGCCATGAAAGGCTCGGCTGCAACGTGGTTTTCTCAAATAGCTTTTCCTAATATGAAGTGGGTAGACTTTAAAGAAATTTTTCTTTCTCGCTTTGATACATTAGAGACGTGTGCAGCCACGGTGTTAAAGATGTTTACTGGTAAACCACAGAATGGTGAATGTCTCGCTGCATATGCAAGCCGTTTATTTACTTTACTCATGTCGCGATGAGGTAGTTTAGATAAAGAAGAAATGGTAGTATCCGTTATACTCGCACACATGGGGCAAATCGAGCCACGCTTACAACGCAATATTTTTTCTGATGAGATAACTACCCGCTGTAAAATGTAACGCGAACTAATGGCTTTTTCTTATCGAAATCGGAGTTATCAAGAGATAACTAAGGCCGTTGCAAGTCATTCACAAGATAATAAGCGTTCTAGGTTAAGTTTAGCTTCTACAAAGTGTTATGAGTGTGGAAAGTTTGGTCATAAATCTTTCGAATGTTTCAGTCGATCACAAGGCAAGCAGCAAACAACTTCGACCTCTGAGCGCCCCAACACGGCTGTTGCTACGCGGGCTCCCGTGACTTGCTTCAAGTGTGGTGTTGAAGGCCACATATCATCGCGGTGCTCAAAGACCTGGCCAGCTGCGAGTAGCAGCGCTCAGCCTCCCGTCGCACCTAGCGTCGTGAAGAGAGTGGACGTGTGCGGTGTGAAACCTGTTACCGGGATAATTACGCAATTTGGTGAGCAGTTCTCATTTTGTTTTGATTCCGGTGCTGATTGTTCTTTAATTAAGCTGAGTGTTTCTCGTAAACTTGCTGGTGAATTACAACAAGCTATTGTTACCTTGACAGGTGTAGGAAAATCTAGCGTATTATGTGATTCCCAAATTTTATCTGAAATTACTCTTAGCGGTCATGACGTGCAGATTTTGTTTCATATTGTACCTGATGATTGCCTAAATAATGATATTTTGATTGGACGTGATTTGTTGGCCTTAGGGTTGTCAGTACACATATCTAGCGATAAACTTACTGTAGTTGAAAAATCATCTGTAGTAAATACTTGCAATATAGGTTACGCGGTGGCTGACTTCTATGACATCGATACTGATATAACTGATGACTTAAGATTACAATTACTAGAACTTCTTGGTTATTTTAAAGACTCATTTATTGCCTATCCGTAAAGTAAGTACAGGTTAATTAGAAACAATTTAGTAGATTCTACCAAAATCGTGCAGCGACGGCCTTATCACTTAAGCCCTGAAGAGCGAATGATAGTACGTACTAAGTGCAATGAACTATTATCTGCTGGAGTTATTAGACCTAGTAAATCACCTTTTTCAAGCCCAATACTCTTAGTAAAAAAACGCGATGGCACGGACCGTATGTGCGTAGACTATAGGGAGTTGAACTCTAATACAGTGCCTGATCGGTACCCCTTACCTCTTATTGGTGACCAGGTTCAAAGACTATCAGGTGCACGGTTTTACTCGTGTCTTAACATGGCCAGTGGCTTTTACCAAATCGCTATAAATGTAGAGTCAAATTCTATAGAAAAAACCGCATTTATTACTCCGGATGCGCATTATGAATTTACGGTCATGCCCTTTGGCCTACGAAATGCTCCTTCTGTGTATCAGAGAGCCATTAATACTGCTCTAGGTGACCTAGCGCACTCTTACGCCATTGTCTATATGGATGATTTGGTCATACCCTCAGTTGATGTAGAGCAGGGGTTGGAACGGTTACACGTAGTACTTAAAACTCTAAGTGATGCTGGGTTTTCGTTCAATCTAAAGAAATATTCGTTTCTAAAGAAGCAGGTGCAGTTTTTAGGGTACGAAATATCAGAGGGTGAAATAAGGCCTAACCCTCGTAAAATAATCGCGTTAACTAGTTCCCTACCATCACGGACTGTCACTCAGCTTAGACAATTTTTAGGCTTAGCGTCTTACTTTAGGCAATTTGTCAATAATTTTTCACTTAAAATGGCACCACTCTATCGTCTATTAGCTAACAATAATTCTAAAATAGATATCTGTATTGACTTCATCCCCCGTTTTAATGCTTTTTAATCCAAACTTACCTATTGAGTTACATACGGATGCTAGTAGCGAAGGCTACGGAGCTATTCTCTTTCAAAAAGTAGATACAAAATCTCATCCGGTAGAGTATTATAGTAAACGTACCACGCAGGCAGAGTCCTCGGTATCACTCCTATGAGTTAGAGACCCTAGCAGTTGTCAACTCGGTCAAACATTTCCGTCATTATTTGTATGGCAGAACTTTTACGGTCGTTACGGATTGCAATTCTCTGAAGGCTTCGAGAGCTAAAGTAGACCTAACCCCTAGAGTTCACCGGTGGTGGGCTTTTCTCCAGGCCTTCGATTTTGACATACAGTACCGGGAAGGTAAGAAAATGGCCCACGTTGACTTTTTCTCACGAAACCACTTACCTGGGACAAGCGGTACGATCACAAGTAACACTAAAGTAGATTGTGTAAATAATGTAGACGAAAGACGCGTTATTAATATAGCAGAATTATCTGCGAATTGGTTACTGAATGCAATGAAATTATTAGTAAACTCGAAAGCGACGATCTTGACTTAGAGCGTTGTAGAAACTATGAGTTGCCATCTAGTGTACTCTACAGAAAAATTCAAAGAACAATCGCAATATTTGGTTACCAATAGTACCTAGGGCTTTTCGGTTATTAATCATATCCATGAGTCAATTCTCCATTTAGGGTGGGACAAAACATTAGAAAAAGTGTATCAACGTTACTGGTAATATGTCGAAATATGTTAGAAAGTTCGTTGAAAATTGCATAACATGTAGAGTGGCCAAATCGCGAAGTGGTAAACAGCAGATAGAGTTACATCCTATACCTAAAGTTAATATTCCTTGGCATACAATCCACATAGATGCCACAGGTAAGCTGAGTGGTAAAAGCGATCAAAAGGAATACGTTTTTGTTCTTGTAGATGCTTTTACCAAATATGTGTTACTCAGGCATTCCACAAAAATTAACACCGATAGTGCAATCAGCGTTCTTAAAGCGTCCATATCTCTTTTTGGCACCCCTATGCGTGTTATATCGGATCAGGGTAGATGTTTTGCAAACAAAGATTTTAAAGACTTCTGTGCCAGTCGCAATATCCACCTGCATTTGATTGCAACCGCCTCTTGCCGCGCTAATGGTCAAGTAGAGCGTATTATGAGTATGCTCAAAAATATGTTGACCGTTGTAACAAGCCCAAGTAAGTCGTGGCAAGATGCTTTAGATGACGTCCAACTCGCGATTAATAGCATAATTCATAGAGTAACCAAAGCAAGTCCGCTAGAGTTACTAATAGGTAGTAGCGAGACCTTTAAGTCTATTAACTGTAGATGATCACGAGGTTGAGGTAGATGTAGAAGAGATTAGAGAGCAAGCTAGTAGATTAATGGAAAATAACGCATGCCTTGATAAAGCTAGGTTCGATAAGAATAAGGCAAAGGTTACTTCATTTTCTAAAGGGGATTACGTTTTAATTGAAAATCATGAACGGAATCAGACAAAATTAGATACTAAATATAGAGGACCTTATAAAGTCATTGAGATACTAGACGGTGACAGGTATCACCTCAAAAGTTTGAATTGTAATCGTACTTACAAGTACGCGAGAGACCGCTTACGTCCACTCCCTCAATCCTATGTCCCAACTGAGCTAGATCCATGTCTATCGGATGACAATGATGGTAAGATTATTGTTAAAACGATTAGTCGTTAAAATACGTGTGTGTTTGGTTATGGTTGTTAGAGCTAAGTGGCGAGGTGGCCATTAGTGGGCGAGTTGGCCATTAACGGGCGAGTTGGCCATTGACTGGCGAGTTGGCAATTGGCGGGCGAGTTGGCCACTGACGGGCGAGTTGGTCACTGACGGGCGAGTTGGCCACTGACGGGCGAGGTGGCCATTGAAGGGCGAGGTGGCCTTTGAAGGGAAAGCAATTAATTGATGTTAGGATTCTAACAACTTTTTACACAGGTAAAAGTAAGTTACTAAGGCGTTTAGGACTTATTGTGAAATAAACTCACATACTAGTTTCAGATTTCTTATTTCTCAATATATGTTACAAATCCCACTTGCTGATAATAAAGTATCTATAATAATAAAGTAATGGGATAAGTCCGCCTTTGTATATTGTTTCAACTTTCTATGTTTAAATATGTTTTTATACAATAAAGATATTACAAACAAACAAACAAACAATAAAGTATCTATGTATAAGTAAACATTATATTTTCAAAAGGTACCATGTACTTTCTATGGTTATGGAAAAGCGTGGCCTTCTGACTTCTGACATAGGTGTATTTCACCTAATAGAAGGTCACAAACACAAGAATTATGTACCTACAAAATTTTGTTAAAGAAATAAAGACATTTAATTTAAAGTGTATTCCGAACCCCTTCAAGAATTATTTACCGTACATAACTTGTATTATAAATAGTTTACGTTTAAAAGTGCATTAACTCAGATTTATTTTGGTGCATCAAAAACAGATCTTAGAAATGTTGAGAATCATAGTCCAACGAAGAAGACGAAGAAACAAATGGAAGAAACATAATTGGTTTAATTATTATGTGTTATTTGCTAATAAAGTATTATGTTACCTATACGAAAGTTCTGCAAGGCGCAAACCGTGGCTACGCATGGGAATACAAATATGCATGCTGGACAAAAAAGTTTCATTCTAGTGCAGGGCGTAATGTGTTATATTATTATCGATTCTTATACAATTGATAATGTAGGTTAGGCAATCTAGTTGAACTACGAGTATACATACATATACGAGTATGTGTATACTGCAAATAGTAGTATATTATACAATACTAGCTGTTCCCCGCGGCTCCGCCCGCGTGGGACTCGGTTATATCGCGCCCAAAAGTAGCCTATGTTTGACCTCAGGTCGTTAACTACATCCCTACCAAATTTCATCACAATCGGTCCATCCGTTTAGCCGTGAAGAGGTGACAGACAGACAGACAGACAGACAGACAGACAGACAGACTTTCGCATTTATAATATTAGTATGGATTATGTATATAAATACTTAAATATATGTTGTTAAGTTTAGTAACAGATTGTATAAGTATAGTATTGACAAAAAAATATATCTTTACACTTAACATACGTCACCAATTTGTGTTTTATAATTTATTTATTTTAGTTAGATGTTACTCATTTGTTATAAAATATGTGTTTCTTATATATAAAAACTTAACATACCGAATATCGATATCTTATTGATTGTTTGTCGATATCCTATGTACATGCCTTATAAAAAATATTTCCAGTACATCACTGCACATAATGCATTTGAACAAGGTGTTCGCGTGGTGTGACTGTGTAACTGTGCTGTGAGGTGAATGTGATGTAAAGTTTTCTTAAAGTTTAGAATCAGATCTGAATCCTTGTATTTTTGTGACAGGAAATATTGTTTTCCTAGATAAGTCAATCTGGTTTAGCACGAGCAAAGTTCTTGAGCAAGTGTCTCGGTGAGTACCACGGTATCAATGTCTTATGGTTTTGACTTGGAGGAATCTCATACCTGGGTGCCAACAACCTACGACGGGTGACCGGTAGTGTTGCCCAAATTCAGTCTTGGTCTTGCAGTCTTGGTCTTGTTCTTGCGTTTTTGCAAGACCAAGACCAAGAACAAGACCGCGTATTTTTAGCAAGACCAAGACCAAGACTGACCGTGCAAGACTTGAGCAAGAACAAGACATAGCCTGCAAGACTCTTGCGTCTTGCAGCTAGGACTTAGCGCTATTTCACGGAGTAGTTAGGTGTAACAGTTCGGTGTATAGGTAGGTACGCTTAGGAATTCTATGAGACGCAAAAAACTATATCAAAGAATATGAAAAACTGGACCTATGCGCATTACGACTAATACCATAAACATAGCGAATAAAAAAATATCTATTAAAATCAAACTGAGTGCATGCATAGTTATGTTTTAACCATCGGCACTTTGATAATGCGGCATCAAAGGTTTTGTACTTACTTCTCAAAGAAATTTGCCGCTTTTCGGAAGTACATGGTTATGATACACGCGCCGGCGGCTTCTTTTGAAATCTAAAACAATCGTTGCCGCCGCGCCGAAATCATAACATTTGACACTATTCATGCAAAATAATTTCGAATTTTAAGAGTACCTACAGGTGTTCCAAAGAATAAATAAGTTTCAGAGTGCTTAGAATGAAAATGAATACATTATACTGATCACGCAAGTAGTATTATGATTAGGATAAAATGGTAAGGATAGGTAGTAGATGTCATAATAATTCATTCTAGTAAGTATATATTATAATATTGATTACTTATATGGTTTTAAACTAATTACTTAGGTACTATTATTGTACATTTAGTCATAATATTTCTTAAGTTTTTACAAGAAAAAATAGCAAAAAAGTGTTCAAATATCACCCGTTTGATAAATATTGTAGCCACTTTTAAATATACTTGAAACGTGTTAAAAATTCTACAAAACTAATAAAATAATATAAAAAGCGTAGGTACTTACCTACTAATAAAATAAAAAGCCTGCGATAAGAGTTTTGTATTACTTACCAGCCCGAATATCTCTGAGAGAGATGATGTGATGAGAGTAAGTATTTACTAGCTGTGCCCGCGACTTCGTCCACGAGGAATAGTAACTTTGGAGGTATAGTGACGTTCAGGATTTATTTATTTATTTTAAAACTTCTGTCATCAAACATACAAACGAACTCTTCAGCTTTATAATATTAGTATAGATATACGCCAAAACATTCACTTATATGTAAAGAATAGTGATTGGCACTAATTCTTTACATATATTTTATTCACGGGTCGCGTCTGTGCAAGTAGGTAATATTTAGTGTGTGTTTGTACGCCGCACGCGGCATCGTTTGATTTGCGGCGGCATCCTTTTCATAGAGCCGGCACGTGGCGAGGCGGCGCGGTAGAAAGCAAGGAAACGTACTATAAATGAAGGAATTATTTTAATTCCAGTAATTTCCAATTGAGCTGTGCTTCGAGTCTAACTTATAATTGTTTTTACTAATTCTCGTTGTTTTCTAAAAACGTATCACGTGTACAATTTAATATGAGTGACGAAGATTCAAATTATTCTAGTCCGAGTAACGAGAGTTTGAGTCACAGATCTAAAAGACCCAAAAGCAAATTTGAGGAGTTTTTCGAAATAATTCATGCATCCCAAACTGCCTGGTGTAAATTGTGCCAACATAAAAAGATTGAAATAAAAATGAAAAAGGAGGCTTAAGGAATTATATCTAATATCTTTCCACAAAAAGGAATCAGAAATATTTCTTCCTGTTAAACCAAAATTAAGTGGAGATATCACAAGCTTTTTAGTAACCGCTGGAAGAAGTGGACAGGTAAGAATATTTTTTTAACAGTTAAAAGAATTTTAACTCCGCGTAGCTATTCATGCGATACTTTCAAAAACGCCATTAACTTACGTAAGTATTTTTGAGTTAGTGGTGTTTTCATCTAGGGGTGCGACATATTAAGTATGTAATTATAGTCTTAAATATTCTTTATAAACACCCATATTTTCATTTAATCGGCCAGTAACAACTAAGTACTTTATTTTGGTAAATTACAGTACAGTGCAACCTTAATATAACAAATATCAATTTAACGATTTTCTCGATTTAACAACAACAAACCTCCTCCTCTTATACACTCAAACCTAGTATGTTTTAAATAATAATACAAGATTTATTGTTTTGTTTCAGTCGGAAAACAGCAGTGACAACATCACGACAGCTACAGTTGATTGGGTGGTGAAAAAATATCTTCCCTTCTCATTTTTCGATGACGAAGCTACACAAGTATATTTTCGACGTATTTGCCCTAATATGGTGTTTCCTAAAAGGTCTACACTTAGAAGGAAAGTCAAAAAGCGATTTGAAGAGCTCCAATTGAATCTCAAGGAACGACTTCAACAATTATCATCTAAAATGTCGTTTACCATTGATGGGTGGACGTCAATTGCTGGTAGGAGTTACTACGGGGTTACTATTTATTATATAGACAACGAATGGAAGTATCGATCTGTAGTTCTTGATTTTATACCATCACGCGGTCGACATACTGGGGAAGATATTGCAACGATTTTCCATGAATGTTTATTGGAATATGGCATAATTGATAAAATACAAGGTATCACGGTCGAGAACGCAACTGCAAATACCAAATTTATGTATGAACTGGGCAAACAGCTGCCGCCACACTTTGATTCAGACAATCAACATTTCCGGTGCTTTGCTCACATTTTAAACCTTGGTGTACAAGATTTATTAAAGACCTTAGCATTACACTGTGAGTCTGACACTAACGCGCAAGATCAGCAGTACGAAGACTATGCAGACGAAACTGAGGATGAGGAAGATGAAGAATCTGCACCAAATATTGCCGACTCGCGTACATCTGTAACAAAGTTACGCAGTATTTCCAGTAAAATAAAAAGAAGTGAGATAGTGAAGAAGAAGTTTCAGTCTGCTTGTGAAGCAGCTGGCGTGCCATCAAATCTAAATGCCATTCTTGACTGTCCAACGAGATGGAATTCCACACATGATATGATTGGATTTGGTTTAAAAGTGAGAGCGGGCATTGACATATTGTGCAGTTCTGTCACCGAATTGAATGATTTTCAAATCACAGCTAATGAATGGCAGGTACTCGAAAAATTACATAAATTTCTAATAAACTTTAAACTTTTAAGTACAAAACTTGGTGGAGACAAATATGTTACATTACCGCTAGTCATTGTATCATTCAATCTCTTGCTAGATAAAATTGAATCCATGGTAAAACAGTTAGATGAGAAACCTAATCGATCTGAAGTGGATGAAAGGCTCATTCTAGCTTTCCAAGCAGCTCGAGACAAAATGCTTAAACATTACAAGAAGAGCAACTGGATTTATTGTACTTCTTTAATTTTAGACCCAAGGCATAAGGCTCAGACTTTTGACCTGACAATGTGGGGGAAGCAACTTAAAACAGAAAGTCTGCGCAAGTTCAATGAACTTTATGAAGAATATAAAAGTTTACACTCACTGAACAAATCTCTGGAATTACCAGAAAAAGAAAATAAAGTATGTGATGAAGATGAAGACGTAATAGACTTTGATAAACTCTATGAATGTCCCTCGACGTCATCTGGATCTTGTCTTCAAGGCTTAGTGATAGACGAGTTGGAGGAGTACCTGAGAAAACCAAGAACTGCCAGCTCGGAAGACATTTTAGATTGGTGGAGGACGCATGAGACAGAGTATCCGATTTTATCGAAAATGGCCCGTGATTTTCTCTCAATACCTGCAACTTCAGTACCTGCTGAGAGGTTATTTTCTAAAGCATCATTAGTAATTAGAAAACATAGAAATAGGTTAAGTGATGAGTCAGCCAGATGGTTACTTTGTATTAATTCTTGGTCAAAAGAATTGATATAAAGTATCATAACCTAATGATAAAGCTGTTGATTTGTGTTGTATTTTATTTTTTATTCAAATAAATGATAAATCGTAAAACTTTTATTAAATTTCTTATAAGTTGAGGGTTCAATCTCTTTCTAGACAGATAAGTATTGTTCTTTAAAATACAGTCGTTATTGTAAATAATTTGTTTTTTTCCATGTTTTAGCAAATGTAAGCTTATAAATCATAAATGTTTATTAAGAAACAGTTACTTCCATGGAAAACGACATATAGGTCAGTTTATTTTTCGAATTTCTTATCAAATCTTCAGTTATTTATTAATCTGCTTGATCTTTACTATGGCTATGTTAATTCAAGCTCACATTGTTCCAATTCTAATACGTTTTTCTAAGATTTAAAGCAAACTTTAATAAATAGTAATAGACTAATAGGTAATTGCAAGACTTGCAAGACTCTTGCTGCAAGACCAAGACCAAGACTGGGAGCGCAAGACCAAGACCAAGACCAAGACCAGGTGTATTGGCGCAAGACCAAGACCAAGACTGGCTAAGTCTCGTCTTGTTCTTGCATTTGGGCAACACTAGCACACTTATGGCAGGAAGGGAGAGAGGGGAGGTGATGCTGCGCTCACTCCTCTCCGAGTCCCTCATTGGCGTCTTGATAGTCGCAACAGTCGGACGAATAATTTGAATCCACCCCAAAGGTAAGCAATTACTTCTTTTTCTATAAATTTTTATTCAACAAATTTATCGACAACTAAGAACTAAAAGCAGAAATTCAAATATAATTACAAAACATAATATAATTTACATGTGAAATTATTTTTATTTGATCCTTAATTATTAATAATTAATAGATTAATATAGTCAAGTAATGTTTTACTATTTTAAACTATTAAGTATGAAATAAAATCCAATATATATATATACACACACTTTAATTTAATCACTTAATCACTTAATATACATATACACATTTAATGTTTTTAATTTTTTATTGAAACTTTTAAATAGAACGGTGTTCACGTTCCTTGACACCAAAACCGAATGCCCGCTGCTTGGCCATGCTCGCTCCAAGGAAACCTCCCCACTTACGATGTGCAACCGTTACAAAACAATTCTACCCCTTCCATAGCGTGCATGGCCAATCAACGATTCCGAACTCAACTACACTACTTTTAGAAATACTTTAACAATATGATTTTATACAGTCATTAATTACATATTGAAATTAATTATCATTTTAATTTTATATTTAAGTTCCGTAAATTACAATAATAATAAGATCCTTTTATTTATTTTTTTAGTATATTTGTTACAAAAATCACAATTACGGCAAAGTATAATAAAAATTATATATAAAAATTTGAGAATCACAACACTCGGCCGTCCTGTTGCGGGCTCACTCCGAGAGCACGCTAATCACAACACTGAGTAGAACGATTATACATGTTTTATTTAAATCAATACATATTTTATTATAATACTTTTACAGAGTTATTTCAATCACTTGGTACTTAATAGACGTAGGTATATCTATAAACATTTTATTTATCTTCAATTTACTTAACATAATTTTATTTAATCACTTTTTTATCATTAGTACTATCTATTATCTATATCTATTATGTATCTACAACTATGATTTACAAATGTGGTAATGTCTACAATCCATCTTTAAGAGTCATTTTCAGACGAAGACGATTCGGAACCAGAGGATTCATCCAGCTCTAATGCCTGAATATGAATCCAGGGCCGCATTCGGTCCGCAGCTATAACACTTTCATAACGCTTCGTGTTTAAACCTGGCACATTTGTAATATTATCAGTAGGGTTATTTAATCTAATACCGAACATTAGTTCCGAAGCTGTCTTTTTAGTTGTACTATCAATGGTATTATTAATTCCCCATTGAATTTTGCCTAGCTATTGGTCCCATTTGCGTTCATCTTTTGCAGAGTTTTGGGCTGACAATGACCTAAGGATAGTTTGGTTGAATCGTTCGGCTTGACCATTGGCTCTTGGACAGGCAACCGCATTTAAAACGTGTTTTATTCCATTATCGGAACAAAACTCCTTAAAAAGATTAGAAGTGAACGCACTTCCTCGATCAGATATAATTCTAACAGGTATTCCGAAATCGTTAAACAAATTTTGTAATACTTTGTTAACGTTTTTAGTTTTTGTATCTTTAACAGGTCTAGCAAATAAATATTTGGTGAACGCGTCAACGATAGTCAAAATATACATATTTCCGGATTTACTTTTAACGAATGGACCTAAGTGGTCAAGATGTAAAGTATGAAATGGCTTTTCAACTTTTTCGATTGGGTATAATAGGCCTTTGCGCATTCTGGCTGCACTGTCCTTATTATAAGCACAATCTATGCAGGCAGCCACGTATTTTTTTACAAATCGCCGTAATTTTGGGAAATAATATTGACTCTGGATGCGGTCTAATGTCTTAGCTACCCCAAAATGACCAATATCATCATGATTGGCCCTACAAATTTGCCATCGTGCATTTTTAGGTACGACTAAGCGTAGACCATCACCGACTTTCCTATACAATGTATGGTTCTTAACAATATAATTTGCCTTTATATCTTTTAAATCGTTATCAGTACCAGGTTTTAACATTTTTACGATCCTGTTAAGCTCTGGATCAGCATTTTGAAAAGTGACAATCCAATTTTCAGTAGAAATATTTAATACGTTTATAGAATCTGTTTAATTTTGCCTAAAGGGGGGATTCCTACTGAGTGCATCTACATGACTCATTCGACAACCCGGACGATATTCTATGTCAAAATCAAATTCACTTATCTGCAACCACCAACGTGCTATGCGAGGAATTAAATCTCTTTTGGTCAGAGTAGTTCTAAGTGCATTGCAGTCAGTATAAATCGAAAACTTTAATCCTAAAAGATAAGGTCTAAACTTTTTTAGAGAACAAACTACAGCCAGCGTCTCCAACTCGTAGGAGTGTAAGTACTTTTCTTCTGGTGTAGTTTGCCTACTAAAATAGGCTACCGGTTTTAGTACCCTGGGATTAATTTGCCACTGCATTAGAATCCCTCCTAGACCTAGCGAACTAGCGTCAGTATGGAGTTCTGTATCTAATTTGGGGTCAAAAAGTGCTAAGATTGGTCGGTCTATGAGTCGAGATTTTAAGAGCAAGAACGCTTTGTTCTGTTCGCTGGACCATTCCCACAAAGAGTCCTTTTTAAGAAGCTTCGTAAGCGGTCTAGCTATTTCACCGAAACCTTTCACAAATTTCCGAAAGTAGCTTGCCAAACCTAGAAATTGTCGAACTTCGTGAATATTGGTTGGAACGGGAAAATCTCTAACTGCCGTGATCTTATGCTCACTAGGCTTAATACCTTCATTACTCACTTCATATCCTAAATATTCTATTGTTTTGTCAAAAAATCTACATTTAGACAATTTTAAAGTCAAGCCAGAGTCTTTTAGTAATTTTAGAACATCTTCCAATTTTTTAAAACCTTCATCAATTGATGAGGATGGAATAAGAAGGTCATCCATATATGCCAATACTGATCCAAATCTACGGGAACCTAACAGTTTATTGACCATCTTTTGGAATACTGCTGGAGCATTTGCCAGCCCGAACGGCATCCTTTTAAATTCGTAATGGCCGTCCGGGGTGACAAATGCAGTAAGGTGACGACTACCTTCTTCCATAGGGATCTGATAGTACCCGGAAGCCAAATCTAAAATAATGAAGAACTTATTCCCGCTTAAATTTGAAATTTGGTCTTCTATAATGGGTAAAGGGTATTTATCTTTAATAGTTTTATTATTCAATGCCCGATAGTCAATGCATAATCTAGGCTCCCCGTTCTTTTTTTTAACAATCAATATGGGGCTGGCGTAATTAGACTGAGATTCTTGCACGATATCATTTTCCAATAAATCATCAACTATATCCCTCACCTTTTGCCGCTCACTAAAGGATAGTCTATAGGGACGATACACAACGGGGTTTTTGTCATGCAATTCAATACTCATCTCTATATTTTTAGCACAACCTAGCTCAGTAAGATTTTGAGCAAAACAAACTCTGTATTTTTGTAGAAGATTACTAAGCCTTTCAATCGTATCTTCGTCGACATCTGGTCCAACTTTAATTTCAGATTTACTTAGTGGAATTAGGTTTCTACTATGAGCATTTGAATCAATTAAATAAGTTTTGTTTTCGGTAACTGGACTAGCCCTAGCAATCAATGTGTCAGCTTTAAATTGTAATGGGTCAGAAGTTAATGAAGATACAAATAGTAACACTTTATTTTTCTGAACATTGTAACAACCTGGATATAAGTGGTACTCTTGATTCGGGCTTAGTCTAATGCTTCCATCAACATAAATGTTACCTGAAAAATTTTCCTTGCAATAATTTTCTACAAATCCTTCATTTGTTATAGAGACATCTTTCGTTACAAATAAACACATGGAATTTTCTTTATCTAGGTCTAATAAAGGCGTATGATAAAATAATAAATTGTCTTTATTTTTGAAGACTGTAACAGAGGCTATCTCAGTGAGGTTTTGGCCTATTAATAATGAAGCTGGTAAAAATAAATCATCAACGGCAAAGATAGTTATTTCCGCCTCTACTTCGTCTAGTTTGACCCGAACAGTAGACTGAAATTTAGGCCTTACGGCAGAGTTACCGAATCCTCTTATAATTGGAGTGCAGTGACTACATTTATTTAAGCCTAACGCTTTTGCAGTCGAAAGTTTAATAAGGCTGCAATCACTACCAAAGTCAATATATGCGTCTAGTTCGTTGTCGTCAATATATATTTTCTTGAAAAATTTTCTATTGGTATCAAACTTGGGACTAGAAGGTTCAACGAAAGAGCTACTTGGCAATTTATTAGATTGAACTGGTATAGATAAATTTATTTTAAGTACCTTTTTGTCGTCAGTCTGTTCTGTACGATCAACTGTATAAAGTGGATCGCGTTTACAGTCTTCAAAATTATGACCAACTCTATTACATTTAACACACCTAATTAATGGTTTAGTACATTTAGTGTAAGAATGACCACGTTCCTTACAGTTGAAACATAACAAATTATCTCCCTTTTGCCTATCTGACGTAAATCTATTCTGATTAAATGAAACTCTCATATCACGTTTTCTAGAAAAATTGTTTGGAACGATGTTATTCCTGGGGACATCTTTAGTTAAATTATATTGGTGAGAGGCTAGATAACTCAACAAATCCTCCGGTTCTTTACATTTTAATGCTTGTGCTCCGTTACGTACTGAACTATTTGAAATACCATAAATAATACAATCAACAGCCTTCTGACCTTCTATTTCACATCTTGTTACTAACGAAAGCTTATCATAAAAATAATCCCTAAGAGTCTCATCAGTACGAGATTTACGATTAAGCATTTCCTCTAATAATTTACCAAAATTTTCCTCACTGGGAAAAGTCTTCTTTAATTTACATTGCCACTCCTCCCATGAAAAATTTAAAGTTGGCAAGGACTCGTACCACCTTTTTGCTAACACCCCTGAAGCTTCTGGAGGGCGTAGTGGATTATGTGTTTTTCCTCCCATTTGTAAATAGATGCGCACTCGTTAACTTTTCGCAACCATCTATTAACATCTTGTGATCTATTGTTGGGGTCGAATTCGGGTACAACATTATTAGTATGCATGCTCTTACCTGGACCATCCTGTAACGTCGTGATGATCTTCATCAGGTCGTCAGCAGTCAAACTCTTGGTCCTTCTTGCTCGTTTCCGCTTAGAAGATGCTTCATCTTCGCTCTCGCTCGTAGAGTCTCTCCTACGGCGACGTTTTTCAGGAGTGTAGCTATCATTTGGCCCAGCTGAAAAAGAGCCGAGTTACTATCTAACGACCATCTAATATATCGGTCATGGATATCACTTTTCTAAATTACTCTTCTGAACAATAGCAATTATTGTACAAGTCAAAAAAATATAACCAGGTAAATCATAATAATTCATAATTCATTTAGGATACTATTACCTCGTAAATCTTAAACAGTAACATCTCAAGCACACTTGACAAGGCTTGGCTTTATCACCAAGCACACATGACATGGCTTTATCACCTCAAGCACACATGGCTTGGCTTTGCCACCTCAAGCACACATGGCTTGGCTTTAACACCTCAAGCACACATGGCTTGGCTTTAACACCTCAAGCACACATTGCTTGGCTTAATTGAAACTCAGTATCATAAATACTATATATTTGTTTACTGACTATAAGCCATTGGGTAAATACAAGGCATAATAAAATATAATACTTATATACTTAACATATTGTTTACACAGGAATAAATGTACTGTGTACCCTCATTAAAATTTATTTTACCTACATCTTTACAACAGAATTATTGAGGTTTACCCCAACTGAATTCCATTGCATATGCATTACTACAGTACCATTACTGGAGAGTAACCCCAGCCGAATGCCACCGTATCAATTATAGATTCCTTGCAATAGAATTATTGGGCAGTGCCCCAACCGAATTCCATTGCACATGCATCACTACGGTAGTACTACTGGAGAGTAACCCCAGCCAAATACTATCGTATAGGCACATACTTAATGTGATTACCATATATTCTTTACAATAGAATTATTAGGCAGTACCCTAATCGAATTCTATTGCTTAAGCATCACCACGATATTATTACTGGAGAGTAACCCCAGCCAAATAATATCATATAGACGTGAACTTTATGTTGCAACAATATATTCTTTACAATAGAATTATTGGGCAGTGCCCCAATCGAATTCTATTGCCTATGCACCACAACGTCAGTACTACCGGAGAGTAACCCCAGATAAATACCATCGCATAGGCGCTTTACCAATTGACGGAGTTTATAAATGCATGATAATTACTATTGGAACATAATAAAAATGGCTTATAGTCAATAACACTTTTAAATATTGAAAAAAAAGGAAGGAAAAAAAATACTTACAGTTTCGTCTTGGCATGGCGTGAGCTTTATGGACACTTCTGAGTTGAAATAAAATCCAATATATATATATATATATATATACACACACTTTAATTTAATCACTTAATCACTTAATATACATATACACATTTAATGTTTTTAATTTTTTATTGAAACTTGTAAATAGAACGGTGTTCACGTTCCTTGACACCAAAACCGAATGCCCGCTGCTTGGCCATGCTCGCTCCAAGGAAACCTCCCCACTTACGATGTGCAACCGTTACAAAACAATTCTACCCCTTCCATAGCGTGCATGGCCAATCAACGATTCCGAACTCAATTACACTACTTTTAGAAATACTTTAACAATATGATTTTATACAGTCATTAATTACATATTGAAATTAATTATCATTTTAATTTTATATTTAAGTTCCGTAAATTACAATAATAATAAGATCCTTTTATTTATTTTTTTAGTATATTTGTTACAAAAATCACAATTACGGCAAAGTATAATAAAAATTATATATAAAAATTTGAGAATCACAACAAGTATGACCAGTATTACCGATGTTATAGTTCGTGAATTTTAACTTTATTTAATTTTCAGATGAGTGACAATTATCGTTTTAGAACGCATTCGTCGTCCAGTTCGGATTCTGATGCGCCAGCACCAGCTGAAACTGAACCTGTACCGGGCACGTCGCAGGCCACGTCAAAAAGAAAACTCCCGCCGGGCAGTCCGCAGCCGACGGTGAGAAAACGGCGTAAAACGGAGGAGGCCATTCAAAAATTGGCTGAACAAGTAAGTGGATTACAAAATTTTATTGCGAGTAACTTTGCTCCAATACAATCACCAGTACACAATTATAACCATAATGATGACGATTACGAAATTAGTTCAAATATTAGTAGAGAACTTTATAACAATATTAGATGAGTGTTAGCGCCCGGTAACATCACGTGACAGATATCTCCCCACTACAGGTAAACCCCTCTTGGCAGTAGTAGTGTCGGGGTGAGTATGAGTGTAACGCTCTCTTCTCCTTGGGTTCGCCGAGCGGTGCAGATGTGTATTGTGCTCTAGTGATTTAACATGGCCTTTATTAGTATTTGATATTGATATGATATTGCTGTTGATAATTTTAATATGTGTTCAAATGTAACTGTAGTTTAACATAGGTAGGCACGGACGAGGGATTGGTACGCTTCAGGCTGGATCCCAGTGATAGGAGCGGGGTTGGTGCTCCTATCTTTACCGTGATTAGTGCCAAAGCTTAGACACGAATGGGTAATTCGGTCCATAGCTGATATCAGAAGTGGGATGATGAAAGAATATTTCTTAATATCAGTGACGTGCACAGACATTTTCCTTAGGGTAGGCAACCTACCTAGACCAGAACTATTTCTATTTTAATCTATACTTATAATTTAGGTATTTGAGTTACAACTAAAACAGTAACGAGCAAGAAGATAGTAAAATTAAAATATATGAATCATGTACCCTACTTAGGCCCTGAAATTTTTTAAAAGAAAGCATAGCAAACATATTAATTTGAAAATAATCAATACATATAATAAGACACTAAAATGCGAGTGTCTGTACATTTAATATTTAAAAAAAAACTGATTGAGTGCGATTAAAAAAGAGTAACAGAAACCAAAAAGACAGTTTTTGGAATTTTTGTCTGTCTGTATGTATGTATGTCTGTCTGGTACGATATAACTTCGAAAATACTCAACGGATTTAAACGCGGTTTTTACAGTTGGATTACATATAATTAGGAGCGTTGTCAAAACTTTGTTTTGTCAAAATCGGTTAAGGGAAAAAGAAGTTATGGTCGATTGAAAATTTACTTCAAACACTGCTTTAAAACTTTTAATGCGTTAATTTGCGTACCTATAAACAAAACTCATTTGAAATTTCGGCAGTAGCAATCAAAGCATGTTGGCCTATCGGTAGAGGTCGCGGATCATTTTTTTAAGTAGAGGGTTCGAATCCTGCTAGACATCACTTCTTTTGTTTTTACCCTTTTTTTGTTTTGTGTAAATTTTTTAGAAGTCTATTTTTTTAAATATTTTAGTAAAGAAATGTTTCTAGAAAGTAGCTGGATCGAATCCTGCCACAAACAATAATTTTCTGTTTTCGTTTTTTATTTGTTTTCTAGAATTATTTCCTTACTTAGAGAAAGCTTGTATTAAATAATGTTGTTGTTAGCTTACCCTTCACTTCAACTAAATCCGATCAATCCCGATAACGTCCATTTATTATTATTGCCATTTTTTCGTCAAATGCGAGATTACTTAGCGCGTCATTTTATAGTTTTTGTAAACAAACACTCGTTTTACAACAATCACATAAAAATTTTACAATTTTAAACTACAACTGAGTAAATTTGTTAAAAGTAAAAGTGCTATTTTTTCACCTCATTGTAAACAATGCACATTGAAATTATCAATTAAATAAACATTCAAAACAAACAAATGCATGCAAGCAAAGCAAACATATTGTTGATTTGATTTCGATACGGAAATAAAAATATAACCCTACGAAATTTGGGAATATCATCTTGTTTATATAAAGTCTTCAAGTCTATGCGTTTTTAAATTTGCAGCATTACTCGTTTAATATCCAATAGACACAGTTATCATGTTGCTGCAATCGATCGTAATCACTAATCAGATTTAAGTATGTGTGACGCGTTATTCTAATTGGCCGTAACAAAAGTGAGAGCGAGATGAAATGTCATCACATAGCATTTTGTTTCATCTATAGTGGAGGTCTGAAATTTACTCACACAGGCGTGATTTAGCGCATATGTGTCTGTTCATGTAAGTTTTTTACTTGCACTACTACACGAGCAAAAGCACATCTATACATAGTGATTTCTTAGTGGGAGTAGTAAACTTTAGACGTTTTAGTAAAAAGCTGGCCTGGCCTAGCTAGCAGCGCGTATGGGGCGGCGGCGGCGCGCCGCGTGTTCCCGCGAATTCATAGATGGCGTTGTTAAGATAATTCAATATCTTGTGTGAAAAAATATTTATTATTTATATGTATTGATTATATATATTTTTTTTATTATTTATTACAAAAGTACAGGGTAGGCAACGTCTAAACGTCTTTATGATATGCACGTCACTGGGTGAGGGTTCGATCAGTTAAAAACCAGAAGTGACTGAAACGGAAAAGTCATAATGGTCTCAGAACACTGATAAACAACCCAAGATACTATGCATTATCGAGATGGCGAGATCATTATAGAAAAAGCATAAATGGTGATTTGTATTCAATCAATGTATTATTGTTTCATGGTTCGAGCTCGACGGTCGGGGACGACCGGATTTTTCAGGACGGCCGAGTGTTAGCGCCCGGTAACATCACGTGACAGATATCTCCCTACTACAGGTAAACCCCTCTTGGCAGTAGTAGTGTCGGGGTGAGTATGAGTGTAACGCTCTCTTCTCCTTGGGTTCGCCGAGCGGTGCAGATGTGTATTGTGCTCTAGTGATTTAACATGGCCTTTATTAGTATTTGATATTGATATGATATTGCTGTTGATAATTTTAATATGTGTTCAAATGTAACTGTAGTTTAACATAGGTAGGCACGGACGAGGGATTGGTACGCTTCAGGCTGGATCCCAGTGATAGGAGCGGGGTTGGTGCTCCTATCTTTACCGTGATTAGTGCCAAAGCTTAGACACGAATGGTAATTCGGTCCATAGCTGATATGAGCCTTTCAATAATCTCACACTACCCTTAAAAACAGTGTTAAAAGAGCCTGCTATTCCAAAACCCTTTTGAATCATGTAGATCTAATTAATAAATTACAACACTAATAATGTACGTTATGCGGAGGTGCAGAAAAACTATTGTTCAAAACCCGGCTTTACATATTTAGAATCAAATGATGAGTTTAAACCTTACGACAAAATCAACTCTTTAGCGCTTATAGAACGTGGTTTCGCTACAATAACGCTTGCTTTAATTAAACAAAACAAAGCCGCTCAAAATAGTTTTATTGCCTTAGCAGAGTGGGCTAAAACATCTCCATCTATTTCGGCAGATTCATTACAAACGAAAATTAACGAAATTTTAGTTGAAGGTAATTTTCAAAAAATATCAAATGACCTCCTACAATTAGCATGTGACCATAGAGCCGAATTAATTCAACAACGCCGTGACCACTTATTACGCTCTGTAAAAGATACTTATTTAAAATGGAGTTTAAATAAAATCCCACCTTCTTGTGAACACTTGTTCAATAAAGAATTAATATCATCTGCTATCGAAAAAAATGGAGGTACTTCAAAAATATTTTGGCCGCCCAGAGCGCCTAAAAATAAAGCTGCTGCGCAAGCACAGCCTCAGCAGACGCAGGCCCTGCCAAGTCATGCTCAAAGATACCAATATTAAAATGTCTAATGGCCGTTTCTCGTATCACTCTGGTTACTGTTATCAACAAGAGACCATGTCTAGTAACAATATTAATAATACGTACAGGTCGCCCTTTAACACTAAACTTTATAATCATAACTTTCAATTTCAAGGGCGTGGCTATCCACGCCCATCACAAACAAGACCACAAAAGTCTAATGGAAAAAAGCAACACACTACAGGTCAACACCAGGCACATACAACTCGACAGTCCCACGCCCGCTCTCAGGCAGGACGCATAAGTTGACTCGAACACCCTTTCTACAAATTTTCAAGCTGGCCAGTTAAAAATATTTGTCAACCGCTAGAAAAAGCTTCAAGCTCCAGCCGTATTATTAAAACTAATAGACAATTTTTACATTCCGTTTTCCGAGAAACCTCTGGCAACTCCAAATTTAAAAACAAACCATTATCAAACTCCAAAGTCAAAGGAAATGGATACAGTAATATCCAATTAGTAGAAATGAAAGTGCTGGAACCAGCCAATATGGGAAGGAGTTTTGTATCTCCCAATATTTTTTACTCCAAAAAGCGACAGCAATGTACGTCCAATATTCAATCTAAAGAATTTGAACCAATTCATAACGATTCAGACATTTCGATTAATCAACGTTCACAAAGTCAACAATTTCGTTCAACCGAAGGATTGGCTTGTAAAAATCGATCTTTCAAATGCTTACTTCCATTTATCAGTAGGTCCCAGCCACAGAAGGTTTCTCAGGGTAATTTACAATCAAAAACTGTATCAAATCACGTGTCTGCCATTCGGCCTAGCTTGTGCACCCAAAATTTTCGCATCACTAACCAATTGGGTAGCCCAGATCCTAAGGAAACGGGGCATTCGAATAACCGTTTACCTGGACGATTTTCTTGTAGCACATCAAAATCCATGTGTTTTACAAGTACAAATAAACGAAGTAGTCCAGACATTAGAGTATCTCGGTTGGTTAATAAATTACAAGAAGTCAATTCTTGTTCCTCAAAAGTCAATAGAGTACTTAGGAATAGTTTGGGACCCACATCAAAACCTAAAATACCTACCCCCAACAAAACGTTCACAATTACTAACAAAAATTTTGAATTTAATCAAAAACAAAAAAGCGTCATTGAAACGAATTCAAAGTATAGTGGGATGTCTAAATTTCGCCAGTTTTACTGTCCCAAGAGGACGTTTACATCACCGCAATTTGTTAAAACATTGTCAGTACCTATTATCCCTAAATCAACAACATCAATACGTGATCTCAGACCTGGCATTAAGAGAACTAGAATGGTGGAAAAATCAAGTTTACTCAACATCACCAATTCATTACCCACTAGTAACAAATTATTTAGTAACAGATGCATCCAGGATAGGTTGGGGAGCCCAACTCAACAATGTGAAACTGGCCGGCCTATGGACAAATCAAGAAATAAAACTTCATTCCAATCAAAAAGAATTGAAGGGCACAGGAAAAAAAGGAGCTCATTGACACTTTTTCCTTTTTTAAACTAAATATACCATTCACTTCGTTTTTCTATGGCCAATCAGAGCACGTTATTTAAAACAAGATAAAAGGAGCTGATTATGCGTAAACATCATTTTAGTAAATCCTACTTTAGAATAAATCACGCTCATTGCATTTCAAACCAAGTAAAAATGAGCCCGTTGTCATTAGAACCACGCTAAAACGGGCTGATCGCAGCGGTTGTAACAAGGAACGCGCTCATAGTCGGCCATCTTACTTTTTTTGTCATATAAGTGACAGCTGTCAGATAAGCGTCCCTACAGAAATTTTACGACGCGTGTATAGTTCAATATAGTTTTTCTCAAAATGGACAATAATAGTAGTGATTGTAATGAAAATGATGTTTATAAGACTACAAAAAAGAGGAAGTCACACGGTCGGATGTCTGAAGTGTTAAAAAAGCTTAAATTATCGAGTCATGAACCCGGTCCAGACTGTAGTTGCAGATTGGGATGTTTCGATAAGGTTCCTAAGGAAACAAGAAGCCAAATTCTCCAGAATTTTAATTTACTACCATCACACGATGCCCAAAATAGTTATTTAAGTGGATTAATCTCCGTTCTCCCAGTTAATAGGCGTTCCAAGAAAGAAGGAGTATCACATTACGATGCTGTATACAAGTACAGAGTACTTGCTATGATTGAATCGGAAATAAAAGAAATGATTATATGCAAAAAGACTTTTATGTCGATACACGGAATAGGGAGAAAAAAATTGAATATTTAGTTGCAAGTTTGGAGAAAACTGGATGTGCTGCAATTGATAAGAGAGGAAAACATAATAGTCATGTGAAACTCAACGATGAAGTCAAAAGTTTAATTAGGGGACATATTAATTCATTTAAGGGTACGTAGATAAAAGGTTTTTGTTGTAGAACTTAAGTATGTGATAATTTTTTCCATTTAATTTTATAAATCATGAATGATGAACATTTTTTTTATGTTTTGTTTTAGGTCGTTTCAGTCACTACAGTCTACATGATTCAAATAAAAAATACTTACCTGAAGACTTACATGTAACGAAAATGCATGCCATGTTCCTTCAAGATAATCGAGGAGTATCTGTATCTTATGAAAGTTACAGAAATATATTTTGTACTGATTTTAACATTGCCTTTGGCTATCCTCGTACAGATACATGCAGCATTTGCGATGAATACATTGCAAAAACAAACCATTGGAGGCTAAGAAGAAGACATGCACTGATATAAATGCCAAGTCCACATTGGATCGAGAAATTTTGAATATTTTTAATCAAAATAAATTACATAAGCTACAAGCAAGTACTTTTTACTACAGAAAACGGATGGCTAGGTTGAAAAGTAGAGAAGCGGGTAGCTCAATGGAGGCAATATGTTTTGACTATGGTAAAAATCTTTGTGCTCCTAACATACAAACAAATGATACATATTATAAACGACAGCTATCCATGTATGCTTTCAATGTGCATGTATTATCTTCATCACAAAGCTTCTTTTATCTGTATCCAGAAACGGAAGGTAAAAAAGGAAGCGATGATGTATGCTCACTTGTCCATCACTTCATCTATAACTACATGAAGCCTACTACAACTCACCTTAAAATATTTTGTGATTCTTGCGGAGGGCAAAATAAAAACTTTACCATGTTTCGTTTTTTGCATAACTTGGTACATAATGAGAAAAAGTTAGAAAAAATTACTATGACGTTTCCGGTGAGAGGCCACTCGTATATAGAGTGTGACAAAAATATGGGTTTGGTGAAATCCAAGACAAGAGCAGAACTTCCAGCGGAATGGACAGAATTTTTTCAAAATGCCCGCTGTAAGCCGAGTCCATTTGAAGTTATAGAGGTGGACACATCTTATTTCAGATCATGGACTAGCCATTTCGACACAATTTATGCTAAAAAGTCCTCTTTTCCTTCACGCCCGATAAAAGTTCTCAAAATTGACAAGTTGAGTAACAAAATAGGTTTTCGCTCTACTTATAATGGGCCCTGGGAGTATGCTTGCCTCAGTGGAAGAAAGAAGAAAACCCGTGAAGTGAACACTGTACAATACAATGAATTTATTTTGCCTGGAAGGTTGTATACAGACAAATTGCCAATTTCTGCTGAAAAATATAGTGACCTACAGGATTTAAAAAAATTTTGTTCCCCTGAAAGTATTGTATATTTCACAAATTTACCCCATAAATAAAGCTTCATGTTAATTAATATGTATTTTATTTCATTAGTGTGTTAACAGGAAAAACAGATAGTAGGATTAGACATAGTTTATGATCACCATTTCAGTTGTAAAATGTAAAAAAGAGCTCATTGTGACAATGAGCACCTTCTTTTCTATTACATTTTGGGAGTTAGGCAATTAAAGATCAAATTATTATTTATTTACCTACCAGATGTCATAAAATAACAATCCAATCTGTTAAATATACACTGTTACTATTTTCTGCACCTACAAAGCAAATTAAAATTATTAAGGTGTAAGTGTAGTTGAAATTCCATTGTTTAATTTCTTAATTACTCAAAACAATGAAAATGTTAATGAGCTCCTTCTTTTCATGTGCCCTTCAATTGTAAGCTATTTATTACGTACTCAAAGGTCAAGGTCATTACCTAGCAAGTTCAAATCTAATGATACAGAGCGACAACAAAACAATTGTTTCCTATTTGAAAAAAGAGGGGGGACAAAATCTGCACTACTTATGCAAATAACTTACAAAATTTTCAAAATTTTAGAAATATACAATATCCATATTGTTTGCAATTACATACCAGGCCGATACAACCCAGAAGCCGATCATCTCTCTCGGCTTACTATGACACCGGAATGGCACTTGACGTTAGAAATAACAGAGATCATTTTCAACAAATGGGGAATACCGCAAATAGACCTCTTTGCGTCAGCAACCGCTCACGTAGTCCCAGCATATGTGACCTTAGACTTGAACGATCAGACAGCAGTTTTTCACGATGCTTTCAGCCAAATCTGGAAGTATCCCCTCGCGTGGGTATTTCCCCCACCGTTCTTAATACCGAGAGTTCTGCAACATTTGAACTCGGCAAAAGGAATTTACCTCATAGTAGTTCCCCGGTGGACAAAAGTATTTTGGAGACCCGACCTCAAAAGCAGGTCATTCGATTGTGAATGGGGGCACAATATACAGACCAGACAGAGTACTGATCGATATGTCAACACACAGCCCTCCTCCCAAAGCCTCGGAAATGATTTTAGAAGTATGGCGTTGTGTGGGTGGTCAGACAGTTTGTTAGGATGGTCACAGTAACAAATAGAACAGCTGTTCAAATGTTGGCGTCCATCGTCCCGTAACACATACCAGATAGCTTGAAAGAAGTGGCACGACTGGGCAACACAAAATTGTGTTAATTTAAAAAATCCAAGTGGGTCCGACTTTGCAAAATTTTTTATTGATTTACATTTAAAGCAGAATTTAGCATACAAAACGATTCTCGTTTACAAGTCCGCAGTTTCGTCATTGTGTGATCCTAACAATGAAAATAGATTAAGTTCGCATTTTTAAGTTAAACAAGCGCTTCGCTCACTAAGTAATGCACAAATTCCAACAAGTATGAAAAATGCACCTATATGGGATACGGATATTTTAGTCACATGGCTAAGAAATAACAAACCTAATCCCAATAGTTTATATGAGTGTTCGACAAGGGCAGCCACATTGCTTTTATTGTGTTCCGGTAGACGTGTTCACGACCTTACACTTTTGATGGTTAATGATGAAAATTGTATTATTACGGATGATTACATAGTTTTTTGGCCTATTTTTGGTTCTAAAACCGATAATTTAAATCATCGTCAGTCAGGCTGGCGATTAATTAAAAATAAGGAAAATAAAAATATTGACCCATTATTTTGGATTAAACAAGTGATAAAATTATCTGAAACGAGACGACAAAAGTGTAAGGTGAATAATCTTTTCATTACTACTTGTGGAAACCCAAAACCGGCATCACGTACTGTTATAGGTAGCTGGATTAAGAAATCTTTAGAAAAAGCCGGTATCGATGCTAGTCCGGGCAGTATACGACCAGCGGTAGCTTCAAAAAATTGGATACAAAATTACAAAACTACCCATTAGATGACATTTTAAGTCGCGGTAATTGGCGTAGTGAAAATACGTTCCTAAAATTAATTACATTCCTAATTGCAGAGAAATAAGAACTGCAGGTACTTTGTCTCAATCAATTTCTTATCTTTTTTCTCCTTTTTCGTAGTGCGAAGTATATAATAGACATAGAATAATTAATATTAGTTGGTAGCTTATGGTGACTAAATACATAAAAGATAAATGATGATTTTTGTGGGAAACATTTATATAATCTGTATTATTTACTATTGTTTATGTATAGAAATAATTTGTAAATAGATACCTACTATTTGTTATTGTTTTTATTCCCGTTAATTGTATGCAAATTATAACAGAAAATCGTTTTCGTTTCCGCAAGTTAAGTTTGTCATTTAACTATCAGTAAGGTGAAGAAATATTTATTACAGATAAATTTCTATTAAAAAAGTCATATTATTAGTGTATTACTTATAACATTTTATGTCATTCAAGTATGGAAAAGGATAGGGAGATTATAATTGTGAATTAAAAAAGTTAAAAAAGTTATTAGTAATTTAGTAGTAATTTAAATGACTTTATTGTCAAAATATTTAATGTGTAATTTATGTTGATTAAAAAGTATGGCGATTTACTCATATTTACTACAAATTATGTTACAGTAATGATGCAAAATTAGTTTGTGCTTGATGTTGCTATTAAATATGGATATATACTTATAACTTTGTTTTTGTATTTTATGTACCTACCTATGACCTGTACACTTTATCGATATTAAATGGGAGAAACGTTTATTTATTATTCTGTCAATCACTTTTCTATTTATACACATTCAGTTGCCACACACACTTAAGAGTACATACATTTCACTACATAATATCTAGAGTTAAATCACATTGGCGTCGGCCGCACACACCAGGCGAAAACAAACAGGTCTCATAGTAAAGGCTTCAAATAACGGTTCAAATGCTTAATATCAGCGTTTTAACATGCAATAAAACTTTATTAAGCTGTAACCTTTTGAAATTTGAAGCCTTATTTTCAATTTTGCCTGGTGAATTTGAAACCGCAATGAGGGACTCAGAGAGGAGCGAGCGCAGCATCGCCTCCCCTCTCACCCCTCCTGCCATGAGTGTGCGGACTTGACGTCATATTGTCGATAAAGTATCCGACTCGTTGAGGAAATCAAGTACGTGTCTCTCATAGTAAAGACTTCAAATAAGGGTACAGCTTAATAAGCGTTTTATTACAAGTTAAAACGCTGATATAAAATCAGCAACCTGGTTTTTATTGATATAATTTACAAATATAACTTTATATAATAATCTATATATTATTTATTTTCCATAAGTAATGTAACAGGACACAAATCATATTTGAAGGCCGTTGGCAATAAAAAAAATATATGTCGTATCCGGTCATGAATACGGACGCTAAACGAAAGGTCTTGATCAATCTGAAAGCAACTAAACTATAGTGGCGACACTATGCGGTTGGCAACATCGAATGACATTGTCAAATGTCAATGTCACAGTAGTAGCGGTTGAGTATCGAAACGAAGGCTCACTCTGAATACGGCGTCGGGCGAGCGCACTCGGGTCGGAATACGTATCGTGATTAATTGAGCGGATCATAGATCGAAAAGATAATAGTTTACGTAATTTGGTTTAAGCGTCAACCCGTGCACGTGGTTATGTGATTATTGCGAGAGTTAGCTATCCCTTGTTGTCCAATGGGCGAGAAGCCTGGTGTTCAGAAGTCACGTGATAAGGCGCCTAGATGCGCGAGTGTCTGTGTACCCTTGACCCTTGATTTCACCAATTGCTGTTGGTTATCAGTTGTGTTAGCACGGAGGAGGCTCAGGTAGACTATTGTGCTGTGAGTCACTGTGGACGCGGGGCGTGGGCGTCTGCTTTAGCCGTGATTCGGGTTACTGTCCCTCTATCGGGACAATTATGCCCTCGCTTGACCTTTGTAAGATTGTGTAAAGATACTCTGTTAGTTAACTGTCACTCTGCTTTAAAGAGTTGCCCACGAAAGCCACCCTATATCTGATGCTCGGAGCCATCCATCCTGACTTCCACTTGGCCCCCTTATATCCCTCTCTCTCCGACATATATATATATTTTTGTACAAAGGTAATGCAGTTATGTCCTATCTCTTTGCTATGACCAAGTTCGACTTTGGCAACAGTCCATTGACTGTACTGCACCCGTAGCCAAGTGTCAAAGCAATTCTCATGCATTCTTCGCTAATGCATGAAAGCTTGCGTCGCACATATAGAATAGTCGCTGCGAACTCCTGCGGATCGCGAATATTCGCTTTAAGTAACAGGCTATTCGCGGCGAACAGATTCAATCGCTGCGAGTTGAATTTGGCGCGGTTTGAATTGAACATATTCAATTTTACTCCCGGCAAATGCGCACATGCCGCGGTAATTTGCTGTGTGTTACAAGGTGCCCGCTGTGAATAGCCACGACCACAGATTATAGAAGGCCACGACACACGTCTATCTTTGAATTTGCGCACCAATAGACTCGAGAACGCTCGTTTGAAACTCGCTGTTTGTGACAAGTAGTCAGGGAATTGTCACCGCGACTATTATTCGCAGCAAGTATTTCCGGTGTGTGACCGAACTTAAGCAAAGCATAAACAAGAATCGCTTCAAAGCGTTCGACATTGACACTTGTTTAAGGTCGCTGTACCTTAAACTTTGATATGAGTTTTCAAGCAAAAGTTCTTTTCGATTATTGGGCAGTCAAATTCTAGTCGCAGTATCGTTGCGTGAGCATAATACCCTAAAAATTTGAAAAGCACTCTCTGTAGTTTTTGCATATGATAACGATGACATCCTTATCCTATACGGTGTAGACAAAGCCTCGGGCTGTAATGCCGTAGATCACGTTTAGCGTGATCGATAAAGTGATCAGTAAGTTGCAGACCTGATTCAAGGCTCATATACAACACTGTCATCATAATCAGTTTTTTCATTGTGTTATTACTGGTCATAATATTATAATAATTCAAATCTGATAGTATATTATTACGTGTCGATTCTATACGAATTTTACCACGTGATCAATACCAAAAATAACAACCCAAACAATTAGGGACAAATAACGTTCGGTTATACCTTTGATAAGGTTAACAACGTATTTCAATACATAATGATATCCCTTAGGTCACATAGAACCTTATGATCAATTCTTTATTTATGATAAAGATATATACAGTGAGGACACTCAAAGCAAGAGTAATATCATGGTTTAAGAAAATTGAAAGTAAAATATTATAATAGCATTCTATAATCTGTTATAAGACTGTTAGTACCTGGGCGACCGAGCTTCGCTCTTGCGTGAAAAGATGGGTAAAATAAATTTTTCCAGACATGAAATCTAGCTAGATTATCTTTTTGTCTATGCAAGAACTTATATTTTTTTTTAAAGTTGCAAAGAAATCGTATGAGCCTTTTTTCAAATAAATTTGTATATATACATACAAGTTTTGCTCGTTTAATAGTAGTTAGAAGTGCCCCATATTTGAAACAATGATACCAAGGCAAACACGGTTGATGGACCACTCCGACACCACAGTGTGCAGGGTCAACTGAGCTTGTTATCAACACTCATATGAGTTAATACCAGGTGGCATATTATAAAGGTCCGGCGACGGTTCCGCCTGTATACTTGGATGGTTCTCCGATTCAGGTTGTAACAAAATTCAAGTACTTGGGGCACATACTTACTGGGAGTTTAGTGGATGACGCGGACCTAGAGAGGGAGCGCAGGTCTCTTGCTGTAAGATCACAGAGTACTTTGTAATATAATGAAATAGACCTCTCTCGGCAGCAAAAATAAGTAATAGCTCAGTGCTGCCGACTAGATTTCATTTCTGGCAACTTTAAGTTTATATATATATGTATATATGCACGAGGTTACTACGTACGTAATATATTTTCTGTCCGTCTGGGTTAATTGTCTTACTATTAGTAATAAAATAATTTGATTCATAAAAAATACATTTTATTTAGTTCAAAAATAATATACAAAGTAAAAAATTGACAAAAAAATAGTAATAATAGCTTAAAATGATACCCCTCGGTCATTTAAAAAAAAACACAAGTTATCAAAAATCCGTCTTTTGTAATTAAGGTTCTGGATCTGAAGTTAATTTTAAACATATTTTATTATTAAATTATAGTTACCAATTGCAAAACTGTTAAAAGTGGCAGTTTTAAGCAATATTGCAATATATAACTATAGGGAATTATTTTAATGTTTAAAATTAACTTCAGATCCAGAACCTTAATTACATAATAGGGATTTTTGATAACTTGTGTTTTCAGTGAATAATGATTTTTAAATGATGGTGGCGCTAGTGTTCACCGAGGTATCATCTTAAAAATAAACTTTGGCGAGAGGTTCTCAAATGAAAACTTTCATGAATGTTTTATTTTTTTCTTCTAAAACATTTGTTGCGATATTTTTTGGCTTTTACCTGGAATCCATCATTATCATCATCAGGGTCTCTCCTTCCGCCTAAAATGTTATTTATTATTTTACAATTATTAAACATAAAAAACTTATTGTGGACTCAATTAAATAATTAATTACTTTATCTCTATGTACATCACAATTCAAAAAATCGAAATCAACATGAATTAATATAACAGTTTTAATTAAGTCCCCTATACAATCAATGTGTAAATTTTTTTTAATTATATCATTTATTATGTCTTGTATTGCCGAAATACATTTTAGGAGAGACTCTGTTGGACTACAAAGCCACTGGCGTCCTGCATACTCTCTGTATCTTATGTAATCTCTGGGTATATTCTGAATCATGTCTTTATTACATGTTTCACACGATTTGAACACATTTTTTTTTACATTCCTACTAAAATACCCAGAGACATATTCGAGTGGTCCAAGAACGCGAGGATCGCTCTTTACTTTAATATCTAGAATTTGGACATCAGGTATGTCCTCGAGTATGCAGGCTGGCACAGGTTTCTTTTCATCATCATCTAAGGTGATGAAGGATTCCAAGTTTTTACATAAATCTTTTTCACAATTTGCTCCTGGGGCATGGGCGCTGGACATATTATTTATAACTAAAGTGGTAAATGCATTGGCGAATCTGTCTGGTGTTGGATTGGTGTTGCGGCACCCATGGCTCCTTATAGCTCCAAAAAAGTTTTCTATAGGATCTTGGTTAAGGTGCCGCATCCAAACAGAATTAATATTGTAATTTTTTTTTAAATTATTTAAAAGTACAAGAATACCATCCAACGTCCATGCCCAATTATTTAATGTGGGGACATATTCAACCCTTCCTGTGGCCTTATTAACAAATTTCATTTCTGAAAGTTGTTTTTTTGCCTCATTCCAAAAATTTTTGTGGCATGAATTTGGTGTGGCAGGTCCTAATAAGGGTTTTGAATGTTTCCTTTCTTTTTTCATGTAACTGCCATTCACGGAATCAAAAAGATTATCAAAGAATAAAAGAGCGTCTGCAGTTTCCTTGCATTTCTCCTGAATTATATTTTTTTCTGAAACAAAAAGTAATTTTTTTGTTATTCAAAATATCCTTATTTAGTAATTTCTTATGTTTACTGTTATGGTTAGGTGTAAAATAAGTGATAAACGCAATAAAAACCCCACCAAATTTACTTCTTACTTAATCTAAAGGACTTCAGTAAGATTTGACGATCCATGGCATAATGGTTAACATGCCTGCCCGCTGCTCAGGATGTTCTGGGTTCTATCCCCCATAAAGTCAAAATTGGTTTTTGGTTGGCCTAGGTTTTGGATGTTTATATAGATATTAGTATATTATAATTGTGTATTTGTTATAAAATTGACATTGTTAAGTTAGTATTCCATAACACAAATCTCGAACTTTGGGGCTTACTTATTCAGAATGAATAAATAAGTAGAAAAGAAAGTTTAAATATATACTTATTTATTCATGCTGAAGTTAAAAACAGTTTTCACCATGATGTATAAAATTATTACCTGCAAGGTATCCCATATTTGAAGCAACCGTGCGGCTGAAAACTTGCGAAGCGTATTTCACCTTCATTTTATGAATTTTATTGGGTACCACATGGTAATCAGTAAGTTTAGGTATTAACCGTATACCTTTATACCCAGGGTTTGCATTATGCAATTCTTGCAAATGCTCCCACTTTGCTGTACAAGTATTGGGCTTGTTGATTTCTTTATATTCCAAGTTTTTGGTAAGTAGATTATTTCTTATACATTTTAGTAAATGTGGAGGATCGTACAATGGCACAATCTCTTTATCATTTATGATAAAAATATTTTCTTTCGGCTCCTCTCCTTTCCTTAAAAATATTCCCTGTGCCTCTTGCGTTAAAATTTTAATAGCAGCCCTATTATTACTGCCTTGATCGCATACAGTAGCTACTACAGTAAACCCAGCTTCATCAAGTTCTTTCACCACTGTTTTTATTTGGCAAGCTAATTCTGGGCCTTTTGTAGCTGCTTGCGAAAAAGTATATGATAGTACTTGCTTGTAATTACGAGTTAGCCCTCTCATCATAAAAACTTGGGCATGGTCAGAAAATTCTGGCTTAGTATCAGTGCCATCAGTTACAAACCCAACCATTTTACGTTGCCCTTCTTTATATGAAATATTTGCTTGAAGTGACATTTCATCAAATAATAGGATGCACAATTTGTCTTCGGTTTTCATCTTCTTGGATACAACTTTCAATTGTTGGAATGTTTTTTTATTTATGCCTGGAGATACATTTGCTCTGCTTAACAATTTAGTAAATGTCTGGGGAGCAGGTAAAATAAGCAAATTTCTTAAAAAGCGATAGCTTTTAGGGCTTTGCTTCCAAATTGATAATGCTGTAATCTTTTCATCGAAAGTGAAGCGTCGACCTTTGTCCTTTTTTTTTAGTTTCTCTCATCTGCATCATAACTAATCTCTTTCCAGCATTAGGAAGATTTTCCATGACATCCAAAAACGCGGGATTGGAAGTTATTTTCTTTGCTGCTTTCAGGCTTGCACTTTTGATTTTTATTGTTTTTCGGCATTTGCTCAATTTGGTCCTCATTGATTTAACCTCTTTATATAGTTGATATTCAGCATGTGTCCTTGGGGATGGCATTACCTTACCAAATCCTAGAAAAAATAAAATAAAATGTCAAAAAAGGTTTTTAGATTAAAATATCATAATAGGAAATTCATACACCAGTGCCCCTAGTATGAGTTTTTCTTAACGCAGACGCTAGCGACTGCGTTAAGAAAAACTCATACTAGGGGCACAGGATAGTGGGATCGATTGACTTTCTGTACTCTGATAATGGATAATCTGACAGACTAAAGAATTACTGCATCAATTTTGAAAGTTTAGAAAAGATTCATTGGTAATTGTAAAAATTGGTAAAATTGTTTTGGTATATAAAAATGTACCTCGTTTCCTGATAGGTCTTTCTTGACGTAACTTTACAACACCAGTTTGAGTAGCATGTTCTTCATTAACTTGTATTTTAGCGTTCTCCATAGTTTTGATTGCTTCAACTATATCCACGACATCATGTGAACCAGGATCTAAAATTTGGTTTGTTATAAAATACATTGAGTATAATTCTTCAAATTATTTAGTAATTTATTTAGTATTTTGTTATGTGTGCCGAGGAGCCAAGCGCGATGTGTGCATACGAATGCACACATAGCAAATGCGCATGTCAAGCGACGACAAGAGACGACCCATATAGAATTATTCACTTTTTATCATTACTCATTACATTTTGAATCTCAGCTCCTCTTTGTTTTGGACGGCACATTAAGCTGTTGGTCCCAAGTTCTATCGATAGATGGCAGAGGCTTAATAGCATACCTTAAGGCAGCCAGAAAAAAACTGACAGTGTTGGCCACTAACACATTACACCTCTAGTCTCCCTGTAAAAATGATTGTGGAAGTCAGGTGGCAGTGGCTTTCTAATAACAATCAGTGCCATCATCTTTAGGAGACTTACATCATACCCGAGGCCCCATGTATAAGCTGAGGACGAAGATGAGTATTTTTTGAACATGAATGTAAATTATTAGAAACATACCAATATTTTCCTTTACAGCATCATCTGCATCATCATAAATATGAAAATCATATTGAAGAGCTGGAATGAAAAAAGTATTTATTATTTGTTTGAAATGAAAAGCATTCTAAGAATTAAATTAGCATTAGCACATGCATGGGTAATAAAAAAAATCCATGGTACTACTAGAGGTACTGAATGAATGACAAACATATTTTTATCATTATTTTTTAAGTTACGTCAGTCTTCAGTTTATTTATTTGTATATATAGACACTTTCTGTAATAGCAGATAAGTATTTTACTTTGTAAGTGGAAAATTAAACTTTATTGTCAAAATTATTATATTATTATATGTATTCATGTGTATATCAGTAACAACAGTGTTATTGATAAATGGCATTTGATACTATTTCAGATGCCTTATACAGCCTAAAAAAATCTGACAGTGTGGCCACCAACACACCTTTGGTATGTTAATCTTTTTGGCTACGAAAATGACTTACAGCATACCCTAGGCTCAGAAGCTAATAGCTGCTGCTGCAACTTGAAACATACGCATTACATGTGGATGCAAAAGATATACATACATATTATAACAATAGTGACACTAACAACAAGCAAGATCAGCTTCAACTAAAGATATATGATCATTTCTCGTTGAAACAGTATGGAGCACGATTTTATTTAAAAAAAAAAGGTTAACAATAGAACACACCTGCTGATGTTGAAGGTAAAGGTTCAGGAGAATTCTGTATAGCTTCTAATGGTCTTCTTCCAACACGTGGAAATAGTGACAGATTCATAAAGCCTGAAAAAAAGTTATATACAAACATGAATTAGTGCAGTTTTGCAGTCCATTGCAGTTTTGTACAATACCTGACAATGCAATAACTCTCATGCACATTTGCAATTAGACTACCAAATTTTTTCAAATGTTAGTAAAAGCCACTAAGAACTGATTTTACCAGCATAATATGTTAAAATTTAAAACCATTTGTGCTTAAAATGGTAGTTTAACCCATTCCGCTCAGGATGCGCAAACATGTGTCACATAACAATTGTTTTTCTATTGTGTCTGGATTCCAGCGAGCCAACAGGTTAATCATAATGTAAAATTAATTTAAGTGTATTATATAATGGTTTTAATAAATAATAAGGAAGGGTGTTACTACTACCTAATAGTTATTGATAAAGTTTTACCTGGTAAATTTAAAGATGGCTGTGCAATATTACTGATTCTATTGTTACGGCACAGGTACTTTTCTTCAAAATGGGCATGACAAACACGACGCTGTTTATATATAAACTTGTTGTCCAAACTGATAATGTCACCGCCTATAGCAAAAACCCACTGATTGAAGCGTTCCCTTTCAATGTCTGGGTTTGGAAAGGGATGAAGTGTCTCATGTGACCCTAAAAACAAAAGTTAAGATTAACAAGTCATCATCAGGTTTGTACCTGAAGAATATGCTTTCTTGAGCAATCTATTACATACAGACTTAAGTCGAACAAAGACATAGGTACAAGTTATAATTAATAAATTTCCTGTCCATGAAATTGCAACAAAAGTTATAACAATTGATTTGCTCACAATGTGGGGCCCCGCAGCAATGGGCCTCTTCAAAGATATTTCGAAGAGGCTTATTGATGCGACGGGAGACCGAAGAGCTGGCGCTTTCCTCGGCCAACGAATAAGTTTGGCAATCCAACGAGGAAATGCTGCCAGCATCTTCGGAACATTGCCACATGGACCTTTTCTATGATTTTTGGTAAGTATTTTTGTTTTTGTTTTATTTTTATTTAGTATTATTTAAGTCTTTAGTTTTATTTTTTTTAAGTTATTGTAATTGTCTTGTAAATAAATAAAAATTTATGGAATTTGCTCACATAGATTCAAGGGAGCTCACTTGTCTACTGTCAGAGTTGATTTGTCTACTATATCACTTTCGTGACTCTTATGTAGCAAGACTAGCAAGACCGAGTGCTGTCTCCTTAAGATCATCATTACTTATCTAATAACTTAAGCGTAACTCAAGCTCTGGTGATGAACTTTACATAGAATTTACAAGCATGTTTCATCATCACCATAATTTCAACCGCAGTTATTCTACTGCTGAACATAGGTTTCTGCTAATGATTTGGAATATGACCGGTCGGAAGTGGTCTGAAAAATATTTCCTATTATATGAGTAACCAGGTAAACATACTTACTTCCAGACTCCGAGCAACCAGGAACACAGCATACTTTGCGTGACATCGACATGTTGCTGGAGATCACAAATTGTAATTAAAAAGTCTTTCTCAATACTAAAACCAACACAGGAGTCTATTTCTCAAAAAAACTAATATGCTAGCATCAAAAGCTCACTAAGTTATTTATCGGAGGAGATTGCACTTAACCTCAACTCGACGATTAAATAACTAAATGCACTGATATTTAGGAAATAACGCCTAAAAATTATTCACCATGTAACACACGAAGTATGAAAATGATGAATGAAAAACAGATTTGAATTTTTTTCCGACATGATGAAAAGGTTGTGTTGCCATAAGAAGTAGGTAGAAAACAACCGATAATAAATAAAATTAATTAAATTAGTACAAGTCGTTATTTTATATATACACAATTTTAAATATTTTATTGTTACTACATTAACTGAGTAATACACAAACTAAAAAGAGTTTTAAATCATTGATTAAAAACTACTAAGGCAAGATATTATCTTGTAGCATCCACATTATAAGGAGATATAATGTGTACATTTTAAAAGTGTAGGTAAGACCATTTATTTTAGTGCCATTACATATACATTTTATTTTAGTTTCATAATACGTCTACAGAGCCATCTATTATTCAAGGCAGTAATATAAAGACTATAATTATGCTAAATTTAAAAGACCATTTTCAACATAATTTTGCTAATCATTTCCATTCTACTAAATTTGGCAGGGTGTTATGTCAAAGTTGCCCATACGAATGTATTAAGATTGTATAGCCTGAGCTAGTGTCAACTTGAGGTCGAGTGAGGATGAGTGGAGTTTAAGGAAACGTTTGAGAATATGGGTGTCAGTGACGACGATGCACATTTTTTTCAAAGTTAAATAAGATATCCACTTTAGTTGCGTGTTTTCCGTGAAATCAGTAAGTTGTTTTATGAAAATGTTATTATTATTTAATGCAGGCAGAATATACTTGAATATGCATGAAAGTAGTGTGGTGTTCTTTTTACATTTAAATCAAGTTTTTATTTTAGCAAATTATCCGACAAGGCACGAGTCGTCACGTCCATTTAGTGACGGACATAATAAAGAGTGGGACAATATTGGTGACGAAAAGGACACATAGGGTGCAGTCATATATATCGGACTTTACTCAACGTTGCAAAAAGAGGTATATGTGTGAGAGTTAATATTATAAAATGTTTTTCAGCATTTGAGTAGGTATCTATGTATACTAATATTTTATTACTATACTAAGTAATGTTTGTTTGTTTGAATGCGCAAATCTCGGGAAAAGCAGGACGATATCAAAATTATTTCACTATTGGATAACTGAATGATCCTCGAATGCTATAGGCTACAATATGTATGTATGTACTATAAGGGAAGCCGGGACGGGTACCTAGTTTTAAATATAAGATCTACGATCTCTAACCAACCAATCGTTTATCTGATTGTCTGGCTGTTACAGCTATTTTACTCTGAATTTTAACAGAACACGTGTATTTCGTGTTGTGCGTTTAATAATATTAATATATCGGACATGCATAAATATTGTAATACCATTAAAGTTACATAATTTAATGATAGAGGAATACTAGTGTTTTCTGACAATTTAGTCCTCGCGATTATACAGGGTTATTTTCATTTAACTGACAACCTCTTAAGCAGGAGGAAAATAAAATTGGCCCTCCCATAGAAACTCGTTCAGCTGAGTAAATTTGTTTGAAAAGTCCAATTTTTTTTTTTTACTGTAATATGAATATTTTAAAACAACTGAATCAATTTTGCTGCCCAACGATAAATAAATAAATCATTTCTTTATTTTTTCTCTTCACAAATAAGTTTTATGTAAAACTTAAAGCTATAGGCAAAACATTTATTGTTAACAATTTTGGCATTACTTTGTGAAGAGACTAGTTCCTGAAATAGGTCCCATGAGGAACCTGTGCTACAGGTAACTAGGCCCTCCCTTCGAAAACCTAATTATTGGTTGGTGCAGTAAGTAAGTGGAATGTGTTTTGGTACTATAGGTACTTAACTTAACTTCAACTTCAAACAGATACAAACTAACGTACTAGAAATAAAAATAAAAATAAAAAATTAAATGAAAAGAAGAACTGAGGCTGTTTGTTAATGTAGTGATTGTGTTGTGTTTAAGTATACTTTTGCGTTGTTTGGGTGTTAGTGTATATGTGTGCGTGTGCTATGTAAGTGGAGGTGAGTGAGGGAATTGGGTTACAATAGCGATTTTAGGGGCGATTGCGGTTAGATGTTTGGTTCTAAGAGATTTTCTGTAGCATTGTAGTCTAATGTTTTTAGGTAGGTTGCAATTGATCTTTTACAGCTGTATTTGTGGAGGGGGTATATATTAAGAAGAGTATTGAGTTGATTATAAAGGAACGGCCCAAGGTAGGGAAAGAAAGAGGAGTATGTAGCAGTGTTGTGCATGGGAATTTGACAAATCTTCCTATTTGGTCTCCTGTTTTCAAATATGTTGGGATCATACTGTAGCTGAGTATGTTGTTTTAGAGTGGTATGTAAGATGAAGGATTGTCTGACTGTGAGGATGTCCCAGTGTTTATATAACTGGTCAGTCGGGTAACGGAAAGGAAGGCTTGCCGCTACTTTGAGGATGGATCTTTGGGCTCTTTCCACTTCTAGTAAATTTGTTTTGGCGACTCCGCCCCATGATGTGATACAGTAGTTAATAAGCGACTGACATAAGGAGTTGTATACCATCATAATTGTTTTCCTATCCAATATATGTCTCAGGGTTTTAAAAATGTAGATCAGTTTACGGAGTCTGGTTGTCAAGGAATCTAGATGATTTTTAAAGGACAGAGTTTGGTCTATGATGACACCGAGATATTTAAGGACTCCCAACTCTTTCGAGCTGGGGACAAGCACAGCTTTGGCTGTTTTGGTTACAGATATGTGCGTTTAATATTAAGTTTGAGGGTGGTAAGAAGTTAGTTTTAAGCGCAAAGGTTATATATTTCGTTTTAGAAGCATTTAGAGTTAAAAGATTATTTGTTAACCACTTATTGGTTAAGTCTAGGCCTTTTTGGGCTATGAAGAAAGTTTCCTCCCACGTATTGCCACTAAAGAAAAGTGCTGTATCGTCTGCAAAAGTGAAAACTTTCCCATTATTCAGTTGTAGTCGGCACAGGCTGTCAATATAGACCAAGAAGAGAGTGGGAGAGACACAGCTGCCTTGTGGAACTCCACATGTAACCTCTGATTCTTCACTTGTCCATCCTCCAGCTCTGGTTCGTTGTGTTCGGCAGGTTAAAAAGTCTTTGTACAGTGCAAGGGCTAGTCCCCTGACTCCTATTCTTTCCAATTTATCCAATAGACGTGGGATGGAGACCGTATCGAAAGCCTTTTTCAAGTCAAGAAATACTACAAGGCATTTCTTCTTTTCATCTAAAGAGGTGATAATGGATTGGATCAGTTCCTGTACCGCGTCGCTAGTGGATCTGTTGGAGCGAAAACCATATTGACGTGGTGATAAGAGACTGTTGGCTTCCAGGAATTTGATCAGACGGATATTCATTATTCTCTCTAGGATCTTAGATAATGCGGACAGTATGGAGATGGGCCTATAATTGTCGACGTGGTTTTTAAAACGATATTACAAATCTAACAATTTATACATGAGCTTCAAATTTCATCAATTTCTGAGTTATTACGCAACAAATTTTTAGTTCTCACGAACGGTCAATTATTATACTATGGAGCTTTATATTTCAGATTACTTACTTTAGATTTCTTTTAGCAATGGCACTGACGCTGGCTCAGCGTGCGAAACGCTACAGAGATAAACTGAAATTAAATGTAGAAAAATATGAAGAGCAAAGGAAAAAACAAATAGAACGAGTTAAAAAAGGACAAAAAAGAATAAGGGAATTAAGTGAACCAGAAAAAGCTGAAAAAAGAAGAATTTGGCGGGAGCAGAAAAAAAAACAAAGACAAGCAAAAAAGCAAGTTGAACAAGGACAAAATGGGGTTCCCACAAATATGAAAGGTTCTAGATCGATTGACTACAAAAAAAAAATACCACAACTTAATAAAAAAATACAACCTAGCTGTAAAACAATTAAATAAGGCAAAACAAACAAATCAGCGTCTACGTAAAACTTTAAGTCGAACAAAACAATTACACGAAAATGAAAATAAAGTTAAAAAAGAAGAGATGGACAAATTAAAATCGCGACACGAAGTTCTAGAAGTAGCTTTAAAACAAAAATACAAGAACTGTAGAATTAATGAACACAAAAAACTTTTGCGATCAATAAGCAAATGTAATGCTAAAAGAGGCGTAAAAAAAATTATATCAGAAGGGTTAGGGCTAAAAAGTACAATAAGATTCAGCAAAAATAAAACATTTTTAAGCCAAACCATAAAAGAAAAGTTCGAGGAATTTTACAACAGAGATGAAATAAGTAGAGCGACATCGGTACCCCAAGCACGAAAATATGTAGGTTTCGTATCGTAAACGTATCGAGTCGTCGATACGTTAACGGACTACGACGACAGTCGGAAGCACGAAGCTCTTTCGAAATAGTATCGAGACCTCGATACGATAACGTTAGTGACGTCACACTAACGTAAATAAGGATGCGCAAAATTGAACGAAAGATCTTAAAATTGAATGAAGGTTTCGTTCAAAAACAAGATAGTTAATAAAACTTTGTGTTTTGTGAGGTGTGTTTCTAAACGAACGACGCGTAACACTTGAGATTTTTTGACGCAAAGCTTATACAAGGCCAACTTTGTTGTGAAGTGAGCTTGTATATGTGATTGTGCGTTAAACAGGGAATTTATGAAAGTGGCTTTGAGAGTATTTGTTGCATATTTGGAAAAAAGAAGTGAATAGTATCAAACTTTTATTTATTAGGGTTTGTAATAAGACTTTACTTACATATACTATTCGCTTCTTTTTTAACCGACTTCAAAAAAAAGGAGGAGGCTCTCAATTCGTCGGAATGTTTTTTAATTTTTTATGTATGTTACCGGATTACTTGATCAGGATCTGATGATGGAATCATGGAGCTATCGAGGGAACTCTTCAAGTTTTATTGCGATTTGGGTAGTTTTTGATATATTTCATGTCAATAAGGTGAGACGACGCTGATGACGTTTACCCGACTTTCCAAAATGCAGAGTTTACAACTTTTTAGTTGTAAGGTATTGCATATTAAAAACTAAAAAATAATTGTTTTTGCCAAAAAAACGAAACCGACTCCAATTCCTGAACTAAAAGGAATTAAATAATTAATACATTGTTGTTTAAATATGCTTCATATCAACTATTTTAATAAATTTGAAGTTGGTGCCAATTTTACGAATTGGTTGACAAGGTGCTGGCTCGTTAATTAGCATATTTTATTAAAATAATCGGCACCGACTTCAGATTTATTAAAATGTTTGATATGAAGCATATTTAAACAAGAATGTATTAATTATTTCATTCTTTTTAGTTCAGGAACTGGAGTCGGTTTCGTTTTTTTTGCAAAATAATTATCATAAAAAAAAGAGTTGGACAAAGGTTAGAATAAAATTTATTTTGCTTAAACTAGATTCATTCAAATTATATTTAAAAGGTAGTAACTTAATTATGTTTTTTAAATAACTTACACTTCATTTGTTATTTACCTAATACATTTTTAATTTTTATCCTCAACGTGCTTACACAAAAGTTAAATTAATTATTTACATAGTGAAGCCTACTTATTATTAGCTGGCTCTACCGCAAATCAAGTCATCCCTAGAACCATGTTCGCGGAATCTTCTGGGAGAAGAAATTGTCGATGCACCTAATGCTGAAGAATGCATCATATCTTCTTCAAGGCCGGGCACCATAAAGTCTAATGCCAGGTTGTTTTAATATCAAGGCCATAATGACAGTAGCACACCTCCCCAAAAGTATTTTCAATTACAACTCTGGCCTTTCCATGGATGGTACTATATTTTGCCTCTGGAGTACCTTCAGCAGCATCCGTGATTGGTGTCATCGTCCAAGGACTCTGTGGATATCGAGAATCACCTGCAAATATATATTTTATATTGATATTTAATTAAGTAATCCAACAAAAATCTACAAATTCTGTAGGTACTACGTATTTTACAGTTGTTATCCATACATCCATACTTCCATACTTCCATACTTCCATACTTCCATATCCATACTTCCATATCCATACTATCCATATCCATACTCCATACTAATATTATAAATGCGAAAGTCTGTCTGTCTGTCTGTCTTTCTGTCTGTCTGTCTGTCTGTCTGTCACCTCTTCACGGCTAAACGGATGGACCGATTGTGATGAAATTTGGTAGGGATGTAGTTAACGACCTGAGGTCAAACATAGGCTACTTTTGGACGCGATATACCGAGTCCCACGCGGGCAGAGCCGCGGAGAACAGCTAGTTTTATAATAAATTTGTCGACATTAGTGGCATTTTCTACCTTGAGCTCCTCCGTGCTTCGGAAGGCACGTTAAGCTGGTCCTGGCTGCTGTCGGTAGATGGCAGTCGTTAGGCTATGTCAGATGCCTTTAGGCAGCCTGAAAAATCTGACAGTGTTGGCCACTAACACACCCGGGTCATGTTCCTGTGGGACTGGTTTCCCTGTATAAAAAGGGTTACGGAGGTCATCAGCAGTCGCTCCATTGTTATAACCACAGTACCGCCAAATCAGGACCATGACTAATAGCGTACCCTGGGTTCTGAAGCGTAAACTGAAGATGCAACCGGGAAACACGCTTTAGGGCTTTGCACCGGAGCGAAATTATGGCACCGGTGAAAATCACCGGTGAATCGGCCATATCCGATTGATCGCCGGTGAATCACCGGAGATTGTAAGCAGACCTTGGAATTTTATATTTTGAACTTCAAAACTAAATATAGACCGTATGAAATGATATTTAATATGACCTGTTATTTAAAATTTAAAGACAGTATTATATTTCAAGCGTTTAATTAAATAGAAAAATAAACAAAAAGTTGAAACAACAGCTATTTACGGTAGTGTAGCTAGTTATTCATTAAAAAAAATTTACGAAAACCTATTTTAATCAACGATTTTTATATTTTGATTTAAGAAGCATATCATTTCAACTGCGTCAGACTGTAGAGAACCTCTTCGATCATTAAGGATGTTGCCCATTGCTGAAAACACCCTCTCCGATTTCACGGAAGTTGCTGGCACGGAAAGATATTTGTAGGCTATTTCATTAAGTGGTTTAAGATGCTTATTGAAATCCCAAAATAGTATAACATTATTCCAATCATGCTCGTTATTAGAATAAAAGTTAGTTTCTGTGTACATGTTCAATAAATGTGTTGCTGAAGCTGAAGATGTGTCAGAGTCTATATCTTCCAAAAATTGTAGCAACTTGGGACGATCCAATACATTTTCTCTCCTTTCTAATGGTTCAGCTTGAGCAATATCAGGTTGATTTAGCCTTAAAATATTATTTATTTCTGCTTTAACTGCTTCCTTCGCAGCCAATTTATTTTGAATGTGTCTAAAACTGTTCCTGAATGCAGGATGCAAATAGGTCGAAATTCGACAAACCGTACGACTTTCATAATTTAAAAGACGATTATCCATATTTTTTTTGACTGTTTGGTAAAACATTTTACCGACTGTCGAAGTAATTTTGCTTTCCATCTTTAACATGTTATCATATAACCCGTGAATTATTGGCACTATAAGGCTGCATGTGGGGTAATTGTCCCCACTTATCATTTTGGTAGCTTGTTCAAATATATCAAGAATAAATACGACCTCTTTTAAAACTGTCTCCTCTTCAGGGGTAATTATGGGAGGTGCCGGTGAGAGCTTCCTTTGTGCAGATGTCAAACTATCGATTAATTTTAAAATTCTTATAATCATGTAAAAAAGACTATTCCAACGGGTAGAAACTTCTTGTATTAAATGTAATGGTGAATTGGATGGATCTTTTTCTTTTTGTTCTTTTAGGAGCAATTGAGTAGCAGTACACGATTTTTTGAAATATTTAACTATTTTCTTACATTTGTCTATAATATTATTCAACTCTGGAAAATTTATGGAATCTTGTAAAACCAAATTAATTGTGTGGGCAAAGCAAGGCAAATTTTTTAATCCTAATAGTCTTGACATTTTAGTTACATTTGCGCCATTATCCGTTGTAATACACACAATTTTGTCTTGTATTTCCCATTCTATGAGAACATTTTTTACAATATCTTTTAAATTTTCCGCTGTGTGCGAATCTTCTACTGATTTGGTGGTCAAAACATAGCTGGTTAAAGCATTTTTATAGTAAAAGTGTACAGTTACTGTAATATAGGATTCCATAGCTTTGCTTGTCCATAGATCAGTTGTAAGTGACATATGATCAATTTTCCCTAATAAATCTTTGAGGTGTCTTTTTGTTTCATTGTATACTTTTGGCATTAATTCGTAACGGATGAGTCTTTTGTCCGGTATTTTATAATTAGGACTAAGTTTCTTAATAAAATTTTTAAAACCCTTATCTTCTAGCATTGAGAATGGCTGGAAATCAACTGCTATCATTAAAGTTAAAGATCTATCAATATCTTGGACATTCAGAGGAGAGGGAGTGCTCGCAAGACTAGGAATGTTATACTCGCTATCACTGCTTGTATGTGCTTCTGTACTACTACTAGTGTCACCAATTACATCAGCATGTTTCCGCTTTAGATGGGACAACATATTTGATGTCCCGCCACCCGTTGTAAGGACACTCGAACACAATTTACATAATACTTTGGTCCCTGCTTCATCCACTTTTTCGAAATGTCCTTTGGTTTTTGACTGCACCTTCGGCATCCTGATAACAATTACATTTTTTATTATTGTTAAACACCAATACTCTTGAAATTTCATGAATTTTGACTACATGCCATCTTGGGTCACAAAAATGACGTCATATTCATAATCTATGGCGACAAACCTCTCACTACTACGGTTTCCGCAGGCAGTACCCCTACTCCATCAGTTCTTCGTTACCCTCAACCCTAATTTGTATGGGCGGCCATCTTGGATTTCAAAAATAAAAAAAAAACCAGCCAAGTCCCATGTGGACTCGCGCACGAATTGTTCCGTACCATTATAGAGCGAAAAACGGCAAAAAATCACGTTTGTTGTATGGGAGCCCCCCTTAAATATTTATTTAATTCTGTTTTTAGTATTTGTTGTTATAGCGGCAACATAAATACATAATCTGTGAATTTCAACTTCCTAGCTATCACGGTTCATAGCATACAGCCTGGTGACAGACGGACGGACAGCTGGAGCATATGAATAGGGTCCCGTTTTTAACCTTTGGGTACGGAACCCTAAAATTGGCAGCTCTAAAATTTGACTATGACCCCCTTCAATATTGTGTATGGCGGCAAAGCTGTATCTCTTACAGTTTCCGCGGGTAGTACCCCTACTCCATCAGATCCTCGTCACCACTACGCCCTACGGACTGGCTCGGCCCGCGGCTCGCCCCGCAGCTTGCCCTTTGGGCTCGCTGGCTTAAAAGGATCATAATATTATCAAGGCGTAAAAAAAAGGTACTTACTTGATTCGAATACAATAACAGGCAGCTCCGACTATAATGGGATTGTATTAGATAGTTTGACTAATTTTGGAACTAACTTTCTACTAATTATGCAACCGCGGCTTATCTTCTATCACAAAAAATTGAACTGAAGAAATTGAATGAAGGCAATGAAGCTCTAGGCTTTAGTCAATTGTTGACGAATGTATTTAATTTTTTTGTTTGTAAGGGGAACCCCCGCATAAAATGAATAAACAGCTATGTACTCACAGTTAAGCATTGAGGGGATTCCCCGTATAAAAACGAAATAAAGAACGATATTTCATTCATGTTTGCCGTATCGAACGAACGTACCTGTCATTGAAAAAAGTCGAGAAATTTATTTCTGAACAAATAAACAGGGCCTGAAAAATTTTAGTTATAGAAATTTCAATTAAATTTTGTTTTTATACAATCTGTATTTTGGAATTTATGTTTTAAAATTAAGCAATGATGAGTGAAGGTAAGTGTTTATATTAAAAAATTTATAAATTGGACTTCAATTAGCTTTATATTAGATAGTTTCACACCTACTGTTATTTTCAGATATATTTGAACAGAATACTCAAAAATTTTTATCATCTTCTGATGAAGAAACAATATGTGACACACCTGCACCTCCCTCGAAGAAATCGCGATTAGCTTCCCCAGGATTCTCTAAAGAAAAATCTACTCAAACAGAGCACGTTGAAACGCATCATGAATGCTGTAACATAGTATTCGGGAAACTAGTGGCATGTGAATTAAACCATTTTACCGGAGGCCTGAGATACCAAGTTATGACTGAAATATTTTCTATTATAAGAAAATATCAAAAGAAATAAAGATAAATATATAATGGGAAAATTTTAATTTCTGTTCATTCATTTTGATTTGACATAGACATACATAGGCATACTTTAATAAATAAATTTAAATTACTTAAAAATGAGTGTTTTTTTTTAAATATTTCGATTCACCGGTACTTAACCGGTTTTACTCCGGTGATTTCTCCGATTACAATCACCGGTAATTCTCCGAAGATACTCCGGTACTCTACGCACCGGTGCAAAGCCCTAACACGCTTGGACGAAGAAAATACCTATCAGCTTGTCTATTCTCCCAAATGAAAGCGTCGTGGGTGGCACCTCCATACTTGGCATTAACATTGACAACAGAAATAAGTAGGTACAGCAATATCTCACCATTTGTACATTCAGTGAGTAGAAATACTTTCTACAGTAAAATAATTGTTCTAATATGTCTCATTTTGGAGTGAACATGTGAAAATGAGACCCAATGCATCCTAATCCTCCAGGGATGCCAAATTTTGTATAAAATCTGTAAATAAAAGATGTTAGTAATTATTTTATCCGTAGCATAAAATGACAAAGCACACTGCACCTACAAATAAAAAATAATGGGAGTAAATAGATTTATATTCCTACATAGTATGTATTAATAAATCTACCCATTATATTATGTCTACATGAAAATTTTCTTATTTACTACACTTAGTTAATCTATGTTCCAGGCTAATCCTTTAACTTAATCTATGACTTAATTTTTCTTTAAATTCGGTACATAAATTTTAATACAAAAATGCTTTCTTACTTAGACGAAATTTATTTTTAAATTCAGTGACTTTAGGAATTTTATATTAATATTCACCATATATTATTTTTCCTAAGGAGAGCTCTCCTTGAAATTCCTTTGTAATTATAATAGTAAATTTATTGTCTAACTTGTATTCTTTTTATTAAAATATAGTGTTATAAAGTAAATCACTCACCTTGTTTCTCTTCGTACATTTCTACTTTCAACAATCAATCGCGCCGCAAGATAATAGCACAATGCACTATATTAAGGGGTGCTTCTTCTTAATCTAAGCATATTGTAACAAAATTTATCAACAAAATCACTCTAATTATAATTTTATGCTCTTAATTAACTCCAACGTAAGTCTTCTCACTGCAAAATTTCAAGTGAATAAACTATCGAGAAACTCGCAAGCCAGCCTTCGACAATTACGATACTATACGTCATTTTATGCCTTCGTGCTAGCTATCTTCATACAAAACGGCTGACGTTACGTCTCGTATTCGATACGATGACGATACGAAACTTACGTGTAAGTGTTCGTGCTCAGAAAATTAGTTCAAATTACGCACACCAGAGGCGCTGTTGAAGTTACCATACAAAATGCTTACGTTAACGATACGAATGTTTTTTCGATAGAAGTTCGTGCTTGGGGTACGGGTAAGCGTGAGACTAGAACTAAACATAAGAAAAAGATGCAGATAAGGTATCTGACTGATACTTTGTATAATTTATACAAAATATATAAAAAAGAAGTAGGGAAAATACGGATTTTCTACATTTTGTAAGTATCGGCCTTTTTATATCCTGTCGCCAACTAGCGCGTCTCGTAATACTTGCCTATGTGTGAAGCACAGTAATTTTGATTTTATAGTTTCAGCAATTAAAAAGCACACAATGTCCGTATTGCAAAAAAAATCTTTAAAAGATATTTTAAATCTGGTTTCATGTGATATAAATTCACAGACTTGTATGTATAACCTATGCAATACATGCCAAAATCAAACTATAAACTTTTCAGCCGATAAAGATACTGTAGTAGAATGGTGGCAATGGGTACGCTCAAAAAAATCATATAAAAAGAATGACAATGATATGTTAGCTAATATAACAAAATAAGAAAAGAAAGTTGGAACAATTCAACAATTAATAGATGAGTTTGAAAAACAACTGCCTGTTTTTAAAAAGCACTTCTACAACATTCGGGAGCAACAACGTCAGTACAGAATGTGTATTGAAAATTTAAAACCTAATGAATGTGCAATATTGGTAGACTTTTCGGAGAATTACGACTGCAAATTGGCACAAGAGGTTCAGTCGCTTCATTTCGGCGGGTCAAAAAATTCAATTACTCTTCAAACTGGTATGATTTACCTTAAAACACAGTGTCAATCGTTTGTAACTTTATCAGATAGTAACTGCCATGAACCTCATGCCATTTGGGCACACCTAATTCCAATCATCAAATTAGCAAAGGAAATGTGTCAAAATTTATCTGTTATACATTTTTTCTCAGATGGCCCGAGCAGTCAATACAGACAAAAAAAATATTTTTTTGTGATTAACCTTTTCACAGAGAAATTCAAACTTTCCATGATAACGTGGTCGTTTTCAGAAAGTGGCCACGGGAAAGGTGTGGCAGATGCTATTGGGGGTGCTACAAAGAGAGCGTTAGATCGTCGTGTTTATTATGGCCACGACATTACAAATGCCACTGATGCACTAGATAATTTAAAAGTATGCATGACTTCTACAAAGTCCTTTTTCATCCCTAATTCTGATATCGAAAATATTAAAACGCTTATACCAAATGATCTAAAAGCAATTGCAGGTACAATGCTAATTCATCAGATAATATCCACAACTAAAAATGAAATTCTTCATCGGCACCTTAGTTGTTTCTGTGAAAGAGGACATTGCATTTGCCTAAACCCAACCAAACATTATTTTTTAAAAGAAAATTTTAGTTCTAACGTAGCAGTTTATGATTCAAGCCAAGCTAAAAAAATTAACATTCCTGACAATGCGACACCAAACTTTAGTTACCCAAACCTACACACGATTTACGACGACTGCAACACGGCAACTTCTGATGTATTAAAACCGTATATTGATACTCTTTGCCTTGACGTCGAGCTTCCTCATGTTATATTCGCTGATATGACTAAAAATAAAAATGATACTACTTACCTTATTGAAGAGAGAACTGCCACCTCCGTAGCTCCAGATCCGCAGCATATGCCTAAAAATTCTAATAATAATATTACAGAATCTTACGTTGACTCACTTTGCCATAACTCCGAGCTTCCTAATGTGATGTTCGCTGACCTGACTGAAAATACAAATGATACTACTTACCCTATTGAAGAGAGAACTGCCACCTCCGTAGCTCCAGATCCACAGCATAGACCTGAAAATTTTAATATTACAGAATCTTACGTTGACTCACTTTGCCATAACTCCGAGCTTCCTAGTGTGATATTCGCTGACATGACTGAAAATACAAATGATACCACTTACCCTATTGAAGAGAGAACTGCCACCTCCGTTACTCCAGATCCGCAGCATAGACCTGAAAATTCTAATATTACAGAATCTTACGTTGATCCACTATGCCACAACTCCGAGCTTCCTAGTGTGATATTCACTGACATAACTGAAAATACTACTTACCTTACTGAAGAGAGAGTTGACACCAACATAGCTCCTGGTGCGCAGCAAAGACCTGAAAAACCGAAAATTACAGAATTTTACGTTAACTCACCTCAATCTCGAGGCCAAGGCCACCTTGAGCTCGGTAGAACTCCATTTTCTGATATATTTGAAAATACCTCACCAGTTACTTACCTGACTGAAAAAATAAGCAACGACCTATCTCGTGATGCATTAAGAAAAACTGCAATAAAAAATAACATTAAAAATGAACAAGAAAATAATAATATTTGTAACAGTAAAATCATTCCTGCGTCAAAGCGTATTAAGGCGCTGTGCATCAGGGGAATACCGTAAAACGTCTATTTTTTCGTCGCGCAGTTAGCTTTATTCTTCATTGAATACAAGCATGAAAAAAATATAAAGTATAGTTCAAGGATCAAAATAAATGATTACATCAAAATATTTGAAAAAAAAATAATTAAAACCTAGCTAAATAAAATAGCAAAAGAGCTATATCCAGAAAAGGTTTCGTCGCGAATTACTTAATATCTTCAGCGACAACTACCAATTTTTTTACGTCTATAAAAAGAATAACATAATGACCCAGATGGATACCTAAAAAAATTACAATATTTAGTCATAATTATTGAAATATTAAATTAAAACTGGAAAATTTCACCCGAAATGGCATTGAACGGAGACTAGTGACAGGCCAACCCTCCCAACCAACACAGATTAGCTGAATAAATTTTGCGTAAAAGCAATTCTTTTGACATTAAGCTGGATAAAGTATTTGTATAACTTCTGTGTAAGCGCTTATACAGATGATATTCAAGCAATTTGGGCACAAAATATCTTGCTTCAATTTGGATAACATTTGATTAATAGTCACATAGCAGATAAATGTTCAACACACGTTACTGAATATCTTCTGCATAAATTCTGATTTTTCTTTAGTCCAGAAATTTATACATCTTTTATGCAGTTGGTAATTTGTGAGTTCAGATATTCAAATTATATTCAAAATTCCAATATCAGGAGTAGTTTTATAGAGAAATAATGCAAGTAAAAAAAGTATAAATGTCTTTTTTCATCGTGTCCAGATTGTTTTGTGTTATTAATTAGTTCAAAAAATTGTAGTGGTCGCTATATGGTCGTCACAATTAAATTTGGTAAGTAAATTAATTGTTTCATACATATATTTTAAGTTTAAGGTGAGTTATATAAACGCATGGCAGTTTACTGTGAATTATTAATATGATTATTGTACATTTTTTGAGCGCCTCATGTTAACGCTACTAATTAAAAGGTAAACAAATGAGAAATATATTATTTAAATTATATTATCTAACTTTTTCAAATTTAAGTCCCGGCAAATAATGATAATCAAATTTTGTATAACCGCTAATGTTTCCTACTCACTAAACAAAGTGTTTCATATGATAAATGTTAAGGTTTTTATATAAAAAATGTTAGGTTAATAAAAAGAGGTTTATGTCGAACGTTAATTAATGGTGGACGGCCAATTTGAATAAAAGTGTCTGTTTCAGTGATTATTTTGCTTATTTATGCATAATAGTTCACGTACGACTACACATCCAAACATTACTTGGTTTAAAGTTCAATTATTATACATTTCTCAGAGAAAGCTCATATAATTGCATAATTCAGTAATCTTATTCAGGTTGTTAGGGTTCTTCTTTTTTAAAGAAAACTAGCAGTCCGCCCCGGCTTTGCCCGTGGTATATACCACATACCACATATGTATATACATAGCCTATGTTACTCGTGGATAATGAGCTTTCGAATGGTGAAAGAATTTTTTAAATCGGTCCAGTAGTTTTTGAGACTATTCATTACAAATAAACAAACAAAGTTTTCCTCTTTATAATATTAGTGTAGATAAATCCATTAATATTAGAGGTTGAGTTACATGGGACCTACTATACTAATGTAAGTAGGATCCACCATTAGGTATTTAAAGTTATCTACAGTACTATTATGAATGACGCATTGCGTAATAATTTAAATGACGCATTGCGTAATAAATTAGACAATTGTTTATATTACCAACCAAAATATTCATATAAACATACAGCACATTGTAGGTAGTTGCAAAATAAAGTATCGCGCTTCCTTTCCCACCACAAAACGCTTCAAATGGGCGCTCGGCTAAACTCGGCTTGCGATCGGTTTTCGCTCGGCCACGCTCGTGCAGCGTGCTCATTCCAAATTGTAACTTTAAGTAGAGAGGTCCCCGTTATCGTAGCTTCCTTGTTGCGTTCGTGTTGTCAATAAGTAAGATACAAACGTAAGCATCTAGATTTATAATACAATATTGGTAAGTTATATTTTTGAAGTGTTATAGAAAAATTATGTACTTTTTCAGAAACATGTTTAAAATAGTTTCGACTCGTAGAAAAGGCCGGGTTGAATTATCCACAGTGCCCGCTTCTTGGGAGAACAAAGGAATTTTATACTGGCCGAAAAGAAAAGTCGAGCTACTTTGCAAGAACCCTGCAATCCTACCACAGCCGGACTGGAACACCTACAACTGTACATTAAAACGCAATCATTTCATAACTTATGAAGAAGCTGAGGAAGAATTATCTCAAATGTTGAATAGAACTGATACGGATGATACGGATTACGAACAACAAGGTCCACGCGTTAATACATCTTCTCGTATTTCACAAAATAAAGATTTTAATTCGATGGCAGAAAATTTGGTAAGTAGCATCTATTTATTAAAAATGTATCTGAGCGTCAACCATGAGTTTGTAACACGTGAGTAGTAAACGATTCGAACGCTGGTAAACTACTTGATCGCTCGTAATAGTAAACTATAATCGCACTCGACAAAAACAAAGGTAAAATAGTAATTCATGGTGCTGAAGCCGCAGAAAATGTTCGTCTAAAGACAGGATTGTATTTGTTTACCTTAGACCTTGAGACGATTTCGATTACGAGAGTCGAAAACTCTCTCGTGTGTCAAACTCATTGTGCACTTAGTAAACTATGACAGTTTGAAAAACGTTTTCGTAAAATACTTATTTAATGTAGGTACAAACTCATAGTTGATGCTCTGTTTATATAGGGAAATAGACGTGAATATGTATGCATGTATGTATGTTATATACTAGTCGTTCGCAGCGAACGTAGACCTCGCGACTACTTCGTTTTTTTTTTCACAAAAATGCAAATATCTCATAAACGGCTGGACCGATTTTGATGCCCAACGAACTTGAAAATTGTATTATCTGTGTCTATGTATATTTTAAGTTTCATCAAAATCGGACCAACGCTTCGAGAGTTATCGCAGAACAAAGATACATATAAACAATGTTATTTTTGTCCAACTTGATTTGTAGACCTTGCTTGCTTTGCTCGCTCGGTCAACAATTTTACCAACGACCGCCCGCGGCTCCATTCTAGCCGCGTAGTTTCAAGTTATTTTCCTGTAGTAAACAATATGCCTGTCTTATTATGATATGAGTAGGCTATAGCTGTGTACTATCAGTGCAAAATATAATTATAGTTTAGATGCTACCGCACTTGTATCCCACATATATATACCTATATATATAACATACACATATATATAATTATAATCGTATTTATAAATTGATCTAGCTCCTTCGTATTAATTTTAATCTACATCGAATGCTCGTCATCTACGATGGCATGGCTCTAATAGGTACTAAAATTGTATTACTTCTTATACCTAAATGTATTTATTTTACAGATTAATTATACAGAAAGTACAAGTACGCCAGCAGAACATGTAGTCATTGAAGCTCAAGGTATGGACGGCGAAATTTATACAGTGATTCAAAATTCACCGGGTCGAGCAAATACACAACAACTTTCTACGGCGCAAGTATCATATGTCAATGATCAAACTACTATATCAAATGAGTTGTTCGTTGTAGTTTTGCAAAATCAAGATAAAATTATGAAAAAACTTGCAGAAATTTCAGTCCAATTAGAGGAAATAAAGGAAAATAGAAAAACATTTGTTACCACACTTGGGGAAGCTACAGGATTTCAAAAAGAAAAATTTATAATAGAACCCATTAAAAATGTGGACGAGCTGGAACGATTTAATAATGAACTATCAAACTTTGACACGTTTGAAAGTTTATTACAAAAATATTCTATTTTGTGCTCCGCTTCTAATGGGAGTGGTTTTAATTGTGCATACAGATTATTAGACGCTTTATTTTCAAAAGATTTTTTATGCAAGTGCTCATGGACAGGAGGAAGTCGTGGACCTGATGTTAAAATAGGATTCAAGGCCTACAAAAATGTCATCAAGTTTTTTTTTGTAATGGTTAATTCATGGGATCATAGTTACACAGTTGAAAATAATGAAGATTTTCTAAAATCAGTATTGAGAAACGCGTTAAAAAGAAAAGAAACGAAAAACATTAGAAAATCAAGCAAGAAAAGCAAAAAGACTAAAAAAGCAAAGAATGTGAATCTTGAAACGGACAAAACTGAGACACACAAAACTAACATAGACGAGACACAAAGTAATAACAAAGCTTGCGAAAATGAGATACAAAATAACAACAACGTCAACCCAAGCAATGTCAAGGAATTGAAAACAAACAATCAACACGACAATTGTGAGGATCACCCGAATAATGATGAGAATGAGGAGGACGAAGAATCACTTTGTTAGACTTGGTTTTTTTATTTTATAGAATAAGCTAGATAAGTTTAAGTATCTTTGGAATATTCAATGTTATAATCAAAAACTAATGTGAAAGCTACTTATTTCTTTATGTGATTGGATTATAATAATATAAGACATTGATTTGACTGATAATTTTTAAATGATAATCCACACCCTACTTATGGATGTGAGTAAATTGTTAGGTACTGATTTGACTAATAGTTTTAATGATTAAATTAACATTAAAATGACCTGAAACTATTAGTCAAATCAATACACATCTTTATGTAGCGTGTGGGTTAAGTACAAATAAATGAGAGATAAAAAATATCTTTGATTGGATCATGTTGAATGCAAGTGTAGTGATTGGAGATATTGATTTAATTCATATATTTTAATAAAACAAACTTATACATAACTAGAGTTTTATTTATAAATTAACCTTATAAAGTAACATAACTACCAATAATAATTTGGTCGACAAAAAAGTAAACAATAAAATAAAATATGTTAATTACCTACAAAGTGAACTAAAAAACTAAGGGTAGATGTCTCTTTTTAAGCTTATCGCTTGTGGTAAATTCAAATTCAATTTCAAATTGTTTATTTACAATACTTATTTTAAGTTTACCACCACTTCCAAAGCGCAAGTGGAAAAGAAGTGGCGACACAAACTCCACAGCAGTATTAGTAGGTGACACTGCTCTTCAACATAGCAATGAAAATAAAAGTAAGTAAAGGTAAGAGATAGGTAGTGTTAATGAAGTGTGTTGAATAATGATTGTGTGTGTGTGTGTGTGTGTGTGTGTGTGTGTGTGTCTGTGTGTAAGTATGTTGTGTGTGGGTGAGTGGATGTAGGTGTATGTGTATAAGTGTGTGTGAGGGGAAGTAAGTGTATGTGATGTTGTGTCCTGCCCTGCTCAGCCCACTACACTAGGTCTTGAGATCGGAGTGGCGTTGCCAATATCCACTGAGCAGGGTGTGTTAAATGTTCTGTTTTTGCATCAACCGTTAATAATGCTATATGAAGCAGACTCTCACTATCATCATAAATTATGATGAAAGGGAGAGTCTGCTTCATAGAAGCTCTCGAAACCTTGCACCAAATGTCTTAAAATGGGTACACCAACCGTGCGACGCCGGGCCGGGCAGCTAGTATAGCTATAAGTATGTACTTGTATGAATCTAACTATTGATTCAGTGTGTGTAAGAGAGGAATAAAATATAAATAGTCTTTATATGAATTAACCACTAATTTGTAACAAATTTTATCATAATATATATTTACAACTGTACGGTGACAGTCAGGTAATTTGGCTTTAAATATATTAAGAAAAGATGATTTTATAGGAGTTTGGAAAACATCAGACAAATTTTCAATTTTGTAACCTTTTATACTTTTTTCTTTTATCTCGATCACTTCAATTATATCTCTTTCTGTAGTCATAAAATATTTATCTTGAATTTTATGTGAGATTTTAAATGTATCGAAGTTTAAAATACTGTGATGTCTACTTTTTGTTATTATCGGATAATTAGTTTTAGTTTTTACCACGATTTTTTTTGAACAATTATTTTTATTACTTTCTGCTAGCCTATTTGCAACTTGAATTAGTGGTTTATTCCCTTTTCTTAACATTTTTTTTATAATGTGGAGCATATTCTCGAACGGATACGAATTAAATGTGTTAAGAGGGCCAAATTTACGGACTTCATCAGTTACATGTACTAAATTATGAATATTACTTGTAACATAGTTACCGTAAAATGTTTTGAAGTTTTCTACAAAGTGTAATAATAATTGCTCAGAAAGATCTAGTAGTGAACTATATTTTTGAGATGAGCAAATCGTAATTGCACAAAAAAGTAATAAAAAATGTTCATAGGGTTCTTTTGACATCACTTCAGGTAGAATTATGATACTTAGGTAATAAAAAAAAGATCTGAATTCCACTGCTTTCCAATGAAGCAGCTCATCTAACCCTCGTGTGGATCTATGGATTTCAGAAGGAAGTTTACAAGCCCGTAAAAAATCTGTGACTTTTTGCGTATCTGAAGCCCTCCATTTGGTCAAAAGCTTTTCAAAATTACCATCGCGCCATCCCACAAGTAAACGTTTCATAACTCCCAGATCAATAAGATGCAGTGAATCAGAAATCGGGAAATCTTCAATCATATCGATACGTAATCCTAGGAGCGGCGTTTCTGTTTTGTGATGTTGTCCATAGTTTCTTTGTCTAAATTCATAATCCGTTCTCTTGGGGCATCTTGAGTCTGGAAATATCACTGTATGAGACTTGTGGGAGTAGTCGCCTACAGTTACACATTTTAAACAACCATGCTTCCCGTTGAAATTGCATACACCTGCAAAAAATGCTCATGTTACACATTCTCGAATATTTTTTATCAACTGACGTATAAAAAAGCGTGACACAATTGGTACCTACATACACCTGGTTAACAAACGAATAAGAAGTATACATATTATCACGATCTATATTTCTGACAAAATTACCTTTTATGTACGCCCTCGCTGGCGAATCACATATAAAGCACCTTATTTTTAAAGTTACTATCTTTTTTTCACCTTCTTTAATCGTTTGGATGCCATTTTCAAGTAGCGTTTTCATCTCTGAGACAAAGTCTTCTAAATACTGATTCAGATTTTTTGGTTTGCCAGAACCATAATAAATTCCAACAATGAGTGGTCGTATATCAGTTCTTTCATGTATATTACAAAGAATAGGCCAAAATTCTTTTTTGGAACTTTTAAAAATTGGTAACCCATCAAAATTGAAATTGAGGTTTATCATATTTGGCAAGTCCAGCCAAACATTTAAAATATTGGTAAGTTGTTTCGTGAGGCCGTTATACCAGTATTCTCCACCTTCAATTTCTTTAATTACAATATTTCTAGGAGTTTGCAATAAAGTTCTTGGATCAACTGGTGCAATTCCAGGAAATCGTTGATTAATGACGTTTAGAAGGTCTTTTACAGCCTCTTGAGAAATATTTTTATTTACTGCCCATTCTCTGAGGTTATTGCGAAAAACATAATTTTTATTAAATTCCGAGTTTTCTTCCCAATCAGTAGAACTTGAATCACTATCAAACTGTACAGTCTGTGACTGAGATGCAAAATTGTAAATTTCGTCATCTGCACCTAAAGTTGGACCCAGTCTATTTAGTTGAATCACTAATCCTGATGGTGTCGCACAATCATCGTGTACAGAACCCTCTTCAACGGTATGACTCGCACTTGACCCGGGCCTATTTGTATCAGTAGTCAAACCCTTTTCTTTTACTGCACAGATACTATTTTTTATCTTCACATACTCTCGTAAACACTTTCTTCTTATTCCTTCCGTTCTCTTTCTTTTTTTCCATGAATCATTTACACCTTTGTTATTATTTTTCTGAGGAAGCATACTGTTGAAATATCCAGATATAAATATACGATATCTTCAACTAATCAGTCATTTGCTGGTTAAGATACTCACATTTGTAACTGATATTGTTTTAAGCTGAACATATAGACAATTATACGTTATAGCGCTATAAGTTAGGTAAAACAAGGAGTTTATTTTCAATTATGCAGAAGTCAACTGTGTAAAGAAGAAAGAATCTAAAATATTCAGTTTCTGATTATATTGGTATCATTCGTACACTATGCAGCTTAAAGAAAATATTTCGTCTAATATTCAGCGTTTTGCTGTTTAACTGCTTTGCTTAAATATGTTATACAGGACAATGCAAAAACTTCATCTATTGTGCAGATAATAGCTGTTTCAATTACTTTTATTTGAATATCGCTTGTTTAGCAGATTCTACTCTTGATTGCTATTCAGCTTGAAAAAATACCGCGAACTTTATACAGAATTTAGTAAGCTTACAACATTATTTTAATTAAAGAACTCTCTTATTCAAAATAAAGCCATAACATCAGCTGAATTACAAAAATAATAAAGCTTGACACTGATTATTGTGGTATATTTTCGCTACTATCTGGCTTATGTGTTGGTTGGGCTGTATCGCCACTTTCAACCTTATTTCATTACGCGTACGTACTATAATCGCACTTCACTCCTTTTAAATACCTAAGGGTTGGGGATACAGCGCCTTAAGGTTATTGCTGATATAAACTTACCTTCGCCAAAAAAAGTTAAAACTATGCTTCCAACCACAAGCAGCTCCATCAATCCGATTGAAATTGGCAGATTGGCTACTAGAATGTTTTATTGCACGTTATGTAAAACAAATAAGAGGTTCGACTTGCATGCAATAATTTGTTGCATTATCTGTAAAACATGGAATTGTATATCATGTTGGGGTCCAATTAATCGCGAATCTTATGTATGTGCCATTTGTATGGAAAAGTAATTTTTTTATTTCATTTATATTATAATTTGACATTATTAGAAATTAATTAAGTCCTTTCCTAATTTGTCAGTCTATCTTGCTCGCACATAGCAATTTTTTTTAAATTGTGAAAAATTTATAATGTTTTTTAGAAAAGTACTCAACACAGTCATATTCAACGATGAGTAAATAAATATTGCTAAAATGTCCGTAATAATGTTTCGTTGAATATGTGTTGAGTACTTTTCTAAATAACATCATAAGGTTTTCACAATTTACAAAATATTGCTATGTGCGAGTGAGATATACTGACAAACTGGGAAATGACTTTTAATTTCTATTACTAAAACCGTCAAAGTCACGATCGTAATGTTAAGTGCAATTTTTTATAAATGATTATTTTTATGTTCAATAAAGCGAAAGCGGAAGTTCTCGCACATTAGTTTTTATAAAGTAAAACTTATGAAAGTAAAAATTTGTTTTGAAATATTGTACTGGACCAGGGTACACTTTGCTGTTGACGCTAGTTATCCAACACCGCTGGACACCCGTTCCCTGGGCGCACGGACCTATGTTGAGGCTCAAGCCACACACCTAGAAACAGGATGGGGTTGTCAAAGAAACAACAAGGTTTTGCTGTAATTGCCAATTTGGTGTGTGACCCAGAGCGAGCACTGTTTTCCACTATTTTCCACTATTATCACTATTTTCACTATTTTCCTTCTTCTGTTGTTCCCGACGCGACGAACCGACGGTCGCGTAGGGCTGTTTTATTTAATGCCCGCGTTCGATAGCGGGGCCAGTTACTATGGCGCGTTTTAGCGCTTCCAATTAGAAAGTGGGGCGTGGGTGTTGGCACCGCCCACCGTTGCTCGCTCTGTTTCGTGACCAAATATGGTAATGTTTATTGACAAGGTACATACATCAATTATTATCTTATCACTTACAATTACTTATCTATCTTATTTACAATTTCTATGTTATTCTAAGTTAATACTTATTTTACTGTTTAAACTATTTTCACTCTCATAAGATATTAATACTATTCTATTCTTATCAGTCCTTATCTACTATCTAGGGTAATAAAACAAACAAAAAGAAATTATTTATTATGCCTAACCTATATACATTAACTATTGTCTATATCTATTTACTATTTATTTATTTGCTGCGTTTATTCCCGGTCGTCCCCACCATGTCGTCCCCACTGGGGACGAGTGGGAAAAAAAAGTTTCGTTCGTCCCCAGTGGTGACGATTGGCACTTTTTATTTCCCACTCGTTCCGCTATAGACCGAGTGTGTCAAAATAAAAGGGGGTTTCAGAGTCAGAGTCCGAAGCCGAAGAAGTGCAACCAAGTGCGCCAGCCAACAAGAAATGTAGAAACCGCCAGTGCTGTCCCAGTCTAGTGGTGAACCCCGACAGGGGAAAGGTAGAAAAAACCGGAGAGGGAATAAGGGCAAAAAGGGAGGAGAGCAGACGCGGGAACCGGGACCGGTACTGTCGACGTCAAGGGCACCAGTACCGTCGACCTCGACGGCACCGGAATCGACTAGTGCAGCTCAACCTGCTGAACGACGGAAGGCTGGCTTAGAGGAAACGGCTCCAAAAACTGGGCCAACTCCTTTACCACCTGCGCCTAAGGAAATGAATGTGTCCTGGGTCACGGTGGCCAAGAAGGGGAAGAAGAAGACCCCTGCTACTGCCCCAGTGCAATCGGTGGGTTCAACTCCGGCGCGTCTGTAAAATCAGCGGCCAACTGTGCAGAAATTCCGACCCCCGCGCTCGGCTGCGGTTCTTTTGAAAATAAAGCCAGGTATGGAAGAGCAGGGGTACTCGTATGGTCGGCTGCTATCCGAGGCTCGTGAAAGTATTGATATTCAAAGCCTCGGTATAGCAGCAATGAAGTTGAAGCGAGCGGCTACTGGCGCACGTCTCCTTGAGATCACGGGGGCTGAAAAAGAGGCACAGGTGGATTCATTGGCCAATAGGCTGAAGGAAGTGATGGATCCGCAGATTGTAGAGATCTCCAGGCCGCAAAAATGCCAGGAGTTAAGGGTGCTGGGTCTATGTGATTCGGCAACCCAAGATTCGGTCCGTACAGCCATCTCACAGGTGGGACAGTGCTCGGAAGGGGATGTGAGGGTTGGTGAGATCCGTGAGGACTCTCGAGGTGGAAGGTCAGCTGGGGTGCGGTGCCCCATTGCAGCCGCTAAGAAGATTACGGCTAGTGGCACGCGCCTTCTGATAGGTTGGGTGTCGGCGCGGGTGTTATTGCTCCCGACTAAACCTATGCAATGTTTCCGTTGCCTCGAAGTTGGACACGTTAGAGCCAAGTGTACGGCGGAGGCTGACAGAAGTGAGCTCTGCTATCGCTGTGGAGTACATGGCCACAAGGCCAAGGAGTGTAAGGCAGCCGCAAACTGCTTACTCTGTGCGGAGGCTGGCAAATTAGCAGCACATCGCATATTTGGCAAGGCTTGCACCAGTAGGAAGCCAAAACGGGGAGGAAAGCGTAATGTGTCTGTGGCGACAGCCCAGTCACAATCTGCTGAGGGAGCACAAGCTCCAGAGGAGATGGAGCTGGGGCCATCTTAATAATATGGCTCTCAAAATACTCCAGGCGAATATCAACCACTGTGCCAGGGCACAGGATCTGCTCTTTCAAAGTATGGCACAGTGGTTGATCAATGTGGCAGTGGTCGCAGAGCCATACTATGTCCCGGAAGGTGCTGAGAATTGGATTGGTGATCTGGATGGTCTGGTAGCTATAGTGTGTTCGGCAAGCTCTTCGCCTCCACTGAAAGTTACAAGGGGTCACGGAATTTCCTCTGCTCTGCTGGGCGGCGTGGTGGTAATCGGTGTGTACTTCTCGCCGAACAGGCCGCTCAGAGAGTTTGAGGCGTTCCTGGCCCAGATCGAGTCGCTTGTGCACAGCAGCAACCCCCACCCTGTGATGGTTGTTGGGGATCTCAACGCCAAATCCGTGGCGTGGGGATCTCCAGCAACCTGTCCGCGGGGTAGGGTAATAGAAGACTGGCTCATCACCTTAGGGCTGGCGGTGCTTAATAGGGGAACGGTGGACACGTGCGTGCGTCAGCAGGGCTCGTCGACAGTGGACGTTTCGTTCGCTAGCCCTGTTTTGGCACGTCGCGTTCAGGGCTGGAGTGTTTTAGAGGACGTGGAGACATTATCGGATCACCGGTATATTCGGTTTGATCTCTCCGCGTCCTCGGTCGCTCCGAGCAGCCCAGGCTGGGCCCCGGGCGGGGCCGGCCCTAGGTGGCAACTGAAGCGTCTCGACCGGGAACTGCTGCAGGAGGCGGCCATAGTTCAGAGCTGGTTTCATGCGCCAAACACTGTGGTGGTCGAGGAAGAAACCCAATGGTTCCAGGGTGCGTTGACTGCTATCAGTGATGCATCAATGCCCCGGGCCAGTGGACGTCCTCCTAGAAGATGGGTGTACTGGTGGTCACCAGAACTCTCGCAACTACGCGAAGCCTGTGTGCAAGCGAGACGCCAGTATGCCCGCTACCGTCGAAGACGGCAAAGGGATGATGCAGAGGAAGCCGCTCTATGTACGACCTTAGTGGAGGCGAAGGGCCGACTTCAAGTTGCCATTGCGGCAGCAAAGGAAGCCGCCAGAGCCGAGCTGCTGGGGACTCTGGATCGAGATCCGTGGGGACGGCCATATCGATTGGTCCGGAAAAAGATTCGTCCCCAGGCCGTCCCACTAACGCAGAGTCTCCAGCCTAGGCTTCTGGAAGACACTCTCCGCACTATTTCCGCAGATGGCTGAATTTCAGTCCCCCAGTATGGCTCCTCCGTTGCTGGGCGAGGAAGCCGGGGTAATACCTGAAATAACCCGGGATGAGCTCGGTGCGGCCGTGGTTCGGTTGAAAGCGAAGAATACCGCCCCGGGTCCAGACGGTATACCTGGCCGAGTGCTGGTCCTCGCTCTGGATTTTGCTGCCTTGGAGAGTCGGCTGAGGGGACTGTTCAACAAGTGTTTTGAACAGGGAAGGTTTCCCCAGGCGTGGAAGTCAGGACGCTTAGTTCTGCTTAGAAAGGAGGGTCGACCGGCGGACTCGCCGTCTGGCTTTAGGCCGATCGTTGTGCTTGACGAGGCCGGTAAACTGTTGGAAAGGGTTGTTGCTGACCGCCTCGTTGAGCACCTGGAACAGATTGGCCCTAATCTTTCGGATTGCCAATACGGGTTCCGCCGGCGGCGATCGACTATCCACGCCATTCTCAGAGTCAGATCCTTGGCGCAGGAAGCAGTTTCTCAGGGTGAGGTGGTACTGGTGGTGTCATTGGACATCTCCAATGCCTTTAACTCCCTCCCCTGGCCTTGCATCATGGAGGCACTCAGGTTTCATGGAGTGCCAACATACCTGCGCCGATTGGTTGAGGACTATTTATCTGACAGAAGGGTTGTCTTCCCTGTTCAAAATGGGTGGGGTGAAAAGCAGGTGTCATGCGGTGTTCCACAGGGATCGGTGCTTGGACCGCTCCTGTGGAACATTGGTTATGACTGGGTGCTACGGGCGGTCAATATTCCGGGAGTCAATCTGGTATGTTACGCCAATGATACTCTCGTGACCGCCCGTGGCACAACCTTTGGTGAAGCCTCTGAGCGTGCGACTGCGGGTGTTGCGGAGGTGGTGCGCCGGATACGCTGCCTTGGTCTGGAGGTGGCACTTCAAAAATCTGAGGCGTTGTGTTTTCATGGCCCTCGGAGAGGTCCGCCTCCAGATGCAGGCTTGATGGTGGATGGGGTATGGATTGCAGTCAAGGATTCGATGCGGTACCTAGGTGTCGTCCTTGGCACCATCCGCGCAAAATGGGAAGCAAAATTCCAACGGCCGGAATTTTGCTTCCCATTTTGCGCGGATGGTGCCAAGAGTAATGGCGGCGGCTGGCGCGTTGACTCGACTTTTGCCCAATCTGGGAGTGTAGAAGCGATATTCTACAAACAAATAAATCAAGTTCCCGTATACGCACACATTCAAACATCCTTCCAATGCAGCAATCGTCCCCCACCAAAACTTCACTTGTCACGGAACCATCGCGGAGTGCATGTCGTGTGTTATAACCTTATAACTAGCATTGTACCATATCCGACAATAAATCAAAGTATTTTTCCATCAAGTCACTTTCATTCTTAAGTCTGGACCTCACACAACCATCTTCCGCCGCAACATCTTGATCCTTCAACCGGACTGCGAAGGCTAAGCCGCCCTTGGGTCACCTGGGGTCTAGAAGCATAGTTCTACTTCGTTGAAAACAACCAGCTGCGCGTGGAAGACTGGATTCAAGATATCATCATCACCATTCAAGAACCATCAATCATATCAACAATCACATCATACAAAAACAAGTAAGCGAGTGGCGAACTGGTTAGACTTCTACAGAAAATAAGCCGAAATCCTTACATTCATTCATTTTCATTTCCATATCCCAATTTTCATACAAAAACTATTTTATATTTTAGTGCATCCTTTCAGTTCAAAATATTTAGTAGTGCACTGCGTAATTAAATAATTGTTGCGACAAAGCGTCGCAATATTTCTCTAGTTTTCGTTTTAAAACTACCTACTAAATTTATTTCAAAATGCCTGAGGTAAACGAGGAAGCGCTTTTATCTAAGAAGCGAGCGAATATAAAGGGTCGATTAACATTATTTAAAAATTATGTTACATCCTTGCCAGATATTTTAACTATTGAATTGAAGTTAGAACTTGAATTGCGCATATCGAAGTTAGAATTGTTGTTCGAAAACTATAATGCTATACAAAGTGATATAGAATGCATCTCTTCAAATCCTACAGAACAATTAACTGAGCGTGAATCGTTTGAGAATTCGTACTACAAATTATTAGCAGCAGGTCAGTCGAAGTTAGGTATGGCAAATGGTCTCAGTCAGCAGCCACCGGTTCGGAGTAGCACGGACTCCGATGCGGGGAGCGTTGTGAGGCACACGAGAGCAAGTGTCAAATTACCGGTTATCCAACTACCGAAATTTTCTGGTGCTTATAGTAACTGGTTGGAGTTTCGAGATACATACACGTCACTCATTCACGATAATTCAGATTTAAGTGCAACAAATAAATTTCATTATCTGCGTTCGTCATTAGAGGGCAGTGCCCTCCTTGTCATTAAATCATTAGAATTTTCAGCAGCAAATTACAGCATAGCCTGGAAATTAATTTGTGACAGATTCGACAATAAAAAAATGCTTGTCGCAAATCATGTCAAATCATTATTCAACGTTTATTCTATGCAAAAAGAAACTTCATATTATTTAAGGAAATTAAATGATAGTTTTGTTAAAGATGTCAGATCTCTGTCAATTCTTGGTGAGCCTACTGATAAATGGGACACACTACTAATTCATTTGCTTTCCAGTAAATTTGATTCACAAACATTATTCGAATGGGAAAAATTTAAATCAGAACATGAAAAACAAAATTTTGTATTTAATGATTTATTACAGTTTGTGAGAAATAGATCTGAATTGTTAGAAATTATGGAACAAGGCAAAAAATATCCTAAACAACCTTCACATCACAGTTTAGTTGCAACAAATGAAACAAATCAGGCTTCATGTCCTGTTTGTCAGTCAGATCATTTTATTTATTATTGCAAATCATTTTTAAATTTGTCCAATAAAGACAGAGAAGCAAAGGCAATTTCATTAAACTTGTGTCTAAACTGTTTGAAAACTGGACATTCATCAAAAAAATGTCGTTTAAGTTCATGTAAACGCTGTGATAAAAAACATAATAGTTTGATATGCCCAGAGTTAACACGTCCGGCTAACTCCCGTGTGAACGGTTGCGCTCGCGACGAAGTGGCTGCCGCCGCCGTATCGTTATCATGCGCTGCGATGACGTCGCAGGGTATGCTATCCACAGCGGTCGTGCAAGCGACGGCTCCTGGGCCGCTCGTCATGCACAATGATAACTATCGACGCGTGCGCGTCTTACTTGATTCGGGTAGCACAGCTAATTTTATTACGGAACGGCTTTGTAAACAACTACGTTTACCTACTCGCGATATGATGACAACAATAAGCAGTTTGGACAAAAGTCTATCAGTTTCTAAAAAATGTTGCGATATAACCCTTTATTCGTTACAATCTAATTTCACAATAACAATAACATGTGTGATTATTTCTCAAATTACGAATCCTTGGCCAAGCTCACTTATCAATAAACAGGAAATTAAAATTCCTAGCCATGTTACACTGGCAGATCCCGATTTTTATAAACCTTCAGACATTAATATACTGATAGGCAATGGTGTGTTTTGGGATCTAATAGAAAATAAACAAATAAAATTAAAGTCTCATAATATTACATTGCAAAAGTCTAAATTCGGTTGGATCATTGGCGGTTCAATTCAATACAACAATTCGATTAACTGTAATTATTCTGAGACACATTCTTTAAATGAAAAATTAGAAAAATTCTGGGAATTAGATAACATTACTACAACAAAACATTCAGAGTGGTCTCCAGAAGAGATACAATGCGAACAAAATTTTGTTGACACTACAACCCGCCTGTCAAATGGCAGATTTTGTGTAACTATACCATTAAAATCTTCCCCAAACACATTAGGAGACTCATATTCACTAGCTAAGGCACGATTTTTACAGTTAGAAAAAAAGTTTGAGAAAAATTTGCAATATAAAAATAACTACACAAAATTTATCAAAGAATATATAAGCTTAGGTCATATGAGAGAGTCTAGAAATTATAGTAGTGATCAGATTAGCTATTTCGCACCTCATCATGGCGTAGAACGTTCCTGTAGTTTGACAACAAAATTGCGTGTCGTATTTGATTGTTCTTGTAAGTCGTCCTCCGGCTGTTCATTCAATGAATTACAAATGGTCGGCCCGACAATACAGGATGATTTATTTTCCATTTTATTGCGATTTCGCCAGCATAACATAGTGTTAATAGCAGATATAACTAAATGTTATCGTCAGATCGAAGTCTGTGAATCTCAGCGTTCGTTGCAGCAGATCCTTTGGCGTGACGATCCCAATGAACCATTGAAGGCCTATGAACTCTGTACTGTCACCTATGGTACAGCGTCAGCACCGTATCTTGCGACACGGTGTTTGAAGCAGCTTGCTATGGAATGTGACGATCAAGTTATTAAAGAAGTAATTCACGCGACTTCTATGTCGATGATCTCATCACCGGTGCTAGCAATGTCAATCACGTGGTTTACATGTATAAGGAAATAACCAACCAATTAGGATCCGGTTGCTTTCCACTCAGAAAATGGTGCTCCAACAATGCAGAGGTTCTTAATCATATAAGTCAAAGTAGCACTATTTCTGATGATCTTTTTGATTTGTGCCCTAACACTTATTCAAAAACTTTAGGTGTCAACTGGGATCACAAAAATGACAATATTACATTTGATATAAAATTTAATATGTCTGGCAAAATAACAAAAAGAAATATTTTGTCAACTATTTCTCAATTATTCGATCCGATGGGATTAGTATCCCCAGCTATTTTGTACGCTAAACTAACATTACAAAAGCTATGGTTACTTAAACTTAATTGGGACGAACCAGTACCCGAAACTACACAAATTTTATGGATACAGTTTATAAATTCATTACAACAATTAAACAAACTTACCATACCCAGATTAGTCATAGCTAATATGTATATTTCTTTACAACTTCATATTTTTACTGACGCTTCCGAAGAAGCTTACGGAACCATCGCGGAGTGCATGTCGTGTGTTATAACCTTATAACTAGCATTGTACCATATCCGACAATAAATCAAAGTATTTTTCCATCAAGTCACTTTCATTCTTAAGTCTGGACCTCACACAACCATCTTCCGCCGCAACAGCCAGCGCTTACATTCGATCTGTGGATGATCACGGAGACGTACACGTGCACCTATTATGTTCCAAAAATAAGGTAGCTCCGCTCAAACCACAAACGATTCCACGTTTGGAACTCTGTGGGGCGTTATTAGGAGTCAGACTTAGTGAAATCATCAGAAAAGCATTAAGATTAAAATTTGATCAGTTCTTCTATTGGACAGATTCATCCATTGTCCTAGGTTGGATTGGCACTCCCACCCATAAATTACAGACATTTGTTAGGAACAGAATTGCAGAAATACAGTCCACTACAGATGCGAAATCTTGGAGACATGTTCCCACGAATTTGAATCCGTCAGATCATTTGGTGCGACCCATGTCGGTGGTAGAGCTATTAAACTGCGGACAGTGGTGGACGGGTCCCCAATTTCTTAAAGGTGACATATCAACATGGCCTCAATCAAATTTTACACATACTGACAATTTACCTGAGTTACGTCAAGAAGTTAGTCTCATAACAGTAGATAACTCAGGTCCTAAGTTTCCATTTCATATTTTTTCATCTTATTCACGAATGCAAAGAGTGATGGCATACATACAACGTTTCTTAAACAATGCAAGAGGTAAAAATACAAAAATTTTAGGACCTCTACAGTTTTTGGAATTACAAGCTGCTATGCATAAATTAGCAAATTTGTCACAGCAAGATAGCTTTCCAAAAGAATTTGAATTATTGAAATCTAACAAATCTTTAAATGCTAAAAATTCATTACTTTTGCTTCATCCATTTTTTGATAAAGAATTGAATTTAATTCGAGTAGGTGGCCGTCTTTTTAATTCAGACTATGAGTATAGCAAAAAACATCCAATTTTATTACACAAAAAACATATATTTACAAACCTATTATTTAATAACGAACACAATCTCTTAATGCATGCTGGCCCTCAGCATGTACTTTATTCTACTCGTCAAACCTTTTGGACAATAGGAGGTAGAGATTTAGCACGTTATGTATATCGAAACTGCACCATTTGCAATCGCTTTCGCTGTCAAACGGTGGCACCTGTGATGGGAAATTTGCCCAAAGAAAGATTTAAAACAACCTTTGCCTTTCAATATACAGCTATAGACTATGCAGGTCCTATCATGGTTGCCAACAAAGAGGGGCGAGGCTGTAGACTCATAAAGTCATACATTTGTGTTTTCGTGTGTTTCACAACAAAGGCCATTCACATCGAATTAGTTGGTAACTTAACTACCGCAAATTTTTTGTTGGCTTTGAAGAGATTCATCTCTCGTAGAGGTAAACCATCCTACATCTATAGCGACAACGGTTCTAATTTTGTTGGTGCGAATAATGAACTAAAACAACTTGTTGCTAATTATGGAGATAGTATTATTAGTGATCTTGCCCAACAATCAATCAAATTCAGTTTTTGCCCCCCCCCCATTCACCTCACTTCGGAGGATTGCACGAATCCGGGGTTAAATCTATCAAAAAACATTTAAAACGAGTTGTTGGTAATTCCAACTTAACTTTCGAGCAGTTGTATACAACACTTACTCAAATAGAGGCAATTTTAAATTCTAGACCGCTCTGTCCACTTTCATCCAATCCAAATGACCTTCTACCCTTAACTCCAGGCCATTTCCTTATCGGCAAAGAATTGACGTCAACACCAGAGCCAGACTACGCTGATATGCCAATTTATCGTCTTGATCGCTATCAACGCATTGAACGGCTGCGTCAACAGTTCTGGTCTAGGTGGCATACAGAATACATCACGGAGCTCCAAATCAGAAGGAAATGGAAGACGTCACAAGGATCCCTCAATATTGGAGATTTGGTTTTGATAAAAGAGGAGAATCAACCCCCCCTGAAGTGGCTTTTAGGACGTATTATCCAGTTGTACCCGGGAACGGACGGGATAGCTAGAGTAGCTGACATCAAGACGTCAACAGGCATCTTACGGCGCTCCTTCTCAAGAATATGCCCTCTACCGATGCAGCAGGATGAAAATTTTACCGATCAAAGGGAAGATGGAGTTGATGATTGAAGCAAGAATGCTTCAATGGGAGGCGGCATGTAGAAGCGATATTCTACAAACAAATAAATCAAGTTCCCGTATACGCACACATTCAAACATCCTTCCAATGCAGCAATCGTCCCCCACCAAAACTTCACTTGTCACGGAACCATCGCGGAGTGCATGTCGTGTGTTATAACCTTATAACTAGCATTGTACCATATCCGACAATAAATCAAAGTATTTTTCCATCAAGTCACTTTCATTCTTAAGTCTGGACCTCACACAACCATCTTCCGCCGCAACAGGGAGGACCGGAGGCGTCTTGTAGACGTCTTTATATTGGGGTCGTGCGATCCATGACCCTATATGGTGCCCCTGTGTGGGCTGAGGCCCTAAATCGCAAAAATGTGGCCCTATTGCGGAAACCTCAGAGGCTCATGGCGATACGGGCCGCGAGAGGATATCGCACGATCTCATTTGAGGCGGCTTGTCTGTTGGCTGGCACGTTGCCCTGGGACTTGGAAGCTGAAGTCCTCGCGTCTTTATTTGACTGGCGCGAGGAGGCGCAGGCCCGGGGTCATCGGCCGGCACCGAGAGAGATAGCGGGACGTCGTGAAGAGTTGAGTCAGCGCGCAACCACGGAATGGGCTCTGAGGCTGGAGCAGCCCACGGCTGGGCTTCGGACCGCTGAAGCTATCCGTCCAGTCTTGACGCAATGGTTGGCGAGGCAGCACGGCTTACTGACATTCCGCCTGACGCAGGTGCTCACCGGACACGGTTGTTTCGGTGGGTATCTGTGTCGGATTGCGGGTCGGGAGCCGTCTGCTGTTTGCCACCATTGCAATGAATGCCTTGATGAGGACGCCCAGCATACGCTGGAGGACTGCCCATCCTGGTAAACAGATCGTGCGGAAATGCGCGCGATAGTGGGGGACGACCTCTCGCTGCCGACCATCGTGAAAGCCATGGTTGACAGTGAGACGTCGTGGATGGCGGTGCAGACCTTTGCGGAATGCATCATGCTCCGCAAAGAGGTGGCGGAAAGGGAAAGGGAGGAAAGTACCGACCATCCCATCCGCCGCAGACGCACAGGGCGCAGACGGCGGGCCTATGGTCTGCACCTGCAGCCCCCCCAATAAGGCTGGCCGGGTAACAGAACAAACGGGATTCCGTTGCCCGACCTAAACGGCCTCGGGTTGAAAGGCGCGCCAGTGTCAAGCGCGCCTTTACTCACGCGGGAAATGGAGGCCGCGGGCCGAACCCGCAGGCCGCTCCGAGGAGAGCGGCTGAGCCGAGGCCACCGTGGTAGCGGCCGCCGTGCCGGGGCTGTGGAGCATCAGAAAGCGGTAGGCGGATTGACACCGTGTGGTTTTTGGTGGGTCCAAGTCCCACATAACCACCCAGCTTCCCGTTCATGGCTGGGCGGTAGGCGAAGGCCTTTTCCACACGTAAAAAAAAAAAGGCTGACAGTTCAAGCTTCAAGGATGAGGTCTCTCGTCGAATTCGACTCGGCTGGGCAGCGTTCGGGAAGCTCCGTAATATCTTCTCGTCCAAAATACCTCAGTGCCTTAAAACTAAGGTCTTCAACCAATGTTTGTTACTAGTGATGACATATGGGTCCGAAACGTGATCCCTTACTATGGGCCTCATAAGAAAGCTCAAGGTCGCCCAAAGAGCTATGGAGAGGGCTATGCTCGGTGTTTCCCTTCGAGACCGCATCAGAAATGAGGAGATCCGTAGGAGAACAAAGGTTACCGACATAGCCCAGCGGATTAGCTCTTGCTAAGTGGCAGTGGGCAGGGCACATAACGCGACGAAACGATGGCCGATGGGGCAGAAAGGTTCTCGAATGGCGACCACGCACCGGCAAGCGCAGCGTCGGACATCCACCGACCAGATGGTCAGATGACCTAAAGAAGGTCGCAGACAGACGCTGGATGCAGGCCGCTTTCAACCGGTCGTTCTGGAAATCCTTGGGGGAGGCTTACGTCCAGCAGTGGACGACCTGCGGCTGAAATGATGAAAAGTAATCTTTAATTTGTATGGCGGTACCCTCAACTCAGCTTAGGAAGTTATCACAACACCGATTTAAAACAATATAAGTAAGTAATGAGAATGTGGATAGCAATGTGGAAACTATAATGCTTTACACAATTATCATAAAATATTCAAAAATATTATTAAATATTATTAAATTCATTAATATTCATAAAATATCTTAAAATATGTCCTTCGCCCACGAGCCACGAACCAAAAGTGAGCCCTCAGTTTCAACCACTAAACTAGCAAAGGTTGTATCAAAATAAGTACTAAATAATACCAACTAAATAATTAAGAGTGAGCCCAACGCAAAAATTTGAAAAACAGACCTATTTTTCAATCCATAGTTTAGCGCGAAAAAACCTTATAATTCAGATTTAAAAAATACTGTAGGTAGGCAAAAAACCTGTAGAAGCCGAGTAATCGAATAGAATTTTGAAAAATAAACAGGTTTTTTTTTTTAAAATACAAACTTCAGAACGGAAAAAAAACAGTATTAACTCAAATGCTCTGAATTATCAGCGACAACCCCAAATTATTTTTTACAAATAACATAGCCAGACTAATGTTTTAGTAGAGTAATCGATTACTTTTTTTATTTTATGTCTATATTTTTAATCAATACATATAGTAAGACACTAAAATGCGAGTGTCTGTACATTTAATATTTTTCAAAAAAACTGATTGAGTGCGATTAAAAAAGAGTAACAGAAACCAAAAAGACAGTTTTTGGAATTTTTGTCTGTCTGTATGTATGTATGTCTGTCTGGTACGTTATAACTTCGAAAATACTCAACGGATTTAAACGCGGTTTTTACAGTTGGATTACATATAATTAGGAGCGTTGTCAAAACTTTGTTTCGTCAAAATCGGTTAAGGGAAAAAGAAGTTATGGTCGATTGAAAATTTACTTCAAACACTGCAAGTTGCGTACCTATAGACAAAACCCATTTGAAATTTCGGCAGTAACAAGCAAAGCATGTTGGCCTATCGGTAGAGTTCGTGGATCATTTTTTTAAGTAGAGGGTTCGAATCCTGCTAGACATCACTTCTTTTGTTTTTACCCTTTTTTTGTTTTGTATTAATTTTTTAGAAGTTTTTTTTTTAATATTTTAGTAAAGAAATGTTTCTAGAAAGTAGCTGGATCGAATCCTGCCACAAACAATAATTTTCTGTTTTCGTTTTTTATTTGTTTTCTAGAATTATTTTCTTACTTAGAGAAAGCTCTTAGCGTTAATTCCGTTAATATAAAAGTATTTTGTACTTATCTATCTATACATATAATAAGACAGTAAAAATTGGGTGTCTGTACATTAAATATTTTTCTAAAAAACCTCTACGGGGCAATTAAAGAAGAGTAATAAAAACCAAACAACACAATTTTTGCAATTTTTGTCTGTCTGTCTTTCTGTCTGTGTGGTGCGTTATAATTTCTAAACTACTCAACAGATTTGAACGCTGATTTCACAGGTGAATTACATATAATTAGGAGCGTTGTAAAATCTTTGTTTCATCAAAATCGGTTAAGGGAAATAGAAGTTATGGTCATTTAAAGTTTACTACAAGCACTGCTTCAAAACTTTTAAACAGTTGAATGCGATTTTCATAAACGTATTTAATTTAGATAAAGCTAGAATTTCTACTTATATCAATAAAGACAAAAACACACTGCAGTCTCTTGAATGTTTGTGGACGTATGATTTAGTTACATAAAATATAGATAGATGGCGCTGACTTTATTTTAATAGCAGATTGAAATTTTTCCTTACGGCAGCAATTAATTCTAATTATTTAAAAAAAAATTTGGTTGTTGATTTAGTACTATTGGTTGGTTTGTTTATCGGTCGTTTGTTGTGTTGTATTGTAAGCTATTTGAATTGATTGGTTGGTTTGGTTTGGCTTTGGTTTAAAAATAATCAAACCAGTGTTTGACGGAACATACGGTCGTGTCGTAAGGACTAATTTATCTGACTTATCACTATTTATTGAGATTTTCTCCACTTTTCACGCCCACTAAAACTTTGGGAGTGGATTTTAGGTCCTAATGGCTCTGTAATAGGCTGCGTCTACTCTTTTAGAGACAAATATTGATAGTATGAATGTTAAGGGCTCCTTCTTCTGAAGGCTTGTTCGTAAGCCGCGTAGTCGCTCACTCATTTTGTAGGCATTTAGACATCATATTTGGGAAAATAACACTACAACATGTACTTCAGCGATTTTTACTATATAAATACTTTATCTAAAGGCTGGTATAAAAAGCAGGACAATAAGTTTATTATTTTAGGCATAGTATTGAAAATAAACTTCCAAAGGAGGCAACTTTGATTTTTCTATCGAGCGAATTTTGTCTGATATTGTTACTGTTACTGGAAGCGAATTTTACTCTGCTAGATCCTCAACTAAAAACATATATTTTTTTCAGAATTTTACGACTGTTTAATACTGATTCCTATTGATTTTAAAAACGGTATTTGAGAAAGAAGTGGCCCTAATATTTAATGATATCGTAGCAATGTAATGGCTTTATAAAATTGGCACGGGAAAAGGATACAATAGAATTAACTATAGGTCTGGATAGTTGTAGTTTCCACAGGTTACGCGAAAAGCGACCTACACGCGGGCGGAGCCGCGGGCAACAGCTAGTAGTATATAAGTAATATTTTGTATGATCATCTAAGTTTAAGTAAATATTATTATTGTTGTTACTTGTAGTCTTTTTTATTTAACATTGTCTTCTTTGTGTTTGTATATATCTATTTCTATTCTACTCGCTCATTTTTAAATAAATATTCCCAATCAATCGCTGGTTGACTGGAAGAGATCCCTATAATGGGATAAGTCCGCCTTTGTATATTGGTTCAACTTTCTATGTTTAAATATGTTTTTATACAATAAAGATATTACAAACAAACAAACGTTTACCGCGTTGTATTCCTATTCCAAAGTGTGGTGGAATTTTGCCCTTGATTCCAATATTTGCTGGACTATCGGCTCTGGGTTCACTAGCTGGAGGTGCAGCGGGTATAGCAAAGGCTGTGAATGATTACAAAGTTGCCAAAAAGAGTCTTGAAGAGTCAGAAAGACATAATAAAATGATGGAAGCGATTGCTCTTGGAAAAGGATTATACATCAAGTCTCATAAAAAAGGAGCAGGCTTATATTTAAAAAGTTCAAAAAACTAATGAAAAAGCTACCCAAGCGAGCACTAACTAACATAGACATATTAAAGCACGCGAATGATATTCCTTATTTTCGCGGCGATTTTATAGACACTCTGCCCTCAAAACCAAGAAATATAGAATGCGTAATACTCAACCTGGATAGTAATTCTAACACAGGAACTCATTGGGTAGCCTTTGTAAAGCTTAATAAATATGTCGAATACTTTGACAGTTTTGAAAATCTAAAACCACCTTTAGAATTAGCAAAATATTTGAAGAATATTCCTATTAATTACAATTACGTACAATATCAGAGTTTCAATTCTACGAATTGTGGTCATCTTTGTTTAAAATTTTTAATTAACTTTTGGAATGATGTATTTAAATAGATTTTAAAATAAAAAATGTTAGTACAAATATGTCTTTCACTGTGTCCATAACGGGAGCTGGAGCCTCCCTGACTACAAATTATTCACCAACTTTAGAATTACGTGTAGAGTATGAATGCGGACTTTTATATTTTTCAACGTTTTACTCAATACCTAATATAGATAAGAGAAATAATAAATTCTACTACGGACAAAATGAAGTTATTGAGATTCCAGAGGGATCATACGAGCTTCAAGATATTTGTGATTATTTAGAAAGTAATGTCAAAAGTACAGTTTTTAAATTAACGTGTAATAATAATACTCTAAAGACTAGTATATTTTGTTTCAAAGATGTGCATTTCGATAAAAGCAATTCAATTGGTAGAATTTTAGGATTTGGAATGGAAACCATAAAAGCTAATAAAAGAAGCGACTCACGATATCCTGTTAGTATTTTATCAACAACCATCGTGCGCATCGAATGTGATGTAGAGAGCGGATCATTTGTGAACGGAAGAGCCAGTCACATCATTTATGAATTTGCGCCTAACGTGCCACCTGGTTATCGCATAATTGAAATATCTAAGAACATCATCTATTTCCCAGTGAATCAAAATTCAATAAGTGCTTTGAATATAAGATTATTAGACGCTGAAAACAATCAAATTAATTTACGAGGTGAAGAAGTACAACTATATTTACATTTTAGAAAAAAATGATAAATTTCAATAAAAACGTCACCACACCCTGTATTTCAGTCAGTTGCAAGAAAACACCTCGGAAAAGACTACCTCTCCAGTCTGTAAAAAAGGCTTTCAAAAAAAAAATAAACTTTTTAAAATTAGTTGGATTACTAAAATGATGAATATATTAAATATTTCTCAACCAACATTCTACGATAACAGCGTTGAAAGTTTTGAATATCATTCATACAAACCGTATGTAACAAGTTTCAACAAGAATGATGAAATCAGAATACCTATTAATCAACAAGATTTGTATGTTTTACCATCTCGTAGCACGTTGTATATTGAGGGCAAAGTGGAAATATACGATAGCACAACCAAAACAAAACAATCTAGTGTACACTTTGTGAATAATCCTGCCTTGTTCCTATTTCAAGATATTCGATACGAACTGAATGGAAATGGTGTAACTACCACTATGAAATCTTACCTATCGTTAAATGAAAATGAATCCAAATGTGCAAAAGTATGGGGATGGTCTACAAGCGGTACAACCAATGTTAATAATGGCATATTCACTGCTTCCATTCCATTAAACAGAGTTTTAGGTTTCGCAGAAGATTATGAGAAAATCATAATAATTTGTAAACATGAGTTAGTGTTATTAAGAAGCAATACCATACTCAATGCACTGAAATTAAATAATGGAGAAATTGTGGAAGACATTATCTATCTATCTATCTTCTATCTTCTATATATATATATATATATATATTATACTAGCTGTTGCCCGCGGCTTCGCCTGCGTGTAGTTCGCTTTTCGCGTAACCTGTGGAAACTACAACTATCCAGACCTATAGTTAAATCTATAAGTAGTATCCTATTCCCGCGCCAATTCTATAAAGCCATTGCTACGATATCAAACTGAAAATACTAACATTCATACTATCACATCTTTGTCTCTAAAAGAGTAGACGCAGCCTATTACAGGGTCATTAGAACCTAAAAGCCACTCCTAAAGTTATGGTGGGAGTGAAAAGTGGAGAAAATCACAATAAATAGTGATAAGTTAGTTAAATTAGACCTTACGACACGACCGTATGTTCCGTCAAACAACAACGGAACTGACTTGCTGATTTGATTATTTTTTAAACCAAAGCCAAACCAAACCAATCAATCAATTCCAATAGCTTACAATACAACACAACAAACGACCAATAAACAAACCAACCAATAGAACTAAATCAACAACCAAAATTTTTTTTAAATAATTAGAATTAATTGCCGTAAGGAAAAATTTTAATCTGCTATACCATATGCGAAAAAACAATTAAAATAAATTCAGCGCCATCTATTGATATTTTATGTAACTAAATTATACGCCCACACACATTGAATGTGTTAATTTTTTAAAATTTAATAGAGACTGCAGTGTGTTTTTGTCTATATTGATATCGATAAAACAAAGTAGAAATTGTAGCTTTATCTATATTAAATACGTTTATGTAAACCGAATTCAACTCTGTTCAAAAGTTTTGAAACAGTGCTAGAAGTAAACTTCAATTGACCATAACTTCTTTTTCCGTTAACCGATTTTGACGAAACAAAGTTTTCAACAACACCGCTCCTAATTATATGTAATCTACCTGTGAAAACCGCGTTCAAATCTGTTGAGTAGTTTTGACAGACAAAAATTCAAAAAATTGTTGTTTTTTTTTGTTTCTGTTACTCTTCTTTAATCGCCCCGTATCAGTTTTTTAGAAAAATATTTAATGTACTCAAACATAGGCTACTTTTGGGCGCGATATTACCGAGTCTCACGCGGGGCGGAGCCGCGGGGAACAGCTAGTACTTATATATTAACGGACTTAACGCTAAGAGCGTTCTCTACCATGTTTTTCTTCGATGTCGTCAATGACAAACTATTAGATATGATTTTATAGGGGTTGCGATATCGTTTATCCTGAAATAAATTTGCAAATGAATTTATTTGTTTCTTTTCAAAATTAAAAAAAAAGTAAGAATATAATTCTAGAAAACAAATAAAAAACGAAATCAGAAAATTATTGTTTGTAACAGGATTCGATCCAGCTACTTCCAGCTACTTTCTTGAAACATTTATTTACTAAAGTAGTAAAAAATTCTTAAAAATTAATACAAAACGAAAAAGAAGTAAAAAAATAAATAAAAAAGGAAGTAAAAAAAAGTAAGTAAAAAAGGTCATGTCTTGCAGGATTCGAACCCTCGACTTAAAAAAATTATCAGCGACCTCTACCGATAGGCCACCATTCGTTGCTTGTATGCAACAGAGCGTTTAAGATGTTTGGGTTTGTGGCCCGAGCCAGTTGCAACTTTAAACGCCCAGACACCTATTTACACCTCTTTAGATCTCTTATTAGATCTCAATTAGAATACGCCGTCTGCATATGGGATCCATATTATAGCAAATATTGTGATGCTATTGAAAAAATTCAAAAGAAATTTTTGCGATATGTACAGTCAGCTGCAAAAGTCCATATATAGCTTAAGGACTAAAACGGCGTGAACGCAAACCACACACACATTGACATTAACTATAACTAATAAATATCAACCTTAATTCAAAGTGACAAGACTCAACATATTTCTTAAAAATAAAATAAGGTCTGTTTCGCTTCGCCAAACTATAAGTGCGATTATTTATTTCGTCAATTAATAACAGTTGCTTATGGTCTCGTGGTTGCTACCTCGTGCCTCGGTGAAAAACGTCCTCGGTTCAAATCGCGTCCGGCCCGCGAATCCTTTATTGTAAGGAAAGATGTTCAATTTGTTCATTTAATTTTTTTTTTCTTTTGTTCATTTTTAAGTTTTGTTTCCTAAATAATAACCTTTAAAAACCTATTAAATGAATATGGAAAGGTAATAATGCTTAAAGGTTTTCTATTCAAATTAAAACTAAAAGAATATTAAATCACGTTTAACATTACAAAGCGTTGTTGACACATATCAAAGTATATCTTACACCTATTTCTATCTTTTTAATATGGTTAATGATAGCTTAATGATTCGTTTTGGTAAAGAAAAGAAAATTGAAGCTGAACCAACCTGTCAAGCCCGAGAAAGCCGGCCGATTTGGAGTACAAAGACGCAATTGGGTTAATGCGGAATCATCTTCAACCGGCTCCATCAGCGTTGGCAGAAAGGTTTAGGTTTAGACAAAGAAGACAAGCGGCAGACGAGAACGTGGCCAACTACGTGGCAGAACTAAAAAAATTGACGCGGTATTGCAAATTGGGTGACACATTGAACGAAAATCTACGCGACCAATTTGTTTGCGGGCTAAAAAGTGATTTTATCCGGCAGAGGTTGTTTGCAGAGGATGATACCCTGACTTTCGCTAATGCGGTAAAATTGGCGGGGTCCCTAGAAGCTGCGGAACGAGATGCAGCAGCGGTGGAAGCGGTAGGGACAGTCAGTCAGGAGGTTACCTCGGGTATGAACGCACTAACCATAAGAAGCAACAAACAACAACAGTGGAAATCACCAGGCCCGGGCGAGCGCGGAACGCGCGGAACTTCATTGCAGCGGAGGCCGGGTCACGGAGGACCGCCGGGGCGTAACGGCGGCGGGTCAAAAGTGGGCACGCGGAAGTCACAATGTGACGGTTGCGGAGGAGATGGCCATGGCTATGAGGAATGTCGATTCAAAACCTACAGATGTAGTAGGTGCAAGCGGGTCGGTCATCTAAGGCGGGTGTGTCCGGTGCAAGAGACAAGAAGCCGTGAAGACCGGGGGGCAGCTTTGCACTACGGAGATACAACCGAAGAAGACGGCTACGCGGAAACCTATGCGGGTGGAGAAGGGTTTCACCACTTGTGCCTGAACGATTATAAGGCGGTGAGTTTGCCAATTTCTATAGGAGGCCACATAATTCATATGGAAGTAGATACAGGATCGGCGGTCTCATGCATAAGCAAAGAAACCTACGAAAATTATTTGAAAAATGTAAAATTAAACCCTACAAACGTTTCTTTAAAATTTTATGACGGTACTACTCTAAAGCCGTTGGGGGTCATTAAACCATATGTGGGTTATGGTGGAATTAAAAAACAATTAGAGTTATTTATAATCGATGGGGGCACTACATCTCTGTTAGGTAGGCAATGGTTGGCAAAATTAAAAATTAAGTTACCCATATTTAAAGAATGTAATAACATTAGTATAAACAATGGCGAAATACATTTAAATCATGAGTTTAAAAAATTGTTCCACAGGTATAGGGAATTGTTTAGCGGAGGTTTGGGTACGTATACGGGCGGTAAGGCATCGCTGAAGGTTCGGGAGGGCGCGGTGCCGGTGTTCCACCGCGCGCGGCCGCTGCCGTACGCGCTGCGCGAGCGCGTCGACGCTCAGCTCGAGGAGATGCTGCGCGACGGCGTCATCGAACCCGTCGACTGTTCCGAGTGGGCCTCGCCTCTTGTCCCGGTAAGCAAGGCTGACGGTTCTTTGAGAATTTTTGCTGACTATAAGGCCACAGTCAATCCCGTATTGGTTGTGGATCGCTACCCCTTGCCTAAGATTGACGACTTATTAGTACGACTGAGCGGGTCCCAATATTTTTCGAAAATCGATTTATCACAAGCCTACAATCAAATATTATTAGACGATACGAAAGAGGTGACTGTAATTAACACTCATAAGGGTCTATTCAGATATAACAGATTGGTATATGGCTTATCATCGAGTGCGGGCATTTTTCAACGAATAATGTGTAATTTACTAAGTAACATACCCAACGTAGAAATATTTTTGGATGACGTCATAATAGGAGGGAGAGATAAAAAAGACCACTTGCAAGCCGTGGAAGCTGTTTTCAGCAGGTTACATAAATATGGGTTAAAATTAAAAACTAACAAATGTATATTTTTAGTTAACGAAGTACGTTATTTAGGTTATGTTTTAAGTAAAGACGGTATAAAAACGGACCCAGAGAAAATACATGCTATTACTAAAATACCCCGACCGACTTGTGTAACTGAGTTACGATCGTTTCTAGGGTTAGTTAATTTTTACGCAAAATTCATAAGAGATATGAGTGCCAAATTGGTTCCTTTATACGGATTACTAAAAAAAGGTAACAGTTGGTTTTGGTCCGATCAATGTGAACGTGCCTTTAGGGAAGTCAAACAGCTGTTAGTTAGCGCGGAGGTACTAGCACATTACGACCCCAGTTTACCTCTCATAGTAACGTGCGATGCCAGCTCACGGGGAGTGGGGGGCGTACTCTCACAGCCGAGTAAGGGCAGCGGCGGCCGAGAGCGACCGGTAGCCTACGTGTCGCGAACGCTGAACGACGCCGAGAAAAATTATTCACAAATACATAGGGAAGCGCTCGCTATCATATTTTCAGTAAACAAATTTCACCAGTACTTATACGGTCGACGGTTCATTTTGCGCACCGATCATAAACCGTTAGTATCAATCTTCGGCCCCCACACAGGAATACCAACAATGGTGGCTAGCCGTATGCAACGTTGGGCAATAATATTATCGGCATATTCATACGATATTGAGTACGTGCGCACCGATGAGAACGGGGCTGACGGGCTCTCGCGCTTACCTATTCCGCCGGCCGGTAAACAAATGCGTCATACAGCGGTATCAGCTACGACGCCCGAACAAACGTATTTACATTTCATCCAACAAGAATTATTACTAGATTATAATGAAATTAAAGGGCAAACTTCTCGAGACCCGTTACTTTTTAAATTATTAAGTTATTTGCGAGATGGGTGGCCTACCGAATGTGAACTTGTTAATTTGAAACCATACTTTAATCGTAAGGACGGGTTATATGAGGAATTAGGTTGCTTAATGTGGGGTCATAGATTGGTAGTCCCAGATGCATGTAAAGATAAGGTTCTACGGATGATTCATGAGCCTCACATGGGGATAGTAAAGTCCAAAGCGTTAGCACGCAGCTATGTATGGTGGCCGGGCGTAGACGAAGACGTTGAGCGGATGTGTCGGGAATGCGAAGTGTGCGCATCGCAGGCCGACGCGCCGCCGCGGCAGACCCCACGGATGTGGCCGTGGCCGAACCGACCGTGGACAAGGCTTCATTTAGACTTCATGGGTCCCATTTTTGGAAAAACTTACCTAGTTGTAGTAGACGCTATGTCCAAATGGATGGAGGTATTTCATGTTAATAGCACTGCAGCGACCGGAGTCATAGAAAAAATTTCGGAACTTTTTAGTCGGTGGGGCCTACCTAAGCAGATCGTAACTGATAATGGACCACCTTTTTCTAGCAATGAGTTTGGGTATTTTACACGCAACCAAGGGATAGAGCACATATTTACTGCCCCTTATCATCCGGCGTCTAACGGTTTGGCGGAAAACGCAGTCAAAACCTTAAAAAGAGTGATTAAAAAGGCTAACGCGGAAAAACAAAACATAGACAAGGCATTATGGACCTTTTTATTACATTATAGGAACACAGAGCATTCTACTACAGGAGAAAGCCCGGCCATGTTATTGTTAAGTAGGCGGTTGCGTACGAAGTTAGATGTATTAAAACCAGATAGGGAGATTAAAGTAAAGAGAGCACAACAGCAGCAGAAACAGGCGGCTAAAGGGGGAGATAGGGAGTTAAAGACTCAGGAGTTGGTCTGGTATAGGCAATATTTGAAGCCACAGAAATGGGCTTCAGGCCAAGTAACCGAGTGCGTAGGGCCCAATAACTATAGAATAAGGGATAAGCAAGGAGATATTATTCATAGGCATATTGACCAACTAAGGTCAAAAACTAGGAGATCATCACTCGTGTGCCCTCCTACGGAAATCAGCGAAAAGTCTAGCACAAGTTCTCAACCCAGGGTAGCTTTGTCTGGCGAAGTAGGTGGGGACCACACGGAGAAGCCGGAGGAGGACATCGGCGACGCCGTCGTATCGGCAGAGGGCGCGATAGTAAGGGATGGGGAAAAAGTGGGTAAAGTTGCACCCGCGTCTCCTGAATTTAAGGATGCCTTGCCAAACGTATCGCCACCACCTCCACCCCGGAATCGACCTATGCGGCCATGTAGGCTTAAGAAAATACCAAATTATAAGGAATGAATTGTTGTTAAGTAATTATTCAGTAATTTAAAAGTATAATGTAAAATTAGGTTAAGTTAGATTTCAGGTTTATATAAAGGGGTTTTAATTGTAAGGGTTAATTGATGTGGGGGAATGTGATGTATGTAGGTAGGTTAATAATAAGTGGTAATGGGTAGTTCTAAGTATGCATCACAGTACATACATCACAGTAAGTAACCATAATAAATATAGGCTATCACTATAAGGCGGCGGCGCTGAATTTGTTTTCGATGTGAAGGTAATTGGAAATATTTAAATTTAAAACTAATTATTTAAAAAAATATAACTTATATTGTCAGTATTTAATAAGCCCCATAAATTTTCAATTGGATTTAAATCCGGTGATTTTGCTGGCCAGGGAATGGCGGCTATGTCGTTATGGTGTCTGAACCATTCGCGCACTACTTGAGCCCGATGCACAGGACAGTTATCATGCACGTATGATAAGTGTGATATGTCTGTAGCTGGATACACACACCGCACGGTTGGCAGCATACAATCCTGCAGCAATTGCACATAATGGGCAGCCGTAGCCCGCCCTGCTATAGACACTAATTCACCAGGTCCAGCGGCACTCATCCACCCCCACATATTCACGGAAATGCGTCCAGACTCCATGTTTGCGACGATGTTTTGTTCACTATAACGAGTTCTATCCCTGCGCCATAAGTGAAGTCTACCGTGTTGGGACGACATAAACGACTTGTGCGTTTGTCTCATATTGTTGCACCTTATTGCTACCGTTGCATTATGTAGCTCCGCTGTGATGCACTAATATGTTGCGGACGACCACTACGAGTTCGAGTGGTTACAACACCTTCTTCTTGGAAGCGAGTTATCCAGCGCTTCACTGTTATCCACTGAAACAAATCAACAAGTAGATATAAATACTTATAAATATCTTTAGGTATCAATTATTAAAACACACGCTATTTTTTCTATAACCTTATCATTATTAAAAATAATACTCACACTAAATCCAGTCTCATTAGCAATTTGAGAAATATTATATCCCATCTTAAGCATTTCGGTAATGCGTATCCTATCCTGCATATCAATATTAGCTTGCATAGTTGTAGAACGTAGTTAATCGACTTTATCACAAACAACAAAGCAAAGTTATTGTAGTATATTTGATATTCTCAAATGTCACATATAAGTGTTGTACCTACCCTCTTGTTTTAAATAAATACTTCTCAACTAGCAAGCTCGTGTTTCACTTCATGGTGGCAGCGGTGATACATTAAAAATAGTAAATATTCAAAATTTAATGTATTACATCACAAATGTGTTGTATAATAGAATAGTACATTATAATTTATTGTGAACACGATAGAACACGCACGTCCTCCACCAGAATTACGTGTTGACGGCAATCCGGCGGTGCGGGCCGACACGTGGAGAAAATGGTGGCAACAGTTCTCTGTGTTCCAGAAGGCATCGGGAGTACATAAGGAAACCGCGGACGTGCAAGCCAGCTTGCTGATAAACCTCGTCGGAGCAGAAGGATATGAAATATTTTCCACATTTACATATTCGAAAGATGAAAGTCAAGATGATATACAGTGTTTGAAAAAAAAATTTGATGCTCATTTTGGAACCAAACCGAATGTAGCCTGTACTGTGTAATGTGTGTAATGTACGTCGCTGAGATTTAAGTTTTTCACACGTAAACAAAGCGCAGGGGAAACTATAAATCAATACGTTACCGCGTTAAAAATCCTCAGCAAAGAATGTGAATTCGAGCATTTGGTCGACGGGTTAATTAGAGATCGAATAGTGTGTGGCATATTAGACGATGTAGACGGGACGGGACAGGCTACTTCGAGCAGAGGAGTTATCGTTGAGAAAAGCCGTACAGATATGTAAAGCGGCCGAAATGTCTAAAGAGGAGAGTAGACAGATCGAGCAGGCGTCGACGTCAACAGCCCAAGTGGACACGGTACAGGGGGTCAGGTGCAGCGCAAGGGGTCGCGGCGGCGGCGCGGGCCGGGCTCCGCGCGGGCAGCGCGGCGGCGGACAGCGAGGCGGCGCCCGCGCTGAGCCGTGCCGGCGCTGCGGCCGTGCACTCTGCGAGGACGCGCAGCGGTGTCCAGCGTTGGGGGCTACGTGCTATCAGTGTAACGGTCGAGGTCATTTCGCGCGTGTATGTTCTAATAAAGTGATCGGCAAAAGAGTGCATAACGTAAGCGTATCGGAATCAGATTCTAGCGAGGACATTTTATATATTAACATGGTGAATACTATTGAACGGAAGAGAAACTTAGACAAGGAATGGACAGAAGTTATGGACTTTAATGGTAAGCGAATTACTTTTAAATTAGACACGGGGGCTATGTTAAATATTTTGTCAAAAGAGGACTGTAGAAGGGTGGGGATTGATTTAAATAGCCTGACACCTGTTTAGAAATATTTAAAATGTATACGAAGTTTAAGCTAGTTCAATGATATTATTGTTTTCGTTTAGTTCACGACATCAATCACAGATGGCGCTGTATAGAATTATTACGCGATATGGTTTGTCGTTCACGAATGATCATACTCAATGGTTTTTATGTCCTTTTTAACCGATTACCAATAAACAAGTGTGTACATCTCTTTCTTGGTATTATTACCTAAGGGTGTATCACTAGAACCTCCCCCAGATTTGTACCGGGTTGTACAAATTTTGGTTCTTCGGCCGGATGCTAATGCAACCGGAGGTCGCACTAAAGTGGATGTGCTTTTTTGTTGGATATAACTTTGCTGGACAAGTGGGTCGCTTGTCGTAACCAGCATAGTAGCAGCAGCGGGTGCCGCCGACAGAGGGCGCGGACGTGCAGCAGACGGTGACGTCAGGATTCCAACAGAGGTGCAGTGACATCACATCAGTGACGTCAACAACGAGTAAGGTGAAACGTCATAAAACTGTAAGTGGCTTTGAATATTATATAGCAAGCATAAAAAAAAAGTGTTAGTGAAATTTGAACTTTATTGCCTATAGTGAAAAATCTTAGAAGAAATTGACTTTAGTGGATTCTTCATGGGACTTGTAATATTTTAAAGATAGTATTACACTAATTTAACTTAGAATATTTTACTAACTTAGAATAATTAGCTTGTAAGAAAAGTGGTTGAGACGGGGAATCCATGCCCGATTTTACTCAGATTTTAATTGCAAAACACTTGTAAAATTTTCGTGTTTTGTATTGGGACTTAGAAATATTTAGTCATAAATTAAACTTGTAAAAATTTTCGAACTGTCTTGGACTTAAAGTTTTTCATGATTTTATAAATTAGTTTGATTTATTTTGATTTGCTTAATTTACTTTTCAAAATAATTGTTCGTTTGGTTTTCTTAAAATGGAGACATTAATTACTTTGCAATATGATAATCACAACCGCATCGCTAAAGCATATAAGAATTTTAAAAAGTCTCCAAAAGATAGGATTACAGAGGCGTATCTAGAAACTAGAATGGAAGCACTTGACCAACTGTGGTCGAATTGTGTAGATACGCATCATCAAATTGTTAAATTGTCTGCGATAGAAGGAAAAGGGTACAAATACTTTGAGGAAGATACTTTTGATTTGATTGAGGAGGCTCATACTCAGTACAAAGCTGAGTTAAAAAGTTTATTAAACACATTTCAGGAAAAACAGTCTTCAAGCGTATCTAACTCAAATAGTAAATGTAATATTAAACTACCTAAAATAATAATACCAACATTCTCGGGTCTTTACTCGGAATGGACAACATTTAGAGATCTTTTTGTATCTTTGGTACACACCAACTCGGGATTGGATAACGTTCAAAAGTTGCATTATTTAAAAGGTTATCTGATAGGCGAAGCAGAGCAGCTTGTCAGACAAATACCTATAACAGAATCTAATTACGAGAGGTGTTGGGATTTACTTAACCAAAGATACAACAATAAAAGGTTTTTATGTAATACAATTTTGAAAAAACTTCTAAGTCAGAAAAATATTACCACCGAGTCCCCCACATTATTAAAAAACTTGGTTGACAATACCTCGGATTGCTTGAGTGCCTTAACTAATATAGGGGTAGATGTTACCTCGTGGGACGTACTTATTATTCATCTGTTGTGTTTGAAACTTGATTCTGAATCCAGAAAAGAGTGGGAAATCCATATTAATAATGTAAATATTATAGACCAATTGCCTAAATTTTCACAATTCAAAGATTTTTTGACTAAGAGGTACCGAGCATTTGAATTTTTGGAACCAAAAGCCACTGCACATAAACCATCAAATATACAATCTTCAAATACAAATGTAAACAAATCTAAGGTTTTCCATGCCGCACAGGCACAATGTCCCTTCTGTAATGAAGATCATAAATTGAATTCATGTAAACATTTCTGTAAGGGTGATGTTGATGTAAGGAGAAAATTTATAGAACAAAGTGGATTATGTTTCAATTGTTTTGGCCATCATTCTGCTAAGTTCTGCAAAAGTAACGGAATTTGTCGCATTTGTAAACGTAAGCACCATTCATTGCTGCACCCCAAAACTTCTAGTTCTAATGTAGGAGGTTCAGATGGAGTTGGTAATTCATCTAATATTAACTCAGATAAGTTCAAGAAAGTTCAAACGTCAACTTCTGGAGAGGGTTCTAAGGGTTCGCCTACTGAAAATTTGGCTTCATCTACTTCAAAAGTAGATACTCCAGCTGTTGTGACTTGTTATTCATCAGGCCAAACGCCTATTCAAAGCCAGGTACTTTTAGCCACGGCTTTAGTATCTGCCGAATCATCAATTGGAGAATGCTATACTATCAGGGCACTGCTGGACCAGGGATCTCAAGCATCCTTTGTCACAGAGGCAGTTGCTCAGTACTTAGGTATGAAGAAAATACCTGTACAGGGGCATTTTACAGGTTTGGAGGGTAGTAAAAATGTATCGGTAAAGTACATGGTCCAATTAACTATTCGCCCGAGGTTTGACTCAAGCACAAAAATTAAGGTTCTAGCTTATGTGCTCAATTCAATCACTTCATTCCTTCCTAGTAGGAATGTTGTTGCATTGGACTGGGTTGATCTTAGTGAAATCTGTTTAGCTGATCCTCAATATAACACTCCTAACAAAATTGATATTTTGTTAGGTGCTGAGATTTATGGTCAAATAATAAGGGAAGGTATCAAACGAGGGCCCATAGGTACACCTATTGCCCAAAACACATCTTTCGGATGGATTCTATCAGGTGTTGTACCACAAAACCCAGATAATTATATAGTATCTTTGCATAATTGTATAGAAGATAATAAATCATTAAAGAAATTTTGGGAAATAGAATCCGACCCTAAGTATCAAACTAACATTTTATCACCCGACGAGCAGCGTTGTGAAGAATTCTTTGCCGCAACTACAACTAGAGATTCGGAAGGTCGTTATATTGTTAGACTACCTTTTAAAAGTGAAGATAATCATGAATTTGAGTCAAAAGAAATAGCCAATAGAAGATTGAGGTCTCTTTATTCAAAATTTGGAAAAAATGAAGCGATAAAACAAGAATATGCAAACGTAATACAGGAGTATCATACTTTGGGTCATATGGAAATCATACCTGTCTCTGAAAGAGAAAAGAAAGCTACCTTTTATCTACCACATCATGCGGTTATACGGTAAGATAAGGATACTACGAAAATGAGAATTGTTTTCGATGCATCATGTAAGGATCAACAGGGGAGATCCTTAAATGATACACTCATGGTGGGTCCAAAATTACAACCTGAACTAAGGCATTTAATCATGAGATGGAGAACTCATCCTATCTGTTTGGTTGCAGATATAGTAAAGATGTATCGCCAGGTCAAGGTAGCACCGGAAGATACTGACTATCAAAGATTACTTTTGGATGAGACATGGTACAAATCTAGTAGTGAAAATGATTGTAATAAACAGGAAAGGGTAAAATCAAAGACAGAAATTCAAGAATATCGTTTATTACGTGTAACATTTGGCACTGCATCTGCTCCGTACTTGGCTGTGAAGGCTCTTCAACAGCTGTCATACGATGAAGGCGAGCTGTATCCGGAAACATCTGAAAAAATAAGAAAAGATTTTTATATGGATGATTTGTTAACAGGATGCCAGACAGTAGGTGAAGGCGCTAAAATATATAAAGAAATTAATAGTCTACTAAACAAAGGGGGATTTAAACTTCAAAAATGGACAACTAACAATCAAAATCTACTGGAAACCCTGAAAAAAGAAGAAGAAGGAAAGGAAATAGGAGAGGAAATAACGTTGAAAACGGATGAAATGGTAAAATTTTTAGGACTTACCTGGAATCGGAGAACTGACAACTTCCAGTACACGGTGACTCTTCCTCAGCAGTCTGCACCTGTAACAAAAAGAAAAGTTTTATCAGACATTTCGAAATTATATGATCCATTAGGATGGCTGGCGCCAAGCGTAATAACAGCAAAAATTTTCATTCAAAAATTGTGGCTAGCAGGTATAGGCTGGGATGAAGAGCTTCCAAATAATTTATTAAATGAATGGATCACTTACCGTGACGATTTGTCAAACCTTACAAAGTTTATATTACCTCGTTGGGTCAATATGCAGTGTGATGAAGAGCTAGTTGAGCTCCATGGGTTTGCTGATGCTTCTAATGCTGCATACAGTGCTGTAGTATACTTACGTGTCATTGATTCCAGCGGAAACTTACACGTTAACTTAGTAACCTGTAAAACAAAGGTAGCTCCAATTAAACAGTTGTCAATTCCTAGACTGGAATTATGTGGAGCTACTCTACTTAGTAAACTTTTAAGAGAGGTATCTGAGGTTTTGAAAATCGACAAATCACGAATCCATGCTTGGTCTGATTCTGAGGTGGTGTTGGCCTGGTTGAGTGATCATCCTAGTAAATGGCAAACATTTGTCGGAAATCGTGTTTCTGAAATTTTAAATGTATTGGATAGAGATCAGTGGTCGCATGTTCCTTCAAGTCAGAATCCTGCAGACTGCGCATCGAGAGGTTTGAACCCTACAAATCTTATGGAATACCCTATGTGGATTCACGGTCCTGCCATGCTTCATGAAAAGGTTATTAAATATAGTAAGCCACAAAATAGAGAGACAAAATTAGAAACAAAAAAGGTAGTACATTTTACTGAGGTCGAAAACTCGTTATTTAATAAATACTCTTCGTTAACAAGCCTATTGAGGATAGTTTCATACTGTAGGCGTTTTCTAAATTTTAAACACCGTTCTTCTTCTAAAAGCGGTAACTATTTAACAGCACAAGAACTTCTTGAGGCTACAGACACTTGCATAAAGCGATGTCAGCGAGAGTATTTCGAGAAGGAATTGAATATTTTGCTGAAAGGGGAACCTAATAAAATTAGAGGACCTTTAAAACCTTTAAATACATTTCTTGACGATAAGGGGATCATGAGAGTTGGAGGTCGTTTGGAAAATTCTAGATTGAATGAGAGTCAGAAGCATCCAATCATTTTGTCTAAGAATGCTCACTTTTCAAATTTGATTATATCTGACGCTCATTTCAAAACCCTTCATGGGGGACCTCAGCTCATGCTCTCTTATGTGCAAACCAAATATTGGATTCTAGGCGCTAAATTATTAGCAAAATCACATGTGCGAAAATGCATCACATGTTTTAAGCATAAGGCTTCTACCACTACTCCACTGATGGGTCAATTACCTGCTGCAAGAGTTAGGCCATCTAAGCCTTTCACATGTAGCGGCGTCGATTACGCGGGTCCTATTAGTGTAAGAACTACAAAAGGGAGAGGCTACAAGGCATATAAAGGGTATATTTGCTTATTTATCTGTATGGCAACCCGTGCTATACATATTGAAGTGGTCAGCGATTTAAAAACTGAAGGTTTTTTGGCAGCATTTAAAAGATTTGTTAGTCGCAGAGGTGTTTGCACTGACATCTGGAGCGATAATGGCACAAATTTTGTTGGAGCTTCTCGGGAGCTATCAACTCTGTTTTTAACAGAGCTGTCGAGCATGCAGAAGGAGATCGCCGAGTCGCTAGCTACTAATGGGACGTCGTGGCATTTCAATCCGCCCCATTCACCGAATTTCGGAGGATTATGGGAAGCCGGCGTTAAATCCGTCAAGAGTCACTTAAAGAAAGTGATTGGTGACTTAACCTTAACATACGAAGAGCTCTCTACAGTCCTGGCTCAAATCGAGGCATGTTTGAATTCGAGGCCATTGTCACGTATAGATTCAGACACTGAGAATATCGAAGTTCTAACGCCGGGTCATTTCTTGGTGGGCGGTCCCTTGGTTACTCCTCCTGATCAAAATTTTGAGTCTTCTACCCTCACCAGCCTTCGTAGATGGCAACTTACCCAAAAAATAACTCAACATTTTTGGCGTCGTTGGTCGCAAGACTATTTGACGAAATATTTGTACAGATACAGGTGGTCTTACCAAACACCTGAACCTCAGATAGGGGATATTATATTGGTAAAAGAAAATGACTTACCTCCTTGTAAATGGCTCCTTGGTCGAGTGGTGGTCAAACATCCTGGGTCCGATGGAATCACAAGAGTAGTGAGTTTAAAAACAAAAAACTCAACAATTAAACGGCCCGTATCAAAACTTTGTGTGCTCCCATTAGCCGAATAAGTTTAATTTAGTTATTTTTGATATTTTATAAGTTTTTCTTTGTTATGTATCATTGAGTCCCCCACCATTCTTATAGTGATTATGAATGTTTCTATGTATATCAATGTAAGAACAATTAATATTGTCCTTGGTGGGCGGAATGTTTAGAAATATTTAAAATGTATACGAAGTTTAAGCTAGTTCAATGATATTATTGTTTTCGTTTAGTTCACGACATCAATCACAGATGGCGCTGTATAGAATTATTACGCGATATGGTTTGTCGTTCACGAATGATCATACTCAATGGTTTTTATGTCCTTTTTAACCGATTACCAATAAACAAGTGTGTACATCTCTTTCTTGGTATTATTACCTAAGGGTGTATCACTAGAACCTCCCCCAGATTTGTACCGGGTTGTACAACACCTTATCAGAAAAAAGTGTATTCATATACCGGTAATGTAGTACCTATTATTGGAGAATGTAGCTTAAAAATTAGTTTCAAAAATGAGTTGCAAACTTTAAAATTTGTTGTTACGGATATGAAGTGTCAAAATATTTTAGGCTTAAATGGATGTTTACTAATAGGGGCTATTAAAAGAATAGATACATTAAATATTGATAATTATTCAGAATTGTTTCATGGTCTCGGGAAATTACCTGGGAAACACAAAATTGTAGTCAATAAAAATGTTACACCGGTTATATGCCCTGCTCGTAGAATACCGTTAAGGATGCGAGATAAATTGTCTACAGAAATAAAAAGAATGGAAAGTTTAGGTGTGGTTAGAAAGGTTAGCCACCCAACCGAATGGGTGAGTCCTATAGTAATAGCTGCTAAGAAAAACGGTGATATACGAGTATGCTTGGATCCGCGAGCGCTCAACTTAGCGGTGCGGCGCGCACACTTCCCGCTGCTGACGGTTAGCGAGCTGGCGGCGCGGCTGCGCGGCGCCACCACCTTCAGCGTGCTCGACGCTCGCTGTGGCTTCTGGATGATGGAGCTCGACGAGCCTAGCGCGGACTTATGTACATTCGCCACGCCGTTTGGCAGGTATCAGTTTTTAAGACTTCCTTATGGTATCAATTGTGCCCCTGAATTGTTTCATGCTAAAGTCAGGCAGTGTTTAGAGGACTTAGATGGTACAGAATCGTTCATCGACGATTTAATAGTATGGGGCCGTACCAAATTAGAACACGACAAGAGATTAGAGAAATTATTGCAGAGAGCTAGAGAAATAGGGTTAAGGTTTAATAAGGAAAAGTGTAAGATCGGTGTTAAAGAAATAGTTTACTTAGGCCATGTCTTTGATGAATATGGGATGAAACCGGACGGGGCTAAGGTTAAAGCCATTTTAGATATGCCGGAACCGAGTGACCGGAAAAGTTTAGAAAGGTTCTTAGGTATGATAAATTATTTGGCTAAATTCATTCCGAATTATTCAGAAAACGTCATTGTGTTGCGTAGCCTTTTAAAAAAAAATTCTGAATGGTTGTGGGAACATCAACATTCAAATGCCGTAAGTAAGCTCAAGCGGTTGATTACTTCAGCTCCAGTGCTAGCGCTGTACTCGAACGAAGCCCTATCGTGTTATCAGTGGACGCCAGCGCCGAGGCTCTCGGAGCCGTATTATTGCAAGACGGCCGTCCGGTCGAGTTTGCGTCGCTCACGCTGACCGACACGCAGCGTCGCTACGCCCAAATTGAGAAAGAAATGTTGGCAATCGTCTTCGCTTGTAAACGTTTTCACCAATACATATTAGGTAGATCTGACGTCACTGTACAATCGGACCATAAGCCTTTAGAAGCCATTTTCAAGAAGTCGTTAGCCGCAGTACCTGCACGATTTCAACGTATGATGTTGAGAATTCAATGTTATGATTTTAACGTTATTTACACGCCTGGTAAATACATGTACATCGCAGATACGTTGTCCCGGGCAGCTCTTCCAGATTTGATGAAAAAGAGGGATACTGATGAAATAGAGGCTCAAACCTCTTTCATGTTAGAGTATTTGCAATATAGTGATGAGAAATTAGATCTCATTAAAAAAGAATTAAAGATTGACCCTGTAGCACAAATTTTAGTAAGTTATATATTAAAAGGTTGGCCTCGTAATCAATATAATGTTGAAGCAGGAGTTCGTGATTACTGGTCATATAGAGGGAGCCTGCAGTTTATTGAAGGTTTGGTACTCAAAGATAACAGGGTTTTTATTCCTACAGCATTACGCGGAGACATGTTGCGGCGCATACATGAAGGTCATTTGGGCATCGAGAGATGCAAGCGGCGGGCGCGGGAGGTTATGTTCTGGCCGGGCATGACGCGCGACATTGAGCTCTGTGTGCGCGACTGTACGGCATGCGCCCTGCACGCGCCGAGCCCGACTCGCGAGCCCATGATATCGCATTCGATTCCTGACTTGCCTTGGGTTAAATTAGGCTCGGACATATTTGGGGTGCTAAGTGCAGGAAACCTCCTCGAGTGCCCAGTCACTTGAAAACTTTGCGTTCTCGCTTGATCCAAACGGATCCGGTGAGAGAGCGGGTTGACAAGTGATTTGGGACGGTGCGCCCTGGGCGGCAGTTAATAACTCCCTGTTGACGGGGTCTTATTGACTGTCGGCTAATGTCCTGCTAACGGTGGAAGACTGAGGTCTATTATTTGGACTTTTGCCTTTCTCGGGTACAGACCACTCCATCCTGTCTGCTAACTGACAGCGATTTGATGTGTGATGTCCCATATTTTGCGTGGTAAGGGTTCATTTTTGAGCCTTTGGCTGCTTTGGTGGGGAATGTTGCTGACGGTAACGCAGTCGGCAGTGGAAGTCGACGGGCTTCAGGTGTCGTTTACTCCTGGACGCAGACGCGAGCGTTTTATGCGCTCACGTCACCGTCGATCTCGTAACCCCAGGGGATTTCCTCTGGGACCGAGGGGCTTGGCTTGACCGCCCGGCCCACGAGGAAGAAAACCTCTATAAAAAATTACCCTGAATCCCAAGCGTTTGGAGGCGCCGCGAGGGGATGCATGGCTGACAGGTATGTCAGTCATGAGCGCTTCTCCCACTGGGGCACCGGCCGACACCCCAGGTGGGTTACACCTTAGGCTTACCCGAGTACAGGGGTCTCTGCTCGGGTGGACCGTATATTTCCCCCATAATCGTGGGACTCGCATGGATCCTGAAACTTATAAAAATCAATTTTTAATTTTAGAGGATGAGGTGGGCCGAGAAGGCCATCCGAACGCAAGTTCGCTAAAAAACGTGGAGATGGACGGCGAAGTCTCTGACTGCCAAAGCTTACGGTCCGTATCTTCTGTAGCGCGTGACCGAAGCGAAAGTAGACAACGTCGTAAAAGGAGAACGTCAGAAGAGCTGGGCGTCACTATTCCTGACAGTGAGGTGTCCGATGGTGCTATCAGCAGCATCTCAGCACGATCGGGAAGGGCTAAACGGGGTCGACTCCGTGAGATAATGTCTGCCCAAGCCAGGGCTAAGCAGGCTGAGGCCCGAAGGGAAGAGGCTGAACGCATAGTTGCCGAGGCAGTTAATGCTGCGCAAGCCAAAAAGGTTACTCAATCGACGAGCTCATTGAGTCCCCAGGAGAAGGTGGATGATCAGTCTGCCGTGGCCCTAAAGGAACAAGCGGTGGCCAACGTCCAGGTCATAAAACAAATCGCCATAAAATCTGGCAACCTCAAAGGGACGTTTGTGAAGGGTCTTAAAGACGCCGCAACGTCGCTGGAGGAGGTGGTGCTAGCCTTGCATAGCAGGTCGGCAAATGACGAGACTCAACGGCTGCAGGCCATCAACGAGCGGTTGGAGGCCAAGGTCGCGGCGCTTGAGCGCGAAATGGTGGAGCTTCGGGCTGCTGTAGAGCGGTCTGTTCGAGGGGAGCCAGTGCCTCCGACAGCAACACAGCAGGAGGACAGGGAGGCCCAGCAGAGATTTATTCTGCAGACTGTTGGGCCCATATTAAACGCTCGCTTTGAGGGCATTCAGAACCGACTGCTGCCTGAAAAGAATATGAGACCGCCACTAGCGGCGGATCGGCGCCGTGAGGCTCAAGAGGCGGTGACCTTGGAACAGGTGTCTGAATCCGAAATGGAAGAGGACTCTATACCAGCGCCACAGAGTAGGGTCGCGCAGTGGCTGAGATCTCCACCGCAGCCCGACGAGCCTGTATCTAAGAAAGGGAAGGGGAAGGGCAAGGGGAAAAAATCCAAGGACGTGAGAAAAGAACTGCCCATCCTGGAACCGGAGGCAATCCCGTCAACCTCGACAGCCCCGGTACCAGCGCCGAGAGTAGTATCTGTGCAATGTGCGGAGGCTCAGGGGCCCCGGGCTGCAGACTCGGCCCCACCGCGTCCCTTGCCTCCAGCACCCGCGAGTATGTCAGTCGCGCGCCACAGCCGACCACACCGCGAGTCAGCCGTGGACCACAGTGGTAAAAAAGGGTCAAAAGAAGACGCCGATCACCGCAACGGCAAAGGAAGCGGTACCAACCCCGCCCCAAGGCCAGCGTTCACAGCGGCCCAGGCTCCGCCCTCCGCGCTCGGCTGCGGTGGTAGTCAAACTGCGGCCTGGTGTGGAGGAACGTGGTATCACCTACGGACAAATATTGTCCATTGCTCGGGAAAAGGTGGACATCGAAAGCCTGGGTATAACTGGTGTTAAATATAAGCGAGCAGCAACCGGTGCCCGCATACTCGAAGTCGCGGGTGCTGAAAGGGATGGACAGGCTGACTCTCTCGCCAACAAATTAAAGGAAGCTTTGGACCCTGAATTGGTGGAGGTGTCCAGGCCCAAAAAATGCGCAGAATTGAGGGTACTGGGGCTTTGTGACTCTGCAACGCCAGAGAGCGTCCGTGCGGCTGTGTCACGGTATGGCCAATGTCAGGAAGCTGATGTAAAAGTCGGTGTGATCCGAGATGACCCCAGAGGCGGGAGAACCGTATGGGTTAGGTGTCCCATATTGGCGGCTAAAAAGCTGACCTCTGGCAACACTCGCCTTCTGGTTGGTTGGGTGTCGGCACAGGTAAAACTGTTGCCGACGAAACCCATGCAGTGTTTCCGCTGCTTGGAGGTTGGCCATGTCAGCGAGAGATGCACTTGCGAGGCTGACAGAAGCGCGCTGTGTTATAGATGTGGAGAGCCAGGTCACAAGGCCAGGGAATGTAGTGCTACGCCCAAGTGCGTTCTCTGCTCCGGGGCAGGCAAGCCGGCGGGGCATCGTGTAGGAAGCAAGGCGTGCCCGAGCGCGAAGCGTAAATTAGGTGGACGGCGCGTTGCAGCTGTGGCCTCGACCCAGTCACAACCCGCCCGGGAGGCGCAAGCCGCTGCCCCGGAGGAGATGGAGACGGCCACCCAATAATATGGCAATCAGAGTGTTGCAGGCGAACATCAACCACTGTGCCAGAGCTCAGGATCTTCTGTTCCAGAGTATGGCGCAGTGGTTGATCGACGTGACGGTTGTCGCTGAGCCGTACTTCATACCGACTGGCGCTGAAAATTGGGTTGCAGACCACGGAGGTCTGGTGGCCATTGTGTCATCGGCTAGCTCTTCGCCTCCGCTGAGTGTTGTAAGGGGTAACGGAGTAGTCTCGGCTCTGCTGGGTGGCGTTGTTGTGGTGGGAGTGTACTTTTCGCCCAACAGGCCGCTCAGCGAGTTTGAAGCTTTCCTGGCTCAAGTTGAGGTGCTTGTGCACAGGAGCCGCCCTCGCCCTGTGCTAGTTGTTGGGGATCTCAATGCCAAATCACTGGCGTGGGGATCTCCTGCAACATGTCCCCGTGGAGAGGTACTTGAGGATTGGCTCATCACCGTCGGGCTGGCAGTACTTAATCGAGGAGCGGTCGCTACCTGCGTGCGCCAGCAGGGCAGCTCTATAGTGGACATCTCGTTCGCTAGCCCTGACCTGGCGCACCGTGTTCGGAGCTGGAGCGTGTTAGAGGATGTGGAGACTTTATCCGATCACCGCTATGTGCGGTTTGATCTTTCCGCGTCCTCTGTTGCTCCGAGCGGCTTGAACAACGCCCCGAGCGATGCCGGCCCAAGGTGGCAGTTAAAGCGCCTTGACAAAGAGTTGCTCCAGGAGGCGGCTATAGTGCAAGGCTGGTTCCGTGCTCCAGGTGCTGTTGTGGTGGAGGACGAGACTGAGTGGTTCCGTGGGGCGATGACTGCAATATGCGATGCTTCGATGCCCCGGGCCAGTACTCGTCCTCCGAGAAGATGGGTGTACTGGTGGTCACCTGAGCTTACTCGGTTGCGAGAGGCCTGCGTAACGGCGAGACGCCAGCACGCCCGATACCGGAGAAGACGGCACCGGGACGTTGAGGAGGAGGCCGCCTTGTATGCGACATTGGCAGAGGCGAAGAGCGCGCTGCAGACAGCGATCGCTGCTGCAAAGGAGGTGGCACGAGAGGAGTTGTTGGGGACTCTGGACCGAGATCCATGGGGACGGCCTTACCGGGTGTTTCGCAACAAGTTTCGCCCATATGCCATCCCTCTAACACGGACTCTACGGCCGGAGCTCCTCAACGACGTCGTTTCCGCTCTATTCCCGCAGGGAGCGGACTTCCAGCCCCCTAGAATGGTTTCTCTAGAGGCTCTGGTAGACGAGGACGCGCAGGAAATTCCAGCAATCACCCGGGAAGAGCTCGAGGTTGCCACGCATAGGCTACGTGCAAAAAATACCTCCCCGGGACCAGATGGAATACCGGCCCGAGCGCTGGTTCTAGCTCTGGAGGTTGATGCCATAGAGGAACGACTCAGGGGGCTGTATAATGCCTGTCTTGCGCAGGGAAGATTCCCGCAGGCGTGGAAGGTAGGACGATTGGTCCTACTGCGTAAGGAGGGACGACCAGCTGACTCTCCTTCTGGGTTCCGTCCCATTGTCGTGCTTGATGAGGCGGGCAAACTGCTGGAACGAGTAGTTGCGGACCGCCTCGTCGTACACTTGGAGCGGACTGGACCGGACCTGGCGGAGTGTCAGTATGGGTTTCGGCGGGGACGGTCCACCATTCACGCCATTCTGAAGGTAAAGTCCATGGCACAGGAAGCGGTTTCCCAGGGAGAGGTGGTCGTGGTGGTGTCTCTCGACATCGCGAACGCCTTCAACTCCCTCCCCTGGGCTTGCATTATGGAGGCGCTTCGATACCACGGGGTGCCTTCATACCTGTGTCATTTAATCAGGGACTACCTGTCAGACCGAAAGGTTATTTTCCCTGCGCAAGGCGGGTGGAATGAAAGGCAAGTGACGCGCGGTGTTCCGCAGGGGTCTGTCTTAGGACCACTCCTGTGGAACATCGGGTATAATTGGGTGCTTCGGGGGGCCAATCTCCCGGGGGTCGAGTTGGTGTGTTACGCCGATGATACCCTCGTGGCCTCCCGTGGCACCACTTATCAAGAGGCGTCGCTGCTTGCGACTGCGGGAGTCGCCGAGGTGGTGCGCCGTATCCGCCAGCTTGGTCTGGAGGTAGCGCTTCAGAAATCCGAGGGGCTGTGCTTTCACGGCCCTCGGAGGGGGCCTCCTCCGGGCTCAGCTCTTACCGTGGGCGGAGTCCAGATTGCCGTCAAGCCGACGATGCGATATTTGGGGGTCATCCTTGACGGCACGTGGAATTTCGGCGTGCACTTTGCCGAGTTGGTGCCGCGTGTGATGAGCGCGGCTGGCGCGCTGACTCAGCTCCTGCCAAACTTGGGAGGACCTGAGGCGTCCTGTCGACGTCTGTATATGGGGGTCGTGCGGTCCATGGCCCTGTACGGTGCCCCCGTATGGGCGGAGGCTCTTAATCGCCAAAATACTGCGCTCCTGCGTAGGCCGCAGAGGGTGATGGCGATTAGGGCCGCAAGGGGATATCGCACGATCTCCCATGAAGGAGCGTGTGTTCTGGCTGGTAGTATGCCCTGGGATCTAGAAGCCGAAGTCCTTGCGTCCCTATTTGTCTGGCGCGAGGAGGCTGTGGCCCGGGGTCACAGGCCAGCCCCAAGTGAAGTTACAGGACGCCGCAAGGAGCTGTGTCGGCGAGCCATTAGTGATTGGTCTCGCAGGCTGGAGCAGCCCACTGCTGGACGTAGAACCGTCGAGGCGATACGTCCAGTCTTGGAACAATGGTTGGCAAGGCAGCACGGCCTACTGACTTTCCGTTTGACGCAGATTCTCTCCGGCCACGGTTGTTTCGGAGGGTATCTGTGTCGCATAGCGGGTCGGGAGCCGTCTGCTGTTTGCCACCATTGCGACGGATGCCTGGACGAGGACGCCCAGCATACATTAGAGGACTGCCCAGCCTGGGCGGTGGATCGCGCGGAGCTGCGCGTGGTCGTGGGGGACGACCTCTCTCTGTCGACTGTTGTAAAAGCCATGGTCGACAGCGAGACGTCGTGGAATGCGGTGCAGGCCTTTGCGGAGAGCGTGATGCTCCGCAAAGAGGCGGCGGAGAGGGAGCGGGAGGCGACTTCCGACTTACCTATCCGTCGCCGGAGAACAGGGCGCAGAAGGCGGGCTTACGGCCTGCACCTGCAGCCCCCACAGATGTAACCGGTCGGGCAGCGGAATAAACGGGATTCCGCTGCTCGACAGTAACGGTCCCGGGTTGAAAGGCGCGTCGGTGTCAAGCGCGCCTTTACCCAAAGCGGGTATAATTGAAGACCGATGGGTTGTCCCGCTGGCCGCTCCTATATGGAGCGCGCCGAGATGAGGCTGCCGAGGTAGCGGCCACCGCGCCGGGGTTGTGGAGCATGAAGAAGCACACGGCCCCGGCAATTAGCGGTTTTGATGTTGGCACCGTGTGGTTTTTAGTGGGTTCAAGTCCCACATAACCACCCCAGCTTCCTGTTCATTGGCTGGGTGGTAGGCGAAGGCCTTTTCCACACGTTAAAAAAAAAAAAAAAAAAAAAAAAAGGCTCGGACATATTTGGGGTGCAGGGCAGAGAACCTCCTCGAGTGCCCGGTCCTTTGAAGGCTTTGCACTCTCACTTGATCTCAAGGATCCGGTGCGAGGGCGGGCTGATACTTATTTTAAGTTTACCACCACTTCCAAAGCGCAAGTGGAGAAGAAGTGGCGCCACAAACTCCACAGCAGCATTTTCTTCAAAAACGTCAATTCACAAAATTTGAGTCAAATCAGACGAGTTTACATTTGAATATTTTTATAATTACCATAAGTTTATTATTAAATAAATATTGAGGATTATTGAAATAGTTTAATAAAAATGTCAAGTAATAAAAGATGTCATGATAAAATAAAAAAATAAAAAAAAATATAATGTACTGAATGTACATATGATCAATTTTTAGCTATAGTTTGGAGGACTCCGCACCAAGCTTAAGTTACACATCCTTGTCATTGAGAAAATCATGAGCGCTATAATAGGCTTTTTTACAAAGTAAATTCTTAACATGTGCTTTGAATTTTCGGTCAGGCAAACTAAGGACCGACTCTGGAAGCTTATTGTAATAGTGTATACAGTTACCCAAAAATGAGTTATTAACTCTACTTAGCCGATATGATGGGAGATATAATTTATTTTTATTCCGTAAGGGTCTATCCGTAACATCGCAAATTTTTTTAAAAGAAGAAATATTTCTCCTGGTATACATAATAACCTCAAATATATATTGAGAAGCGAGAGTTAAAACATTAATATCCTTAAACAACTCCCTAAGCGACTCCCTTGGTCTTAAACCATAAATGGCACGAATTGCCCGCTTTTGCAAAATAAAGATAGTCTTTATTTCACTTGCCCTTCCCCAAAGCAATAGTCCATACGACATTAAGCTATGAAAATAACTAAAGTACACTAGTTTAGCAGTTTCCACATCTGCTATTTGTCTGATTTTTCTGACAACATAAGCGGCAGAACTAAGTTTTTTAGCTAGGCTTGTAATGTGCGAACCCCATTGCAATTTAGAATCAATTGTGATTCCTAGAAAGGTGGTATTATCTACAAGTTCTAAAATCTCTCCATTCAACGTGACATCAACTTGAACCTGCCTCACGTTTGGTAGTGTGAATTTTATGCATTGGGTCTTATTAGCATTAAGCATTAAGTTGTTAGTTGAGAACCAATTAGAGATGGTATACAAAATATTATTCACATGATTGGTATTTACACTACGGCGATTCATTTTAAAGATTAAAGATGTATCGTCTGCAAATAAGACTATATCAGCGTTCTTTTCAACCGCGTAAGGCAAGTCATTGACATAAATCAAAAAGAGGAATGGTCCAAGAATTGAACCTTGAGGCACGCCAATTTTTACTGTTGATCCGTCTGATTTGACACTATTTATATCAACAGTCTGACATCTATCACTTAAATAAGATCTTAGTAACTCAATTGACTTAGTATCAAAGCCATAATGAGAAAGCTTGAGCAAAAGTGTCTCATGATCAACACAATCAAATGCTTTAGAAAGATCACAGAAGACCCCGATAGCATCCTGTGATTCTTCCCACGCGTTGTATATATGAGTGATGAGTGCCACTCCCGCATCGGTTGTTGATTTACCGGCAGTAAAACCAAATTGTTGACTGTGAAAGAGGTTGTAGGTCTTAAAGTGCAGTAGCATTTGGTTGAGCATAATCCTTTCAAACACCTTGCTCAATACTGGCAAAATAAAGCTATAAACTTGAAATTTGGACCGAAGTCTTATTTTAATACGTAGTGCTCAGATAAGAAAGGATTTTTCAAAATTAGACTTCTAAGGGGGTTAAAATTGAGGGCGAAGTTTGTATGAAAAAAAAATTAAATCTTCACCGATTTTCTTGAAACTTGGCAAGAATGCTTTTCAACAAAAATAACCAATGGCGTGTTTCAGCGTTTTTTGAAATTTAACCTCTAAAGGGGGGTAAACTAATTTATCATCACAAAACCAAAACTATAAAAGCTATAAACGTGAAATTTAATTGGTGTTTTCATTATACTATATACTGCCCACATAAGAAAGGGTTGTTCACAATTTCAACCCTTAGTCCAAAAAAAGGATGAATTTGCGTACCTATAGACAAATCCCATTTGAAATTTCGCCAGTCCCTAGCAACGTATGTTGGCCTATCGGTAGAGGTCGCAGATCATATTTTTAAGTCGAGGGTTTGAATCCTGCTAAACATGACTTTTTTTTACTTACTTACTTACTTTTCATAATTTTGAAAAGAAACAAATAAATTCATTTGCAAATTTATTTCAGGATAAACGATATCGCAACTCCAATCAAATCATATCTAATAGTTTGTCATATTGACGTCATTGAAGAAGAAGATTAATCAAATGGTTGACTGGTAGAGAACGCTCTTAGCGTTAAGTCCGTTAATATATAAGTACTAGCTGTTCCCCGCGGCTCCACCCCGCGTTGAAATCGGTTATATCGCGCCCAAGCCTATGTTTGACCTCAGGTCGTTAACTACATCCCTACCAAATTTCATCACAATCGGTCCAGCAGTTTAGCCGTAAAGAGGTGACACACAGACAGACAGACGGAGTTTCGCATATATAATATTAGTATGGATATGGAAGTATGGATATGGATATTGTACTTATCTATCTATCTATACATATAATAGGACAGTAAAAATCGAGTGTTTGTACATTAAATATTTTTCTAAAAAACTGATACGGGGCGATTAAAGACGAGTAACAGAAACCAAGAAAACCATTTTTGGAATTTTTGTCTGTCTGTCTTTCTGTATGTCTGGTACGTTATAACTTCAAAACTACTCAACAAATTTGAACGCGGTTTCCACAGTTGGATACATATACGCTCAGTTTTGACAACGCTCCTAAGCGTTGTCAAAACTTTGTTTCGTCAAAATCGGTTAAGGGAAAAAGAAGAAGAACAGAGTTGAATGCGGTTTACATAAACGTATTTAATATAGATAAAGCTACAATTTCTACTTTGTTTTATCGATATCAATAAAAACAAAAACACACTGCAGTCTCTATTAAATTTTACACAATTAACACATTGAATGTGTGAGGGCGTATAATTTAGTTACATAAAATATCAATAGATGGCGCTGAATTTATTTTAATTATTTTTTCGCATATGGTAGCTATACCAAAAAAAGCTATACTGAAAAAATTTCAATCTGCTAAGATTGAAATTTTTTCAGCAATTCATCCTAATTATTCCAAAAAATTTTTGGTTGTTGATTTAGTTCTATTGGTTAGTTTGTTTATCGGTCGTTTGTTGTGTTGTATTGTAAGCTATTTGAATTGATTGGTTGGTTGGTTTGGCTTTGGTTTAAAAAATAATCAAATCAGCAAGTTAGTTCAGTTGTTGTTCGACGGAACATACGGTCGTGTCGTAAGGTCTAATTTAACTAACATAACACTATTTATTGAGATTTTCTCCACTTTGCACGCCCACTATATCTTTAGGAGTGGTTTTTAGGTTCTAATGACCCTGTAATAGGCTGCGTCTACCTATACATATAATAGGTCTATCTATCTATCTATCTATACATATAATAGGACAGTAAAAATCGAGTCTGTACATTAAATATTTTTCTAAAAAACTGAAACCGGGCGATTAGAGTAACAGAAACAAAAAAAAAACAATTTTTGGAATTTTTTTCCGTCTGTTTGTCTTTCTGTCTGTCTGGTAAGTTATAACTTTAAAACTTCTCAACAGATTTGAACACGGTTTTCACAGGTGGATTACATATAATTAGGAGCGTTGTCAAAACGTTGTTTCGTCAAAATCGGTTTAGAGAAAAACATGTTATGGTCAATTGAAGTTTACTTCTAGCACTGCTTCAGTGTCAGTTGAATGCGGTTTACATAAACGTATTTAATTTAGATAAAGCTAGATTTTCTCCTTTGTTTTATCAATATCAATAAAGACAAAAACACACTGAAATCTCTATTAAATTTTAGTAAAATAACACAGTGAATGTGTGTGAGCGTATAATTTAGTTACATAAAATATCAATAGATGGCGCTGACTTAATTTTAATTATTTTTTCGCATATGGTATAGCAGATTGAAATTTTTCCTTACGGCAATTAAATCTAATTATAAAAAAAAAATTTTGGTTGTTGATTTAGTTCTATTGGTTGGTTTGTTTATCGGTCGTTTGCTGTGTTGTATTGTAAGCTATTTGAATTGATTGATTGGTTTAAAAAATAATCAAATCAGCAAGTCAGTTCTGTTGTTGTTTGATGGAACATACGGTCGTGTCGTAAGGTCTAATTTAACTAACTTATCACTATTTATTGAGATTTTCTTCACTTTTCACGCCCACCATAACTTTAGGAGTGGCTTTTAGGTTCTAATGACCCTGTGATAGGCTGCATCTACTCTTTTAGAGACAAAGATGTGATAGTATGAATGTTAAAATTTCCAGTTTGATATCGTAGCAATGGCTTTATAGAATTGACGCGGGAATAGGATACTACTTTGTGACGTCGCGCATTCTCCTACGGCGGTCCTTCCTCGCTGCCCCGCACCGCATCACCCCCGACGGCCATATATAAGGCTGCGCGCGTCCGCTGGAAGCTCTCTTTCGGCTGATCTCACCATCTCAAGTTAAGTGACTGGCTATTTCATAGCGGCTGCCTGACTGGATCTCGTGCCTACTTTGATCTCACGACCCCTATAATCTCTCATTAACGGTTATCTTTAAGAGTCTAACCTTTTGTAAAGTACAAATAATAAATATTGTGCGATTCGCTGAAACCTGGATTTATCTTCTCTCCTCACACATACCTTAATTAATTAGTAAATTCCACCTACGTTATAACTTATAGATTTAATTATAGGTCTGGATAGTTGTAGTTTCCACAGGTTACGCGAAAAGCAAACTACACGCGGGCGAAGCCGCGGGCAACAGCTAGTGATGTATAAAACTCATTCGGTCTTTTATTTTGTATGTCATTACAACATTTTCATTAAGAGATGATTTTCCATGTTATCTTTCAGGAGATCCTGAAGGATAACATGGAATATCATTATATCACCTATTAAAGTAACTGTTATACCTGTGGTTATACTGTATAAAACTTAAAACTCATTCTCCTTTGCCTAAATCGCTTTTTTAAAACTATAGCTGCCACGACGATATAAAAAAAATACTTGTCATTTTGTATTTTTGCAGTCAGTGAAATTTAATTTGCTATGACCCAATTTTAATGTTCAAGCTTGCCCGTCTGATACGTAGTATCTCTATTTAGTTTGTGCTGACAATGACACTTGGTGTTGCTAACTTGATTTCTATAGACACTATTCGATTTAGATGTTACGTTTAGTTCTTTACTATCTGACATATTAATTAATTAGTTGTGTTTATGTGAAAGTACCGTCTTGTACTTGTAACTTGATGACGGGCAGTTCAATAAAATATAGATACCTGCCTAATATAATAATCTTAATATAGGCAAAAACTACGCAAAAAGTAGGGGCCTATACCAGGCAACGCAAATTTAAAAGCCCAACTAAAGGTCTACTTTGTATTATCGACCCATCCTATTGACCTTTTTGCCGGCCATCCTACAAGGTCGCTGCTTGTTTGGAGGTCGGCTGTACTGCTTCGTAGTTGAAGAAGAGCCAGCACTAGGCGCGGTTGTGTCAGCAGTCTTTTCTTTTTTGTCGGGGAAATCGGCCAAAACACAGCGCAATTCCTGGAGCGTGGCGATCTTACGCTTGGTGCCGTTCGCACAAATCACCACAATTTTACCATTGTCATGATTTTTATGGTTATGCTTATTTATATTATATATTTTATGATTTACTACGCAATGATGGTGATAATAGGCTTAAATAATAACAACCGTGGCGCCATCTTACGAGAGTCTGTCATTGGTTGATCAACTCCCCGCTTTGACACCACAAGCATAGCGGTGGGGAGGCAGTGGAGATGGTACTAACAAGAAGGGATCGAGGGACATTCTTGGTTAGAGTCTCAGACTGAGCGGACGGTTAGTTGACTACCGACAGCACCAGTACAGAATTCATCACATTTCAGAAATGCTCTTATCTCGCCCGCAGAAGTGGAAAAAAGATAGAAATTGTAAGTACTTTAATGTTTTAAATAAATATAATGAGTTTTTGCTTACAAGCTTTACAGATAGAAGTTAAAATTCAGACTTTTTTTATTTTTACTAAGTTATAATAATATGTGTGTCGCGTTAATGTTTTTATTTCAAGCCATCAGTACAGGCTGACAAGTTATATTTTTGCTTTGCTTCATGATTAGATTTGTTGTTAATGATTGCTACCCTCAGTTTTGTTAGTACGTCCTACCTACATTTACTTGTTTTGAAGCCTTAATGGTGGAACCTTGTTTCTATTCTTCTGAACTGATAATAGTGAGATTGGTTAGCTTAAAGATTAGTAAAGTGCAAATTTATTGATGATAGTGTTTTAATCATGTGTTAGTTAACGTATGTTTATCACAAGAAAAAAAAAATCTTGTTCGAATTGCCCAGTCGTGTGGTTGCGGTAAGCCCTTTTTATTAAAGAGTGGTTTCGTTATTTTGATGGAATAATTATTCTAATTTTACATTTATGTAGTGTAAAGTTTAATTTAATAAATTTAGTTTAATTATTAATACAGTAAAAATAATTTTAAAAAAGTAAAGGTTTTTATAATTGTCGAATTTAAACTTATCGTACTTTTTAAGTAGACATTGTTAGTGTCGCTTTTGTGTGAAATAATGAAATACTCACATCATACATACATCACATGAATTGTGACTAAGGTTGCGTGGCCAGCCAGCCAGCCAGGCCTGCTTCTGGCCGGGCCCACAGAACACACACTCATTTTATTATACTTGTTTTTCTGCTTTCATTTCATTCTTGCTAATACATTGTGGTTAAAATATTAATTTGCTTAGCCTTTATTTTTTTATTGTTTTTATTATTTGTTGTACAAGGGGCGTTACTTTTATGAAAATTTAAAGTTTTGTAAGGCCAGATATGATGCTTATAGATCGTATCGATGATAATGATGATGATGGCTTTCCCCAGTAATCATGCTATCATGAACAAAAGGATTTTTCATGTCCGACCGAATAAAGTAGTGAGCGGTTGATTTGGTTGCATGAACAAAAGGATTTTTCATGTCCGACCGAATAAAGTAGTGAGCGGTTAATATGGTTGATTTAAGATTATTAGTGGTTTATAATATTTTTGGTAAAATTGATAACTAGCTGTAGCCCATGACTTCGTGCGCGTGGGCTTCGGAAATTTCCCATGAATCCGCGTTTGTTTTTATACAAGATTTGTCATGACATTAACCAACCAACACAAAGAAAAAGAATTATTGGCGCATTCGTTCGAAATTGCTTTAAATATATTTGCAGGCAAAGGTGCCTTGAGCTCATTCAATGACGATCTTTTTTTTAATGAACTTTTTTTTATGAAACAACTTTGGATGTTCTTCTGAGTTAGAATGGAACAATTGGTGAAAGTTTTGAGTAAATCGGTTCGGTACTTTGAGTGATAAGCGTGATCATACGTAAAGACAGACACACACAAAAAAAAAAAAATCCCTTTCTATTATTCATGCCCCTCTATCTATTTCAGTCAAAATTACTAAATGTACAGACAATTTTTTTTTAGCCTAGTGTTTTGTTGAATGTTAATACTTACACAATTAACTAATTGCTTTTAGTAGTTTTTATTTGATGTATTTCGATTTTCTGGGCTGGCCCAGAAAATACTGTAGATGCACATTCATCACATTAAATTGATATGAGTTAAGTGGCCTGTTGTACTTTACGCTCGATCGTTGTTCGATGGAGAAAAAGTCGTCAGCTTAAGTTTGTTTGAAGTGAGCCATTACATTTATCTAAACTGGGGTTCCATTGTTGGTAATGACTGACAAATGTGAATGATTTTTTACTTTTACCTCGACTTTCGTTAATTATTGGTAATGATAGACAATTTATAATAGTTTCAGTAAGTTACTCTTGCCATAACATATACATGTAGATCACAGATTATATTGGGCGTATAGATATGATTCAGAGGCCATAAGGCAGAAGCATACGTCAGTTACAGTCTATGAGAGTACAGAGAGTACAGTTTTTCGTCGGAATACGGATGTGAGCGTACATCCTTTGAGTTGTCCTGACGTGAGCGTGCGTTAGATAATGTAGATGTGAGCGTACATCTTTTGAGTCATGTACTAACGTGAGCGTGCGTTAGATAATGTAGATGTGAGCGTACATCTTTTGAGTCATGTACTAACGTGAGCGTGCGTTAGATAATGTAGATGTGAGCGTACATCTTTTGAGTCATGTACTAACGTGAGCGTGCGTTAGATAATGTAGATGTGAGCGTACATCTTTTGAGTCATGTACTAACGTGAGCGTGCGTTAGATAATGTAGATGTGAGCGTACATCTTTTGAGTCATGTACTAACGTGAGCGTGCGTTAGATTATATTAGATGAAAGTTAGCATCCTTTAAGTTCGTTATTAGCGCGAGCGTGCGCTAGATCATGTTAGATGTTAATGTGCATCTTTTGAGTTTGCTATTAGCAAGAGCGTGCTTTATTTTATATATAGATGGAATCGTACATCCTTAAAGTTCTGACGAGCTGCATATTAAAAGTTATGGGTAAAAATGTCTTATTATGTACAGATGAAGTCCATCTAATTAATTATTTTTTATGAAATTAGTGAAAAGAGCTAATGTATTTTCTTATGCATACATTTTTTTTTTTTCTGGTTTTATCTACAATCAGTTCTCTGGACTATGAGCCTTGACGATGAGCAATAAGATAAAAATATGTGTCCCTTGTAAAGGCTCAGTAGAAGTAGCCTTCTCTTAGAATCTTGAAGCGAGTCCTTGAATATCATATCGCTTCAAGCGTTTATAAGATTAAGTGCCAGCTCATTTGGGTGGTTCAAGAATCGATTTCTGTAGTTTCCTAAGTGTTGATCTGCAGTGTGTCGTGGATTTTAGCATTGGTGAGGAACCATGATGGTTATGTTTGTATTACAAGCACTGCCCCACAATTGGAGGCAGTATGTTCAAATGAGTTTCAAGATTGTTTTGTATATGAGGAGCTTGTTATCTATAAATAGAACAGAGTTGCGTGCCATCAGCCAGTCCTCGATACTGGAGATAGATGTCATCTTTTTTTTGTTTTGATGTGCTTCTTCCATGTTAGTTTGCGATCCAAATGCATTCCGAGATACTTGACGGAGTCATTCTGTGGTAAGCTCATGTCCCTTAGTTTGATGGTGGGCAGTTTCTCTTTTTTAAGCAAAGATAATATGGGTACAATTTTGAGTCACTTGCTATGATCGCCATTTGTGGAGCTTTTCATCAATCTTATCAAGGCAATCTTGTGATGCCAATAGTTGACGCCAAACCTGGATTTTTGTTACCTGCTAATATAGCCGTAACATCGGCAAATTTAGTAACGGTGGTTGGTGATATTATCGGCTTCAGGGAGATCAGATATATAGATCGTGAACAATTTGGGACCTAAGGATAATCCCTTAGAAACATCGCTTTAGTTTCATAGAAGTCTGATGTCTCTTCATCTATTTGAACCTGGAATAATGTATTTCGGCTATGCATCCACTAGCAAATAGTTACTGTGAGGATACACTTTCCTGATTTTGTAAAGTAGTTCTTGTGCCACACTTTGTAAAATGCCCGCTAATTGTCCAAGAAAGCTGCTTAGTAGATTTTCTAATAGTATCGCATACTCTGTGAACCTGTTATATTGTAGAGTGATATTTACTAAAGCCCAATTGGTGTTTTGGTATTGCATCAGGTTCCGAGAGGATACGCAAAATTCTAATTAGAAATCTTTCGGAAGATTTTAGACAAGATTGGTAAGAAACGAATTAACTGTAAGAGCTTGCAGAATGAGGTGGTTTGCCTGCCTCATAGAGCATTGTTATAACTGATACCTACTTTTCACAGGCATAGAATGAATTGGACTCTCAATATTCTGTTGAATAGAGTAGTGAGATAGACTATGGCCTTTCTTGCTGACTATTATTGTGTTGCCTCTAAATTGAGATATGGTATACTTTTTTGGGGAAATGCTGCAACGATACACATTCTGCTGCACATTTAGGGTACAAAAAAATGTATCCGAGCCATGTTTAGAGACAACAAAGAGATTTGTGTATCAGATTTTAGAAAATTGAACTTAGACTTTACCCTCACTGTTCATTTTTGAGGCATGATTGTATGTGAGGCAAAATATAAATAGTTTTAAGCAAATTGTTAATAGACGACCAAAACCAACAAGAATTATGGTACAAATACTTCCTCAACATGAATGAATGAATGAATAAACACTTTGTTGCATCAATTAATGAATACATCATTGGATTGTATATGAATCTAATCTTGCGTCGTAAAGTAGGACAATATATGTTTTGGAACCGAAATTATTTAACAAATTACCTGACAGTATGTAAGAGTTAACATATAGAGCATTTAAAGAAAAGTTACGAACACTGCTAATAGATAAACATTTATTTTACTAACACATTATGACTACTCAGATTATTATACTTTTATTGGAAACATTGCAAGTTGGAAATTATGATAAAATACCATGTTGACTATATCTTTTTAAATTTGACATTGTTTTAAATGGTGTATTTTTATAATTGAGTATTTTTAGACATGATATATTTGCACGCCTTACTAAGGTAAAATGTATTCGCACATTCATATTTTTACACCATCATTTTGTACATACATTCATGCAAATAAAGAGATTTGATTTGATTAACTCTTCTAGAACTTCTTTGATGATCAAGTCAAAACCAAGTGACTTATGTCTTTGGAAATTAGAGATGACCTGTTTAACTTTTTGTACTATCACTGGGTTAAGTGGAACAGATAGTTGGAAGACTTGGTTCAGCTCTTCTATCTATTTCAGTTTCCACGTCTTCATAGCCTTCATTTGGTGCAAACACGTCAGCTAAATGTCTTGCAAATATATCAGCTTTCTCTTTTCCAGTATGTGTCCACCCAGTATTAGTTTTAAATGGAAACTTCATGCCTGTGGTTTAAATGGACCTTTAGTAGTTTTCCACAGTGAATAGTTGGTGGATGGTATCGCAGTAAGGTATTCTAGCTGGTGTCCAATTGTTTTGTTCTGGACGTCTTTCACAGCAATCAATCAAATTTTGATCATTTAAACAATCACCGTCTCTGTACTATATTTCATTATAGCAGATAATAGTGGAACTAATTGTCAACAGTATAGGGCTATGATCAGAGCCGCTATCATAGCAAGTTTCTGCTTTCAGATAGTGTACTTCTGGCGGGATCCTGCCTTTTCGCCGAAAATTGTTTGGCCGATTATCACTTGCCAACCAACATTTCGCCTATTTTTCACTTTGACAACTAACGATTGTCAAATTTTTGTATGACAACGTTTCATTTGGTAGAATTATTGTTATGCTGATTATTATAATGACACAAAACGTTTGGGACATTTATCATTTGTCAAATCTTTCACTAGGCCAGGCAACTATTAGACGAATAACGTTTCGTTTGTGACAGTTCCCTTTTCGTACATTGTTATTATTATAAAAATACAAATTTTTACATGCATTTTTTTATTTCAGAATCACAAAAATAACCTTACACTTTTAAATTCGCAGCAATGCACATTAATAACTTTTCCTCGGAGTATGTAGATTTGTGTTCAAGAATTCTGTTGATTCTTTCTTCTTTGTCCAAGTACTTTTTCTTCTTTGGTTGTGGTGGGGCACCGGTTAATATATTTTCTATTTCTCCCTCGTTGGCAATGGTTTCCTTTATTAATTGTTTTATCAATTCATATACACCTGGGTGACTTTTATCAATAATATTGTTTATTTTGTTATGCCAGGCTTCGGCAGAGTTCTGTGTTCGTGGTATATTCATTTTGTTTGTTTCATGGCAGCTCCAAAAACTAGGCTGATATTTAGGTTGTGTGGTTGATGTACCGTGTACATAATTCTTTTCGAACCAATGAGCTAATTGTTGCCAATCTGGATCTTTAAAACTTTTTAGGATGCTGTTGAAATGTAAGTATATTTCAGATTCCTCAAGAAAACTGAGTGCTAACAAACACTTTACCTCTTTATTAAACTGTATGTCGCTTGCATATCTTTTGGCGAAACCCTGGTCTTGAACTTGTCTGAAAAAATAAAAATAAGTTAAGCAACAGAAATCTAAGTAGGTAGGTTGGTTTCCCAGGTAGGTTAGGTTAGGTTAGAGTATGTCAAACAACGCACGAGCCGAGCGAGCGCAGCGAGCGTGCCGCGGCAGCGGCCGGCGAAGTGCCAGAAACGAATCGCTTTTGCAAAAGGAAACCGACATTTTTAATTTAATAAAATAAAATCTAGTGAAAAATAAACATAAACAAAAAAACAATAATAATAACAATCTGTATATAAAAAAAATATTTAAATAATAATAACAACCTGTATATAATTTGCCCCAAATGAAAATGGCATCCTTGTAAATAAATTTCTTCAAAATTTGATCGAAGACTCAGTATTGCAGCTTTTTCGAAATCTAACACACATACTTTTGGTGCAAAATTAATACCGTGTTCTTTGCCGTATTCTATTAATAGTTCAAACATTGTGTCGTATGTCCGTTTATCTTTATTAGTGCACAAACAAAAGCATAACGGAAATGTTTTTTTATTGTCCGTAAAAATATTTCCATGTATAGTATACATCTGCTTGAACATATTGGGCGCAACTTTAAAAGTGCCATCTAAAAGCCAGTATGTCGCACGGCTTAAAATTGACATCATATTAAGTGTGGACATCATCAAAATTCTTTTATTAGTATCGAACGTATGATCTTTTATAATAAAATTTTCATTTTTTATATTAGTGTATGTACTGTTTATCTCAAAAGTAATATCGGTGGGCTCTTTTATAGCATTTTGTTTTCTTTTATGGCGATACATAACTTGTTTTAATGCAGATGTAGACGGCAAACATTCTAAGACATCCGTAGATACCGTGCTTTTGGCGTTTAGTAATACCTTACATGTCTTCACACCACTTAACGAATCACTTTTTAATTTTTCTTTGAATTCGCTTACGCATTTCCTGGTTGGATCTGGCTCATGATTGTGATTATCCTGACACTTCAACACTTTATGAATGCCGTCACATAATTTCGTGCTTATAGTTGCAGTACAATTATATATCTTGTTTCGTCGCAGTTCACAACTCCAGTAATAATTATTATTCGATTGTTTGCTCTTTTCGTACGTAAATCCATTTTTAAATAACTTAACTCCGCCTCTTGAAGTAATAAAAACTGAGCACTCTTTAGTACACTCACTCATTTTAATTATTACACCAATAAAACATACCAGAGTAACAGTCCACAAGTAATGATGTAAACACTTATCGCCTATGAGTCAATTTATTCATACCTACCTACATTGTCATAAAAATAAGTTCACGCTTACCCACATTATATTACATAGTTACTAAACGAAACCCTACTTAATAAAACATTTAGTGAACAATAAACAACTAAATGTGTATTACGCTAACTAAAACATACTGCTACTTAAAAGTTGGCGTTTTGAAAAGTGTCATAATAAAAAACAGAACAAACGTGCAGTTGGTAACTGTGAGGTTGGGAAATAACACAAAATTATATGATAAGTTGGCAAATGATTATTCGGCGAATTAACATTCTGCAAAACGTTAGTTGGGAAGTGATAATCAGCCAACCAATTTTCGGCGAAAAGGCAGACAACCACTTCTGGCCCTTTTGCGAAAAAAAAAATATTCAGAGAATTTTAACATATTGCCAGTATGTTGGTTCACAAGTCGTGATTACATTAAGATTGTTATTGCCAAGACACAGTTTGAGCAGTGTACCTTTGGTTGAGGTCAACCTTAATCCCCAGAATGTTTGGCACCCCAATCTCCACTTGAAATAAGTCTGCCTCCTAGTGTCAAAACGTACTTACTGTAAGTAGAACAGTTACTCTTGTGCCTTGGATGGCATTAAACTGCAGACAGATTAAGACTTCCAAGCTTACCTTTAATAGCTATGGTGGTTGCTAGGATTCGGAGTGTTTATACTCTGGCAGCAGGTAATGCTTATGGACTTACATGACTCATTCCATCAGGGTGGTGTGTGATATAAGTGTTGTAGTCCTTGATGGAACGTTGCTTTGCTTGATGCAGTGTGCTTTTGAGATTAAGGTCACATCTAGTTTGTGAGTTGCAATAAGTTCTTCAAGTTAAGATTTATTTGGAGCTAGCCATTTATGTTCCAGGTAGTAATTCTTAATGTCTTCTAATTCTTAATCAGTAGTCATTTTATTCTTCTGACAATTAAGTAGAGCGAAAAGGCTTATAAAGTGCACTCATATGTTGTAGGAGCATGTCTAATTATTGAGGTTGATGCTTTAAGCAGTTTTTTTTTATTCTTCAATTTTATTGGTTAACTTAGATGACACTTCAGTATTGCCTTTTAGGATTTTGGCATAGAAAGTTCTTTTTTTTTTAATATCACGTGTAAAAAGTTTAGTTTCATTTGAGTAGCATCTGATGAAATCAGTGTTAGATTTTTGTATAATATATGCATTTGAAGTTTTCGTTGGGCATTCAAGCCTTATTGGTTTGGCTTTCGACTTGCTAGAATCTCCTTATAAACACTACATTCCTAGTAGTTGCAGGATGCTCACCTTGGAAAAGGGCGCATAGTGCTGGTCACCTTGAGCACATTTCACACACTGATATAGTAAAATTAAAACTATAGTTAATTGACAATGACAAAGTTTACTATAGTAACGAGGAATTAATGGACTGATATTAGTTTTATTGTACAAAAGGTACGATGTACATTAATGTAGTAATATTTCAGTATTAATGATGTCAGTGTATCAATTTTTGATTTATTTCTCATTTTTAATTTTTATTTTGAATTTGACTGCTGCTATTTGACTTGATGTTAATTATTATCATTATTTTTATTAATCTATTGTATTGACGGGTAAAAATGAGTATTATGAGTATTTTTTTTTTTAATGACAAAGTTGTTGGCATCTTTGACACTAAGGAATTGTATGCCTCTTTTGAGGACCTTTTATTTTTACTGCTTGGTGGTGAATTTTCGTTATTTTTAACTGCACTATTGCTAGGACCTGGAGCAATATTTACAAAAAAAAAGTTGACGTTGGTTTTCTTTCTAGTCCAAATTTCACATTGATAATTTATCCTTGAATGATGTTTCCGGTTTTTTCTATCTCTGCTTCAATTGCTTTGGATGGTGCTGTGTAGATTTTTTTTAAATAACGATTCTGTAGCATCGTTGATCTTTTTGGATCCAACCATGTCGAGTAGATTTTTTTTTTATAAGTTTCTATACCGGCACTGATTACTTGAAGTTGATTTTTATTTATTATCCTTAGGGTGAAACTATCCGCACTGCCAGATGAACGAAGTAGTTCTGCCAGCGTATTGACTTCCTGTACACCTTATAAGAGTAATGGTCGTTTACTTGGTCATTTTACTATTGGCTGATCTTCAGATTCTTCATCTGTAGGGTGTATGGGTAATCCACTAAAGCTGTTCTGCGTGTTGATTGAATCTGGACATGGTGATTCAGATAGAATATACATTTAAATAATAACAAACAAAAAACAACCGAATGTCATGATATAATTTTATTGTGTTTGATTTAGTTTATACTTGAAAAAAGATTTGTTCATTTGATTTGGCTTATTATTTAAAATGTTTAGAGGAAATAATTGTAAATATTTAAATTTTGATATATTGTGTTCTATGTTAATAATACTTATATATCTTTGTCACACTATGTAAATAGACTCAGATATGTTTTAAAAGGTGAATAAGGTATATTTTGTATTGATCATCCAATTGTACAATTTTTGTAACGTGCGCCGGAGTCTGCACGTTGTCCGATGGCCGAATGTCATGATTTTTATGGTTATGCTTATTTATATTATATATTTTATGATTTACTACGCAATGATGGTGATAATAGGCTTAAATAATAACAACCGTGGCGCCATCTTACGAGAGTCTGTCATTGGTTGATCAACTCCCCGCTTTGACACCACAAGCATAGCGGTGGGGAGGCAGTGGAGATGGTACTAACAAGAAGGGATCGAGGGACATTCTTGGTTAGAGTCTCAGACTGAGCGGACGGTTAGTTGACTACCGACAGCACCAGTACGAATTCATCACACCATCAGCAGTCCAACTACTTTTTACTTCCAAGGTTTGTGAGCCTGTACAAAAACTGCATGGCGAGAAGCAGTTAAGAACTCTGAGAGAGTTAAGCCAGTCCCCTTCAACATTTTTTTAGCCCTCCATACAATGAACCTAGGTCAGAAATTTTAAACGTTGACCAAATTAATTCCGCATGCCTGTAATCCTCGTCAGAGATATTTTGATCATTCAGTGAACTGTAAAAACATTCTTTCGACAAAAGTTTATTTTCCTGATATCGTTCCCACGAGTTCATGTATTCATATGGATACACACCTTTACGAATGAGCAAATGAAATTTCTCCTCACTGGGGTAAAAACTTTTTAGGTATTTAAAATCTTCCGGCTTTAAAGTATCTGATAATTGACTTAAACTTGTTGCCAAAAATTTAAATGAATCAACGAAACGAAATTGATAAAACTGATCACCTGAAACCGGCACAAATTTTGTAAAGGAAATATAATTTTCTTTATTTTAGGTATAATTTTTATGTGACCGGGGACCTCAGCTAAAGCTTTAATAAATAAGTGGCAATCGTAACCGGCTAGGTTGTGAAAAAAAATGGGCACAAATGAAGGACGTTTATATTGTAAATTGCAGTGTGGATGTGCAGCCCCGCGGTAACGACCGGTGACGTGACAGTGGTCGCGAACTTTGTCTGAAAATACAAAGTTTTCACAAATGTGACAATGAGTTGCTTTGACAAAATTTGCTTCGTCCTCATCAGTAAATATCATCGGAACTGTAGCGCTAACTATTCCATATATTTTCTGAACGTCTTTGATAATCGATTCAACGAACAGCTTATCACAATTAGGTCCTCGGTATGATACGTATCGATTATAGTTAGGTCGTCACAACAAACGATATGATAAGCAAACGCTACAGGTACATGTTGGCTCAAAGTAGTTGTATTTTGAGAAGACGAACAGTCCGTGCCAACGTTTATTTGAAGCATTGATTCAAAATCAGCATAAATACAAAATGGCATATTTTGTTTATGATCATAATTTTTGAATTGTATTAGTGAACCCTTGTCGTCGGGGAATGTTGAGGATTAATTTAGCTGGAAGTCACAGCCACAACATTTATAATAATTAAGAAGTATGTCTATGGTAGGTCGAGTCTTGTGTCTTGGGTTAGAAAAATGGACAATGGTTGTGTGGTGTTACAAGAATACAAAATGTGGAATATATTGTTAAAGGATAAATAATAAAAGAAGTCATTCAAGAATATATTGTTTAATTCATAAACTGAATAGCCAACAGCACGCTTCCACTGCGCCACCGAGGCGGCGTCAATACAGGTACAAACTATTTTGCATTGTGAAAGAGCTTGATTCAAGATGTCGGCTAACAGGGAATCTTTATTGAAATTTAACATTAAACCATTCAATGGCGAAGCATTTAACACATGGGTGTTAGCGCCCGGTAACATCACGTGACAGATATCTCCCCACTACAGGTAAACCCCTCTTGGCAGTAGTAGTGTCGGGGTGAGTATGAGTGTAACGCTCTCTTCTCCTTGGGTTCGCCGAGCGGTGCAGACGTGTATTGTGTTCTAGTGATTTAACATGGCCTTTATTAGTATTTGATATTGATATGATATTGCTGCTGATAATTTTAAAATGTGTTCAAATGTAACTGTAGTTTAACATAGTTAGGCACGGACGAGGGATTGGTACGCTTCAGGCTGGATCCCAGTGATAGGAGCGGGGTTGGTGCTCCTATCTTTACCGTGATTAATGCCAATGCTTAGACACGAATGGGTAATTCGGTCGGATAGCTAATATCAGAAGTGGTATGATGAAAGAATATTTCTTAATATTCTACGACGCCTAGTAAATTGTACATGTTTTGTGATACTTAATTGTTAACATTCTGACACACACGCGTAAGTAAATTTAACAAAACGGTTAGATTAAATTTGTAATCTAAAGTAGTCGAAAAAGTTTTTGTGAGTGTTCAAGTATGAATGAATGTTGTGATAATATACCACAGCTGTAAGTATTGGTGCAGAAGCGGTAAGTCTTTTTAAGTATTATGTGACTCCAATCCTAAAAAGTGTGAAAAAAATATCTCTGTGAAAATTATTTATTTTTTTGGGTACTTGAATGAAATAATCTAAAAAAAAATCGGTTTGTGATGAAATACCGTTTGTAAATGTTTGAAATAAAGTTGTTTACTTCATTCTCGATTTTAGCATAGGTGAGGGTTCCGATCAGTTAAAAGCCACAAATGACCGAAACGGAAAGTCACAAGGGGCTCGGAACACTGATAAACAACCCAAGATACTATGCATTATCGAGATGGCGAGGTCATTATAGAAAAAGCATAAATGGTGATTTGTATTCAATCAATGTATTATTGTTTCATGGTTCGAGCTCGACGGTCGGGGACGACCGGATTTTTCAGGACGGCCGAGTGTTAGCGCCCGGTAACATCACGTGACAGATATCTCCCCACTACAGGTAAACCCCTCTTGGCAGTAGTAGTGTCGGGGTGAGTATGAGTGTAACGCTCTCTTCTCCTTGGGTTCGCCGAGCGGTGCAGACGTGTATTGTGCTCTAGTGATTTAACATGGCCTTTATTAGTATTTGATATTGATATGATATTGCTGCTGATAATTTTAATATGTGTTCAAATGTAACTGTAGTTTAACATAGTGTTAGTTACCGTATTTTCACACTTGTTTCAATCTCAGTCTTGTTTAAATATTATTCAAACTGTAATAACAGTTAGTGAAAATAGTAGGTTTATTATGACATGTAATTAATGCTGACATTTGTGATTAGTGTTGCCATTTGTATAAATATGAATCATCAGTCGGTTCGTTCTGTGTCTTGAGAGGTAGGCCGGTGTCTACATCTTGGGACCGTCCGGTCAGACAAGAATTTTAACGAACCGGTATTAAGAATGGCAACACTAAGTAACGTTATAGATTTTATGAACGTTGAATGAATAACATTTTCAAAAATGATTAACTGTTCCCGGTCGTTGGGATTTATTCTGTTACTGACGGTTGAAGAATAAACACGTGTCGAAGCTGATAAAAATCTTTTATTAATAAATCAGAAGTGCTCGTTTGGACTAATTCGTAAGTTTCACTTATTTGGTCCATCCACGCGCCATGAGTAAAAACCGCAAAAGACATCTGATAATATCAAGTGACGAAGAAATGAACCCGGAACCTAAATTGAGGCCACCCAAAAAGAAAACTCAACGACAGAAAAGGCAAACTAATAACGAGCGTTTGGAGCGTTTGGAGAAAATGTTGGAGCAGTTCATGGCTAAACAATCAACAAATGATTCCTGTTCATCACAACAGCTTGTGGCAAGTGGTCCATCAACCTCTCAAGAGCAATCCTCGACACAGGAGCACACACCAATGGCAGGTACGTCAACTAATAATATAAATAATTGTGAACCCCAGTCTCGAAGCGATGATTTAAATGATCCCTTAATTAACACGACGCCTTATCCGCCGTCGCCTTGTCCAATTAATGAGAATGCTAGCACTTCTCGTGTAGTGGTACCTATTAATGATAATATACTATGTTTACCCACTGTAACAAATACCACACCCATATCATCCACCACCTTCCCGTACGGTGGTAATAACTTGAGATTCATCTCCAAACCCGAAAACGTACCAAAATTTGATGGTGACACTAACACTACTCCTGTTCACATATGGTTACATCGGCTGGAGGCGCTGGCTAAAATCTATGGCTGGGATGAGAGGACCCTTATCTACCACATGACGGCCAGCCTCACAGGCAACGCGCTTCTGTGGTTCAACCATCTTCGTGACATCGATATGCCGTGGGAAGAATAGAAGAAACGTCTCACCGATTACTTCCCAGCAGGCCGCGGACTTGCTGCTAAACTACATGACTTCGTGACGGTGAATAAAAGGAGGGAAGAAAAGGTAATTGACTTTTATTACAAAAAATTAGCACAGGGTAAATCATGTGAATTATTTGATCATTTGATTTGTGATTTAATTATTTATACTCTTGGAGATCCACTATTAAAAGCAGGAGCTCGTGGTGCTGGTTGTAGGGATACTCGCTCATTACTTAATTACTTAACTGACGCCGCTATAGACCCTCCTCAAACTAAATCTGTAGAGAACACTAATGAGAAAGATACTACCAGACAAACAAAATGTTTTTTTTGTGTGGTCGGCGGGGCCACCTATCTGCCGATTGTAATGCCGCGATTCGTTGTGGTACTTGCGATAAACTTGGTCATAAGACTGAAGATTGTAGATTTGAAAAGAAATGCTTTCACTGTAATAAAATTGGTCATTTAAAAGAAGAATGTTATAGCCTAAAAAGTAATAATTCGGGAACGTCAAATCATGACGTAAAATCAGAAGAAAACCGCGATAAAAAGGCAAAACTGTTTAGTATTCGACCCGTTGTTGACAAAGTTGATCGCAAATTCCACAAAACAGCTATAGCTAATGCGGACACATGAATGAAAATAAAATAAAGTAATAGAGCTTATTCAGAGACAGTATTGGTTTGAAGAACTAGGAGATTTGTAACTAAGTATGTCAAGGGTACATTTCTTGTCAATTGAAAAAAAAAAAACCCACCTGTTGACGACGTGGCCGCTTATATCCTATTGAAAAATTTTAATATTCTATGGCAGACATGGAACTTAGCTAAATTATCTTTTGACTATCTAAGAACTTATGTTTAAATTTCAAATAAATCATTAGACCCGTTTTCGAAAGCGCGAGTACAATTAAATTTATTACTCGTTTAATAGTTTATAGGATAGGACATAATAGTACCACTAAGAAATGCCCAAATAAATTAATGTGGGTTCAATCCTCGCTTTGAAACTAAATCTAATAACGAGCAAAGTATCCCTGACATGACCCAGCTACCAGCTCAAGCCCAGCAAAATATCGTAATTACCCTAATGTTATAGCTGCAGATAAAATGAAACATTTTGTTGTCCAGTCAATAAGTAGTGATGATGAGGAATGATTTGTTACGTTACGTTTATATAATAAGTAACAATAATTATTTACAATATATATGTCTATTGTAAAATGTTTAACTAAATGTACTATTACAGATGAAAAAAAAAATATAAAAAAAAAAATATATTGGGTGTGTCCCACAAAACGGGTGTGTCCCATAAAAACGGGTGTGTCCCACAAAAACGGGTGTGTCCCACAAAAACGGGTGTGTCCCACAAAATCGGGTGTGTCCCACAAAATCAATCGGGTGTGTCCCATCATCTACTTTGTGAATAAAAAAAAAGTGCTTTTTAAATGTATTATGTGCTATAGTTGCTTAAATATTAATGAGTTATGTTATAGTAATAATACAATAAATTATAAGTATCGGCATAAGTTAATGTAGTAAGGTATTTGAAATTGACAGATTTCCATTGTATTAGCCTAAGTATAAGTATAACAATCAGCCACAAAAAGAATGCATTTACTCCGAGGTCGTCAGTGTGTCAAGAAAGGCCGAAACCATTATAAAATATTTTAAAACTGTAGAATAAAAAAAAACTTATTTTGTTTTAAAGAAGAGTTTTGATTCTTCTCTCTTAAATAGAAACTTGAATTATGTAATGGTAGCACAGTATTTCTATTTGTGTCTTTTAATTTAAAATGTTTATTACGAGGCCGTAATTTAATCTATCAGGAAAGGCCGAATGTTAGTTACCGTATTTTCACACTTGTTTCAATCTCAGTCTTGTTTAAATATTATTCAAACTGTAATAACAGTTAGTGAAAATAGTAGGTTTATTATGACATGTAATTAATGCTGACATTTGTGATTAGTGTTGCCATTTGTATAAATATGAATCATCAGTCGGTTCGTTCTGTGTCTTGAGAGGTAGGCCGGTGTCTACATCTTGGGACCGTCCGGTCAGACAAGAATTTTAACGAACCGGTATTAAGAATGGCAACACTAAGTAACGTTATAGATTTTATGAACGTTGAATGAATAACATTTTCAAAAATGATTAACTGTTCCCGGTCGTTGGGATTTATTCTGTTACTGACGGTTGAAGAATAAACACGTGTCGAAGCTGATAAAAATCTTTTATTAATAATAGTTAGGCACGGACGAGGGATTGGTACGCTTCAGGCTGGATCCCAGTGATAGGAGCGGGGTTGGTGCTCCTATCTTTACCGTGATTAATGCCAAAGCTTAGACACGAATGGGTAATTCGGTCATAGCTAATATGGGCATTCAGGATTAAAAGTATTTTGAAGGAAAATGATTGTATTGGAGCAATAGAGAATGAACAGTTTTGTGAAAATGAATCTACAACAAAAAGGGCGTTGGAGGCACGTGCCCAAGCCATAATAATAGCAGCCATGGCGGATAGCCATTTAGAATATGTTCCCAAGGAGTCGGCTTACCTTATGTTCAAAAATTTAGAGGATAATTTTAAAGAAAAGGGTACAAGAAGCAAATTATTTTTAAGAAGACAATTGAGTGAAATTAAATTTAAAGAGACACAACCATTGAAGTATCACATAACAAAAATACAAGAAATATGTACAGCTTTAAAGGAGGCAGGTGGAGGTATTTCAGAAGAGGAACAAATAAATTATATTTTGCTATCTATGCCAAAGTCATATGAATCTGTAGTAACAGCATTAGAAACAATTGGAGATTTAAAAATGAATATAGTAACAGATAGATTGCTTGCAGAAGAAGAAAAACTAAATAAATTTTAAACTAATGGAAATGAATATACACAGAGTGTGCAGATCTTGGAGATAAATTAAAAACAGGAATTTCAAGGATGAAATATAATAAGTACCACTCAGTACAATTGTAAGGAAAGAGTAATATAAGTAAAAAACTATTAACAAAAAGATTAAATAGCGAGACTTGTTGCTCCTTAATTCCAGCAGGCGCATGAACTTAAACATGCCCCCGGGCGTTGAAAGCCTCGCTTTCAACCAAACTCAGGTGATATCGGCAACGGGCATATCTTGGCAAACGCTCTTCGTATGGTTCCAGTAGAGGTCCTGATATCAGCCACACGAGCGACGCCATCCTGTCCTGGATATAAGGCAATAACTCTGCCCAGCTTCCATTTTAATGGGGGAAGATTGTCCTCCTTGACCACGACCAAGGAATGTAATTTAAGGTCATCGGTGCAAGAACGCCATTTAACACGTTGCTGCAATTCTGCAACGTACTCTTTGCTCCAACGAGCCCAAAAGTGTTGACGCATTTGTTCAATTCGATCATATCGAGGCAAAGAACTAGTAGAATGCTGCTGAAGATCTCGATGTGGCAATGACGTAATTGGACGCCCGATAAGAAAATGTCCGGGCGTTAGTGGGTTACAATCTGCAGGATCAGAGGAGAGCGGTGTCAGCGGCCTGGAGTTCAATATAGCTTCAATTTGTGTGAGAGTCGTGTTAAGTTCCTCGAACGTGAAGTTACAATTCCCCAACACTCGCCTTAAATGGTATTTGGCTGACTTTACACCCGCCTCCCAAAGACCACCAAAATGAGGACCTACGCCGGTATAAAGTGCGCGCGAATGCCATCACTTGCTAAGCTCTCACTCAGAGAGTTGCAGTTATCTTTTAAAAATTTTGAAAGATCATTGTAAGCACCAACAAATGAGGTACCATTATCCGAGAAAATATCACTCGGTTTACCTCTCCGCGATATAAACCGCCGTAAAGCCAATAGATAACAATTACTCGTCAAATCGCCCACCAACTCTAAGTGAACGGCTTAGAAAACCGACTAAAATTAATGAGACGAACATGATCAGGTGTTTTGCTTAAGACAGCATTTAAGGTAACGTCAAGTCGAGTTTCAGGTAAGGGTTCAATGTGTTCCGGTTGAGTCGGCCATTGAATTGGTTCATGAGCTAAATAATCTGGTCCAAACCACCACAAATCCAACGTCTGCAGAGAATTAATATCCACACCGCGGGATATTAGGTCTGCAGGATTCTGGTCTGTTGGGACATGTTTCCATGTAAAGTTGCCGGCCTTATCTAAAATTTCAGCAACGCGATTGCGAACAAAAGGCTGAAGTTTTGAAGGCAACATTCGCAACCATCCCAAAACTATGGTGGAGTCGGTCCAGAAGTAAATACTATCAATATTTGCACGAAGAGAGCTCATAACCTTCTCATAAAGACGAGCTGCCATTAGGGCACCACACAATTCCAACCTTGGAATTGTTAGGGTTTTAATTGGTGCCACTCGACTTTTTCCAACAGTAAACGAACCATGACCACTCCTGACTCATTAATACTACGGACGTAAACACACGCACCATAGGCACGTTCAGAAGCGTCCATGAAAAAATGTAATTCCAGCCTTACATGCGAATCACAGATGACACGTCTTGGAATGCGAAGATTATTAAGGAGGGGTAAGTTCTTAATTACATCACTCCAACATTCCAACAGATCTCGGGAATCAAGGGTTCATCCCATCCGGGTCTATGCAGCCACAGCCTTTGCAACAGCATCTTCATGACAATGACACACGGCGATAGTAGCCCTAAAGGGTCAAAAATACGTGCTATAGCTGAAAGTAAATCACGTTTAGTATCAGCTTTAGGTAGCAATAAACCTATCGGAAAGCATAATTCGTCTGTGCTTGCTTGCCAACCAAGACCTAACAATTTGTTAGGTTCATCAGAGCCTATATTCAAATTGACAGACAAATTGACGGAATCTGAAACCAATTGAGCTTCATTTGATATCCATTTTCTTAATGGCATACCAGCCGAAGATAATGCTTCAGTGACTGCTATGCGGATATCTTGTACTTCAGCTAAATCATCACCTCCAGTGAGCAAGTCATCCACGTAAAAGTCATGATTCATTATTTCTGAAACTATTTTATTCGTGCAGTCAAGACCTATTTGCTTAAGACAACGAGTTGCAAGATACGGTGCACTAGCAGTACCGTAGGTGACTGTATTAAGCTGAAATACTTTTACTGGTTCACATGAATTGTTACGCCAGAGTATCTGTTGCAAGTGTCTGTCAGATGGATGCATTACAATTTGTCTATACATCTTCTCAACATCGGCAGACAAAATATACTTGTGTTATCTGAATCGGAGAAGTATAGACAATAAATCATCTTGGACTGTAGGTCCAACCATCTGAATGTCATTCGACGATAAACCCGATGACGTAGGACTACTACCATTGAAAACTACCCTCAGTTTTGTAGTAGTGCTACCCTCGCGAAGAACGCTATGATGAGGCATAAAATAAGCAGGGCTTTCTAAAAGTGGAGCCTCAATTTCAGTCATGTGACCTAATGATTGATATTCAGTCATAAAATCATGATACATACTATTGATGTCCGGTTTATTGTTTAACCTGCGTTCCAAAGAAATTAAACACCGTTCAGCTTTACGAAATGAATCGCCTCACAAAGAAGAATTCTGTTTGAGCGGTATACGGACGCAGAATCGGCCATCATCAAGACGGGTTGTGTTTTTAATAAAATGTTCCTCACAGAGTTTCTGGTCTGGTGTATAATGAGGTAAGTTTGTGTTGATTTCTTCTAACTGCCAAAAACGCGTTAAATCGGTTTGGATGTCGTCTGATACATCATTAGATCTTGTACTAATGTTACTTAAATTACACATGACATTATTGGACAGCAGAGGAATATTTTTAATAGGCATAGGACCTGAAATAATCCATCCTAACCTGGTTTTACAGAGAACAGGCTTTCTGTTACCTAACTTAATTTGTTGTGACCCTAACAAATCCCAAAAGAGATCAGCTCCTATCAGTAAGTCTACTTCAGAAGGTTTATAAAATGTAGGGTCAGCTAAACAAATATTGGGAGGAATTTGTAAGTTAGATATATCAATCTCACGGCCTGGGACATTATTTGTAATTGATGGTAAAACATAACAATGAAAATTAATTGAATAACTGTCATCTAATGACTTCATTGTGACATGACATGTTTTACCTATGTGCGAAATGACGTTATTAATGCCCAGTATAGATCCTTCAACTGTATTTGTCGGTAAGTTTAATTTATTACACATATTTGAAGTCAGTAGACATGATGTACTACCACAGTCTAATACGGCACGTATGACGTGCTCGCGATTATTTTCATCATATACCTTAACTAATGCAGTGGAGAGTAGCACGTCACCAGACTGTACTTTGCTTTGAGAGGTCCCGACGTTAGCCGATAAAGCAACACTATTGTTTTGAACCACCGGGGAAGAAGTCATTGCTGTCGATGGCGAGGCTACTATTTTATCCAACCCACCATTATTATAAATAATAAATAATAAATTTATTTATTTCTTCACAACAGACTGTAAGCACATTAAGAATGGCACTAAAGCTAACATTCAATTAATATTGTGAAGACTGGTGCTTGAAATAGGCTAAAACAGCCTGTCATACAAGACACCAGGTCTCCACCTCCAAGATAGAATACAGTATAAATCTTTTTGTGCTATATCAACAAACAGTGTAATTATATTTAGAAGCAAATCATAAATACATATATTATATTATAATATATAGGTGGAAGATATATACACATATACATACACACACACATACATAGATACACATCAGTAAAAAATCTATAAGTAAAGGTAAATATGAAAATATATAATATGTAAATATATATATATCTTGAGCCAGCGATAGTAATGCTATAATTCATAATATATTTATGTCAATGGGATCAAAAGATAATCAATATCATGTTCTTCTAGATTTAGCAGATAGTTAAATAACTGGTGTTTTAGTTGTCTATTAGTATATTTTATAATATCCAATCTTTCTTGTAAGATTGCGTATATTCTCGGGGCTAGAAAGGCATATGATCTTTGAGCAAAGCGGGTCCTGCAGAAGGGTACATTGAAGCAGTATCTTCTACCAACGGGTTGTATAAACTGGGATGTATTACAATGAAATCTACGTATAATGTGGGATATAAAGAGTTTCCGAACACATAAAGTTTTAGTTTTAAAATGAAGAAGAGCAGTTGGGTGACGAATTGGTAACGACATGAGTACTTTTAAAACTGCTCTTTGAGCTCTTTCTACCTGCAGAAAATGATCCTGGGCCGCACCACCCCATACGGAGATACAATAGGATAGTAAGGACTCGCATAAAGCTTTGTAAATTTTAATAAGCAAAGAAAAATTTGCCACAGTTCTAAGATGCTTGAAAGCAAACATCAGTCTGCGGACACGGTTGGATATGAGAGCCAAATGTGGTTTCCAGTTTAGGTGTATTGTAGGAGCTTATGTCAGATTTAGGCTCGGCTACGTGTACTAACGTATTATGACGGCGCTTACATATTTTGCAACCGGGCTTCCTACATGTATTCGCATAATGACCTGACTTAAAGCAGTTGAAACAAACTTTAAAACTTGGAAGTGCCTTTAACCTCGCTTCGTTACTTAATGCAAGAAATTGTGGACAATCATTCAAAGCGTGCTCACCCTTACATTTATGACAAACCTTTGGAGAATTTTCTGAGTTTGAGTTGACAGAATTCTGAGCTACCATAGATTTGAGCTTTGGAGTAGACCTATTTTGACAATTGGACTGGTTACGTGATAATTCTAAGGTTTCAATTAAATCAGCACGACTACGTAAGAATTGTAAGAATTTATCAAAACTAATTGAAACTCTCTGATCCAAATTACCTTTATATTCTTCCCACTCACGATAGGTTACCTGATCCAATTTTTGTGTGACGATATAAATCAGGAGCGTGTCCCAATGTGTAACAGGTTTACCCAAAGATTCTAGAGCTCGTAGGTTTTTATTTAATTGGTCGATTAAACGTTTCAGAACACTAGAAGACTCCTTCGTTATGACCTCAAGGTTAAATAAAGATGACACATGATTTTGAATAAGCAATATTTTATTGTCATACCTTTCGCAAAGAAGCTTCCAGGCAACATCATAATTATTAGATGAAAATTCAATAGATTGAATGACGATAGCAGCGGACCCCTCTAGTGACGCTCTTAAGTAGTGAAATTTATTTATTTGATCAATTTCTCTATTTTGATGAATCAGGCTTGTGAAGGTGTCACGAAACTCAAGCCAGTTATCATACAAGCCACTAAACTTTGGCAACTGTATAGTGGGCAGTTTGACGAGTCGATTGTTATTGGCGTGCGAACAGTTAGCGATTTGTTGAGTGCTTACTGACTTTTTATTAAATTCGTGTACTATTCCCTGAGCATTAGATAAAGATTTATAGTATAATTTTTCAAATTCTGAACGCTCGATTAATTGAGTTTGTATATTGTCCATCAAACATTCCAACTGTATTTGTACCTCGTCGTATTGTTCGTACAACGATTCTAGCTTACCTATACGCAACTGCAACTCCCTGGCCACAGACTCAGTGATAGGTTCAACAAGTGATTGCAAGTGATTTAAAAACACAGTCAACTTTCCTTTGAAGCTAGCTCGCCGTTTAATTAATTCTTTTTCCTCACTCATTTTATTAGTTTAAGAAAAACGGGTGTGTCAACCTGGAATTTATACAGTAGAAAACTATGTAGACTTTGTTATTTAACAATACAATAACTCCACTACCAGTGTATGAACCCTAAGCAATTTTATAGAAATTAAAGAACTGATTGTAGTTTGTATACAAATTTAAATGTATAATTTCACAACTTTAGTCTCGATCCTCTCTAATTAATTTAATAATGTAATAAATTTTACTTCAAATTATCCAATAATACCTATTGAGTGATACTTTAAATGATTATAACAAGTATATTTAAAAAACTTAGCACTTTTTAGGTGCACTATACAAGTACTTATCAAGTTCAAGTTACTACTTAATAATCATAAATTATGAGGAATTAAGTTATAAAAATGTAGCTATTATGCCTACAGTACTGTATTTTAAGTACATTTAAACTTAATCACACTCAAAATAACAAAACTGTGATAAATTAAGTTATTACAAATGTATGTAATAAATGTAACTAAGTACCCACAAAGTACATGCAAATATGTAGTATTTACTGACCTGGATAAATAGTAATCCTTATTAAACACTAAATACTACCTGCTCGAGTGCTGGGCTATTTAATAAATAACAATAATAAACTTAACACCGCTTGCTATAAGTATTTTCATTTATTCCTTATCCCTTGCTAAGTAACCTCCAATCCTCAATTTAATAATCTTGATTTTATTTCTACTAGTTATTAATATTTCTTGATGATTATTATTAATCCTTCAAGTATTCAAATCCGGCTCGAAGGACCATGTGCAGATCTTGGAAATAAATTAAAAACAGGAATTTCAAGGATGAAATATAATAAGTACCACTCAGTACAATTGTAAGGAAAGAGTAATATAAGTAAAAAACTATTAACAAAAAGATTAAATAGCGAGACTTGTTGCTCCTTAATTCCAGCAGGCGCATGAACTTAAACACAGAGTGCTTTTTGCTGTTTTATATGTGGACAAGCTGGTGGACAATACACAGGACAAGGATACAGTGGTCAACATGCAGCACGAGGGAATTTTTCTAGTAGAGGAACTTACAATGGTCAAGGGAATTTCAACGGTCAAGAGAATCACAATGAACGAGGAAGTTATAGTCGAGGGAATTTTAGTGGTCAAGGAGGTTTTAATGGTCAACAGAATAATTACAATAATCGAGGAAGGTTCAATGGTCGAGGAAGAGGATATTTTAGAGGACAAAGCAGAGGGAGAAGCCAAGGACATTCTTACAACACGGAGAGTACTACTGATCGAGGTAATGTTGCATTGTTTAGTAACGAGGGACAAAGTGAAGTGAATAACATGGAAGGAACAAATGAGTGGGTAGAATTTATTGTGGACTCTGGGTGTTCGGATCATTTAGTAAATAATAAAACATATTTTTCTCAGTATATAGACTTAAAACAACCAAAATTGATTTCAGCAGCTAAAAATGGTATTACTCTCAAAGCAGTAGGTATAGGTAACATAAAAACACAATGTTTTGTTGGAAAAAGGCCAATTACATGTACTATTAATAATGTTTATTATGTGCCTGAATTAAGAAAAAATTTGTTGTCAGTTTCAAAGATGGAATCTAATAATTTAACTGTCACATTTGAGAAAGGAAAAATTAGAGTATTTAAACAGTCTTATTTAATTATGATTGGTAATGTAGATAATTCTTTATATTAAATTAACATGAAAATTAACAAGCAAGATTGTAACAACTGTTTTTTGTCAAACTCTGATAGTGTTTTGTGGCATAGGCGTTATGGTCATCTAGGGATGAACAATTTAAATATTTTGGCTAAAAAGAATATGGTTGACGGTTTACATGACTTGAAAGACTTGACACTTGAAAGAACATTATGTGAGACATGTTTATTAGGGAAAATGACAAGACAACCATTTAATAAAATAGGCTATAGAGCTAAAAGACCTCTTGAATTAGTACACACAGACGTCTGCGGACCAATTACTCCAACTAGTAGAGACGGTTATAAATATTTCATCGACGATTATACACATTTTGTTATGGTTTACTTAATGAGACATAAAGGTGAAGCTTTTGAAAAATTTAGAGAATATTATTATTATGCAACAAAGCATTTTAATTGTGACTTATTAAAATTAAGATCAGACAACGGTAGGGAATATGTAACCAGAGAATTTCATGACTTTTGTAAAAACAAAGGGATCCAAGTTCAGTACACTGTACCATATAATCCTGAAATGAATGGAGTAGCGGAAAGAATGAATAGGACTTTAATAGAGAAAACAAGAACACTTTTATTAGATTCACAATTAAATAAAGAATTTTGGGAAGATGCAGTTTTGTGTTCTACTTATTTAACCAACAGAAGTCCAACAAAAGGTAAGGATTGTACACCAAGTGAGTTATGGGAAGGAAGGAAACCAAATGTAATAAATATGAGAGTTTTTGGAAGTATTGCATATAATCATGTGCCAACTCAATTAAGACAAAAGTTAGACAACTGCGGAAAGAAAATGATAATGATAGGATATGCCAGAAACGGATACAGGCTTTATGATGAAGAGTCCAATTAAGTAATAATAGCAAGAAATGTAATATTTGACGAAAGAGAAAGAAAAGAAAATATTGTGGAAATACAGGGTCGAATTAAACAGGAAGAGATTGAAGAAGAAAATAAAGAAGAAAATCATCAGTCAGAAAATACAGAGGAAACTGAAAAAAATACAAGGAAAGAAAGAATATTTTAGAGAAAGAAAAACAACAAGAATGTCAACAATCTGGAATTTCTGGAAGAGAGAAAAGGAAAATACAAAAGCCAAAGTGGCAACAAGATTATGTAACTGATTTTGGAGAAAATGAAGATGAAGTTTTGTATGCATTAATGGCTGGACAAACAGAAGAAACACCACATACATATGAGGAAATAGATAATAGAGAAGATAGGGAATTATGGAGAAATGCAGTTAAGGAAGAGATTAAGGTTCTTGAAGAGAGTTGTACATGGAAGAAAGTTAAAAGGGAAAAAGGAATAAAACTTTTAGATACTAAATGGGTTTTTACTAAGAAAGAAGTAGGAGATGCTCAAATATGTAAAGCAAGACTTGTAGTTCTAGGATATCAACAATCAGGACAAATAGATGACTTATACTCACCAGTATTAAAGATGCAAACTCTCAGAACATTATTAGCTGTTGCAGTAAAGAAGGATTTTAGAATTAACCAAATGGATGTAAAAGAAGCTTTTCTATATGGTCGAATTGATGAAGAAGTTTATTTAAAACCACCTAAAGGATATTACTTTGATAGAGAGGACAAATATGTTTTGAAATTAGAAAAATCTCTTTATGGTTTGAGGAAATCACCAAAATATTGGTATGAGAAATTTGCCGAAGCTATGTTGAACTATGGTTTTAAAAGATCTGAAAATGACTACTGTTTGTACATGAAAAATAATATATATGTGCTTCTATATGTCGATGACTTATTGATTTTTAGACAGGAGAAAATAGAAATAGAGAAAGTAAAAGATTTTTTAACTACACAATTTAGAAAGAAAGATTTAGGTAACACGGACATGACATACTTAGGAATTACAATTAAGAGACAAAATGATTGTATTTTTATGAATCAGACAAAATATTTACAGACTATACTTAAAAGACATGGTATGATAGATTGTAAAGGTATTGACACACCTATGCTACTTCATAAAATATTAAACTATCAGCAGTTTTAAAAGCCATTATGTTAGGCAATTCAGTAAATGTTTGTCCAATAATTATATCATATGGCATGTATTTATCTAAAACAATAACAAAATCTATTTTTGCACAGACATCATCTATAATAATTGTACTTGTAACAGTTCCTAAACGTTTAACGCTTGTGTTACCAAAACCTCTTAAATTTGAAATTTCATGTCAGGTTGATAACCATTATAAATTTCCTTGGCCAAACTTTCTTTTAAAAGAGAACAGTTGCTACCTAGATCTATAAATGCTTGTTTATTATAACCATCTAATTTTACATCTTTAAAATATTTGTTGCTCATTGTATCATCAGAACTTATTCGCATCACAGTTGTATCACTGGATGTAACTGTACTCTTAATTAAACTACCAGTATCAGAGAGATTGTTATTATTTACATTCCGAAGCAATCTACAATCTTTTGCTAAATGTCCAACTCTTCTACAATTATTACATTTTTTTATAGGTTTCGTACACTTTGTGCGAATATGTCCTGACTCACCACAATTATAACAAATTATTCCTGTTTTAGTTGTCCCTAAACTGTGAGAAGCATTTAAATTTGATGATGAATTTGAGTGTTGAAGTGACTCTTTATTTGTTTGTGGTCTTCGCTTTTGAAAAATATATCCATCATTTTGATTTCAAGTCTTTAAATATGAAAATAGTTGCTCTGGTTCTTCGAAACGACATGCATTTGTACTCATTCTTATGAATTTATCATCAATCCCATGAACTAAACAGCCCACTGCTTTATGGCCCCGAATTTCACATTTACTTATATAAATCATTTTTTCATAATAATAAACGTCTAAAGGCGAACCAATCTTACAACGTACTTGTAACATTCGTTGGAGGAGATCACCATAATTCTCAGTGGAAGGAAAAGCAGACTTTAACTTTGCCACCCATTCGCCCCAAGTATACAGAAGAGAGGGAAGCCCCTGATACCATTTTTTAGCAAGTCCAGTTAATTTGGCTAGGGCATAGTGACAAGTCTGTTTGTCATTCCAAGAATAAATAATTGCACATTCATTTACCTTATGTATCCAAGATTCAATATTTTGAGAGCCGTCACTTGGATCAAACTCAGGAACAACATTTATATGTGAAAAGAATGGACTAGGTATTGCAAAATTATTTGTATTATTACCAGATTATATGAATTTAAATTTTTAGATAGTTCCCGGTCACCTAACTGAGTATTTTCAATTGTTGTTGTTTTAGCTTGTTGAACTGCTGTCAATTCCGGGGTTTGGGATTTAGCCCGTGACCGACTCCTGCTAACAGTCCTATGCGCTTTGGATTTTCCACTCTTTTTATGTTCCTTATCATGACGATGCCCTTTATTATATTTTTTGTATTTTTCCTTAGGTCTCGAGTTCCTCTTAGAATGTTTATATGTTTCGGAGGAAGAACAGATGCTGCTGGAACTGAGTGAATAACGACGACGATGATTTTTTGACGCTTGGCGTTTACGTGATCGGGAAAGCCTATCAGACCCCATAGTTAACGATCCGTACTATTTTACAAACACTAACTAAAATTTTTAATTAACAAATTAAACAGGTTACTTAATAGATAACATTAACAGCTTCAAATATAATTTTTTTTAAATTTGAACATTGGTATTAATTAAAATTTACCAAATACAAAAAAAAAAAAACTCATAAATCAGCATATACTTAGTCTAGTTACAGGCATACAATTGCTACCAAAATATTTCTTTTGTTATTATAGTTTGTTATTTATTTATTTACATTTATTTTTTATTTTTAATGAATTTTCATTATTTAAATACACCTAGCAATTGAAATTAACATATAACATGAAATTGTCATAAATTAATAAAGTTATTTCCTACCTTAAAAACAATTTTACTTTAAAATTAATTAATATGTTATAATTAAACAAAAAGAGAAAACTTAACATCCGTCATTTACATGCATGAATTAGGTAGATAATTATCCTGTTTTCTGGTACCTAGGATAATCACACATTACCTACATTAAACAATCAAATAATATTGTTCATTTATTATATTTACTCATTTATAAAACATATTTTTTTTTTAAACACTGTATTGAAAATATCTTCAGGTCGTATACTACTAATATATAATTTGTTTAATCAGTATCACTTTTATATCACTTCAGGTAAATATGTAGTTATTCATTCAAAGAGTTCCCAACACCATACATTGTTTGTAAAACGATCAGCAGTTTAATGCAACTTCAGATAAAAATAGCTGGTTATTGTGAAGCGTTCCCAACTCCATGTATTGTTTGTAAAACCATCAGCAGTTTAATGCAACTTTAGATAAATAAATAGATAGTTATTGTGAAGCGTTCCCAATTCCATGTATTGTTTGTAAAACCATCAGTAGTTTAATACACCTTCAGGTAAAATTGGCAAGATAATTATCGTAAGCAAGATGTTCTTAATATATTGTTTGTTATGATATGGCACTTTCGTCGAAATCACTGCAACTAAAAGCGGTAGGTACCGCTCGGGCTCGGCATTAGCTGAGAATGTTGAAATGAAAAAAAAAGGCAAATGTGACTCACAAATTTTGTAAACAGGATTCGAAACGACTCCGCTTAGCTGGGAGTAATGTTGTTCTGCCTGTGGTATCAGCCACAAGTTTTTCTTTTCTTTAGGTAATCCGTGATAGGTTAGATAGACTATGATAGTTTAAAACTCAAATCCTTTGTTGTGGGTTTCTTGTCACTTCTGATTGTAAATGAAACTTAAATGATAAACTGATATTATTAAATGAATAATGTTTTATTCCACCTCACAATGTGACGACACAACACTATTTTTTAATATATTTCGGTTTTTGAAAACAATCCCGGGAGCGATCCCAAAAATTCTCCATAACAATATGGCCGCATGGCTGCGTCCTTCATAAAAAAAAAATTCAGTCAACACAAGAAACACTTTTCATTAATTTAACATATTTTACTTTAAATATTATTCGTTTATTATAAAACCAATTTATATTACGCGTTTACTACGTTAATGAGCAATAATAACTTTAATGTAATAACAATAAGTAATACAATTGTATTTCCGTCATTTGCTTACACAATGGCTTTATAGAATTGGCGCGGGAGTAGAATACTACTTATAGATTTAACTATAGGTCTGGATAGTTGTAGTTTCCACAGGTTACGCGAAAACTACACGCGGGCAACGGCAAAAATATAAGCGACTATAAGCTAGTCGCTTATATCGATTGTAATAATTTATACGGTTTTAGTATGTGTCAATATTTACCATTATCCAATTTTAGGTTCCTTGATCAAAATGAAATCAATAAATTAGATATAATTAAAGTACCAATTGATGCCGACTATGGTTTTATACTAGAAGTAGATCTAGTATATCCAAAGTATTTACATAATTTACATAATGATTTGCCATTTTGTCCGGAAAAATGCATTCCACCAGGCGGAAAGAATCACAAACTAATTTCAAATCTATATGATAAATTCAATTATGTTATTCATTATATTCATTTACAAACGTGTTTAAAACATGGTTTGATTTTAAGAAAAGTGCATAGGGTTATAACTTTCAAACAAAGACCGTATTTAAAACAATATATCGATTTAAATACTACATTGAGACAAACAAGTTTATCTGCTTTTGAGCAAGATTTTTTCAAACTCTTGAATAATAGTGTGTTTGGAAAAACTTTAGAAAATAACGAAAAGAGAGTTAACGTGCATTTAGTAAATCAATGGACCGACAATAAAAATGTGACTAAAAAAAGAAAATGTGCTCAAAACCTTATTGCTCGTTCAAATTTCCATAGTGCAACTGTTTTTACAGATAATTTAGTAGCGGTACAATTAAACCCAGAAGAAATTATTTTGAACAAACCTATTTATATCGGTTTTACTGTTTTAGAACTTTCAAAAAGCCATATGTATGAATTTCATTACTCAACAATACAACCTTTTTATAAAAATCGCGTACAGATGTGTTACACAGACACAGATAGTTTTATATATCATATACATACAAATAATTTTTATGGTGATTTTAAAAAATATTTTTTGTCATATTTTGACACTAGTAATTGTGAACATAATCAATTTAATTTACCAATTCAAAATAAAAAAGTCCCTGGTTTATTTAAGCTTGAAATGGGGACTAAAATTATAAGCGAATTTGTGGGACTACGTTCAAAGTTATATTGCATTAAAACTACGGACAGCACAATAAAAAAGCTAAAGGCATTAAAATAAACATTGTACGTGATTTTAACGTGTCCGATTATGAAAAGACTCTATATGAAGGTGATATTGTTCGTAAAACGAACATTTTATTTAAATCAATTAAACATGAATTATTTACATGTGCTATAAATAAAATTGCTCTATCAGCTGATGACGATAAGAGAGTCATATCCAAAAACAAGATTTCGACTAAGGCATGGGGGCACACTAGTCTATCTTTAACTTTTGACATGTTTTGAAAAAAGTGTAAATCTTTAAAATAACAATTGTTTGCTTTTGTAAGAAGTTTTATGTGTTATCAATATGTTGTAAATTTTAAAATTAAGAGTTATTAATTATAGGTTCTATGTGCTTAAGAATAATAAAATTTAATAAAATAAAATGGATGTAGTAAAAAATAATTGTTTTCTTCATAATCTAGATGTCCAGAAAAAGTTTACCTACTGTGTATTAGTAAGTAATAATAAAAAAACTACATATCATTAACTTCATCATCATGCCGTGTAGGTTCTAGTGTCAGAGTTTTAAACCGAATGGTCTCTTACATGATTTGTGTAACGACCACTGTCAAAAACAGCGTTCAGCCAGGACCAACAACGGCGAAGCAAGGATTATCTTCCTGATCTTATAATTTAGTTTAATAACCTACAATATTCTCCTGACAAAACTAAGTTGTTATCTCTGCATATCGAATCCGAGACCAGCAGCGTGTGAGCCGAACGATTTAACCGCTAAACCACGAAGGCAGTTTTACTACCTATATTAAAACAAAAGGATAGCAGTTAATTTCGCAATAAAGTTATTGATGAACATGTTCTGACTCGAATGGTAATTTGAACACATGCAGCTAAATAGGTACCTATGCGCACAGCACGCGCGCTGCACGCGCGTCCTTTGTAATGTGAGTCGTGCATTCCGCTGTAAGTGCGAGTGAATACGATAATATGTAAATGAGAGGGTTAGAACATAATATGTTTTAGAATACTTGAAATAAATCTAATTTTTATTCATTCTTGTATTCAGAGCATATACAACCGCTCGTTGCTCGCCCCGAATTACAGCAATTAAAAAACTTTAGCAATGGTAAGTTACTGATGTTTACATATTTTTTTTATTTAAATATATATATATATATATATATATGTTTATTATTTTTTACAGACAACACAGTACGCAGATGATGTTACAGCTATTTCAGATAGCGAAACATTCATTCCTTCTTTTGAATGTGCTCAACGTCTGACGGACGGATTAACAGAGGCTGAGGAAGGTTTTATAATGCAAGCTGCCCAGAAATCAAAACCAAAGACTCATGAACGGAAGGTATGTTGATTGTTCTTACTGCATTTTGGTTTTATACAATAGGCATAAGACTTAACTGTTGTGTTTATTTATAAGTTAATAGTGTTTTTTTTTTGTTACAGCCAAGGCAACGTGTAATTGACGCCCCAATCGCTTCGGACAGTGAAACAACAATGCCTGTTTTCTTTCAAAATGCTCGAGATTCATTAGGATTTTATAATGAAATTTTCAAACCGCAGAGTCCTCAACAATCAAAAACCAATACAGAAGCAAGGAAAATGAAGTTAAAAGGAGGTCGTAGTAGAAATGATGTCTCAAAAAAATTTATTAAATCACGCGTTCCTCACCAATCATTTGTGATAAATAGTGCTCCACACAAAGGTATTCGACTCATCAAGATTCAAGTGTTAGACTTAGAGCGCGATCAGCTAATAAGTGACTGTATTCATGATGATAAGGTCCTATTGACCTCCCAATATGTGGTAAAAGATGTTGGAGATGAGATTATGGACCAGACTAAAGATATTATCAGTGCTATTTCAAAAAAAAATTGTAATTATAGTTATACTAATGAATTTTAATTATGTTCTTAAGCAATAAGTTAATAAATGTTATTAATTAATAAATAATGTGTTTTATTTTATAAGGACAATTATTAGCCATCTGACCGAATTACCCATTCGTGTCTAAGCTTTGGCACTAATCACGGTAAAGATAGGAGCACCAACCCCGCTCCTATCACTGGGATCCAGCCTGAAGCGTACCAATCCCTCGTCCGTGCCTAACTATGTTAATCTACAGTTACATTTGAACACATATGAAAATTATCAACAGCAATATCATATCAATATCAAATACTAATAAAGGCCATGTTAAATCACTAGAGCACAATACACGTCTGCACCGCTCGGCGAACCCAAGGAGAAGAGGGCGTTACACTCATACTCACCCCGACACTACTACTGCCAAGAGGGGTTTACCTGTAGTGGGGCGATACCTGTCACGTGATGTTACCGGGCGCTAACACTCGGCCGTCCTGAAAAATCCGGTCGTCCCCGACCGTCGAGCTCGAACCATGAAACAATAATACATTGATTGAATACAAATCACCATTTATGCTTTTTCTATAATGACCTCGCCATCTCGATAATGCATAGTATCTTGGGTTGTTTATCAGTGTTCCGAGACCATTATGACTTTTCCGTTTCAGTCACTTCTGGTTTTTAACTGATCGGAACCCTCACCTATGCTAAAATCGAAAATGACAGTAACCAACTTTATTTCATACATTTTTAACGAATATTAATCACTAATCAACATTATTAACGCTTGCTGTTCCTGCGTAGGTCAGCTCACTTTGTGTTAATTACTGATAATTATTTCGTATTGTAACATTTTGACACAAACAATCATATTATTTAAATAAAATATACAATATATACCAAAGTGAATTTATCAAAGTTATCACTCATTTTAGAACTCACGAATTATACAATAAAAACACAAATAGTTCACATAATCATTAAATAAACCAAATATTATCATTAACCTTTTCAATGAATTGATATCGAATTTAATCACAAATACCCAAACGTAAAGTTTTTTTTTCATATCATTTTTAAAATACCCACAAAATAAATAATTTTCACAGAGATATTTTTTTCACACTTTTTAGGATTGGAGTCACATAAAACTTAAAAAGACTTACCGCTTCTGCACCAATACTTACAGCTGTGGTATATTATCACAACATTCATTCACACTTTAACACTCACAAATACTTTTTCGACTACTTTAGATTACAAATTTAATCTAACCGTTTTGTTAAATTTACTTACGCGTGTGTGTCAGAATGTTAACAATTAAGTAACACAAAACATGTACAATTTACTAGGCGTGGTAGAATATTAAGAAATATTATGCTTCGATCCTCTAGATTTAAGAATACCAGGTAGTCGATGTCCTATGCATTGCATCCCACACGGTTCAGATTTTTTTTTTTTTTTTACTTGAGGGTAGTATATTGAGCTACAGCTGGGTAACGGCCATGACACTCATTCGTGTTTTGTGTGTCGCATCTACAACACGGTGTTCCTACTTATTTCTTTTTTCGTAAGTACGGGAGTGTTAATAAAATGGGTAAACGAAAACGCGATAAAAGTGCAGATTTAATGCGGAAAATAAGAAAATTAGAAAAGGAAGTGGAGCGATCTCGTCGAAGGTGCCGGTCTTCCAGCGTCTCGAGCGAGAGAAGCTACGTCGCTTGCGATGATGATTTAATTGGTGAGTTTATTTGATGTTATGTTTTTTTTTTAGTTGTATATCTACATACCATTCAACCAGCTAGGCTTCGATTTTAATGTATAAATGGAAACAATTCTATAACCCATTAAGTGTTGGATTTCTTTTTCCTTATCACTTCCTCAGTGATGATACGAGATATCATCCGGAAGTAAACACCTATTTTCCTCTGTGGTGATACGAGATATCATCCGGAAAATAAAAAATGTGTTTTCCTCAGTGGTAATACGTGATATTATCCGGAAATACACTTTATATTTCCTCAGTGGTGACACGCGATGTCATCCGGAAATATTTTTTCTTTGACCTTCATGAAGTGGTAATACGTGATATTATCCTTGAAAGTCCACATAATAATATGGTTTTTTCTCTCTCTCTTGGGTAGAAGAACTGTCAGAAGACGAACGCGCCGCCCCTGGGTTGGACGACTTAGACTATTTTTCCTCACCTACTCAAGATAACGTGCAGCCTCAATTAAAATCAGTAGTCGTTACTGATGCAAGTGTGCCACCCGTAGAATCTTCAGTTCATAATATAGTTGACGACGCTGTACCTCCAATTGAAAGAGCATGTGAAGGCGATGATATTGTTCCAGCAGAGATATTATCTATGCTTGGAGAAGCCAAAAAAGTAGATGAACAGTTTGGAAAAAAGATTCCGCAAGAGATCTCTGAACGATGGGGTAAAATATTATTGGAAGGACTAGCTAAGGAGGCAAAAGATGAGCTGCTTAAAAAGATGCTAATTCCAGAAAACTTTCAATTGGCAAAAGCACCAAAGCTAAATGCTGAGGTTGCCTCGGTTCTTACAGAACCTGCCAAGAACAGAGACAAGCGACAAGAGATGGCTCAAAACCAACTCGGTTCCGCAATTGCTGGTATAGTCAATCTAACTACCGAAATAATAAATGGCAATCTCGAGAAAATGCAATTGATTCAGAAACTATCAGAAATTAGTCAAATCTTATTGGATTCCCACTATCATGAAACACAGAACAGACGTCGCCTTATAGTGCCACTTTTAGATAAAAGTTTTGTGAACATAGCCCAGGGTATTAAACGTAACGTTCACCTTTTTGGTGACAATTTGGATGAAAATATCAAAACCAAAAAGAGCCTTGAAAAATCAAGCCAGCTCATCAAGAAACCACCACTCCAATACGCGAACTCGCGACGTCCTGCCGGCAACCAGTCCCAACCGGGAAACTCGAGAACGGCCCCCCGTCAGCAGACGAGCGGGGCCGCTCGCTCGTATATTCCGCCAACCGCACCTGCCCGCTACTACCGCGAGGCGCCGCAGCCGCCGCCACAAGCGGCGCGCCGGCACGCGACAGCGGCGACGACACGACATCATGGCCGGACGCCGCAGGCGCAGCAGAGCAGGAGCTACGACAGGAGGGGCCGCCGATAGAGGTATGTCACGCTGGCAGAATTCAACATTATTTGCGTCATTGGATGAAAATTACTATGGATTCTAAAATCCTTTCTTTTGTCCAAGGATACAAGCTATCTTTTGAAACTAAACCATTTCAGTCAATAGAACCCGCAAACCCACCTTGTTCAAAATTGCATATGAACAAAGAAATACAAAAACTTATCAATTTAGGTGCAATACAAATGTGTTCAGAGTGTTCCGACCAATTTATATCGCCAGTCTTCTTTGTACCTAAGAGTAATGGCGATTTTCGATTTATATTGAATCTTAAAAATCTAAATAAATTTATTGTTGCGCCAAAATTTAAAATGGAGGATATAAGAACCGCATCACAACTGGTTTCTAAAGGGTCTTATATGACTACTATAGACTTAAAAGAAGCATACTTTTTGGTAGCTGTAAATCCATCTGATAGAAAATTTTTACGATTTCGTTTTGACAACCTCTATGAATTTACATGTCTCCCTTATGGTTTATGTACAGCTCCTTATATATTTACAAAGCTTTTAAAGCCGGTTTTGTCATATTTACGAAATAAAGGCCATACTATAGTTGGTTATTTAGACGACTTATTATGTATAAACAGTTCTTATAACTCGTGTTTAGAAACTACTAATATTCTCCTTAATACATTACAAAGATTAGGATTCGTTATTAATTTTGAAAAAAGTAACATGACACCGACAAAAAATTGTAAATTTTTAGGTTTAATTTTAAATACATCAGATATGACATTGGAGCTACCCGAGGAAAAAAGACTTAAAATTTACGACATGACAAATAATATTTCAAAAAAGAAAGTATTTACAATTAGAGAGTTTGCTAAATATGTAGGTACATTAAATGCCGCATGCCCAGCTGTACGTTACGGTTGGTTGCATACAAAACACTTCGAACGAGAAAAATATCTGTCTTTGTTGAAACATAACGATAGTTATGACTCAAAAATGACTATTAGTTCCAATCTTCATAAGGATTTTATTTGGTGGAAAAACGTCATCTGGACCACGACTAATCCTATTCGAAAAGGCCACTACGTAGTTGAAATTTTTACTGATTCATCACTCTCAGGTTGGGGCGCTTACTGTAACGGTGAGACAACAAGTGGACACTGGACTACCGAAGAATCTAAAAATCATATTAACTATTTGGAAATTTTAGCAGCGTTTATGGGATTAAAATGTTTTTGTAATGACTTGACTAACGTAGAAATTTTATTAAGAATAGATAATACTACAGCTATATCATACATTAATAGAATGGGCGGAGTCCAGTTCCCCTTGCTGACTTCAATAACTAGGAATATTTGGTCTTGGTGTGAGGATCGGAACTTATTCATATTTGCGTCATACATACGATCTAAGGATAATACAGAGGCCGACAAGGCATCTCGGTTGACCAACATCGACACAGAGTGGGAACTCAATGAAACTCATTTTCAAAAAATAATAAAATTATTCGGCGAACCTGACATTGACTTGTTTGCGTCACGTATAAATAGAAAATGTAAAAAATACGTTTCTTGGAAAAAAGATCCTGAAGCATTTGAAATCGATGCATTTACTATGAGATGGAACGAGTACCGTTTCTTTGCGTTCCCACCCTTTGCCTTAATAACAAAGTGTCTTAGAAAAATAGCAAATGATGAGGCTACTGGTATTTTAATTGTTCCTTATTGGCCTAGCCAACCCTGGTATCCCTTGTTTATGTCTTTAGTTTGCTCCGAGATATTATATCTGGAACCTGAACCAAACCTTCTGTTATCTCCTTTCAGGACAGAACATCCTTTGTGGCCACACCTTACCTTAGTGTGCGCGAAACTATCCGGGAGGCCTTCCTAAATCAATCCTTGTCGAACAATATTGTAGAAATAATGATAAAATCACTTTCTAATAGTACACTTCAACAGTACAATACGGCGTATAAAAAATGGTTTATTTTTTGTAATAATAACAATCATGATTGCTTTAATGTGTCACTACCCTTAGTACTTAATTTTTTATTGGAAAAATTTGAAGCTGGGGCAAGTTATGCCACACTAAATACTTACAGATCCGCACTTTCACTAATACTAGGCAAACAATTGTGTAATCATGACTTAGTGTCTCGTTTCTTCAAGGGGATCTTCAGAATCAGACCAAGTTTACCAAAATACCAACATTCTTGGGATCCCAATATAGTTTTGTCGTATCTGTCAGATCTATATCCTAATGAGTCACTTACTCTTGACAGGTTATGTAAAAAGCTGGTGACTCTGCTTGCGTTATCCACGGGACAACGCGTGCAGACTTTGTCACTGATCGAAGTTAATAACATTACTTTTACTGATTCTAGTGTTATTATTCCCATTACTGATATAATAAAAACTTCAAGTTATAATAACCCTAATCCAACATTAGTAATACCTTTTTTCAAAGAGAAGGAAACTATTTGTCCAGCAAAGACTCTGTCTTCATACATAAAATTAACATGTAAATTTAGATCTCTTACCAATACCAATAAATTAATATTAACATGTAAGAAACCGTACCATAACGCTAGTTCCCAGACAATAAGTCGGTGGATTAAAGACGTCTTGAAATCCAGTGGCATTGACATTACCGTATTCACGTCGCATAGCACTCGCCACTCGTCCACCTCCGCGGCGCGCCGCGCTGGCATCTCTGTGGACGTCATAAAACGAACAGCGGGATGGTCCGGCAACTCCTTATGTTTTGCCAAATACTATAATTTACCACTACATAATAAGGAGCAAGACAGCGTCTTTGCTGAAGCTATATTTAATCAATGATTAATGTTATTACATATCGTACTTAAGCCTTTAATTTGTTCTACTAAATGTAAGAAGTATGTTTAATTTAAAGTGAATTACATTCTTATTGATTTGCTATTATGAAATATAGTTTTTTATTCACCTGCTACAGAATCATTCTGCATAGCGCTAAACATCTACCTGGTATTCTTAAATCTAGAGGATGTAACATCGAAGCATAATTTATGGTTAATTGAACTTACCTTAAGTGAACTTCAACCAAAATTATGCGAGATGTTACATCCGAAGAGATTTAAGGTCCCCCCCTACCCAGTCATAAACAAAACAATAAATACTTGTTTCATTATTATAACACCCCCAATGAATGCAGAATGATTAAATAACCTTATCGCTGCTCTAAAAATAATGAGTGTCATGGCCGTTACCCAGCTGTAGCTCAATATACTACCCTCAAGTAAAAAAAAAAAAAAAATCTGAACCGTGTGGGATGCAATGCATAGGACATCGACTACCTGGTATTCTTAAATCTCTTCGGATGTAACATCTCGCATAATTTTGGTTGAAGTTCACTTAAGGTAAGTTCAATTAACCATAAATTCTTTCATCATCCCACTTCTGATATTAGCCATCTGACCGAATTACCCATTCGTGTCTAAGCTTTGGCACTAATCACGGTAAAGATAGGAGCACCAACCCCGCTCCTATCACTGGGATCCAGCCTGAAGCGTACCAATCCCTCGTCCGTGCCTAACTATGTTAATCTACAGTTACATTTGAACACATATGAAAATTATCAACAGCAATATCATATCAATATCAAATACTAATAAAGGCCATGTTAAATCACTAGAGCACAATACACGTCTGCACCGCTCGGCGAACCCAAGGAGAAGAGGGCGTTACACTCATACTCACCCCGACACTACTACTGCCAAGAGGGGTTTACCTGTAGTGGAGCGATACCTGTCACGTAATGTTACCGGGCGCTAACACAATGTACTTAATTTAGGTGATAAGTAAAACACTACTTTTTTGCAAATACATTATTTATTTTATAATTTTTCACTTAAATCTTAATTTTTAATAAATAAAGAATTAAAATAATTGTTCTCACACCACTTTTTTAAACAGAGTACATTTTTTCAAAGCACACATTTTTTTATGATGAAAACAATTAAACACATACATGATTGTTCTCTTTACAATAATTTTCAAACAATTTAAATAATTTAGGACAACCTTTTTCACCTAAATTTATTATATTACAATCTTTGCATAATTCTTGAATCCACACAACCTTCTCCATTCCCTTTGTTAAAACATTTTTACCGTTTAAATACGAAATTATAACTCGTCGAAATTCTCGATAATCTATAAACCCTTCATGCCAATTTAAGCCTCGATTGCTTTCTAACCAACGAACTGGTTTTTTTTTTCATTAGATAGAGTTTTAAAAGAATAAGGTGCCTTAATCAAGAAGGTCTGTGTGTAGGCTGTTGTTGCAATCGATATTTCTTTGATAATAAATTTATTTTTAAAATCCTTAAACCCTTGTAAATCCACGATTATTGTATTTGTATTCATGATATCTTCTTTACAATATTGCTCAAAGGTTTGTATTCAAATATACAATCGTTTAATATAAGACAGTATGCTGCCGTATTATCAGGTATGTCTTGATCGGATTCAATTTCGACTCTCACATCAATTGATCCTTTTAACATTTCGTGTTGTCGAGAACAGTATATAACGTATAAAGGAGCTATGTCTTTAAATTCTTTTAATCCCATCAAAGGTTCTGCTCGGCGACCGTGATAAGACTGGTGAAATCTTGCGTACTGTTCATATATCAATGAATATCTGTCGTCTGAGAAACTGATATTTAAACCTTCATATGGATAATTCGAAGAATTCAGAAATACTCTCACATCACGGATATGACAATGGTCAAACTCTGCCATCGATTCGGTTGCATTGTTTTTACGGTTTGTTTGTAAAGCGATTACAACAAATCTCGGTTTCTCTATCTGTGACGAAGTTTTAACAGACCAAGTATGTTTCCGGGTTTTAGGTAGTAATGGATACTCGTACAAATCCCAGTTACAGAACGCTAAGGTTAACGCTCGATCTTTTTCTAAATGTTTAAGTAAATTTATTCTTTCGCGGTCTGAAACTCTAACATGAGGAACTCGCCAAACTATTTTATTTATAATTATATCTTCAACAATTTCTCCGGTATTTAAAAGTAAGGCGTTGAGATTTGTGTTACTTCTTAATAGTACTAATTCATGTTTACAGTTAATTATGATTTTTTCATAATCTTCAGCAAAACCTAATATTTTATTCAACGGTATAGATACAGAAAATACTCCGTCAGTGGTTGTACCTGTAGTAGACCAACCCCAAACTCTTGCGCTTTTGGATTCGTTTTCATTCAATGATAGATATGATTTAATTGTAGTTGTAACACCTGCATTTTTAATCCTATCTATTTCTATCCCATTTAGTTCATATCTAATGTCTTGAAATAGAAATAGTGCAGGGTTGTTCACAAAACGTACATTTGACACTTTTTCTTTGCTAGTATCTTTTTGCTTATACACATCGACTCTGCCCTCAATATACAAACAGCTGAGTGCAGGCAACACGTACAAGTCCTGTTGATTAATCGGTATCCGTATTTCGTCATTTTTGTTGAAACTAGATACATACGGCTTGTCCGAATGGTATTCAAAACTTTCTATGCTGTTATCGTACGACGCTGGTTGACATATATTTAAAATATTCATTTTAATAAACCAAGTAGCCTTAAAAACTCTTTATTGTTTTTAGTTAGTTTGTGTTTCAATCGAAGCGGTGTTCCTTTATGAGGTGATCCTTTAGAACTGAGTCTGTTAGTAGAAGTAGAGACGTTTTTATTGAAATTTAACATATTTTTTTAAAGTGCAGATACAGCTGTACTTCTTCACCACGTAAGTTTATCTGCTTGTTTTCTGAGTCTAATAGCCTTATATTAATAGAATTTATTGAACTCTGATTGACAGGAAAATAAATTAAATTTTTAGGTATTTCAATAATTCTATAACCAGGAGGTACGTTTGGTACAAATTCGTAAATGATATGACTTGCTTTTCCATTCACAAATGATCCACTGATAACATCACATTCGATGCGTACGATAGTTGTTGCTAAAATGCTGACAGGATGCTGAGATTCTGTTCTTATATTAGCTTTTATTGATTGTGTGCCAAAACCCAATACTTTCCCGATTGAAGCTTTTTTATTAAAATGCACATCTTCAGAACAAAAAATGCTTGTTTTTAATGTATTATTATTACAAGTCAATTTCAACGCAGCATTTTTAATTTTACTTTTAAGATAATCACAAATGTCTTGAAGCTCATATGATCCTTCAGGTATTTCAATGACCTCATCTTTGCCATAGTAAAATTTATTATTTCTTTTGAATATATTAGGTATAGAATTAAATGTAGAAAAATACAAAAGTCCGCATTCGTACTCTCCATACAGCTGCAATGAAGGGGAATAGTTTGTTGTTAAGGATTCTTCTCTGCCAGTTATTGAAACAGTGAAAGACATTGTTATACTGATATATATTTATTTATTATATTATTTATATAAATTAATTTTCCAATAATTTTGTAAAAACTTCAAACAAAGATGTCTAAAAACTGAAAATAATTACATTAATACTATCGTATCTTTGTCTCTAAAAGAGTAGACGCAGCCTATTACAGGGTCATTTGGACCTAAAAGCCACTCCTAAAGTTATAGTGGGCGTAAATTACCTCATTAACTCATAAAATAAGTTTATTTTATGGTTTAATTAAAAAGAATTAATTGTAACTTTATATTACATAAATTTAAGATTATTGTAGATTAGATTTACTTGAATAAAATACAAGTCATAAAAAATCGAATGGTTGATGGAAAGAGAGTTTTAATATGCGGTAAATGAATAACATAGAACAATTATAGTATTAATGTAAAAAGAAATAAAAAGATATTTAGAAATCTTTTAGTGAGCGCAACTCAACATCACGGTCCGCCCTAAACTTAAGTTAGAAAAAGTATTTATCATTTCTCGCGCAGAGTATAGCAGTCGCTATTCAGCGCGGGAATGCAGCTGGGTTATTTATAATTTTAGTAATTTAAGTTTTAGTTTTAATTTTATTAAAATTAGTTATTTAAAAAAAAATATCAAAATATAAAAAACAATTATATTTTCTTATGAGAAAAAAAATTGCCTTCAGCTGTAAAGTGCGCTTTACACTTTTTAAAAAATCTTTTAGTGTGCGCAATTCAGGAGCGTCACCATCCGCCTTAAACTTTAATAATAAGACAGCGTGCTTCCACCTATCTTTAGGATCAAGGAAAGCTATATCCGCGGCGTTGTATACCTTCACTTCCACGATAACATCGCCGTCTAGGTTCACTGCACGCCTCACGACACCGTCCATCACTCGCCGCGTTAGCACCGACTGTAGGGTCTGCGGGCTCCTGACAGTCTTACAGTAGACTTCGTCTTCGGAATCGCTGTCATGTAAACCGGTCTTACTAGGCACTGCGGATTTTTTCGATTGCAGTCTTGGCTTCGCTTGCTTGGATCTGAATAATAAGGAAAAAGTTTGATTTAATAGGCTGATGTAATTCTTCTATAAAACTTTAGTGATTAGGATTAATTAATTAAGTGTGTAACATAATTATCAATACAGGAGTATGAAGTATTATAAAATAATGTATATCTGTCAAACAGACAGAAATAAAAAGTAGAAAACTATACGCGTTTTAAATCTAAGATAATTTAAGTAATATTATAATACTTACTTTTTAGGTGCGACTTCTTCGTCTGACTCTATTACGTCCTCCACTAACTGCCGTCGCTTTTTCGTCTGCTTACTGATGGCGGGGCTTGATCTGCAAATAAAACATTAAATATTTGTTAGTTGATTGACACTATTCTAGAATCGTTTCAGGCACTTTACAATTAAATAACGTTTTAAATAGTGTTTTAAGTAGTTTTGTTAATTTAATTTTAAATAATTAAGTTTATGTAGTTATGTAATTTTAAATAAGATTTATATAGTATAATCATTTCGTTTTCATAACAATTAATTTTAAGAAATAATGAGAACCAAGAGAAGGGTGTCAAAACAATTCGAGACATTCAACACATTAAATGAACTTTTAAGAACTATTGTATGCTGCAATCAATGTGGTTTTAATGGAACCGTCTTCTCCTATTACACGACAAAATACTACGGCTGCATAAGTCTTAACAGACGCGTCACTGAATCCGTGGATTTGAATTGTCTCCTTGTTTGAATTAAATGTACCAATCCATCGGCTCATGGTAATGTCATTGACGTTTTCAAGGTCTGAACGTATCATCATCCATTCTTCTTTCAAAGATATGTTGAGCTTCGCATCCCATGTTACCTTTTCAAGCCACAATTTTTGGATCAGAATTTTTCACTAGCACGATGCATGGCGCGATCCAACCAAGGGGATCAAACAATTTTTGAATGTCTGCCAGAATAGTACGCTTTGTTATTGTGTTGACAACCGGTTAATTAAGATGGTGTTCAAATTGATCTTGACCCAAATTCCAATGTATGCCCAATGCCTTGACAACTCCATCTAATTTAATGTCTAGATGTGCCTTAGTAGATCTTTCAGAAGAATGAAGACTCTGCATAAAATCAGCATTATTAGAACACCATTTTTTCAGTTCAAAACCACCTCGACGTAAAAGTTCTTTTAAATCTTGACTTATCTTTTTGGCTTCAGAAACATTTCTACTTCCAGACATACAATCGTCGATATAAAAATCTTCCGTCAAAATTCTAGCTGCTTCAGGGACATTAGCACCTTCATCTAAAGCTAACTGTTTAAGTGTCTTGACTGCAAGATACGGTGCAGAGGCTGTTCCGAATGTTACTGTGAGCAGTCTAAAGTCTTTTAACTCCTCCGATTCATCATTTCTCCATACAATCCTCTGAAAGTCTACATCTTCTTTGTGCATCAAGATCATCCTGTACATTTTTTGTACGTCAGCCACGAAGCAAACAAAGTGAGTACGCCAACATATGATAATATTTCTGAGATCATCTTGTAACACTGGACCCGCGAGAAGCTCATCATTTAGTGATACACCATTGGATCCCTTACATGAGGCGTCAAACACGATACGTGTCTTCGTAGTCTCCTTATCTTGGCGGATTACAGCGTGGTGGGGTAAGTACACCGATCTTTTATTTATTTCATTTTCAGGTACTTCTTCAAGATGTCTTAGTTCTTTATAATCTTCTATCACCTTTGTGTATTCATCTTTTAATTATCTGTTTCTATTAAATCTTTTTTCTAGTTGCTTTAGTCTCTTCACTGCTGTCTCTCTAGTATTGCCTTCAGGTGATTGTAAATTTTCTTTTTTAAAGGGTAGTCTTACTATGTATCTTCCTCGTGTGTGTCTTTTCATAATTTTCTTCGCAGAATTGCTCTTCTTTTGTAGGATTTCTGCGTGAGTCTGTATCAATTTCCCAAAGTGTTTTTATAAGATCTTCTACATTCACTTCATCTGTTAAAACAGTCAAGGACTGCTTAGGTGTGTTTACTTTCATGTTTATACCTCCCATCACAATCCATCCCAGGCTGGTTCTCTGTTCGCATGGTGTACCTGGTGGACCTATGATTAGTCCCTGTTGTAATATTTTTGAGTACTCATTTACACCCAACAGCAAATCCATGGTTCCTGATGCATAAAAATTTGGATCTGCCAGGTTGATATTCTTAAGATGAGGCCACTCGTTAACTGGGTTAAGTTTTGAAGGTAAGTTTGTAGTCAAATGTTTAGACATGACGTAAGCTCGGATAGGTAACTCAAATTTATCTTCCTAACGTGAAAAAACATTGACTTGGACTTCTTACTTAACTTGTACCTTCATGGATTCCATTCCAGTTACGATAAGGTTGACTTGCTTGCGTTCTAATTTGAGAGCTTGAGCTGCCTTTTCGCTAATAAAGCATGCTTGAGATCCTGAATCTATGATCGCCTTGAGTACACTTCCCTCCACCTATCATGGCTCTACCAACCTCTCGGTTATAAGAGCCGAATCTCGGGAGAGTGCGCTGTACTAGCATTTCGCATCTCTTTCCATTCGCACCTGCTTGATCTCCCTACAAGTTCTCTATAGTGTCGCCTATCTATGCAATCATTGCATTTTAATAACTCTCCCCCATCCTTAGGGGGCTTACGTTCACAAGTACGCCTCGCTTGCCTTCTCGGCCAGAGGCCAGCTTCTGTCTTCTAGGTCTTTGAGTTTGTCACAGTTTCAGTTTTTCTCTTCGTCTTCTTTGTCTGCTTGTGGCAGTATTCTTGATGTGCTCCTACTTTTCAAGTTATGCCCCTCTCGAGGCCGCTTCGAATTTTATGCCACCGATGCGAGAATTCTTTTAGCCGCTTAAAGTTCGCCTCAGATCCCACGAGATCGCAATAGTAGACCGGGCCCACCCCGAGCGGGACAACATTATTTAATAGTTCCCTACGCGCCTCCTCATAAATCGGGCATTCCCAAAGTACGTGATGGACGTCCTCAGTGACCGCTTCCTCGCAGAAGCAGGCTGAGGTGTCCGAAAGCTTCATGCGATGGAGCCTACCCCTGAAGCAGCCGTGTCCGGACAAGATCTGAGAGGTCTCATAGTCCGATTCGACCCAAGTTGCCTTGAGCCGACCCGCCACGTCCGGGAAAAATCGATATGTTTCCCTACCATCGGTCGACGCGTCCCAACGCGATTGCCATGTGGCCAGTGCGGTCTCCGCAATGCTACGTTTCGCGCGCTGTAGCTCCTCCCGGGTAACCGCGGATTCGCGTGCTTCCCCTAACCTACCAGCACGGCCCACCTCGATGTCGGCCGGCAGAACACCAGCCAATACTGGTAGAGCGGCAGTACTTGTCGAACGATACGCCTTGGTCAGAAGGATCAAGGCGGGTCTCTGGGTGCGCAGGAGCGCGCTCCGCACAACGTGCAGTGACGCACGATGGAACCAGCTCGCCGCAGCATACGTTACCGTGGCGATGTAAGTGCCTTTGTACAGGACCCGGAGTGCCCTGTACCGAATACCCCATGAGGTTGCCGATACCCGCGACATCTTGCCGAAGCAATTTGCCGCGCGCATCCCTATCGACAACGCATGCTGCGCGAACGAGAGACTCGAGTCGACCACCACTCCCAAGACCGTAGCCGACGTGACGTTCTTGATAGAAGCTCCACCGAACCTGATTCATTCTGATTCCAGCGGCCACCTGACAGGTGGCCGCTGGAATTTCCCCTTGATTGTCATAGTGGCGGACTTACTCGACGAGAACTCTAGTCGGTTCCTCTCCCCCCATTGACCAACGAGCTTCAAAGTAGCAGAGGCAGAGGTCTCTATGCTCGCTCGGGATTGAGCTTCGATCAAGATGGTCACGTCGTCGGCATACGCCACAATCCTAACCCCCGCCGGAAGCGGGAGCCGAAGCAAGTCGTCCATGAGCAGGTTCCATAACATGGGCCCCAGCACCGATCCCTGCGGGCAACCCATTGTTGCTGTCTTCCACAAGGCCCTTCCTCCAACGAACATGCCGATACGGCGTCCAGTGAAGTAGTCCACCAGCATCTTATAGATGTTTGGTGGGCACCCTCCCCTTTTTGCCTTCAGCAGGATCATCGGCCACCAGGCGTTGTCAAAGGCACCAGAGATGTCTAAGAAGATCACTTGAACGTACTTAGACGAGCTATCCCGAGCCGCGCCAAAGATGGAATTTAGCGCGGTTACCGTCGACCGACCTCGCGTGAAGCCATGCTGACATTCTGAAAGACCTCTGGTCATCTGCGGAGCGCATTTTGTCAAGATACGTTCTAAAACCTTACTTAGAATCGGCAACAGCGCGATGGGGCGGTACGCTTTCGGGTCGGTAAGCCGCTTGCCGTTGCCCTTGGGCAAGACAATTAGCGTACCGTCCTTCCATACGTTCGGAAAGCAGCCCTCCTTGACACATCGCCTATACATTTCCGAGAACTCTACGGACGCGGCTTTCCAGACATGCTGGATAATACGTGCGCTGATCCCATCGATCCCCGGAGCAGTGCTGGGAAGTTCTCTAACTATGTCCCCTATGTCCTCATCCGATGGCGAAGGCGCATCTTCTCCTGACGGTATGAACGAAGCCACACGACGCACCTGTCTGTGGTACGCGGAGTCCTTAGACACGTCGTCATCCGGGTTCAGCGCACACATGAGACCGTGCATGGCCCCGTTCACATCCTCAACATAACCTTGTGCGTATTCCGTACCATTAATTACATTACTGGGCGGTCTGTGCCGCCCGCTCGCGACCCGGTACGCTTGTCCCCAGGGGTCCAAGTCACCGGAGTCAGCGATCTTCCTGAAATGCAAAAGCTGCGCCTCCTCCATGGCCGCCCTATACCTACTCCTATGCACATGGAACTCGTCTCGTGCAGTTTCCTCTCTATGCCCCCCCACCCTACGGAGGGACTGCCAACGTTTCCGTAATTTATTGTTCTTCGCGCGCAGACCGCTTAGCGTCGGAGTCCACCATTCATACCCCTTGCCTGTCTTTCTCGATTTAACCACGCCTAACGTCTCTCTCGCTGCGCGTAGTATCAAATTAGTAAATTGCTCGCAGACCTCTCCCGCTGGGCAATTCCATTTTATGTCTCCTACACGCCCATGTATGACATGCTCGAAGCGCTCCCAGCACACACCACGATCCCGTAGTCTTATGGGCTCTTCTAGAGGCTCGTCGTTTGAAGCGACCTCGCTTGCCACGACAAATGTAATTAGTCGGTGATCACTCTCAATCAACCCCACCCTCACCTTCCATTCTGCCACCGGAATACCTCTGGTAGTAAGCGTAAGATCTATATTTGACGCTCCGTTCGATGTCTGAAATGTGTGCGGTTCTCCCTCCACATTGGCCACTTCTAGACCTCTCGCCAGGATAAACGCCTCCACAGACTCCTTGCGGTGCGTGACGTCTGGCCCGCGTCCTGTGTATTGTCTCTCGTTGGAGAACCACATTGGTGAGTGGGCGTTAGAATCCACACCTATGATGACATTTTTCCCTTTAAGGGCGTCCAAAACTTTACCCAGATGTTCAAGATGCACATCCACATCGTCGCTGTACTGGAAATACGCGGACACCACGTACACACCCCCACCGCCAACCTGCGAGTGACACACAGTATAGTGTGTCCCCGACAGGTGGCGGAGGAAGGCGCAAGGGATGTCCGCGCGCCGAATGTAGATACACGCCTTGGCACCCGTGCCGCCGCACTGGAGGAACCTACTCGCTTCTTCTTCCCGAAGTCGGGAGTAATGCTCTTGAATTAGTATTACATCTAAATCCAGTTCTTCGGCTACCTGTGGAATCTCGGTCGTGGCAAGCATACCCCCGCCCAGGTTCACCTGGCCTAGCTTGAGTTTTGTAGGTTTCATATTTGGTCCATAATCCATTAATAGGATGAAGTGTCCTCCTTCATCCTGTTCTCCGCATGAATGCGGGCTGGGCAATCTCTAGAGCCAGTCTCATGACTGTGCAGCTCACCTCTGCCAAATCGCTTGCAAGTAGCGCACACGGTGTTCTTTGTAAAAGTGTAATGAAACCAGTGTAGGGCTTTTTCTTATTTTATAATATTGAAACACACATTGCTGGCAGCCATTTATTGTAAAAAGGGAAGAGTTGCGTTCGGATACACATACAAAAATATTTTGTTGAATGCGTTCGGATATGTAAAATTATTCAACATCCCCCCCTCAATTTTAGAACTTAACAATTCTATATCTTTAGTATTTACTTAAATGTACTTAACCAAGTTTAAGTTATGAAATTGAAATCAAAACTACATTAACCTTTTGTAGCAATAACAACACTATGTAAATTAAATATTTGAAACTAAACATTAAAAATATATATATTTGAAACTAAATTTAACATCTTTTGTTATTTTATTTTATAGTAAGATTTTCAACAAAATACATATGTTTACTAATAGGTAGGGCCTTTGTGAAAATATCAGCTAAATTCTTATCAGTTGAAATATAAGATATACTTAACAATTTCTTATTTACAACATCTTTAATAAAATGAGCTTTTATGTCTATGTGTTTAGAACGTTTGCTATTTTCATAAGTTTTCATCATAACAATGGCACTTTGATTGTCAACAAGTAAAGTATTATTAGTAAAGTCTTTTTTAGTCAAGTCAGTCAATATACCTTTCAGATACAATAGGTCACTCGCTGCAAGTGCTCCCGCGACATATTCCGCCTCTGCTGTTGACAGTGCTACTGCTGACTGCTTCTTTGAGAACCAATGTATTAAATTATTACAATAAAATATTGCACAACCGCTTGTACTTTTCCTGTCAGTTTTACTTGCTGCCCAATCTGAATATGAATAAGCTATCAATTGTTTTTCCTTATCTGATTTTTTATAAAATAATCCTTTATCTTCTGAACCTTTTAAGTATCTTAATATTCTTTTTCCTGCTTTCCATAAGCTTTCCGTAGGTTTGTCTAAATATCTACTGAGGTATGATACAGAAAATGTTATGTCAGGTCTACTATTTGTTGAGATATATAATAAGCATCCAATAAGTTCTTTAAATGGTACATCTATAATTTCTTCATTATTTGATGGTGTAAAATTTGCTTCCATAGGTGTATTGACACTCTTGCACTCTGTCATGTTAAATTTTTCCAAAGTTTTTCTTATCATTTTCTTTTGTTTAATTTCCATCTCATTATTTTTCCTAGTTATTTCTAATCCAAGGTATTCTCTAATTTCTCCTAAATCTTTAACTTTAAATTCTCTTGTCAATTTCTCTAATATATTATTTTCATTTCCGAGTAACAGTATATCGTCCACATATATTAATAAACTGGTATTATTGTTTCGATAAAGACAAAAATCATGTTTTGACTGTTGAAATCCGTTATCTGTAATAAATTTATGAAATCTCATATTCCAACATTTAGGTGCTTCTTTTAATCCATATAGAGCCTTCTTTAATTTTAGAACATTTCCTTTTACAAGTTTTGATCCTTCTGGACATTTAATGTACACAGCTTCATCTTTTTTATTTATTTATTTATTTATTTATTGGTGCACACAACAGTATTACAACTTAAACATTCTTAAAGTAAAACACCACTACAGTATACAATGGCTGGTTGTAAAACCAAAAGCGAGTGCACACAGCATGATAAACAATATTATTCTAACAAGAAAACATATGAATATGATAGTGATTTATATGAATTTAGGTTATATGTAGATAAAGAGTCAGAAAGTTTGAGAGCAATAGCATAATTTGGTTAGACCGGTTAGATACGATATAATACAACAAAGTTAAATAAAGTTAAATACAGTAAGTATAATTTGCAATAAGTTGAATAGGATGACATAGAAAGGTGCCGAAACTATGATATCAACAAGCGAACTTTGTGTTTAAAGCTATTTAAGGATAAGGAATAGATGTCAGGTACACATTCCGAGTCATGCACTTGGTACAAAATATTGTATTCGCGACACATTCGGATTATAGGGTTATGATACGAAACATTGTTATTAGAAAATGATATGGCAAAGGGCACGATTTTGCGGGTGGATCTTTTCTGGATTTTGAATAGTATGCTAGACAATAAGGTGGTACTGAGCTGGTCGTGAATGATTTTATAAAGATATATGAAATTTTGCAGAGAGCGTCGCCCCGCCAACGTGTCAAACCTGAAAAATTTTAGGCGATCTTCATAGGTACTTAATTGTCTTTTGAAGCCATATCGTCTGGCGAGTAGGCGAAGAAAACGTCTTTGCACAGATTCAATCATGTCAATGTAAGTTGTATATTGAGGTGTCCAAATCACAGATGCGTATTCCAGTCTGCTTAAAACTAAAGATCTAAATAAATAGATTAAACTTTTGGATTCCCTGAAGTCCCTGGCTGTGCGTAGGATAAATCCGACTAATTGGTTGCATTTTTTAGTAATAATTGCATAGTGTTGGTTAAAAGAGAGCTTCGAATCAAAAATAATCCCAAGATCCCTGACTTCAGATTTTCTAGACAGAACTTCACTATTAATTTTGTAATCAAAAATAATCGAATTTTTCCTACGTGTGAAAGAAATAACAGAACACTTATTGATACTAAGATTCATTTTATTAGTGCAACACCAGTCATACAGTTCGTCGATATCCCTTTGTACTTGAATGCAATCCCTGACAGTGTTGATACATGAGAAAATTTTGAGATCATCTGCGAATAATAACGAACAACTACGCAGTCTAGGGATGAGGTCATTGATGTAGATGACGAAGAATAAAGGCCCCAGATGTGAGCCTTGCGGGACACCTGATGGGACATCAACAGGCTCAGAACAGAAGCCCTTTAGAGCTACTAATTGACTCCTGCAATCCATGTATGAACAGATCCATCTATATAAGTTCCCATGAATACCCAACGCTTGTAATTTGTTAAACAGGTTGGCGTGGTTGACTTTGTCGAATGCTTTCTCAAAGTCAGTATAAATGGAGTCAACCTGGCCGCGCTTATTAAATTCTCTGCAAATAAAATCTGTGTACTCCATGAGATTGCTAACTGTCGATTTACCTTTGATAAAACCATGTTGTGCTTGATCTATATAAGGTATTACATGAGAATAAACGCAATCATACACTAGAGATTAAAAAATTTTGGCAAAAGCGGATAAAATACTTATAGGCCTATAATTTGAACAATCGGTTGGATCGCCAGATTTAAAAATTGGTACAATCTGAGCTCTTCTCCATGCGGTAGGAAATTTACCGGAAGCTAGGGATTTACAAAAAATAATATGTAAGGGTGTAAGTAAGGCATCAGCGCAATTTTTAATAAAGTATGGCGGAATACCATCCGGGCCAGCGCCCTTGTTGACATCAAGCTTCTCAAGTTTTTCGCAAATATCATCCCGACTGATTCTTACATGAGATAAAGAATTAGAGCACTCCATTTTATCCTCACCAGCAACTTGGCAACCCCGATCAGTTACATGAACAGATGAAAAGTATTCCGAGAAAAGTTCGCAAATAGCAGAACCTCCTGAGGCTGATTTGCCGTTATAGGTCATAGTGTTAGGTACAGAGTTACTAGATTTTTTGCTATTTATAAAAGAGAAGAATAATTTTGTGCTATCAGAAAGAGAGCCCTCGACGCTTCCAACAAATTTATGATAACATTGTTTTATCAATTGCTTAGATCTTTTACGCAGTAACTGAAACTCGTCGTAGTCTCTAGGGTTATTGTATTTTTTAAATCTTTTGTGTACCTTGTTTTTTTCGGCAATACAGGCTTTCAAGGGTTCAGAATACCAGACCGGGTAATCATGTTGACTCACACGCCGTAATGGGGCATTATCTTTAATTACTTTATTTAATATTTCATAGAAATATTTCAGATCCAGATCAACATCAACACTGTTCAAAGTATCATACCAATTTATCATCATTAGGCTATTAGAACATTTCACATAGTCACATTTATGAAAGTTAGGAATAAATTTTGCCCTTGGTTTAATTTGCTTAGATATTATGTGAGACGTAAGTTTAATATCGAAGGATGGATGATGACGGTCCGGGGTAGATAAGGGGCAACACTCTGACAAGCACAGTGAGTCGACGTCGGTAATAAATAAATCGAGTGTTCTATTATAAGTGTTACGTACATAATTATATTGGGATATGTCACAAAGGCTGAGAAAATTCACGAGAAGGGATGATTTGGAGTCATAAGGGTCACTGGGACAAAGACGAGATGTAGCTGGGTCGGGAGACCAAGTCAAAAGAGGAATATAAAAATCTCCCAGCAGTATTGTTTTACTTTCGTGATCAAAAGTATTTAATATGTTTTCAGAACAATTGTCAAAAAATGTTTGATAATTTGATACACAGCTGTCAGGAGGTAAATAAACAAGACCAATGTTAAGCAATTTGCCGTTAGAATCTTTAATTGTGATCCAAATATCCTCCAGATTAGTTTCACAGTCGGATCGTCTAATGACATGGATATTTTTTTTAATCGCTATCAATACCCCCCCGCCACAAAGTTTATTAGAGTGACTTAGTTCACGATCTTTACGGAAAACTGTGTACCTGTCATCCATAAATTCACTATTTGTAATTGACTCATCTAGGTTAGTTTCGCACATACATATAATATCATAATTTTCGTTTAAAATATTTAAGTATAGTTCTTTTAATTTACTTTTTATTCTGTTAACGTTTTGATAAAAAATACGCATAATTAAAATGTAAGATATAAACCAAATAACACATGTATTAGATTAAAATAAAAATAAAAAGTTGTATTACATCTAAGACATCTTATCCAAACAGTCCTTGTTTTTTATAAGTATAGCCGGAGACGTGTCGTTCTTCCTTACATATATCCGGCCATACTTGACCCACACGTATTTAAAAGATTTGTCTTTCGCCGCCTTCCGGGCTGCAGCGTGTAGGTCCTTGCATTCCGCGGACAAATGCTCGGATACAAAAATTGGTGTCTTGTCACCCGGAACTCCAAGATGAAGAGAGTCAAGCTGATCCTGCTGGTTATTTCTGTTGAATTTTTTCACTCCTGATATGATGACATCCCGATGACGCTCCGATGGTAACGTGACGAGTATAGTGCGGGGGCGGCTGGATGCGGCATTGACCTTGGAGATGCGACGACACGAGCGTATCTCGCTGTTAGAGATGGGAACTTTTATCGTTTCACATAGGTTTGTAAATAAATTAACAATATTTTCATTCTTGCGCTCGGGCACTGCCTGGATTTCAAGATTTAGACATCTAGAAGATTTTTCAACCATATTTAGACGTTGTTCCAGCTTATTTACTTTTAATTGTAAGTCGATCTTGTCGGCCTCTAAGCGGGCCACCGCATTCCCTACCTCAATCACCTTGATGTCAGTTTCCGATTGCTTAGCTGATAGAAAGTCTGTTGTGGCTGTAAATTCAGTCTTAATCTGTTCGGTCACTTTTGACATTTCGGTTTTAATTGTTTGCTTAATCTCTAGTGAAAGAGTTTCTCTGATACTGTTCAACTTCATATCTAATAAATGACCAAACTGTTTCATGGTAATAGTAGCCTCTTCATTCAACGATATTCCTCGATCCACTAGACCGTCATTAGAAACCGCAGAGATATCAACAAGCGAGTCATCGCACGACATGTTTGCCAGCTGATTGCTGTAGGTAGCAGCAATCGGAGCAAGTGAGGCCGCAGCGCACTGAGGGAGTGCGGCGGCGACGGTAGCGGGATTATTTATTTGTCTATAAGGCGAGCATACAGGTGTGTTGTCGGACCGATTTCGCCGAGATACGTTGTTACATGTATCACATCGCCACGCATGTCTTAGCTCAGTGTTTGTGTTAAAATCCTTAGTAGAGAAGTTAAGGCATTTGTAATGAAAGCTATTACTGCATTTGACGCATCTCAAGATTTCTTTAGGAACAACAAAGTTGTTGCAGGCGTAACATTTCATTTTCAATGGTTATTCAATAATTATTATTTTAAACTTTAAATAAAACTCGTAGGCAGTAAATAGGTAACTTGTGAAGCTATCAGCTGATTCTCACAGGTACCAAGTTTGGCAGCCGAACTTGATTCAATGTTACTTAGCGCAGACAGGGACAGTGTATAAGACAGACGCGTGCGTGGGAGCGAGAGCGTTGATCGCTACGAGTCACCGCGCTACGCCGTAGATGCGGGTGTCCGAACAATTATATCGACAAAATTAAACTCACGAATTCTTCAATGCGGCTATTGGAATCCAGTTTCTTTTTCCACTATCACAATATATGCAACACTAGCTTAACATTCATATAAGTTTCGGAAAGTAATTACGTCTTCTAACACTCAGTCTCACAAGTCGAGACGGAGCGAAACATAAACAATGTTAACTTGTGAATTAGGTAAATGGAACATTTGATAATCTAACCTTCCATTTAAAAATGCAGTAGGGACATCAAGTTGTTTCACTTTTAAATTTTCTTGAACTGCATGACTTAACATAGCCCTTATTGTTGACATTCTCGCTACAGGTGAATAATATAATTGTTCTGAACCAGTCTGTTGATATCCTTTAGCTACGAGTCTGGCCTTCTTAGTACCGTCTTGTTTTTGTCTAAAAATCCACTTTGTGTCAATAGCTTTTGTATTAGCTGGTAATACTGCTTCCTCCCATGTTTCTAATTGTTGATGAGCATTTAATTCTTTCTCTACAGCTTTCTTCCATTCTTCATTTTTTATTGCTTCTTCATAATGTTGTGGTTCACCGCTCAATAAGCAGTAAGCTATATTTGTTTCACAATTGACATATCTACTTGGTTTCTTGGATATTCTTCCTGATCTTGTCTTAATTACCTTACTCTGTGGTTGTCCATTATCTATTTTATTTTCAATAATTTCTTCTTGACTTTGTGTGTCACTCTCTTCACTGTAACTCTCATAATACTTTTCTTTTTCTTCTTCATCAGTTGCCTCTTCATAACGGTTATCTTTTCCTTCTTCGATAGAACTTTCTTCCTTCTCTTTATATGTGTAGTAAGGTTCTTGATTGTCTCTTTTGATCTGATACTCATATTGACTTTCATCAAATCGTACATCTCTTGACATTACAATTTTGTCATATTCTGGATCCCATAATCTGTAACCATTATTACAATAACCAACCATTCTCATTTCCTTTGCTCTCCTGTCATCTGATATGTCGTCAAATATAATTCTCCATCTATTGATTTTACATTATCTGGTCCCGATAAATCTGTATGTAATAACTCACCGACATACCTTGATCTTGGCTTTGTTAACGGCTCAAACTGTAGACGTGTCGATTTACCTTCCAAGCATGCACTGCAGGGTGTTGTTGAGTACTTGAGCTTAAGTATGGATAAATGTTTTCTATTTGCATGTCCGAGTCTTCTATGCCATAAGTCATTGTCACTTTGACTATTGACAAATAGTCAAAGTGCGCTGAAAATTAAATTGAAAATTAATAACATACAGTTTATTCTCCAAGTTACCATTTAAGTTAATAATGCCATTGGAAATAATTACTTTATTTGAAAAGTTTACACTGTAGCCCTTTTCAATTAATTTCTTTACAGATAATAAATTGTGTGTCAAACCAGGTAATACTAAAACATCAATATTTATTTTTATGTTATTACAATAAACAGTTAAAATTGCTCTTTTATTAGAAGTAATATACTGTCCGTTAGCCACATATATTTTCATATCTGGTATTTTTCTAATATCTTTTAAATAAGGCATAAATTTAGGCATGATTAAATGTTCCGTTGCACCAGAGTCTATAACAAAATTAATATTATTTAAATTACCTGAGTCACTGTTGTTACTTATACTATTTAATGCACTTGACGTTATAAAAGACAGTTCCTGTTCCATTTGGTGGGCAACATTGCTTTGATTTTTGTTGTAGGTATTTCTTCTAAATCCTCTGTGACTGTTTCCTTGATAAGATGATCGACCACGATTTAAATTGCCTCGGCCTCTTGATAATATCCGGTTTGATTGTCCACCACGACTCCAGCACTCCGTTGATTTGTGACCTTGTTTGCCACAGTTATAACATGTAAGAAAAGATGTTTGTGAGTTATCGCTGACTCCACATTGATTTTCAAGTTTTATCTCGGCATCCAAAAGACGAGCTTTAGTGAATTCCAATGTCACACTCTTATCAATTGACATAGTTTCTATAGCAGTTATAATGTTCTCAAATGATGGTGGCATTGCTGCCAACAATTGGCATACCAGGTCCTCTTCGGCTACATCACATCCTATAGCTTTAACGTTACTGGCAGCAGTATCGAATCTGCAAAAGAAATCCTGCAGTTTTTCATTCGGCTGACATTTTATTGTTAACAATTGTTTCTTCAAATAGAGACGATTAAATAAACTTTTTCTCTCAAATGTTTCTTCTAACCTTTGTATCATTTGTTTGGCAGTCTTGCTACCCTTGACAATTTCTAAATGATGGTCAAATAGGCATTGTACGATGCAGGATCGTGCCTTGGCATCGTCTTTCAATTGTTTTTGATTTTCTTCCTAGTGCTTAATGTCGGCGTCTAACACGTACGCCACGCCTTTTTCTTCAAGAATGAGTCTTACCCTAAATTTCCAGTTACTGAAGCTGGTTTCTTTAGTAAGTCTTGGCAGAAAATCTTTATGATCCATTTTCTTCTAAAATAGATAGATAGATAGATAGATATACTCTTTATTGTACCATTATCATACAAATTATACATGTTGAATACAAATACAAACAATGTGTACAAAGGCGGACTTATCGCTGATGCAATTTCTTCCAGCCAACCTTAGGGTGGATAGGAACAACGTGGAAAAAATGCGGTAGGCGGTACCAAAACAAATATGAAATAAATAATATAATAAACTATGAATGAAAAAACATACACGAATAATCATACACAAATACATATACATACACATACATACATATACATACATACATATACATACATACATACATATACATACATACATACATATACACAAATATCTATATAAAAATGTACCAGTATATTATAGAACCTAGTGAATGAAAATACTACTATCAGTGACCAGCTTCCACTAATGAGAGATAGTGATTTTTTACCTGATTTTTAAAGGATGATATTGTCTGAGCCTTACAAATTTCAACAGGCAGTGCATTCCACAAACGAACAGCCTGAACGGTAAAGGAATTGGAATAGAACTGGGTAACATGAGCAGGGGTAACGAGACGGAGGGAAACAGTACTACGCAACTCACGACTATTAACCTCACCGAAAAACCTGAAACGTTCTCTGAGGTAACCAGGAGAAAAAGGAATAAATAGGATTGTATATAAAAGCGAGAGAATATGTAAATTACGACGATATCTAATGGGGATATCTAAAAATATTGCGCAGTGGAAGCGTTTGTAGGGCTTTTTCTTATTTTATAATATTGAAACACACATTGCTGGCAGCCATTTATTGTAAAAAGGGAAGAGTTGCGTTCGGATACACATACAAAAATATTTTGTTGAATGCGTTCGGATATGTAAAATTATTCAACAACCAGTGTTAAGATCAAGACTGATTTATTCATAAATACGAGGGTACATCATTCAATCATCTTTTATAGTATATATATATTCACATCTCTCCCCTTAGAATTTTTATTATACAATTAAACATAATATAATTACCTCACGAATCAATAATATTTTTATATATATAAACATATATTATATTTTATTTTATTTATTATGAATATTATTCAAACAAGTTTTGCTTATATCAAAACTACCAAAATTATTTGTGATCACATTACACATACATTAATTTCCAAACATATTGAAAATATTAAATTTCATTTTATTTTTTACCTTATTCAATATTTCTTATAATAATTATTAAATCACATTACAAATCACATAAAATATTATTTTAATTGTATTATAATTAATATATACCTACATTTTTTTTTTTAACATCATTTCAACAATTAATGATTCATATAAAAATGTATTTCATAATATTCCTAGCTAAATTTTACTCAATAAGCAATTTTATAAATTAAAATAAATACAAATATACAACAATTAATTATTTAGATCTATTCATCAATATGGTGTTAATTTAATTTGATTCAATTACAAATCTATGCAACTACCTAAACCAAGTACTTACTCACTAATTATAATTAATTTAGGTTGAAGATGTAACCAGGCAATACGCTTGGATGAAAAAAAAAAACTTACTATTACAATAATAACATGCTTTCCCTTGTTCTTTATCCAATTTGAGCTTGATTAGTCCGTGTAGCCCCACCTAATCGGTGGTCTCACCGTCCTGCCAAAACGGGTTACATAATAGTTATCATTATTATTATTATTAACGGGAATGTCGTTGATAGGTGAATCGCATTGTGTTAATTTAGATGCGCCTGCGTCATCTAAATCTAACTCAAAGTGGTGTCATGTCTTTGCGGCGAATCCTTGATAATGTGCCTACGATTACGAATTAATTTTTTACCATTTATCATTTGTACTTCATATGATCTGTTTTGCAAAATCTTAGTAATTGTCCCAGAAATGCAGCGCTTTTTGTGCCTCATGTCCAAAATTTTAACCTTTTGCCCTAAAACTAACTTTTCTAAATTTCTAGCCGATCTGTCATAATAATATTTTTGTTTTAACTGTCGATTTATTAACTCATTATTAATATTATTTTGTAATTTAGGTTTTAAAAGCTTATATGAAGTTGGTATAATACTACGAAGTTTTCTACTTTGTAATAGCTCTGTAGGTGATGGTAAATTATGACAGATTAGTGTATTTCTATATTCCAATAAAGCTAGTCTATAGTCTGAACCATTCTCGGATGTTTTAATAATTATGTTTTTAACAGTTTGTACCGTTCGTTCTATCTGGCCGTTTGATTGCGCATAGTGTGGAGATGTTGTTTTGTGAGTGAAATTCCATTCTATAGAAAAATCTCTAAATACATATGACGCAAATTGTGGACCACAGTCAGATACGACATACGACTACCTCCGGTATGCCTTGTCGACTAAAAATATCTTTTAAACATGATATTACATACTCAGAATTAGTATATTTTTATTGAATAATTTCAATAAACTTACTATAATAATCAACCAATAACAAATAATGAACGTCTTTAATTTGAAATAAATCTACACCGACTTTAGCCCACGGCCTACTAGGAATTTCATGCGGCTGCATTTCTTCTTTTTGATTACATTTTCTGTGGGATAAACATGTACTACAATTAGAAATAATATTCTGCAAATCATTATTTATGCCTGGCCAGAACGTAACTTCGCGCGCCCGTAACTTGCATTTTTCAAGACCCAGATGACCTATATGGAGTTTATTTAAAAAATCTTTTCTCATTTTTTTAGGTATCACTATTCTATTATCTTTCCAGATTAAACCATATGACACTGATAAGTCTTCTTTATATCCCCAATATGGTCTTATCGCCTCATCCACTTGATTTTTATTTGTCGGCCAGCTCTTAACAATATACTTTTTTAAAGTAATCATTTCAGTATCACTTTCACTTTGTTTTTGCAATGCTAAAAACTGTTTATCGTTAACGTATTGTGAATCAAACGCACGCGCCACATTCTCTCTCGCGACCGCACACACCTCGTCATGCATCGCGTTTTCCCGCTCGCACTCATTGCCGCTACTCGGCGCTGGTAAGTACGCACGAGATAATGCATCGGCTATATACAGGTGTTTGCCGGGTTTATATACCAACCTAAACGTATATCGTTGCAGTCTTAATAACATTCGTTGTAATCGAGCGGGCGAATCTACAATAGGTTTTTTTATTATTGATATTAATGGCTTGTGGTCCGTCTCAATAGTAACGTCCGATCTACCATAAATATATGCATAAAATCTCTCACAAGCAAATACACAGGCATATAGTTCTTTTTCGATTTGAGCATACCTTTGCTCAGCTTTATTTAAAGATTTAGATGCATAGCAACCGGGTAACCCATTTTGCATGAGACATGCACCTAATCCACTCTTACTTGCATCTACAGATATGGTAATAGGCTCGTTTAAGCTATAGTATTGCAATACAAGCCAACAATTACAAGCCTAGCTAAAAAACTTAGTTCTGCCGCTTATGCTGTCAGAAAAATCAGACAAATAGCAGATGTGGAAACTGCTAAACTAGTGTACTTTAGTTATTTTCATAGCTTAATGTCGTATGGACTATTGCTTTGGGGAAGGGCAAGTGAAATAAAGACTATCTTTATTTTGCAAAAGCGGGCAATTCGTGCCATTTATGGTTTAAGACCAAGGGAGTCGCTTAGGGAGTTGTTTAAGGATATTAATGTTTTAACTCTCGCTTCTCAATATATATTTGAGGTTATTATGTATACCAGGAGAAATATTTCTTCTTTTAAAAAAAATTGCGATGTTACGGATAGATCCTTACGGAATAAAAATAAATTATATCTCCCATCATATCGGCTAAGTAGAGTTAATGACTCATTTTTGGGTAACTGTATACACTATTACAATAAGCTTCCAGAGTCGGTCCTTAGTTTGCCTGACCGAAAATTCAAAGCACATGTTAAGAATTTACTTTGTAAAAAAGCCTATTATAGCGCTCATGATTTTCTCAATGACAAGGATGTGTAACTTAAGCTTGGTGCGGAGTCCTCCAAACTATAGCTAAAAATTGATCATATGTACATTCGGTACATTATTTTTATTTTTTTATTTTTTTATTTTATCATGACATCTTTTATTACTTGACATTTTTATTAAACTATTTCAATAATCCTCAATATTTATTTAATATATAATTTTATTAATAATTATAAAAATATTCAAATGTAAACTCGTCTGATTTGACTCAAATTTTGTGAATTGACGTTTTTGAAGAAAATGCTGCTGTGGAGTTTGTGGCGCCACTTCTTCTCCACTTGCGCTTTGGAAGTGGTGGTAAACTTAAAATAAGTAACAATTGACGTCAATAAGTGATAAGAATATCCTATATTGAAAATAAACAATTTGAATTTGAATTTGAATTTGAATACAGGTTTACATGATAAACACTTTTTTAACTGTGTAAGACATGCATCGTGCCGTTCATCCCAATGCCATTCGGTCGGTTCTTTAATAATTCTCTCAACGGCTGTGTTTTGTCAGACAGTTGTGGAATAAAATTACCTACGTATGTAACCAATCCTAGTAGTCTTTCTACATCTTTTCTATTTGTAGGAGTGGGCATGTCAGTTATAGCTAAAATGTGAGAATCATCGGGAAACAGCCCATTTTTAGTAATACGATGACCAAGCTATTTTATTTCACTTAAACCGAACTGGCATTTATTTCGATTTATTTCACGCAACAATCGCTCGCGAATAGCTGACATCCGTACCCCACACACAAGTCTGTCCTTTATTAATTCTTCTTTTAAATCTTTAAAATCGCATGTTTGTGATAAACGCCTTAACTCAAAAACATATTGCTCAATTGATTCACCTTCTTTTTGGTTCCTTGTAAAAAATGTATGCCTTTCGACCGTTACGTTTTTTTTACTTCAAAATGTTCATTTATTTTTTTAAACACTGCTTCGGCGGTAGTGTATTTTTCCGAGCCTTGACTTAATATTTCTCGACAATCTTCTCCAACTACATGTAATAATATATTTAGCTGTACTTCCGGGTTTTTCTTACTCAGTTCACACGCCTTACTGTACACTTCATAGCTACTCCGCCATTTCTTCCATGCTTCATTTAGTGTCCCAGACGCTAAATCTAATGATGTTTTGTCAAAACTAAAGGGGGCAGGTGGCGATAGTACACTTTCCATTATTTTCTTACACTTTCTATCCTTAATTCGATTTATTTATATTTTTTATTTCGACTGCGCCATGTAAAAGTGTAATGAAACCAGTGTTAAGATCAAGACTGATTTATTCATAAATACGAGGGTACATCATTCAATCATCTTTTATAGTCTACCTTCACATTCTTTTCGTTGCACCCTTTGCTATCATGGCCTACAATCCCGCACTTAGCACACACCTTATCGCCTTTGCAGCGTTTCTCTGGGTGGCCGTATTGTTGGCACCTATGGCACCTTATCGGCGTTGTAAAGTCATCGACTGGGCACACATCCCAGCCTATGGCTAGTTTGCCCATCACCTTCAGCGTAGAGCGCAGGGCCGGGGAGCATGCAAGGACGAACGTCGTCATCCTGCCTCCGAGTTTGCTCTTCTTGAAGGCCAGGCGGCAATTGTCCTTCAACTTTTGAAGGGTCCAAGTGGAGTCGTTCCTAAAGTTTTGGTCATGAACCATCGGCAGCAACTCGTCGAGTGTCAGATCCTTCCCGTCAACATTCCTGATACACAGAAGCGGGGTCCGATGTTGAAGCTCATTGGCCTTAAGGGTAGCCGGGAGTGCGGTCCTCAATTTGGCCATATCCTCTTTTGTTCTCGTTTGCACGAGAACGCCCGCGTTGCCGATCCTGCGCACTTTGTCCACATGTATCTGCAGCTGGGCGGGGGTGACGGAGCTTTTCAGAATCTTCTTTGTCTCCTCTGCGCTCTTGATATCCGCGTCTGTAGGGTATATAGCAATAATAGGTCCTGCCGGTTTCTTCTTCGCCTTCTCGGCGTAGGAAGTCCCGTCACCGCTTGCTGACGCTGCAGTGATGGCCGCGGCAGCTCTGTCCGCCGCCGCCTGCTCCTCTGCGCGAGCCTTGGCTGCCTCCGCTTCGATTTTGGCCGCCTCTGCTTGGGCGGCCCTTTGTTTCTCGCACTCTCGCGCTTCATCAATGGCCTTCTTTTCCGTTTGGGCCACCTTGATGTCCTTCTTGCCCTCTTCAGCTACGAGCGCCAGGTGGGCAACGATTTCCAGAATGGTGCTTACATGGCCGTTTATATTACTCTGGTCCGACTTCTTCAACTTACTCGTGGGGCCACCCGCGATGGAGGCCACCCCCTTCGCCTCCTTATGGGCCCTGGATAAAAGTTGACGCGCAGTTAGAGCGTGCAGGTCGTCTGTTTCTTCTTCGAACATTGGGTCTGCTTCGCTATCGGACGAGAAGGGTGTACCAAATTCCGACACTGGTGGTTCCGGGGGCATCAATGAGCTCGTTGGAGTCGGTACTCTTTTCGACAACTTCGCAGAGCCGACTTCTTCTGGGGACGCCAACGCGCGCTTAGCTGCCGATGCCCTCTTCCTAGCGGCGGTTGTCGAGGGGGCCTTCGTTCCCTTGGCTGGCGGGGAATCTTCTTGAAGCTCAGGAGATAATCTTCTGAGGACGTTCGTCACCGTCTCCACGACCACTGCTGCCATCAGACTTTTCGACGTGTTATCCTCTAGAATGGATAGTCGCCTTCCTGGTGGGGTCCTCAGTAAGGAGTCCCTAGGCTTAAAGGGGTCGCGGGTCGGGGTCCTGATGCGGGATGGACCCCCGTCGTCGTCTGAGCCGTCCGACATACTTATAATATTTCTAAATATTTTACTGGATAAATCTAGTGTCAGTTTACTGTATACCGAGAACTTGACCTAAACTACCATCACCACTTATAGCTAAAGAGTTCAAAATAAGCTTAAATGTCCTCGCCTCCAGTGCCGTAAAATTTTGACGAGCAAACAGGTGCTAATGTCAACTTCAATTTCAACTGTCAATAACAGCTGACAGTAAAATTTCGACGAGCAAGAAGATGCTATTGTCAACTTCAATTTCAACTGTCAATAACAGCTGACAGCAAATGTCACAAAACTGTTTTCGGTTAAATTCGGTTAGCAAGATGTAAACAAAAAAATAATCACTACCTACTTTTAGATGTAAAATTATCGAAAAGCACTTAAAAATTGGCAAAAATTTGAGAAAAATTATAAACAATTAGTGAAATGTATAAAAAAGGGGAAAAGTCGATGAAAAGTGGGAAAACTTAGCTGCAGGTCCTTATTTATTTATTTATTTATTAAAACTTTATTGTTCCATAAGTACAAAATACTTATACAATTGGCGGACTTAATGCTAAAAGCATTCTCTACCAGTCAACCATTGGGAGAAACAGAAAAACTGTGCGGCGCAAAAAAGTTACAAGGGAAAATAGGTACTTAAAAATAAACAAATTTACCACGATGGGTATTTTAATGCATATCATATTAAACTACGTAACATACATACACAATACATAAATATACATACTTATACCCTTACTTATATATCTACATATATTAAAAATATATATATATACATACATCTATGCACATACATACGAGTATATAAATATACATTATATAAGCCTACATAAATACTTTTACGAAAACTTTCACAAAGAACTTTCACACGCAGAAGTGAGCATGAACTCTTTTTTTAAAGGTAAATTTAGAAGAAATTTCTTTAAATATATCGGCAGGCAAAGCATTCCAGAGTCGGATGGATTGTAATGTGTAGGAATTTGCCATAAAACTACTGCGAAATAACGGAATAAACAGCAAATGAGAGTTAGAAGAACGAAGCTGTCGGTCGTGAGAGTCTGCAAGAAATTTGAACTTACATTTTAAGTAATCAGGTGACTGAGGATTCGTAATAATCGAAAAAAGTGTACACAGAAGCCTAAGTTGTCTACGTTGACGAATTTGCAGCCATCTAAGCTCGGAACGATAAGACGATATGTGGTCATATTTACGGAGACAAAAGATGGTCCTTGTCCTGATTGCCGCAATGGTCCACACTTAGACACTAAAAATACCGAAAATAAGCGTTAATTCGCACAATTCACCGTGTCACTATCACTATAAGTGTATATAGCACAGCACTTAAAAAGAAAATGAAGAAAAACCGAGGAAAACTATTTTTAAAGAATTAAAAATCACGGAGCTCAACGAAACGTGACCATACGGCACGAGGTCGGGCGAGCGAGTCAGTCGCCTTGAGTACAGTAGTGCGACCATGGTTTCCTCTTAAAATAACTACTGCAGTTGCTAAAAGACTTACTTGACGTTCATCTTCCTCATTAGACGGCGCCATTGCACTGTGAACTAACTTCTCTTCTACATCTGCTTGCTTTTCTTGCGTTGACGTCGTCGGTTGCATGGATTCTGACTTAGAAATGGCCGACGTGTCGGTATACTTTTGTTGATGCAGGAGTGAATGGTGGCGTCGTTTGCAGACATGACAGGATGTTGGCACTCGACATTTAAAAACAGAATGCCCAGGAGCCAAGCAGTTGAAACAGAGCTTGTTGCTTTGTACGTATTGACTTCGTTGAGAAGGTTGCATCTTTACAAATACTTTGCACCGGAATAAAGCATGATTTTCCTTACACATAATGCAGGACATAGGCGTAGACGTGGACGCGTGGAAAACTCGTTCTCTGGCATTCTTTGCAGTTGGCGGCGTCACTAACTCCAACGTTCGAAATTTTGATTCCAAAAAATTACTTAAATCCTTCCACTTCGATAGCTCTTCTTTATGTTCAGTGAGTGCAAATTCTTCCCACTCCTTGTGAGACTCTGGGTCCAGCTTCTGAACGACCAGAAAGATGATTAATGGATTCCAAAAGTCGATGAATATATTAAGATTCTGTAGGCTATTCAAAATTTCGTTCGTAATGTCTAATAAACTCTTCAGCTGTGAGGCCGTTTGTGTAGTATATTTCTTTTGTGCAAACAATCGCTTAAGTAAAGAATTTACTATTAAACGTTTATTGCCATAACGTTTTTCTAAGGTTTCCCAGGCCAGTAAATAATTCGCATCTGTGATTTGTATATGCCTTAATAATGCCCCTGCTTCACCCGTGATGCTGGTTTTCAAATAGTGAAGTTTCTGAACACTGGTGAGTGACGAATTATTGTGTACTTATGATCTGTACAAATCTTTGTAGGCGGGCCATTCTTCGTAACTTCCAGAGAAAGCCGGCAGCTCGATACGGGGTAATTTCACCTGTGTTTGTTTCTCAGTATGTACCTCGCGTGATACTCGATCCAATGACACTGATTCTGGTTCAAAATTCGTCAGCATGTCCTTAAGATCGGCGAGCAAGCCTACATAAATATCTTCGTTATTGTAGTATTCTTCATTTACAAAATACGGCAGTAATGTACGGTGTTCACGAGGCGTAGTTTTTACTAAATCTATATGAGCCTTCTTATATGTATTCCAATATTCTTCTACACTATGTATACGCGTTTGAATGTAACCCTTCGTAAGTCTTTGTTTTGGGCATTTTTTCAAATTAATTTGAGCTTTTTTAAGTACGTTAAGTAAAATACTAAAAATTTCTTCTTGATTAGCCATAGTTCGTCACTTTATATTGTAAGAAACAACTCCACGTATATATAATATAATTTATTTCCATAGTAGACATAGAAATCATACTAAGTACAGTAATAAAGTTATAATATGTACATCTTACCTTAGTTATATATTATGGCACTGTAAACTGGTAAGTTAACACCTCACAAGATCACAAAATATAATATAACATAATTCTTTAATATGATTACACTTTCACGAAAAACACAACTGTTTCCGAAGGTTCACTAGTACAGCATGCCGGCCGAGGACCGCGAAAGTCACGTTCGATCCCACTTTACCCCCACCATTTACGGCGTGTGGTGTGAGCCACGCGCTCTCTGATTGGCTGATATTTTAAACTTGAAAATAGCAGTTAATTTTAAATAAATTATTTATGGTTTTTAATGACGCTAACAGCTCGCCCATCCTGCAGTAGCGAGTCCCTTCGCGAGATAAATTAAGACTAAACATTTATTATATTTAGTACAGAGAATTGAATTTATAGTAAAGTTTTAACATGTTAAGATTACCTATTTCTTATTAAAGTAAAATAGTTTAAGTTTGATATAAACATAATTATTATGATACTACATATAAGTTCTATTTCATCAATAATCTATATAACAATAAGCAACACTGTAACTTGTTTAATATTCAATGAAATGATACAATGGCCTTTAAACTAAATAAATGAAAATTAATGTTACTTATTAAAATAAAATAATTTAATTTAAGTTCGATGTAACTACAATCAATATACTCCATATAAATTCTATTTCATTTAATAATTTATGTAGCAATAAGCTATTATAAGCTAGTAAGTTTAATGTTCAATGAAATTATACAATGATCTTAAAATGAATACATGAATAATTTGTACAGTCTTGCATGCATTAAGAGGTATACAAATTAAATAATCTCGTATATTCTAAAGCCAATTAATTAAAAGTTTTGTTATAAAGTATAGATGAGATAAATGAGTAGGTATTTATTTATTAAGTTATATTTACTTATTAAGAATTTAAAATGAACTTAATTAGTTTTCTAATCTGAATTCTCAAATTCGGATTCCGTTGTTTCACAGTGTCTATTTAATACAGGCCAAGGTTTAAGTTAGTCATTGGTAACAATATTTTCATACCCGCGTTGGCTACGCTTGCGCGCTAACGGAGTGCTTCAAATTAAAAACGATCATTAGGAAAAACCTTAACTAACCCTGAAATTTAGCAGGTAGTTTTTATTTTATTTTATTTTGAGTTTTCTTCAATAAGTTCCTCTCTTTTAACGCTTACATACTAAATCGCGGATTTTATAAGTTTATTTTGCGATACAATTAGTCTTATCGACCCTTAGTTTAAGCTTGTTCTATTTACGTTGATATGTTTACCAGTATCGACTCCTGGCCTGGCTTAAGTTTTCTGACAGTGTCATAAAAAATTCCGCTAACCATATTTTTGCTGAAGTACTATTTATATATAGGTTTATCGTTGATCTTTATGTTAAATATATATCTACAATTGCTATATCTAACCTGAGCTACTAACGCTACTTGTTTTTCAGTATTTAGATTGCTTTGCTATCGACAGAGTCTTCGCGATGATCGATATTTTAATTACCGATCGTTAGTTTCGACCTACAGCACTGACTGTTTTACTACAAAAGTCGCACTTTTATGAGGCTTACCGCATTTAAACTTGTGTGTGTGTGTCTTCGTTAAAATTATGGCACTTAATATTCGCAATAGTTTTTTTTTTTGTTATAATCTAAGCGTAACTTATCGTTGGATTGAGTTAACTTTTTATCACGTCCCAACTTTTCGCCCATTTCTCTTGAACTCCCGGGTTTAACGATTTTAAAATACTGTAATACTTCTTCCGGTTCGCGAAAACATGCCACTTGTGTCTCTACCTTAATCGCACGATCTTCGACCACAACAGACGGGATAATAGCGTTCTGAGCTAAATTATACAGCACTGAATTGATGCACCGAAGTGTTTTCTGCATGGCACCAAAAAAATTTAACAAACTTCGTTAAAAGTATTGCCAGTAACAAAGTTCAAAACACAACTGAATAAATTACTAATAGAAAAATGTCATTACAATTTAGACGAAGTCTTCAATGATAAAATGGACATACTATAAATAATACTATATAATTAAATTTAAATAATCTAATATCGTTATATTAGATTATTTCGATTTCGATATATAAACGATGACACGATACAATCATTGACATACGTACAATCATTGACATAAGATTTCAAATTGTTTTTATCTGACTGATAATGAAGTGTATATATTTTTGGTGGTTGTTTTGACTTAACGAAAATTCATTTGTTTGTAATTTGTGATTTGTATGCCGATCCTGGCTGAACATGTTTATCTGTCTCTTTTGCTTAACATCGACACTGCATGGAATTTATGTGTATGTTACTATAATATGTTCAACAAATAAAGCATCTTGAATCTCGAATCATATAAAGACAATCTACAGCTTTACGAACTATAATACGGCATCGATTTAAAAGGATTTACATTTTACTATAGTAATATTACTCTAATGAATCGCCGCTATGCATATGCTTGGCCTACATTTCGCTTAAGAGTTCTGCATAATCCTGTCTATAGGGGAAAGACTCAATAAGCTTCCTCTTCCTCTGTGTCCAAGTGTATAAAACCGTGCTTTGGCTTTTATACCATCGTTTAGCTACACCGGTTAGTCATGGAAGAGCAAAGTGTATAATTTAGTGCTTATCCCAATCGTAAATATCTGCACATTCCTCGACTTCAATCAGCCAGGTGACTATAGTTTGATCATTGGACAAAGAATCAAAATTGTGTACTACGTTGGAAAGAGAAAGCTATTTTTTTTTTATAATACAGGAAAATAAACAATACAAAAAACATAGAATATAGAAAATTATTTAATTTCGTTGGTCGCTTGCCCTTTTACATTGCTCAATATATCAGGGGACTTATATAATAAACCATTAGTACTATTAAGTTAAGTAATTGTCATTGTCCGGTATATCTCGATGCGATCGACGCGAGGCACGAGGTTGGCCCCGCTTTTAACCAAAAACAGTTATTTTTTTGTCCAAAACGTTTTAAACCAATTTCTGAGGCTTAATATAAATTTAAGACAACGCGAGTAATATGTAAGAAAAACTAACAAAAATAAAGTTTTCAATCAACACCTTTTATTTTTACTATCAAAATATCATGTGTTTATGCGACGTTAGGTTATATAGATGTTATCGGACAACTATAACGTTGTTTAACCGTTATTATTACAGCGATTTACTCCTGTGACTAAAAGGTCCTATTAAATCAGTCACCGCCTTCACGACTACTTTATACAACATAGATTTTGAAAACGCTCACCCAACTGAACAATACGACGCCATACATCAGTCAAATAAAAGGGTTCTATTAAGACATGGGTGATCTCAACTCCGAGGCGTATCTCGGCTCACTGAATCTTAATCGGCGTTCGGTATAGACTCCTAGTCTGGAGTTACCTTTGTCTAGCTATATTAACCAGCGTTGGCTGTCCACGCAACCCTAACACGATCATTTAATCAAACCGTCGCAAAAAGGCCACTTATAGACCTGTACATAAACAATTTCATTTCATTTAGACAAGATGGCAGATTTATATATTAATATAAAGACACAATTTAAATAATAATCTTTAACGATTAAATTTCAAGGAGTTAAAATTCCCATAAGAACTAGTTGCACTGCACACATTTATTTCACTCATACTGCTCGCGTGTTAAAATCGGGTATATATGTAGATATAAAAACATATATACACTTATGAAAATTGATATATTTGAGTTATTAGTCAGGATGAAAGGCAAAACTAAAGTATATCAAGAAAATAAAGCTTAGAAACTATGTTCAAGAATCATCATGCCACAAATAGTCTATTATCAAAAGATCAAGTACTACCCGTTAATAATTTATTAGTGTTATGTTATATCACTGTTTGAGAAATAAGACAGGGTAAGGAATATATTGTTTATACGAATTCGAATTGGCTACTCCTTAGCACTTTCGAATTGTCCAAATAAATTATTTCAAAGCTACAAGCTACGGTGGTTCGTAAGGGCCTCTGCAGGAAAGAACCACCAAGGAAACCTGTTCAGTTATGGCCTCTAATGTGCCTGAAGGGCTTTGGACATTATTCTTATGATTCTTTTACTCATTGTATTATTTTGTACCAAATTACAATACACAAGGTTTGTTCATAATAATTCACAATATCTCACATTATAAAAATCACAGTATGTCTATAAAACATGCTTGGAAAATATCGGTACCACATATTAAAACTGATTTACAATCAAACTAAAAGCCATCTTTAATTTGTATGGCGGTACCCTCAACTCAGCTTAGTAAGTTATCACAACACCGATTTAAAACAATATAAGCAAGTAATATTAATCACCTCTACTCTCACGGGTCTACTGGAAGAGATTTCTATTGAAATAAGTAGTACCTTTGTACTTATTGTGTTTTATATTTGTATTTTTGTGTACATAAAAAAATAAATAAATAAATAATAGGAATGTGGATAGTAATGTGGAAACTATAATGCTTAACACAATTATCATAAAATATTCAGAGTACTTATCTTAAAATATGTCCTTCGCCCGCGAGCCACGAACCAAAAGTTCTTACAGGCTGTCGTCTGGTTTTCGGGCTATGTGACCAAAATACTGTATCACTCTTTGAAGGCAAGTACTTATAGCCTTTTTTTTCACCTTTAGTATCAAACAACATTAAATTGTTACTTAGACGTGACCGTGAGCGTCAATTACGTCCAATCACGTTTATAGGATTATCATCATCATTATTATAGTTATTATTATTAGAGTATTGCCATCGATCCGATTAGTAATATGGATTATTTTCGACGGCTCCCTACTCTGAATGAGCGTTTGCTGCCATAAGGTACCAGACCCTCGCCCTGTGATTTAGAAAATGAGTGCTTGCGGACTTGCCTGCCATTAGGTAGACTCCCATCCGCTCCCTCGCTCATTATTATCATCATTATTATTATTAGAGTATTGCCGTCGAATATGGATTATTTTCGACGGCTCTCTGTACCTACGGCCCATTTGGTACGAAACGCAGAAAATCGAAATTAATTAAAATTTCATTCTGCAATTCGTCCCATGTTTATAAATGATACAATCTGTAAAAAAAGTGTTAGTGTAGACGTAATAAACGTTGAATTTTTCATAAAGAAATATAATAATCATAGAATAGTCTTTAACTAGAATAAGCATATAATGAAAGTATGTACAATAAACTGTACAGAACATAAAGGTTGATTTGTAAGTAAGTATATTATATACAGACAGAATTGGAAAATTGTGAACTAACAAAGCACAAATTATGTGCAAATGGGTATTATGTAGGCTTGTAATAGGGCTGGGGTAATAATATATGGCTCGATTAAGGACCAATGTAAAATGAACTGCCGATGCTGAAAATTATTTGTGAAACGGAAACGATGAGGAAAGAAGAAAGTAGAATGCACTTTAAGGTATTTCATAAAGAGTCATGGCGAAACTCCATTCATCGTTTGTACGAATAAAAAATTAAATAATACATGATGTAAGGCGACATCTCTTACTCAATCGTTCTTGCATGGTTTTAAGAGATGGTAGTAAGCCCCCAGGGGGGTTACTATATACAGTCTCTTAAAACCATGCAAGATCCAGTGAGTAAGCAAGATATACATGATGTAAGGCGTACATGATGTATTGCGCTTTCTCACTGGACATCTCATTCACTCACTGGATCTTGCATGGTTTTAAGAGATGGTATAGCCCCCCAAGTACTAAATCGATGAATCTAAGCTACCATAATGAACTGTCAATATCGCTTTGACAATGCTAACAACTGCCAGGGTGACATAATGTTTCAGTTGCGTTAAAAATGGCGAATGAAAACGAAGCTAAAGGTCGACTTTTATAAAATGGAATATTTAAATAACCCCAGGGTTTAAAATTTTTTTGTGGTGGTAAACATGTTACTAGTGAAATATTCTTACTAATGAGATTTATTTTAAGTTCTATTTTTTATTCTTACAAATTCCGCCATCATTCTTTGAACTATATTTTATTTACTGTTTGTACTTATACAAGATATACTGAACTGCTAAGTTATTTATTATCAATTTTACAAATGTTGATCTTACAATGTGATCTAGTTTTTGTGAAAATCAAAAGATAATCAATTTAGAGAAACATTGACAGAGACGGCGGGAAAAAAACATATTATTTTTTTACACAACATTATTTTCAGCCAGTAGCTTAAATTGTTGAATTTATTTTTTGAACAAATTGTGGTATTTCAACTAACTACTACTATCGCCATCTAGTGATGTTTTAGTGAACTAAAACGTTTTATATTGAATTTACCACTTAATTGTCAATTGACAGAGTTCTTGTAGGTTTTCATGTAATCTACAACTACTAATGACCTATATTCCGTAATTTTTTCAAAGTTTTGGGCTCATTAGTTTCGGAGATCAGAGGGGGAATGGTCAATTTTCGTCTTCTTTCTTGAATAAAATGAAAACTATTTATATTTCAATAATAACAAAAATATATTTGAGATCCTGATAACGAGCTCTTTCATTTGATATGTCACACACGATATGGTTAGCGAATCTTTTTTTTTTTGTTGTGATTTACCCTTCAAAAGTGACCTCCAAATTCATAATTTATTTATTTACGTTACACATGCACCTTTGGGTCTTTAACTTACATATGTGTACCAAATTTCATCTCAATTGGTCCAGTGGTTTCAGAGCAATCGGCTGTGACAGACGGACGGACGGACAGACAGACGGACAGACACGCGAGTGATCCTATAAGGGTTCTGTTTTTTTCCTTTTGAGGTACGGAAACCTAATTAATTTTTAAAATAAAGAATACATACAACAACTTTTTTAAAAACGCAGACACTTGCAGTCACATAAGTCACAAAAGAATGATGGCGGAATTTTTACGAATAAAAAAAAAAATACGGATGAGTTGATTTTTTTTTTACAACATCATAAGAGTCCCAGAAATACATTTCTGTAAATAAAATATTTTTAAACCCCCGGGAAAAAAACTAGATTTTTATTATAAATTATGTTACCAGAACTTAAATATGGCAATGTAGAAAGTGAAACATTCGCATAGAGCCACGACTTACAACTGCCAATGTCACTGTCATTCAAACTGACTTGAACTCTGTAGATTGCGGTCTACATAAAGAAAGTGCAAAGCAATAAATATATTGACTTTCCTAATATCCTAACCTAGTACTCTACTATAATCAATTAAATCAACTGTCAATGTCGATTTGACAATGCTAGCAACTGTCAGAGTGACATGATGTTTCAGTTCAGTTGTGGTTGGGTGGGTTTTGTTTTAAATATGGCGATGGAAAATGAAACAAAAGGACGACTTTTAAAAAACGGAATAAATAAAAAACCCCGGGGTTTATAATTATTTAGCGGTGGTAAACGTGTATTAGTTAAGTGTTCTTGCTAATGCGATTTGTTTCAAGTTATCTATATTTTTTGTTTTTTTTCGTACAAACGATGTATGGGGCTTCGCCAGAATTCTTTCACAGATTCAAGTCACAATAAATGTCACAACAATAAAATTTACATTTTTTTTCACATCTACTGAATGATGTTCTGACATTGACATTTTTTTCTACAAAAAGAGATAATTTTGTATTTTTCTTAGCTATCATACGTTATGCGAAACAAAATGAAAACAAAAAAGTGGAGGACTGAGGGTCCGAATTTTAACAAGGTGATAATTTTTAACCAACGTGATATCGTGATCTGTTATTGCTTTCACAAAATTTCACAATTTACTTACTATAATATAGGATTTCAAAGAGTAGCCAAAAATGTATGGTTTTGTTATTATTAGCGTAATAAACATTCGACGTGAGGGTCCATTTTGAACGGAGATATAGAAAATAATACAATGTTTTGCTATAATTTCTTGTTTCCACAATTTTTGTTTGGCATTATCTTACATTTTGGCGTAAAGACTTTTTCTTTAGTGCCCTTAGTTTATCCGGTACAAGTGGACCCTCAAACCTCTATGTGTGGACTGAGGGTCCAACTTTAAAGCCCATAACTCGCTTATTTGATTTTCACAAAATCTGATTCCAACTTTCACAATTCTTTGGGAATGTTCACTAAATCCTGAGCATATTTTCAAAGAATTCTGAGAGAGTGGCCCTCAGAGCACATTGTTTACTTACTGATAACAACCGCAAAAACATAAATAGTCAAAACAAAAGAATTCATTATATCTTCCATTGGTATCTGCATTCTATTATAGGGACGGAATTCATCAAAAGAATGAACAAATAATACCTCTTCAAAAGTGACCATCGCATCCATTGTTTACTTATCTGGAAGCCATACATGTCAACCAATTGTATTAATTTCGGTAACACTTGAACTTGTGCGTTTTCTTATTAAATGAAACAATTACCTGATGTCTTAGATAAAACATTCAGCAATAACATTTTTTTTCACAATCAATTATTTTATATTTAACTATGAACAAAACCACAGCAAAATGTAACAATTCTAACGAAATATACATTTATCTTAATTCTTGTCTCACTGACTGTACCAAGCGTTGATAAGGTTTAAATTTCCATACAAAAAAAGAATGGGACGAATTGCAGAATGAAATTTTGATTAATTTTGATTTTCTGCGTTTCGTCCCAAATGGGCCGTAGGTACGAGTACATGGGACGAATTACAGAATTACTCAAAAAATCTTTACATCACATGCATGTTTAAATAGCCACTATAGATATGAAGTGTGTACAGTAGGATGCATAAAAACAAATACAAATTAGGCAATTAGTATTGATTCAACAATGGTTAAAATTGATATTTACCTTACTTTAGAAGTTGATGGCTCTTCGTCAGAGTCGAAGAGTGGCTCCTGCACTTGTTTTTTCGCTCCCTTAGTAGGACGCTTCTTGATGTAATCAAACTCCGACCTGAAATTAATGTTAATATTAGATTAAGCATTACTATTCTTTCTCATCCAAACGTGTACCTAATCGTATTAACAGCTGTTACGCTTCAGAATGCAAGTCTGACTTACACTACAACTTAAGTGTGGATAAGTCAATATATTGCAATCACCTTAAGTATCTTATTTTCTAAAAATCAATATAATGAATATGAACTTACAAACATTATAGTTCTCGTGTAGATTCTCATCTTGAAAGATTAGCTAGCTGCTGGATCAGCGTTGCTGGTTGGCGACGGGCAGGGAGATGTCGTAGATTCACACACACACACTACACACTAGAGCTTCAGTACACTGTGTCTAAGTTGGCACTCGCCGAAATTAATTGGGTGAAAAACCACCATACAAGATTATATACAGCGTTTTAGCAGAATCATGAATATTTTTACAGATATTGTAAACCTTTAGGTTTGCCGAAGAAATTTATGATTCACTTACAAAAATTAGCAATAATAATACATGACTTCAGCCAAACGGTGACTTCAGCCAAAGTCTGAGTTTTGATAGGCTGCATAGGTAAGCACTTTATTTTCAATAGTTGAATTTTATATAAATTAAAGCATAACTCGAAAACAAAAGTTTCATGTTGCAAACTTCCTTTGAAATACGATCATCAAAACAGGCCGCCTATGTTAAAAGCTAATTAACCAACTGACAAAAGAGGGTTAAACAACAACATAGAAAACAGGAAATGTATCACACCTTCATCCCTTACGGAGTAGGCAGAGCCTAGGGCATTAAGACCAAAGATTACGTTTAGCATTATTGATGGTTATAGGTGGAAAATAAACCCAAAATAATGATGAGTTACTAGCCGCATCGGCTATTACCATAGTTCCTCAGAATTTCCCTCGACCGACTTTTACAGTCAGCACGGGAGGAGAAGCAGCAAAGGGTAAAATGTTGATGTAAAGGTGCGATCACATTAAGTGTTGTTATATGACTTGTGTTCGTACTACTTTATCTTTGTGCAATCAACATGTAGTGATATAGGTTAAACTGGAAATCATATCTTGTATTGGTAGGTATTATTAGCAAAAAACATTTTCTACAAATTGTGAATTGACGATATAAATTTTAGACATGAATAATTGAATGTACTGTAGGTATTTTAATTCACAAATTATAGGAAAGAGATTTTGAAATTTAAGTGGAGAGGAAACAAAAATAATATTTCATACTACCTACTTATACCTACTTTAGATATTTGCACTTGGTCGCTACTATCCTTTACAACTGTTTTGTAAGCTTAGGTAAGCATAACGCGCTATGACGTGATTATCATGTCACGCTCATGGCATATTTCCGTGGGAACGAATAATGCAGATTATACAATTTTGTCGTAGTGATTTCAAGATATGTATTAGAATCGATAGCATTATATGCAAAAGAATTTACATTACAACTAAATAACAATAGGTATCTAATTTTAATATGATCGGTGTTACCACAAATTAATTACCCTCAAGATATATTTATTGTATTCTGTATGTACGTTACATACTTAAGTATTTATTTGATAGTGACTACAAAAAATAAACAACTGTTAACAGTTCCCGTAATTATTAGCATATTAATAAATGAGATTGTGAATGTAATCAATTAATTGCGATTGAAGAATATCTAAATATAACTTAACTTTTATCGATAGTTGATCGATATCACCTTCACAACCTGTGTTCGCAACCCTATAAATTTAGCTACCATTTATTAATGCATTTCAACTTTGATGTTGCATTGTGAAGTTATAAGTAAAATGTAATATAAAATTTACTGAATTTCTAAATGGATCCCATATGCTTTTGTGATAGGATTTATCGTGGTCCTGGATGCCAACAGTCGAACTTGGTGTGGCACGAGCAACTGGCCTAGAAACATCGAAAAGTTCTTAGCTTGGTCTCGGTGGGTATTTTTTACCAATGTCTTTACGGGTGACAGTGCTCTCGTATTTACTGGGTGCCAATAGCCAATGGGTCACCGGCACGACCAATCGGGCCAGTAATGAGAAAACTAGATCCAAAGGCGTCCCGACGACCATGTGACGGACTATTCGTTCTAGGTGCCCACCAATTAGATCACCGGCATGAGCAATCGGCCTAGGTAAAGCGATTATCCATTGCATTATGCACTTTGGTCAGACCTTTTAGGTTTCAGTAATTTTATATTGCTAAAACTCAGTGTCTGTGAGTGTCTAGTGAAATAAGTCGCCTATGAATTTGCCAGTTACAATTCTAAAGTGATGTGGTGTAAAATGTGTTGAGGATCGAGTTGAAAATGAATATTGATAAGTTTTACACGAATATCTATTAAGCGTATTCGAAACATAGTGTAATGTGGTAGGTTATGCTTTGGAAATTGATAGGTATTAATTGAGTTTCAAAATAGTTTTAAACGACATTGAGCGAATGAAATGAGCTCAAATGGAGTGTAAAACTGTTTTGAAACTATCAATTAATACCTACTCTGGTGGGGTCCTCAGTAAGGAGTCCCTAGGCTTAAAGGGGTCGCGGGTCGGGGTCCTGATGCGGGATGGACCCCCGTCGTCGTCTGAGCCGTCCGACATACTTATAGTATTCCTAAATATGTTACTGGATAAATCTAGTGTTAGTGAAGAAATGTTTACTGTATACCGAGAACTTAACTTAAACTACCATCACCACTTATAGCTAGAGAGTTCAAAATGAGCTTAAATGTCCTCGCCTCCTGTGCCGTAAAATTTTGACGAGCAAAAAGATGCTAATGTCAACTTCAATTTCAACTGTCAATAACAGCTGACAGCAAAATTTCGACGAGCAAAAAGATGCTAATGTCAACTTCAATTTCATTTGTCAATAACAGCTGACAGCAAGATGTAAACAAAGAATAACCACTACTTTTAGATGTAAAATTATCGAAAAACACTTAAAAATTGGCAAAATTTTGAGAAAAATTACAAACAATTAGTGAAATGTAAAAGAAAAACAGGAAAAGTCGATGAAAAGTGGGAGAAAATAGCTGCAGGTCCTTGTCCTGATTGCCGCAATGGTCCACACTTATATAATAAAAATACCGAAAATAATCGTTAATTCGCACAATTCACCGTGTCACTATCACTGTAAGTGTATATAGCACAGCACTTAAAAAGAAAATGAAGAAAAACCGAGGAAAACAATTTGTTGGGAAATGACGCCTGACGCATTAAAATAGCAATGCATTTAATTATGATTTGTCATCTATAAAAATTATGATAGGACGTTTGCATGTATCTTCTACCACCATCAATGATTTTTTTTAATTACATTCACCTTTCACTCGTCAAGACCTGAGTTTCATTTAATTTCCTAATACTATCTGAACATGGTCCTAGACTACGCCGGATGTGATTAAATTGTTTATAATCAGCGACAAAGGATATTTAAAAAATAGATTCAAGTGGAAATACGTGATTACCTGAACTTCGTAAAATTACAATTGTGACTGGGTGCGGTACGACTGGGTCCAAAGGTCAAAAGAAGATTTTACGGAATATATTTCAATCCTCGTATTTGTTCACTTTAAATACCCATTACTTCTATTTACCAGGTAGTATACAGTGTATCTTGACGGTTTTTAAAGGTCAGTACATAACCCTATTGTATATTTTCTGCTAAGTTAAATATTGCCTATTGTACTTTTAAATTGTTATAATAAAGACAGTTACATATTTCATTCTTTTATCAAATCAGTTCTTTAGGTACATACTTACTCATTATTTGAATAAGTACCTAATTTGATATTTGAATTGTCTTTTAACTTATTTTACATACATACTAAAGTACTTAATTTAATATAGGTAATTCATGCACTTAATTTAATGTTAAACTGTTATAGATTGTAATTTTAAGTTGCCTAGCAGTCATAAGTGCATTTTAATAATTTGACTTAAAGAAAATTGTATTATACAAGTGTAATTTAATGAAATGTACTGACAAATTTAACTTGTTAAATTTTGTTTACTTAAAGAAAAGGGTACTTATAAACTAGAGCATTTTAACATTTACTTTAAACTTTATTTTTAACTAGTATTTATATAAATTCCAGGCAAATCGCACGTCTCCCAAAATGACCGATAAAGAGGAAATCAAAGAGCTAGTAAGAAAGCGTGGTAGCTATAAGGGTCGTCTTACTGTTTTTTACACTTACTTAGAAGGTTTAAATAAAACGTTAACACCTCCTGAGGCATGTGAACTACAATTGCGTGTAAATAAGTTAGAATTGGTATACTTACAGCCAGTACGATGATGTGCAGTTAAGATTGGAGTGCATTTGTGATGACATTGAGGAACAGTTGTCTGAAAGGGTTAACTTTGAAACTACTTATTATAAATGCCTCGCAGAAGCACAAAATATTTTGTCATGTTCAAAAAATGATGATAATGTAAGCGAAAAATGTTCATTACATACTAGTAGTAATCGCAAGCTTGTCAAATTGCCTACGATTCAATTGCCTAAATTCAAGGGATTGTACGACAATTGGTTGGAGTTTCACGACACGTTTAGCAGCCTAATACATTCGAATGATGAAATAGACAACATAAATAAGTTTCATTATCTCAGAGCCTCGTTGGAAGGGACGGCTGCTATGGTGATTCAAGCTATTGAGTTTTCTTCTAACAATTACGAAGTTGCATGGAAATTATTATGTGATCGTTTTGACAACAAGTGTCTACTTATACAAAATCATGTTACAGCCTTGTTTAACATTGAGCTAATCACCAAGGAGTCGTCAAGTAGTATTAAGCGCTTGCTTGATCAGGTTAACAAAAACTTAAGAGCTTTAGAATCATTAGGTGAGCCGACTACTCATTGGGATACGTTACTCATACACATAATTACACATAAATTGGACACCAAGACATATCGTGAATGGGAAGAACTCAAGGTAAGGTTAGATAAAGACAAACCGATAACATTAATTTTATTTTTAGGTTTCTTGCGTAGCAGGTCCGATTTGCTTGAAACTATTGAGTTGTCGCGTAATAATACTCCCACGTTACAAAATAATAAAAGTAACCAAAAATTAAAGAGTATGATTTCAATTTCTAATGAGCAGCAACAATCAAATTCGCAAGTATCTAATGTGCTACCGTCTGTCAAATCCTGCCCTAAGTGTAATGGTGAGCACAGCCTACAAACTTGTTCTCAGTTTTTAGCCTTAAGCAATGAAGACAGAATGCAGTCTTTGCCAAAATATAAGATTTGTTTTAATTGTTTTAAAAGTGGCCACTATGCTAACCTTTGCAAAAAGAGTGGTTGTAAAATATGTAAACGGAAACACAATACTCTAGTACATCTTGCAGATCCTAAATCAAAGCTTAGTATGTCTTCTGGTAACAATAGATCTGATATAGCATCGACTTCAATGGAAAATTCCAGTGCAACCATCGCTTTGTCTTGCATGACAACATCCAGATCTGATGCTGACGTTCTGTTGTCAACTGCATTAATAAAATTATATGATAGACAGAATCGACAACATATTGCCAGAGCAATACTTGATAGTGGCAGTAGTTCGTGTCTTATCACCGAGGCTTTATGTCAAAAACTAAATTTACAACAATTCAATGTCGAAAAGTCTATTCTAGGTATTAATAACTCGGTGTCCAATATAGGCAAAATGGTTCACATACAGATTAAGTCATTGAATGAAAATTATTCAAACAAATTACAGTGTTTTGTTTTGCCTTCAATTACTAGTAAAGTGCCTAGTAGACAAATTAATTTGTCTTTATTAAATCTACCTACTGATATTTGTTTGGCAGATCCTAATTTTTATACACCATCTACAGTGGACCTAATTATAGGAGCTGATGTCTTCTGGGATTTATTGGGATCTCGCCGTATTAAATTAGGAGATAACTGCCCTATTCTATATGAAACTAGATTAGGGTGGATAGTTTCTGGCCCTGTAGTCTGTGATTCAGCATTAAATTCATGTCGCACTATACAATGTAATTTTAGTCAAATAGGTGATAGCGATATTAATAAGCTTCTGAACGATGACAATCAAATCCAACTTACGCGATTTTGGCAACTTGAAGAAGTTAACCATAAGTCATCGTATTATTCAACAGAAGAACAGCTATGTGAAAATCATTTCGTGGACAACACAACTCGTCTTAAGGACGGCCGGTTTTGTGTACGCATCCCACTTAAACAATCTCAGGATATTTTAGGCGACTCATTTCAGCGTGCTAGACATTGTTTGTTGTCTTTAGAGCGTAGAACAAAAAATCAAACTTCATTTGTTAAAAACTATCGTGATTTCATGTCAGAGTATCTGTTATTAGGCCATATGTCTGAATGCAAATTGAATTCACAAGCAATAGCCTATTTTATTCCCCATCACGGTGTCGTGCGCGAAAGTAGTACCACCACGAAGTTGAGGGTAGTTTTTAATGCCAGTGCACCTTCTACGTCAGGAGTATCCTTTAATAATATTCAGATGGTAGGACCCACAATCCAGGATGACCTGCTGTCCATACTCTTACGTTTTAGACAGTATAAATATGTTTTGGCAGCTGACATTGAAAAGATGTACAGGCAAGTGGTAGTCCATCCAAATGATCGACATTTGCAGCAGATTCTCTGGCGGGAGAGCCCGTCAGAATTAATTAAGACATTTCAGTTGAACACCGTAACCTATGGCACAGCTAGTGCGCCATTTTTAGCCATAAGATGTCTTAAGCAAATCGGACTTGAATGTAATGATCCTAATATAGCACACATTATAATACACGATTTTTATGTTGATGACTTACTTACGGGTGGAGATTCTGTCGCTATTGTCAAAGACATAAAACAAAAGGTAACCATTGCTCTCGCTTCGGCTTGCATGCCATTAAAAAAAATTAAATTCTAATCTACCTGATTTGGTGCCGATTCACAGTCACCTATAAATTTAAATATTGGTTCTAAAGAACCAAGCAAAACTTTAGGTATAGATTGGCACACATTATCGGATGAACTCTGTTTTAAAATAAATGTGCCCTAGTCAAATACTATCATTACAAAGAGAAGTATTCTTTCGGTAATTGGTCAGATATTTGATCCCATGGGTCTTTTATCGCCGTGTGTTATTTCACTAAAGATTATTATGCAGCAGTTATGGTTACACAAAGTTTCTTGGGATGAGCAACTGCCACCTGAGATAATAAAAGTCTGGCATAAAGAAATACAAGACCTTCCAGTTCTCAATAATATTCGTATTCCTAGATTAGTTCTCTGTGACTCATATACATCTGTTGAACTACATATATTTACTGATGCTTCACAAAGCGCGTTTGGTGCGTGTGCTTATCTTAGAAGCCACGATAACAATGGTACTGTTTTAACTCGTTTGCTTTTAGCTAAAAGTAGAGTAGCTCCAATCAAACCAACAACCATACCTAGGCTTGAATTGTGTGGAGCATTAGTAGGAGTTCGTTTATATGAGAAAATTGTGGATTCCCTTCGCATTAAAATCAATAATACCTATTTTTGGACAGATTCCATGATAGTGCTAGGTTGGCTTAAAATGCATCCAGGTAAATTACAAATCTTCGTAAGAAATCGGGTAGCAGATATCATTGAAAAAACCAATGATTGCGTTTGGAACCACGTACCTACTGATAAAAATCCAGCTGATTTAATTTCTCGAGGGGTTTCACCAAAAATTATTCAAGCCTATCAGCTGTGGTGGTGTGGCCCAGAATTTTTAAAATATGATATGTCTCACTGGCCTTCCGTTTCACGATCTAATGTCCAACTTCCTGAGATAAAGCCAGAAGTTTCATTACACTTTGAGGTAAAAGACAATGACAACAAATTAATTGATTTTACTCGCTTTTCAAACTTTTTGAGACTTAAAAGGTCCGCTGCTTATGTATTAAGATTCATTGCTACATGTAGAAAAATACCTATTAAAACTAATTACTTGAATGATGAAGAAATACAAACTTCTTTAAATTTATTAGTTAAGCTGTGTCAAAAGGATTCCTTTCTAGAATACAACTTTTTACTTGAAGGAAAGTCATTACCTAATAAGAGTTCCTTATTAAAACTTAACGTTTTCTTAGATGATGATTGTTACGTATGGTTTCAATAATCTATGGTTATTTGTTATACACCTGTCAAGTCTCAATAAACAGTCTGTACTAAGCATCCGGGGTTCTCACTTGTCTCCTCAACCCAACCAACCCCAATACGTAATAGTGGCGACGAGTACGGACCGACGCGGCAAACAATCAAAATGGCGGCTACAAATTTTGGAGTTTTGGCTGTTTTCGACCATGAAACGAATACATGGATTACATACAAACAAAGAATAGGGCAATGGTTTATCGCAAATGGGATCGACGCAACTTCAGATCCCACGGGCAGTAAAAGGAGAGCTATTCTACTCAGCGCGTGTGCGGATCATACCTACAAGTTGTCAGCCGATTTGGCGTTACCGAAACTATTGCACGAGTTACCATACGAGGATATCCTATGTTTGCTGGACGATCACTTTACTCCAAAAACGTGCGGATTTGGGGAGCGATATCAATTTTATGCTGCGACTCAAAAAGACGAAGAATCGTTTGTACAATGGGCGGCGCGTCTGCGCGGACTCACAGTTCACTGTGGATTCTTAAATGTCGAAGAAGCACTGCGTGACCGTTTCGTCATGGGAATGTCGGCGGGGCCGGAGCGGGATAAACTTTTCGCTCAAAACCTAACAGATCTGACATTGGCGAAAGCGGTACAACTGGCAGAAAGCATACGCTGCGCTCGTCGTGGATCCGCGGCAATACTTCCACCTCAAGAACAACAGGTGTTAAAGATGGAGCGTGCGGGTAAAGGCGGCGATGTCGTCAGCGGTACCTTAGAACGGTGTTCAGTGTGCGGTTATAAAAATCACAAAACCTCAGAGTGTCGCTTTGCAAAGTATAAGTGTCGTAAGTGTAAGGCGCAAGGTCATTTAGGTAGGATGTGTCAAAAAGTGAGCTATGTAACCAAGGATACATACGAGAGTGACGGAGACGATGGTAAGCTTTTTAACATTTGTACTTCAAAAGGGGAACCCATGACGGTAAAAGTATCAATGAATGATATTTGTCTAACTTTTGAAATAGATAGGTAACAGTTACGCCGCAAGCAATTTACAAAAAACACTTTAAAAATGTACCATTGTCACACACAAGTAAAAAACTAATTACCTATACGGGAGACACTATTAATTGTATGGGTACGGTCGCTCTTTCTGTCTCATATCTGACAACCAAGCACATGCTAACTATTTATGTAGTGGGTGGATGCGGACCACCTTTACTAGGCAGAGATTTCTTGTCATTATTCCACTTACAATTATTACCAGTAAAATTTTGTGATTCTCGCAATGTGATTAAACAATTTCAAATTAAATTTCCTAAACTATTTAGTGATTCACTTTGGTTGTTTAATAAATACAAAGTCCGATTACGGGTAAAGGAAGGTTCGAAACCAGTTTTTGTTAGGGCTCGCCCCATAGCTTTTGCCTTAAGGGAGAAAATTGATAAGGAAATAGACAGATTGTTAGAGCTAGGAGTGTTAGTACCGGTAGAACACTCTGATTATGCTTCACCAGTAGTTCCTGTATTAAAGCGCAATGGAACAATAAGACTGTGTGTTGACTACTCGGTGAGTGTTAACAAACAATTAATTATTGAACAATATCCGTTACCTACCGTGAAGGAATTATTTTTTAAATTACATGGGGGTCAGGAATTTACAAAACTAGACCTTTCTATGGCGTACACTCAATTTGAACTTGATGAGGCTTCTCAGAGGCTAACATGCATCAACACACACCGTGGACTTTTTAAATATACTCGCATGGTATTCGGGTTGTCAAGTGCTCCTGCTATTTTTCAGCGCGCCATGGAATGTATCTTATCTGGCTTGGATGGTGTTTTATGCCTTTTAGATGACATATTGGTAACAGGAAAGGATAGGGATGACCACATTAAAAAGCTGAACATAGTGTTGCAACGTCTGGAAAATGCTGGGTTAACACTTCAAAAAGAGAAATGTGTTTTTTTCCAAAGGGAAGTTAGATATTTAGGATACATAATTGATAAAACTGGGATTAGGAAATGTCCTGATAAAATTAAGGCCATCGTAGAGGCACCATCTCCCACAAATATAAATCAATTGCAATCCTTTCTCGGAATGGTTAACTATTATCGTAGTTTTGTTCCACATGCATCTTCAGTATTGAGCCCACTATATGAGTTATTAAAAAAAGGTGTCAAATGGAACTGGACAGCTAACCATAGTGAAGCTTTCTCGAATATAAAAAAAAATTTAGCATCAGAAAATGTATTAGCCCATTTTAATAGTCATGCAAAAATTATTTTAACTGTAGATGCTTCTCCATATGGATTGGGGGCTATTCTTTCACAAATAGATACAGATGGAATAGAGCGGCCAGTTTCATTTGCATCAAGAACACTTAATGCAGCGGAAAGGCGTTATTCTCAAATCCAAAAGGAAGCTACAGCTATTATATTCGGTGTCCGTCGTTTTCATCAATACTTGTATGGAAGATCAATTCCTTTCATACTAAGGACTGATCACAAGCCATTACTATCGATATTTGGGCCCTATCGTGGGGTTCCAGAAGTGTCTGCAAACCGGTTGCAAAGATATGCTATGTTTCTAAGCGGATATAACTATCAGGTTGAGTATATACGTAGTTCAGATAACAGTGCAGATTTCTTATCCCGTGCTATCACACACAGCGAGATCAGCCAATCTGAGCTCACTCAATCATCGCTATCCGACTATGATGATGATCATGCAACATATGTAAATTTTGTTGTGGAGGGAGGTCTACCCATCACACTTAATGAATTGCGAGATGAAACAAGTAAAGATATGGTTTTAAGTAAGGTCGTCACATATGTATTGAAGGGATGGCCAAGGAAAGTAAGTGACAATAATATTAAGCCATATCACAGTTGTAGATTGCAATTATCTTTGATTGAAAATGGGTGCCTCATGCGGGGACATAAAGTAGTAATTCCACAAAAATTACGCTCAAAAATTTTAACAGAACTCCATAATTCTCATTTAGGCATTGTCAAGACAAAGGCTGAGGCTAGGTCCAGGTTATGGTTCCCTGGTGTAGACCAGGCACTTGAACAGTTGATCAACAGATGTGAGGTCTGTACGCAGCTACGCCATGCGCCGGCACGTGCTTCTCTTGCACCATGGCCATGGCCTGCAGAACCATTTGCAAGGGTTCACATAGATTTTCTGGGCCCAATTAAGGGACATACTTATTTAGTTATAGTGGACGCATATTCCAAATGGTTAGAGGTATATGACATGAAATCTACTGCTACAACAGTAGCTATGAAAGTACAGTAACAGTAGTAAAATATATGAGTTTATGTCACGGCTTGGCCTTCCCCGTACAATTGTGAGTGATAATGGTACATCATTTACATCTGCTGAATTTAAAAAATTTTGTTTACTTAATGGTATTTCTCACATTACGTCACCTGCTTACCATCCAGCAAGCAATGGACAGGCAGAGAGCTATGTCAAGGTGACTAAAAAGGGCATAAAATCTTGCCTTATGTCAAGTAGAAATGATAGAGAATGTAAACTAAAATTATACAAATATCTATTCGACTACAGGAACTCTATTCATAGTACAACGAACGAGTCACCAGCAAATTTAGTATATGGTAGGCAACTCAGGTCTCGTTTAGATCTAATAAAACCTACGTCACCGTCACCCTCTATGGACCTTGCTAATCGTGTGAAAAACAATCAGTATTCGCAGTGTAAATGGTATAAAGGTATAAATACGCAATGTTTCCAACCTGGAGATAAAGTAATGTATCGAAAATATGTTAGCAATAACAAATTTAAGTGGTGTAAAGGAGTCATATTTAAAAAATGTGGCAAAGTCATTTATCAGGTTAAGGATTGTCAAACAGGAATTATTTTGAAAAAACATAAAAACCAATTATTTATTAGAACAGACATTTCTGCCACCTCGGACTACAAGAATAACCAGGCGAATCAAGTCAACGATGAGCTCTCTATGCCGGAGTCAACAAGCGACTGTGATCTGGATGAGCCGGAGAGGAAGGAAGTATTGTTGGATCAGAATATTCCTCGGGCTATGCCTCAGGGAGATCTGAGCTCTGCGGATAGTTTAAATGAAGAGTCTTCAGAGAGTGAGCCGGTGGCTGGTGAAATCTCATCTGATAATTCTCATCCAATTGAAAAGCCTGCTGATATGGATAAGGATGAGTACCATGAAGCAGTATCCGAGGAGGCACCAGTACAGTCAGAACCAGAAGGAACAAATGTTGGAATGTCTACACGGTCGATGCGACCACGCAAGAAGGTTGATTATAAACGTTTCTTTTAGTTGGATTTAATTGTTAAATAGGGGTAGGAATGTTACGTATTTTATCTATGGTTTCAATAATCTATGGTTATTTGTTATACACCTGTCAAGTCTCAATAAACAGTCTGTACTAAGCATCCGGGGTTCTCACTTGTCTCCTCAACCCAACCAACCCCAATACGTAATAATGATAAACTAATTCGTGTAGGTGGTCGACTACAGAACTCTGACTTTCCTTATAATAAGAAACACCCTCTACTAATACAGTTCACTCATCCTTTTACTAAATTATTATTTGCCTTTGAACACAAACGATTGATGCATGCAGGTCCACAGTTGCTTTTGGCTACAATTCGAGAACAGTTTTGGCCAATCGGTGGTCGTAATTTGGCCAAATCTAGTTTTCATCGATGCGTATTGTGTAATCGAATGAAAGGTAAAACTACCAGACCGATAATGGGTAATTTACCAAAACAGCGACTAACACGTAGTTATCCATTCGAAACCGTAGGAATAGATTACGCAGGTCCAATATTCGCTGCTAACCGTGTCGGGAGAGGATGTAAACTTGTTAAAGTTTACATAGCCCTTTTCGTTTGTTTCGCCACTAGGGCGATACACATTGAATTAGTGGGTGATTTGGCAAGCAATAATTTTTTGTCAGCTCTGCGAAGATTTATCTCTCGACGTGGAAAACCCAAAATCATATTTTCGGACAACGGTACTTCATTTGTTGGCGCATATAATGACATCGGTTTATTTTTAAAATCTAATTGTAATTCCCTTGCTGAGGATTTAGCTAATGAGAGTATCAAATTTAGTACTATTCCTGTACAAACTCCTCATTTTGGCGGCCTTTGGGAGGCGGGCGTTAAGTCTACCAAGTATCATTTAGTCAGAGTATTAGGCAATTGTAACCTTACATACGAGGAATTGAACACCGTGCTAGTTCAAATCGAAGCATTGCTTAATTCTCGTCCGCTTATACCCATGTCATCGGATCCTGATGACCTACTGCCGCTTACACCCGCACATTTTCTGATCGGACGATCATTGACTCCGTTACCGACGCAAAACTATGACGATCGTTCTTACTCTCACTTAACTCGATACCAGAGAATCGAGCAGTTACTTCAGCACTTCTGGTCCCGTTGGAGCAAGGAATTTGTTTCTGAACTACAACAACGCGTAAAATGGCATTCACATGTCTCTGACTTGAAGACTGGCACAATGGTTGTTCTAAAGGATGACAACCTCCCTCCAATGAGATGGAAAATGGGTCGCATCGTAAAGGTTTATCCAGGATCAGATGGAATTAACCGAGTAGCGGATGTAAAGAGTGCGACAGGAGTTGTGAGAAGAGCCTTTAGCAAGATTTGCCCTTTATTCGAAGACGACTCAAGCCAGTTGAAAGACTAGCTTTCAACGCCCGGGGGCATGTTGGGAAATGACCCCTGACGCATTAAAATAGCAATGCATTTAATTATGATTTGTCATCTATAAAAATTATGATAGGACGTTTGCATGTATCTTCTACCACCATCAATGATTTTTTTTTATTACATTCACCTTTCACTCGTCAAGACCTGAGTTTCATTTAATTTTCTAATACTATCTGAACACAATATTTAAAGAATTAAAAATCGCGGAGCTCAACGAAACGTGACCGTACGGCACGAGGTCGGGCGAGCGAGTCCCTGACATATAGAATCTGCATTACGACAGTACATTGATACCTACTTGATACATGTTTAGAACCACTAGCATCGGATTATTCCGTCGGCCATAATAGATTTTGTTTTAGAATCGAGCAATAAGTACACTTTGTGTCGACTTTGTAACCAAACTTTGTCACCTTACGTACCTTACCTTACTTACTCAATTAAGTTGAAATTAAAACAAAAATAAATAATTGCAGTAATTATTGTATTCTAAAATAAAAACAAGATCTAAATGATTTAATTTTTTTAATTATCAACAATGACACTTAAGAAATATTAATTTTTCTTATCACAAATTTAACAAAATAGTAAATGTTTACCCTTACTTCTTTATAAATCGCCGGCGCCTTTATAATTTGGAATTATCTTCCAAATTCCCTTGAGAAACCAACTTGCGCACTACGTAAAAAACAATTATGAGTTTAAAACTTACTTTATCATACAATTGTTAAATAAAATATATAACTTCTTGTAATGGCTGATTAAACTGACAAGTAAACGCATAAAATGGATATCAAATTTAGGTAACATTAAAAGTTCAATCGTTCAATCATTCCATTATCGTTCATTCATGAAGGTCACAATCTGGAAACAAAGTTACTACAATGTTACGAAACATCTTTTCTAAAATGTAACCACTTTTATGTTTCTTAACTTCCCCACTTTTTGTCGAGGTGTCGACACAAAGTAGACACAGCTACTATGTTTGTTACCGGTGTCGAAATATTGTTTCTAAACTGTGTGTGTGTACACTGCGACCGAAATGGTTGTATGGGTGAAAGATCTAATAGTTCGGAAATAATATTGGATACTTCGGCTTTGGAAACGTCTGATACTCCCTTACCTGAAGCTGTCCCAATGACTTGCCCAGCTCGTTCTCCCTCGTCGAGTACAATCACTGCATGCTCGATATCTGAAACTATTCACTCTGCTGAATATATCGATACCAGTGGTATTCCAATTTTAGATGAAGCCATAGACACAAAGACGAACCAAATTCTAGTCTTTACCTGGAACAGAAATAAAACATTAGTAAAAGATCTATCACGAGATAAAAAAAGTCTTTGAAGTACACTTACCTGTAGATAATCCAGATTTAGTAAAGAAATTTCTCCTAGACTATATAAAACCTAAAATTAAATATTTCTTTTATTTTGAGGATCAAAGACACCGCACTCAATTCACTGATGCTATTATCAAACTATTTAAAAAAGACACAGTTAAATGTTATGAATGTAATAAAAGAGTAGTATATATAGAAGACGAAGATGAACAGCGTGCCGTTATACTTAAATATCACTGCGGTAAAACGAGCCACCACGGCATTAGAAAAACCATAATGAAATTAAAGCGTATTATTACTGGCAAAATATGGCTCGCTCGCCCGACCTCGTGCCGTATGGTCACGTTTCGTTGAGCTCCGCGATTTTTAATTCTTTAAAAATAGTTTTTCCTCGGTTTTTCTTCATTTTCTTTTTAAGTGCTGTGCTATATACACTTATAGTGATAGTGACACGGTGAATTGTGCGAATTAACGCTTATTTTCGGTATTTTTAGTGTCTAAGTGTGGACCATTGCGGGCAATCAGGACAAGGATCTGCAGCTAAGTTTTCATCGACTTTTCCCCTTTTTTATACATTTCACTAATTGTTTATAATTTTTCTCAAATTTTGCCAATTTTTAAGTGCTTTTCGATAATTTTACATCTAAAAGTAGGTAGTGTTTTTGTTTACATCTTGCTAACCGAATTTAACCGAAAACAGTTTTGTGACATTTGCTGTCAGCTGTTATTGACAGTTGAAATTGAAGTTGACAATAGCATCTTCTTGCTCGTCGAAATTTTGCTGTCAGCTGTTAATGACAGTTGAAATTGAAGTTGACATTAGCACCTTTGCTCGTCAAAATTTTACGGCACTGGAGGCGAGGACATTTAAGCTTATTTTGAACTCTTTAGCTATAAGTGGTGATGGTAGTTTAGGTTAAGTTCTCGGTATACAGTAAACTGACACTAGATTTATCCAGTAACATATTTAGAAATATTATAAGTATGTCGGACGGCTCAGACGACGACGGGGGTCCATCCCGCATCAGGACCCCGACCCGCGACCCCTTTAAGCCTAGGGACTCCTTACTGAGGACCCCACCAGGAAGGCGACTATCCATTCTAGAGGATAACACGTCGAAAAGCCTGATGGCAGCAGTGGTCGTGGAGACGGTGACGAACGTCCTAAGAAGATTATCTCCTGAGCTTCATGAAGATTCCCCGCCAGCCAAGGGAACGAAGGCCCCCTCGACAACCGCCGCTAGGAAGAGGGCATCGGCGGCTAAGCGCGCGTTGGCGTCCCCAGAAGAAGTCGGCTCTGCGAAGTTGTCGAAAAGAGTACCGACTCCAACGAGCTCATTGATGCCCCCGGAACCACCAGTGTCGGAATTTGGTACACCCTTCTCGTCCGATAGCGAAGCAGACCCAATGTCCGAAGAAGGAACAGACGACCTGCACGCTCTAACTGCGCGTCAACTTCTATCTAGGGCCCATAAGGAGGCGAAGGGGGTGGCCTCCATCGCGGGTGGCCCCACGAGTAAGTTGAAGAAGTCGGACCAGAGTAATATAAACGGCAAGAAGCGAGTAGGTTCCTCCAGTGCGGCGGCACGGGTGCCAAGGCGTGTATCTACATTCGGCGCGCGGACATCCCTTGCGCCTTCCTCCGCCACCTGTCGGGGACACACTGTACTGTGTGTCACTTGCAGGTTGGCGGTGGGGGCGTGTACGTGGTGTCCGCGTATTTCCAGTACAGCGACGATGTGGATGTGCATCTTGAACATCTGGGTAAAGTTTTGGACGCCCTTAAAGGGAAAAATGTCATCATAGGTGTGGATTCTAACGCCCACTCACCAATGTGGTTCTCCAACGAGAGACAATACACAGGACGCGGGCCAGACGTCACGCACCGCAAGGAGTCTGTGGAGGCGTTTATCCTGGCGAGAGGTCTAGAAGTGGCCAATGTGGAGGGAGAACCGCACACATTTCAGACATCGAACGGAGCGTCAAATATAGATCTTACGCTTACTACCAGAGGTATTCCGGTGGCAGAATGGAAGGTGAGGGTGGGGTTGATTGAGAGTGATCACCGACTAATTACATTTGTCGTGGCAAGCGAGGTCGCTTCAAACGACGAGCCTCTAGAAGAGCCCATAAGACTACGGGATCGTGGTGTGTGCTGGGAGCGCTTCGAGCGTGTCATACATGGGCGTGTAGGAGACATAAAATGGAATTGCCCAGCGGGAGAGGTCTGCGAGCAATTTACTAATTTGATACTACGCGCAGCGAGAGAGACGTTAGGCGTGGTTAAATCAAGAAAGACAGGTAAGGGGTATGAATGGTGGACTCCGACGCTAAGCGGTCTGCGCGCGAAGAACAATAAATTACGGAAACGTTGGCAGTCCCTCCGTAGGGTGGGGGGGCATAGAGAGGAAACTGCACGAGACGAGTTCCATGCGCATAGGAGTAGGTATAGGGCGGCCATGGAGGAGGCGCAGCTTTTGCATTTCAGGAAGATCGCTGACTCCGGTGACTTGGACCCCTGGGGACAAGCGTACCAGGTCGCGAGCGGGCGGCACAGACCGCCCAGTAATGTTATTAATGGTACGGAATACGCACAAGGTTATGCTGAGGATGTGGACGGGGCCATGCACGGTCTCATGTGTGCGCTGAACCCGGATGACGACGTGTCTAAGGACTCCGCGTACCACAGACAGGTGCGTCGTGTGGCTTCGTTCATACCGTCAGGAGAAGATGCGCCTTCGCCATCGGATGAGGACATAGGGGACATAGTTAGAGAACTTCCCAGCACTGCTCCGGGGATCGATGGGATCAGCGCACCTATTATCCAGCATGTCTGGAAAGCCGCGTCCGTAGAGTTCTCGGAAATGTATAGGCGATGTGTCAAGGAGGGCTGCTTTCCGAACGTATGGAAGGACGGTAGGCTAATTGTCTTGCCCAAGGGCAACGGCAAGCGGCTTACCGACCCGAAAGCGTACCGCCCCATCGCGCTGTTGCCGATTCTAGGTAAGGTTTTAGAACGTATCTTGACAAAATGCGCTCCGCAGATGACCAGAGGTCTTTCAGAATGTCAGCATGGCTTCACGCGAGGTCGGTCGACGGTAACCGCGCTAAATTCCATCTTTGGCGCGGCTCGGGATAGCTCGTCTAAGTACGTTCAAGTGATCTTCTTAGATATCTCTGGTGCCTTTGACAACGCCTGGTGGCCGATGATCCTGCTGAAGGCAAAAAGGGGAGGGTGCCCACCAAACATCTATAAGATGCTGGTGGACTACTTCACTGGACGCCGTATCGGCATGTTCGTTGGAGGAAGGGCCTTGTGGAAGACAGCAACAATGGGTTGCCCGCAGGGATCGGTGCTGGGGCCCATGTTATGGAACCTGCTCATGGACGACTTGCTTCGGCTCCCGCTTCCGGCGGGGGTTAGGATTGTGGCGTATGCCGACGACGTGACCATCTTGATCGAAGCTCAATCCCGAGCGAGCATAGAGACCTCTGCCTCTGCTACTTTGAAGCTCGTTGGCCAATGGGGGGAGAGGAACCGACTGGAGTTCTCGTCGAGTAAGTCCGCCACTATGACAATCAAGGGGAAATTCCAGCGGCCACCTGTCATCAGGTTCGGTGGAGCTTCTATCAAGAACGTCACGTCGGCTACGGTCTTGGGAGTGGTGGTCGACTCGAGTCTCTCGTTCGCGCAGCATGCGTTGTCGATAGGGATGCGCGCGGCAAATTGCTTCGGCAAGATGTCACGGGTATCGGCAACCTCATGGGGTATTCGGTACAGGGCACTCCGGGTCCTGTACAAAGGCACTTACATCGCCACGGTAACGTATGCTGCGGCGAGCTGGTTCCATCGTGCGTCACTGCACGTTGTGCGGAGCGCGCTCCTGCGCACCCAGAGACCCGCCTTGATCCTTCTGACCAAGGCGTATCGTTCGACAAGTACTGCCGCTCTACCAGTATTGGCTGGTGTTCTGCCGGCCGACATCGAGGTGGGCCGTGCTGGTAGGTTAGGGGAAGCACGCGAATCCGCGGTTACCCGGGAGGAGCTACAGCGCGCGAAACGTAGCATTGCGGAGACCGCACTGGCCACATGGCAATCGCGTTGGGACGCGTCGACCGATGGTAGGGAAACATATCGATTTTTCCCGGATGTGGCGGGTCGGCTCAAGGCAACTTGGGTCGAACCGGACTATGAGACCTCTCAGATCTTGTCCGGACACGGCTGCTTCAGGGGTAGGCTCCATCGCATGAAGCTTTCGGACACCTCAGCCTGCTTCTGCGAGGAAGCGGTCACTGAGGACGTCCATCACGTACTTTGGGAATGCCCGATTTATGAGGAGGCGCGTAGGGAACTATTAAATAATGTTGTCCCGCTCGGGGTGGGCCCAGTCTACTATTGCGATCTCGTGGGTTCTGAGGCGAACTTTAAGCGGCTAAAAGAATTCTCGCATCGGTGGCATAAAATTCGAAGCGGCCTCGAGAGGGGCATAACTTGAAAAGTAGGAGCACATTAAGAATACTGCCACAAGCAGACAAAGAAGACGAAGAGAAAAACTGAAACTGTGACAAACTCAAAGACCTAGAAGACAGAAGCTGGCCTCTGGCCGAGAAGGCAAGCGAGGCGTACTTGTGAACGTAAGCCCCCTAAGGATGGGGGAGAGTTATTAAAATGCAATGATTGCATAGATAGGCGACACTATAAAGAACTTGTAGGGAGATCAAGCAGGTGCGACTGGAAAGAGATGCGAAATGCTAGTACAGCGCACTCTCCCGAGATTCGGCTCGTATAACCGAGAGGTTGGTAGAGCCATGGGAGGTGGAGGGAAGTGGCAAAATATGGATCTAACAGTCCACAATAATAAATTCCTATGAGACATATAAAACACAAAAATATGACCGTAAACTTTTAAAAACCCAGCTGCAACTTACTCAAACACAGACTAAACCGTTTAGTGAAATTTTCATGGATTTATTCTCTATAGAGGGCAAATACTTTCTTAATGTCATAGATGCTTTAAGTAAATTAAGCCAAGCTTTTGAAATATCTAATCGCTCTACACCTGAAGTTGTTCGTGCATTGATAAATTTTTTCTCATTTTACGGCGTACCTAAAAGAATAAGTGCCGACCCCGGTACGGAATTCAATAATAATTTATTAAAAGAGCCACTAAAGTTTTACAAAATAGATTTACACATAGGCACCCCGCACAACCCGAATTCTATGGGCCTAATAGAACGCTTTTATTCAACTATTATACAGATCTATCGTATTTCAAAATATGAACATAACATAACAGACGCAGCTAGTGTAATGACAGACGCAGTTATGTCTTATAATCAATGAATTCACTCTGCAACTGGCCTTCTCCATTCGAAGTTGTTTCGGACATACCGATTCTATTAGTACGTTTGAAGAAGACTTTAACAAACAATCTACACAGCAATTGATAAGCGACCATATAAAGCGTACAAAATACCTATACAAATACCTAACAGATAAATTAATAAAAGATAAAGCAAAGGTTATACAAAAACGTGGCGGAGAAACCTCTTTTGATTATAACGTAGGTAGAATTTACTAATTACTTAAGGTATGTGTGAGGAGAGAAGATAAATCCAGGTTTCAGCGAATCGCACAATATTTATTATTTGTACTTTACAAAAGGTTAGACTCTTAAGGATAACCGTTAATGAGAGATTATAGGGGTCGTGAGATCAAAGTAGGCACGAGATCCAGTCAGGCAGCCGCTATGAAATAGCCAGCCACTTAACTTGAGATTATGAGATCAGCCGAAAGAGGTCTTCTAGTCGACGCGCGCAGTCTTATTTATGGCCCTCGGGGTGATGCGGTGCGGGGCAGCGAGGAAGAACCGCCGTTGGAGTATGCGCTACTGACCCGCGAGCAAGCCACATACAGTTGTCCATGCGAGAAACATCTTGTTCTTAGGTCGATGCCAGCTGCTTTTAGGGTTTGTCCCTGCGACTTATTTATCGTCATAGCAAAGCATACAGCAACTGGAAACTGGGTGCGTTTAAATTGAAAGGGGTTTTAATTGTTGGGGATGAGTGGTTCAAGGTATGTACACCGTTTCGCCTGAACCACACCCTGTGAGAATTTCGGCCTGTATTAAGTTGCGCTGCAAAACCGTAACTTTGAGTCGGGTCCCGTTGCATAGTTTAGGCGGAGAAAGATTTCTTAGGAGCATAATGGGAACGCCGACTTTAAGGGTAATGTTATGAGCAGGAAGACCACTTGCAGCCAATGAACTCAAAAACTCCATAGGGTAGGTGGTAGCATCATCCTGATGCAAAACACTGTTATATGACGTGTAAATCACTTCATCCCCGACAATTTCCGCCAAAACCTTGAGTTTCGGTAAACGTTTCCGAAGCCCGAGATGACGCATGACCCTCGAGGTCAGCGGACAACCGAGACTCTCTGTCAGAAGAAGTTTCTAAAGACCGAGACAATGCATGGTGTTGCCTATCTTCATCGAGTCGCATCTGTCTATCCGCATTCAATTCTTGAGATCTAGCTAACCTTCTGCTTTTAGCTATTCTCGAATGATGCGACAGATTAGATCGTTTCCTCCTAGGCATTATTTAAAATAATTAAAATTCCTTATATCAGGGGAATTTAAATCAACTGCAAATATTTTAAGGGCAGATTCAGACAGACCACTCAACTGAACAACTTTCCTAAATAAAATTATGTCGAAATACGAAGAAAAATTTTTGACCTCCCATACAAATTGAGAATCAGCTGATCTAGTTTAGTATGGAGAGTGAAAAATAAAATTTCGTTGTTTAGCATAGTGGTGGTTTGTACAGCGTTTTCAAAATCTCAAAAAACACATTTTCTTACAAAATTTAAAATTTTTGTAACAAACATTTTTTGATTTTTGAATATCTATATCCGTCTCACTGAGACGAGTCCGTAGACACCTCGTTTGTGCGGATCTGTCGCATAGAACTCGAAAAATTTCCAAAATTGTCCGAAATTTGCATACCGAGGTTACTTGGTAAGTCAATTTCCATACTACAGATATTGGATTTTCGAAAATTTTACATCTATATACGAGTGTCGTACATCATTGGACTCGGAAAATTAGCGCCAATTTAAAGGAGTATGTCTGAGAGAATTTTCTTTCCGCGCCCTATACAAATTTTTTCGGAAAACATACAAATTTTGACTTTTTGATTTTTCCAAATTTTCCACGAACACAGGTTGTTCATATTTTGATCTAACATTGTAGAACTAACTAATCCGCGTAGAAAAAGCCGCTTTTCGGTCTTCTGCATCAATTTTGGAACTTTGTACAGCGTTTTCAAAATCTCAAAAAACACATTTTCTTAGAAAATTTAAAATTTTTGTACCAAACATTTTTTGATTTTTGAATATCTATATCCGTCTCGCTGAGACGAGTCCGTAGACACCTCGTTTGTGCGGATCTGTAGCATAGAACTCGAAAAATTTTTTCTTAGAAAATTTAAAATTGTTGTACCAAACATTTTTTGATTTTTGAATATCTATATCCGTCTCGCTGAGACGAGTCCGTAGACACCTCGTTTAAGCGGATCTGTCGCATAGAACTCGAAAAATTTCCAAAATTGTCCGAAATTTGCATACCGAGGTTACTTGGTAAGTCAATTTCCATACTACAGTTATTGGATTTTCGAAAATTTTACATCTATATACGAGTGTTGCACATCATTGGACTCGGAAAATTAGCGCCAATTTAAAGGAGTGTGTCTGAGAGAATTTTCTTTCCGCGCCCCATACAAATTTTTTCGGAAAACATACAAATTTTGACTTTTTGATTTTTCCAAATTTTCCACGAACACAGGTTGTTCATATTTTGAACTAACATTGTAGAACTAACTAATCCGCGTAGAAAGAGCTGCTTCTTGGTCTTCTGCATCAATTTTGGAACTTTGTACAGCGTTTTCAAAATCTCAAAAAACACATTTTCTTAGAAAATTTAAAATTTTTGTACCAAACATTTTTTGATTTTTGAATATCTATATCCGTCTCGCTGAGACGAGTCCGTAGACACCTCGTTTGTGCGGATCTGTCGCATAGAACTCGAAAAATTTTTTCTTAGAAAATTTAAAATTTTTGTACCAAACATTTTTTGATTTTTGAATATCTATATCCGTCTCGCTGAGACGAGTCCGTAGACACCTCGTTTGTGCGGATCTGTCGCATAGAACTCGAAAAATTTTTTCTTAGAAAATTTAAAATTTTTGTACCAAACATTTTTTGATTTTTGAATATCTATATCCGTCTCGCTGAGACGAGTCCGTAGACACCTCGTTTGTGCGGATCTAACGCATGGAACTCGAAAAATTTTTTCTTAGAAAATTTAAAATTTTTGTACCAAACATTTTTTGATTTTTGAATATCTATATCCGTCTCGCTGAGACGAGTCCGTAGACACCTCGTTTGTGCGGATCTGTCGCATAGAACTCAAAAAATTTTTTCTTAGAAAATTTAAAATTGTTGTACCAAACATTTTTTGATTTTTGAATATCTATATCCGTCTCGCTGAGACGAGTCCGTAGACACCTCGTTTGTGCGGATCTGTCGCATAGAACTCGAAAAATTTTTTCTTAGAAAATTTAAAATTTTTGTACCAAACATTTTTTGATTTTTGAATATCTATATCCGTCTCGCTGAGACGAGTCCGTAGACACCTCGTTTGTGCGGATCTGTCGCATAGAACTCGAAAAATTTCCAAAATTGTCCGAAATTTGCATACCGAGGTTACTTGGTAAGTCAATTTCCATACTACAGATATTGGATTTTCGAAAATTTTACATCTATATACGAGTGTTGCACATCATTGGACTCGGAAAATTAGCGCCAATTTAAAGGAGTGTGTCTGAGAGAATTTTCTTTCCGCGCCCCATACAAATTTTTTCGGAAAACATACAAATTTTGACTTTTTGATTTTTACAAATTTTCCACGAACACAGGTTGTTCATATTTTGATCTTACATTGTAGAACTAACTAATCCGCGTAAAAAGAGCCGCTTCTCGGTCTTCTGCATCAATTTTGGAACTTTGTACAGCGTTTTCAAAATCTCAAAAAACACATTTTCTTAGAAAATTTAAAATTTTTGTACCAAACATTTTTTTATTTTTGAATATCTATATCCGTCTCGCTGAGACGAGTCCGTAGACACCTCGTTTGTGCGGATCTGTCGCATAGAACTCGAAAAATTTCCAAAATTGTCCGAAATTTGCATACCGAGGTTACTTGGTAAGTCAATTTCCATACTACAGTTATTGGATTTTCGAAAATTTTACATCTATATACGAGTGTTGCACATCATTGGACTAAGAAAATTAGCGCCAATTTAAAGGAGTATGTCTGAGAGAATTTTCTTTTCGCGCCCCATACAAATTTTTTCGGAAAACATACAAATTTTGACTTTTTGATTTTTCCAAATTTTCCACGAACACAGGTTGTTCATATTTTGATCTAACATTGTAGAACTAACTAATCAACGTAGAAAGAGCCGCTTCTTGGTCTTCTGCATCAATTTTGGAACTTTGTACAGCGTTTTCAAAATCTCAAAAAACACATTTTCTTAGAAAATTTAAAATTTTTACCAAACATTTTTTGATTTTTGAATATCTATATCCGTCTCGCTGAGACGAGTCCGTAGACACCTCGTTTGTGCGGATCTGTCGCATAGAACTCGAAAAATTTCCAAAATTGTCCGAAATTTGCATACCGAGGTTACTTGGTAAGTCAATTTCCATACTACAGTTATTGGATTTTCGAAAATTTTACATCTATATACGAGTGTTGCACATCATTGGACTCGGAAAATTAGCGCCAATTTAAAGGAGTGTGTCTGAGAGAATTTTCTTTCCGCGCCCCATACAATTTTTTTCGGAAAACATACAAATTTTGACTTTTTGATTTTTCCAAATTTTCCACGAACACAGGTTGTTCATATTTTGATCTAACATTGTAGAACTAACTAATCCGCGAAGAAAGAGCCAATTCTTGGTCTTCTGCATCAATTTTGGAACTTTATACAGCGTTTTCAAAATCTCAAAAAACACATTTTCTTAGAAAATTTAAAATTTTTGTACCAAACATTTTTGATTTTTGAATATCTATATCCGTCTCGCTGAGACGAGTCCGTAGACACCTTGTTTGTGCGGATCTGTCGCATAGAACTCGAAAAATTTTTTCTTAGAAAATTTAAATTTTTGTACCAAACATTTTTTGATTTTTGAATATCTATATCCGTCTCGCTGAGACGAGTCCGTAGACACCTCGTTTGTGCGGATCTGTCGCATAGAACTCGAAAAAGTTTTTCTTAGAAAATTTAAAATTTTTGTACCAAACATTTTTTGATTTTTGAATATCTATATCCGTCTCGCTGAGACGAGTCCGTAGACACCTCGTTTGTGCGGATCTGTCGCATAGAACTCGAAAAATTTTTTCTTAGAAAATTTAAAATTTTTGTACCAAACATTTTTTGATTTTTGAATATCTATATCCGTCTCGCTGAGACGAGTCCGTAGACACCTCGTTAGTGCGGATCTGTCGCATAGAACTCGAAAAATTTTTTCTTAGAAAATTTAAAATTTTTGTACCAAACATTTTTTGATTTTTTTTATTTTATATCCGTCTCGCTGAGACGAGTCCGTAGACACCTCGTTTGTGCGGATCTGTCGCATAGAACTCGAAAATTTTTTTCTTAGAAAATTTAAAATTTTTGTACCAAACATTTTTTGATTTTTGAAAATCTATATCCGTCTCGCTGAGACGAGTCCGTAGACACCTCGTTTGTGCGGATCTGTCGCATAGAACTCGAAAAATTTTTTCTTAAAAAATTTAAAATTTTTGTACCAAACATTTTTTGATTTTTGAATATCTATATCCGTCTCGCTGAGACGAGTCCGTAGACTCCTCGTTTGTGCGGATCTGTCGCATAGAACTCGAAAAATTTTTTCCTAGAAAATTTAAAATTTTTGTACCAAACATTTTTTGATTTTTGAATATCTATATCCGTCTCGCTGAGACGAGTCCGTAGACACCTCGTTTGTGCGGATCTGTCGCATAGAACTCGAAAAATTTCCAAAATTGTCCGAAATTTGCATACCGAGGTTACTTGGTAAGTCAATTTCCATACTACAGATATTGGATTTTCGAAAATTTTACATCTATATACGAGTGTTGCACATCATTGGACTCGGAAAATTAGCGCCAATTTAAAGGAGTGTGTCTGAGAGAATTTTCTTTCCGCGCCCCATACAAATTTTTTCGGAAAACATACAAATTTTGACTTTTTGATTTTTCCAAATTTTCCACGAACACAGGTTGTTCATATTTTGATCTTACATTGTAGAACTAACTAATCCGCGTAAAAAGAGCCGCTTCTCGGTCTTCTGCATCAATTTTGGAACTTTGTACAGCGTTTTCAAAATCTCAAAAAACACATTTTCTTAGAAAATTTAAAATTTTTGTACCAAACATTTTTTTATTTTTGAATATCTATATCCGTCTCGCTGAGACGAGTCCGTAGACACCTCGTTTGTGCGGATCTGTCGCATAGAACTGGAAAAATTTCCAAAATTGACCGAAATTTGCATACCGAGGTTACTTGGTAAGTCAATTTCCATACTACAGATATTGGATTTTCGAAAATTTTACATCTATATACGAGTGTTGCACATCATTGGACTCGGAAAATTAGCGCCAATTTAAAGGAGTGTGTCTGAGAGAATTTTCTTTTCGCGCCCCATACAAATTTCTTCGGAAAACATACAAATTTTGACTTTTTGATTTTTCCAAATTTTCCACGAACACAGGTTGTTCATATTTTGATTTAACATTGTAGAACTAACTAATCCGCGTAGAAAGAGCCGCTTCTTGGTCTTCTGCATCAATTTTGGAACTTTTTACAGCGTTTTCAAAATCTCAAAAAACACATTTTCTTAGAAAATTTAAAATTTTTGTACCAAACATTTTTTGATTTTTAAATATCTATATCTGTCTCGCTGAGACGAGTCTGTGGACACCTCGTTTGTGCGGATCTGTCGCATAGAACTCGAAAAATTTTTTCTTAGAAAATTTAAAATTTTTGTACCAAACATTTTTTGATTTTTGAATATCTATATCCGTCTCGCTGAGACGAGTCCGTAGACACCTCGTTTGTGCGGATCTGTCGCATAGAACTCGAAAAATTTTTTCTTAGAAAATTTAAAATTTTTGTACCAAACATTTTTTGATTTTTGAATATCTATATCCGTCTCGCTGAGACGAGTCCGTAGACACCTCGTTTGTGCGAATCTGTCGCATAGAACTCAAAAAATTTTTTCTTAGAAAATTTAAAATTTTTGTACCAAACATTTTTTGATTTTTGAATATCTATATCCGTCTCGCTGAGACGAGTCCGTAGACTCCTCGTTTGTGCGGATCTGTCGCATAGAACTCGAAAAATTTTTTCTTAGAAAATTTAAAATTTTTGTACCAAACATTTTTTGATTTTTGAATATCTATATCCGTCTCGCTGAGACGAGTCCGTAGACACCTCGTTTGTGCGGATCTGTCGCATAGAACTCGAAAAATTTCCAAAATTGTCCGAAATTTGCATACCGAGGTTACTTGGTAAGTCAATTTCCATACTACAGATATTGGATTTTCGAAAATTTTACATCTATATACGAGTGTTGCACATCATTGGACTCGGAAAATTAGCGCCAATTTAAAGGAGTGTGTCTGAGAGAATTTTCTTTCCGCGCCCCATACAAATTTTATCGGAAAACATACAAATTTTGACTTTTTGATTTTTCCAAATTTTCCACGAACACAGGTTGTTCATATTTTGATCTAACATTCTAGAACTAACTAATCCGCGTAGAAAGAGCCGCTTCTCGGTCTTCTGCATCAATTTTGGAACTTTGTACAGCGTTTTCAAAATCTCAAAAAACACATTTTCTGAGAAAATTTAAAATTTTTGTACCATACATTTTTTGATTTTTAAATATCTATATCCGTCTCGCTGAGACGAGTCCGCAGACACCTCGTTTGTGCGGATCTGTCGCATAGAACTCGAAAAATTTTTTCTTAGAAAATTTAAAATTTTTTTACCAAACTTTTTTTGATTTTTGAATATCCATATCCGTCTTGCTGAGACGAGTCCGTAGACACCTCGTTTGTGCGGATCTGTCGCATAGAACTCGAAAAATTTTTTCTTAGAAAATTTAAAATTTTTGTACCAAACATTTTTTGATTTTTGAATATCTATATCCGTCTCGCTGAGACGAGTCCGTAGACACCTCGTTTGTGCGGATCTGTCGCATAGAACTCGAAAAATTTCCAAAATTGTCCGAAATTTGCATACCGAGGTTACTTGGTAAGTCAATTTCCATACTACAGATATTGGATTTTCGAAAATTTTACATCTATATACGAGTGTTGCACATCATTGGACTCGGAAAATTAGCGCCAATTTAAAGGAGTGTGTCTGAGAGAATTTTCTTTCCGCGCCCCATACAATTTTTTTCGGAAAACATACAAATTTTGACTTTTTGATTTTTCCAAATTTTCCACGAACACAGGTTGTTCATATTTTGATCTAACATTCTAGAACTAAGTAATCCGCGTAGACAGAGCTGCTTCTCGGTCTTCTGCATCAATTTTGGAACTTTGTACAGCGTTTTCAAAATCTCAAAAAACACATTTTCTTAGAAAATTTAAAATTTTTGTACCAAACATTTTTTGATTTTTAAATATCTATATCCGTCTCGCTGAGACGAGTCCGTAGACACCTCGTTTGTGCGGATCTGTCGCATAGAACTCGAAAAATTTTTTCTTAGAAAATTTAAAATTTTTGTACCAAACATTTTTTGATTTTTGAATATCTATATCCGTCTCGCTGAGACAAGTCCGTAGACACCTCGTTTGTGCGGATCTGTCGCATAGAACTCGAAAAATTTTTTCTTAGAAAATTTAAAATTTTTGTACCAAACATTTTTTGATTTTTGAATATCTATATCCGTCTCGCTGAGACGAGTCCGTAGACACCTCGTTTGTGCGGATCTGTCGCATAGAACTCGAAAAATTTTTTCTTAGAAAATTTAAAATTTTTGTACCAAACATTTTTTGATTTTTGAATATCTATATCCGTCTCGCTGAGACGAGTCCGTAGACTCCTCGTTTGTGCGGATCTGTCGCATAGAACTCGAAAAAATTTTTCTTAGAAAATTTAAAATTTTTGTACCAAACATTTTTTGATTTTTGAATATCTATATCCGTCTCGCTGAGACGAGTCCGTAGACACCTCGTTTGTGCGGATCTGTCGCATAGAACTCGAAAAATTTCCAAAATTGTCCGAAATTTGCATACCGAGGTTACTTGGTAAGTCAATTTCCATACTACAGATATTGGATTTTCGAAAATTTTACATCTATATACGAGTGTTGCACATCATTGGACTCGGAAAATTAGCGCCAATTTAAAGGAGTGTGTCTGAGAGAATTTTCTTTCCGCGCCCCATACAAATTTTTTCGGAAAACATACAAATTTTGACTTTTTGATTTTTCCAAATTTTCCACGAACACAAGTTGTTCATATTTTGATCAAACATTGTAGAACTAACTAATCCGCGTAAAAAGAGCCGCTTCTCGGTCTTCTGCATCAATTTTGGAACTTTGTACAGCGTTTTCAAAATCTCAAAAAACACATTTTCTTAGAAAATTTAAAATTTTTGTACCAAACATTTTTTGATTTTTGAATATCTATATCCGTCTCGCTGAGACGAGTCCGTAGACACCTCGTTTGTGCGGATCTGTCGCATAGAACTCGAAAAATTTTTTCTTAGACAATTTAAAATTTTTGTACCAAACATTTTTTGATTTTTGAACATCTATATCCGTCTCGCTGAGACGAGTCCGTAGACACCTCGTTTGTGCGGATCTGTCGCATAGAACTCGAAAAATTTTTTCTTAGAAAATTTAAAATTTTTGTACCAAACATTTTTTGATTTTTGAATATCTATATCCGTCTCGCTGAGACGAGTCCGTAGACACCTCGTTTGTGCGGATCTGTCGCATAGAACTCGAAAAATTTTTTCTTAGAAAATTTAAAATTTTTGTACCAAACATTTTTTGATTTTTAAATATCTATATCCGTCTCGCTGAGACGAGTCCGTAGACACCTCGTTTGTGCGGATCTGTCGCATAGAACTCGAAAAATTTCCAAAATTGTCCGAAATTTGCATACCGAGGTTACTTTGTAAGTCAATTTCCATACTACAGATATTGGATTTTCGAAAATTTTATATCTATATACGAGTGTTGCACATCATTGGACTCGGAAAATTAGCGCCAATTTAAAGGAGTGTGTCTGAGAGAATTTTCTTTCCGCGCCCCATACAAATTTTTTCGGAAAACATACAAATTTTGACTTTTTGATTTTTCCAAATTTTCCACGAACACAGGTTGTTCATATTTTGATCTAACATTCTAGAACTAACTAATCCGCGTAGAAAGAGCCGCTTCTCGGTCTTCTGCATCAATTTTGGAACTTTGTACAGCGTTTTCAAAATCTCAAAAAACACATTTTCTTAGAAAATTTAAAATTTTTGTACCAAACATTTTTTGATTTTTAAATATCTATATCCGTCTCGCTGAGACGAGTCCGTAGACACCTCGTTTGTGCGGATCTGTCGCATAGAACTCGAAAATTTTTTTCTTAGAAAATTTAAAATTTTTGTACCAAACATTTTTTGATTTTTGAATATCTATATCCGTCTCGCTGAGACGAGTCCGTAGACACCTCGTTTGTGCGTATCTGTCGCATAGAACTCGAAAAATTTCCAAAATTGTCCGAAATTTGCATACCGAGGTTACTTGGTAAGTCAATTTCCATACTACAGATATTGGATTTTCGAAAATTTTATATCTATATACGAGTGTTGCACATCATTGGACTCGGAAAATTAGCGCCAATTTAAAGGAGTGTGTCTGAGAGAATTTTCTTTCCGCGCCCCATACAAATTTTTTCGGAAAACATACAAATTTTGACTTTTTGATTTTTCCAAATTTTCCACGAACACAGGTTGTTCATATTTTGATCTAACATTCTAGAACTAACTAATCCGCGTAGAAAGAGCCGCTTCTCGGTCTTCTGCATCAATTTTGGAACTTTGTACAGCGTTTTCAAAATCTCAAAAAACACATTTTCTTAGAAAATTTAAAATTTTTGTACCAAACATTTTTTGATTTTTAAATATCTATATCCGTCTCGCTGAGACGAGTCCGTAGACACCTCGTTTGTGCGGATCTGTCGCATAGAACTCGAAAATTTTTTTCTTAGAAAATTTAAAATTTTTGTACCAAACATTTTTTGATTTTTGAATATCTATATCCGTCTCGCTGAGACGAGTCCGTAGACACCTCGTTTGTGCGGATCTGTCGCATAGAACTCGAAAAATTTCCAAAATTGACCGAAATTTGCATACCGAGGTTACTTGGTAAGTCAATTTCCATACTACAGATATTGGATTTTCGAAAATTTTACATCTATATACGAGTGTTGCACATCATTGGACTCGGAAAATTAGCGCCAATTTAAAGGAGTGTGTCTGAGAGAATTTTCTTTTCGCGCCCCATACAAATTTCTTCGGAAAACATACAAATTTTGACTTTTTGATTTTTCCAAATTTTCCACGAACACAGGTTGTTCATATTTTGATTTAACATTGTAGAACTAACTAATCCGCGTAGAAAGAGCCGCTTCTTGGTCTTCTGCATCAATTTTGGAACTTTTTACAGCGTTTTCAAAATCTCAAAAAACACATTTTCTTAGAAAATTTAAAATTTTTGTACCAAACATTTTTTGATTTTTAAATATCTATATCTGTCTCGCTGAGACGAGTCTGTGGACACCTCGTTTGTGCGGATCTGTCGCATAGAACTCGAAAAATTTTTTCTTAGAAAATTTAAAATTTTTGTACCAAACATTTTTTGATTTTTGAATATCTATATCCGTCTCGCTGAGACGAGTCCGTAGACACCTCGTTTGTGCGGATCTGTCGCATAGAACTCGAAAAATTTTTTCTTAGAAAATTTAAAATTTTTGTACCAAACATTTTTTGATTTTTGAATATCTATATCCGTCTCGCTGAGACGAGTCCGTAGACACCTCGTTTGTGCGAATCTGTCGCATAGAACTCAAAAAATTTTTTCTTAGAAAATTTAAAATTTTTGTACCAAACATTTTTTGATTTTTGAATATCTATATCCGTCTCGCTGAGACGAGTCCGTAGACTCCTCGTTTGTGCGGATCTGTCGCATAGAACTCGAAAAATTTTTTCTTAGAAAATTTAAAATTTTTGTACCAAACATTTTTTGATTTTTGAATATCTATATCCGTCTCGCTGAGACGAGTCCGTAGACACCTCGTTTGTGCGGATCTGTCGCATAGAACTCGAAAAATTTCCAAAATTGTCCGAAATTTGCATACCGAGGTTACTTGGTAAGTCAATTTCCATACTACAGATATTGGATTTTCGAAAATTTTACATCTATATACGAGTGTTGCACATCATTGGACTCGGAAAATTAGCGCCAATTTAAAGGAGTGTGTCTGAGAGAATTTTCTTTCCGCGCCCCATACAAATTTTATCGGAAAACATACAAATTTTGACTTTTTGATTTTTCTAAATTTTCCACGAACACAGGTTGTTCATATTTTGATCTAACATTCTAGAACTAACTAATCCGCGTAGAAAGAGCCGCTTCTCGGTCTTCTGCATCAATTTTGGAACTTTGTACAGCGTTTTCAAAATCTCAAAAAACACATTTTCTGAGAAAATTTAAAATTTTTGTACCATACATTTTTTGATTTTTAAATATCTATATCCGTCTCGCTGAGACGAGTCCGCAGACACCTCGTTTGTGCGGATCTGTCGCATAGAACTCGAAAAATTTTTTCTTAGAAAATTTAAAATTTTTTTACCAAACTTTTTTTGATTTTTGAATATCCATATCCGTCTTGCTGAGACGAGTCCGTAGACACCTCGTTTGTGCGGATCTGTCGCATAGAACTCGAAAAATTTTTTCTTAGAAAATTTAAAATTTTTGTACCAAACATTTTTTGATTTTTGAATATCTATATCCGTCTCGCTGAGACGAGTCCGTAGACACCTCGTTTGTGCGGATCTGTCGCATAGAACTCGAAAAATTTCCAAAATTGTCCGAAATTTGCATACCGAGGTTACTTGGTAAGTCAATTTCCATACTACAGATATTGGATTTTCGAAAATTTTACATCTATATACGAGTGTTGCACATCATTGGACTCGGAAAATTAGCGCCAATTTAAAGGAGTGTGTCTGAGAGAATTTTCTTTCCGCGCCCCATACAATTTTTTTCGGAAAACATACAAATTTTGACTTTTTGATTTTTCCAAATTTTCCACGAACACAGGTTGTTCATATTTTGATCTAACATTCTAGAACTAAGTAATCCGCGTAGACAGAGCTGCTTCTCGGTCTTCTGCATCAATTTTGGAACTTTGTACAGCGTTTTCAAAATCTCAAAAAACACATTTTCTTAGAAAATTTAAAATTTTTGTACCAAACATTTTTTGATTTTTAAATATCTATATCCGTCTCGCTGAGACGAGTCCGTAGACACCTCGTTTGTGCGGATCTGTCGCATAGAACTCGAAAAATTTTTTCTTAGAAAATTTAAAATTTTTGTACCAAACATTTTTTGATTTTTGAATATCTATATCCGTCTCGCTGAGACAAGTCCGTAGACACCTCGTTTGTGCGGATCTGTCGCATAGAACTCGAAAAATTTTTTCTTAGAAAATTTAAAATTTTTGTACCAAACATTTTTTGATTTTTGAATATCTATATCCGTCTCGCTGAGACGAGTCCGTAGACACCTCGTTTGTGCGGATCTGTCGCATAGAACTCGAAAAATTTTTTCTTAGAAAATTTAAAATTTTTGTACCAAACATTTTTTGATTTTTGAATATCTATATCCGTCTCGCTGAGACGAGTCCGTAGACTCCTCGTTTGTGCGGATCTGTCGCATAGAACTCGAAAAAATTTTTCTTAGAAAATTTAAAATTTTTGTACCAAACATTTTTTGATTTTTGAATATCTATATCCGTCTCGCTGAGACGAGTCCGTAGACACCTCGTTTGTGCGGATCTGTCGCATAGAACTCGAAAAATTTCCAAAATTGTCCGAAATTTGCATACCGAGGTTACTTGGTAAGTCAATTTCCATACTACAGATATTGGATTTTCGAAAATTTTACATCTATATACGAGTGTTGCACATCATTGGACTCGGAAAATTAGCGCCAATTTAAAGGAGTGTGTCTGAGAGAATTTTCTTTCCGCGCCCCATACAAATTTTTTCGGAAAACATACAAATTTTGACTTTTTGATTTTTCCAAATTTTCCACGAACACAAGTTGTTCATATTTTGATCAAACATTGTAGAACTAACTAATCCGCGTAAAAAGAGCCGCTTCTCGGTCTTCTGCATCAATTTTGGAACTTTGTACAGCGTTTTCAAAATCTCAAAAAACACATTTTCTTAGAAAATTTAAAATTTTTGTACCAAACATTTTTTGATTTTTGAATATCTATATCCGTCTCGCTGAGACGAGTCCGTAGACACCTCGTTTGTGCGGATCTGTCGCATAGAACTCGAAAAATTTTTTCTTAGACAATTTAAAATTTTTGTACCAAACATTTTTTGATTTTTGAACATCTATATCCGTCTCGCTGAGACGAGTCCGTAGACACCTCGTTTGTGCGGATCTGTCGCATAGAACTCGAAAAATTTTTTCTTAGAAAATTTAAAATTTTTGTACCAAACATTTTTTGATTTTTGAATATCTATATCCGTCTCGCTGAGACGAGTCCGTAGACACCTCGTTTGTGCGGATCTGTCGCATAGAACTCGAAAAATTTTTTCTTAGAAAATTTAAAATTTTTGTACCAAACATTTTTTGATTTTTAAATATCTATATCCGTCTCGCTGAGACGAGTCCGTAGACACCTCGTTTGTGCGGATCTGTCGCATAGAACTCGAAAAATTTCCAAAATTGTCCGAAATTTGCATACCGAGGTTACTTTGTAAGTCAATTTCCATACTACAGATATTGGATTTTCGAAAATTTTATATCTATATACGAGTGTTGCACATCATTGGACTCGGAAAATTAGCGCCAATTTAAAGGAGTGTGTCTGAGAGAATTTTCTTTCCGCGCCCCATACAAATTTTTTCGGAAAACATACAAATTTTGACTTTTTGATTTTTCCAAATTTTCCACGAACACAGGTTGTTCATATTTTGATCTAACATTCTAGAACTAACTAATCCGCGTAGAAAGAGCCGCTTCTCGGTCTTCTGCATCAATTTTGGAACTTTGTACAGCGTTTTCAAAATCTCAAAAAACACATTTTCTTAGAAAATTTAAAATTTTTGTACCAAACATTTTTTGATTTTTAAATATCTATATCCGTCTCGCTGAGACGAGTCCGTAGACACCTCGTTTGTGCGGATCTGTCGCATAGAACTCGAAAATTTTTTTCTTAGAAAATTTAAAATTTTTGTACCAAACATTTTTTGATTTTTGAATATCTATATCCGTCTCGCTGAGACGAGTCCGTAGACACCTCGTTTGTGCGTATCTGTCGCATAGAACTCGAAAAATTTCCAAAATTGTCCGAAATTTGCATACCGAGGTTACTTGGTAAGTCAATTTCCATACTACAGATATTGGATTTTCGAAAATTTTATATCTATATACGAGTGTTGCACATCATTGGACTCGGAAAATTAGCGCCAATTTAAAGGAGTGTGTCTGAGAGAATTTTCTTTCCGCGCCCCATACAAATTTTTTCGGAAAACATACAAATTTTGACTTTTTGATTTTTCCAAATTTTCCACGAACACAGGTTGTTCATATTTTGATCTAACATTCTAGAACTAACTAATCCGCGTAGAAAGAGCCGCTTCTCGGTCTTCTGCATCAATTTTGGAACTTTGTACAGCGTTTTCAAAATCTCAAAAAACACATTTTCTTAGAAAATTTAAAATTTTTGTACCAAACATTTTTTGATTTTTAAATATCTATATCCGTCTCGCTGAGACGAGTCCGTAGACACCTCGTTTGTGCGGATCTGTCGCATAGAACTCGAAAATTTTTTTCTTAGAAAATTTAAAATTTTTGTACCAAACATTTTTTGATTTTTGAATATCTATATCCGTCTCGCTGAGACGAGTCCGTAGACACCTCGTTTGTGCGGATCTGTCGCATAGAACTCGAAAAATTTCCAAAATTGACCGAAATTTGCATACCGAGGTTACTTGGTAAGTCAATTTCCATACTACAGATATTGGATTTTCGAAAATTTTACATCTATATACGAGTGTTGCACATCATTGGACTCGGAAAATAGCGCCAATTTAAAGGAGTGTGTCTGAGAGAATTTTCTTTCCGCGCCCCATACAAATTTCTTCGGAAAACATACAAATTTTGACTTTTTGATTTTTCCAAATTTTCCACGAACACAGGTTGTTCATATTTTGATCTAACATTGTAGAACTAACTAATCCGCGTAGAAAGAGCCGCTTCTCGGTCTTCTGCATCAATTTTGGAACTTTGTACAGCGTTTTCAAAATCTCAAAAAACACATTTTCTTAGAAAATTTAAAATTTTTGTACCAAACATTTTTTGATTTTTGAATATCTATATCTGTCTCGCTGAGACGAGTCTGTAGACACCTCGTTTGTGCGGATCTGTCGCATAGAACTAGAAAAGTTTTTTCTTAGAAAATTTAAAATTTTTGTACCAAACATTTTTTGATTTTTGAATATCTATATCCGTCTCGCTGAGACGAGTCCGTAGACACCTCGTTTGTCGCATAGAACTCAGACAGATGCCACTCGATGAAGATAGGCAACGCCATGCATTGTCTCGGTCTTTAGAAACTTCTTCTGACAGAGAGTATCCGCTGACCGCGAGCGTCATGCGTCATCTCGGGCTTCGGAAACGTTTACCGAAACTCAAGGTTTTGGCGTGATTTACACGTCATAATCATCATATCATGTAGGTAGGTGGTAGCATCATCATCAGGATGATGCTACCACATGAGTTTTTGAGTTCATTGGCTGCAAGTGGTCTTCCTGCTCAAAACATTACCCTTAAAGTCGGCGTTCCCATTATGCTCCTAAGAAATCTTTCTCCGCCTAAACTATGCAACGGGACCCGACTCAAAGTAACGGTTTTGCAGCGCAACTTAATACAGGCCGAAATTTTCACAGGGTGTGGTTCTGGCGAAACGGTGTACATACCTCGAATACCACTCATCCCCAACAATTACCCCTTTCAATTTAAACGTACCCAGTTTCCAGTTGCTGTATGCTTTGCCATGACGATAAATAAGTCGCAGGGACAAACCCTAAAAGCAGCTGGCATCGACCTAAGAACAAGTCAACAAGATGTTTCTCGCATGGACAACTGTATGTGGCTTGCTCGCGGGTCAGTAGCGCCGAAAATCTATTTTTATTAGCCTCTGAGGGAAGAACTGCTAATGTTGTCTACAAAGAGATTCTTTGAACTCAACTCTGAAACATGATATTTGTTTATATTTGAATAATGTCCTGGCTACTTCGATTGTGTCATTTCATTTCAATGTAACACAGGTTACGCGAAAAGCGACCTACACGCGGGCGGAGCCGCGGGTAACAGCTAGTACTTAGTAAAACAACAACAGACCACAAAAATAAAATTATTTTGTTTTCAAGAAGAAGGTATTGGACCTATCAAATCGATACTTATGACCTGAAATGGTTTAGAACAAGACTTAGGTCCACCCATAAGACCCAGAGTTGAGTGATTCTGATGTTTATGAGCGATACATTCATCACACGAATTAACCGCGCTAACAACATCCGAATACATGCCTGGCCAATAATAGGTAAGAGATAGACGCTTAAAGGTTTTGAATATACCGAGGTGACCAGAGTGGGCAAAGAATGGTTTTGTTTTATTACATGTGATCTTTGCTCGGCCGGAATAACTTCTTTCCATTGAAACTCTCTAGTTAAAGGATTAAGACTTTTTTTGAAACGATATAGTTTGTTATTTATTATTTGATAGTCTATATAAGAAGTGGAAGATTTTGTACAGCCATTAAAAATATTCAAGTATCATGGATAGTTATATTACAGTTTACGTTAAATGTTGTGGACATAATATTAAGATTACGGGAAAGAAAATCTGGGACTAAGTTATCAGATCCCCGACGATGCCTTATTTCGAAGTTATAAGCAGATAGACGAACACCCCATCTGGCCAGTCGGCCAGTAGGATTATTAAGAGTGAGGAACCACTTAAGCGCGGCGTGATCCGTATACACCACGAATTTTAGCCTATTTTCTACGTAACAACGCCAGTGTTCGATAGCAGATAGAACGGCAAGCGCCTCGCGCTCAGTAGCACTATAGTTACGTTCTTGATCCGATAGGGATTTACTGTAGAAGGCTATGACTCTTTCCTCCCCATTTAATATCTGGCAAAGAATTGCCCCTATACCAAAGTCACTGCTATCAGCATGTATTTCAAAAGGTTGGGTGTAATCTCGACAAGACAACACCGAAGAGGAATTTAAGCAGCTCTTTAATTTAGTAAAGGCCAAATCCGCCTCCTGAGACCAAGAAAACGCTGGCGACTTTTTGCTGTTAGAAGTTAGTTTATTAAGGGGCGCCGCTAAGGAACTAAAGTTAGGTATAAACCTTCTATACCATGACGCCGCGCCAAGAAAACGACGAACCTCATTTTTGTTAGACGGTACAGGGTAATTCGTGATTGAATTAACTTTATCGGGATCGGCGTGAAGACCGTCTGAATCCACTATATAGCCCAAGTACTTAAGTTTATTTCTAAAGAAGTTACATTTATCAAGATTAATAGTTAAGTTTACCTGCTTTAATTTATTTAATATTTTTGTTAAAAGAAAAATATGGTTGCTAAATGAATTAGAAATACAAATTATGTCATCTACGAAGGAAAAAACTTTATTTTCAAACTCTGGATCGTAAAATAAAATATCAGCTAAACGCTGCTGAGTCGCAGGTGCATTTGTTAAACCAAAGGGCATAGACTTGAACTGGAATGTACCACGAGAAGGAACATGAAAAGCAGTCTTGCAACGGTCCTCTTTTTTTATTAAAGTCTGCCAAAAACATTTTGAAATTTCCAAGCTAGATAGGTATTTAGCATCCCTTAAGTTATCCAAAATCTCAGAAATATATGGCAATTTATAGGCATCTTTTTTTGTTACTGAATTTAATTTGCGACTGTCCAAACAAAAACGCAATTCGCCATTTTTTTTAGGAGTAAGTATTATGGGATTAGACCAAGGACTTTCCGAAGGCTCAATTACATCTTCCTTAAGCATTTCATCGACATGTTCTATCAAAATACGCTGTTTTTCGGGGGACATCCTATAGTAACGCTGACGAATTGGAGGGTTGTCACCCGTATCGATCGAATGAGTAATGAACGAAGTACGACCAAGACCCCTTTTCTGATAGGAAATATCGGTAAATTGAGAAATTATATTGTTAGCGACAGCCCTCTGATCCTCTGTCAGACTATCAAAAGAAACCAATTTACTAGCGGCGCCGGATTGTGATTCCGCGACACTAGTACCAAGTTTACTCGGTGGCGAAACCGTCACTATGTGGTCCGGAAACAAACCGAAACCCTTCCAGAAGTCCATACCCAGGATCAAAGAATTTTTTATTCCTGGTACAATATGAGTAACCAGAGAAAAAGATTTATTCTGGAATACAAAAGAAAGAAGCACTGAGCCGAGCGACGAATATTTATCGCCGCCAGCAGTGATAAATTCTTAAAGTTTCGAAGTATCGAGTTTTAAACCTTTTAAGAAGAGATCATGGGAATTATTACCCAGAATGGTTAAACAAGAACCAGAATCGAGCAAACCAATAGTATTTTTACCGTTCAATGTGACAGGAATATAAGGAGTATAATTGTTTGTACTGCCGATGGAGGAGAGTTTTTTTGTATTAAAAAAATTGGCAACATAATGTAGCCAATTATGCCACTCAGTTTTAGTTGTTTTAGTTTTATTAATCATAGATTTTCCTTGATCGGCCTTTACTAGTTTTTTTGAAGTTGATTATTATTACATTTAGGACCACATTTAAAACAGATAAGATAACGAGGTTGCCGACAAGTACCTAAAGAATGCGAATCCGTACGACATCTCGGGCAATATTGTTTAGAATTATTACGAATCGAAGCATTTTCAATAGCACAAACTTGTTGTTCCAACTCGACTTCGTTAATAGGTGATGGTTTGGTGTTATAATTTTTATAAAAATTTTGTGGGTAGTTATTATTTTTATAGAAATTATAATTTTTATTGAAAGTTTTATTTGAAAATGACAGTAAACAACTTTATTTCAAACATTTACAAACGGTATTTCATCACAAACCGATTTTTTTTTACATTATTTCATTCAAATACCCACAAAATAAATAATTTTCACAGAGATATTTTTTTTTCACATTTTTTTAGGATTGGAGTCACATAAAACATGAAAAGAATTACCGTTTCTGCACTAATACTTACGGCTGTGGTATCTTATCACAACATTCATTCACACTTTAACACTCACATAAACTTTTTCGACTACTTTAGATTACATTTAATTTAACCGTTTTGCTAAATTTACTTACGCGTGTGTGTCAGAATCTTAACAATTAAGTATCACAAAACATGTACAATTTACTAGGCGTGGTAGAATATTAAGAAATATTCTTTCATCATCCCACTTCTGATATTAGCTATCTGACCGAATTACCCATTCGTGTCTAAGCTTTGGCACTAATCACGGTAAAGATAGGAGCACCAACCCCGCTCCTATCACTGGGATCCAGCCTGAAGCGTACCAATCCCTCGTCCGTGCCTACCTATGTTAATCTACAGTTACATTTGAACACATATTAAAATTATCAACAGCAATATCATATCAATATCAAATACTAATAAAGGCCATGTTAAATCACTAGAGCACAATACACGTCTGCACCGCTTGGCGAAACCAAGGAGAAGAGAGCGTTACACTCATACTCACCCCGACACTACTACTGCCAGGAGGGGTTTACCTGTAGTGGGGAGATATCTGTCACGTGATGTTACCGGGCGCTAACATTTTATTTAACCATATCTGCAATTTCGCGAGAAAACCCAAGTGGGTCGGTGGCACTACGGGACGCACTAGGACTCACAACAAATATGTCGATGGTTCGAATCTCGCTCGCGGCTCTTTTTATTTTCTTTGTTCGCGGTACTGACTAATTTGGTGTTTTTTAAGTTTTATTTTATTGTTTACAGAAACCATTAAAAAATTCTCAAACAAAACTTCATATTGATAAAAATACGACTCGGAAACTATTTTCTATATATATATTTCTGATGTTTCTTAAGAATGCTCTTTGTAGGGTAGGACAAGTTAAACATTTCTCATGAACGGTAAAAATGAAAAGTGATGAAAGAACACTGCGATTGAATATAACTTTGCTTTGTTGTTTGTGATAAAGTCGATTAACTACGTACAACTATGCAAGCTAATATTGATATGCAGGATAGGATACGCATTACCGAAATGCTTAAGATGAGTTAAAATATTTCTCAAATTGCTAATGAGACTGGATTTAGTGTGAGTATTATTTCTATTTATGATAAGGTTATAGAAAAAATAGCGTGTGTTTTAATAATTGATACCTAAAGATATTTATAAGTATTTATATCTACTTGTTGATTTGTATCAGTGGATAACAGTGAAGCGCTGGATAACTCGCTTCCAAGAAGAAGGTGTTGTAGCCACTCGATCTCGTAGTGGTCGTCCGCAACATATTAGTGCATCACGGTGCAACAATATGAGACAAACGCACAAGTCGTTTATGTCGTCCCAACATGGTAGACTTCACTTATGGCGCAGGGATAGAACTCGTTATAGTGAACAAAACATCGTCGCAAACATGGAGTCTGGACGCATTTCCGTAAATATGTGTGGGTGGATGAGTGCCGCTGGACCTGGTGAATTAGTGTCTATAGCAGGGCGGGCTACGGCTGCCCATTATGTGCAATTGCTGCAGGATTGTATGCTGCCAACCGTGCGGTGTGTGTATCCAGCTACAGACATATCACACTTATCATACGTGCATGATAACTGTCCTGAGCATCGGGCTCAAGTAGTGCGCGAATGGTTTAGACACCATAACGACATAGCCGTCATTCCCTGGCCAGCAAAATCACCGGATTTAAATCCAATTGAAAATTTATGGGGCTTAATGGTGCAGAGGTGGGACATGCGAAATGAACGGACTGCAGAGGCCTTGGAAGCCCACTGCATTGAAGTGTGGGAAAATTTAAGAGGGACAGATGTTTGTTCCAACATAGTTGGATCAATGCGGCGGCGCTTACTTGATGTTATTGAAAACAATGGAAGTTATATTAAATACTGACAATATAAGTTATATTTTTTTAAATAATTAGTTTTAAATTAAAATATTTCCAATTACCTTCACATCGTAAACAAATTCAGCGCCGCCGCCTTAGTGATAGCCTATATTTATTATGGTTACTTACTAGCTTCAATTTTCTTTTCTTTACGAAAACGAATCATTAAGCTATCATTAACCATATGAAAAAGATAGAAATAGGTGTAAGATATACTTTACTATGATATGTGTCAACAACGCTTTGTAATGTTAAACGTTAAATTAAAAACTCCAATTTTGTTTTCTTTACGAAAACGAATCATTAAGTTATCATTAACCATATTAAAAAGATAGAAATAGGTGTAAGATATACTTTACTATGATATGTGTCAACAACGCTTTTTTCACCAGGTCCAGTCCACCCCCACATATTCAGTGTTTTTTTTTTCCTTTGTGGGTAGGCGGAACACAAAGAAATAAATAAAACAGCTGTTATTGTTTTTATGATTTTAAAATAATAAACACTCAAAATACTTACGAATTACTAGAATAAATTGCTGCCAAACTTGCCTGCCTTCGCTGAATCACTGATTCTTAGCAAATCACTGAATATTCTTTACAATATCACACTTTGATTATCTTCACTTTGACTTACAAATAATGGATGCTCAACTTGCAAGCAACTTGGAGGATTTGGAGAAAATTTTCAGTTCCCGCATGTTGGAGTACGACCAGAGGCTTGAAAAGGCTACATCTGGACCAGTCATGCACCAGGATGTGTCTACATTATCCCGTGAGTACGGTGAATTTAAAACTTTTGTTTGGAGGACGCTTTCTAAAATGAAAACACAACTTGAGTTGCTGACTCTTGGTCAAGATAGGCTTGAGATGGTCATGCGCAGGAATGTGCTTCTTCTGCATGGGCTTCCTGAAGAGCAGAATGAGAGACTGAATGATAAAATATTGCATGTTTTTTCTACTCAATTAAAGTTACCAGATGTCACTCAAGCTAACATTCAAGTTTGCCATCGTTTGGGCTCTCCTCAGTCTAGAAATCGACCCGTACTTATAAGATTTGCAGACATAGAACATCGCCACCTGGTTTGGGATAATAAGACCTCCCTCAAAGGCACTGGCATAACAGTGTCAGAATTCTTAACTAGGCCCAGGCATCGGGCTTTTGTTGCTGCTCGTAAGCACTTTGGGATCAAGAACTGCTGGTCGGTGGAAGGCAAGATCATTGTAATGCTTCCCGATAAATCTAGATGCAAGGTGGAAACCCTGTCTGAGGTGCAGAAACTCATTGGTGAGCATCCCTCGACTGTGGCGCCTTCCGGGCCGTCCAATACTGGTGAGGCTGCGATTGCTGCGCCACAACAGGGTTCCAAGAGGTCCCGACGTCGTGTCTAACCGCCATTCAGCAGATAGATACTTGTGTTTCCTTATTTGTCGATTGCTAGTTACCTTCAATGTTCTTAACCATGACTAGTTAGTTAATAATTCACATGTAGGTAGATACTGTTGTTATTGTATTGTAGGTTGCCTTCTTGAAACTGACAGCGTTTATGATTTGATTTGACATCTGTCAACGCTATTTTCCCGTTTGTCATTCTTTTACTTATTACTTTTTCTGAACAGTACATTATTACGTTCATGAAAGATTAGGCTCCATTGTAACCTATTATACTTGCTTGTTAATCTTTGACATAAACTGTTATTCACCTTCAGAACTCGATTGATTGTAATTATTAAGATAATGTACAGAAACCTCTTTTAATACACACACCAGCGATACGTCGGTGAGTTTGGCAGCTCATCACAATATATATGTTTCGGATAAAACATTCATCAGACAAATATATATTCACGTTGAATTTGCTCGATTCGGATAATCGACAAGTGTTAGTTTTGGTACATCCCTACCGGGCGGTTTTGATGCACGGGACGCCATGACAGGCAGTCTGTTAAAACGCGCGGTCGCGGTTAGATGCATTCTCTTTGTTTATTACTTGTGAAGTCTCGGGATAGACTATTCTAATACGATTTGCGTTCAATCTTCGGGAATAATTGCGCATTGATATCGTGAGTGAGGCCCGGTTGCCTAGTGGATAAAAGTTTAAAGCTTATTGACAATTGAACACTCGTCAGTGAAATAACCTGTGTGAAGACCTCTGTTCTACCCTGAATTCGCCGGATCGACACCGAATTAATAGGGGATGTGTAGGAATCTCATGAGAAGGGGCTTAAACGGGTTTAATTAATTCGGATTAATAAGCAAGTCACGCCCAAGCGCGTAAGGTACTTTTCTTTTGTTTATTTTTAGTGTTCAGACTAACTTTTCTATCATACACGCTTCCACTGTCAAATTTAAACATTCTGGTAGCAGAGTTGGCTGAAACAATATATATATATTTTTTTTAATTTTTGATTTAAGTATAAGTAAAGTTAATTTATTTGTTTTATATCTATTATATAATATTATATATTACATTATATATTTGCATTGTTATGGCTGATGATATCCCTTTCAATCTTGATGATAGTTTTTTTAGTTGCTCGTCTTCGGTAAGTTTTGCCACTGCCAGTGCGGCAAGTAATGAATCTTTTACATCCTGCGACCTTAATTTGCATGATCAACTCGCTTACATTTTTATCAAATATCCTCACAATCTTAATCTTGTGCATATTAACGCACAAAATGTTTCTGGACATTACTCCGACTGATAGCGTCTATGGACAGCTCTTATATTGACGCCATATTAATCTCAGAATCTTTTCTTAAGGCTTCTCTCCCTTCCTCTCATTTTATTATACCAGGCTTTATTTTGCTCCGTAATGACAGAGAGGGTAAGCAGTGTGGTGGTGTTGCTATCTATATACGGGACAATATCTCATATAAAATGGTTAATGCATCTCCTTCAATTTACACCGAATCTGCTGAACATCTCTTTGTGGAAATTGTCATTAGTCATATTAAAGTATTACTAGCAGTTTACTATAGCCCAGTCTGCGTATTAATTACTTTCACTCACTTGATCTTCTTCTGAATGAGTTTTGTTCAAACTATGAGCATGTTATTTTAATAAGCGACCTCAATACATGTCTTGTAAAAAACGACGCGCGCACTCACAAACTTCTAAATCTTTTAACTTCCTACATTCTTACTAGCTTGCCTCTGTCAACAACACACCATATACCTGGCTTTAATCCTTCTCTCCTTGACTTGATTATTGTATCTTCTCCTAACCTTGTTGCTACTCATGGCCAACTTGAAGCTCCGTTTTCTCATCACGATCTTCTCTATCTCTCCTACAGTATTCGTCCCCCTAAGCGTGAACCAGAAATATCCTACGCCGTAATTTTATTGGAATAGAGATGGAAGCATTTCATAATGATGCTAGAAACACTGACTGGACATCGATTTATGCGAGTGACAATGTCGATACTAAGGTCGAGTACTTTAATAACTTTGTTATCAACTTATATAATCCTCCGACGACCTCCGTGGCGTAATGGTTAACATGCCTGACCGCTACTCAGGAGGGCCCGGGTTCGATCCCCGGTCAGGTCAAGGTGAAAAATGATCTTTTTCTGATTGACCTGGGTCTTGGATGTTTTTCTATATATATGTATTTGTTATAAAATATAGTATCGTTGAGTTAGTATCCCATAACACAAGTCTCGAACTTACTTTGGGGCTAACTCAATCTGTGTGATTTGTCCCTATATATTTATTTATTTATTTATTTATTTATTTATAATAAAAACGCTTCTCTTAAACGTATAAAAGTGAAACGAAACCCTGCACCTTGGCTGACAACAGAAATTAAATAGGTTATGAAACAAAGAGATAGGGCCAAACGTAGGTACAAACGATCCCCGAACGAACTCAATGGTCACCTATTTAGAGTTCTTCGCAATCGCTGCAGCCGTCTGTGTAGAGATGCTAAACGGCGTTATTTTCATGACTCCCTTGTGTGTAGCCGTAATCCAGCAGAAATGTGGAGGTTCCTAAGGTCTGTTGGTATTGGCAAAGCTTCTGCTTCTGCAGCTGGTAATCTTGATTCAAATGATATCAATTAACATTTCTCTCTTCCTCCTACGTCTCTACCTTCAAATGTAAAAACCGATACTCTGTCCCGGCTCACCGATCTCCCTGTTCCTCTATATTCTACTCTTGAACTTTCTTCCGTTACTGATGATTAAGTTAAGAAATGGATCCTTCATATCTCCTCAAATGCAGCGGGTAACGATTTAATTTCAGCCAAAATAATCACGCTCCTTCTCCCAGTAATTTTGCCTGTGCTCACTCATATTCTTAACTTTTCACTATCTTCTGGTTCCTTTCCTTCGGCTTGAAAATTAGCTCATATTATTCCGCTACCTAAAGTAACTAATCCCACGTTACTTTCTCAGCTTAGACCGATCTCCATATTACCTTTTCTCTCAAAAGTTCTTGAGCTAATTGTTCACAGTCAACTTTCTGCTTTTCTTTCTCGTAATAATTTGATCAGTCAATATCAATCGGGTTTCCGGACAGGTCACAGTACAATTACTGCACTGCTTAATGTTACTGATGATATTCGATGGGCTATCGAATCCAAATGTCTTACCATACTAGTTCTACTTGATTTCAGCAGTGCCTTTAACTCTGTTGATTTCGATATTCTTCTAGGTATTCTTGAGTCTATTAAAGTTTCCCCTACTACACTTTCTTGGTTTAATTCCTATCTCCGGGGTCGCTCGCAATATGTCCGCCTCGAAGATAAATTTTCTGATTGGTGTGATCTAAGTGCAGGTGTGCCGCAGGGCGGTGTACTCTCTCCACTACTCTTAATACAGTCACTCGAATTCTTTCTTCTAGTTACCACCTCTATGCGGATGATTTGCAGCTTTATCGTCATTGTTTACCTAAGGACGTTGATGCAGCCATTGCTGCTATAAACAACGATCTGAGCAATTTAAGTGATTGGGCTAAGTCTTTTGGTTTACTTGTGAATCCAAATAAGTCGCAGGCTATAATTATTGGCAGTAGTTACTGGCGTAATTCTATTGATTTAAAGGCGGTTCCTCCACTCCTTTTGGACGGTACCGTGATTTCTTTTACCGAGACAGCCAAGAACCTGGGTGTCATCATTGACTGCACCTTAACCCTTAATTCGACGGATTTCGATTTGTTGTTTTATTTGTAAAATTGTAACGGATATCGATTATTAGCTTACGAGGGACCCTAAGAAAAATATATAAAAATATCTACCTATTTTAATTTCCCGGAAAATTTACGTCCATTATACTGGACGTTATCAGGTTCGTAAGAGACTGATGCAATCAATCTATGTGCAGTATACTTCCCATTGTCAAAGAGAAAAACTAAAAAGAAACAAGTAATTTCGTAGAAAAAATATTCATTTATTATAAATTACGGATAATCAGTCTCGTAGTTACATTGGTTTACGCTTAAATCAATAATAGGAACTTCAAAGACATAAAAGTTTTAAACAAAGTATGATAATCTCACTTACGTTTTCAAACATTCATAAAAAAAACTATAAAAATCAACTATTAGCACTCAAATAACAATCAGCCTTTTTGTTTCAGACCATATAAAAAAAACTATCTAAAAAGAAAAGAAATTGCTTTTACAATTTTCACCATAAGTAACCTTTACTTATGGTGAAAATTGTAAAAGCAATTTCTTTTAGCCACTAAACACAACCTCTGCTTGCATTTAGAACAATTCATGTTCGTTTTATTGTTCTTACAGAACTTGCAACGTCCGTATGATGTATATTCAGGCCAATGATTATAGCCATCAAAACGCACGGAAACTGGCGGCCTCGGTGCGCTTGGGTTTTGGATCAACTCTTTCTTTGGTATAGGACTTGGTGGATTCGTCTCATTTGATCGTCCCTTATGTCTCAATTCAACTGACAATCTGTGTCTAAACTTTTTCAAACTTACATTTTTTAGGCTCTTAATGTTGCATTTTCTTCTGTAAAGCAACCAAGCATTGTTGACTGCTATATCTAACATTTGGCCAAAGATGTTCATGTACCAACAGCGGCTTTTGAAAGATGTTCTGTAGAGAGCTATCAACATGTCACAAAGGTCGACACCTCCCATATGTTGGTTGTAGTAACGAACTAATTGTAGACAAACCTCTGTGGTTTAAACAGTGTCTGTTATATTTTCTTTTTTTGTACTACTGTGTATGTATTGTGAAATAAATAAATAAAAAAAAAAAAAAAATTGTGGACACGTAACTCCAACTTTCTTTTTGAGCTCTTTACTCCACCTCTTAATTTCTTGGAGTGGATATGCGTCAGCATATGAACAGGCCAAAGTTACGACTTTGTTGTCGTACCATTTGACAATGGCGATTTTTTTATCGTTGTCCACGATTTGGCTAAATGATCCTCTTCCTTTCTTCTTTAGCTTCTTATCACTTAATAGTCTCTTGTTGCAACCTTTCAGTCTGTTTTGCCGTATGGTTCCGAGACTGAAAATCCCCAGATGTTCTCGTAAATACCAGATCAAGTCTAGCGTCGTGAAATAGTTATCGAAATAAACTGCACACCCTGGGGTCTGAATTGTCTTGCAAATAGATACTACTAATTTTGCACCTAAAGTCATCTGCTCTTCCTTTTCGTTAAAATCAATATACCGGAACGTATCGTCACCACCGTACAGTATAAAATCATAGACGATCCCAGACGCACCAGCACGTACTATATTTTTGAATCCCCATTTATTGGGTTTCATAGGATTATACTGTCGCCGGTTTCCTGCTTTAGTACCTTTATAGGGTATAGTCATCTCATCTATGCTAAATTTAGTTTCTTCTTCCGTCGCAAGGCAGTTTCTCCTTATTTTTTCAAAAAATGGTCTAATTTTGCAATATCTGTCCTCATCTGAATTAACGTTGTCAACAAAATGAATGTTCCGTCGAATCTGTTCGAATCTTTTTAAACTCATCACGGCGGCCACTTGATCATATCTGAAATCTGTGGACCAATAGTCGACATAAGATGGCATTCTTACAATACCCATTATAAGAAGAATCGTGAGAAAGTCTTTCAACTCTTCGACTGTCAACTGTATACATTTGCCAGTTCTCTGGGTTGAATATAAATTTGTGTTGTTAACAATATCGTTGAGTATGTCTGGGGAAAAAAAGAGATAAAAGAAATCCAATGGAGAATCAGTATCCGGTAAATCAAACAAAAAATCATTTGACGGAATGTCAGCCTTATGTCGAAATTGTCCCTTCTTCCATTTATAGTTCACAACAAGTCTTTTCTTGGTCTTTTTGGCCTGAACATTTGGCTCAGCACGTACTTGTTGTTTCCTCTTTCGCCTGGTTATTCTTGATGGTAATGTAGATGGACTTGCATTAGATGGACTAGCATTTGATGATGGAATTGACAGTAATGAAGCCAAACTAGGTAAAGCATTGTAATTAACTTCACCGGTCGGTGGAAGCACGTTGTCAATAACAGGAGTCAACGGAGTTTGTTCATGGTTTAAGTTTTCTTCAATATTTAATGCGGAGTTGTGCTCACTACCACTAACGTTAGGACGGTCCTCTGTTTGGAGATTTTTATTACCTGCTTCCATGAGCTTATCAACATCAATGTAAGTCTCATCGCTGTCGACTGAGGTATTACCTTGAGTATCATTTTTGGAGTTATCTAATATATTCATACGCTCAATGTCTGAATCGATGGAAGGGCAAGGTGAGGAGGACAATTCTTCAGTACTATTAAGAGCAATATCTTCTTCATTCTCAGGTTCTGAACTACTATCTATATCTGAATTAGCATTTTCAGGTGGTACCAATGCTACTAAGCGATGTCCTCTAGATTTGAAGCTCTGGAATACAAAAAAAAAGATGCATGTAGTCAATCACAGAACCTCTTCCTTTTTTTAAGTCGGTTAGAAAGTAGTAAGGTATGAAAAGCGTAACATGCCGACTTTGACGAAATAAATCGAAAAAACAATACTAAAAAAATTACTTTCTGGGGCAATAAAAAGGGAATTATATCCGTTCAGTCGTACAGAACATACAAACATACAAAGTAATGTGAAACTTATAATATGTGTTATTTTTGTCGGGTATAAAAAAGTATTTATCTGAGAATCCCTAAATTTTATTACGATAACAATACAAGAGTTAATTCTCTGACAATAAGGCAGCGGGAAGAATACTAGACGTACAATTTTGTATTTTGTTTTCTATTACTTCGATAAAGGGAAGAATACTGGACATACTATTTAGCAGTTACTTTTCTAGTGATTTGGCGGTGGGAAGTATAATGGACATGCAAGTTTTGGGCGTAATAAAAACTAACTAAATCAAAGTAAGTCAATTGAAACATTATGAGTAGATTCAAAAATACCTAATATTTGGTGTTCAACGAAGTTACGTAAAAATAAATCGTCAAACAACGAATAAAATGCGACTTACCGAGAGCCCGCGCAGCGTGTCTCGCCTCCCCGCCATCTCGACGATGACTGCGCGCGACCCGTCAATGAGGTCACGTTGCTGATTTTTGACAACGTAATTTGATAGTACAGGATACAACTACAGCACTAAGGTCCATATAAATAGAACGTATTTTTGACGTAGATTTTTTTTCATTGAATGTGAAGTATACTTGACGATATCGAATTAAGGGTTAAGTTGGTCAGCACAAGTTTCCGAGGTAAGTCGCAGAGTACACTTTACCATTCATAATTTAAAACGCCTTCAAAATTTCTTACCTTTGGAAACAAAGATAACTTTATCCCAGGCTCTTATACTTCCAACCCTGGACTACGCTGATGCCTGTTACTTGGACGCTACAGAAGAGCTCTTAAATAAGCTTGAACGTCTGCAAAACTTATGTATCCGTTTCATTTATGGTTTGAAAAAATATGACCACGTTTCCGACTTCCGCAGACAACTCAAGTGGCTCCCCATTCGTTTTCGCAGAAACACTAGAAGTAGATGTGTATTGGGCATTCTGGGCCACTCCGTGATCCCAGAATCCCCAAAACACAAACCAACATACAAAATAAAGATTACATTCATTTGTCCGAAATTTTGTGGTATGATCAGATGTTCACACAACATATCCGTATTAATTATAGTAGTATTATAAAACTTGTTTCTTCGTGAAACGTAAGCTCATTTTGTTCAAACTCATGGAGTACTGCAGTCGAGTTCAGTAACATATGCTAATTATTTATAATGAAATTTGTAAAACAAAAAGAAACACTTAAATTAGATTGTATTTGTCCAGTATCATCAGCGGAACGAAAACGACATGGTAATCTGCTACCGAACACAATACGTTGTATTGTATGTGGTCCATCAAACTGCGGAAAAACCAACTTAGTAATAAGTTTACTGTTACATAGAGATGGTCCACGTTTTTGCAACTTATATGTTGATTCAAAATCTTTATACCAAGCTAAATATTTATTTCTGGAGAAAGTTTTAAACATGGTGGCTGGTACAACTTTCAATAAATATAATCACAATAGTGAAATTTTAAGTCCTCATGAAGCCTTACCTGGTTCCATTATTATTTTTGATGATGTCGCTTGCGAAAATCAAAATAGCATCAGAGATTATTTTGCCATGGGTCGTCATAAAAAAATTAATTGTTTTTATATCAATCAGACATATACAAAAATTCCGAAACAACTAGTAAGAGACAATTCAAATCTGATAGTATTATTCAAACAAGATGACATCAATCTGAAACACGTTTACGATGAGCATGTTGGATCTGATATGTCATGGTCCCAATTTCGTGAGATGTGTTCAGCTGTTTGGAAGAAACCTTTTAGCTACCTTGTTATTAATAAGGATTGTGAAAAAAATAAAGGATGTTATAGATCAGCATTTGACACTTTTATAGTTCTAGACTAACATACATAAATGAGTGTTTAATTTATAATGGGTCACTTTTAATTGTGATTTGCACAGGAACACATTATCTATTACTAAAATGGAAAAATCATTTAAAGAACAAATTGTGAAAACAGCAGCAGCTGTCAAAAGAAATGTTGAAATGATAAAAGACGCAAAATACGAAAACAATATGGTACTAGAGACAATATTAAAACCTATAGTTGATCCGCTAAATTTGATAGCCAATAAAAATAATGAAAAAAGCATTGAGGAAGAGACACATTTTACTCCTGTTATGAAAAAATGTAAAAGTAATGAAAGCATGTCTTCCTACCCATCCAATGAGGATTCTAATGATACTGTTAGTAAGGAAGGCAATATTTCTGATAACGATGTTCCCAAAGATTATAACAAAACTTTAGTTTTATCACCTTCTGTAGATTTTAATGCAAGTTATGGATCATTTAAATCCTCTACTACAACACCAGACAAAAATCATACATTGTCCTGGTCTACATCTTCTGATGTAATGTCTGCTATACCTTTTGGAGTCAGTCTTCTGAGTAGGCTGCTAGGCCAAAGCTCAAGCGCCGCGTGATACGTCGGCATGACTAAAGCAGCAGCTCATCTTCGTCGTCTTCGAGCTCCGAGCGTCCCCGGCGGCATAGAAAGCGGTCTTCGTGGCATCATTCAATAAGAAACTGGATTTCTTAAGGTCAGTGACATTTGTAAATTCTTGAATAGACAGTAAATTTATTGCGAATCTGATCCCGATGTACTTTTACTGCCATAGAATTAGGAACACGGGTGCGGTCTCTACAATTTTTTGTTTTGTTTTTTAAATCTTTGTTTACTGCACCTTACATGGTATTATATACAACACTGGTGCTTTAACTCGTGCTGTTATTCTTCAAAGATGAGGAATTTAAACTAATTGACAACAGTTAAATAGTTGATTAGTTTCACAAACCGGACTTACCGGACTTAATAGTTTTGTTTCTAGTAAGTGATAATTACATATTTACCTGAGGTTATTCTTGAACTTGTTTGCGGAAGACGAGCGGATAACTAATACATAAGCCGCGATAGCATATATCTGGCATTAACAGTTGTTTATTATTAGGACACCATGAGTTCGTTTTTAGCTAAAGCTGAATGTGCTAATATTTATTTCTCAATAGAAAACGCTCAGCGGATGAGCAGATCAATTAAGGTATTGAGAAACGACGAACAGGCCCGAAACATACGACCGCGGAGTTCGTACTATAATAAACAGGAAGAGCGTTTCACCTCTCCTGAACAGTGTTTTGGTAATAAGTGTCGCGATAAATGCATAAATAAAAAAAAAAAAAAAAGAAGTTTTGGTCTACGCACAAACGAAATAACAAATCCTATCACAATTAACAAACAAAACTCGTTTTACGGACGTTGTTTAATATAAATTATGTAGGTACCGTTTTTATGTTTGCAAGAAATTAGGACTACCTTTGGTCATACTAAAATAATTTTCGGCTACCTTCTCAAAACAAAAATGTTTAGGACTAATATTATTCTATGTTCGTGGAATAATTATAGTGCTAAATATTAGAATTAATATTTAACGATCAAAAATCCTAGTAGGTACCACCTCCGACGACCGAGTTTTGTTTGTCTAATATTTTAGTAAATCAATCTGATTTCAACGATCGTCCTATTCAGTTTTTCGAATGGTTTAACCGACACTTAATAGATATGCTTACACTTAATACGTTCAGGTGGTTCGATTACATCAGCCATTTCTGAGAGTACCTACTGTACAACCCTTACACGCGGGCGAATTTAAACAGTTCTATCTACTCTTGACTCCTACAAGTCACGAGTCTTCCATTCAGCCTTTCTTCAGCCCCAGTAACGTTTACGATTGTCTCCAACTAGGCATCTGCTATGGAGAAGGGGCATGAACCAATCGTTTATCTAAACGACTATCTCAAAGTCAATCAAAACAAACGGATTTTGATAGACCAAGCTGCGGAAGCTGTTCAGATTCTATCCTCTTGGTATTGAACTATCAATAAGCAAGCTCAGAGTTTGCTATGAATGTTAAACTTCGCATCGTTTATCATTCCATGAGGTCGCCCTTTGGTGCTGACCCATTCAGATGGCTTGTTCTCTTCTCCTGTAGACCAGCCATATATATAAAGCACGTTCTTGGCCCAAGCACCTTGAGAGGAACTAAAATGGTGGTCGACAATGCTCTCAGCGAGCACGTTCACAAATCCTGAGCCTGACGCATCCAGCAATGGCTTATTGACCGTGGTGCCGTGCTAGACGGAACCTGATCGAATAGTTGCCCTTGGCAGCTCAGTCAGAAAACGTTAAATCACAAATTTAAAAAATGTGGGCTATTATTCAATCCATAAGGGAATACCGTATGTATTGGTACAATGTAGTGAGCTATAGATAATTTATATTCAGAGGCCTTATATATCCCATATGTCGGTCTTACTTTTCCAGCTATTGGACGAGAACGACGTTCTGTTCACGTTGCACTAAACTACATATCATGCGAGGAGGCAGACTTACCAAAACTCGCCAGAGAAGGCCATGCAGAATGGACCTGTATTCGCTCGTAGTCGTGTAGTTAAAAGACCAACCAACCCTGTAGACCCTGGTGTCAGAGTTCTTCGAAACTGCCTCCCGGCTTCTGATGTAGTTTATCTAACGACTCTCGGATAGCTGCCTGAAATAACGGCCTAACGTGCCTTTCCAAGCATGGAATCATCTTTCCTATTAGACAATCAGATGGTTCTAGCCTGCAATATCCTAACCAAACTGGAAACAATTTAATTAATTATGTTTTCTATGGGAATCGTAACCGGGTCTTCAGGTAAATGCCTTAACTACTAAACCAGAGAGGCGTTAAAGAATGGACCGAGTATACGCTTGTCAGCTAGTTTCGCTTTTTGGATTACCCCAAATCGATCTGTGTGCACACAAGAATACTCACGTCGTACTTCGTAACGTGATACGTGATTGCAAGGACACGAAAGCCAAATAGGTACCACGATGCCCTCCAGCAGGCCGTGGTACTTTCAAAGAGCTTTTATATTTGTACCACTGCACTTGGAGTCTCGAGTCATTGTATACCTCAATCAGGCCAGGGGTAATTTCTTTCTGGTAGCCCCTCACTGGCATAAGGAACTTTGGCGCCCAGACCTCAAGTAGAGAGAAATAGCAGCACTCTGCCCGTGGTACAGTACTGTTGTCCGGTCAACCGAACCACAAAAAAAAAAAAAACCATCAGCTCCATGGATTCTGACACGACTAAGGTACAAGCTAATATACTCAAAGTATGATTAGTGGAGGGTGGAACCTTCTGTTAGCTAACAGATCAACGGAGTGAGTTACTAGACTCAAGTTAGACCATCCACGAAAAGAGTTTGTTCTTAAGTTTGGTCTTATGGCAAGATTGATGTCATGCTGTCAAAAATTGGTCACTTATGTCACTGGATAAGTAAGACATACACCTATCTTTTCTCCAACTACAGCTAGTTATTTTCCTACAAAACTATCTACATTTAAGTTTACTTAGCAACGTTAACTAAGTTTTTACCTTGCTGATAAAATGCCGGTGATAAAACGCATGCTTGAATTCATATCTTTGGCTAACGCAGCCTCTTCTTTGAACAAACCTTTTTTATGGGGCCTAAGATGTTGTCATGTCATAAACCAACAAAACTTTCTTGGTAAGAATTTTCAAGACGTTAAACGTACAGCATTTGTATTGCTTATTGCATAAAAGACGAGTGCACAACCTAACACTCCTCTATATAAATATAGATCATGGAGATTTTTGAAGGTCAGGATAATTCAATATGTCCTTTATTTTGGATAAGACGCAGTCACCCTCGATCCACTTCAACCCATTGCAAAGATCCATTGATGGGTCTTTTTACATACTCATTTCCACTTTAATCCATGATCCAGCATATTTTTCAGAGTTGTGGTATTTCTCAGACTTGTGGTATCGTGCGTCTTGGGTCACGTATCATGCTGGAAGGTTGCGCTAGCGCTCGCTGCTGTGCGAGGCCAGCGCAGGCAGCAAGTGCAGTGCTGCCGCCTCTCTTTCAACTGGTTTGAGTGCTACTCTAAGGTTGAAGTTACAGCAAATGGAAACTAGCATTCTTCTAACACTTGCTTGATTTAAATATAATTAGCAGCACATCTCGTTCTCAACATAATGATCATATAGATCTTGCACAGGTCCAAGACGAAATTGATCAATTGCTTCATTTACAATTATCATTTAAATAATAACCGTTTTACTAAAATTATTATCTTATAATAACTTACTGAACCATTTTCATTTCACACATTGGCATACTTACATTTGTATCCTTATAATATTGCTTGCCACCAGGCGATAACAAACACATCTCACTCAATAGGTTTCGAATAACGGTTCAAAGCATATAATATAATGTTTTACCTGAAAATAAAACAATTATTATATGCGTAACCTTATTCGAAACCTATATTTCTATTTCTGCCTGTTGGCTTCATTTCACAAGACTCTAAGTGAGATGTAATGTGACGACTCAACACTGCGCAGGCGGCAAGCAAAGATCCCCTCTACTCACACTAGGGCCGCCGGGAGTGTGAGGGAAGGGGTAAAAGGGGCATACTTGGGGGCTGATGACGTAAGCGGAAGTAGTGCTATCTCACTCAATAGGTTTTGAATAAGGTTACGCATATAATAATTGTTTTATTTTCAGGTAAAATATTATATTCAGTTGTGTTTTGAACTTTGTTACTGGCAATACTTTTAACGAAGTTTGTTAATTTTTTTTGGTGCCATGCAGAAAACACTTCGGTGCATCAATTCAGTGTTATATTGTCTTTAGCTCAGAACGCTATTATCCCGTCTGTTGTGGTCGAAGATCGTGCGATTAGGGTAGAGACACAAGTGGCATGTTTTCGCGAACCGGAAGAAGTATTACAGTATTTTAAAATCGTTAAACCCGGGAGTTCAAGAGAAATGGGCGAAAAATTGGGACGTGATAAAAAGTTAACTCAATCCAACGATAAGTTACGCTTAGATTATAACAAAAAAAAAACTATTGCGAATATTAAACGCCATAATTTTAACGAAGACACACACACAAGTTTAAATGCGGTAAGCCTCATAAAAGTGCGACTTTTGTAGTAAAACAGTCAGTGCTGTAGGTTGAAACTAACGATCGGTAATCAAAATATCGATCATCGCGAAGACTCTGTCGATAGCAAAGCAATCTAAAAACTGAAAACCAAGTAGCGTTAGTAGCTCAGGTTAGATATAGCAATTGTAGATATATATTTAACATAAAGATCAACGATAAACCTATATATAAATAGTACTTCAGCAAAAATATGGTTAGCGGAATTTTTTATGACACTGTCAGAAAACTTAAGCCAGGCCAGGAGTCGATACTGGTAAACATATCAACGTAAACAGAACAAGCTTAAACTAAGGGTCGATAAGACTAATTGTATCGCAAAATAAACTTATAAAGTCCGCGATTTAGTATGTAAGCATCAAAATAGAGTAACCTATTGAAGAAAACTCAAAATAAAATAAAAACTACCTGCTAAATTTCAGGGTTAGTTAAGGTTTTTCCTAATGATCGTTTTAATTTGAAGCACACTGAAAAAAATGAATGTCAACTAAGAACGATTTTCTCTTAGTTGACCTTTTTTTGATCAAGCTAAATACACATTAGATAATTTCAATAAAAGTTGTGCAATTGGTCCAACTTGGTTGTTTATGATTGAAATAGAAATCTGTGTAATGAATAATTCCATTAAGTTTGCACGTTGTTTCTACCTTAACAAACACTGAAATAAATATGACACGTGATTGATTCTAATAAGACAGTTCACATTCAAATTAACAAAGATAATATGTGATATTTCTACAAGATTTTGTTGATTTAAATACTATACTGCATTAACTATTTATAAAATAGTTAATGCAGTTACGACAAACATTGCAATTAATAACATTTTAACGCATAAAGCTACCATAAAAATTATAAAATTGTTCATGTTCAATTGTTGGTTCAATTATTTATTATAGTTTGTATAATCATTTAAATAATAGCATCAAATAAGAACTAAATATTCATCCCTAATATTTATAGATATTTCGTGCAAATATTTTACTCAGATAAATCAATAATGTCTTATTAAAAACGTATTCTCTCTTGTTCAATTCAAAAAAATATGTTGCTTGCTTGCTTTCACCCCGCGCACTCACCTCACCCCTCGCTACCTCCGGCGCCCGTTGGCTGGCCGCAGTCCGCACTCGAGATCGTGTCGTGTACGTTTGTTTTGTATGTGCAAAGAAAAAATGGAAGTTGCAGAATTGCTTCGGGCATGGGAATTGCCAGAGTTAATACCTGTGTTCACCGGTATGTATAGACTTTGACATGTATTTTATTTGTGAGTTTATTACTTTCACCGGACGGTCGTAGTGTTACAAGCATTGACTTATATATTTATTGACTAGCTGTTCCCCGCGGCTTCGCCCCGCGTGGGACTCGGTTATATCGCGCCCTAAAGTAGCCTATGTTTGACCTCAGGTCGTTAACTACATCCCTACCAAATTTCATCACAATCGGTCCAGCAGTTTAGCCGTGAAGAGGTGACAGACAGACAGACAGACAGACTTTCGCATTTATAATATTACTATGGATTATTGATTACAAGCATGTGTTTGATTAGATACCTAAACCAATACCTATGTCGTCAGTTCGGTTATTTTGAACACGAACGGACCTCCTCGTTTCTGATTAGATCACACCAGGATATTCCCGCTCTCTATGAGCTTTGCACAGTCCGTCCAGTTTGCAATCAGAGCATGTGCGCCGTGTGGCTCTGAGCGTCTTCCTACCTTCGTAGGTACCTACAATTGTACAATAACCAAAAATATTATTTCCAGAACAACAAATCAATATCCAGGCACTTTCGGCATTAAGTGATGCAGAGGTTAGAGAACTAATACCCAAAATAGGCCGCAGGACTTTATTCAGTAGATGCTGGAAGACCTGGTGAAATGCATAGGTAAGTCTAATGATTTGACCTGACCTTAAGAGGTCAGTTTAGAGCTGAAACTCCTATACAAATTTGCAGTATGAACACTAACATGCACTGACTAACTAACTGAATGATACTAATCTGAGTCTGAATGATTCTTGGTTTTGAAAAAGGGCGGTTTTGCGAGCTCTAGTTAGATGTCTTTGTTTTTAATGATCTGTTAACTCAGTTACTTTATTTTCAGCACCCGACGAAGAAACAACGAACCTGGCTGCTATTATTATATTCATTTATTTAATAATAAACTTATGGTAATTATAAAAATATTCAAATGTGAACTCGTCTGATTTGACTCAAATTTTGTGAATTGACGTTTTTGAAGAAAATGCTGCTGTGGAGTTTGTGGCGCCACTTCTTCTCCACTTGCGCTTTGGAAGTGGTGGTAAACTTAAAATAAGTAACAATTGACGTCAATAAGTGATAAGAATATCCTATATTAAAAATAAACAATTTGAATTTTGAATATTTGTTCTACCAACTTTATACGTTGTGGGTTTTATGTGATTAACTGATCTCTTAATGATTAATAATTTTTTCTTATATTTTATGCGTTTTATTTTATCTCTTTAACAACCCTGCTTTTAATAAATACTACGAATGGATATTTCAGAGTCTTAGGCTAGGGTCTATGTTGAATTACGTTTTTCTTTTTATTTGCTTATTTTTATTACTTCTCTTCTTACCTGTCTTGTTAAAACCGGATTAAATATTAATGTTAAATACCTACGAATAATTCGAGCCATTAGGGCCTCAGTTGACTTACGTTTTTTTTTATTTGCTTATTTTTAATCTTCCTTTGTAGGTACAAAGGAAGATAGAAAAAATTCCTTTAGATACAAAGGAAGATTGAAAATAATAAAAATAAGCAAATAAAAAAAAAACGTATGTCAACTGAGGCCCTAATGGCTCGAATTATTCGTAGGTATTTAACATCAATATTATTCTTAGTACTTTCAAACAAGACAAAAGCAATAAATAATAGTTAAGCCAATAAAGACAGTATTTGAGTGAAATGAGTATCATAGTGGAGTGAAAAAAATACCTTAGTCAATGAAACAAGCATCTAAGTTGAGAGATACAAGTTTCTTTATTAAGTGTAACAAGTATTTGAGAAAAGCGAAATAAGTAACTTAGTGGTGACAAATAAGTATCTGGCAAAATGACATAATGTATCTTAGTAGAAGAAAATAAGTATTATTGTAGAGCGAAACAAGTATTATAGTAGAGCGAAACTAGTATTATAGTAGAGCGAAACTAGTATTATAGTAGAGCGAAACTAGTTAATTTGTCAAATGAAACAAATATCTTAGTTGAGGGGAACAAGTATCTTAGTAAAGCACAACAAGTATCATGATTAAATGAAACAGTGTCTTAGTTTAGACATTAAAGTTCGTTATTCGGTATAATAATAGTAAAGAATTATATGAAACAAAATATTAGTTAAATAAGTGTAAAATAATAGTAGCGTTATACAACCCTCTTAGTTGAGAGACAAACAAGATCAGCTTGTTTGTTTTAACCTTTCACTTTGCAGGCTCATATGCGTTCATGATGCTTGATTAAAAAGGTCACAATCTTAGTTAAATCAACCATATTTTTTTTTGAGTGCACTCCGTTAGCGCGCAAGCGTAGCCAACGCGGGTATGAAAATATTGTTACCAATGACTAACTTAAACCTTGGCCTGTATTAAATAGACGCTGTGAAACAACGGAATCCGAATTTGAGAATTCAGATTAGAAAACTAATTAAGTTCATTTTAAATTCTTAATAAGTAAATATAACTCAATAAATAAATACCTACCTTATCTCATCTAAACTTTATAACAAAACTTTTAATTAATTGGCTTTAGAATATACGAGATTATTTAATTTGTATACCTCTTAATGCATGCAAGACTGTACAAATTATTCATGTATTCATTTTAAGATCATTGTATAATTTCATTGAACATTAAACTTACTAGCTTATAATAGCTTAAAGCTTTTTGTACATACATTATTAAATGAAATAGAATTTATATGGAGTATATTGATTGTAGTTACATCGAACTTAAATTAAATTATATTGTTGGGTGTTGGAACCACGCAATTATTTGAATTGAACGCCGTCAACCCCAGCCTGTTTTGTCCCTAGATTTCAACTTAGTCCGTTCTGCACTAATGGGAGTTTCTATTGTCTGGCCCACAAGGGAAAGTAAGGAAATAGGGAATATGATATGAGACTCACTCACCGCTTAATTTGCAGGACGCCGCCGACGGGACCCTTCCTTGGAGTCTGGAGGCACTTCACTAAACAGCTCCTATATGATGTTCGTTCACGGCACACACGAATATTAAGGGTCGACCCTGGGCTTATAAGGAAACGGTGAAGAAAGTTCGCAAAATCACAATTATTTTTCAGGAGCGAATATATCACGCCGCCATGCAAAACCAGACTCCCTTGATCTCTTCTCTCATTGGTCGGCGTAGGCGCTTGGTTTATAGCGCGCTTCACTAGATGGCGTTATGAGTCTCATTTGAATTAGGATATGTAGGAATGGAAGGAAAAGGAATTGCGAGCCAGAACATATCCTCCCACTTGAAATCACTTAGATTTCACAGAACAGAGTAAAAGTTGCGGGGCAACTAATGCTTAACCATCTAGTTAACTTTCGTTAGAATGAATTGTTTAACTTAATCTACTCCTAAACTTTTTTTACACGAAATCGCCTATTCCAATACAAATGACAGACGATTGCGTTATTATCATTATTAAACAACTACAAAAAACAAAAAAAAACAAAAGAAAATAAAAAACTACATGCCAAAGTGGTAGTCTTAACAAAATTAATCTATGGGTAATGGACAAAGTTTATTAACCGGTCTACGAATTATACCGTTCAAAGTACGGAGACTGACTACACGTACTACGCCATCATTACCGGGGTGAAGAGTTAGAACTCTTCCTGAACGCCATTCTAATGGGGGCAAATTATTATCTACAATTAAAACTATTTGCCCGACTTGAATATTTTCTTGCTCGCGATACCACTTCGTACGCTGTTGCAAAGTGTGAAGATAATCACGCTGCCAAACATGCCAGAAACTTTGAGTTAATTTTTGTAGCATCTGCCATCGATTACGAAGGGGTAGGTATTCGTCTTCTAAATTAGGTTCTGGCACCGACACCAGAGGCGCATTAATCAGAAAATGGCCTGGAGTAAGTACGTTAACTTCATTGGGATCCGAAGACAGGTGACACAGAGGTCTAGAGTTTAATACAGCTTCGATCTTTGTAAGTATTGTTATGATTTCTTCAAGTGTTAAGACTTGAGAACCTATTACCCGCTTAAGATGATATTTCATTGACTTGATACCACTCTCAAATATCCCACCAAAGTTACTTCCACTAGGAGGATTCAGTCGCCACACTATTTCACGTTTAGCGAGATGAGACTCTATATGCTCATGATTACTATGAACAAGATGTTGTAATTCATTCAGGTATCTTTTAGCGCCAATGAAATTGGTACCGCAATCAGTTACGATAAAGGTACAGAGACCACGACGTGACACGAAACGATCCAATGCAGCAAGAAACGCAGGCGTGGATAACTCTGTTACAGCCTCTATGTGAATAGCTTTTACAGCAAGGCAAACAAAAACACAAACATAACATTTGTAGGTACGAGCGTTTCGTCTACGGCTTTCCTTCACTGTAAAAGGCCCAGCAAAATCAATACCTACATTTTGAAAACACCGTGTCGCTGTCACTCGTGGTAACGGCAACTGACCCATTAAGGGTTGAAAGGCCACAGGTTTGACCTTAAAACAAGTTACACATTTTGCTAACCGTGAGCGAATTAAATTACGTATACCTAGAATCCAAAATCTACGTTGAATAATAGATTGTAAAGTACGTGGACCGCAATGCAAGTACGTAATATGAAAATGATCAATTATCAACAAGGATAAACGCGAAGACTTTGACAACAGCAGAGGATGCTTCATACGCTCAGGGATGTTAGAATGTGCGAGACGTCCTCCCACTCGCAAGAGACCCGTCTCATCTTTAAATGGATTAAGTTTCTGAATCTGTTTTGAACCTTGAACCTCTTCGGTAAGGTACAGACTTTGTTCATGTTTAACTAGAAACAAAAGCGACTCTTCAAGTTCTTGAGTATTCAGCGCGCCTTTATTTAAAGGTTTGTGCTTGAACGCTGCTGTTGCACGTAAGCACCAGGCAAATATACGCTGAATACAAGACAATTTGGAGTAACGCTCTAAGATTCGACTCATCAAGTGGGTCTCGTTATTAGTATGTGACACAAGAGAGGAACGCATCTCGGGTATGTCCTCAGTTCGTTCCAAATTCTGCTTTACTGGCCAGGTGGAGGCATTCTCCGAAAGCCAAGTCGGGCCAGACCACCATGATGAGCAAGTTGAAAGCTGTGAAACGCTTAAACCTCGACTGCAGTGATCTGCAGGATTATCATGCGTCGACACGTGTTGCCAATGCTCAATGCTTAATTCGTCAAGAACTTTAACGACTCGATGAGAAACGAATGTTTTAAGTTTATGGGGTTCCGTATGTAACCACGATAAAACAGTACTACTGTCTGTAAAGGCAATAACTTTGCTGAGAGGTATTTTTTCTCGAAGCAAATTATACATATGTTTCAGGACTCCAGCCAACATGACAGCGCCACAGAGCTCAAGGCGGTTTATAGTTAATGGTTTAAAAGGGGCTACTTTAGACTTCGCAATTAACAGGTGCGTACTAGAATCTTGGTTCTGAGTAATGCATCTTAAATAAACGCAACATCCATACGCTTTGGAAGAACCATCACTAAATCCAATCAACTCATAAGCAATGGCATTATCAGATGTTATTTGACGCGATAATTTGATCGACTTTATGTGTTGCATTTCACTTGCAAAGGAAATCCACTTTTGGGCGATTTCAGAAGGGATTGCCTCATCCCATCCAAGTTGAATACGCCACATATCCTGCAGCAGGAGCTTGGCTAACAGGATACTGGGGGCGAGCCAGCCTACTGGGTCGTAAATCCGTGCAATATTTGACAAGATTGCCCGTTTAGTTAAGCTTGAATTCAGTTCAGATGTAGAATAAGTAAAGTGGTCATCAATCGGATTCCACTGAACACCAAGAATTTTTAAAATATGCTGATGACTTTCATCACAGAATGACTTAGGTAATTGACAGTGTTCCGTAGGCAAAGTCGCAATGAACTCAGGAGAGTTGCTGCTCCACTTACGAAGTTCGAATTGCGCCTTATTTAATAGCTGAATAAGTTCGTTTTTTAATTTGAGAGCCTTTTCTAAAGAGGATGCACCTGCAGTTATATCGTCCATAAAGGTGTCATGACGTACTATCTCAGCAGCTTCAGTAAACTCTGAGCCATGATCTACCGTGAGTTGATGCAGAGTACGAATGGCTAAGTAAGGTGAACTAGTGACGCCGTATGTTACGGTCTTTAACTCATACTCGCACAGAGGATCAGAGGAAGTCTGTCTCCACAAAATATGCTGCCACGGCCGGTCTTCTTGGCGTAGAGATATGTTTCTATACATTTTTGAAATATCTGACGTGAAAACTATATTATGAAGACGAAATTTTGTAAGTATATCGACAATGTCATTTTGAAGCTTAGGCCCTGTATATACTATATCGTTTAACGAACGACCATCTGTTGTTGTCATACCACAATCAAAAACAACTCGTAAGCGTGTGGTGAGACTCTCTGGACGAATAACGCAATGATGTGGTATAACGTATTTGCCTGAACCAAGTCTGGCAGGCTGCATGTGACCCAAGTCCGAGTATTCTTTCATAAAATGACAATAATCCTCTCTTAAATTAGGATTGCGCTCAAGTCTCTTTTCTAGTCGGAAAAAACGAGATTTCGTTGTGTCGAACGAGTCTCCTAGAGATTCGCCCGGCTCCTTTAATAATAACGGAACGACGTAACGACCGTCCGGTTCACGTGACACAAACTTAGTGTATAACTGTTCACACTTTTCATCATCGGGTTTTATTAAAACCGCTTTTGGTGGCTCTTCGACCTCCCAAAATCGCTTGACCACGTCCTCTAACGAACGAGTGGAAGCTACTAGGGAAGACACCATTTGTGGGGGGCGACCACCAGGATCCTCGATTTTCCCAGTTAGTACCCACCCAAAGATACTATGTAAAGCTACGGGTAAACCTGGGCCCACTTCTAAGCGCTGACCATCATAGATTCTATGGAATAGCTCAGCACCAAGGAGTAGGTCAATCTCTGTCGGTTTGTCAAACTGTTTATTTGCCAAAACTAAATGTTTATAATTTTCACGAATTTCCGAAGGTATTGGTACAGCAGGCATCTGGCTGGTGATCCTATTCATAACAATAGCATTTATTACAAAGCTAGGATTGTCTGAGTCCGATGGCAGCACTGTGCACGAAGTCTCACCTTTTACTTGAACTAAATTTTGACCTAGACCTCCTACGGCTATATTACAGCGTCGTACAGGTAAGCCCAATTTTTGAACAAGATGTGACGTCACAAAACAGTCTTGAGCCGCACTATCGATGAGTGCGTGGACTAATATATCCTGACCAGATCGGCCGCCGCGAACGCGCACTGCACAAGTACCGAGAAGTACCATGGTACGATCATGTCCAACATGAGAGCTGGTCGTCGCGGAGTCCACCGAATCTTGAAAACTAGCGCTCTCAAACGAGCTGCTCGGAACCGCCACGTTGGATTCGTCCGTTTTATTTTCGTGAAGCAAGGTGTGATGTCGTTTCTTACAAGTGGAGCAAGTACCTTTTGAAAAACATTTATTTGCATTATGATTAGGACGCAAACAGTTCGCACAAACATTCTTGTTTGTCACTAGCCTATATTTCTCAGGAATGTTAAGTGCTAGAAACTTAGAACATTTGAAAAGGGCGTGTGACTCACCGCAGCACACACAATCAGCTGATTTATTTTCAGCGTTATAAAAAGACGTGCTGGACGGCAATGAATTAGATTTATAATTATTATTCTTAAATCGTGTCTCTGTAGGACGTGAATTTACTTTATTAAATTGCTTTTGTTGAAGACTAGAACCGGATTGGCTACCAGATTGACTAGCCTCTAGTACTTTAACATACCCTTGTAAGAAGGTTAACAATTCAGAAAAAGTAGGTATTTGCTCCTGATTTTGAGTCTCAAATCGTCGACGCGTTTCACTGTCTAAAATTCGGGAACCCAAATAGAATAAAATAAATTCATCGAATTGTTTTATTTTCATAGCCTTAAGGGCGTTTACTGTTTCATTTAACACGTTAGTTAAGTTACGTAAGTCATTAAGATTGCCTGACTTTAAAGAAGGCAAGTTACAAATTTTATTTAAGTATGAAGCGGCCAGAATTCGTTTATTTTGGAACCGTTCGACAAGAGCATTAAAAACAATTATATAATTTTCTGATGTTACCGGCACTCCTTTTGCAATCGACAAAGCAGTGCCCGTAAGACACGAAAGTAAATAATGAAATTTTTCTATAGGGCTAATGTTATCATTTTTATGTACTAACGACGAAAAGGTATCAAAAAATGTTTGCCAATATTCAATGTTACCGTCGAACTTAGGTAATTCGAGTTTAGGCAAGCGCGCTTGAGTTGACGGTTTCGGCTCCGAATTATTATTACGAGTACACTTCGTTTCTGTACCGGACTTCAATACGGAATACGCAGCGACAGTGGCGTAGTACATGTCGTCAAAGGCATGCATCGGTTTCATGTCAATGACCTCCTCTGGTTTCAGTTTTAATTTTAAGTCATTAATTTTACATGTATAATCCATGAAATCTTGTCGTACTAACTCAATACGCTTGAACCTAGCCTCAAATTGAGCGTAGGATGATTTATCCTTTTGAACCTCTTTTGATAATTCATACAATAACTGAATATCACGAAATGCATATTCCCTCTGACTGATAAGTAATTTTAATTGCCTTTCGTCTGTCATTTTGCAAAAGGTGTAGGCTATTATCACAACAAAACAATGATGAAAAATTCAGAAACAAGATTTTACACAATCAAAACGCAAGAAGACGCGTAAGTAGGTAGGTACCTACCGACGATCGTTGATCGATACGCACTACGCGCGATCTTACCTACTAACTGTTCAGAAATATAAATGCCTATTTACCTATAGTTTTCCAATTCAAACTAATATGAAATTAGCTAGGTACTTTGATAATTTAATTATGTAATTACTAAAACTGAAGGCAATTAGGAAAGGACTTTTGCAGTTTTAGTCAGATTGTAAAACTTTAATGTTCTAGAAGGTTGCCGTTAGCCTCGTGGCTATAACCCGGCCAACTTACGATGTTTTATACTGAATATTTAAATGCGTTATTTTAGCTCAAAAACACAAGGAAACCTCTATGTTTTAATATAAAATCAATAAAAAACAAATGTTTCTAGCGAAGTAGACTATAATTTTAGGAAATTCTATGGAATTTGACCTAAAATACCACAGGACATCTGCACTCGAATGGACCATATATGTTGGGTGTTGGAACCACGCAATTATTTGAATTGAACGCCGTCAACCCCAGCCTGTTTTGTCCCTAGATTTCAACTTAGTCCGTTCTGCACTAATGGGAGTTTCTATTGTCTGGCCCACAAGGGAAAGTAAGGAAATAGGGAATATGATATGAGACTCACTCACCGCTTAATTTGCAGGACGCCGCCGACGGGACCCTTCCTTGGAGTCTGGAGGCACTTCACTAAACAGCTCCTATATGATGTTCGTTCACGGCACACACGAATATTAAGGGTCGACCCTGGGCTTATAAGGAAACGGTGAAGAAAGTTCGCAAAATCACAATTATTTTTCAGGAGCGAATATATCACGCCGCCATGCAAAACCAGACTCCCTTGATCTCTTCTCTCATTGGTCGGCGTAGGCGCTTGGTTTATAGCGCGCTTCACTAGATGGCGTTATGAGTCTCATTTGAATTAGGATATGTAGGAATGGAAGGAAAAGGAATTGCGAGCCAGAACATATATTATTTTAATAAGTAACATTAATTTTAATTTATTTAGTTTAAAGGCCATTGTATCATTTCATTGAATATTAAACAAGTTACAGTGTTGCTTATTGTTATATAGATTATTGATGAAATAGAACTTATATGTAGTATCATAATAATTATGTTCATATCAAACTTAAACTATTTTACTTTAATAAGAAATAGGTAATCTTACCATGTTAAAACTTTACTATAAATTCAATTCTCTGTACTAAATATAATAAATGTTTAGTCTTAATTTATCTCGCGAAGGGACTCGCTACTGCAGGATGGGCGAGCTGTTAGCGTCATTAAAAACCATAAATAATTTATTTAAAATTAACCGCTATTTTCAAATTTAAAATATCAGCCAATCAGAGAGCGCGTGGCTCACACCACACGCCGTAAATGGTGGGGGTAAAGTGGGATCGAACGTGACTTTCGCGGTCCTCGGCTGGCATGCTGTACTAGTGAACCTTCGGAAATAGTTGTGTTTTTCGTGAAAGTGTAATCATATTAAAGAATTATGTTATTTTATATTTTGTGATCTTGTGAGGTGTTAACCTACCAGTTTACAGTGCCATAATATATAACTAAGGTAAGATGTACATATTATAACTTAATTACTGTACTAAGTATGATTTCTATGTCTACTATGGAAATAAATTATATTATATACTAGCTGTTACCCGCGGCTCCGCCCGCGTGTAGGTCGCTTTCGCGTAACCTGTGTTACATTGAAATGAAATGACGCAATCGAAGTAGCCAGGACATTATTCAAATATAAACAAATATCATGTTTCAGAGTTAAGTTCAAAGAATCTCTTTGTAGACAACATTAGCAGTTCTTCTCTCAGAGGTTAATAAAAATAGATTTTCGGCGCTACTGACCCGCGAGCAAGCCACATACAGTTGTCCATGCGAGAAACATCTTGTTCTTAGGTCGATGACAGCTGATTTTAGGGTTTGTCCCTGCGACTTATTTATCGTCATAGCAAAGCATACAGCAACTGGAAACTGAGTGCTTTTAAATTGAAAGGGGTAATTGTTGGGGATGAGTGGTATTCGAGGTATGTACACCGTTTCGCCTGAACCACACCCTGTGAGAATTTTGGCCTGTATTAAGTTGCGCTGCAAAACCGTTACTTTGAGTCGGGTCCCGTTGCATAGTTTAGGCGGAGAAAGATTTCTTAGGAGCATAATGGGAACGCCGACTTTAAGGGTAATGTTATGAGCAGGAAGACCACTTGCAGCCAATGAACTCAAAAACTCGATAGGGTAGGTGGTAGCATCATCCTGATGCACAACACTGTTATATGACGTGTAAATCACTTCATCCCCGACAATTTCCGCCAAAACCTTGAGTTTCGGTAAACGTTTCCGAAGCCCGAGATGACCCATGACGCTCGCGGTCAGCAAACAACCGAGACTCTCTGTCAGAAGAAGTTTCTAAAGACCGAGACAATGCATGGCGTTGCCTATCTTCATCGAGTCGCATCTGTCTATCCGCATTCGATTCTTGAGATCTAGCTAACCTTCTGCTTTTAGCTATTCTGGAATGATGCGCCAGATTAGATCGTTTCCTCCTAGGCATTATTTAAAATAATTAAAATTCCTTACATCAGGTGAATTTAAATCAACTGCAAATATTTTAAGGGCAGATTCAGACAGACCACTCAACTGAACAACTTTCCTTAATGAACTTATGTCGAAATACGAATAAAAATTTTTGACCTCCCATACAAATTGAGAATCAGCTGATCTAGTTTAGTATGGAGTGAAAAATAAAATTTCGTATTTCGATATAAGTTTATTTGGAAAAGTTGTTCAGTATAGTGGTCTGTATCTGCCCTTAAAATATTTGCAGTTGATTTGTGTCCACCTTATATACGACAGGATCGTATGTTCCGTCAAACATCAAATTCAATTTTCAATTCAAGCAAGACAACTAACAATCTAACAATAGCGAATCAAACCGTCCATTTACCAAACCAATTAATAGACAACAACCAAAGAACCAATCCAAAAGAACCACAAAGACAAATAGGTACCATAAATTTTTTTAATTTGCTTAGGTTAATTTCAATCTGCTATATCATAATGCGAAAACTTAACCATAGCGAGTTGTAAAGTGAGTCAGCGCCATCTATTGAGATTTTGTTACTAAATTTACGATCAAATTTAATGCGTTATTTTATTAAAATTAATAGGTGCAGTGCGTGTTTTCTTCTTTATTGATATGGATAATATAAAGTAGAAATCCTAGCCTTATCTAAATTAAATTAAACGTAAGTAAACGCATTAAAAGTTTTGAAGCAGTATTTGAAGTAAATTTTCAATCGACCATAACTTCTTTTTCCCTTAACCGATTTTGACGAAACAAAGTTTTGACATCGCTCCTAATTATATGTAATCCAATTGTGAAAACCGCGTTTAAATCGGTTGAGTATTTTCGAAGTTATAACGTACCAGACAGACATACATACAGACAGACAAAAATTCCAAAAACTGTCTTTTTGGTTTCTATTACTCTTTTTTAATCGCACTCTATTAGTTTTTTTGAAAAATATTAAATGTCGCATTACACTCGCATTTTAGTGTCTTATTATATGTATAGATATGTGGAGTTGTTCCTTACAGTAGGTACATGCGCGTGCTTAGAGCGTGCTTTAATAAGATTTGTAATTGCGATTAGATTAATTATTACACTGCGTTTACAATGTAAAAGCAATAATTTAATTACAGGCACTTTCACTAAGTAAAAAAACACTTACGCACCTTTTGCAACACCTTTTAAAACACAGAAAATACACAGTAAAATAGGGCTTACACTCACCGGACCTCGTGCCTAGCCTTTTTTTTTGATGGGCGCCAGTATAACGTAGGGAGAATTTACTAAGTACTTAAGGTATTTATTTATTAAAACTTTATTGTTCCATAAGTACAAAATACTTATACAATTGGCGGACTTGCTAAAAGCATTCTCTACCAGTCAACCATTGGGAGAAACAAAAAACTGTGTGGCGCAAAAAAGTTACAAGGGAAAATAGTTACTTAAAAATAAACAAATTTACCACGATGGGTATTTTTAATGCATATCATACTAAACTACGTAAACATACATACACAATACATAAATATACATACTTATACCCTTACTTATATATCTACATATATTAAAAAAAAAATATATAGGAAAGAAGATAAATCCAGGTTTCAGCGAATCGCACAATATTTATTATTTCTACTTTACAAATTTGGTTTAGTCGAATAACGCCCGATTCTTAAAATGACTACGTAGTCTAAAATTGACCAATTCTTTAAATGTCCAATTCAATAAATGACCGATTCTTTAAATGTCCGATTCTTAAATTGACAAATTCTCTAAATGTACAATTCGCGAAACGACTGATTCTATATTTGACTGATTTTTTTATAGTGTCGAAAAGGGAAAAGGAAGAAGCATATTTTAATATAAATTATATTCCAAGTTAGTGGTACATCAGTATGAATAAACACATTGTGATTGTATATTTATATTTTAATTCGAATCACATAAAGTATCACATGAAGCATTACATAAAATAAACATAGTAATAGCATAAAGACAGCATGTTTGTAAAAGGAATCGTTCCCAAAATCGAAAGAATTTGTATAACTAAAATAGCGTAATTTTACATTTTTTTTTCAGTCATAGCCAAATCAAAGACAAGTTACTAATTAGAAAGTTTTTAAAAATATTTTTGCTTTTTCTATTCATTCAAATAAATCACTAAATATTAGCCTAATCGACTAGCTTTAAAATCAACAAATTTTATATTTACGAGTATGTAACGAAAAACATCAAATCAAGAGAAAAAACGCTGAACCATATAAATTGTCACAAATTCAGAAGTTTAATATAGATCACTTTCTTGAAAAACTCTTCGACAGATATTTCATCGCTTTGCAATCTTCTTAAAATTTGTTTATATTTTCTATCAAAAAAAATGTCACGATTTCGCCGTTTTTTGCGCTGATTTTGGAAAAAACTTTGTTTGATTCTAATATCACAGTGCTTAGCTTCTTCGCGTAACTTTTGAAGAAAACTGAAGAGACTAGGGTGTTTAGGTTCCGCAACTCAATACATCGGTACCATCAACTGTACATCAGACATATTGAGTAAATCAGAATAAATATGTCGGAGAGAGAGGAATAAGGGGGCCAAGTGGAAGTCAGGATGGATGGCTCCGAGCATCAAATAGGGTCATAGGATGGCTTTCGTGGGCAACTCTTTAAAGCAGAGTGACAGTTCACTAACATCTTTACACAATCTTACAAAGGTCAAGTGAGGGCATAATTGTCCCGGCAGAGGGACAGCAACCCAAATCACGGCTTAGATCGGTGCCCCACACACGCACACGATAGTGTGATGAATTCTGTACTGGTGCTGTCGGTAGTCAACTAACCGTCCGCTCAGTCTGAGACTCTAACCAAGAATGTCCCTTGATCCCTTCTTGTTAGTACCATCTCCACTGCCTCCCCACCGCTATGCTTGTGGTGTCAAAGCGGGGAGTTGATCAACCAATGACAGACTCTCGTAAGATGGCGCCACGGTTGTTATTATTTAAGCCTATTATCAATCAATCAATCAATCAATTTATTTGTCAAACATAGGTACAATGATACAGTTGTTATATAATATTATTACAGTTCGCTATGTCTTGCTGTTTAAAGCATACAAATATTAAAAGTTCATGCGTTATAAAATTATAATAATCATATCAAAAATCTGTAGTAGTGAAGTACATAATATATATCAATGTAAAAAGAAAATAAAATAATAAAAAAGAAAATGTCAAATTAAATCATAAAATAAATCAAAAAAAATAAAAAATAAAATAAAATTAATAATAGTCTATAGCTTATCATCTATAAAGAAATCGTTCACAGAATAGTAACACTTATCTATTAATATTGAAAGAAGTCCTTTTTTAAACATTTTAAGATTCAAATCTTTTAAATCATTAGGTAGTTTATTGTATATTTTTACTGCCATACCTAGAATGCTTTCCCTGACTAGAGCAAGTCTATATTGTTGTGTGCATAAAGTATGTCTATATTGTGGTCTTACGGGATTTCTTGTCACTTCCGATAACTTCACAAACAATTCCGTGTTCATTTTTACAAATAAAGCCATTTCAAAAATGTACAATGAAGGGAATGTTAGTAATTTAAGCTTTTTAAATAATGGTTCACAACTGTCTCTTGTACTCAGACCGCACATTGACCGTATACATCGTTTCTGTGCTTTGAAAACGTTTTCTTTTTCAGTGCAGTTACCCCAAAATATAATACCGTATCTGAGCACTGACGCAACAAGACCATGGTAGGCTGTAAGCGTAGCATCTGTTTTTGCAGTTTTCTGTAGTTGATGAAGAGCAAATGCCGATTTGCTTAATTTTTTACATAATTCATTTGCATGTGCTTTCCACGAGAGTTGGTCATCTATAATAAGCCCGAGGAACTTAGTCTCTTTGACCGTGTTCAAATTAGTATTCCCGTTCTTTATAGTCATTTTTTGGTTGGTTTGTACAGATTTAAAGTGCATTATACTAGTTTTATTTAGATTAATAATTAATTTATTCATGTCAAGCCATTTTACTTCGTCATTTACTACGTCATTTATATTTCTTTCGTGATCAACTATGTCATTACTTTTAACGCATATTGTACTATCATCAGCAAAGAGAACCATTGATTGTTTTGTAACATTGGGCAAATCATTAATATAAAGTATAAAAAGCAATGGTCCCAATACACTTCCTTGAGGAACTCCACATACCACATTCCTTGTTTCAGAAGTGTATTTGAACTCAGTTTTGTTCTTAGGGGAGATCCTTGTAATTTCAGTAATTTGCTCCCTACCACTTAAATATGACCTTATTAGATTTAGGATATTGCCTCTTATACCATAGGCCTCAAGTGTGCTTAGTAAAACTACATGGTCTACGTGGTCGAATGCTTTGGTCAAATCTGCAAAGCAGCAGCTTACAGGTTTCTTTTTATCCACATTTATTAGAATTGTATTTAATAGATCGTAAATTGCCATGTTAATGGATTTGTTTTTCCTAAAACCTTTTTGCTCCTGACTAAGAATATTGAATTTAGTTAAAAAGCTAGTTATAGCTTCATGAATGCACTTCTCAAATATCTTAGAGAATATAGATATGAGGGCTATAGGTCTATAATTATTAACATCCTCTCGATCATTCCTTTTGAATACGGGTTTTATGATGGATTTTTTTAAAGCATCAGGGTATACACCTTGTTCTATGCATAAATTTAATATATAACAAAGAGGAATAAGCAGGGAGTCTTCAACAAATTTTACAACTTTAGTTGAGACCTCATCAAAGCCAACACTGTTAGTATTTTTTAGGCCCCTGATCGCTTTTTTTATATCGTCAGATGTTACTGGCTGCATAAACATTGAATGTAAATTGGTTTTTTTAGGTCTTACTACATCATCATTTTTATAATTCCGGGAAGTAACTTTTATTTGGTCTATGAAATGATTGTTAAATGTGTTTGCAATTATTTGTGGATCTGTAATAATTTTATCTTCAAATTTAATTTGTAAAATTTGATCTTTCGGTTTTGTTGCCTTACATTTGTTTATGACTTGCCAAGTAGCTTTATTCTTATTTTGGGCAGTATTGATGTGGTAGCTATTTTGAGATTTCTCGGTCAAGTTTATTATCTTTTTAACCCTAGGTAACTAAACTATATTTGTAGATACATAGTAACTAAACTTTCGTCAGAGGGACTACGAAATAAAAAACGTGAAATGTATCAAAAGTATTTATTAAAAATAGGAACTGGTTATATGGCACTTTAGTTTGGTTTACTAGGAACTAATTTGAAAGACATAAAACAAAAAATATCTATTCCGCACACCTAGTACACATGTCAATATTGTGAGCTCCACAAATGGCATTTTTGCAATTCATGCATCGATGTCTTGTCATCCTGCGGGCTTTAGATGGGCATAAATAGCAGATTTTGCGCACACTGCTCACAGAAGGAACAGGAATTTCAGATTCTGAAGACTCATCAAGAATATCTTTTATCATGACCTTGATGTCACGCCGCAAAGTCACAGTTTGTAAACGCTCCCGTAGCCAGGGCTCCATCACCTGGTCTCCCATCCTGATGACAAAATCGCGTCGTTTTGTGGGCTTTTTTTTTATTTCTTAAGTTGTTTGAGACGTAAATAGCATATGCATTGATAGTAGCCAAATTTAACAAGTGATAAAAAATGCATAACGGCCACCTGTTAGTTTTTCGGTTGACAGACATATTCGAGCACATTTGATCAACTGTGTCTACGGTACCCTTTGTACTGTTATAAAAGTGGATAATTTCCGGTTTTTCTGTAGTTTCTTCGATATTTTGTTAATCATGAATTGTAGACAACACAAAAACCACTTTGTTTGACTTAGCTTTGTATGAAACTAATGTCTTATCGCCGTCGTAACAAAACATCGAAGTACCGATTGCACGAGGTCTCGGAGGCCGAATTATTCGAATCTTCTTCCAATTCTTCATCCATTTCTTCTTCAAGCCATTAACTTATCTGTTCTTTTTGACTCCTCAAATCCATCTAAAAAAATAAAAGGTACAATCGTATCAACGACGGAAATAATTTGTTGCAACAAAGAGATATTTCATAAAATATAAACTTTTTTGTTAGTATATTTCACTTGTAAACAGTATAATATGTATTTAAATAGTAAAATACATCAATTAAAATAAAATAAAAACAAAATATAACGTCGGAACCGAGCTTAAATAATTAAAAAAAATATATATGAAAATACATACCTTTGCAAAATAATGTACGTTGTAACTAAACTTTCGTCAACCGGACGACGCTATAGCCGTAGGTCACCTCCTAATTACCGTGTGATCGCAAACGTGTTACGGGATGAATTATTTTCTCCAATCTGGAAGGTAAACAAAGCGTGGCGGGTTTGGGACGCGGGGAAGTAAATGCACTTGACATTTTCGGGAAGGGGCGTCGTCGCATGGACGAATGTTTAGTTATCTAGGGTTAAAAAGCTTTGAATAATTTTTCAATTTTATTTTATTCGTTATAGTAGGAGAATGCCTATATTGCCACAAAAGATGTCGTTGTTTTTTCCTACATAACTTCACACCACGTGATAACCATTTCACTTTCTTGTTTACTTTAATTGTTACATTTTTGAAAGGAAAACAGAGATCGTAAAGCAGTCGGAAGTAATGTATAAAATAATTATAGGCATCATTAGCATCTTTCATATTGTACATTTCCGAAAATGTAAGACTCTCAATGTGTCTTTTGAAGTTTAATAAATTATCTTTGGAAAAATCGCGCTTCTTTGTCCGCCATGATTTAATTTGGCATGTTCGTTTAACTGGGATGGTCAAAAGTTGCGCAGTATGGTCTGACATTCCATAGTCAAGTACATCATGTTTACATTTTTTTTTTAAATTATGTGCAAAGTTGTCTAGACATGTTTTACTAGTTAAACGTGTTGGTTGATTTACTTCTAATGTTAAATTATAATTTGATAGAAAATGTTCGAAATCTAAACACAAGTTATTTCTTTTTAATCTATTAATATTGAAGTCTCCACAGATTACAATATTTTTATAATTATTTCTATATAGTTGTTTAAGGACTACTTCAAATTTTTCATAGAACATATTTATGTTCCATGCATAAGGCGGTCTATAGACGCATATAATAACAATATCATGTGAAGTAAATCTAATGCCACTACATTCAAAGTAATTTGGAACCGAATGTTTGGAAATGTCTGGTAACTCTTGATATTGTAAGCCATTTTTAACAAGTATACATGCTCCTCCCCTTCTTTTGGTGCTTCGACAGTAGGCTGCAGCGAGTCGGTAATTTGGGACTGTGACTAGGTCCTCCTCTCCAGACAGGACATTATGTTCTGTTACGCATAGAACATCAGGAGATCTATTTGTACTTGCTAAGTGGTTTATGTGTACTGTCAGCGTTTTCGTCTTATTTATCAAACCAGCTATGTTTTGATGCAGAATATTTATATTGTTAGCCGAGAAAAAACGTATCCGTTTTTGAGTCCATAATTGGTGATTTATAGTCATTTTCAGTATATGATATCTCTTGAATTGTTTGATTTAGCAGGTCAAATATTTTATTCATTCCATGGTAATTAACTGTTCCTCTTCGCCTCGAGAACATGTCATATTCATAAGACAACACGGAGTTTGAGTCAAGAATAAAGGAGTGATGAAAAGATTCTGAATCCAAATAAATTAGGTTATTAAAAGTTTCTATTCTCCAGTTGAACATGGTTGCATAATCATTACACCTATAAGTCGGCAGGCATATAATGAAGTTCGTGTGCGTCATCGTCAGTAAATTGTTCCGAATTTCTGTTACCATACTATGATAGTTTTTTGTTTTTTTTAAAATCTTCTTCGCCTACCATTAGGACACAAAAATCATTTTTTGTGAAATTCTCAATTTTTTTATTCAAGTCTTCTATAAGATAGGTAAAATTTGCATTTGGTGTCAGATAGTGGCAAATTTCAAATTCATTTTCAAGTTTATTTTGCGCTATTTTTAATATAGGGTTAGTCTTGTTGCTGCTGACTATACACATTTTATTTCTTATTGGACGACTATTTTGCTGCTTTGATATAGAATTTGTAGTAGTAACTGGTTGTTGCGTAGAATGTCCATCATTAAAAACAGGCGGCAATTTTTGGTTTAACTTCCGGGTCCGTTTCTTAGTTTTAGGCACAGTTTTAGGTGTTGATGACTTTACGACATCCTTCACAGGAGATATGGACTTCTTATTTTGTAGTCCTAGCTCAGTTCTTAATTCTGCTATATTTTTTTCGAGATATTTATTTTTTTGATTTGCTGTATATAGTTCCAGCGTTAGTGTTTCTACACGTTGTTTTAGTTCCTCTGTTTTATTAGCACAGTTGCAACTAATATTATGGGATGTATCTGGCAAGCTACTAGTGGTGCCATCTAGCGTATTGTCGTTGGGTTTTGTAATATCATTACGGCTACTGGAGCTGCTATGTTCCGTCTCTCATTGAGCTCGTGGTCTTCTAAAAGTGATGTTTTCGAAGAAATTCATTTTACAATTTTAAAAAAATCTGAACTGCTCCGGCGAGGCTCGAACCCGTGCACTCGCAGTTATGAGTAAGTCGCTAAAACCACTGCGCCATCCTAATGATGATTCACAATAGCGAATTTACGTGTTTGTTTGTGCGCGCAATAGATAAGTGAGCGTTAGATGATGAATCATGTACTTTTGAATTGATTGGTGGAACGAAGAGAACAAAGAAATTTTATCTCACTAGCATGCACGAAGTGCAAGGCAAATTATCACACGCAATGTTTATTTCCTACTGAGAAGAAAAGAAGGGACCTAACACAGGACTTTAAAAAGAATTGGGTCTGTCCACATTGCACATCAAACCAGCCTAGAGTGCAAAACAGCGACAACACACCTGTGAGAGGTAACACTGGCCCACAACAAAACTCGCCGTCTCCTTTGTTAGCAGAAATGGAGGCTAATATTAAGGAGTGCTTACAGGAATTTATTAATGATTCAATGGAGAAAATAAAGAAAGACCTACAAAATACAATGTCGAATATTCTGAGCCAGCACCTTCAGTCAGTTAGGGACGAATTGTCGGGCTTGAGGGAGTCTATAACATTTATTAACTCTCAGTACGATGCAATAAATGATAGAATTGAAGGCATAGAGAAGGAAATCAAGTCAGTGACTTTAACGACCTCAAGGAGTGCTGAATTACAGAACAGGATATGTTTGATGGAAGCTGAAAATAATAAACGAGAGCAGTGGGCCAGAAGATCAAACATTGAAATATATGGAATTCCTGAAAGAAAAGACGAGAATCTTATGAGTATGTTACAGGAAATTGCGAAGCGTGCTCAGTATCCCTCTGAGATTTCCGACGACATTGACTTTATTACACGTGTAGCACCGAAAAATAATGATACAAAAAGAGTCAAGCCTATTGTGGTCCGTTTTTTGGCACGTTATAGGAAGGACGATTTTTTGGCAACAGTCAAAAAACTGAAACTCACTTGCAAGGACCTTGGGTTTTCAAAAGATTCTATAATTTATTTTAATGACCACTTAACTAGTGGCAATAAGGCTCTGCTTCAGCGTGTCAAATCAATATGTAGAGAGAAGAATTACAAATACGTGTGGGTTAAGAACTGCACAATTTTGACTCGCAAATCAGATACAACCCCTGTCATACACATAATCAATGACGGCGATTTAAACAGAATCAAATAAGATTTCTCTTTCTTAACTGCATGTTTCTTAAGACTACTTGTAAGGCAATTTTTTGTCTTGGTAAATTTTGTGGGGACCCAATATTAACGCTATTATTTGATCTTTCTCATAGCATCTGCCTAAAACTAACATTTATTGGAATATTTGTAGCTACATTTCTAGTTGAGTATTTTGTACGATGGTGTGTTTTATCTCCTGACCTTTGGGGCGCACACAAACAGCAGATTTTACATAAACTGGGGTTTCAGTATTTATTGATAAAATATGACAACATAATTTTCAGGACTAAACAGTATTGTGTAGTCTTAATGTCCTTTTATAAGAATTATCTTTATGTACTGTACAACATTATTTTCAGTGTTTGTAATTCTAAATGACCTCAATGTCTTTTATCAAAATGTTCGTGGCCTGAGAACGAAAACAACTGTTTTCTTTCGTAACATGTTGCTTTCTGATTATGATATAATTTGCATAGGGGAAACGTGGTTATTGCCAGGAATCAATAGCTCTGAACTATTCGATTCAAGATACAGTGTCTATAGATGTGATCGAAATTATGATCTGAGAGACGATGAGAAGGGCGGTGGTGTACTTGTGGCTGTCAAACGTGAGCTTCTGGTGCGCTCATGGAAAGTAATTCCAATCTCTGAATCAGATGCTGAAGTTTTGGAGATTATCATAGAACAAGGAGCGACGGGTTCTAGGTCTGATGCACTGCGACTGTACTGCGGGTATTTTCCGGGAGGCGGTTCGCATAGTTCTAGTTTAAGAGAATTTTACGAGAGCGTATCAGAGACATTTATGTTAAAACCGGATGATCATTATTTAATTTTAGGTGATTTTAATATACCGAAGGCCCGTTGGGAAAATGACGGCCCCTCTTTAGCACTAGTAAACTATGATGATGATGAGATGTTGATGGATATATTTTCGTTTTTGAATTTTACGGATTTTAGACAGTTTAATAACGTACCCAATAAGAATGCCAGATTTCTTGACCTTGTTATTAGTGATTGTCAGTGTGCGGTTATAAAAAGTGATAAGTTCTTGGTACCTGAGGATGGTCATCATCCATCGCTCACTGTAAAAATTCGAAATGTACATCTTAGCGGATTACGATCTGCCTCTAGAACTGTGCGTCTATTCCGATCTGCAGACTATGAAATTATCAATAAGGAAATCGCTGCGATAGACTGGGCTCAGCTTCAGCCTCATACTGACATAGAATCCGCTGTTGAAAAGTTTTATTTTTTGTTGGAGGAAGTTATTTCTAAACATGTTCCTATAAAAAAAATCACAAAGACTCACTATCCAGTCTGGTTCTCACCATCGCTTATAAAAATCATAAAAGAAAAATTGAAATTTCATAAGAAATGGAAAAAGTACGGACGGAAGTCTGACTATGACACATTTTGTTTATTGCGTGAGCGACAGAAGCACTGGCAGTTAGAGTGTTACAATAATTATATAATTAATGCTGAAAGTAAAATTAAAAGTAACAGCAAATATTTCTGGTCATTTGTCAAATCAAAAAAATCCTCACCCGATATTCCGGACAGAATGTTTGTAAATGATGTGTCCTCGTCGGATGGTGAAGAAATATGTTCGCTTTTTAACTCATTTTTTAACTCTGTATATGAGAGCCCAGATTCTTCGAATCCGTCATACAGCGCGCCGCGAGAAACCCAAACTTCTAATAATATCTCACTGGCTTCCCTTGATATCCCTATCTCACTTGTTGAAAAATATTTAAAAGCTTTAGATGTTCTCAAAGGTTGCGGACCGGACGACATCCCTCCTTTTTTCTTAAGAATGTGTTACAAAACTCTGGCTCCGCCCTTAGCCTATTTGTTTAACAAGTCTTTGACATCAGGGAAAATGCCTTTAGTATGGAAGCAAAGCCACGTGACCCCTATTTTTAAATCAGGCGATAGACATGACATTCAGAACTATAGAGCAATTTGTAAGTTAAGTATAATACCAAAGTTATTCGAAAAAATTGTCTATGACTTAATTGCCCCGGTCTTAAGACCAGTTATTGTGGATCAGCAGCATGGTTTTCTGAGTAAAAAATCCACAGAAACAAATCTTTGTGAATTTGTCCATGAAGTGGCTACTGGGATGGAAGATGTGGGTCAGGTCGATGCTGTTTATACTGATTACTCCAAAGCATTCGACAAGATACCTCACACTGCATTAATTGTTAAATTACAGGATGCAGGTATACACGGTGACTTGCTTCGCTGGCTCGAATCATATTTAAGAGAGAGAAGTCAAGCTGTAACTGTGAAAGGCTTTTGTTCATCTTTTTTACCTGTTTGTTCAGGTGTGCCCCAGGGATCTCACTTGGGTCCACTTCTTTTTAATTTGTTTATAAACGACGTTGTTTCTATCTTCAAATCATCTAAAGTATTGTTGTACGCAGATGACATGAAAATTTTTAAAACCATTAAATCTCAATCTGACTGTGAGCAATTGCAGGATGATCTTCATCAATTAAGTAAATATTGTAAGAATAATTTTATGAAGTTAAATTATAATAAATGCAATGTCATTTCCTACACTCGAAAACGAAGTCCTGTTATATTTGATTATAAAATTAATGATCAATCTGTTAAACGTGTCATCGAAGTGAGAGATCTGGGCGTGTACATAGACAGTAAGCTTATATTCGAAAATCATATTTGTAATATTGCCTTGAAGGCTATAAGAATGCTTGGTTTTATTATCAGAGTTGGCAAAGACTTCAAACATGGTTCAACATTTTTAATTTTATACAACTCTCTAGTCAGATCCATCCTTGAATATGCATCTACGGTCTGGAATCCTCTGTATAAAGTGCATGAAGATAAAATTGAAAGGATTAATCGAAAGTTTATCAAACATCTTAATTACAAATTTGAAAATTCAGGCCAGGTTTCTCCTGGTAATCACACCGTTCCATGTTTGAAGGATCGCAGAGTTGAGAGAGATCAAATGCTCCTTTTCAAGATAATTAATAACTTGGTTGACTCCCCATTCTTAATTAGTAGCATATGTTTAAAGTGTCCCCGTACAAGTGCGAGAAATCCCCGGCTCTTTGAATTGCCTTGTAATAGAACTAATTATGTAAGTAACCTTTTTTTGCATAGATCTTGTAGCGAATACAACAGTCAATTTTATGATATAGATCCCTTCCATTGTAATATCTCACAATTTAAGAAAAAGCTAAAGGAATCTATTTATAATTAAGGATAATTTCCGTACTTCATAAAAAGTAACAAATCTTTTTTATTTTTTTCCTGTATTTTGTCGTGTTCTATTTAGCAATGTTATGTATTGTTTTCTTGTGGAAACTTTACTGATTTATGTTCTATGTAAAACTCCTAGCATTGTTTGTAATATCAAAATTGTTTGTTTCCCAAATAAATAAATAAATAAATAAATAAATCACTTGAATTCTCATAACACTACATTAATGTTTTTTCTTATTATTTATTGGAGAATGTTGTTGTTATTTAGGAAGGCACAACACTAAGTATTTAGTTTATTTATATTGTTTGTTTTTAATGGATTCACTGTCTAGTTATTATTGTTTATGAAAGCACTTGTTCCACATTTAATTATAGTTTCACTTGTTAGTTTTGGCCACAAACACTGCCACTTAAGAGTCACTATATATAGTTCACATTTAAGTCACTTTTAGTTCTATTTATCAACTTTAAACAATTTTAATTATTAAATTACACAGAGCTATGTTGTTACGTGCAGCGCCCTCTTGTGTACTATCACCATCATTGCGTAGTAAATCATAAAATATATAATACTAGCTGTTGCCCGCGGCTCAGCCCGCGTGGGAATCGGTTATATCGCGCCCAAAAGTAGCCTATGTTTGACCTCAGGTCGTTAACTACATCCCTACCAAATTTCATCACAATCGGTCCAGCAGTTTAGCCGTGAAGAGGTGACAGACAGACAGACAGAAAGACAGACAGACAGACAGACTTTCGCATTTATAATATTAGTATGGATAAATAAGCATAACCATAAAAATCATGACATTCGGCCATCGGACAACGTGCAGACTCCGGCGCACGTTACAAAAATTGTACAATTGGATGATCAATACAAAATATACCTTATTCACCTTTTAAAACATATCTGAGTCTATTTACATAGTGTGACAAAGATATATAAGTATTATTAACATAGAACACAATAATATCAAAATTTAAATATTTACAATTATTTCCTCTAAACATTTTAAATAATAAGCCAAATCAAATGAACAAATCTTTTTTCAAGTATAAACTAAATCAAACACAATAAAATCATATCATGACATTCGGTTGTTTTTTGTTTGTTATTATTTAAATGTATATTCTATCTGAATCACCATGTCCAGATTCAATCAACACGCAGAACAGCTTTAGTGGATTACCCATACACCCTACAGATGAAGAATCTGAAGATCAGCCAATAGTAAAATGACCAAGTAAACCACCATTACTCTTATAAAGTGTACAGGAAGTCAATAAGCTGGCAGAACTACTTCGTTCATCTGGCAGTGCGGATAGTTTCACCCTAAGGATAATAAATAAAAATCAACTTCAAGTAATCAGTGCCGGTATAGAAACTTATAAAAAAAATATCTACTCGACATGGTTGGATTGGGTATAAATTCATCCAAGAAGATCAACGATGCTACAATCGTTATTTAAAAAAAATCTACACAGCACCTTCCAAAGCAATTGAAGCAGAGATAGAAAAAACCGGAAACATCATTCAAGGATAAATTATCAATGTGAAATTTGGACTAGAAAGAAAACCAACGTCAACTTTTTTTTGTAAATATTGCTCCAGGTCCAAGCAATAGTGCAGTTAAAAATAACGAAAATTCACCACCAAGCAGTAAAAATAAAAGGTCCTCAAAAGAGGCATACAATTCCTTAGTGTCAAAGATGCCAACAACTTTGTCATTCAAAAAAAAATACTCATAATACTCATTTTTACCCGTCAATACAATAGATTAATAAAAATAATGATAATAATTAACATCAAGTCAAATAGCAGCAGTCAAATCAAAAATAAAAATTAAAAATGAGAAATAAATCAAAAATTGATACACTGACATCATTAATACTGAAATATTACTACATTAATGTACATCGTACCTTTTGTACAATAATACTAATATCAGTCCATTAATTCCTCGTTACTATAGTAAACTTTGTCATTGTCAATTAACTATAGTTTTAATTTTACTATATCAGTGTGTGAAATGTGCTCAAGGTCATCAAGCTTCAGAATGCAAAAAAAAAAGACAGTAGTACACCAGCACTATGCGCCCTTTTCCAAGGTGAGCATCCTGCAACTACTAGGAATGTAGTGTTTACAAGGAGATTCTAGCAAGTCGAAAGCCAAACCAATAAGGCTTGAATGCCCAACGAAAACTTCAAATGCATATATTATACAAAAATCTAACACTGATTTCATCAAATGCTACTCAAATGAAACTAAACTTTTTACACGTGATATTAAAAAAAAAGAACTTTCTATGCCAAAATCCTAAAAGGCAATACTGAAGTGTCATCTAAGTTAACCAATAAAATTGAAGAATAAAAAAAAACTGCTTAAAGCATCAACCTCAATAATTAGACATGCTCCTACAACATATGAGTGCACTTTATAAGCCTCTTCGCTCTACTTAATTGTCAGAAGAATAAAATGACTACTGATTAAGAATTAGAAGACATTAAGAATTACTACCTGGAACATAAATGGCTAGCTCCAAATAAATCTGAACTTGAAGTACTTATTGCAACTCACAAACTAGATGTGACCTTAATCTCAAAAGCACACTGCATCAAGCAAAGTAACGTTCCATCAAGGACTACAACACTTATATCACACACCACCCTGATGGAATGAGTCATGTAAGTCCATAAGCATTACCTGCTGCCAGAGTATAAACACTCCGAATCCTAGCAACCACCATAGCTATTAAAGGTAAGCTTGGAAGTCTTAATCTGTCTGCAGTTTAATGCCATCCAAGGCACAAGAGTAACTGTTCTACTTACAGTAAGTACGTTTTGACACTAGGAGGCAGACTTATTTCAAGTGGAGATTGGGGTGCCAAACATTCTGGGGATTAAGGTTGACCTCAACCAAAGGTACACTGCTCAAACTGTGTCTTGGCAATAACAATCTTAATGTAATCACGACTTGTGAACCAACATACTGGCGATATGTTAAAATTATCTGAATATTTTTTTTTTTCGCAAAAGGGCCAGAAGTACACTATCTGAAAGCAGAAACTTGCTATGATAGCGGCTCTGATCATAGCCCTATACTGTTGACAATTAGTTCCACTATTATCTGCTATAATGAAATATAGTACAGAGACGGTGATTGTTTAAATGATCAAAATTTGATTGATTGCTGTGAAAGACGTCCAGAACAAAACAATTGGACACCAGCTAGAATACCTTACTGCGATACCATCCACCAACTATTCACTGTGGAAAACTACTAAAGGTCCATTTAAACCACAGGCATGAAGTTTCCATTTAAAACTAATACTGGGTGGACACATACTGGAAAAGAGAAAGCTGATATATTTGCAAGACATTTAGCTGACGTGTTTGCACCAAATGAAGGCTATGAAGACGTGGAAACTGAAATAGATAGAAGAGCTGAACCAAGTCTTCCAACTATCTGTTCCACTTAACCCAGTGATAGTACAAAAAGTTAAACAGGTCATCTCTAATTTCCAAAGACATAAGTCACTTGGTTTTGACTTGATCATCAAAGAAGTTCTAGAAGAGTTAATCAAATCAAATCTCTTTATTTGCATGAATGTATGTACAAAATGATGGTGTAAAAATATGAATGTGCGAATACATTTTACCTTAGTAAGGCGTGCAAATATATCATGTCTAAAAATACTCAATTATAAAGATACACCATTTAAAACAATGTCAAATTTAAAAAGATATAGTCAACATGGTATTTTATCATAATTTCCAACTTGCAATGATTCCAATAAAAGTATAATAATCTGAGTAGTCATAATGTGTTAGTAAAATAAATGTTTATCTATTAGCAGTGTTCGTAACTTTTCTTTAAATGCTCTATATCTTAACTCTTACATACTGTCAGGTAATTTGTTAAATAATTTCGGTTCCAAAACATATATTGTCCTACTTTAAGACGCAAGATTAGATTCATATACAATCCAATGATGTATTCATTAATTGATGCAACAAAGTGTTTATTCATTCATTCATTCATGTTGAAGTATTTGTACCATAATTCTTGTTGGTCTTGGTCGTCTATTAACAATTTGCTTAAAACTATTTATATTTTGCCTCACATACAATCATGCCTCAAAAATGAACAGTGAGGGTAAAGTCTAAGTTCAATTTTCTAAAATCTGATACACAAATCTCTTTGTTGTCTCTAAACATGGCTCGGATACATTTTTTTGTACCCTAAATGTGCAGCAAAATGTGTATCGTTGCAGCATATCCCCAAAAAAGTATACCATATCTCAATTTAGAGGCAACACAATAATAGTCAGCAAGAAAGGCCATAGTCTATCTCACTACTCTATTCAACAGAATATTGAGAGTCCAATTCATTCTATGCCTGTGAAAAGTAGGTATCAGTTATAACAATGCTCTACGAGGCAGGCAAACCACCTCATTCTGCAAGCTCTTACAGTTAATTCGTTTCTTACCAATCTTGTCTAAAATCTTCCGAAAGATTTCTAATTAGAATTTTGCGTATCCTCTCGGAACCTGATGCAATACCAAAACACCAATTGGGCTTTAGTAAATATCACTCTACAATATAACAGGTTCACAGAGTATGCGATACTATTAGAAAATCTACTAAGCAGCTTTCTTGGACAATTAGCGGGCATTTTACAAAGTGTGGCACAAGAACTACTTTACAAAATCAGGAAAGTGTATCCTCACAGTAACTATTTGCTAGTGGATGCATAGCCGAAATACATTATTCCAGGTTCAAATAGATGAAGAGACATCAGACTTCTATGAAACTAAAGCGATGTTTCTAAGGGATTATCCTTAGGTCCCAAATTGTTCACGATCTATATATCTGATCTCCCTGAAGCCGATAATATCACCAACCACCGTTACTAAATTTGCCGATGTTACGGCTATATTAGCAGGTAACAAAAATCCAGGTTTGGCGTCAACTATTGGCATCACAAGATTGCCTTGATAAGATTGATGAAAAGCTCCACAAATAGCGATCATAGCAAGTGACTCAAAATTGTACCCATATTATCTTTGCTTAAAAAAGAGAAACTGCCCACCATAAAACTAAGGGACATGAACTTACCACAGAATGACTCCGTCAAGTATCTCGGAATGCATTTGGATCGCAAAATAACATGGAAGAAGCACATCAAAACAAAAAAAAGATGACATCTATCTCCAGTATCGAGGACTGGCTGATGGCACGCAACTCTGTTCTATTTGTAGATAACAAGCTCCTCATATACAAAACAATCTTGAAACTCATTTGAACATACTGCCTCCAATTGTGGGGCAGTGCTTGTAATACAAACAAAACCATCATGGTTCCTCACCAATGCTAAAATCCACGACACACTGCAGATCAACACTTAGGAAACTACAGAAATCGATTCTTGAACCACCCAAATGAGCTGGCACTTAATCTTATAAACGCTTGAAGCTATATGATATTCAAGGAGTCGCTTCAAGATTCTAAGAGAAGGCTACTTCTACTGAGCCTTTACAAGGGACACATATTTTTATCTTATTGCTCATCGTCAAGGCTCATAGTCCAAAGAACTGATTGTAAATAAAACCAGTAAAAAAAAAATGTATGCATAAGAAAATACATTAGCTCTTTTCACTAATTTCATAAAAAATAATTAATTAGATGGACTTCATCGGTACATAATAAGACATTTTTACCCATAACTTTTAACATGCAGCTCGTCAGAACTTTAAGGATGTACGATTCCATCTATATATAAAATAAAGCATGCTCTTGCTAATAGCAAACTCAAAAGATGTACGCTCACATCTACATTATCTAACGCACGCTCACGTTAGTACATGACTCAAAAGATGTACGCTCACATCTACATTATCTAACGCACGCTCACGTTAGTACATGACTCAAAAGATGTACGCTCACATCTACATTATCTAACGCACGCTCACGTTAGTACATGACTCAAAAGATGTACGCTCACATCTACATTATCTAACGCACGCTCACGTTAGTACACGACTCAAAAGATGTACGCTCACATCTACATTATCTAACGCACGCTCACGTTAGTACATGACTCAAAAGATGTACGCTCACATCTACATTATCTAACGCACGCTCACGTCAGGACAACTCAAAGGATGTACGCTCACATCCGTATTCCGACGAAAAACTGTACTCTCTGTACTCTCATAGACTGTAACTGACGTATGCTTCTGCCTTATGGCCTCTGAATCATATCTATACGCCCAATATAATCTGTGATCTACATGTATATGTTATGGCAAGAGTAACTTACTGAAACTATTATAAATTGTCTATCATCTATACATATAATAAGACACTAAAATGCGAGTGTCTGTACATTTAATATTTTTCTAAAAAACTGATTGAGTGCGATTAAAAAAGAGTAACAGAAACCAAAAAGACAGTTTTTGGAATTTTTGTCTGTCTGTATGTATGTATGTATGTATGTATGTCTGTCTGGTACGTTATAACTTCGAAAATACTCAATGGATTTAAACGCGGTTTTCACAGTTGGATTACATATAGTTAGGAGCGTTGTCAAAACTTTGTTTCGTCAAAATCGGTTAAGGGAAAAAGAAGTTATGGTCGATTGAAAATTTACTTCAAACACTGCTTAAAACTGTTAATGCGTTTACTTACGTTTAATTTAATTTAGATAAGGCTAGGATTTCTACTTTCTATTATCCATATCAATAAAGACGAAAACACGCACTGCACCTATTTATTTTAATAAAATAACACATTGAATTTGATCGTAAATTTAGTAACATGAAATCTCAATAGATGGCGCTTACTTACTTAACAACTCGCTATGGTTTCGCATTATGGTATAGCCTCAGATCACATTTGTTGTGATCTGAGGGTATTGCAGATTGAAATTAACCCTAGCAAATTAAATTAAAAAATTTGTTGGGCTTTGTCCTTGTGGTTCTTTTGATTTGGTTCTTTGGTTGTTGTCTGTCTATTGATTGGTTTTTTCCTATTTCGACATAAGTTTATTTAGGAAAGTTGCTCAGTTGAGTGGTCTGAATCTGCCCTGAAAATATTTGCATTGCAGTTGATTTAAATTCACCTTATATAAAGAACTAGCTGTTCCCCGCGGCTTCGCCCCGCGTGGGACTCTGTTATATCGCGCCCAAAAGTAGCCTATGTTTGACCTCAGGTCGTTAACTACATCCCTACCAAATTTCATCACAATCGGTCCAGCAGTTTAGCTATGAAGAGGTGACAGACTTTCGGATTTATAATATTAGTATGGATATGGAAGTATGGATTTTAATTATTTCAAATAATGCCTAGGAGGAAACGATCTAATCTGTCGCATCATTCCAGAATAGCTAAAAGCAGAAGGTTAGCTAGATCTCAAGAATCGAATGCGGATAGACAGATGCGACTCGATGAAGATAGGCAACGCCATGCATTGTCTCGGTCTTTACTTCTGACAGAGAGTCTCGGTTGTCCGCTGACCGCGAGCGTCATGCGTCATCTCGGGCTTCGGAAACGTTTACCGAAACTCAAGGTTTTGGCGGAAATTGTCGGGGATGAAGTGATTTACACTTCATATAACAGTGTTGTGCATCAGGATGATGCTACCACCTAAGCTATCGATTTTCATTGGCTGCAAGTGGTCTACCTGCTCATAACATTACCCTTAAAGTCGGCGTTCCCATTATGCTCCTAAGAAATCTTTCTCCGCCTAAACTATGCAACGGGACCTGACTCAAAGTAACGGTTTTGCAGCGCAACTTAATACAGGCCGAAATTCTCACAGGGTGTGGTTCAGGCGAAACGGTGTACATACCTCGAATACCACTCATCCCCAACAATTACTCCTTTCAATTTAAACGCACCCAGTTTCCAGTTGCTGTATGCTTTGCCATGACGATAAATAAGTCGCAGGGACAAACCGTAAAAGCAGCTGGCATCGACCTAAGAACAAGTCAACAAGACATTTCTCGCATGGACAACTGTATGTGGCTTGCTCGGGGGTCAGTAGCGCCGAAAATCTATTTTTATTAGCCTCTGAGGGAAGAACTGCTAATGTTGTCTACAAAGGATTCTTTGAACTTAACTCTGAAACATGATATTTGTTTATATTTGAATAATGTCCTGGCTACTTCGATTGCGTTATTTCATTTCAATGTAACACAGGTTACGCGAAAGCGACCTACACGCGGGCGGAGCCGCGGGTAACAGCTAGTAACCAATAATTAACGAAAGTCGAGGTAAAAGTAAGAAATCATTCACATTTGTCAGTCATTACCAACAATGGAACCCCAGTTTAGATAAATGTAATGGCTCACTTCAAACAAACTTAAGCTGACGACTTTTTCTCCATCGAACAACGATCGAGCGTAAAGTACAACAGGCCACTTAACTCATATCAATTTAATGTGATGAATGTTCATCTACAGTATTTTCTGGGCCAGCCCAGAAAATCGAAATACATCAGATAAAAACTACTAAAAGCAATTAGTTAATTGTGTAAGTATTAACATTCAACAAAACACAAGGCTAAAAAAAAATTGTCTGTACATTTAGTAATTTTGACTGAAATAGATAGAGGGGCATGAATAATAGAAAGGGATTTTTTTTTTTTGTGTGTGTCTTTACGTATGATCACGCTTATCACTCAAATTACCGAACCGATTTTCTCAAAACTTTCACCAATTGTTCCATTCTAACTCGGAAGAACATCCAAAGTTGTTTCATTAAAAAAAAGTTATCGTCATTGAATGAGCTCAAGGCATCTTTGCCTGCAAATATATTTAAAGCAATTTCGAACGAATGCACCAATAATTCTTTTTCTTTGTGTTGGTTGGTTAATGTCATGACAAATCTTGTATAAAAACAAACGCGAATTCACGGGAAATTTCCGAAGCCCACGCGCACGAAGTCATGGGCTACAGCTAGTTCATCTTTATCATCGATACAATCTATAAGCATCATGTCTGGCCTTACAAAACTTTAAATTTTCATAAAAGTACAACACATTGTACAACAAATAATAAAAAGAATAAAAAAAATAAAGGCTAAGCAAATTAATATTTTAACCACAATGTATTAGCAAGAATGAAATGAAAGCAGAAAAACAAGCATAATAAAATGAGTGTGTGTTCAGTCGGAACCATTAAGGCTTCAAAACAAGTAAATGTAGGTAGGACGTACTAACAAAACTGAGGGTAGCAATCATTAACAACAAATCTAATCATGAAGCAAAGCAAAAATATAACTTGTCAGCCTGTACTGATGGCTTGAAATAAAAACATTAACGCGACACACATATTATTATAACTTAGTAAAAATAAAAAAAGTCTGAATTTTAACTTCTATCTGTAAAGCTTGTAAGCAAAAACTCATTATATTTATTTAAAACATTAAAGTACTTACAATTTCTATCTTTTTTCCACTTCTGCGGGCGAGATAAGAGTACTTCTGAAATGTGATGAATTCTGTACTGGTGCTGTCGGTAGTCAACTAACCGTCCGCTCAGTCTGAGACTCTAACCAAGAATGTCCCTCGATCCCTTCTTGTTAGTACCATCTCCACTGCCTCCCCACCGCTATGCTTGTGGTGTCAAAGCGGGGAGTTGATCAACCAATGACAGACTCTCGTAAGATGGCGCCACGGTTGTTATTATTTAAGCCTATTATCACCATCATTGCGTAGTAAATCATAAAATATATAATATAAATAAGCATAACCATAAAAATCATGACAATAGTAAAGGTCGAACTGTCGGTCAAGCGTGAAATCAGCCAAGTTCCACCTTCATCGAATTTTAGGCCACTCTCACCTTACATTCGAGGATCTTGCGACTGTGTTCACACAAATAGAAGCTATCCTAAATAGCCGACCCCTCTGTCCTCTCAGCCCGTCACCCAATGATTTCCAAACTCTTACCCCAGCTCACTTCTTGATCGGCAGGTCGATGACGTCTCTACCTACTAGAAGCTACGTGAACTGCAACACACAGCGCCTGGATCAGTATCAGCGTCTTGAACAAATACGCCAACATTTTTGGAAACGATGGGCCTCCGAGTACGTAGCACAGCTACAACAGAGAACGAAATGGCGAGAAAGGGCTACAGACCTCAAACTTAACTTTGTTAAAGGTTAATTTCTTTTAATTTCTTCATCAAGCAAAAGCATCTTTTCCCTTGTTCTATCCTGAACAGTCTTGCTTTTGTTTTGTTTATCCTTGTTTGATTCTTTCTAGCGTTGCGTCAGTCAACATAATTATTTCTCCAAGTTTGCTGACGAACTTGACAATAACGTTTTTTGACAGTGACAGGTGACAGCAGACATTTTATTTAGCAATTTTTATTCTATTTTTTTTATTATTAATATAATTTTTTATCTGTGCCTACCATCCACACTAATTATTCTGGGGCCTAACTATGACATCAAGTATTGCAATGTGTTGCCATACATTTTGCTATCTCAGTTCCTGACCTGCTTAAACAGGTCATGGTGACCCCACTGTCTAGTTTTAGATTACCTACTCTTCTAGACAGAACCATTTACTTAAAATTTGAAATGTTGTTTTTGTTTCACTGTATCTTTACCTTACCATTATTAATGTTGCCATTATTTAACTTTACCTGTTTCATTTTGTTAAGCAAGCAACTGGTGAGCGACAAGGTTACAGTTTTTAAGTTTTGTATTTATTGTATTATATAATTATACTTAATTGTTTATTTATATTATTATATTTATTTGTCAGATAGTAAAGAACTAAACGTAATATCTAAATCGAATAAAGTGTCGTTGGCAACACCAAGTGTCATTGTCAGATGTAAATGTCATAGAAGTAGCGGTTGGGAATCGAAATTAACGTTCACTTTGAATATGGCGTCGGGCGAGCGCACTCGGGTCGGAATACGTGTCGTGATTAATTGAGCGGATCATAGATCGAAAAGATAATAGTTTACGTAAATTGGTTTAAGCGTTAACCCGTACACGTGGTTATGTGATTATTGCCAGAAGCTAGCTATCCCTTGTTGACCTATGGGCGAGAAGCCTTGTGTTCAGAAGTCTCGTGATGAGGCGCCTAGATGCGCGAGTGTCTGTGTACCCTTGACCCTTGATTTCACCAATTGCTGTTGGTTATAATTTGTGTTAGCACGGAGGAAATCGAGAAGAGTCTTGGTTGTGAGATTACTATTGTCATGATTTTTATGGTTATGCTTATTTATATTATATATTTTATGATTTACTACGCAATGATGGTGATAATAGGCTTAAATAATAACAACCGTGGCGCCATCTTACGAGAGTCTGTCATTGGTTGATCAACTCCCCGCTTTGACACCACAAGCATAGCGGTGGGGAGGCAGTGGAGATGGTACTAACAAGAAGGGATCGAGGGACATTCTTGGTTAGAGTCTCAGACTGAGCGGACGGTTACTTGACTACCGACAGCACCAGTACAGAATTCATCACATTTCAGAAGTACTCTTATCTCGCCCGCAGAAGTGGAAAAAAGATAGAAATTGTAAGTACTTTAATGTTTTAAATAAATATAATGAGTTTTTGCTTACAAGCTTTACAGATAGAAGTTAAAATTCAGACTTTTTTTATTTTTACTAAGTTATAATAATATGTGTGTCGCGTTAATGTTTTTATTTCAAGCCATCAGTACAGGCTGACAAGTTATATTTTTGCTTTGCTTCATGATTAGATTTGTTGTTAATGATTGCTACCCTCAGTTTTGTTAGTACGTCCTACCTACATTTACTTGTTTTGAAGCCTTAATGGTGGAACCTTGTTTCTATTCTTCTGGACTGATAATAGTGAGATTGGTTAGCTTAAAGATTAGTAAAGTGCAAATTTATTGATGATAGTGTTTTAATCATGTGTTAGTTAACGTATGTTTATCACAAGAAAAAAAAAAATCTTGTTCGAATTGCCCAGTCGTGTGGTTGCGGTAAGCCCTTTTTATTAAAGAGTGGTTTCGTTATTTTGATGGAATAATGGAAGGCGCAGCGTTCAGGGCTTAGATTTAATTGATTATTACCCAACCCTACTATACTGACATGTGATGGCTGGGGAACTAAATCTTATCTTTGTTTTACACTCTCAGCAACAAAGGTCGATTGGCTTGCACTATCAAGGATTGCCTTAGCAATAATAGATTTATTTGAATGAGGGTTGAATAATCGTACCAGTGCAGTGCATAATAAAACTTGAGAAGAAGACATGACAGACATAGATATAGAGGTAGTGACTGTAGACGTAGGAACTACTTCAGAAACGACGGGCAAGTGAAGAAGAGTGTTGTGCCTCTTTTTGCATTGTCTACAAGTGCCTGGAAGCTTACAAGTTTGCACAGTGTGACCTGGCCTTAGACAGTTGTGACACAAACCTAATTTCCCGACTACAGAATTCCTATCTTCCGTGGGTTTAGATTTGAATGAGATGCAATCATAGAGGCGATGAGAGCCGTGGCACATGGCACATTCAACTTTAGATTGGTTGGTGGAAGAAGAGGCTGTCTCTTTTGACGCAGTGAGAAAGGTTTTAGATTGCGCTTTAGGCTGAGTGTTAAGAGTTGTTTGTCTGTTTCTGTCTGGCCGATCAGACTTATTACGATTCACAGTCTCCAGAATATCGGCGCGGTTTTTCAGAAATGTAAAGAAATCATTTAAAGTAGGAATTTCAGGTAAACTATTTCTATGTTCTTCCCATTTGAAAGTAGTGTTGGTATCCAATTTAGAAGACAAAATATTTAGAATAATTAGAATATCCCACGAATCGGTCGGTAAACCCAAAGTGTTAAGAGCGCGTAGGTTTTTATTAACATGATCAATAACAAATCTCAAAGCCTTGTCAGACTCACGAACAAATTCAATAGTTAGTAAAGATTTCAAATGATTATTGATTAATTGTCGTTTGTTGTCGTACCGGTTGCAGATAAGAGTCCATGCCTCAAGATAATTTTTTTCAGAAACTTCGAGATTACTAAGAACTCGTGCAGCCTCGCCCTCCAAATAGGAACACAGATAGTGAAATTTATGTATATTTTTTATTTTTTCATTATCATGAATCAATGAACAATATATTTCTTTAAATTCTAGCCATTTGTGAGCACTTCCATCGTATTTAGGAATAGTGATAATAGGTAATTTAAAGCCCAAGTTATTGCAACCATCATTGCTACGATGGAAGCATCCATTGGAGTGCGAGCAGCTTGAAGTATTAGTGTTTTCCGATTTAGAAGGGCTGTGCTTTTGAATAAAATCTTGTGCGAAAGAAATACAATTATCAAATTCTTGTTCAATAAGATCGCGCGTCGTTATTTCATAATCTAAATTTGAATCACTATGAACTTCTATTTGACTCTGCAACCCGTCGAAGTCAATAAGTAACGCTTCTATTCGTGATAACTTCATGGCAAGCTTTCCTAATTCTATGGTCGAAACGGATTCTAAAAGTTCTAATGAATCTAAATAAGTCTTAAACTTAGTTACACGTCCCTTAATGGAACCACGTTTGCTAATTAAATCTTTAAGCGAGTCAGTAGCCATCACGAATTGCAAAAACTACGCGTAATAATAAATAAATGTTACGAACGATACGCTCCTCAAATCGCAGGCTGTGGCACGGTTGCAAGCGGGCGGTGAGTCATGCGCCGGCAGCGGTCGCTGGGCAGTGCTCAGTCAGTAGCAGGCGCAGCGAGGAGAAAGCGGACGTATGTACCGGTGCGCATGCGTCGTCACCTGGAATAGTACGATAATACGTTGTATGGTGTTGCAATGCCTACAAAACAAGCTAAGGAGGGAAGCTAAACTGCTATGAATGTGATGTAAAATTAATATAATAATATACTGCTATGTAAAATTAAATGAAGTTAGTGATAAGTGGGTTTCTAGGCAAAATTAAAACTTGTTCCTTACAGAACCTAATTAGATCTTTGCGTTAGCGAAAGATAGGCGTAAGTGGAGATATTCGGCTCTTTTCTCTCGATCGCCTACTACGATCTGCACTGGAAGGGGTATAAAGATAAGAGGTGTGTCCTTTTTTATAGCCACCAGTAGTATGGCAGTAAATGACACTAGGTAACTCAAGTCAAGCGTGATAAAAAATAAAAATAGAATAACTAGTGATGAGGCAAATGAATAAGCCAGCATGTACGCATTAAAAAATGAAATAAAGCGTTATCACTAGACAATTAAATCGGTCAGCTTGATGATTTGGTTCGGTGCTGAATGGACACTAAATACTATGGAAATAGTCACCAAGCATTCGAAGCTATAGCGAAGCGTTCACACAAATAGAAAGGAGTAGAACTAGGAAAGAGATAGGAACGAGCTCACAATCAGGATGGCAAGTAGCTACAGTGCGGGACGGTGTCGCTTCGTCTGCTGGCCGTTGGCTGCCACGTGGTTGTGAGTTCCTGGTTTTTCGTCTGGTTTGGAAGCGGGCCGCTCGATGCAAGCTGTGTAGTGGTCTCGCTTTGTTCAGGATAGAACAAGGGAAAAGATGCTTTTGCTTGATGAAGAAATTAAAAGAAATTAACCTTTAACAAATATATTAAAGACTTCAAAAATACATTAAATGCTTAAAATTTATGGGGAAATCTATATAAAGGTGCGAGCCGCGAGCAGGCAATAGTAAAAAAGAGGGCGCGAATGAGGGGGAATTCTCCTTTTATAAGCTCCGCGGGTCGCGGGGGGTATCTAACCGGTGATTGGTTGTAGCTGGTATCGCGTGATGCTCCTGTTCCGTCGTTGGGTGCTGGTTACGGCGTAGACAAAGACATTGACATATTTGTCGGGGAGAGAGATATAAGGGAGGCAAGTGGAAGTCAGGATGGATGGCTCCGAGCATCAGATAGGGTCATAGGATGGCTTTCGTGGGCAACTCTTTTAAGCAGAGTGACAGTTCACTAAAAGGGTATCTTTACACAATCTTACAAAGGTCAAGCGAGGGCATAATTGTCCCGGCAGAGGGACAGCAACCCAAATCACGGCTAGAGGTCGGTACCCCTCACACGCACAAGACAGTGATCTCACAACCAAGACTCTTCTCGATTTCCTCCGTGCTAACACAAATTATGACCAACAGCAATTGGTAAAATCAAAGGGGTTGAGGATACACAAACACTGAACACAAGGCATCACGCCCTAGGACAAGGGATAGCTACTTAAGTTACGAGAGCGTAGAGGGAGCTTTTTAAAAACTAAACTTTGAATTTTAGAAGTGTTTATTAGAACAGAGCTCGTTACAGACTGCCTCTTAAAAATAACTTATTAACTAAATACAGAATCGTACCAGACGCCTTGTCAGCATTACATGGTGGTCCGGCTACGCGTGGGCAGTACGGAGAATATGCACTATGCATTGATTAGGACTGCGTCTCTATGTAATGCTCCATGCATAACTAGCTAGCTTCTGGCAATAATCACATAACCACGTGCACAGCTAACGCTTAAACCAATTTACGTAAACTATTATCTATTCGATCTATGATCCGCTCAATTAATCACGACACGTATTCCGACCCGAGTGCGCTCGCCCGACGCCATATTCAAAGTGAACGTTAATTTCGATTCCCAACCGCTACTTCTATGACATTTACATCTGACAATCACGGCAGATAAAGCTCAAAGAAAAAAAATTATTAAATAAAATTAAAATTATTAAAAATTATTGCGATTGTCTATGACGATTTTATAAAAAATCGTCATAGACAATCGCAAATATACATTTTGACAATGGTCTTGCCTCCCGTACTTCATTCTTCACCTCCTTGTTCGCCATACGTTATTCTCTATGATTTTTTACTGACTGGACCATGTGGTGACTGGAAAATAGCATTGTGTTCACAGAGTGCCTTTATTATATTTGAAAATTGTGTTGATAATGTTTTAACGGTGTTGTATTCCTTGTTAAGAAAGCAAAAGGAATAATGTTTTACTAAGTACATACCTAAGTTTCTTAAAACCAATGCAGGACCCGAAAGTTACAGTTTCCAGAATTTAACAAGCTGAACCTAACCTACAGAAGCTGTACCTAAGCTTCTGTATTTATGTGTGTCACAATCACTAAGAGATGTTGGCAAGATGGCAAGTTACTACGGCAATCAGCATATCCCAATTTATTTACTATAACTGATATACACACTGGGGTACATAGCACAAGCACATTCTGTGACTTGGTAAGTTGGATAATGTAATGGTAATTATGCTAAGTAGGTACCTAGTTACCTAAATATTTTTATAATGTTACAAAAGCGAAAACCTTTTATTTCAGTCACTGCTTTAATAATCTAGTGGTTAAGGCGTTTGCCGGCAGACCTACTGGTCGTGGGTTCAATTCCCACAGGAAGCATATTTAATTAAGACCATAATGTGCTTTCGAATGCACGTAATGGGTGCCCTCTGGTTGTTGTTAAAAGAATCAAGTCAGAGACAGAGAGGCCATTCCGAATGAACTCTCACCCCGGGGATAACAAAGTCAATTGGCCTTTTAACACATGATATGAATGAATTGCTATTGTATATTTTCAACCATCAATAATTTCATCTATGTACTTTTATGTTGCAATAAATAGTCTTTATTAAATAACTAGCTGTTGCCCGCGGCTCCGCCCGCGCGTTGGTCGCTTTTCGCGTAATCTGTGGAAACTACAACTATCCAGACCTATAGTTAAATCTATAGTATCCTATTCCCAAGCCAATTTTATAAAGCCATTGCTACGATATCAAACTGAAAATATTAACATCTATTAACATTAATACTATCACATCTTTGTCTCTAAAAGAGTAGACGCAGCCTATTACAGGGTCATTTGGACCTAAAAGCCACTCCTAAAGTTATGGTGGGCGTGAAAAGTGGAGAAAATCTCAATAAAAAGTGATAAGTTAGTTAAATTAAACCTTACGACACGACCGTATGTTCCGTTAAACAACAACTGAACTGACTTGCCGATTTGATTATTTTTTAAACCAAAGCCAAACCAAACCAACTAATCAATTCAAACAGCTTACAATACAACACGACCGATAAACAAACCAACCAATAGAACTAAATCAATAACCAAATTTTTTTTTAACTAATTCAATTTAATTAAGCCGTAAGGAAAATTTTCAATCTGCTATACCATATGCGAAAAAATAATTAAAATAAAGTCAGCGCCATCTATTGATATTTTATGTAACTAAATTATACGCCCACACATATTCAATGTGTTATTTTATTAAAATTTAAAAGAGACTGCAGTGTGTTTTTCTCTTTATTGATATCGATAAAACAAAGTAGAAACTGTAGCTTTATCTATATTAAATACGTTTATGTAAACCGCATTCAACTCTGTTTAAAAGTTTTGAAGCAGTGCTAGAAGTAAACTTCAACTGACCATAACTTCTTTTTCCCTTAACCGATTTTGACGAAACAAAGTTTTGACAACACTCCTAATTATATGGAATCCATCTGTGAAAATCGCGTTCAAATCTGTTGAGTAGTTTTGAAGTTATAACGTACCAGAGAGACAAAAATTCCAAAAATAGTTTTTTTTTTTGGTTTCTGTTACTCTTTTTTAATCGCTCCGTATCAAATTTTTTAAGGAAATATTAAATGTATAGACACTCGATTTTTACTATCCTATTATTTGTATAGATAGATAAGTAAAAAATACTGATATATTAATGGACTTACTAACGCTAAGAGCGTTCTCTACCAGACAACCATTTGATTAATCTTCTTCTTCAATGTCGTCAATGACCAACTATTAGATTTGATTTGATTGGGGTTGCGGTATCGTTTATCCGGAAATAAATTTGCAAATGAATTTATTCGTTCCTTTTCAAAATTAAAATAAAAAAGAAAATAATTATAGAAATGAAATAAAAAAACGAAACAGAAAATTATTGTTAGTGGCAGGATTCGATCCAGCTACTTCCAGCTTTTTCTTGAAACATTTCTTTACTAAAATATTAAAAGCAAAAATATAGACTTCTAAAAAACTAATACAAAACGAAATAAAAGTAAGTAAAAAAAAAGTCATGTTTAGCAGGATTAGAATCCTCTACTCAAAAAAATAATCCGTGACCTCTACCGATAGGCCAACATGCGTTGTTAGTAATTGGCGAAATTTCAAATGGAATTTGTCTATAGGTACGCAAATTCACCCCTTTTTTGGATGTAAGGTTTGAAATTGTGAACAACCCTTTCTTATGTGGGTAGCATATATTATAATGAAGACACTTACCAAATTTCACGTTTATGGCTTTTATAGTTTCGGTTTTGTGATGATAAATTAGTTAACCTCCCCCTTTTTACCCCTTTAGAGGTTGAATTTCAAAAAAACGCTGAAACACGCCATTAGTTATTTTTGTTGAGAAGCATTCTTGCTAAGTTTCAAGTACATCAATGTATATTTTAATTTTTTTTTCATACAAATTTGCCCTCAATTTTAACCCTTTTAGGGGTCTAATTTTGAAAAATCCTTTCTTATCTGAGCACTACGTATTAACATAAGACTTCGGTCCAAATTTCAAGTTTATAGCTTTTATGGTTTAGGCTGGGCGTTGATTTATCAATTGCCCTTGTTCTTTTATATATATAGAACTTATAATAATCTACTAACTAATTAGAAATGAATACAAATATACTTAAAGACCTACAATTTATTTGAGAAACCTTACAAAATATTTAAGATATGCAACTAACTTATGGAAAATAACACAAAGATTTACCTATTTTCAAACTACTATTCGAAATCCGAAATCCGGAAAAATACTTTTCAAACTTAAACTTAACGAATCAATGAGTAGCCCAAAACGCAGACATACCATATAATGCCGCAATTACTACTCCATACTCCAATCAATTCCAATTTAATTTTATTATTTTAAATTTAGCTGGTACCAAATCGTCTAAACACACAATCAAATCGTTAGAAAAGCAAAAACATTTTTATTTTATTTTGAAATCTCAATTACTACACATGATGATTAAATGCGAACGACAAACCATATCGACTTTTAAAATGTATGGTGGCGCCATCTATTGACACATTACTGAACTCATAATATTAACAAATAAATAAAACCTTTGCACTCTATCTTCTATTATGTATTATATCCTATTACAATATGTTGTGTACATACAATACAATACAAAATATTATACCAATCTCACTTCAAAAATGACAAAGTTTCATACAAACTGGCAACCCCTATTTTACCCCTATAGGGATGTAATTTTCAAAATCAGATTGATGCATTATTATTTTTTACCAATAACAAATTCAAATTAAAAATTTCATGTGTCTCACTTCAATAATGACAAAGTTTCATACAAAATGGCAACCCCTATTTCACCCCTTTAGGGGTAAAATTCCCAAAAGTCCTTTCTTAGCGGACGTCTCTTAGTCACAATCTATCTTACTGCCAAATTTCATCTTCATCGGCTAAGCAGTTTTTGAGATTTCATGATGAGTGAGTGAGTGTTTTTCGCTTTTATATATTAAATAATAATAGTCTACAAAAATAAGTTGTTTTAGTACTGGAACAAACTATTTAGCTAATATTGTATGTTATTTTGATATCGTAGGCATGTACTGGATGCAAGCCGCTTTTAATAGGTCATTTTGTAAATTCTTGGGAAAAGCCCATTTCCAGCAGTGGACAGCTTGCGGCTGAAATGATCATGATGAAATCGCATCACTTTTTAATTTTGGGATTATCAAATGCCCTTAATAATTTCAACATTTTCCTTTTCAGTTCACTATATTGATGGAAAGGGAGTGTCCTTCGTAACGCAACACATCAAGCTCAAACAAGTTGTGAATTTTACTTATTGGTAATATATTTATAAATTTAAAAAAATTAAGAAATAATATACTTATTAAATCTTTAAATCTATATATATAAAAGAACAAGGGTAAATGATAAATCAACGCCCAGCCTAAACCATAAAAGCTATAAACTTGAAATTTGGACCGCAGTTTTATGTTAATGTGTAATGCTCAGATAAGAAAGGATTTTTCAAAATTAGACTTCTAAGGGGGTTAAAATTGAGGGCGAAGTTTGTATGAAAAAAAAATTAAATCTTCACCGATTTTCTTGAAACTTGGCAAGAATGCTTTTCAACAAAAATAACCAATGGCGTGTTTCAGCGTTTTTTGAAATTTAACCTCTAAAGGGGGGTAAACTAATTTATCATCACAAAACCAAAACTATAAAAGCTATAAACGTGAAATTTAATTGGTGTTTTCATTATACTATATACTGCCCACATAAGAAAGGGTTGTTCACAATTTCAACCCTTAGTCCAAAAAAAGGATGAATTTGCGTACCTATAGACAAATCCCATTTGAAATTTCGCCAGTCCCTAGCAACGTATGTTGGCCTATCGGTAGAGGTCGCAGATCATATTTTTAAGTCGAGGGTTTGAATCCTGCTAAACATGACTTTTTTTTACTTACTTTTTTTACTTACATTTTTTTACTTATTTTTATTTTACTTACTTTTTTCGTTTTGTATTAAATTTTAAGAATTTTTAAATACTGTAGTAAAGAAATGTTTCAAGAAAGTAGCTGGATCGAATCCTGTCACAAACAATAATTTTCTGATTTCGTCTTTTATTTGTTATCTAGAATTATTTTCTTACTTTTCATAATTTTGAAAAGTAAATGTAAATAAATTCATTTGCAAATTTATTTCAGGATAAACGATATCGCAACTCCAATCAAATCATATCTAATAGTTTGTCATATTGACGTCATTGAAGAAGAAGATTAATCAAATGGTTGACTGGTAGAGAACGCTCTTAGCGTTAAGTCCGTTAATATATAAGTACTAGCTGTTCCCCGCGGCTCCACCCCGCGTTGAAATCGGTTATATCGCGCCCAAGCCTATGTTTGACCTCAGGTCGTTAACTACATCCCTACCAAATTTCATCACAATCGGTTCAGCAGTTTAGCCGTGAAGAGGTGACAGACAGACAGACAGACGGAGTTTCGCATATATAATATTAGTATGGATATGGAAGTATGGATATGGATATTGTACTTATCTATCTATCTATACATATAATAGGACAGTAAAAATCGAGTGTTTGTACATTAAATATTTTTCTAAAAAACTGATACGGGGCGATTAAAGACGAGTAACAGAAACCAAGAAAACCATTTTTGGAATTTTTGTCTGTCTGTCTTTCTGTATGTCTGGTACGTTATAACTTCAAAACTACTCAACAAATTTGAACGCGGTTTCCACAGTTGGATACATATACGCTCAGTTTTGACAACGCTCCTAAGCGTTGTCAAAACTTTGTTTCGTCAAAATCGGTTAAGGGAAAAAGAAGAAGAACAGAGTTGAATGCGGTTTACATAAACGTATTTAATATAGATAAAGCTACAATTTCTACTTTGTTTTATCGATATCAATAAAAACAAAAACACACTGCAGTCTCTATTAAATTTTACACAATTAACACATTGAATGTGTGAGGGCGTATAATTTAGTTACATAAAATATCAATAGATGGCGCTGAATTTATTTTAATTATTTTTTCGCATATGGTATAGCAGATTGAAATTTTTTCAGCAATTCATCCTAATTATTCCAAAAAATTTTTGGTTGTTGATTTAGTTCTATTGGTTAGTTTGTTTATCGGTCGTTTGTTGTGTTGTATTGTAAGCTATTTGAATTGATTGGTTGGTTGGTTTGGCTTTGGTTTAAAAAATAATCAAATCAGCAAGTTAGTTCAGTTGTTGTTCGACGGAACATACGGTCGTGTCGTAAGGTCTAATTTAACTAACATAACACTATTTATTGAGATTTTCTCCACTTTGCACGCCCACTATATCTTTAGGAGTGGTTTTTAGGTTCTAATGACCCTGTAATAGGCTGCGTCTACCTATACATATAATAGGTCTATCTATCTATCTATCTATACATATAATAGGACAGTAAAAATCGAGTCTGTACATTAAATATTTTTCTAAAAAACTGAAACCGGGCGATTAGAGTAACAGAAACAAAAAAAAAACAATTTTTGGAATTTTTTTCCGTCTGTTTGCCTTTCTGTCTGTCTGGTAAGTTATAACTTTAAAACTTCTCAACAGATTTGAACACGGTTTTCACAGGTGGATTACATATAATTAGGAGCGTTGTCAAAACGTTGTTTCGTCAAAATCGGTTTAGAGAAAAACATGTTATGGTCAATTGAAGTTTACTTCTAGCACTGCTTCAGTGTCAGTTGAATGCGGTTTACATAAACGTATTTAATTTAGATAAAGCTAGATTTTCTCCTTTGTTTTATCAATATCAATAAAGACAAAAACACACTGAAATCTCTATTAAATTTTAGTAAAATAACACAGTGAATGTGTGTGAGCGTATAATTTAGTTACATAAAATATCAATAGATGGCGCTGACTTAATTTTAATTATTTTTTCGCATATGGTATAGCAGATTGAAATTTTTCCTTACGGCAATTAAATCTAATTATAAAAAAAAAAATTTTGGTTGTTGATTTAGTTCTATTGGTTGGTTTGTTTATCGGTCGTTTGCTGTGTTGTATTGTAAGCTATTTGAATTGATTGATTGGTTTAAAAAATAATCAAATCAGCAAGTCAGTTCTGTTGTTGTTTGATGGAACATACGGTCGTGTCGTAAGGTCTAATTTAACAAACTTATCACTATTTATTGAGATTTTCTTCACTTTTCACGCCCACCATAACTTTAGGAGTGGCTTTTAGGTTCTAATGACCCTGTGATAGGCTGCATCTACTCTTTTAGAGACAAAGATGTGATAGTATGAATGTTAAAATTTCCAGTTTGATATCGTAGCAATGGCTTTATAGAATTGACGCGGAAATAGGATACTACTTTGTGACGTCGCGCATTCTCCTACGGCGGTCCTTCCTCGCTGCCCCGCACCGCATCACCCCCGACGGCCATATATAAGGCTGCGCGCGTCCGCTGGAAGCTCTCTTTCGGCTGATCTCACCATCTCAAGTTAAGTGACTGGCTATTTCATAGCGGCTGCCTGACTGGATCTCGTGCCTACTTTGATCTCACGACCCCTATAATCTCTCATTAACGGTTATCTTTAAGAGTCTAACCTTTTGTAAAGTACAAATAATAAATATTGTGCGATTCGCTGAAACCTGGATTTATCTTCTCTCCTCACACATACCTTAATTAATTAGTAAATTCCACCTACGTTATAACTTATAGATTTAATTATAGGTCTGGATAGTTGTAGTTTCCACAGGTTACGCGAAAAGCAAACTACACGCGGGCGAAGCCGCGGGCAACAGCTAGTGATGTATAAAACTCATTCGGTCTTTTATTTTGTATGTCATTACAACATTTTCATTAAGAGATGATTTTCCATGTTATCTTTCAGGAGATCCTGAAGGATAACATGGAATATCATTATATCACCTATTAAAGTAACTGTTATACCTGTGGTTATACTGTATAAAACTTAAAACTCATTCTCCTTTGCCTAAATCGCTTTTTTAAAACTATAGCTGCCACGACGATATAAAAAAAATACTTGTCATTTTGTATTTTTGCAGTCAGTGAAATTTAATTTGCTATGACCCAATTTTAATGTTCAAGCTTGCCCGTCTGATACGTAGTATCTCTATTTAGTTTGTGCTGACAATGACACTTGGTGTTGCTAACTTGATTTCTATAGACACTATTCGATTTAGATGTTACGTTTAGTTCTTTACTATCTGACATATTAATTAATTAGTTGTGTTTATGTGAAAGTACCGTCTTGTACTTGTAACTTGATGACGGGCAGTTCAATAAAATATAGATACCTGCCTAATATAATAATCTTAATATAGGCAAAAACTACGCAAAAAGTAGGGGCCTATACCAGGCAACGCAAATTTAAAAGCCCAACTAAAGGTCTACTTTGTATTATCGACCCATCCTATTGACCTTTTTGCCGGCCATCCTACAAGGTCGCTGCTTGTTTGGAGGTCGGCTGTACTGCTTCGTAGTTGAAGAAGAGCCAGCACTAGGCGCGGTTGTGTCAGCAGTCTTTTCTTTTTTGTCGGGGAAATCGGCCAAAACACAGCGCAATTCCTGGAGCGTGGCGATCTTACGCTTGGTGCCGTTCGCACAAATCACCACAATTTTACCATTGTCATGATTTTTATGGTTATGCTTATTTATATTATATATTTTATGATTTACTACGCAATGATGGTGATAATAGGCTTAAATAATAACAACCGTGGCGCCATCTTACGAGAGTCTGTCATTGGTTGATCAACTCCCCGCTTTGACACCACAAGCATAGCGGTGGGGAGGCAGTGGAGATGGTACTAACAAGAAGGGATCGAGGGACATTCTTGGTTAGAGTCTCAGACTGAGCGGACGGTTAGTTGACTACCGACAGCACCAGTACAGAATTCATCACATTTCAGAAATGCTCTTATCTCGCCCGCAGAAGTGGAAAAAAGATAGAAATTGTAAGTACTTTAATGTTTTAAATAAATATAATGAGTTTTTGCTTACAAGCTTTACAGATAGAAGTTAAAATTCAGACTTTTTTTTATTTTTACTAAGTTATAATAATATGTGTGTCGCGTTAATGTTTTTATTTCAAGCCATCAGTACAGGCTGACAAGTTATATTTTTGCTTTGCTTCATGATTAGATTTGTTGTTAATGATTGCTACCCTCAGTTTTGTTAGTACGTCCTACCTACATTTACTTGTTTTGAAGCCTTAATGGTGGAACCTTGTTTCTATTCTTCTGAACTGATAATAGTGAGATTGGTTAGCTTAAAGATTAGTAAAGTGCAAATTTATTGATGATAGTGTTTTAATCATGTGTTAGTTAACGTATGTTTATCACAAGAAAAAAAAAATCTTGTTCGAATTGCCCAGTCGTGTGGTTGCGGTAAGCCCTTTTTATTAAAGAGTGGTTTCGTTATTTTGATGGAATAATTATTCTAATTTTACATTTATGTAGTGTAAAGTTTAATTTAATAAATTTAGTTTAATTATTAATACAGTAAAAATAATTTTAAAAAAGTAAAGGTTTTTATAATTGTCGAATTTAAACTTATCGTACTTTTTAAGTAGACATTGTTAGTGTCGCTTTTGTGTGAAATAATGAAATACTCACATCATACATACATCACATGAATTGTGACTAAGGTTGCGTGGCCAGCCAGCCAGCCAGGCCTGCTTCTGGCCGGGCCCACAGAACACACACTCATTTTATTATACTTGTTTTTCTGCTTTCATTTCATTCTTGCTAATACATTGTGGTTAAAATATTAATTTGCTTAGCCTTTATTTTTTTATTGTTTTTATTATTTGTTGTACAAGGGGCGTTACTTTTATGAAAATTTAAAGTTTTGTAAGGCCAGATATGATGCTTATAGATCGTATCGATGATAATGATGATGATGGCTTTCCCCAGTAATCATGCTATCATGAACAAAAGGATTTTTCATGTCCAACCGAATAAAGTAGTGAGCGGTTGATTTGGTTGCATGAACAAAAGGATTTTTCATGTCCGACCGAATAAAGTAGTGAGCGGTTAATATGGTTGATTTAAGATTATTAGTGGTTTATAATATTTTTGGTAAAATTGATAACTAGCTGTAGCCCATGACTTCGTGCGCGTGGGCTTCGGAAATTTCCCATGAATCCGCGTTTGTTTTTATACAAGATTTGTCATGACATTAACCAACCAACACAAAGAAAAAGAATTATTGGCGCATTCGTTCGAAATTGCTTTAAATATATTTGCAGGCAAAGGTGCCTTGAGCTCATTCAATGACGATCTTTTTTTTAATGAACTTTTTTTTATGAAACAACTTTGGATGTTCTTCTGAGTTAGAATGGAACAATTGGTGAAAGTTTTGAGTAAATCGGTTCGGTACTTTGAGTGATAAGCGTGATCATACGTAAAGACAGACACACACAAAAAAAAAAAATCCCTTTCTATTATTCATGCCCCTCTATCTATTTCAGTCAAAATTACTAAATGTACAGACAATTTTTTTTTAGCCTAGTGTTTTGTTGAATGTTAATACTTACACAATTAACTAATTGCTTTTAGTAGTTTTTATTTGATGTATTTCGATTTTCTGGGCTGGCCCAGAAAATACTGTAGATGAACATTCATCACATTAAATTGATATGAGTTAAGTGGCCTGTTGTACTTTACGCTCGATCGTTGTTCGATGGAGAAAAAGTCGTCAGCTTAAGTTTGTTTGAAGTGAGCCATTACATTTATCTAAACTGGGGTTCCATTGTTGGTAATGACTGACAAATGTGAATGATTTTTTACTTTTACCTCGACTTTCGTTAATTATTGGTAATGATAGACAATTTATAATAGTTTCAGTAAGTTACTCTTGCCATAACATATACATGTAGATCACAGATTATATTGGGCGTATAGATATGATTCAGAGGCCATAAGGCAGAAGCATACGTCAGTTACAGTCTATGAGAGTACAGAGAGTACAGTTTTTCGTCGGAATACGGATGTGAGCGTACATCCTTTGAGTTGTCCTGACGTGAGCATGCGTTAGATAATGTAGATGTGAGCGTACATCTTTTGAGTCATGTACTAACGTGAGCGTGCGTTAGATAATGTAGATGTGAGCGTACATCTTTTGAGTCATGTACTAACGTGAGCGTGCGTTAGATAATGTAGATGTGAGCGTACATCTTTTGAGTCATGTACTAACGTGAGCGTGCGTTAGATAATGTAGATGTGAGCGTACATCTTTTGAGTCATGTACTAACGTGAGCGTGCGTTAGATAATGTAGATGTGAGCGTACATCTTTTGAGTCATGTACTAACGTGAGCGTGCGTTAGATTATATTAGATGAAAGTTAGCATCCTTTAAGTTCGTTATTAGCGCGAGCGTGCGCTAGATCATGTTAGATGTTAATGTGCATCTTTTGAGTTTGCTATTAGCAAGAGCGTGCTTTATTTTATATATAGATGGAATCGTACATCCTTAAAGTTCTGACGAGCTGCATATTAAAAGTTATGGGTAAAAATGTCTTATTATGTACAGATGAAGTCCATCTAATTAATTATTTTTTATGAAATTATTGAAAAGAGCTAATGTATTTTCTTATGCATACATTTTTTTTTTTTCTGGTTTTATCTACAATCAGTTCTCTGGACTATGAGCCTTGACGATGAGCAATAAGATAAAAATATGTGTCCCTTGTAAAGGCTCAGTAGAAGTAGCCTTCTCTTAGAATCTTGAAGCGAGTCCTTGAATATCATATCGCTTCAAGCGTTTATAAGATTAAGTGCCAGCTCATTTGGGTGGTTCAAGAATCGATTTCTGTAGTTTCCTAAGTGTTGATCTGCAGTGTGTCGTGGATTTTAGCATTGGTGAGGAACCATGATGGTTATGTTTGTATTACAAGCACTGCCCCACAATTGGAGGCAGTATGTTCAAATGAGTTTCAAGATTGTTTTGTATATGAGGAGCTTGTTATCTATAAATAGAACAGAGTTGCGTGCCATCAGCCAGTCCTCGATACTGGAGATAGATGTCATCTTTTTTTTGTTTTGATGTGCTTCTTCCATGTTAGTTTGCGATCCAAATGCATTCCGAGATACTTGACGGAGTCATTCTGTGGTAAGCTCATGTCCCTTAGTTTGATGGTGGGCAGTTTCTCTTTTTTAAGCAAAGATAATATGGGTACAATTTTGAGTCACTTGCTATGATCGCCATTTGTGGAGCTTTTCATCAATCTTATCAAGGCAATCTTGTGATGCCAATAGTTGACGCCAAACCTGGATTTTTGTTACCTGCTAATATAGCCGTAACATCGGCAAATTTAGTAACGGTGGTTGGTGATATTATCGGCTTCAGGGAGATCAGATATATAGATCGTGAACAATTTGGGACCTAAGGATAATCCCTTAGAAACATCGCTTTAGTTTCATAGAAGTCTGATGTCTCTTCATCTATTTGAACCTGGAATAATGTATTTCGGCTATGCATCCACTAGCAAATAGTTACTGTGAGGATACACTTTCCTGATTTTGTAAAGTAGTTCTTGTGCCACACTTTGTTAAATGCCCGCTAATTGTCCAAGAAAGCTGCTTAGTAGATTTTCTAATAGTATCGCATACTCTGTGAACCTGTTATATTGTAGAGTGATATTTACTAAAGCCCAATTGGTGTTTTGGTATTGCATCAGGTTCCGAGAGGATACGCAAAATTCTAATTAGAAATCTTTCGGAAGATTTTAGACAAGATTGGTAAGAAACGAATTAACTGTAAGAGCTTGCAGAATGAGGTGGTTTGCCTGCCTCATAGAGCATTGTTATAACTGATACCTACTTTTCACAGGCATAGAATGAATTGGACTCTCAATATTCTGTTGAATAGAGTAGTGAGATAGACTATGGCCTTTCTTGCTGACTATTATTGTGTTGCCTCTAAATTGAGATATGGTATACTTTTTTGGGGAAATGCTGCAACGATACACATTCTGCTGCACATTTAGGGTACAAAAAAATGTATCCGAGCCATGTTTAGAGACAACAAAGAGATTTGTGTATCAGATTTTAGAAAATTGAACTTAGACTTTACCCTCACTGTTCATTTTTGAGGCATGATTGTATGTGAGGCAAAATATAAATAGTTTTAAGCAAATTGTTAATAGACGACCAAAACCAACAAGAATTATGGTACAAATACTTCCTCAACATGAATGAATGAATGAATAAACACTTTGTTGCATCAATTAATGAATACATCATTGGATTGTATATGAATCTAATCTTGCGTCGTAAAGTAGGACAATATATGTTTTGGAACCGAAATTATTTAACAAATTACCTGACAGTATGTAAGAGTTAACATATAGAGCATTTAAAGAAAAGTTACGAACACTGCTAATAGATAAACATTTATTTTACTAACACATTATGACTACTCAGATTATTATACTTTTATTGGAAACATTGCAAGTTGGAAATTATGATAAAATACCATGTTGACTATATCTTTTTAAATTTGACATTGTTTTAAATGGTGTATTTTTATAATTGAGTATTTTTAGACATGATATATTTGCACGCCTTACTAAGGTAAAATGTATTCGCACATTCATATTTTTACACCATCATTTTGTACATACATTCATGCAAATAAAGAGATTTGATTTGATTAACTCTTCTAGAACTTCTTTGATGATCAAGTCAAAACCAAGTGACTTATGTCTTTGGAAATTAGAGATGACCTGTTTAACTTTTTGTACTATCACTGGGTTAAGTGGAACAGATAGTTGGAAGACTTGGTTCAGCTCTTCTATCTATTTCAGTTTCCACGTCTTCATTGTGGGCGACTTACCACATTATATAATAAATAGGTACTTACACGTAAACAAATAAATAATAAATATATACTTACCTACATATAAAATAAATATTAAATCATATAGTATGTATACAATATAGTTTATTTCATATATACTCACTTATATATATATATAGTATGATAATATGTATACAAAACACATATACTAAAAACATTATTTTATATTAACATAATTACCATAGAAGGATTAAAGCGCGCAACGTATTCTAGTTGTTATTATTCTAAGTAAATACCGGGCGACGGCGATCGATGCGTCTGCGCAGTTACCTACGGATATCGTTGATCCCTGCCAGCCGCGCTAGCCAGTTAGTCGAGATTTTGCATGAGACGCGGAACCCGTGTCGCTCGCCCCTCCGTCGGCTATTACGCGATCAGTACCGATCCATTGTTTATGTGCTTACGGCTTTGCTTTCTGTCTTTCATTCTTAGAACTTATTCTCTGTGCTGTGCTTAAACTTTCTTCTTTGCTATTACTATTTCTCCTTCTAAAACTATTATATGTGATCGTGAATAAATAGTGTAGTTGTATCAAGATTCGTATCATTTCCTACCTACACGCTCGCGACCACCTAAACTGGTGACCCCTTGGACACGGAGAGAAGAAAAGTGGAATGTCGTGTGATGGCGACACAGATCCCCTATTAAACGTAACCGTGCGCACAAAGAAGCAACCTAAAATGGCAGACCCCGAGTATCAGGATGCAACACCTACCCCCGCACCGGCACCCACGCCGCCAGTTCATATGAAAATACCCCCGTTCTGGCCGGAAAAGCCAGCGATTTGGTTCGCGCAAGTAGAATGCCAATTTGCTATTATGCGGATTACGGATGATACTACCAAATTCTACCATGTATTAGCAACGTTGGATAGGCAGTATGCGGCGGAAGTAGAAGATATCCTTACTGGCCCAGCGGATTATACTCGTTTGAAATCAGAGCTTATTAAGCGCTTATCGGTGTCTCGTGAAAATAAAGTGAAACAACTTCTCATGCACGAGCAGCTTGGAAACCGTAAGCCGTCTCAATTTTTACGACACTTACAACACCTTGCTGGACCTGACATACCCGAGGACTTCCTGAAGACCATATGGACTAGCCGTTTACCAGTGGGAATGCAGCCGATTATCGCATCACAACCTACCTTGACCTTAGATGCACTCGCCGAATTAGCAGATCGGATAAACGATATCGCAGCGCCTACACAGCAGGTTGCCGCAACATCCTCATCATCTGTCATCGACCAGTTGCAAAATCAGGTAGCCGAATTGACCAGGCAAGTGAATGCACTTTCTCTACAATCCAACCGGCAACCACGGCAACGTGAAAGAGGCCCAAGGCAAAAATCACGCAATCAGTCAGCGTCGCGTACCAGATCGCAGTCGAACTACCGTCGTTTTCCTATCTGCTGGTACCACTACAAGCATGGGAATAATGCAAACTACTGCGTCAAGCCTTGTGACTTCAAATCTGGATCGGGAAACACTCCGGGCAGTCAGTGATGGCGACTAGTGACTGCCAAAATGCAACCGGTCGCCTCTTCGTTACGGATCGTGCTACAAAGACTAATTTTCTCATAGACACTGGCAGTGACATTTGTGTATACCCAATTTGTGCACTACGAGAACGTCGTTGTAAAACTGATTATCAGCTCAGTGCTGCCAATGGCTCTGCTATTGATACATTTGGTTACCTTCAGTTAAATTTAAATTTAGGTTTACGTCGGAATTTTCCATGGCGATTCGTGATTGCTGACGTTACGAAACCCATCATTGGTATAGATTTTCTTGCCTATTATAAAATTATAGTCGACGTTAGCAAACGTAAACTTATTGATAGCCTTACCAATGTCAGCACTGACGCTACCATAGCTACACCTAATTGTCTCGTCTCTAGTGTAAAAGTCTCGACTGGTGGTAATAGTAGATATCACGCTATTTTGTCTGAATATCCGGAAATAACACGACCTGCTGGTTTTCCGAGTATTATTAAGCATAACACTACACACCACATTAGAACTATACCAGGTCCTCCAGTTTCATGCGCACCGCGTCGTCTAGCACCAGACAAACTAAAAATAGCTAAACAAGAGTTTGATGCTATGTTAGCTAATGGGATAGCACGTCCTTCCGATAGCCAGTGGGCATCGCCATTACACCTCGTTTCCAAAAAGGATAACGGATGGCGACCCTGCGGTGACTATAGGTTACTTAACGCCAGGACTTTGCCTGATAAATATCCAATACGTCACATACATGATTTTTCACACTGTCTTTCGGGCTGTAAGTTCTTCTCAGTCGTTGATTTGGTGAAAGCTTACCATCATATACCTATAGAAAAGGCTGATATTCCGAAGACAGCAATCACCACACCATTCGGATTATACGAATTCCCATTTGTGACTTTTGGCCTACGTAACGCGGGTCAAACATTTCAGCGGTTCGTCGATGAAATGACCCGTGGGCTTGACTTTTGCTACCCATATTTGGATGATTTTTTAGTGTACAGCAGGACGCAGGAGGAACACGAAGATCACCTCCGTCAGCTTTTCACCCGTATGAAAAACTACGGCGTACTTGTTAACACAAACAAATGTGTCTTTGGTGCCTCCGAGGTAACTTTTCTTGGCTACCAAATATCAGCAAGTGGTACGAAGCCTTTAGACAGCAAGGTGAAAGCTATCTCTGATTTTCCAGTACCCAAAACCGTCAGGGAACTCAGAAGGTTTTTGGGAATGGTGAATTTTTATAGGCGGTTCTTGCCAAATGCTGGTCAGATACAAGCCCCTTTGAACGCCCTTCTCACTGGATCGGTTAAAGCTTCTCACCCGGTCGACATAACCGGCAATTCCCTTGAAGCATTTAAAGCTTGCAAAGAGAGCCTTTGTAATGCAGCTCTTTTAGCTCATCCTGATACAGAAGCTAAATTAGGACTTGTCACGGACGCCTCCGATACGGCGATAGGTGGAGTGCTACAGCAGCGAAAGGATGGAGACTGGCAGCCCCTAGCGTTCTTCTCACGCAAGTTGAGCCCGTCGCAGGTAAAATACTCTCCATACGACCGTGAGCTCCTCGCCATATACGAGAGTATCAAATACTTTCGTCATATGCTAGAGGCCACTACCTTCACAGTCTATACTGACCACAAACCTTTATGTTACGCTTTCCATGAGAGGAAAAGTAACTGTTCCCCGCGTCAGTATAGACATCTTGACTTCATATCTCAGTTTACAACCGACGTGCGTCACATCTCGGGAAAAGATAACGTCGTTGCCGACACACTATCGCGCATTTGTGAACTGCAAACACCGGTTGATCTTGAAGTCATGGCTAATCTCCAAACTACAGACCCTGAGCTATTGGAGTACCTTCAAGGAAACAATTCCCTACGTCTAAGGAAGATGAATGTCCCTGGTAGTTGTACAGAACTGTACTGCGACGTCAGTACACCAACTCCTAGGCCTTTCGTTCCCAAACAACTGCGTCAACAGGTATTTAACTGTCTCCATTCACTCAGCCACCCAGGTGCTAATGCCACAGCCAAGCTCGTTGCTCAACGTTTCGTCTGGCCACTGATGCGTAAGAACTGCCGAGAGTGGTCTAAGGCATGTTTGGCGTGCCAGCGCTCGAAAGTAAACAGGCATGTTGCGTCACCAATTGGTACGCTCGATTTACCTTCAGCGCGTTTTAAACATGTTCACCTAGACCTGATCGGCCCATTACCCCCAGCTGGAGATTATCGATACTGTCTCACACTTGTCGATCGCTTCACGCGATGGCCAGAAGTCGTGCCGATCACCGATATCACCGCTGAAACAGTGGCAAAAGCGTTCATCTCCTGTTGGGTGTCTCGCTATGGGTGTCCCGTTGAAATCGTTACCGACCGCGGAGGACAATTTTTATCTGCGCTATTTCAACAAATGTCCAAATCCATCGGTTTCGATCATCGAAAGACCACCGCTTATCACCCACAGTGCAACGGCTTGGTTGAGCGCTTTCACCGGCAGCTGAAAGCAGCAATAACCTGTCATGCTGACGCAAACTGGACAGAGACTTTGCCGCTCGTACTCCTTGGCATCAGGAGTGCGTTCAAAGAAGACCTCCAAACTTCATCGGCAGAGTTAGTGTATGGCGAACCTCTTCGCCTTCCCGGCGAGTTTTTTGGCCACAATGTTACTGGTTATACAACCGACATCACCGACTTCTCAGCCCGTATGAAGTCGTTTGCTGAGAACATACGTCCTGTTCCAACCCAGCATCACTCTAGGCACAGAACTTTCGTGTACAAAGATCTTGCCACATGTAGTCATGTATTCCTTAGGGAAGAAATGCTACGTGGTTCATTCCAGCCTGCGTACACCGGGCCACACCAAGTTCTGAAGAGAGGTGCCAAATATTTTACAATACTGTTAAAAGGGAAAGACGCGACAGTAAGTATAGACCGCTTGAAACCAGCCTATATACTGTCCGACGAGACATCCCCACCAAGTGACCATCAATCCTCCGATATTCCTCAGTTACCGACGCCGGACCTGCGGGATACCATTGACATTCCCGTGCGGACAACACGGTATGGAAGACAAGTCCGTTTTCCTGATTTCTATCGCCCGTAGGCACGGTCTCTGGAGGGGAGTGATGTGGGCGACTTACCACATTATATAATAAATAGGTACTTACACGTAAACAAATAAATAATAAATATATACTTACCTACATATAAAATAAATATTAAATCATATAGTATGTATACAATATAGTTTATTTCATATATACTCACTTATATATATATATAGTATGATAATATGTATACAAAACACATATACTAAAAACATTATTTTATATTAACATAATTACCATAGAAGGATTAAAGCGCGCAACGTATTCTAGTTGTTATTATTCTAAGTAAATACCGGGCGACGGCGATCGATGCGTCTGCGCAGTTACCTACGGATATCGTTGATCCCTGCCAGCCGCGCTAGCCAGTTAGTCGAGATTTTGCATGAGACGCGGAACCCGTGTCGCTCGCCCCTCCGTCGGCTATTACGCGATCAGTACCGATCCATTGTTTATGTGCTTACGGCTTTGCTTTCTGTCTTTCATTCTTAGAACTTATTCTCTGTGCTGTGCTTAAACTTTCTTCTTTGCTATTACTATTTCTCCTTCTAAAACTATTATATGTGATCGTGAATAAATAGTGTAGTTGTATCAAGATTCGTATCATTTCCTACCTACACGCTCGCGACCACCTAAATTCATAGCCTTCATTTGGTGCAAACACGTCAGCTAAATGTCTTGCAAATATATCAGCTTTCTCTTTTCCAGTATGTGTCCACCCAGTATTAGTTTTAAATGGAAACTTCATGCCTGTAGTTTAAATGGACCTTTAGTAGTTTTCCACAGTGAATAGTTGGTGGATGGTATCGCAGTAAGGTATTCTAGCTGGTGTCCAATTGTTTTGTTCTGGACGTCTTTCACAGCAATCAATCAAATTTTGATCATTTAAACAATCACCGTCTCTGTACTATATTTCATTATAGCAGATAATAGTGGAACTAATTGTCAACAGTATAGGGCTATGATCAGAGCCGCTATCATAGCAAGTTTCTGCTTTCAGATAGTGTACTTCTGGCGGGATCCTGCCTTTTCGCCGATAATTGTTTGGCCGATTATCACTTGCCAACCAACATTTCGCCTATTTTTCACTTTGACAACTAACGATTGTCAAATTTTTGTATGACAACGTTTCATTTGGTAGAATTATTGTTATGCTGATTATTATAATGACACAAAACGTTTGGGACATTTATCATTTGTCAAATCTTTCACTAGGCCAGGCAACTATTAGACGAATAACGTTTCGTCTGTGTGACAGTTCCCTTTTCGTACATTGTTATTATTATAAAAATACAAATTTTTACATGCATTTTTTTATTTCAGAATCACAAAAATAACCTTACACTTTTAAATTCGCAGCAATGCACATTAATAACTTTTCCTCGGAGTATGTAGATTTGTGTTCAAGAATTCTGTTGATTCTTTCTTCTTTGTCCAAGTACTTTTTCTTCTTTGGTTGTGGTGGGGCACCGGTTAATATATTTTCTATTTCTCCCTCGTTGGCAATGGTTTCCTTTATTAATTGTTTTATCAATTCATATACACCTGGGTGACTTTTATCAATAATATTGTTTATTTTGTTATGCCAGGCTTCGGCAGAGTTCTGTGTTCGTGGTATATTCATTTTGTTTGTTTCATGGCAGCTCCAAAAACTAGGCTGATATTTAGGTTGTGTGGTTGATGTACCGTGTACATAATTCTTTTCGAACCAATGAGCTAATTGTTGCCAATCTGGATCTTTAAAACTTTTTAGGATGCTGTTGAAATGTAAGTATATTTCAGATTCCTCAAGAAAACTGAGTGCTAACAAACACTTTACCTCTTTATTAAACTGTATGTCGCTTGCATATCTTTTGGCGAAACCCTGGTCTTGAACTTGTCTGAAAAAATAAAAATAAGTTAAGCAACAGAAATCTAAGTAGGTAGGTTGGTTTCCCAGGTAGGTTAGGTTAGGTTAGAGTATGTCAAACAACGCACGAGCCGAGCGAGCGCAGCGAGCGTGCCGCGGCAGCGGCCGGCGAAGTGCCAGAAACGAATCGCTTTTGCAAAAGGAAACCGACATTTTTAATTTAATAAAATAAAATCTAGTGAAAAATAAACATAAACAAAAAAACAATAATAATAACAATCTGTATATAAAAAAAATATTTAAATAATAATAACAACCTGTATATAATTTGCCCCAAATGAAAATGGCATCCTTGTAAATAAATTTCTTCAAAATTTGATCGAAGACTCAGTATTGCAGCTTTTTCGAAATCTAACACACATACTTTTGGTGCAAAATTAATACCGTGTTCTTTGCCGTATTCTATTAATAGTTCAAACATTGTGTCGTATGTCCGTTTATCTTTATTAGTGCACAAACAAAAGCATAACGGAAATGTTTTTTTATTGTCCGTAAAAATATTTCCATGTATAGTATACATCTGCTTGAACATATTGGGCGCAACTTTAAAAGTGCCATCTAAAAGCCAGTATGTCGCACGGCTTAAAATTGACATCATATTAAGTGTGGACATCATCAAAATTCTTTTATTAGTATCGAACGTATGATCTTTTATAATAAAATTTTCATTTTTTATATTAGTGTATGTACTGTTTATCTCAAAAGTAATATCGGTGGGCTCTTTTATAGCATTTTGTTTTCTTTTATGGCGATACATAACTTGTTTTAATGCAGATGTAGACGGCAAACATTCTAAGACATCCGTAGATACCGTGCTTTTGGCGTTTAGTAATACCTTACATGTCTTCACACCACTTAACGAATCACTTTTTAATTTTTCTTTGAATTCGCTTACGCATTTCCTGGTTGGATCTGGCTCATGATTGTGATTATCCTGACACTTCAACACTTTATGAATGCCGTCACATAATTTCGTGCTTATAGTTGCAGTACAATTATATATCTTGTTTCGTCGCAGTTCACAACTCCAGTAATAATTATTATTCGATTGTTTGCTCTTTTCGTACGTAAATCCATTTTTAAATAACTTAACTCCGCCTCTTGAAGTAATAAAAACTGAGCACTCTTTAGTACACTCACTCATTTTAATTATTACACCAATAAAACATACCAGAGTAACAGTCCACAAGTAATGATGTAAACACTTATCGCCTATGAGTCAATTTATTCATACCTACCTACATTGTCATAAAAATAAGTTCACGCTTACCCACATTATATTACATAGTTACTAAACGAAACCCTACTTAATAAAACATTTAGTGAACAATAAACAACTAAATGTGTATTACGCTAACTAAAACATACTGCTACTTAAAAGTTGGCGTTTTGAAAAGTGTCATAATAAAAAACAGAACAAACGTGCAGTTGGTAACTGTGAGGTTGGGAAATAACACAAAATTATATGATAAGTTGGCAAATGATTATTCGGCGAATTAACATTCTGCAAAACGTTAGTTGGGAAGTGATAATCAGCCAACCAATTTTCGGCGAAAAGGCAGACAACCACTTCTGGCCCTTTTGCGAAAAAAAAAATATTCAGAGAATTTTAACATATTGCCAGTATGTTGGTTCACAAGTCGTGATTACATTAAGATTGTTATTGCCAAGACACAGTTTGAGCAGTGTACCTTTGGTTGAGGTCAACCTTAATCCCCAGAATGTTTGGCACCCCAATCTCCACTTGAAATAAGTCTGCCTCCTAGTGTCAAAACGTACTTACTGTAAGTAGAACAGTTACTCTTGTGCCTTGGATGGCATTAAACTGCAGACAGATTAAGACTTCCAAGCTTACCTTTAATAGCTATGGTGGTTGCTAGGATTCGGAGTGTTTATACTCTGGCAGCAGGTAATGCTTATGGACTTACATGACTCATTCCATCAGGGTGGTGTGTGATATAAGTGTTGTAGTCCTTGATGGAACGTTGCTTTGCTTGATGCAGTGTGCTTTTGAGATTAAGGTCACATCTAGTTTGTGAGTTGCAATAAGTTCTTCAAGTTAAGATTTATTTGGAGCTAGCCATTTATGTTCCAGGTAGTAATTCTTAATGTCTTCTAATTCTTAATCAGTAGTCATTTTATTCTTCTGACAATTAAGTAGAGCGAAAAGGCTTATAAAGTGCACTCATATGTTGTAGGAGCATGTCTAATTATTGAGGTTGATGCTTTAAGCAGTTTTTTTTTATTCTTCAATTTTATTGGTTAACTTAGATGACACTTCAGTATTGCCTTTTAGGATTTTGGCATAGAAAGTTCTTTTTTTTTTAATATCACGTGTAAAAAGTTTAGTTTCATTTGAGTAGCATCTGATGAAATCAGTGTTAGATTTTTGTATAATATATGCATTTGAAGTTTTCGTTGGGCATTCAAGCCTTATTGGTTTGGCTTTCGACTTGCTAGAATCTCCTTATAAACACTACATTCCTAGTAGTTGCAGGATGCTCACCTTGGAAAAGGGCGCATAGTGCTGGTCACCTTGAGCACATTTCACACACTGATATAGTAAAATTAAAACTATAGTTAATTGACAATGACAAAGTTTACTATAGTAACGAGGAATTAATGGACTGATATTAGTTTTATTGTACAAAAGGTACGATGTACATTAATGTAGTAATATTTCAGTATTAATGATGTCAGTGTATCAATTTTTGATTTATTTCTCATTTTTAATTTTTATTTTGAATTTGACTGCTGCTATTTGACTTGATGTTAATTATTATCATTATTTTTATTAATCTATTGTATTGACGGGTAAAAATGAGTATTATGAGTATTTTTTTTTTTAATGACAAAGTTGTTGGCATCTTTGACACTAAGGAATTGTATGCCTCTTTTGAGGACCTTTTATTTTTACTGCTTGGTGGTGAATTTTCGTTATTTTTAACTGCACTATTGCTAGGACCTGGAGCAATATTTACAAAAAAAAAGTTGACGTTGGTTTTCTTTCTAGTCCAAATTTCACATTGATAATTTATCCTTGAATGATGTTTCCGGTTTTTTCTATCTCTGCTTCAATTGCTTTGGATGGTGCTGTGTAGATTTTTTTTAAATAACGATTCTGTAGCATCGTTGATCTTTTTGGATCCAACCATGTCGAGTAGATATTTTTTTTTATAAGTTTCTATACCGGCACTGATTACTTGAAGTTGATTTTTATTTATTATCCTTAGGGTGAAACTATCCGCACTGCCAGATGAACGAAGTAGTTCTGCCAGCGTATTGACTTCCTGTACACCTTATAAGAGTAATGGTCGTTTACTTGGTCATTTTACTATTGGCTGATCTTCAGATTCTTCATCTGTAGGGTGTATGGGTAATCCACTAAAGCTGTTCTGCGTGTTGATTGAATCTGGACATGGTGATTCAGATAGAATATACATTTAAATAATAACAAACAAAAAACAACCGAATGTCATGATATAATTTTATTGTGTTTGATTTAGTTTATACTTGAAAAAAGATTTGTTCATTTGATTTGGCTTATTATTTAAAATGTTTAGAGGAAATAATTGTAAATATTTAAATTTTGATATATTTTGTTCTATGTTAATAATACTTATATATCTTTGTCACACTATGTAAATAGACTCAGATATGTTTTAAAAGGTGAATAAGGTATATTTTGTATTGATCATCCAATTGTACAATTTTTGTAACGTGCGCCGGAGTCTGCACGTTGTCCGATGGCCGAATGTCATGATTTTTATGGTTATGCTTATTTATATTATATATTTTATGATTTACTACGCAATGATGGTGATAATAGGCTTAAATAATAACAACCGTGGCGCCATCTTACGAGAGTCTGTCATTGGTTGATCAACTCCCCGCTTTGACACCACAAGCATAGCGGTGGGGAGGCAGTGGAGATGGTACTAACAAGAAGGGATCGAGGGACATTCTTGGTTAGAGTCTCAGACTGAGCGGACGGTTAGTTGACTACCGACAGCACCAGTACAGAATTCATCACACCATCAGCAGTCCAACTACTTTTTACTTCCAAGGTTTGTGAGCCTGTACAAAAACTGCATGGCGAGAAGCAGTTAAGAACTCTGAGAGAGTTAAGCCAGTCCCCTTCAACATTTTTTTAGCCCTCCATACAATGAACCTAGGTCAGAAATTTTAAACGTTGACCAAATTAATTCCGCATGCCTGTAATCCTCGTCAGAGATATTTTGATCATTCAGTGAACTGTAAAAACATTCTTTCGACAAAAGTTTATTTTCCTGATATCGTTCCCACGAGTTCATGTATTCATATGGATACACACCTTTACGAATGAGCAAATGAAATTTCTCCTCACTGGGGTAAAAACTTTTTAGGTATTTAAAATCTTCCGGCTTTAAAGTATCTGATAATTGACTTAAACTTGTTGCCAAAAATTTAAATGAATCAACGAAACGAAATTGATAAAACTGATCACCTGAAACCGGCACAAATTTTGTAAAGGAAATATAATTTTCTTTATTTTAGGTATAATTTTTATGTGACCGGGGACCTCAGCTAAAGCTTTAATAAATAAGTGGCAATCGTAACCGGCTAGGTTGTGAAAAAAAATGGGCACAAATGAAGGACGTTTATATTGTAAATTGCAGTGTGGATGTGCAGCCCCGCGGTAACGACCGGTGACGTGACAGTGGTCGCGAACTTTGTCTGAAAATACAAAGTTTTCACAAATGTGACAATGAGTTGCTTTGACAAAATTTGCTTCGTCCTCATCAGTAAATATCATCGGAACTGTAGCGCTAACTATTCCATATATTTTCTGAACGTCTTTGATAATCGATTCAACGAACAGCTTATCACAATTAGGTCCTCGGTATGATACGTATCGATTATAGTTAGGTCGTCACAACAAACGATATGATAAGCAAACGCTACAGGTACATGTTGGCTCAAAGTAGTTGTATTTTGAGAAGACGAACAGTCCGTGCCAACGTTTATTTGAAGCATTGATTCAAAATCAGCATAAATACAAAATGGCATATTTTGTTTATGATCATAATTTTTGAATTGTATTAGTGAACCCTTGTCCGGCATGTTGAGGATTAATTTAGCTGGAAGTCACAGCCACAACATTTATAATAATTAAGAAGTATGTCTATGGTAGGTCGAGTCTTGTGTCTTGGGTTAGAAAAATGGACAATGGTTGTGTGGTGTTACAAGAATACAAAATGTGGAATATATTGTTAAAGGATAAATAATAAAAGAAGTCATTCAAGAATATATTGTTTAATTCATAAACTGAATAGCCAACAGCACGCTTCCACTGCGCCACCGAGGCGGCGTCAATACAGGTACAAACTATTTTGCATTGTGAAAGAGCTTGATTCAAGATGTCGGCTAACAGGGAATCTTTATTGAAATTTAACATTAAACCATTCAATGGCGAAGCATTTAACACATGGGTGTTAGCGCCCGGTAACATCACGTGACAGATATCTCCCCACTACAGGTAAACCCCTCTTGGCAGTAGTAGTGTCGGGGTGAGTATGAGTGTAACGCTCTCTTCTCCTTGGGTTCGCCGAGCGGTGCAGACGTGTATTGTGTTCTAGTGATTTAACATGGCCTTTATTAGTATTTGATATTGATATGATATTGCTGCTGATAATTTTAAAATGTGTTCAAATGTAACTGTAGTTTAACATAGTTAGGCACGGACGAGGGATTGGTACGCTTCAGGCTGGATCCCAGTGATAGGAGCGGGGTTGGTGCTCCTATCTTTACCGTGATTAATGCCAATGCTTAGACACGAATGGGTAATTCGGTCGGATAGCTAATATCAGAAGTGGTATGATGAAAGAATATTTCTTAATATTCTACGACGCCTAGTAAATTGTACATGTTTTGTGATACTTAATTGTTAACATTCTGACACACACGCGTAAGTAAATTTAACAAAACGGTTAGATTAAATTTGTAATCTAAAGTAGTCGAAAAAGTTTTTGTGAGTGTTCAAGTATGAATGAATGTTGTGATAATATACCACAGCTGTAAGTATTGGTGCAGAAGCGGTAAGTCTTTTTAAGTATTATGTGACTCCAATCCTAAAAAGTGTGAAAAAAATATCTCTGTGAAAATTATTTATTTTTTTGGGTACTTGAATGAAATAATCTAAAAAAAAATCGGTTTGTGATGAAATACCGTTTGTAAATGTTTGAAATAAAGTTGTTTACTTCATTCTCGATTTTAGCATAGGTGAGGGTTCCGATCAGTTAAAAGCCACAAATGACCGAAACGGAAAGTCACAAGGGGCTCGGAACACTGATAAACAACCCAAGATACTATGCATTATCGAGATGGCGAGGTCATTATAGAAAAAGCATAAATGGTGATTTGTATTCAATCAATGTATTATTGTTTCATGGTTCGAGCTCGACGGTCGGGGACGACCGGATTTTTCAGGACGGCCGAGTGTTAGCGCCCGGTAACATCACGTGACAGATATCTCCCCACTACAGGTAAACCCCTCTTGGCAGTAGTAGTGTCGGGGTGAGTATGAGTGTAACGCTCTCTTCTCCTTGGGTTCGCCGAGCGGTGCAGACGTGTATTGTGCTCTAGTGATTTAACATGGCCTTTATTAGTATTTGATATTGATATGATATTGCTGCTGATAATTTTAATATGTGTTCAAATGTAACTGTAGTTTAACATAGTGTTAGTTACCGTATTTTCACACTTGTTTCAATCTCAGTCTTGTTTAAATATTATTCAAACTGTAATAACAGTTAGTGAAAATAGTAGGTTTATTATGACATGTAATTAATGCTGACATTTGTGATTAGTGTTGCCATTTGTATAAATATGAATCATCAGTCGGTTCGTTCTGTGTCTTGAGAGGTAGGCCGGTGTCTACATCTTGGGACCGTCCGGTCAGACAAGAATTTTAACGAACCGGTATTAAGAATGGCAACACTAAGTAACGTTATAGATTTTATGAACGTTGAATGAATAACATTTTCAAAAATGATTAACTGTTCCCGGTCGTTGGGATTTATTCTGTTACTGACGGTTGAAGAATAAACACGTGTCGAAGCTGATAAAAATCTTTTATTAATAAATCAGAAGTGCTCGTTTGGACTAATTCGTAAGTTTCACTTATTTGGTCCATCCACGCGCCATGAGTAAAAACCGCAAAAGACATCTGATAATATCAAGTGACGAAGAAATGAACCCGGAACCTAAATTGAGGCCACCCAAAAAGAAAACTCAACGACAGAAAAGGCAAACTAATAACGAGCGTTTGGAGCGTTTGGAGAAAATGTTGGAGCAGTTCATGGCTAAACAATCAACAAATGATTCCTGTTCATCACAACAGCTTGTGGCAAGTGGTCCATCAACCTCTCAAGAGCAATCCTCGACACAGGAGCACACACCAATGGCAGGTACGTCAACTAATAATATAAATAATTGTGAACCCCAGTCTCGAAGCGATGATTTAAATGATCCCTTAATTAACACGACGCCTTATCCGCCGTCGCCTTGTCCAATTAATGAGAATGCTAGCACTTCTCGTGTAGTGGTACCTATTAATGATAATATACTATGTTTACCCACTGTAACAAATACCACACCCATATCATCCACCACCTTCCCGTACGGTGGTAATAACTTGAGATTCATCTCCAAACCCGAAAACGTACCAAAATTTGATGGTGACACTAACACTACTCCTGTTCACATATGGTTACATCGGCTGGAGGCGCTGGCTAAAATCTATGGCTGGGATGAGAGGACCCTTATCTACCACATGACGGCCAGCCTCACAGGCAACGCGCTTCTGTGGTTCAACCATCTTCGTGACATCGATATGCCGTGGGAAGAATAGAAGAAACGTCTCACCGATTACTTCCCAGCAGGCCGCGGACTTGCTGCTAAACTACATGACTTCGTGACGGTGAATAAAAGGAGGGAAGAAAAGGTAATTGACTTTTATTACAAAAAATTAGCACAGGGTAAATCATGTGAATTATTTGATCATTTGATTTGTGATTTAATTATTTATACTCTTGGAGATCCACTATTAAAAGCAGGAGCTCGTGGTGCTGGTTGTAGGGATACTCGCTCATTACTTAATTACTTAACTGACGCCGCTATAGACCCTCCTCAAACTAAATCTGTAGAGAACACTAATGAGAAAGATACTACCAGACAAACAAAATGTTTTTTTTGTGTGGTCGGCGGGGCCACCTATCTGCCGATTGTAATGCCGCGATTCGTTGTGGTACTTGCGATAAACTTGGTCATAAGACTGAAGATTGTAGATTTGAAAAGAAATGCTTTCACTGTAATAAAATTGGTCATTTAAAAGAAGAATGTTATAGCCTAAAAAGTAATAATTCGGGAACGTCAAATCATGACGTAAAATCAGAAGAAAACCGCGATAAAAAGGCAAAACTGTTTAGTATTCGACCCGTTGTTGACAAAGTTGATCGCAAATTCCACAAAACAGCTATAGCTAATGCGGACACATGAATGAAAATAAAATAAAGTAATAGAGCTTATTCAGAGACAGTATTGGTTTGAAGAACTAGGAGATTTGTAACTAAGTATGTCAAGGGTACATTTCTTGTCAATTGAAAAAAAAAAAACCCACCTGTTGACGACGTGGCCGCTTATATCCTATTGAAAAATTTTAATATTCTATGGCAGACATGGAACTTAGCTAAATTATCTTTTGACTATCTAAGAACTTATGTTTAAATTTCAAATAAATCATTAGACCCGTTTTCGAAAGCGCGAGTACAATTAAATTTATTACTCGTTTAATAGTTTATAGGATAGGACATAATAGTACCACTAAGAAATGCCCAAATAAATTAATGTGGGTTCAATCCTCGCTTTGAAACTAAATCTAATAACGAGCAAAGTATCCCTGACATGACCCAGCTACCAGCTCAAGCCCAGCAAAATATCGTAATTACCCTAATGTTATAGCTGCAGATAAAATGAAACATTTTGTTGTCCAGTCAATAAGTAGTGATGATGAGGAATGATTTGTTACGTTACGTTTATATAATAAGTAACAATAATTATTTACAATATATATGTCTATTGTAAAATGTTTAACTAAATGTACTATTACAGATGAAAAAAAAAATATAAAAAAAAAAATATATTGGGTGTGTCCCACAAAACGGGTGTGTCCCATAAAAACGGGTGTGTCCCACAAAAACGGGTGTGTCCCACAAAAACGGGTGTGTCCCACAAAATCGGGTGTGTCCCACAAAATCAATCGGGTGTGTCCCATCATCTACTTTGTGAATAAAAAAAAAGTGCTTTTTAAATGTATTATGTGCTATAGTTGCTTAAATATTAATGAGTTATGTTATAGTAATAATACAATAAATTATAAGTATCGGCATAAGTTAATGTAGTAAGGTATTTGAAATTGACAGATTTCCATTGTATTAGCCTAAGTATAAGTATAACAATCAGCCACAAAAAGAATGCATTTACTCCGAGGTCGTCAGTGTGTCAAGAAAGGCCGAAACCATTATAAAATATTTTAAAACTGTAGAATAAAAAAAAACTTATTTTGTTTTAAAGAAGAGTTTTGATTCTTCTCTCTTAAATAGAAACTTGAATTATGTAATGGTAGCACAGTATTTCTATTTGTGTCTTTTAATTTAAAATGTTTATTACGAGGCCGTAATTTAATCTATCAGGAAAGGCCGAATGTTAGTTACCGTATTTTCACACTTGTTTCAATCTCAGTCTTGTTTAAATATTATTCAAACTGTAATAACAGTTAGTGAAAATAGTAGGTTTATTATGACATGTAATTAATGCTGACATTTGTGATTAGTGTTGCCATTTGTATAAATATGAATCATCAGTCGGTTCGTTCTGTGTCTTGAGAGGTAGGCCGGTGTCTACATCTTGGGACCGTCCGGTCAGACAAGAATTTTAACGAACCGGTATTAAGAATGGCAACACTAAGTAACGTTATAGATTTTATGAACGTTGAATGAATAACATTTTCAAAAATGATTAACTGTTCCCGGTCGTTGGGATTTATTCTGTTACTGACGGTTGAAGAATAAACACGTGTCGAAGCTGATAAAAATCTTTTATTAATAATAGTTAGGCACGGACGAGGGATTGGTACGCTTCAGGATGGATCCCAGTGATAGGAGCGGGGTTGGTGCTCCTATCTTTACCGTGATTAATGCCAAAGCTTAGACACGAATGGGTAATTCGGTCATAGCTAATATGGGCATTCAGGATTAAAAGTATTTTGAAGGAAAATGATTGTATTGGAGCAATAGAGAATGAACAGTTTTGTGAAAATGAATCTACAACAAAAAGGGCGTTGGAGGCACGTGCCCAAGCCATAATAATAGCAGCCATGGCGGATAGCCATTTAGAATATGTTCCCAAGGAGTCGGCTTACCTTATGTTCAAAAATTTAGAGGATAATTTTAAAGAAAAGGGTACAAGAAGCAAATTATTTTTAAGAAGACAATTGAGTGAAATTAAATTTAAAGAGACACAACCATTGAAGTATCACATAACAAAAATACAAGAAATATGTACAGCTTTAAAGGAGGCAGGTGGAGGTATTTCAGAAGAGGAACAAATAAATTATATTTTGCTATCTATGCCAAAGTCATATGAATCTGTAGTAACAGCATTAGAAACAATTGGAGATTTAAAAATGAATATAGTAACAGATAGATTGCTTGCAGAAGAAGAAAAACTAAATAAATTTTAAACTAATGGAAATGAATATACACAGAGTGTGCAGATCTTGGAGATAAATTAAAAACAGGAATTTCAAGGATGAAATATAATAAGTACCACTCAGTACAATTGTAAGGAAAGAGTAATATAAGTAAAAAACTATTAACAAAAAGATTAAATAGCGAGACTTGTTGCTCCTTAATTCCAGCAGGCGCATGAACTTAAACATGCCCCCGGGCGTTGAAAGCCTCGCTTTCAACCAAACTCAGGTGATATCGGCAACGGGCATATCTTGGAAAACGCTCTTCGTATGGTTCCAGTAGAGGTCCTGATATCAGCCACACGAGCGACGCCATCCTGTCCTGGATATAAGGCAATAACTCTGCCCAGCTTCCATTTTAATGGGGGAAGATTGTCCTCCTTGACCACGACCAAGGAATGTAATTTAAGGTCATCGGTGCAAGAACGCCATTTAACACGTTGCTGCAATTCTGCAACGTACTCTTTGCTCCAACGAGCCCAAAAGTGTTGACGCATTTGTTCAATTCGATCATATCGAGGCAAAGAACTAGTAGAATGCTGCTGAAGATCTCGATGTGGCAATGACGTAATTGGACGCCCGATAAGAAAATGTCCGGGCGTTAGTGGGTTACAATCTGCAGGATCAGAGGAGAGCGGTGTCAGCGGCCTGGAGTTCAATATAGCTTCAATTTGTGTGAGAGTCGTGTTAAGTTCCTCGAACGTGAAGTTACAATTCCCCAACACTCGCCTTAAATGGTATTTGGCTGACTTTACACCCGCCTCCCAAAGACCACCAAAATGAGGACCTACGCCGGTATAAAGTGCGCGCGAATGCCATCACTTGCTAAGCTCTCACTCAGAGAGTTGCAGTTATCTTTTAAAAATTTTGAAAGATCATTGTAAGCACCAACAAATGAGGTACCATTATCCGAGAAAATATCACTCGGTTTACCTCTCCGCGATATAAACCGCCGTAAAGCCAATAGATAACAATTACTCGTCAAATCGCCCACCAACTCTAAGTGAACGGCTTAGAAAACCGACTAAAATTAATGAGACGAACATGATCAGGTGTTTTGCTTAAGACAGCATTTAAGGTAACGTCAAGTCGAGTTTCAGGTAAGGGTTCAATGTGTTCCGGTTGAGTCGGCCATTGAATTGGTTCATGAGCTAAATAATCTGGTCCAAACCACCACAAATCCAACGTCTGCAGAGAATTAATATCCACACCGCGGGATATTAGGTCTGCAGGATTCTGGTCTGTTGGGACATGTTTCCATGTAAAGTTGCCGGCCTTATCTAAAATTTCAGCAACGCGATTGCGAACAAAAGGCTGAAGTTTTGAAGGCAACATTCGCAACCATCCCAAAACTATGGTGGAGTCGGTCCAGAAGTAAATACTATCAATATTTGCACGAAGAGAGCTCATAACCTTCTCATAAAGACGAGCTGCCATTAGGGCACCACACAATTCCAACCTTGGAATTGTTAGGGTTTTAATTGGTGCCACTCGACTTTTTCCAACAGTAAACGAACCATGACCACTCCTGACTCATTAATACTACGGACGTAAACACACGCACCATAGGCACGTTCAGAAGCGTCCATGAAAAAATGTAATTCCAGCCTTACATGCGAATCACAGATGACACGTCTTGGAATGCGAAGATTATTAAGGAGGGGTAAGTTCTTAATTACATCACTCCAACATTCCAACAGATCTCGGGAATCAAGGGTTCATCCCATCCGGGTCTATGCAGCCACAGCCTTTGCAACAGCATCTTCATGACAATGACACACGGCGATAGTAGCCCTAAAGGGTCAAAAATACGTGCTATAGCTGAAAGTAAATCACGTTTAGTATCAGCTTTAGGTAGCAATAAACCTATCGGAAAGCATAATTCGTCTGTGCTTGCTTGCCAACCAAGACCTAACAATTTGTTAGGTTCATCAGAGCCTATATTCAAATTGACAGACAAATTGACGGAATCTGAAACCAATTGAGCTTCATTTGATATCCATTTTCTTAATGGCATACCAGCCGAAGATAATGCTTCAGTGACTGCTATGCGGATATCTTGTACTTCAGCTAAATCATCACCTCCAGTGAGCAAGTCATCCACGTAAAAGTCATGATTCATTATTTCTGAAACCATTTTATTCGTGCAGTCAAGACCTATTTGCTTAAGACAACGAGTTGCAAGATACGGTGCACTAGCAGTACCGTAGGTGACTGTATTAAGCTGAAATACTTTTACTGGTTCACATGAATTGTTACGCCAGAGTATCTGTTGCAAGTGTCTGTCAGATGGATGCATTACAATTTGTCTATACATCTTCTCAACATCGGCAGACAAAATATACTTGTGTTATCTGAATCGGAGAAGTATAGACAATAAATCATCTTGGACTGTAGGTCCAACCATCTGAATGTCATTCGACGATAAACCCGATGACGTAGGACTACTACCATTGAAAACTACCCTCAGTTTTGTAGTAGTGCTACCCTCGCGAAGAACGCTATGATGAGGCATAAAATAAGCAGGGCTTTCTAAAAGTGGAGCCTCAATTTCAGTCATGTGACCTAATGATTGATATTCAGTCATAAAATCATGATACATACTATTGATGTCCGGTTTATTGTTTAACCTGCGTTCCAAAGAAATTAAACACCGTTCAGCTTTACGAAATGAATCGCCTCACAAAGAAGAATTCTGTTTGAGCGGTATACGGACGCAGAATCGGCCATCATCAAGACGGGTTGTGTTTTTAATAAAATGTTCCTCACAGAGTTTCTGGTCTGGTGTATAATGAGGTAAGTTTGTGTTGATTTCTTCTAACTGCCAAAAACGCGTTAAATCGGTTTGGATGTCGTCTGATACATCATTAGATCTTGTACTAATGTTACTTAAATTACACATGACATTATTGGACAGCAGAGGAATATTTTTAATAGGCATAGGACCTGAAATAATCCATCCTAACCTGGTTTTACAGAGAACAGGCTTTCTGTTACCTAACTTAATTTGTTGTGACCCTAACAAATCCCAAAAGAGATCAGCTCCTATCAGTAAGTCTACTTCAGAAGGTTTATAAAATGTAGGGTCAGCTAAACAAATATTGGGAGGAATTTGTAAGTTAGATATATCAATCTCACGGCCTGGGACATTATTTGTAATTGATGGTAAAACATAACAATGAAAATTAATTGAATAACTGTCATCTAATGACTTCATTGTGACATGACATGTTTTACCTATGTGCGAAATGACGTTATTAATGCCCAGTATAGATCCTTCAACTGTATTTGTCGGTAAGTTTAATTTATTACATATATTTGAAGTCAGTAGACATGATGTACTACCACAGTCTAATACGGCACGTATGACGTGCTCGCGATTATTTTCATCATATACCTTAACTAATGCAGTGGAGAGTAGCACGTCACCAGACTGTACTTTGCTTTGAGAGGTCCCGACGTTAGCCGATAAAGCAACACTATTGTTTTGAACCACCGGGGAAGAAGTCATTGCTGTCGATGGCGAGGCTACTATTTTATCCAACCCACCATTATTGTAGGAGCTTATGTCAGATTTAGGCTCGGCTACGTGTACTAACGTATTATGACGGCGCTTACATATTTTGCAACCGGGCTTCCTACATGTATTCGCATAATGACCTGACTTAAAGCAGTTGAAACAAACTTTAAAACTTGGAAGTGCCTTTAACCTCGCTTCGTTACTTAATGCAAGAAATTGTGGACAATCATTCAAAGCGTGCTCACCCTTACATTTATGACAAACCTTTGGAGAATTTTCTGAGTTTGAGTTGACAGAATTCTGAGCTACCATAGATTTGAGCTTTGGAGTAGACCTATTTTGACAATTGGACTGGTTACGTGATAATTCTAAGGTTTCAATTAAATCAGCACGACTACGTAAGAATTGTAAGAATTTATCAAAACTAATTGAAACTTTCTGATCCAAATTACCTTTATATTCTTCCCACTCACGATAGGTTACCTGATCCAATTTTTGTGTGACGATATAAATCAGGAGCGTGTCCCAATGTGTAACAGGTTCACCCAAAGATTCTAGAGCTCGTAGGTTTTTATTTAATTGGTCGATTAAACGTTTCAGAACACTAGAAGACTCCTTCGTTATGACCTCAAGGTTAAATAAAGATGACACATGATTTTGAATAAGCAATATTTTATTGTCATACCTTTCGCAAAGAAGCTTCCAGGCAACATCATAATTATTAGATGAAAATTCAATAGATTGAATGACGATAGCAGCGGACCCCTCTAGTGACGCTCTTAAGTAGTGAAATTTATTTATTTGATCAATTTCTCTATTTTGATGAATCAGGCTTGTGAAGGTGTCACGAAACTCAAGCCAGTTATCATACAAGCCACTAAACTTTGGCAACTGTATAGTGGGCAGTTTGACGAGTCGATTGTTATTGGCGTGCGAACAGTTAGCGATTTGTTGAGTGCTTACTGACTTTTTATTAAATTCGTGTACTATTCCCTGAGCATTAGATAAAGATTTATAGTATAATTTTTCAAATTCTGAACGCTCGATTAATTGAGTTTGTATATTGTCCATCAAACATTCCAACTGTATTTGTACCTCGTCGTATTGTTCGTACAACGATTCTAGCTTACCTATACGCAACTGCAACTCCCTGGCCACAGACTCAGTGATAGGTTCAACAAGTGATTGCAAGTGATTTAAAAACACAGTCAACTTTCCTTTGAAGCTAGCTCGCCGTTTAATTAATTCTTTTTCCTCACTCATTTTATTAGTTTAAGAAAAACGGGTGTGTCAACCTGGAATTTATACAGTAGAAAACTATGTAGACTTTGTTATTTAACAATACAATAACTCCACTACCAGTGTATGAACCCTAAGCAATTTTATAGAAATTAAAGAACTGATTGTAGTTTGTATACAAATTTAAATGTATAATTTCACAACTTTAGTCTCGATCCTCTCTAATTAATTTAATAATGTAATAAATTTTACTTCAAATTATCCAATAATACCTATTGAGTGATACTTTAAATGATTATAACAAGTATATTTAAAAAACTTAGCACTTTTTAGGTGCACTATACAAGTACTTATCAAGTTCAAGTTACTACTTAATAATCATAAATTATGAGGAATTAAGTTATAAAAATGTAGCTATTATGCCTACAGTACTGTATTTTAAGTACATTTAAACTTAATCACACTCAAAATAACAAAACTGTGATAAATTAAGTTATTACAAATGTATGTAATAAATGTAACTAAGTACCCACAAAGTACATGCAAATATGTAGTATTTACTGACCTGGATAAATAGTAATCCTTATTAAACACTAAATACTACCTGCTCGAGTGCTGGGCTATTTAATAAATAACAATAATAAACTTAACACCGCTTGCTATAAGTATTTTCATTTATTCCTTATCCCTTGCTAAGTAACCTCCAATCCTCAATTTAATAATCTTGATTTTATTTCTACTAGTTATTAATATTTCTTGATGATTATTATTAATCCTTCAAGTATTCAAATCCGGCTCGAAGGACCATGTGCAGATCTTGGAAATAAATTAAAAACAGGAATTTCAAGGATGAAATATAATAAGTACCACTCAGTACAATTGTAAGGAAAGAGTAATATAAGTAAAAAACTATTAACAAAAAGATTAAATAGCGAGACTTGTTGCTCCTTAATTCCAGCAGGCGCATGAACTTAAACACAGAGTGCTTTTTGCTGTTTTATATGTGGACAAGCTGGTGGACAATACACAGGACAAGGATACAGTGGTCAACATGCAGCACGAGGGAATTTTTCTAGTAGAGGAACTTACAATGGTCAAGGGAATTTCAACGGTCAAGAGAATCACAATGAACGAGGAAGTTATAGTCGAGGGAATTTTAGTGGTCAAGGAGGTTTTAATGGTCAACAGAATAATTACAATAATCGAGGAAGGTTCAATGGTCGAGGAAGAGGATATTTTAGAGGACAAAGCAGAGGGAGAAGCCAAGGACATTCTTACAACACGGAGAGTACTACTGATCGAGGTAATGTTGCATTGTTTAGTAACGAGGGACAAAGTGAAGTGAATAACATGGAAGGAACAAATGAGTGGGTAGAATTTATTGTGGACTCTGGGTGTTCGGATCATTTAGTAAATAATAAAACATATTTTTCTCAGTATATAGACTTAAAACAACCAAAATTGATTTCAGCAGCTAAAAATGGTATTACTCTCAAAGCAGTAGGTATAGGTAACATAAAAACACAATGTTTTGTTGGAAAAAGGCCAATTACATGTACTATTAATAATGTTTATTATGTGCCTGAATTAAGAAAAAATTTGTTGTCAGTTTCAAAGATGGAATCTAATAATTTAACTGTCACATTTGAGAAAGGAAAAATTAGAGTATTTAAACAGTCTTATTTAATTATGATTGGTAATGTAGATAATTCTTTATATTAAATTAACATGAAAATTAACAAGCAAGATTGTAACAACTGTTTTTTGTCAAACTCTGATAGTGTTTTGTGGCATAGGCGTTATGGTCATCTAGGGATGAACAATTTAAATATTTTGGCTAAAAAGAATATGGTTGACGGTTTACATGACTTGAAAGACTTGACACTTGAAAGAACATTATGTGAGACATGTTTATTAGGGAAAATGACAAGACAACCATTTAATAAAATAGGCTATAGAGCTAAAAGACCTCTTGAATTAGTACACACAGACGTCTGCGGACCAATTACTCCAACTAGTAGAGACGGTTATAAATATTTCATCGACGATTATACACATTTTGTTATGGTTTACTTAATGAGACATAAAGGTGAAGCTTTTGAAAAATTTAGAGAATATTATTATTATGCAACAAAGCATTTTAATTGTGACTTATTAAAATTAAGATCAGACAACGGTAGGGAATATGTAACCAGAGAATTTCATGACTTTTGTAAAAACAAAGGGATCCAAGTTCAGTACACTGTACCATATAATCCTGAAATGAATGGAGTAGCGGAAAGAATGAATAGGACTTTAATAGAGAAAACAAGAACACTTTTATTAGATTCACAATTAAATAAAGAATTTTGGGAAGATGCAGTTTTGTTTTCTACTTATTTAACCAACAGAAGTCCAACAAAAGGTAAGGATTGTACACCAAGTGAGTTTTTGGAAGTATTGCATATAATCATGTGCCAACTCAATTAAGACAAAAGTTAGACAACTGCGGAAAGAAAATGATAATGATAGGATATGCCAGAAACGGATACAGGCTTTATGATGAAGAGTCCAATTAAGTAATAATAGCAAGAAATGTAATATTTGACGAAAGAGAAAGAAAAGAAAATATTGTGGAAATACAGGGTCGAATTAAACAGGAAGAGATTGAAGAAGAAAATAAAGAAGAAAATCATCAGTCAGAAAATACAGAGGAAACTGAAGAAAATACAAGGAAAGAAAGAATATTTTAGAGAAAGAAAAACAACAAGAATGTCAACAATCTGGAATTTCTGGAAGAGAGAAAAGGAAAATACAAAAGCCAAAGTGGCAACAAGATTATGTAACTGATTTTGGAGAAAATGAAGATGAAGTTTTGTATGCATTAATGGCTGGACAAACAGAAGAAACACCACATACATATGAGGAAATAGATAATAGAGAAGATAGGGAATTATGGAGAAATGCAGTTAAGGAAGAGATTAAGGTTCTTGAAGAGAGTTGTACATGGAAGAAAGTTAAAAGGGAAAAAGGAATAAAACTTTTAGATACTAAATGGGTTTTTACTAAGAAAGAAGTAGGAGATGCTCAAATATGTAAAGCAAGACTTGTAGTTCTAGGATATCAACAATCAGGACAAATAGATGACTTATACTCACCAGTATTAAAGATGCAAACTCTCAGAACATTATTAGCTGTTGCAGTAAAGAAGGATTTTAGAATTAACCAAATGGATGTAAAAGAAGCTTTTCTATATGGTCGAATTGATGAAGAAGTTTATTTAAAACCACCTAAAGGATATTACTTTGATAGAGAGGACAAATATGTTTTGAAATTAGAAAAATCTCTTTATGGTTTGAGGAAATCACCAAAATATTGGTATGAGAAATTTGCCGAAGCTATGTTGAACTATGGTTTTAAAAGATCTGAAAATGACTACTGTTTGTACATGAAAAATAATATATATGTGCTTCTATATGTCGATGCCTTATTGATTTTTAGACAGGAGAAAATAGAAATAGAGAAAGTAAAAGATTTTTTAACTACACAATTTAGAAAGAAAGATTTAGGTAACACGGACATGACATACTTAGGAATTACAATTAAGAGACAAAATGATTGTATTTTTATGAATCAGACAAAATATTTACAGACTATACTTAAAAGACATGGTATGATAGATTGTAAAGGTATTGACACACCTATGGATATAAATTTCAAATTTGATGATAATAATGTTGACATGACTTATGAAGCTAGATGTAGATCATTGATTGGTTCTTTAATATATGTAACTGTAAATTATAATAAAATAATAAAAATCTTTATTGAGTTATTTCAATACATTGAAGTACATTAAAACCAGCTGTAAACCAAACGTCTATGGGGCTGTCACTCGGCAACCCACCATCGAACTAGGAACAAACCTGTATCTCAACGGTGTGAAGCTCTGCAACAGCCATAGGGATGGTAGGTACTTAAAATCTAATAGTACAATGTACAGAAACAGTTAATTAAGTGAGAGTATTAACAATTTGAAAACAGTAATTTCCAAACTAGATAAGTCTGTCTTTTGGGAATTATAGGGTAAAAAAGGAATGAGACAATATAAAATAATAATATGCATCTGCTGTTGCTGCGGGCTCTCAGCGCCGTAAAATACGTGATGAGTGTGTACGTGTATGATGTGTATGGTAGTGTGTGTGGGTGTATAATGTTTTGTAGGTGAGAATGAAATTCATGTGTTTTCGTTACTATTTAAATTATTACAAAGTTTATCGAATGAAGCTATGAATACAATAAATTTTCAGTTTCTTGATAGTTCAGTGACAGAAGCCACTTTTGTGTTTTATTTTTTGTTTCGCGCTTAGTTAATGGATAGATGTGTAATAGTTTGTTTACCATATTGTATAAAATACAGCTGAACACACCGAAGTTCCGGGCAGCTAGGACCGTTCTGTGTGGAGGAATAGAGCAAACAAGATCAAATCTTCGTCTCTGGATATATATAGTTGGATCATAAGGAACCTGACTGTGCTTACGGAGTAAGGTACTCATAATAAAGAGTTGTCTCACGGTTAAGACCGATAAATCAGCATAAAGTTTGTCAGTGGGATACAGAAAGGGTTTCTTAGTCATGACTTTGAGAACAGCTCTCTGTGCTCTCTCCAGTGGAAGTGTTTTTGTTTTAGCTGCACCACCCCAAGCCGTAATGCAGTATGTCAGTAAGGATTGGCATAGTGCATAATATACCACTTTTACATGTTCAAGTTTTTAAACACATAGATCAATTTTCTGATTTTTGGAATTAAATTATTTATATGCTCATCCCATGCCAAAAACTGATCAATGTGTACCCCAAGATACCTAACAACCTTAGCTCTCTCCAAAGATAAACAATTGCAACCGCCAACTGGTTCACGGCAAGTATGAGCTCTTATGTTAGCTTCTTCATCTGAGGGTATTGTTGATGAGTTCATTGCAAATGTTATGTACATAGTTTTTTTATGTTTAGAGTGAGTAGATTTGAATGCAGCCATGACATGACAGAGGTAAGTGCTATTTCAGCATATCTAAAAGTCGGACCTTAGACGATTAGTGCATATAACGTAGGTAGAATTTACTAATTACTTAAGGTATGTGTGAGGAGAGAAGATAAATCCAGGTTTCAGCGAATCGCACAATATTTATTATTTGTACTTTACAAAAGGTTAGACTCTTAAAGATAACCGTTAATGAGAGATTATAGGGATCGTGAGATCAAAGTAGGCACGAGATCCAGTCAGGCAGCCGCTATGAAATAGCTAGCCACTTAACTTGAAATGGTGTGATCAGCCGAAAGAGGTCTTCCAGTGGACGCGCGCAGCCTTATATATGGCCCTCGGGGGTGATGCGGTGCGGGGCAGCGAGGAAGGACCGCCGTAGGAGAATGCGCGACGTCACACACCCCCCCCGTTAGACCAGAATTTCCCTTAGCCGGGAAATTCGACTGCTCGCCGTCAGTAGATGGTGCTGGAGCAGACAGCTGGCCGGCGCTGGCAGGCAGCTGGTAGACGGTTGGCCGGCGCTGGTGGGCAGCTGGTAGACGGCTGGCCGGAACCCTGAAATTGGAGAAGTTCCAGTATAGTATATATACTAATAAGTGCATGTAGGTGGCTAACTAACAGGAGGATACGGTACTAGCCAGCGAACAGAATCGAGCCGAACAGGTTAAAGTAATTTGCAAAAAAAAATTGGTATTAATAAGGATTGATGTATTAATGCATAACTACATAAAACAAAATAAGCGCAGACAGCGCCACCGGTGCGCGAGCAGTCTAGCAGAGAACAAAGGAATGTTAAGTACCTAGTTACATAACATGATCGCAACACAAACAGGTGATACTACTACAATATTAATCGAACGCAGGAACTAGACTCGTGTACAGTCAACAGCACAACAATTCATACAACTATAATGTGCGGCTGAACGTACGAGGTTTTTGTAACTATTTAAAAAAATCAATTATTTTAAGTTATAATTATTGTTTATAGTTGATTAGTTTAATGTCTTTGATATGCCATTCGCCCAGCGGCTTACCCGACATATCTGAAAGTTTATATACTAAGGGAGATTTTTTTGCTACGATTTTACATTTAATAAATTTAGGTGCTAATTTTTTTGAGAAATATTTATCCTTATCACTTAGGTAGAATGTTCGCCTCCAAACAACATCACCAACATTAAATTCTGCCGGCTTACGGCGAAGATTATACGACTGACAATTACGTTGATGAGCAGACAAAAGAGCCGCCTGTACTTTCTCGAAGATATTAGATAAATGACCAAGCGATTCAGCATAACAATCTATAGGCTCATGTACCATATTCTGATCTGACACAACATATCGAGAACCGCACGTTATTAGTTCACGACCGTAAACAAGAAATGATGGTGTGAAACCGGTTACTTCGTTAACGGCACAATTCATTGCAAATTGTATTGTGTCCCACACCCTGTGGTCTTTATCAATAAATGTGGAAATAGCTGTAGTTATAGTTTTATTATATCGTTCTACGGTGTTAACATGGGGCGTATAAAATGGAGTGTAGTGTAAATTGGGAATTTTATATTTGGATATTAAGTTTTTAAATTGTGTACTAATAAATTGCTTACCGTTATCTAGTATGACAGTTGAAGGAATGCCATGTACTAAGAAAACATTTTCTTCGAGGATTTTTGTTATTACTTCGGCTGTGGCTCGTTTTATAGGGAATAGCAAACAATACTTAGAAAAACAACAACAGACCACAAAAATAAAATTATTTTGTTTTCTAGTAGGAGGTAATGGACCTATCAAATCGATACTTATGACCTGAAATGGTTTAGAACAAGACTTAGGTCTACCCATAAGACCCAGAGTTGAGTGATTTTGATGTTTATGAGCGATACATTCATCACACGAATTAACCGCGCTAACAACATCCGAGTACATGCCTGGCCAATAATAGGTAAGAGATAGACGCTTAAAGGTTTTGAATATACCGAGGTGACCAGCAGTGGGCAAGGAATGGTTTTGTTTTATTACATGTGATCTTTGCTCGGCCGGAATAACTTCTTTCCATTGAAACTCTCTAGTTAAAGGATTAAGACTTTTTTTGAAACGATATAGTTTGTTATTTATTATTTGATAGTCTATATAAGAAGTGGGAGATTTTGTACAGCCATTAAAAATATTCAAGTACCAAGGATCGTTAGTGGAAATAGCTGCTATATTAGAGTTTACGTTAAATGTTGTGGACATAATATTAGGATTACGGGAAAGAAAATCTGGGACTAAGTTATCAGAACCCCGACGATGCCTTATTTCGAAGTTATAAGCAGATAGACGAACACCCCATCTGGCCAGTCGGCCAGTAGGATTATTAAGAGTGAGGAACCACTTAAGCGCGGCGTGATCCGTATACACCACGAATTTTAGCCCATTTTCTACGTAACAACGCCAGTGTTCGATAGCAGATAGAACGGCAAGCGCCTCGCGCTCAGTAGCACTATAGTTACGTTCTTGATCCGATAAGGATTTACTGTAGAAGGCTATGACTCTCTCCTCCCCATTTAATATCTGGCAAAGAACTGCCCCTATACCAAAGTCACTGCTATCAGCGTGTATTTCAAAAGGTTGGGTGTAATCTGGACAAGACAACACCGAAGAGGAAGCTAAACAGCTCTTTAATTTAGTAAAGGCCAAATCCGCCTCCTGAGACCAAGAAAACGCTGGCGACTTTTTGCTGTTAGAAGTTAGTTTATTAAGGGGTGCCGCTAAGGAACTAAAGTTAGGTATAAACCTTCTATACCATGACGCCGCGCCAAGAAAACGACGAACCTCTTTTTTGTTAGTCGGTACAGGGTAATTCGTGATTGAATTAACCTTATCGAGATCGGCGTGAAGACCGTCTGAATCCACTATATAGCCCAAGTACTTAAGTTTTTTTCTAAAGAAGTTACATTTACCAAGATTAATAGTTAAGTTTGCCTGCTTTAATTTATTTAATATTTTTGTTAAAAGTGAAATATGGTTGCTAAATGAATTAGAAATGCAAATTATGTCATCTACGAAGCAAAAAACTTTATTTTCGAACTCTGGACCGTAAAATAAAATATCAGCTAAACGCTGCTGAGTCGCAGGTGCATTTGTTAAACCAAAGGGCATAGACTTGAACTGGAATGTACCACGAGAAGGAACATAAAAAGCAGTCCTGCAACGGTCCTCTTTTTTTATTAAAGTCTGCCAAAACACATTTTGAAATGTCCAAGCTAGATAGGTATTTAGCATCCCTTAAATTATCCAAAATCTCAGAAATATATGGCAATTTATAGGCATCTTTTTTTGTTACTGAATTTAATTTGCGACTGTCCAAACAAAAACGCAATTCGCCATTTTTTTTAGGAGTAATTATTATGGGATTAGACCAAGGACTTTCCGAAGGCTCAATTACGTCCTCCTTAAGCATTTCATCGACATGTTCTATCAAAATACGCTGTTTTTCGGGGGACATCCTATAGTAACGCTGACGAATTGGAGGACTGTCACCCGTATCGATCGAATGAGTAATGAGCGAAGTACGACCAAGACCCCTTTTCTGATAGGAAATATCGGTAAATTGAGAAATAATATTGTTAGTGACAGCCCTCTGATCCTCTGTCAGACTATCAAAAGAAACCAATTTACTAGCGGCGCCGGATTGTGATTCCGCGACACTAGTATCAAGTTTACTCGGTGGCGAAACCGTCACTATGTGGTCCGGAAACAAACCGAAACCCTTCCAGAAGTCCATACCCAGGATCAAAGAATTTTTTATTCCTGGTACAATATGAGTAACCAGAGAAATAGATTTATTCTGGAATACAAAAGGAAGAAGCACTGAGCCGAGCGACGAATATTTATCGCCGCCAGCAGTGATAAATTCTAAAGGTTTCGAAGTATCGATTTTTAAACCTTTTAAGAAGAGATCATGGGAATTATTACCCAGAATGGTTAAACAAGAACCAGAATCGAGCAAACCAATAGTATTTTTACCGTTCAATGTGACAGGAATATAAGGAGTATAATTGTTTGTACTACCGATCGAGGAGAGTTTTTTTGTATTAAAAAAAATTGGCAACATAATGTAGCCAATAGGCATGTTTCCATTAAGAATAAATATAATGGATAGGGGTTTATAATGATTAATTATATTATGGAGAAAATTACAAACAATTTTAATTATTAAAAGCGTTAAAGATTAATAATATTTTTTAAAAATAAATTTCGTAAAATGAAACCTTTAGTCACGTGACAGTGAACACCAATCAGAAAGCGTTACGTCACGCCGTGCGAAACTCCAATCTTGTCTTTGACGTTTCGAGTATCACTACCGGTTCTTGATAAAATTTTGGTTTTTAACAACTAATATCAAGTTGATACAGTTTTTGCTAATTATAATTTGAAAGAATTAACCATGGAATCTGGATTCAGCAAAGCAGACAGTAATAATTTGCCCAGAATCGATGCCGTTATGCTTAGAAATTTTTTCGCGTCGAACAGTAACTTTTGCTCATCTGAATTTCGCAATGTTAAAACTTCCTTGTAAGTATAAAATATTTATTATAAGCTTAAATGCTATGTGATATTTCAGTTCAGTACACAAGAACTTAATGTTGTGACGTACATTTTGCAAGATACTGTTTACTATATTACTGTTCCTTTCATATGATACTCTATATAATTAGTCATATCATTTGGCAACTAGAATAAAAAGAGTATGTTTGTAACATTAATTAGAAAACTAAAATGAAACGTTCACTCCTAAAAGTGAAACAACTTAACCTGAACTCATGTATTTATTATTTAGAAAATAGGGATTCTACAAAACACATCTAGTTTGCTCGAATTAAGTAATAGATTGTATTGTGTGAAATACTTAATCAAAATGATCTTCACAAAAATACATTCTTGAACCTGTTGATAAAGTTTGTTTGTTTGTAATATCTTTATTGCTTTAAAATACATAGTAAATAGAACATTATTAAAATCAGAAGACAATGGCGGACTTATCCCAGGAAGGGATCTCTTAGCATAAAGTATGATCTCTAAAGTATGAGCATCATCTCTTCTTGCAAGTTTTAGCCACTTTTTCCGTATTTCTCCATTGTTTGGAACATATATAAATAACTTGTTTGGCGTTTTTATAGTCGTGCTATCACACTGGTGCACTATACAGTACTTATAATATGAGAAATTTATTTTTAAATGATTAAAACTAGCTATAACGTACGGAGACACGATCGCTCTTTGGTTTGTTTCGCACGGCGTGACGTCATTCAAGACGCCATGACAGTCTTGTGCGTTTTGGAACCAAATTGAAAAATGGTTTTTTAAAACGCGAAATTTATAATGTAAACGCTCGATTAAAAATAAATAAACCTTTTTTTTCGATAAAATGCCTAATAAGCTACAATATTAAGCAGTTATTGAAATTTTGTCAACTAGCCTATTATGCCACTCAGTTTTTTTTGTTTTAGTTTTATTAATCATAGATTTCCCTTGATTGGCCTTTACTAGTTTTTTTGAAGTTGACTATTATTTATTTTATTACATTTAGGACAATTAGTGGACTTAAAGCCCTTAGAACCACATTTAAAACAGATGAGATAACGAGGTTGCCGACAAGTACCTAAAGAATGCGAATCCGTACGACATCTCGGACAATAGATTCGGATTGTTTAGAATTGTTACGAATCGAAGCATTTTCAATAGCACAAACTTGTTGTTCCAATTCGACTTCGTTAGTAGGTGATGGTTTGGTGTTATAATTTTTATAAAAATTTTGTGGGTAGTTATTATTTTTATAAAAATTATAATTTTTATTGAAAGTTTTATTTGAAGTAGTGTAAGCCAATTCGGGAGCCAAAGTATTGGAAGTAACCTTGGGTGGTTCAGAAAATTCTCGGCTACGACTGTCATATTTTTCAAAGTCCCTACAGACGCTAACCAAGGAAGAAATATCCACAACATCAGCTGTTAGAAGAGCATTTGTATAGCAAGGCCGAATGTTATTTAATAGAATTTCTAGTTTGGAAGACTCGTTCATAGGAACGTCTAAAAGAGAAAATAATCCTTGCATTTTAGCGATGTATAAGGTTATGTTCTCCTTTTCCTCCTGTGTACGAAGCCTTATTTCCGATGTGAGTTTATAGTCATAATTATGCGGACTAAAATCACGTTTAAGTAAACGACAAAGATCGAACCAAGATCCAACACTATCTTTAATCGCACGGTACCAATGCAACGCATCATGTGAAAATATTTCAAAAGCAAAAGAAAGTATTTTAGTTTCAGGTATATTCCTACTCGACATAAATTCATTTACTCTCTGAATGAATGAACGCATACAAGTTTTACCATTAAATTTAAATTTATTTAATTCCGCAAACAATTTACGATCGCAAAGAAATGACTCAGAAGAAGGTTCGGGAATGTTCTGTGGCTCGACCCCGCGCGAAGACACCGGTTGAGACAATAGTGATAGGGTTTTATGATTTGCGTGAAAGTCGTTCCATACTAGGTTAAGTGGGTTTTTATCGACTAATGAAGCAACATCAATACGAGATAGCCTATAAAAAACATGGTTAAGAATATAATTAGTTCTAGAAAATAGATTTTTCTCAAATTTAGACTGTAATACTTTGACGTTATTGGAAACACGGAGCAGGGAGTTACTAACCGCGGCTATATCCTCATCGGGAGAAAAGACGGACGTTAGGATATCCTCAGAAGGAGAATCGGACGAAAGTTTTAAAATCCGCTTACGTAATTCCTCTACCGTTGTGGTTCCAGAAATATTGCCGTTACGTATTTGGATTTCATACTCAAGTTCAGCTTTATTTAATAAGGAAAATTTAATAGTATACGGCATTATAACCAACCAAACGGCGCAAGAATAATAACCCACACGAGAAAAAAAATACAAAGTTAAGAATACCGTTCGAAAGGTGCAGTAAGAAATTAATCTAGAATAGCTTTAGTAAGATAACCATAGCAGCCGAAAGCCTATTACAGTAGGTAGGTATAGCAAAAAAAAATAAATTTATTATAGCCACAGCATAAAATGCACATAGACCACACCCGAGACGCGTGGCGAGTCCGTACATGCGCGTGCTCAGGATAATTTAATTACGGAAGGCACTTCCACTAAGTAAAAAAAACACTTACGCACCTTTTGAACTTCCCTCCACCTCCCATGGCTCTACCAACCTCTCGGTTATACGAGCCGAATCTCGGGAGAGTGCGCTGTACTAGCATTTCGCATCTCTTTCCAGTCGCACCTGCTTGATCTCCCTACAAGTTCTCTATAGTGTCGCCTATCTATGCAATCATTGCATTTTAATAACTCTCCCCCATCCTTAGGGGGCTTACGTTCACAAGTACGCCTCGCTTGCCTTCTCGGCCAGAGGCCAGCTTCTGTCTTCTAGGTCTTTGAGTTTGTCACAGTTTCAGTTTTTCTCTTCGTCTTCTTTGTCTGCTTGTGGCAGTATTCTTAATGTGCTCCTACTTTTCAAGTTATGCCCCTCTCGAGGCCGCTTCGAATTTTATGCCACCGATGCGAGAATTCTTTTAGCCGCTTAAAGTTCGCCTCAGAACCCACGAGATCGCAATAGTAGACTGGGCCCACCCCGAGCGGGACAACATTATTTAATAGTTCCCTACGCGCCTCCTCATAAATCGGGCATTCCCAAAGTACGTGATGGACGTCCTCAGTGACCGCTTCCTCGCAGAAGCAGGCTGAGGTGTCCGAAAGCTTCATGCGATGGAGCCTACCCCTGAAGCAGCCGTGTCCGGACAAGATCTGAGAGGTCTCATAGTCCGGTTCGACCCAAGTTGCCTTGAGCCGACCCGCCACATCCGGGAAAAATCGATATGTTTCCCTACCATCGGTCGACGCGTCCCAACGCGATTGCCATGTGGCCAGTGCGGTCTCCGCAATGCTACGTTTCGCGCGCTGTAGCTCCTCCCGGGTAACCGCGGATTCGCGTGCTTCCCCTAACCTACCAGCACGGCCCACCTCGATGTCGGCCGGCAGAACACCAGCCAATACTGGTAGAGCGGCAGTACTTGTCGAACGATACGCCTTGGTCAGAAGGATCAAGGCGGGTCTCTGGGTGCGCAGGAGCGCGCTCCGCACAACGTGCAGTGACGCACGATGGAACCAGCTCGCCGCAGCATACGTTACCGTGGCGATGTAAGTGCCTTTGTACAGGACCCGGAGTGCCCTGTACCGAATACCCCATGAGGTTGCCGATACCCGTGACATCTTGCCGAAGCAATTGGCCGCGCGCATCCCTATCGACAACGCATGCTGCGCGAACGAGAGACTCGAGTCGACCACCACTCCCAAGACCGTAGCCGACGTGACGTTCTTGTAGAAGCTCCACCGAACCTGATGACAGGTGGCCGCTGGAATTTCCCCTTGATTGTCATAGTGACGGACTTACTCGACGAGAACTCCAGTCGGTTCCTCTCCCCCCATTGGCCAACGAGCTTCAAAGTAGCAGAGGCAGAGGTCTCTATGCTCGCTCGGGATTGAGCTTCGATCAAGATGGTCACGTCGTCGGCATACGCCACAATCCTAACCCCCGCCGGAAGCGGGAGCCGAAGCAAGTCGACCATGAGCAGGTTCCGTAACATGGGCCCCAGCACCGATCCCTGCGGGCAACCCATTGTTGCTGTCTTCCACAAGGCCCTTCCTCCAACGAACATGCCGATACGGCGTCCAGTGAAGTAGTCCACCAGCATCTTATAGATGTTTGGTGGGCACCCTCCCCTTTTTGCCTTCAGCAGGATCATCGGCCACCAGGCGTTGTCAAAGGCACCAGAGATATCTAAGAAGATCACTTGAACGTACTTAGACGAGCTATCCCGAGCCGCGCCAAAGATGGAATTTAGCGCGGTTACCGTCGACCGATCTCGCGTGAAGCCATGCTGACATTCTGAAAGACCTCTGGTCATCTGCGGAGCGCATTTTATCAAGATACGTTCTAAAACCTTACCTAGAATCGGCAACAGCGCGATGGGGCGGTACGCTTTCGGGTCGGTAAGCCGCTTGCCGTTGCCCTTGGGCAAGACAATTAGCCTACCGTCCTTCCATACGTTCGGAAAGCAGCCCTCCTTGACACATCGCCTATACATTTCCGAGAACTCTACGGACGCGGCTTTCCAGACATGCTGGATAATACGTGCGCTGATCCCATCGATCCCCGGAGCAGTGCTGGGAAGTTCTCTAACTATGTCCCCTATGTCCTCATCCGATGGCGAAGGCGCATCTTCTCCTGACGGTATGAACGAAGCCACACGACGCACCTGTCTGTGGTACGCGGAGTCCTTAGACACGTCGTCATCCGGGTTCAGCGCACACATGAGACCGTGCATGGCCCCGTCCACATCCTCAGCATAACCTTGTGCGTATTCCGTACCATTAATTACATTACTGGGCGGTCTGTGCCGCCCGCTCGCGATCCGGTACGCTTGTCCCCAGGGGTCCAAGTCACCGGAGTCAGCGATCTTCCTGAAATGCAAAAGCTGCGCCTCCTCCATGGCCGCCCTATACCTACTCCTATGCGCATGGAACTCGTCTCGTGCAGTTTCCTCTCTATGCCCCCCCACCCTACGGAGGGACTGCCAACGTTTCCGTAATTTATTGTTCTTCGCGCGCAGACCGCTTAGCGTCGGAGTCCACCATTCATACCCCTTACCTGTCTTTCTCGATTTAACCACGCCTAACGTCTCTCTCGCTGCGCGTAGTATCAAATTAGTAAATTGCTCGCAGACCTCTCCCGCTGGGCAATTCCATTTTATGTCTCCTACACGCCCATGTATGACACGCTCGAAGCGCTCCCAGCACACACCACGATCCCGTAGTCTTATGGGCTCTTCTAGAGGCTCGTCGTTTGAAGCGACCTCGCTTGCCACGACAAATGTAATTAGTCGGTGATCACTCTCAATCAACCCCACCCTCACCTTCCATTCTGCCACCGGAATATCTCTGGTAGTAAGCGTAAGATCTATATTTGACGCTCCGTTCGATGTCTGAAATGTGTGCGGTTCTCCCTCCACATTGGCCACTTCTAGACCTCTCGCCAGGATAAACGCCTCCACAGACTCCTTGCGGTGCGTGACGTCTGGCCCGCGTCTTGTGTATTGTCTCTCGTTGGAGAACCACATTGGTGAGTGGGCGTTAGAATCCACACCTATGATGACATTTTTCCCTTTAAGGGCGTCCAAAACTTTACCCAGATGTTCAAGATGCACATCCACATCGTCGCTGTACTGGAAATACGCGGACACCACGTACACGCCCCCACCGCCAACCTGCAAGTGACACACAGTACAGTGTGTCCCCGACAGGTGGCGGAGGAAGGCGCAAGGGATGTCCGCGCGCCGAATGTAGATACACGCCTTGGCACCCGTGCCGCCGCACTGGAGGAACCTACTCGCTTCTTCTTCCCGAAGTCGGGAGTAATGCTCTTGAATTAGTATTACATCTAAATCCAGTTCTTCGGCTACCTGTGGAATCTCGGTCGTGGCAAGCATACCCGCCCAGGTTCACCTGGCCTAGCTTGAGTTTTGTAGGTTTCATATTTGGGCCGTAATCCATTAATAGGATGAAGTGTCCTCCTTCATCCTGTTCTCCGCATGAATGCGGGCTGGGCAATCTCTAGAGCCAGTCTCATGACTGTGCAGCTCGCCTCTGCCAAATCGCTTGCAAGTAGCGCACACGGTGTTCTTTTCGTTGCACCCTTTGCTATCATGGCCTACAATTCCGCACTTAGCACACACCTTATCGCCTTTGCAGCGTTTCTCTGGGTGGCCGTATTGTTGGCACCTATGGCACCTTATCGCCGTTGTGAAGTCATCGACTGGGCACACATCCCAGCCTATGGCTAGTTTGCCCATCACCTTCAGCGTAGAGCGCAGGGCCGGGGAGCATGCAAGGACGAACGTCGTCATCCTGCCTCCGAGTTTGCTCTTCTTGAAGGCCAGGCGGCAGTTGTCCTTCAACTTTTGAAGGGTCCAAGTGGAGTCGTTCCTAAAGTTTTGGTCATGAACCATCGGCAGCAACTCGTCGAGTGTCAGATCCTTCCCGTCAACATTCCTGATACACAGGAGCGGGTCCGATGTTGAAGCTCATTGGCCTTAAGGGTAGCCGGGAGTGCGGTCCTCAATTTGGCCATATCCTCTTTTGTTCTCGTTTGCACGAGAACGCCCGCGTTGCCGACCCTGCGCACTTTGTCCACATGTATCTGCAGCTGGGCGGGGGTAACGGAGCTTTTCAGAATCTTCTTTGTCTCCTCTGCGCTCTTGATATCCGCGTCTGTAGGGTATATAGCAATAATTGGTCCTGCCGGTTTCTTCTTCGCCTTCTCGGCGTAGGAAGTCCCGTCACCGCTTGCTGACGCTGCAGTGATGGCCGCGGCAGCCCTGTCCGCCGCCGCCTGCTCCTCTGCGCGAGCCTTGGCTGCCTCCGCTTCGATTCTGGCCGCCTCTGCTTGGGCGGCCCTTTGTTTCTCGCGCTCTCGCGCTTCATCAATGGCCTTCTTCTCCGTTTGGGCCACCTTGATGTCCTTCTTGCCCTCTTCAGCTACGAGCGCCAGGTGGGCAACGATTTCCAGAATGGTGCTTACATGGCCGTTTATATTACTCTGGTCCGACTTCTTCAACTTACTCGTGGGGCCACGAAAGGGCCAAGAAAATTTCTGTATCTTGTGTACGTTAACTTTAGAATTGGATTATCTGGATCCCGTTGAAACGTTATGTGTAGTTTATCACGATGTATGATACATCTTACTAGTCCAGGTGTTATCCAAGGTTTTATATTTACTTTTCTAGGTGAAACTTGAAATGTATACGATTTGGTTTTTATTATATTAGAGACTGTGAATATTAAACTATCTACGGCTACGTTAACATCTTGGGAAGAAAAGATATGTCCAAAATCAGTCTCCAGTATCGTGTTATGTATGGCATCGTAATCAATTTTAGTTCTTGTCTTAGATATATTTATAGGCTTTTGTTTAAGATTCATTATCAACATTGTCGGCTTGTGATCTGTTAGAAATGTGTCCAAGACCAGAGTCGTTGTCGGTAGTTTTGATTTAAGCATTATATGATCATAGCATTTAGTACCTCTAGTGATAAATAAGTGCGTAGGAAGGAGTCCATGTAATGAGTTCAAAATAAGATATTCATCTGCATTATCATCTTCAGTCCCCTTTTTTATATCTATGTTAATATCACCTATAAGGCTAATTATTGGAAAACTAGACAAAGTTGTAAGAAGATCACCAAGAGTATTAAAGAATGGACTGGTATCGGAGAAAGACGGTGTACGGTATACAGCAACTATAGCACACACACTATCGAGTTCGAAAACCAAGCAGTCAGCCTCTTTTATGGAATCAGGCTCATACACCTTACAGTTAAGAGAATTTTGACATATATGACTATGCCACTATTTTGGTTGGCATTTTTTAATGTATGAAAAATATTATAGCCATCAAGTTTTGGTAGGTAAGGTGCTTTATTAATCCAGCACTCTGTTAAAATGATAATGTCAATTGAAACATCTATAATTTTTAATAATGCTTCAAACTGATTGAAATTGTGATTAACGCTACGTATATTTAAATGTATTACAGATAACTGTTTGTTTTCTTGTTGTATGTAATTAACACAATGTTCCGGTCGACACTCGTGCGCCTGCGATGGAGTTAGGTGCTCCAGTTCAAATGATAAATTTTGAAAACTATCCAAAATCATAGTATAAATAAATAAACAATATGAATAGATAGGTTCTTGAGAAACCAAAGCAAACCACTCCATCGCAAGCACACGTAAGCCCCGAAAATAACCGTCTCAATACGATCTCATCTGAACAAAGTGTTAAAAACATAGTTGTATTTAAGTTTATACGTATATATGTGGTATGTGTAAGATGTAATTCAAATGTATTTGAGTAATGTGTGTAATATGCTAAAAAGTTTAGTTTTACTGTATTTGTATATTTATACTGAAAGTTATTATTGTGACAGCAGACGAAGTATGCAGATAAAGCTAAGAGTAAAATACTTTGTGTAATTACAGAAAAACATAAAGTGAAAAATATCATATTTTTAAATAAACAGCTACAATGGTAAACATGAGAATAAACAGGACTACATTTTTCTGTTAAGCGGCAGACTAGTCATTCTGCCTGAAGTCCGCGAAGGCCAGCCTCCGACTCCACACATATAGCTTTTGATTGTTCGTTTTTACGTATATAGATTTTACTGTTCGATATCCAGCAAAATTTATAATTGTTAGCTTTTGCGTACTCGCGACACTGATAAAACAGTTTTCTTCCACTTCCAGGGATATATTCAGACACATAGACAGGGGTACTTTCACCTACAGATCCTAATAGTGTTGAGTTAAGCTTTTCACCTTTCACACGAGAGTCATTGAATTTTTTAACTCTTGTTAGAAAATTGTTTTTTTGTCTGACTGTGGTAAACTCAGCCACAATTATCCTCGGCATACCGGGCCTACCGGGAAGACGATATGCATCACGGATGTCCGAAAGCTGAGTATTAGCACCAGCCACCGCTCCTATCTTTGTCACATAGGAACAGATATCCGCTATCGTTTCATTTTCAGCACAAGGGATGTTACGAAGCTCAACTGCGGACTGGCGAGATTGTAGCTGCATATCTCGTATCTGAGTCTGCAATTGATGGATGGTGGTGATCATGTTTTGCTTGTCCTTCTCCATGACATCCATTCTATGGGTTAACTTCTCTTGATTTTCACGGATTGACTCCATTCCCTTAATTATGTCGCAGTTAGTCTGCTGGATTTGCTTGTTTTGTTGTTTGATTTCAGCAATATCATCGGATAGTTTGTTAAACAATGTAAGCTGACTCATTTGCATTCTTTCCATAAGAGCCCTCATATCTCTCATCTCCCTTCCAATTTTGTCGGAGTCATCGCGCGGCGATGAAGATTCCTCTCTTAAACGTTTGTTCCTAGAAGAAACGTATTCCGAAAAGTCGTTAGTGGAAAGGTGACATAAGTCTGGATCGGATTTTGACGTTGATGGGGTCACTGGAGGTGTCCTTTTGAGCGGCATGTTAGTTTTTAAATTAAAAACAAATCCTTGTGGCAAAATAAAATGAGTCTTAAAACTTACAACTCCGGGTTCAAATTAGTATGAGGAACCTTGTAGATAGATAACACCGTAGCAAGGGCAAAGCGTCGTAGCGTTTCGTAGCTCGGCAAGACAGCGGCGGACGAGCGCGGGCAGCGCCTCAGGTACGGGGGAGGCGTAGATATCGTAGCGTGTAGCGGGAGCAGCGTCGTAGGCGCAGTGACGTAGCTGGTTAGGATTTCGTAGCAGTTGGTTGAGTGTGTAGTGCAAATTCGCCTGTAATTGCACCTTTATTCTTGGCGTAGTGGCTCCGTTTCGCTTGTGCACCTCAGCGCACCGGGTTCAAATCCAGCCACCAATAAGTATCTATCTCAATCTTGATTTTTAACTACGTATTAACAAATTGTAACTATCTCACTCGCGACATGCCCAGTAAGGAGGAATTAGTCCATTTATTCACAACAAGAGGAAACGAGAATCGAGTATTTTAGAAATAAGCCAATAGGAATTTAACAATCCGAATTAAATTTGTACACAAGTGACACACGACTGTACGCGATGAGTGCCCGGAAGCAAGGCAAAATTCTAGGCCAGATTTAGCATTCTCTGTCAATTATTTAAGTAGATACCAATCAAAACCAAATGAAACTTTATGGAAAGCATTAAAAAGAATTCTAAGATATGTAAAACAAACATTGTACTATAATTTAATTTTTGAAAAATGTAATGATACTCCCTTAGTTGGTTTTGCTGATGCAGATTGGGGTAGAGATGTAGACAGAAAATCAACTACAGGCTATTTATTTCAAATATATGGAAACACTGTGGTATGGAAGTCTAAAAAGCAATCTGTTGTAGCTTTAAGTACAACGGAAGCAGAATTGATAGCTCTTTGTGAGGCTTGTGTAGAGTCATGTTTTATAGTTAAGATACTTAAAGATTTAAATATAGAAGTAGAGGATTTTAAAATGTATGAAGACAATCAAAGCACTATCAAATCTGTTCAAACTTATGATCAAAGAAAACTGAAACATTTAGAAATTAAATATAACTTTGTAAAACAGAAAGTAGAGCAAGGATTTGTAACAGTAGAGTATATAAGAACTGAGAAACAATTAGCTGATGTTTTTACTAAGCCTGTTGGTAAAAGTCGTTTGAGAGAATTAGTTTTTAAGTTGGGAATTATAAATGTAGTGTCTGAGGAAGAGTGTTAAGGATTAACTTAGCTGGAAGTCACAGCCACAACATTTATAATAATTAAGAAGTATGTCTATGGTAGGTCGAGTCTTGTGTCTTGGGTTAGAAAAATGGACAATGGTTGTGTGGTGTTATAAGAATACAAAATGTAGAATATATTGTTAAAGGACAAATAATAAAAGAAGTCATTCAAGAATATATTGTTTAATTCATAAACTGAATAGCCAACATGGCAAAACTGTTACGACACCTCCACATAGATGACTGTCGACTTCTTCTAAAGTGCTGAAGTTTAATAAGCAATAATCACAAAAATAAACCTTACCATGGTGAGAAGTTTCTTGACTTCGAAAAAGTCTGGAACAGTTTTTGATTAAACAATAATGAAAGGAATTTTTATTTTCTAGGAAGAGCAAATGTATAATTTTGGGATTGCATTTTTTATCAATGTCTGATTTGTATAAAGGTCCTATAATAGTTTTGTTGTTTTTTAAACCATAAATGATGAACTTTATATTTGAGTTATTCTTTTCGAATACTTTTATATCATGAAAAGTAACTGGAAATGACATGCCGCTTGTGTCAAAAAGTTCACGAAAATCTGGATAAGACGATGTCCTACTGGGATGTTTCTTAGCCGGATATAAAGCAGCTGTTACACACAATAAAAAGCAATATTGATCCTTATTTGAAATATTTAAACACGCTTTTTTAGATTGAATCGATTTAGGCAAACTAATAAAACTAGAGCCAGCTAGAGATTGGTATTTATTAAGATTGACCTCTATGTATAAATTGTATAAAAAGGCCCATCCACTAGCACGACATTCAAATTCCTCAATACTTTTTTAAATTGTGTGTAGGTGACTTTCCCTATATAAATATATATTTACATTATATATTTATATTTACAACAATAATATTTTATATGTACTTACATATATTATATTTACACTTAAAACTATTTATATTTACTTTTATAATTATTATAATAATATATTTACATATTTACAAAACCCACATTTACATACACAAAATACTGAGCATGGTCGGATAATGTCGTAATGTGCCGGACCGTACACAAGAATCGTAAGTGTGCGCCCGTCGTAGTTTCGCCACCGCTGCGTACAAAAGCGGGTAGAAAAACAACCAGCCGCGCCCGCAGCGCAGGCTCATAGCACTTCGACAGTTGAGATTTGCTACCGACGCGTAACCTACGATTTATTGTATGTGCTGATTTTTAGCCATCTTACTTCCGCTGTGCTTGTGTGATCTATTCTATAAACTTTCATCTTGTGTCCCTTCATACTTTCTCCTTCTGACTTTGCTTCGCTTGTGTGTTACTTCTGTGTAGTGAACATGTTAGCGCCCGGTAACATCACGTGACAGATATCTCCCCACTACAGGTAAACCCCTCTTGGCTAGTAGTGTCGGGGTGAGTATGAGTGTAACGCTCTCTTCTCCTTGGGTTCGCCGAGCGGTGCAGACGTGTATTGTGCTCTAGTGATTTAACATGGCCTTTATTAGTATTTGATATTGATATGATATTGCTGTTGATAATTTTAATATGTGTTCAAATGTAACTGTAGATTAACATAGGTAGGCACGGACGAGGGATTGGTACGCTTCAGGCTGGATCCCAGTGATAGGAGCGGGGTTGGTGCTCCTATCTTTACCGTGATTAGTGCCAAAGCTTAGACACGAATGGGTAATTCGGTCGGATAGCTAATATCAGAAGTGGGATGATGAAAGAATATTTCTTAATATTCTACCACGCCTAGTAAATTGTACATGTTTTGTGATACTTCATTGTTAACATTCTGACACACACGCGTAAGTAAATTTAGCAAAACGGTTAGATTAAATGTAATCTAAAGTAGTGAAAAAGTTTTAGTGAGTGTTAAAGTGTAAATGTAATGTTGTGATATGATATACCACAGCTGTAAGTATTGGTGCAGAAGCGGTAAGTCTCTTCATGTTTTATGTGATTTGAATCCTAAAAAAAAGGGTAAAAGTAAAATATCTGTCAAAACTATTTACTTAGTAGGTATTTCAAAAATGATGTTGAAAAAAAAATGTTAACCGTTGGGTATTGGTTGTTGACTTTGATGTCAGAACACATTAAAAAGTTTAAAAGGTTAATAGATATATTTGGTTTATTCAATTATAATGTGAATTATAAGGGTTTTTCATTGTATAATCTGTGAGTACTAAAATTAGTAATAGCTTTGGTAAATATACTTTGGTGTTTAATGTTTATTTATTTGAGTATGTGGTTTTATTATGTGTTTGCTTGAGTTCAAATATTAACGAAATAGTAACTAGTAATGAATATAAAGTGACTTACGAAGGAATAGCAAGCGTAAGTAACTTTGCGAGTATTTGAATAGAATGATGTAAAAAAAAATGTCGATTTGTGATAAAATCCATTTGTAAATGTTTAAAATAAAGTTGTTTACTTCATTCTCGATTCTAGCATAGGTGAGGGTTCGATCAGTTAAAAATCAGAAGTGATTGAAACGGAAAAGTCATAATGGTCTCGGATCACTGATAAACAACCCAAGATACTATGCATTATCGAGATGGCGAGGTCATTCTAGAAAAAGCATAAATGGTGATTTGTATTCAATCAATGTATTATTGTTTCATGGTTCGAGCTCGACGGTCGGGGACGACCGGATTTTTCAGGACGGCCGAATGTTAGCGCCCGGTAACATCACGTGACAGATATCTCCCCACTACAGGTAAACCCCTCTTGGCAGTAGTAGTGTCGGGGTGAGTATGAGTGTAACGCTCTCTTCTCCTTGGGTTCGCCGAGCGGTGCAGACGTGTATTGTGCTCTAGTGATTTAACATGGCCTTTATTAGTATTTGATATTGATATGATATTGCTGTTGATAATTTTAATATGTGTTCAAATGTAACTGTAGATTAACATAGGTAGGCACGGACGAGGGATTGGTACGCTTCAGACTGGATCCCAGTGATAGGAGCGGGGTTGGTGCTCCTATCTTTACCGTGATTAGTGCCAAAGCTTAGACACGAATGGGTAATTCGGTCAGATAGCTAATAAACAATAAACCCTGTAGTGTACACCTGGATTTTATTGCCACCTACTACACCCGCTGGACCTAGCTGCTTTCACTCCTACGCCGAAGCTTTGGAATTAGCAAGGTAGGATTGCTTATATATATATATATATATATATATATATATATATACGCCTGCCACACTATATGTGCAACTGTTGTAACGTAAGTACTCGTTACCCTAAATATATAAAATAATAATAATAATTAATTAACCTAAATTAAACCTAAGCTAATAAAGAAACATTAATAAACTTAAAACTATAAAATGTTAAAACTAATACTAAAAAACTTACATCTAAATTGAACTTAAAGCTATAGTTGAAAATAAAATTAAATGATGTACATACTTAACTCCTACACTTAAATAAAACTTAACTTAGTTTTACAAGTTATTTTTCTGTTGACCGTACCAACCAACGGGCAGCCCATTGTCTCGACATCGTATGATCCGTGACGTCATCGATCAGGCGATCTCAGCCGGCGGGCTATTGTCTCGACATCGTATGATCCGTGACGTCATCGATAAGGCGATCGCGCCCGGCGCCCGCGCACCCAAGCGTGCCCGAGCCCGCCTTCCACATTCGTTGAGACATCTTGTGGCGAGCGGCACGTATTGCGCGCTCCGCCACGACTGTGGTTACTACGTACTTACTACGCTATAAAGTGCCATAATTTCATTATCCTACTAGTGGTAGATTACCAGTGTATATGTATCAGTCAGATCAGAACTTTGAACTAAATATAGGATTTAAACCCCTATTAGGGTAAGTGTTGAACAATTGTTTGTAGCTGTGTGTTTTTAAATACAGACCTGTATGTTATTTAGCAAGCTAAATCACCATTATCACTCATGTTTCACTCGCTATAATGGAAAACATTTAATCATTTCATTATAAGCTGATTTTGCATCTCACTTAAAGAATTTTATTACTTGTGCTTAGGTTAGGTATGTCATCATTCCCATATGTTTAGAATTTCCGTGCTTTTTGCTAAAACCGCTCTGATTGCCTAACACTGCACTGCACCTGCTACATATTAGTGGTATCTACATACTCCCGCGAGCTTATCACCACCACCAGCCGTCAGTGTTACCAATCGGAGTCGGATCTGGGACATATTCCTCACCCTTACTATTATTTATAGGGTTCAAGATTTGGGGCTTACTACTTCCCCCATACTCCATACGCGTCTAGCTACTGGCTGCCGCTACGCCGATCTTCCCCGTGTACCTACCTCCAAACGGACAGCTGCCGACCACCAGGAGCCTTCCTCGCCGTTGCGACCGGGAAGTACTGTAGTGGCCAAGTAAAGAACAGACGGGCCATCAGCCCACGACCTTATTTTTATTAATAAATTGATCGTTAGGGCCAATTGTTTTCATTTAAAACCCGGCTTTGCGACATTGGCGCTTAACGTGGTTATTTTTTAAAGGTCTGTTCTTTTTGCTTTGTCAGCAAGTAGTTAGTGTGCATGTGTATGTTTTTCTTATTTTTGTGAAACGTTCTTTTTCACTTTATTATTAAAACTAACTAATTCGCACTCCATTTTACCCTGCAACTTGAATTTGTTAAACATTATTATTCTGTACGAAAGTACAGTCAGCAGAACAATTGTACAAGTGCGAATTGGTTAATATTTTTTTTTCTAATTATCATTTCAGCTTTTATTCTTTTCTTTCTTCTTGGTGTTGATTTCATTTTCATTCATCACTTTCATTTTTTTTATAAAAAAAAAAGACGTAGTTTGTAACTATTTTGTAACAGAGCAGGTTATTTCATTAGTAATTATAATAGTTTGGGTAGTTATTAGTTGTACCAAATATTTTGTTCAACACTTACTTAATCATTTTGTAATTTTTTTTCTTTTTCATTTTTTTTTATTCTTCAATTGTTAGAAAAATGGCATATCACATTAAATTTTTATCCCTTAACAAGGCTGAATTGGAATACGGGGTTGGCATCAGAGGTGAAACGCCGGCTGGTACGGTCATGGAACTAAGAAAGCAAATTTCTAAATTATCGGCTTTGTTCCCATCTGAGGACGTTTTAAGTAGCTCATTTGATACGAATACTGTTCTATTAGGCGTAAACACTATTATAAGTAAAATTTCAACAGTTCTAGATTCAGATGAATTGCCTGACAAAAATACACTTTTGCGTACTCAAAATTTGCTGCACCACATTTATCACCGTCTTAAAAGAATCCAACCCACCGATTCACAGTCTAAATCAATAAGAGATTCTGCAATTCTTAAATTTAAAGATTACTACCGGAAGTATGACGCCATCAAGGATAGTGTTGTTGATCCCCTCGATTTTCAGGCAAACGAGCAAGAAACTACTAGTCCCTTAAATATAAAAGTTACTTGCGAGAGAGGAATTTCAGGCGAAATAACAAAAATTAAATACGACGGAAAATCATGTGTGCGCACATTTATTCAGCGTATCTCAGAATTTTGCGATGCCCGAAAGATTGATGACGAGAAACTTCTGTCATATTGCACAGAATTTTTTGTAGGAGATGCACTACATTGGTATAGGAGCATCAAACCTAGTATCAGAAAGTGGAGTGAACTTGTCCCCAATTTAATTAAAGATTTTGGTCCCGCAGATTATGACTATAGGTTAATTTCTGAAATTCGTTCACGTACTCAAGGCGAGACTGAGAACATTACAATTTATCTATCCATAATGACAGGTATGTTCTCCCGTTTGTCAAAACCCTTTACGGAAGAAGAAAAATTATAAATTATCCTTCATAATATTCGGCCAACTTATACCAGCACTTTAGCTGCTGTCTCAGAAATAAAAGATATTGAATCTTTAAAAACAATTTGCCGTAATTATGAAAATTTTCAGTCTCGCCTCGCTCACTTTCATGAGCCTGCTAAACCGTCAGCCGATACTTTAGCTCCGGACTTTGCCTACTTAGGTGTAAGTAATCAAAATAAATTCCATCAAAGACAAACTTATAACCAAAATTACAAATCAAATAACAGTTTTTACAAAAATAATAACAACTACAATAATAAAAATACAAAATACGAAAATAACACTAAATCTTACAATAATAAAAATACAAAATATGATAACTTAAATGCTATAGATACGAACACAACAAATGATAAGAAGCGTTTTTGCCCTCGTTGCCGCGCAGACACTCATAATTTACGACAGTGTACGGCTAATAAAGACAATGTATTTTGCTTTGTTTGTGGCCACAAAGATGTTAAAACACCACAATGCCCGACTTGTTCAAAAAATAAAAATATTATTTCAAGGTCAAAAAACTAAATAGTGAGAATTGTGCCAATCTTAGTCATAGTAAATTTGACAAAGCTGATTGGGATTCTTGGCTTAAAACCGTCTCTTTGTTTTTTAAGCCTTATAAGATTGACACAATTCTTAATCAAAAGCCACCACTTGACAATAGACCTTATGTCACTCTTGATATAAATGATATTAAAATAACTGGTCTTTTGGATTCTGGATCTGCAATTACAATAATCGGAAACAATGCACATTTATACCTACTATAACATGGATTTTCCATGCATGACGACACTGATACAACTGTACAAGCTGCAGGAGGTCAGGTATTAAAAAGTATTGGTTACATTTTCTTACCTATTACGTTCGATAGCCAATTTCATATTATAAAAGCGTTTGTTATACCATCTATTACTTCAAACCTCATATTAGGCGTGAATTTTTGGAGAGATTTCGGAGTTTGTCGAAAGTATTTAAGTAGTTTACAAGTTACGGAAGATAAAATAACAGTATTTGAGCTTGAAAATTCAGGTAAACATTTACATAGTTATGATAACTTAACAGATATGGAGCGTCAGTTAGCGGACAACGTTATAGAGCAGTTTGAGGCTATTTCCTTTGAGCGAAAGGGATTAGGGGAGACAACTCTTATCACGCATAATATTGACACTGGCGAAGCACAACCTATTCGACAGCGCTATTACCGCATGTCGCCGGAAAAGCAGCGCATTTTAATAGAACAAGTCGATGAAATGTTATCCTTAGATGTAGTTGAACCTTGCGAAAGCGAATGGTCTTCTCCTGTTATTCTCGTCACAAAGAAAAATGGTCAACCTCGCTTTTGTCTTGATAGTCGTAAATTAAATTCTATCACCAAACGTGACGCCTACAGTTTGCCATATGTTTCCGAAATTCTTGATAACCTTAGGGATGCTTGTTACTTGTCTAGCATTGATTTGACTAAGGCATTTTGGCAGATTCCGATTGCTGAAAAGGACAGAAGCAAAACTGCGTTTTACGTACCAGGCAGAAGGACTCTTTGTTTTAAGCGTACCGCCTTCGGATTGACCAATGCACCCGCTACGCAGCAGCGTCTCGTTGATCTTCTGTTCAGGGAGTTCGATTTAAAGGTCATCTGTTACCTTGATGATAAAATCGTTTCTCAAGATTTCAATAATCATGTCTCTTTATTGCTGCGAGTTCTGGAGAAATTGAAACAAGCAAACCTTACTATTAATTTAGAAAAGTGCAATTTCTTTAGAAGTCAACTTAAATATTTAGGATACGTTGTTGACAGCGAGGGGTTACGTACCGATCCAGAAAAAGTCGAGGCCATCCTTAACTATCCGACACCTACTTGTCGTAAGGATCTTAAACGCTTTCTCGGCACTGCGACTTGGTATCGTCGTTTTGTTCCCAACTTCAGCACCGTTGCTGGCCCTCTGAATAAGTTGACCTCTAACAAGAAAGGCGCACCGCCTTTTAGGTGGACACCAGAAGCGGAGTTTTCTTTTCAGAAGCTTAAGGAATCATTGATTTCTGCACCTGTTCTTTCCTGCCCAGACTACACGCTGCCCTTCGAAGTGCATACTGATGCCTCTAACTATGGTGTTGGCGGTATGTTAACCCAAACGGTAAATGGTAAAGAACACCCAATAGCCTATATGAGCAAGTCATTGTCTGCGGCAGAAAGAAATTACAGCATCACAGAGCGGGAAACATTAGCTGTCTTGACTACTATTGAACACTGGAGGTGTTATTTGGAGAATGGAAAGCGCTTCACTGTCTACACAGACCATAGTGCACTAAAGTGGTTCCTTTCTCTAAATAATCCCACTGGTAGACTAGCGCGTTGGGGTGTCCGACTATCAGCATTTGACTTCGAGATCAAACATCGTCGTGGTGTGGACAATGTTATACCTGACGCCCTATCAAGAGCGGTCCCTGTTGGTGCTATTTCTACTTCTAATAGCTTCACGAGTACTGACGATCAATGGTATAAATATATTTTCAATGGTGTACTTAATACACCACAAAACTTTCCTAATTTCAACATCAAGAACAACACATTATATAGACTGACCAAAAACAAACACGAGTTAACTTCTGAGTTCTCGTGGAAAGAAGTTGTGCCGATAGAACTTCGTGAACAGGTCTTAACTGAAAACCACAGCGAACCTATCGCAGGTCATTTAGGTATTTTTAAGACCTATCGTCGCTTGGCCTTGCGCTATTTTTGGCCAGGAATGCACGCTGATGTAGTGAGGTTTGTTGGTTCGTGTACAACGTGCTTGGAATACAAGCAGCAAAATCACAAGACGTGAGGTGAAATGGGTCGTCCTAAGCAGTGCTCACGGCCATTCCAGATGATTTCCATCGATCTTGTTGGTCCACTTCCAGTTAGTCGTGCGCAAAACAGTTATATATTAGTTATTACATGTTGTTTCTCGAAATATTGTATCATCTCGGCCATCAAAAGACCTACGGCGGACGTTATCATTAAGATATTAGAAAACCAAGTATTTTTAGTTCACGGCGTACCACAGACTGTCCTCATGGATAATGGAAGTCAATTTATAAGCGGTGCAACAGACGCGATTTTCAAAAAATATAATATACCAAACGTATTCTTCACTCCAAAATACACGCCACAAGTCAACACAGTTGAGCGATACAATAAAACTATAGTCACTTGTATTTCGACGTTTGTAGAAAATGATCACAGAACTTGGGACATTTTCATTCCCAAAGTCCAGTTCGCTATTAATAATTCTGTAAACGAGGCCACGGGTTATACGCCCTCCTTTTTAGTCTATGGACGTGAGCTTATTTCGTGTGGTACTCATTATGTTGATAATGACATGGACAAAGAAATTTTATTTTTACCTCGTGATATCTACGCCGAAAATATAGGTTGTCTTTCAGCCATTTTTGATGAAGTGCAAAAACAGTTGTGGCATGCGCATGAAAAAAACACCGCACATTATAATTTGCGCCGTAAACCGGCGGAATTTGAGGTGGGTGATTTTGTCATGAAGCGCACTTATGTTATCAGTGACAAAGATAAATACTTTAGTAAGAAACTGGCCCCAAAATATATGAAATGTAAAATAATAGAGAAAAAATCACCACTTGTTTATGTTTTGGAAAATATGCAAGGTAAAAACATAGGTTCTTGGCATATTAAAGATTTAAAATCGATAGGGAATTTTAACTAAATAAATAAACGATGCTTATTTACATTTCAATTGCCCAAATTACCGTTAAAACACCATTAAAAAAAAGGTATTTGTTTAGGTTATTCGCGTTTTATTAACAAACCGCTAACCTTCTTATAGTAAGGATACGACGATATTATTATAAACTAATATCGTTGTTGTTTGATTGAGAGATGTATGAAAATTATAATATGAAAGATGAAGAGTGTATGAGAAAACAAATACGAAAGCGCATTTGTTGCGGATTTTATCTAAGGGATAAAATCCTTTCGGTACCGGAGGGGGTAATGTAACGTAAGTACTCGTTACCCTAAATATATAAAATAATAATAATAATTGTTAGCGCCCGGTAACATCACGTGACAGGTATCGCCCCACTACAGGTAAACCCCTCTTGGCAGTAGTAGTGTCGGTACATGTTTTGTAATACTTAATTGTTAACATTCTGACACACACACGCGTAAGTAAATTTAGCAAAACCCTTAGATTAAATGTAATCTAAAGTAGTGAAAAAGTTTTAGTGAGTGTTAAAGTGTAAATGTAATGTTGTGATATAATATACCACAGCTGTAAGTATTGGTGCAGAAGCGGTAAGTCTTTTCATGTTTTATATGACTCCAATCCTAAAAAGTGTGAAAAAAAATATCTCTGTGTGTCAAATGACCCACCCATGATTTATTATGTACAGATGTGTTACGCAAAGTACAGAAAGGCATAGTAAGGAATATGAAATCCGACTTAAAACAAAACCAAATTAAAAAAAATACATAAAACAACTAATGTTTTTATTACTATTCGATTATATAAAAAATCAAAAAGGCACATATGTTAGCGCCCGGTAACATCACGTGACAGATATCTCCCCACTACAGGTAAACCCCTCTTGGCAGTAGTAGTGTCGGGGTGAGTATGAGTGTAACGCTCCTCTTCTCCTTGGGGTCGCCGAGCGGTGCAGACGTGTATTGTGCTCTAGTGATTTAACATGACCTTTATTAGTACTTGATATTGATATGATATTGTTGTTGATAATTTTAATATGTGTTCAAATGTAACTGTAGATTAACATAGGTAGGCACGGACGAGGGATTGGTACGCTTCAGGCTGGATCCCAGTGATAGGAGCGGGGTTGGTGCTCCTATTTTTACCGTGATTAGTGCCAAAGCTTAGACACGAATGGGTAATTCGGTCCTTAGCTAATATCAGAAGTGGGTTGATGAAAGAATATTTCTTAATATTCTACCACGCCTAGTAAGTTGTACATGTTTTGTGATACTTAATTGTTAACATTCTGACACACGCGTAAGTAAATTTAACAAAACGGTTAGATTAAATTTGTAATCTAAAGTAGTCGAAAAAGTTTTTGTGAGTGTTAAAGTGTGAATGAATGTTGTGATAATATACCACAGCTGTAAGTGTTGGTGCAGAAGCGGTAAGTCTTTTTAAGTTTTATGCGACTCCAATCTAAAAAGTGTGAAAAAAATATCTCTGTGAAAATTATTTATTTTGTGGGTATTTGAATGAAATAATGTTAAAAAAAATCGGTTTGTGATGAAATACCGTTTGTGAATGTTTGAAATAAAGTTGTTTACTTCACGAATTTAGCATAGGTGAGGGTTCCGATCAGTTAAAAGCCACAAATGACCGAAACGGAAAGTCACAAGGGGCTCGGAACACTGATAAACAACCCAAGATACTATGCATTATCGAGGTGGTTATACATTGAATGTCTGAAACAAAGTTGTTTACTGTCATTTTCGATTTTAGCATAGGTGAGGGTTCCGATCAGTTAAAAACCAGAAGTGACTGAAACGGAAAAGTCATAATGGTCTCGCAACACTGATAAACAACCCAAGATACTATGCATTATCGAGATGGCGAGGTCATTATAGAAAAAGCATAAATGATGATTTGTATTCAATCAATGTATTATTGTTTCATGGTTCGAGCTCGACGGTCGGGGACGACCGGATTTTTCTGGACGGCCGAGTGTTAGCGCCCGGTAACATCACGTGACAGATATCTCCCCACTACAGGTAAACCCCTCTTGGCAGTAGTAGTGACGGGGTGAGTATGAGTGTAACGCTCCTCTTCTCCTTGGGTTCGCCGAGCGGTGCAGACGTGTATTGTGCTCTAGTGATTTAACATGGCCTTTATTAGTACTTGATATTGATATGATATTGCTGTTGATAATTTTAATATGTGTTCAAATGTAACTGTAGATTAACATAGGTAGGCACGGACGAGGGATTGGTACGCTTCTGGCTGGATCCCAGTGATAGGAGCGGGGTTGGTGCTCCTATCTTTACCGTGATTAGTGCCAAAGCTTAGATACGAATGGGTAATTCGGTCGTAGCTAATAAAAGTTTTATTTGATGTGGTGTAAGCCAACTCGGGAGCCAAAGTATTGGAAGTAACCTTGGGTGGTTCAGAAAATTCTCGGCTACGACTGTCATATTTTTCAAAGTCCCTACAGACGCTTACCACGGAAGAAATATCCACAACATCAGCTGTTAGAAGAGCATTCGTATAGCAAGGCCGAATGTTATTTAGTAGAATTTCTAGTTTGGAAGACTCGTTCATAGGTACGTCTAAAAGAGAAAATAATCCTTGCATTTTAGCGATATATAAGGTTATGTTCTCCTTTTCCCCCTGTGTACGAAGCCTTATTTCCGATGTGTTTATAGTCATAATTATGCGGACTGAAATCACGTTTAAGTAAACGACAAGGATCGAACCATGATCCAACACTATCTTTAATTGCACGGTACCAATACAACGCATCATGTGAAAATATTTCGAAAGAAAAAGAAAGTATTTTAGTTTCAGGTATATTCCTACTCGACATAAATTCATTTAATCCTTCTTCTTAATATTTGTTTCTAACATAGCTTTTTTAAGGAAATTGTTACTAACAAAAATGGATCCTGGTCATCTGAATAAAAGATTTATTATTATTTTTTATTTGTTTTACAATCTCAGCTTGAGCTGGTGTTTTATTACCATTTACGGGCGTTAACCAAGTAAATGATATTATAATTTATTATCTAGTCTTCTGAGTTTGTCGGTCCGTTATCGTCAATTTGAAGAAACTTTCTTACTATACGACACGTGTTTAATATGGCGGCTTTTTGCATTGGTATATAAGTAGAAGGCTTCAGATCAAGAAGTTTGAGACTGTGGTGGAGGTGCTTAGGGATGATTCCGGTCGTCGAAAGAACTATTGGAACGATATATACTTTTTCTTGCCTCCAGATTCTGGTGACTTCATCCTGCAAATCAGTATATTTATGTATTTTTTCGGCTATGGTTTTTTGTATGTTGTGTGTGTTGGGTACAGCGATATCAATCAGGTATGTTATTTTATTTAATTTATCTTGTAGGGTTATGTCCGGTCTATTGTAATGAATGGTACGATCAGTAAGTATTGCTCGGTCATAATACATTTTGTGTGTATCGTTTTCTAAAATCGGTTCTGGTTTATATTTGTAATATGGGGTTTGTGAGTCAGTAATTAGTTTGTGTTTGTTTGCTATTGTTTGGTGGAGAATGTTTGCTATTTGGTTATGTCTATGTGTGTAATCTGTTTGTGCGAGGTTAGGGCATGCTCCAGTAATATGCTGTATGGTTTCAGGATTGCTATGACACTTACGGCATCGATCGTCTGTAACTGTCGGGTCTTTGATTATATGTTTCTTATAGTTTCTGGTATTAATGATATGTAGTATTATTATTATTATTATTCTTACTTTTTTTTTACCTCCCGGATTTCTGATCAACTAAGTTGGCAACCCTACTCACGACACCGTCCGCCACTCGCCGCGTTACACGGACTGCAGGGTCTGCGAGCTCCTGACAGTCTTACAGGAGACTTCGTCTTCGGAATCGCTGTCATGCCAACCGGTCTTACTAGGCAGTAGATGTGTATTGGGCATTCTGGGCCACTCCGTGATCCCAGAATCCCCAAAACACAAACCAACATACAAAATAACGAAATAAAATAACTTTACTCACCATCAAACAAATGAAGCCTTACCTGATTAAATTATTACTATCCAAAATTTTGTGGTATGTTAACTTTAGTTTAACAACTCCGATAGTTAACTTCATTTTTAAATTTACAACTAGTAACATAAAATTACTGTAGTCTAAAATATGATTGAACCTTATATATTATGGCTTGGAAAATCTCGCTTTGCCTAGGCTGGTTGCTCATACCATTCATCAAATTGGCTAGCACCTAGAACAATTGTCTTTCACATGGTCATCGGGACGCCTGAGGCGGACACTGCGAGATCTCTACTGAGACTTCTCCGTGTCGCAAGACATTAGTACTTTGGTATCCACCGCGACTGATGTCAAAGAACTTCTCGCCTTAACGATTATTCTATTACACAGTCATCGGGACGTCCAGTGGAAGACTATGTGAGTTATCTCATCGGCCTACGTCTGGCCCGTTTGGTCGTACCGGTCACCCGTCGTAGGTTGTTGGCACCCAGGTATGAGATTCCTCCAAGTCAAAACCATAAGACATTGATACCGTGGTACTCACCGAGACACTTGCTCAAGAACTTTGCTCGTGCTAAACCAGATTGACTTATCTAGGAAAACAATATTTCCTGTCACAAAAATACAAGGATTCAAATCAAATCAAATCAAATCAAATCATTTATTGCTTCCTTAATGTACAATACAGTCTATTGCGCGGTGCGTTCCGTAAGCAGTAACTTTTTATACTCCGTTGATTTAAATTCCAAAATTATGTAAATTTCACAAGTTCTCGACCAAAATGTATATTATAGTGCAGATAATATAGTGTTCAATCAGTTTTGACAATCAATACCCATTAAAACAAGGTTTTCGTGCTGTTAATAAGTGAATTACATCGTGCATATTTTGTGATGAATTCTGTACTGGTGCTGTCGGTAGTCAACTAACCGTCCGCTCAGTCTGAGACTCTAACCAAGAATGTCCCTCGATCCCTTCTTGTTAGTACCATCTCCACTGCCTCCCCACCGCTATGCTTGTGGTGTCAAAGCGGGGAGTTGATCAACCAATGACAGACTCTCGTAAGATGGCGCCACGGTTGTTATTATTTAAGCCTATTATCACCATCATTGCGTAGTAAATCATAAAATATATAATATAAATAAGCATAACCATAAAAATCATGACATTCGGCCATCGGACAACGTGCAGACTCCGGCGCACGTTACAAAAATTGTACAATTGGATGATCAATACAAAATATACCTTATTCACCTTTTAAAACATATCTGAGTCTATTTACATAGTGTGACAAAGATATATAAGTATTATTAACATAGAACACAATAATATCAAAATTTAAATATTTACAATTATTTCCTCTAAACATTTTAAATAATAAGCCAAATCAAATGAACAAATCTTTTTTCAAGTATAAACTAAATCAAACACAATAAAATCATATCATGACATTCGGTTGTTTTTTGTTTGTTATTATTTAAATGTATATTCTATCTGAATCACCATGTCCAGTTTCAATCAACACGCAGAACAGCTTTAGTGGATTACCCATACACCCTACAGATGAAGAATCTGAAGATCAGCCAATAGTAAAATGACCAAGTAAACCACCATTACTCTTATAAGGTGTACAGGAAGTCAATAAGCTGGCAGAACTACTTCGTTCATCTGGCAGTGCGGATAGTTTCACCCAAGGATAATAAATAAAAATCAACTTCAAGTAATCAGTGCCGGTATAGAAACTTAAAAAAAAATATCTACTCGACATGGTTGGATTGGGTATAAATTCATCCAAGAAGATCAACGATGCTACAGAATCGTTATTTAAAAAAAATCTACACAGCACCTTCCAAAGCAATTGAAGCAGAGATAGAAAAAACCGGAAACATCATTCAAGGATAAATTATCAATGTGAAATTTGGACTAGAAAGAAAACCAACGTCAACTTTTTTTTTGGAAATATTGCTCCAGGTCCTAGCAATAGTGCAGTTAAAAATAACGAAAATTCACCACCAAGCAGTAAAAATAAAAGGTCCTCAAACGAGGCATACAATTCCTTAGTGTCAAAGATGCCAACAACTTTGTCATTCAAAAAAAATACTCATAATACTCATTTATTTTTACCCGTCAATACAATAGATTAATAAAAATAATGATAATAATTAACATCAAGTCAAATAGCAGCAGTCAAATTTAAAATAAAAATTAAAAATGAGAAATAAATCAAAAATTGATACACTGACATCATTAATACTGAAATATTACTACATTAATGTACATCGTACCTTTTGTACAATAAAACTAATATCAGTCCATTAATTCCTCGTTACTATAGTAAACTTTGTCATTGTCAATTAATTAGTAATAAGTTTTAATTTTACTATATCAGTGTGTGAAATGTGCTCAAGGTCATCAAGCTTCAGAATGCAAAAAAAAAGACAGTAGTACACCAGCACTATGCGCCCTTTTCCAAGGTGAGCATCCTGCAACTACTAGGAATGTAGTGTTTACAAGGAGATTCTAGCAAGTCGAAAGCCAAACCAATAAGGCTTGAATGCCCAACGAAAACTTCAAATGCATATATTATACAAAAATCTAACACTGATTTCATCAGATGCTACTCAAATGAAACTAAACTTTTTACACATGATATTAAAAAAAAAGAACTTTCTATGCCAAAATCCTAAAAGGCAATACTGAAGTGTCATCTAAGTTAACCAATAAAATTGAAGAATAAATAAAAAAAAAAAACTGCTTAAAGCATCAACCTCAATAATTAGACATGCTCCTACAACATATGAGTGCACTTTATAAGCCTCTTCGCTCTACTTAATTGTCAGAAGAATAGAATGACTACTGATTAAGAATTAGAAGACATTAAGAATTACTACCTGGAACATAAATGGCTAGCTCCAAATAAATCTGAACTTGAAGTACTTATTGCAACTCACAAACTAGATGTGACCTTAATCTCAAAAGCACACTGCATCAAGCAAAGTAACGTTCCATCAAGGACTACAACACTTATATCACACACCACCCTGATGGAATGAGTCATGTAAGTCCATAAGCATTACCTGCTGCCAGAGTATAAACACTCCGAATCCTAGCAACCGCCATAGCTATTAAAGGTAAGCTTGGAAGTCTTAATCTGTCTGCAGTTTAATGCCATCCGAGGCACAAGAGTAACTGTTCTACTTACAGTAAGTACGTTTTGACGCTAGGAGGCAGACTTATTTCAAGTGGAGATTGGGGTGCCAAACATTCTGGGGATTAAGGTTGACCTCAACCAAAGGTACACTGCTCAAACTGTGTCTTGGCAATAACAATCTTAATGTAATCACGACTTGTGAACCAACATACTGGCGATATGTTAAAATTCTCTGAATATTTTTTTTTTTTGCAAAAGGGCCAGAAGTACACTATCTGAAAGCAGAAACTTGCTATGATAGCGGCTCTGATCATAGCCCTATACTGTTGACAATTAGTTCCACTATTATCTGCTATAATGAAATATAGTACAGAGACGGTGATTGTTTAAATGATCAAAATTTGATTGATTGCTGTGAAAGACGTCCAGAACAAAACAATTGGACACCAGCTAGAATACCTTACTGCGATACCATCCACCAACTATTCACTGTGGAAAACTACTAAAGGTCCATTTAAACCACAGGCATGAAGTTTCCATTTAAAACTAATACTGGGTGGACACATACTGGAAAAGAGAAAGCTGATATATTTGCAAGACATTTAGCTGACGTGTTTGCACCAAATGAAGGCTATGAAGACGTGGAAACTGAAATAGATAGAAGAGCTGAACCAAGTCTTCCAACTATCTGTTCCACTTAACCCAGTGATAGTACAAAAAGTTAAACAGGTCATCTCTAATTTCCAAAGACATAAGTCACTTGGTTTTGACTTGATCATCAAAGAAGTTCTAGAAGAGTTAATCAAATCAAATCTCTTTATTTGCATGAATGTATGTACAAAATGATGGTGTAAAAATATGAATGTGCGAATACATTTTACCTTAGTAAGGCGTGCAAATATATCATGTCTAAAAATACTCAATTATAAAAATACACCATTTAAAACAATGTCAAATTTAAAAAGATATAGTCAACATGGTATTTTATCATAATTTCCAACTTGCAATGTTTCCAATAAAAGTATAATAATCTGAGTAGTCATAATGTGTTAGTAAAATAAATGTTTATCTATTAGCAGTGTTCGTAACTTTTCTTTAAATGCTCTATATGTTAACTCTTACATACTGTCAGGTAATTTGTTAAATAATTTCGGTTCCAAAACATATATTGTCCTACTTTACGACGCAAGATTAGATTCATATACAATCCAATGATGTATTCATTAATTGATGCAACAAAGTGTTTATTCATTCATTCATTCATGTTGAGGAAGTATTTGTACCATAATTCTTGTTGGTTTTGGTCGTCTATTAACAATTTGCTTAAAACTATTTATATTTTGCCTCACATACAATCATGCCTCAAAAATGAACAGTGAGGGTAAAGTCTAAGTTCAATTTTCTAAAATCTGATACACAAATCTCTTTGTTATCTCTAAACATGGCTCGGATACATTTTTTTGTACCCTAAATGTGCAGCAGAATGTGTATCGTTGCAGCATTTCCCCAAAAAAATATACCATATCTCAATTTAGAGGCAACACAATAATAGTCAGCAAGAAAGGCCATAGTCTATCTCACTACTCTATTCAACAGAATATTGAGAGTCCAATTCATTCTATGCCTGTGAAAAGTATCAGTTATAACAATGCTCTACGAGGCAGGCAAACCACCTCATTCTGCAAGCTCTTACAGTTAATTCGTTTCTTACCAACCTTGTCTAAAATCTTCCGAAAGATTTCTAATTAGAATTTTGCGTATCCTCTCGGAACCTGATGCAATACCAAAACACCAATTGGGCTTTAGTAAATATCACTCTACAATATAACAGGTTCACAGAGTATGCGATGCTATTAGAAAATCTACTAAGCAGCTTTCTTGGACAATTAGCGGGCATTTTACAAAGTGTGGCACAAGAACTACTTTACAAAATCAGGAAAGTGTATCCTCACAGTAACTTTTTGCTAGTGGATGCATAGCCGAAATACATTATTCCAGGTTCAAATAGATGAAGAGACATCAGACTTCTATGAAATTAAAGCGATGTTTCTAAGGGATTAGCCTTAGATCCCAAATTGTTCACGATCTATATATCTGATCTCCCTGAAGCCGATAATATCACCAACCACCGTTACTAAATTTGCCGATGTTACGGCTATATTAGCAGGTAACAAAAATCCAGGTTTGGCGTCAACTATTGGCATCACAAGATTGCCTTGATAAGATTGATGAAAAGCTCCACAAATGGCGATCATAGCAAGTGACTCAAAATTGTACCCATATTATCTTTGCTTAAAAAAAGAGAAACTGCCCACCATCAAACTAAGGGACATGAGCTTACCACAGAATGACTCCGTCAAGTATCTCGGAATGCATTTGGATCGCAAACTAACATGGAAGAAGCACATCAAAACAAAAAAAGATGACATCTATCTCCAGTATCGAGGACTGGCTGATGGCACGCAACTCTGTTCTATTTATAGATAACAAGCTCCTCATATACAAAACAATCTTGAAACTCATTTGAACATACTGCCTCCAATTGTAGGGCAGTGCTTGTAATAAAAACATAACCATCATGGTTCCTCACCAATGCTAAAATCCACGACACACTGCAGATCAACACTTAGGAAACTACAGAAATCGATTCTTGAACCACCCAAATGAGCTGGCACTTAATCTTATAAATTATGATATGATATTCAAGGACTCGCTTCAAGATTCTAAGAGAAGGCTACTTCTACTGAGCCTTTACAAGGGACACATATTTTTATCTTATTGCTCATCGTCAAGGCTCATAGTCCAGAGAACTGATTGTAGATAAAACCAGAAAAAAAATGTATGCATAAGAAAATACATTAGCTCTTTTCACTAATTTCATAAATATAATTAATTAGATGGACTTCATCTGTACATAACAAGACATTTTTACCCATAACTTTTAACATGCAGCTCGTCAGAACTTTAAGGGTGTACGATTCCATCTATATATAAAATAAAGCACGCTCTTGCTAATAGCAAACTCAAAAGATGCACATTAACATCTAACATGATCTAGCGCACGCTCGCGCTAATAACGAACTTAAAGGATGCTAACTTTCATCTAATATAATCTAACGCACGCTCACGTTATTACAGAACTCAAAAAGATGCACTCTCACATCAACATAATCAAACGCACGCTCACGTTATTACAGAACTCAAAAAGATGCACTCTCACATCTAACATAATCAAACGCACGCTCACGTTATTACAGAACTCAAAAGATGTACTCTCACATCCAACATAATCAAACGCACGCTCACGTTATTACAGAACTCAAAAAGATGCACTCTCACATCTAACATAATCAAACGCACGCTCACGTTATTACAGAACTCAAAAAGATGCACTCTCACATCTAACATAATCTAACGCACGCTCACGTTAGTACATGACTCAAAAGATGTAGACTCACATCTACATTATCTAACGCACGCTCACGTTAGTACATGACTCAAAAGATGTAGACTCACATCTACATTATCTAACGCACGCTCACGTTAGTACATGACTCAAAAGATGTAGACTCACATCTACAGTATTTTCTGGGCCAGCCCAGAAAATCGAAATACATCGAATAATAACTACTAAAAGCAATTAGTTAATTGTGTAAGTATTAACATTCAACAAAACACTAGGCTAAAAAAAATTTGTCTGTACATTTAGTAATTTTGACTGAAATAGATAGAGGGGCATGAATAATAGAAAGGGATTTTTTTTTTGTGTGTGTCTGTCTTTACGTATGATCACGCTTATCACTCAAAGTACCGAACCGATTTACTCAAAACTTTCACCAATTGTTCCATTCTAACTCGGAAGAACATCCAAAGTTGTTTCATAAAAAAAAAGTTCATTAAAAAAAAGTTATCGTCATTGAATGAGCTCAAGGCATCTTTGCCTGCAAATATATTTAAAGCAATTTCGAACGAATGCACCAATAATTCTTTTTCTTTGTGTTGGTTGGTTAATGTCATGACAAATCTTGTATAAAAACAAACGCGGATTCACGGGAAATTTCCGAAGCCCACGCGCACGAAGTCATGGGCTACAGCTAGTTATCAATTTTACCAAAAATATTATAAACCACTAACAATCTTAAATCAACCATATTAACCGCTCACTACTTTATTCGGTCGGACATGAAAAATCCTTTTGTTCATGATAGCATGATTACTGGGGAAAGCCATCGTCATCATTATCATCGATACGATCTATAAGCATCATATCTGGCCTTACAAAACTTTAAATTTTCATAAAAGTAACGCCCCTTGTACAACAAATAATAAAAACAATAAAAAAATAAAGGCTAAGCAAATTAATATTTTAACCACAATGTATTAGCAAGAATGAAATGAAAGCAGAAAAACAAGCATAATAAAATGAGTGTGTGTTCTGTGGGCCCGGCCAGAAGCAGGCCTGGCTGGCTGGCTGGCCACGCAACCTTAGTCACAATTCATGTGATGTATGTATGATGTGAGTATTTCATTATTTCACACAAAAGCGACACTTTAACAATGTCTACTTAAAAAGTACGATAAGTTTAAATTCGAAAATTATAAAAACCCTTACTTTTTTAAAATTATTCTTACTGTATTAATAATTAAATTAAATTTATTAAATTAAACTTTACACTACATAAATGTAAAATTAGAATAATTGTTCCATCAAAATAACGAAACCACTCTTAAATAAAAAGGGCTTACCGCAACCACACGACTGGGCAATTCGAACAAGATTTTTTTTTTTTCTTGTGATAAACATACGTTAACTAACACATGATTAAAACACTATCATCAATAAATTTGCACTTTACTTATCTTTAAGCTAACCAATCTCACTATTATCAGCCCAGAAGAATAGAAACAAGGTTCCACCATTAAGGCCTCAAAACAAGTTAATGTAGGTAGGACGTACTAACAAAACTGAGGGTAGCAATCATTAACAACAAATCTAATCATGAAGCAAACCAAAAATATAACTTGTCAGCCTGTACTGATGGCTTGAAATAAAAACATTAACGCGACACACATATTATTATAACTTAGTAAAAATAAAAAAAGTCTGAATTTTAACTTCTATCTGTAATGCTTGTAAGCAAAAACTCATTATATTTATTTAAAACATTAAAGTACTTACAATTTCTATCTTTTTTCCACTTCTGCGGGCGAGATAAGAGCACTTCTGAAATGTGATGAATTCTGTACTGGTGCTGTCGGTAGTCAACTAACCGTCCGCTCAGTCTGAGACTCTAACCAAGAATGTCCCTCGATCCCTTCTTGTTAGTACCATCTCCACTGCCTCCCCACCGCTATGCTTGTGGTGTCAAAGCGGGGAGTTGATCAACCAATGACAGACTCTCGTAAGATGGCGCCACGGTTGTTATTATTTAAGCCTATTATCACCATCATTGCGTAGTAAATCATAAAATATATAATATAAATAAGCATAACCATAAAAATCATGACAATTTGATCATAATTACCTAGCTGACGTTTAGCGACACAGCTGTGAATCATACCTACCCACTGCGCGCCTGGTTCTTATTATTTTTCTGTTACTGCTCAATAGTTACCCACTCGCACAATAATATCGAACCAGCTGAGATTTATTTACTATCTTTAATGATGGAGAAGTGTTTGGCTTGCAACTCTGGTGTAAAATCAATAGAGGCCCTTCACTGTGGGCCCTGCAAAGGGGCTTATCACCATAAATGCTTAAACATGGATGCAATGACATTTAAAGCTATTATAAATAACAACAATTCGTGGAGCTGCCCGACTTGCACAAATATTACGAGACGCAAGGGCGACAACACAAATACTCCGGTTCGACGACAAGGGCTTAATGAGTCATCGATATCTTGTGATACTTATTTTAAAAACTTGTTATAGTTATAATACATGTTAATTTATTACCAAAATGTAAATCGTATGAGATCTAAAACAACTGAGCTTTACCTTAATGTGTTAAGTAATGATTATGACATTATTTGCTTAAATGAAACTAACCTTAACTCCAGTGTATTTGATGCAGAACTTTTTGATGAGCGTTACACCATATTCCGAAGAGATCGCTCAAATTGTCCAGCTAGTACGAAAGTTGAAGGAGGCGGTATTATAGTGGCCGTAAAGAAACATCTGAATGTTTTGCGTAGGTTTAGTTGGGACAGTTCTTATGAAGACATCTGGCTTACTGTTCTTCCGCAGTCTAAGGAACAACCTCCTTTAAATATCTGTCTAAGTTATCTACCCCCTGACATGGGGTTGGACAGCGTTACAAGCTTTTTTGAACATTGTCAAAATATAATTACTGGTAATGATCTGTTTGATTCCTTTTTGCTGTTGGGTGATTTTAACGTTCCTAAAATATCTTGGAAAAGGAAACACTCTTGCGATTACTTGGAGCCCTATGAAGTTAATCATGCTCGCGGGCCGATACTGTTGGAAACTATGGCTATTTGTAACTTACTGCAATATAATTACTTGTTCAACACCAATGGTAGACTACTTGATCTTGTGCTTTATAATCATAGTAACATAAAAGTATATCATACTGACTCACTACTTAAGTTGGAAGGACACCACCCCTCAATGTCGATAGATGTCGGTGTATCAAAATCACCTGCAACTGTTAATCATAATCCCAATTCTCAAAAACTTAATTATTGGAAATGTCATTATAATAAAATTAAAGAATGCTTATCGGCTATTGACTGGTTGGAACTTCTATCTAATTTGGACATCGATGCAGCACTAATGTTTTTTTATTCCAAATTAAATGAAATTATACAACGATACACTCCCACCCATAGAACTAAATCCTCCCTCTACCCACATTGGTACAGTAAAGCTTTGATTAATTGTTTAAAGGAAAAATATAAGTATCACCGGAAGTTTAAAAAATATGGCAATCCCAGAGATTACGATAATTTTGATCTTTTACGTTACAGGAGCAAAAGAATGATAAATGAATGTTATAAGCAGTTTGTTGAATCTACAGAGAAGGGTATGCGAGATAATTTAAAAGTTTTTTGGCATTATGTAAACAGTAAAAAAACAACTAATTCTATCCCTCAGAACATGTCACACCAGTCCGATTCTAGCTCAGATGCGCAGAGTGTGTGCGAATTGTTTGCTAACTATTTCAAATCTGTATACGAATTGCCTACTGATTGTTCAAGTGATACCGATTATATATGCCACCGCGAAACTCTAAGTGACATTCGTATCACTAGGCAGAACATCATTGATGAAATTGAAAAGCTCGATCCCAATAAAGGCGCAGGCCCTGATACAATACCAGCAAGATTCATCATAGCTTGCGCTAATGAATTAAGTATTCCTTTGGAAATATTATTTAATAAGTCGCTTAAATCTGGTCGCTTTCCCGATTATTGGAAAAATAGCTTTGTAGTCCCGATTTTCAAATCTGGTGATAAATCGATGTGTGAAAATTATCGCCCAATAAGCATACTCTCATGCATGGCCAAGCTCTTTGAATCGCTAGTGTATCCTTTTCTTTTTAGTCATTTTAAACAATGCATCTCTCAATTTCAGCATGGTTTTATGCCTGGTCGCTCTACTGTTAGTAACTTATTAATATATAAATCTTACATTTGTGATGCTTTTGACAAGCATTTACAGGTAGATTCTATATATACTGACTTTTTGAAAGCATTCGATAAGGTTCAACATTTACGTCTTATAAAGAAATTATCTAGCTACGGAATCCACGGATCACTTTTAAGATGGATTAAATCCTATATTTCTAACCGGAGTCAGATAGTTACTATTAAGGGTTTTATGTCCAGTTCTATAAACGTAACTTCTGGCGTGCCTCAGGGCTCGATTTTGGGACCCTTACTCTTTATAGTTTTAATTAACGATTTGATTGATAACATTAATAGTAACTGTCTACTGTATGCAGATGATTTAAAAGTATTTTGCTCCATTTCAGACGACACTGACTGCTCTGTTTTACAGAATGACTTGAACACAATTAGCAAATGGTGTGAATCTAATTGTATGTCACTCAATGTGAAAAAGTGTTTTGCTATATCATTTTGTACTAAGAATCCTAAATTCCTATATAATTATAGTATCGACGGCCAGATTCTGGAGCGTAGGGAAGAAGCCAAAGATCTGGGCGTTCTATTTGATTATCAGCTTTCTTTCCGTTCTCATTACAATCAGATTATTGCCAAGTGTAATCAATTAAATGGATTTCTGTTTCGTATTTCTAAGAATTTCAAAAAAGCTTCCACTTTTTTGTACTTATTTTCAGCTATTGTTCGCCCCATACTTGAGTACGGCTCAGTGATATGGTCGCCATTTTACAAAGTGCACCAGGACAACATAGAAAGAATTCAGAAACGCTATTTGACTTCCATATGTGGTAGATTTGGGCTTAAGCGAAAACTGAATACGTATCATACTAAGTTAAATTATTTTAAGGTATCGTCTTTGATCTCGAGACGTAAAAGAAATGAACTTCTCATTCTGCACAAGTTAGTACATTCTTCGATTGATTGTCCGGAGCTATTGATGCAAATCAAATTCAACACTAACTATCGGATTCGCAATCCTAATACGTTTTCAGTGTCATCATTTAAAAATAACGTCTCCTTCAACAATCCTTTATCTGTCATGACCAGATCATTTAATAATCATGCTAAACTCGACGGATTAGACATATTTGGTCTTAGCTATAGGCAATTTAGAACTTCTGTTAACAAATTATTTCGACGTTGTAGCGCCCCTGGCTCCGACCCGCTATCCTACCGCGGAAGGCCAAAACCCCAGTGTCCTGGACTTTGCCCTACTAAAGAATATCACTTTGACAGTGTGTTCATTAGAGGTGCACTCAGACCTAAATTCGGACCATAGACCGGTCCTTCTCCAACTAGGACAGACCGACAATGGGCGCCCCGCTCATACAAGGACAATCACGGATTGGAAGAGACTAGCGAAAGCACTCAACCAACCCTCCCCCGACTTGGACGCGATACCCGAAAGGATATCGTCCACCGAACAGACCGACATGGTGATCTCCTCCCTCACCAACCACTTGCAAGCAGCCATCAAGGACTGCTCCAGGCAGGTCCCTTCTGTGGACCCTAACCACAGATTCGAACTGCCGGAAGACGCAAGGCGGTTGCTGACGGAAAAAAACGCCGCGACAAGGGAACACGACCTCTACCCCACCGAAGAGGCCCGTTCTAGATTACGCTACCTTCAACGTCGAGTTAAGGAGCGCATGAAGGAACTCAGGGACGAAAGGTGGGGCGATTTCCTCTCTGAACTGTCACCGTCCCACGTCACTTATTGGCGTGTGGCACGAAGTCTCAAGTGCGATCAGATCTCAACCACTCCTCCTCTCAAATATCCGGATGGTTCCATCGCTTTCGATGATGACGAAAAAGCTGAATGCCTAGCAGACAGCCTGGAAAGCCAATGCTCTCCTAGTCGTGAACCAGTTGACCCAGATCACCTACGACGGGTAGAATCGCATGTAGAGAGCATCACCGCCTCCGCATCGGCTCCCCCCGTGACCGCACTCCCTCCAACTACGATTGAAGAGGTACAATCGATAATCAAATCCCTAAAACCCCGAAAAGCCGCCGGAGCTGACGGAATATCTAACGGCATATTGAAATGCCTACCCCAGACTCTATTACTGCTGCTAGTGAGCATCTTCAATGCTTGCCTAGCTAATTGTACGTTCCCAGACGCCTGGAAACAAGCAACGGTAATAGGCATCCCTAAACCAGGCAAAGACCTGAAGAATCCGTCCTCATATCGCCCAATCAGCCTCCTTAGCTGCATCGGGAAGATATACGAGAGAATCATATCGGCCAGACTCAAGATTTACACCGAATCTATGAATCTGATCCCGAATGAGCAGATGGGCTTCCGCGCAAAACACTCTTGCGTACACCAACTGCACCGCCTAACCGAACACATCCTAGGCAACCGCCGCCGCGGAAGACCCACAGGAGCACTCTTCTTCGATGTAGCGAAGGCATTCGACAAAGTCTGGCATGCCGGCTTGGTAGCCAAGCTGGCCATCATGGGCCTGCCTGACAGTCTCGTGCGCATCATACGAGAATTCTTGTCGAATAGATCCTTCCGCTACAGAGTCGAAGGAACTCTTTCACGCCCCCGACCACTAAGAGCTGGAGTCCCGCAAGGGTCTGTGCTCTCTCCCATACTGTATGCATTGTATACCAATGACGTACCCCGGACCCCGCACGTGGAGTTAGCCCTTTTCGCTGACGACACTGCTCTATTCACATCCAGTACAAGTAAGGAGCTTATCTCCAAACGCCTCCAACAAGCAGTCGACGCGCTCGGCGCTTGGTTCAGGAAGTGGCGCATCGAGGTGAATCCGGAAAAGAGCGCAGCAGTGTTCTTCTCCAAAGACTCCCGCGGTGCAACACGACCCCCGGCATGGAGCACACAATCGCTCTTAAAAACGATATCTTTGTTCGGAAAATCCATTCCATGGGTTGACCGCACAAAATATCTGGGCGTTATCTTTGACAGCAAGATGACCTTTGGACACCACATCCAAAGAGTACGCAACAGAGCAGCCTTTTATCTAGGCAGACTCTCACCCATGATCAGTAACGTAAAAATGTCGCTTAGAAATAAGTTGACTCTTTACAAGCTGTGCATCCGACCTGTCATGACATATGCGAGCGTTATTTTCGCACACGCAGCACCATCTCTTCTGAATAAACTCCAACTCATTCAGAATAGGTTCGCACGTAGAGCCACGGGATCCCCCCGGGGTCTACGCACACGCGATCTACACAAGGACCTTGAGCTCCCATCCATGTCGAGATACCTCAAAGAAACGTCAAAACGTTACTTTGAGAAATGCTCTTCCCATCCGAACCCGTTAGTGGAACAAGCTGCTAACTACAGCCCGTCCAAGGATGTCCCCTTGCGGCACCGACGCCCGAGGAATGTTCTCTTTGACCCCGACGACCCCATCACGGTAGCTGATCGGCCATACGAAAATCTCCAGTCTCAAAGGAGACGGGGATTTTCCTTAGGCACACCGACACACCGCACTCGCCGGCGAGTGCGACGAAGTAGGAACAGTAGCTCGTTTTCCAGGTACCAAAATGTACCAGGGCGCTTCTCGCCACCGGTAGGCTCTTCTAAGGCCCTTAAGGCACCCTAGTGTCGGCCCTTAAGGCAATGAGCGTTTGCATCGCTCGCGAGTTTGCATCGCTCGCCATTGCTCAAAGGCAAAGCCCATGGCCGAGGTTCGTCCCAACTGGGAGCCCCTTGCGCTTTTGCCGAAAAGGCTGAGTGGCGTCAAGCCCTCGCCTCAAACCGTCCCGCTGTAAATATTAAAGCTCGACGCCAACAACATCAGGTGTCGCCAATATCTCCTGGTCCTCCGAGTGCCGGATCAAGAAAGAAGAACAACCGCTCAAGCAAACCGACGAGTGCAGTATGGTCATCACTAGAAGCCAGAGCGGGATGGAAGAGGGTCGTCGTGTCTTCGACGAGCCGCCTCAGTCGCCATCCGCATCGAGCGCTGCACCTGCCCTTCGAGCTGGGGACCCCGCTGACGCCCCGCCGCCCGCACCAAAGCCTGCGCTGCAACCCGTGGCTCGCCTGGCACACTTCGACGCACCCCCCACCACCGTCGCGACACAGGATCAGTGTCGTACACGGTTGGCGGCGCACTCCAGCCGGCCGACCGCCATCGGGACCCGAACGAGGACGGCGCGCTCCACCCGTGCTACAGCGAGCGCCGTGGCACGTCTGCAGTTCGAAGCCGAAGAACGTCTTGCTGCCATTCGACGCAAGGAGCTCCAGATCGAAGCCGAACTCGTGAAGAAGCGACTAGCCGTCGACCTCGCCGAGCTAGAGGACGACGACAGCACGCCAGAGGACGGGGAGCCGACCCCGAACATCGAGCGAGTTCACGCTTGGCTGGACGAAACCACACCGAGCAACGCCCTCAGACTACGGAGGGAGACTACCACCGCCTCCGCACCTGCGCCGGAGCCAGTCATCGGGCCGCCGCCTCCAGCAACCGAAGCAGACGACGCCGCCGAAGCCGCCGCCGCGACGCCTGCAGCCAGAGGCCGAAGTATCGACTGAACGCCGCAGCCGACCGAGCAGCGGAGGAGGACGCCGACGCCGCACAGCCGCGGCATCGAGCAGCTAGCAAGCACCCTGGAGAGGATGATGTCGTCTCGGCCACCGCCGCGCCAGACAACAGACTTGCCGCTCTTCTCCGGGTCGCCGAAGGAGTGGATCCAGTTCGCCGCAGCCATGCGGGAGACTACGCGGATCTACAAGTTCACGCCGACGGAGAACATCGCGAGACTTCGCAACTGCCTGCGAGGGGACGCCCGCGACACCGTGGCGCCACTGCTGAGCGCCGCCACGCACCCGGACGTCATCATGAAGACGTTGGAGCAGTGCTACGGGAGGCCCGAGATCCTGGTCGACTTAGCCTTCGACGACATCCGACGCCTGCCGAAACTGGGGACGTCGTCAATGGAGCTCAACGCCTTCGCGGTGAAAGTGCAGAACATCGTGGCCGTCCTGAGCAACGTCGAGCGGAGTTATCTACACAACCCGCTACTGGTGAGAGAAGTGCTCGAGAAGGTCAGCCCGCACCTGAAATCCCGATGGTGCGACTACGCCGAGGACCATCCGAGCCCCGAAGCTGACATCGTGAAGCTAGCAGCATTCCTGATGAGGGAAGCCGATCGCGCCCTCAAGCACGGCTTCTGCACATCGAGTCAGCTGAAGCGAGAGCCGCCTCGCAACACCACCGCCGCCTCACGACCGGAGGCGAAGAAGAAGTTGGTCTACACTGCAACTACGACAAGTGAAGACGCAGAACACTGCCCCGCGTGCGATGGATCGCACACACTTCCCGACTGCCAGAAATTCAAACAGATGCAGTACGACGAGCGATGGGAAGTCGTCAAGAAGAGTGGGCTGTGCTTCAAGTGCATCGTCAGCCGACACCGCCGCTTCAATTGCAAGAAGAGGACATGCGGTACCAACGGCTGCAAGCGACCGCACCATCGTCTACTCCACGGCGAGCCGAAGAAAGACGCCGCCGCCGACAACACCGACGCAGCCACCACAGCGACAGCGACCGCCGCCGACAGCGAGACTGCAACCGTCACAGCCACAGCTACGCGCAGTGACATCAAACTGAAGATTTGCCCTGTCACAGTCTCCGGCAAGCGCGGCAGCATCGAGACCTTCGCACTGTTCGACGAGGGCTCTACAATCACGCTGGTGGACGACGACCTGGCGCGACAGATCGGCGCCGACGGTCCAGCGAAACGTCTACAAGTGAAGAGCATCGGCAGCGACAAACAAGATGTGAAGAGCCGTCGTGTCAAGATCACAATCAAAGGCACCGCTGGAGAAGACATCGAGATCGCCGCCAGGGACTGGACCTCACGCCGCAATCAATCCCGGCTGAGGTGCTACAAGGAAGGAAGACTAGACGGCGCAAATGTTCCTGTGGCGTGAACGACCGACCGACCCGCCTCAGAAGTACAAGATGACGTCAATGATATTTGGAGCATCCAGTTCACCGTTCCTGGCCCACAGCGTGAGAAAGGAGAACGCACGTCGCCATCGCGACACACACCCGGCTGCCCTACGGCCAATCACCGAGTCCCATTATATGGACGATTTCGTCGACAGCTTCGACGACCTAACACAAGGAAAAGAGGTCATCAAACAAGTGGATGAGGTCCACAAGCACGCGGACTTCCATCTACGCGGCTGGAATAGCAACAGTGCCGAGCTACTCACCGCAACACAAGAAGATCGACGCGCCGAGGCAGCAACAACACAGCTGGGAGGAACGGAGAAGATGCTGGGACTTCTGTGGGACTCTAACACGGACAACCTAAGCTTCAACACAGCGATGAACAGAGTGCCTGAAGCAGTCCGGACGCGAACGAGGAGACCCACGAAGCGAGAAGCCCTGTCAACGGTCATGAGCATATATGACCCACTTGGACTCTTAAGCTGCTACACGATCACCGCTAAAATCACTCTGCAGAAGCTGTGGCGCTGCAAGACCGCCTGGGACGAGCCTGTTTCGGAGGACGTCGCATCCGACTTCGACGCCTGGCTGGCTGGATTACAAGCAGTGGGACAGCTACGAGTGCCACGGAGCTACAACGGAGGGAGTGACGTGCGACGCAGAGAGCTCCACATCTTTTGCGACGCGAGTGAAGACGCCTTCGCAACAGTGGCCTACTGGAGGCTGCAACTGGAGAGCGGCGAGATCAAGACCGCGCTAGTGGCAGCACGAGCTAAGGTGGCACCGCTGAAAACACAAACAGTGCCACGCCTGGAACTACAAGCCGCACTTATTGGTGCAAGACTCGCCAAGACGATCAAGGAGGATCATCGCATACAAGTAGATGACACTTGTTATTGGAGTGATTCACAGACCGTCCTCCATTGGCTGCGCAACGGGAGCCGCCGCTACACCCCGTTCGTCGCGCACCGCCTCGGCGAGATTACGGAGTCGTCGAAAGCAACCGACTGGCGATGGGTGCCGACCCATCTCAACGTGGCAGACATCGCAACGAGAGGCGGCTACGTACCGAAGAAGGACGACGTGTGGTTCGCCGGACCAGAGTTCCTGACGCGGCCGAAGTCTGAATGGCCGCAATGGGAAGCCTGCCGAGAAGACACGCAGGAGGAAGAGGTCCACGTCGTCACAGAAGCCGTCGACTCAGCACTGCCCGACATCGAACGATTTTCATCGTACGACCGGCTGATAGGAGCCACAGCACAAGTGCTCCTATTCACCCAGCGCTGCAGAGACAGAAGCGCAACACTGAACCAAGAGCACATCCAGAGGGCGACCCGACTGTGGATAGAACGAGCTCAACAAGAAGCCTTCCCGAGGGAGCTAGAGGAGCTGAAGAAGGGACGCGCCGTGCCAAGATCCAGCCCGCTACACCGAGTCGCGATCAAATTGGAGGACGGGCTGCTGAAGATCGACGGACGCGCAAACAAAGCGGACATCCCAGTCGAAGCCAAACACCCTATCGTGCTAAGCGGACGACACGCCTTCACCCGACTACTAGTGGCCCGGGCACACAAGCGAGCCGGCCACGCCAACCTCGAGCAAGTAGTCAACGATCTGCGCCAACAGTATTACATTCTACGACTTCGCCCCACAGTGAAATCAGTGGCGGCATCCTGCCAGATGTGTCGCCTGAAGAAGACCCAGCCGACGCGTCCACCGATGGGAGACCTGCCAGCAGAGCGCCTACGAGCCTTCGAGCGGCCCTTCAGCTACTGCGGGTTGGACTACTTCGGCCCAATGACAGTGACGATCGGGCGGCGACACGAGAAAAGATGGGGCGCACTGTTCACGTGCCTCACCACAAGGGCCGTACACATGGAGCTGGTAGCATCACTGACGACCGACTCAGCAATCCTGGCGCTGAGACGGATGGCGGCACGAAGAGGATGGCCCGCTGTCATCTACACGGACAACGGGACAAACTTCAGAGGCGCAGACGTCGAGCTCAAGAAGGCGTACCATGACTGGCTGCCCGAACTCAACCGGGCTAGCCTCACCTATGGGACAACGTGGAAGTTCATCGCTCCAGGCGCGCCAAACCAAGGAGGCGCGTGGGAAAGAATGGTGCGATCGATCAAGACGGCCCTCTCCACGACACTACATGAAAAGGCCCCTAAAGAAGAGATCCTGGCCACCCTCCTCACCGAGGCCGAGCACTCAGTCAACTCTCGGCCTCTCACGCATGTACCCGTCGACCCAAATGACCCAGAAGCATTAACGCCTAATCATTTTCTGCTGGGGTCATCGACGGGCTTGCCTTACACCGGTCCATGCCGCGAGGCTGACCGCCAAACTTGGAAAGCTGCACAAGGGCTAGCTGACACCTTTTGGCGCCGTTGGCTAAAAGAGTACCTGCCAACCATCGTGCCACGCCTCGACCACCATGGACGCCGGGAAGAACTGAGGATTGGCGACTTAGTCATCGTCGCCGATTCAACCCTGCCACGCAACACATGGCCCCGGGGAATAGTCACGCATATCTACCCCGGACCCGATGGAGTAGTACGCAACGTCGACATCTGGAACCTTCCGACGAGCTGCTGCGAAACTGATCCGGCTAACGACCGCACTCTCCCCGGACCAGCGGGAGAGGACGCGCTGCACGACGGGCACGCAGTCGTCTTACGAAGTTGGCTACGGAACTCCTTCGCCGGAGGGAGGATGTTGACGACAGACAGCGTGCCAACCAGAAACGCTGATTGCGACGGCAACAAGCAACGATTATACGATCGCAATGATTGTAAAAGTACGACCAATCACAGCAAGGGAATTTTGAGCCAATAAGAAGCCGTTTTCCCCGCACCGAACGATGCGCAAATTTGAACGCGCGCTGTGATTGGCCGGTACTTAACGCGTGCTAGTACACTACTAAGTGTAGTGTAACTTACATATAAGATAGCACCTAAGTATGAAAATTTGTAGTAATTACTCGTAGTCAATTTGGAATTATATTGTGGTTAAGCAGCAAAATATACTCAGTGATCAACAACTCCGACGTTTTAATTGGAAAACACCAGCAAGTAATACAGTCCATAAAGCTCCGTCCAATCGTTGAGCCGTCACCATCACCATCTTCGACGAATCCAAGGACCAGCGTTAACATCTGGTATCCAGAACGATTGGATACCCCGGCTGACGCCAACAACATCAGGTGTCGCCAATAGGTGTAATCTGGACAAGACAACACCGAAGAGGAAGCTAAACAGCTCTTTAATTTAGTAAAGGCCAAATCCGCCTCCTGAGACCAAGAAAACGCTGGCGACTTTTTGCTGTTAGAAGTTAGTTTATTAAGGGGCGCCGCTAAGGAACTAAAGTTAGGTATAAACCTTCTATACCATGACGCCGCGCCAAGAAAACGACGAACCTCTTTTTTGTTAGTCGGTACAGGGTAATTCGTGATTGAATTAACCTTATCGGGATCGGCGTGAAGACCGTCTGAATCCACTATATAGCCCAAGTACTTAAGTTTATTTCTAAAGAAGTTACATTTACCAAGATTAATAGTTAAGTTTGCCTGCTTTAATTTATTTAATATTTTTGTTAAAAGTGAAATATGGTTGCTAAATGAATTAGAAATGCAAATTATGTCATCTACGAAGCAAAAAACTTTATTTTCGAACTCTGGACCGTAAAATAAAATATCAGCTAAACGCTGCTGAGTCGCAGGTGCATTTGTTAAACCAAAGGGCATAGACTTGAACTGGAATGTACCACGAGAAGGAACATAAAAAGCAGTCTTGCAACGGTCCTCTTTTTTTATTAAAGTCTGCCAAAAACATTTTGAAATGTCCAAGCTAGATAGGTATTTAGCATCCCTTAAATTATCCAAAATCTCAGAAATATATGGCAATTTATAGGCATCTTTTTTTGTTACTGAATTTAATTTGCGACTGTCCAAACAAAAACGCAATTCGCCATTTTTTTAGGAGTAAGTATTATGGGATTAGACCAAGGACTTTCCGAAGGCTCAATTACATCTCCCTTAAGCATTTCATCGACATGTTCTATCAAAATACGCTGTTTTTCGGGGGACATCCTATAGTAACGCTGACGAATTGGAGGACTGTCACCCGTATCGATCGAATGAGTAATGAGCGAAGTACGACCAAGACCCCTTTTCTGATAGGAAATATCGGTAAATTGAGAAATAATATTGTTAGCGACAGCCCTCTGATCCTCTGTCAGACTATCAAAAGAAACCAATTTACTAGCGGCGCCGGATTGTGATTCCGCGACACTAGTACCAAGTTTACTCGGTGGCGAAACCGTCACTATGTGGTCCGGAAACAAACCGAAACCCTTCCAGAAGTCCATACCCAGGATCAAAGAATTTTTTATTCCTGGTACAATATGAGTAACCAGAGAAATAGATTTATTCTGGAATACAAAAGGAAGAAGCACTGAGCCGAGCGACGAATATTTATCGCCGCCAGCAGTGATAAATTCTAAAGGTTTCGAAGTATCGAGTTTAAAACCTTTTAAGAAGAGATCATGGGAATTATTACCCAGAATGGTTAAGCAAGAACCAGAATCGAGCAAACAAATAGTATTTTTACCGTTCAATGTGACAGGAATATAAGGAGTATAATTGTTTGTACTGCCGATCGAGGAGAGTTTTTTTGTATTAAGAAAATTGGCAACATAATGTAGCCAATTATGCCACTCAGTTTTATTTGTTTTAGTTTTATTAATCATAGATTTCCCTTGATCGGCCTTTACTAGTTTTTTTGAAGTTGACTATTATTTATTTTATTACATTTAGGACAATTAGTGGACTTAAAGCCCTTAGAACCACATTTAAAACAGATGAGATAACGAGGTTGCCGACAAGTACCTAAAGAATGCGAATCCGTACGACATCTCGGACAATATTGTTTAGAATTGTTACGAATCGAAGCATTTTCAATAGCACAAACTTGTTGTTCCAATTCGACTTCGTTAGTAGGTGATGGTTTGGTGTTATAATTTTTATAAAAATTTTGTGGGTAGTTATTATTTTTATAAAAATTATAATTTTTATTGAAAGTTTTATTTGAAGTAGTGTAAGCCAATTCGGGAGCCAAAGTATTGGAAGTAACCTTGGGTGGTTCAGAAAATTCTCGGCTACGACTGTCATATTTTTCAAAGTCCCTACAGACGCTAACCAAGGAAGAAATATCCACAACATCAGCTGTTAGAAGAGCATTTGTATAGCAAGGCCGAATGTTATTTAATAGAATTTCTAGTTTGGAAGACTCGTTCATAGGTACGTCTAAAAGAGAAAATAATCCTTGCATTTTAGCGATGTATAAGGTTATGTTCTCCTTTTCCCCCTGTGTACGTGTTAGCGCCCGGTAACATCACGTGACAGATATCTCCCCACTACAGGTAAACCCCTCTTGGCAGTAGTAGTGTCGGGGTGAGTATGAGTGTAACGCTCTCTTCTCCTTGGGTTCGCCGAGCGGTGCAGACGTGTATTGTGGTCTAGTGATTTAACATGGCTTTTATTAGTATTTGATATTGATATGATATTGCTGTTGATAATTTCAATATGTGTTCAAATGTAACTGTAGATTAACATAGGTAGGCACGGACGAGGGATTGGTACGCTTCAGGCTGGATCCCAGTGATAGGAGCGGGGTTGGTGCTCCTATCTTTACCGTGATTAGTGCCAAAGCTTAGACACGAATGGGTAATTTGGTTCTAGCTAATATACGAAGCCTTATTTCCGATGTGAGTTTATAGTCATAATTATGCGGACTAAAATCACGTTTAAGTAAACGACAAAGATCGAACCAAGATCCAACACTATCTTTAATCGCACGGTACCAATGCAAGGCATCATGTGAAAATATTTCAAAAGCAAAAGAAAGTATTTTAGTTTCAGGTATATTCCTACTCGACATAAATTCATTTACTCTCTGAATGAATGAACTCACACAAGTTTTACCATTAAATTTAAATTTATTTAATTTCGCAAACAATTTACGATCGCAAAGAAATGACTCAGAAGAAGGTTCGGGAATGTTCTGTGGCTCGACCCCGCGCGAAGACACCGGTTGAGACAATAGTGATAGGGTTTTATGATTTGCGTGAAAGTCGTTCCATACTAGGTTAAGTGGGTTTTTATCGACTAATGAAGCAACATCAATACGAGATAGCCTATAAAAAACATGGTTAAGAATAGAATTAGTTCTAGAAAATAGATTTTTCTCAAATTTAGACTGTAATACTTTGACGTTATTGGAAACACGGAGCAGGGAGTTACTAACCGCGGCTATATCCTCATCGGGAGAAAAGACGGACGTTAGGATATCCTCAGAAGGAGAATCGGACGAAAGTTTTAAAATCCGCTTACGTAATTCCTCTACCGTTGTGGTTCCAGAAATATTGCCGTTACGTATTTGGATTTCATACTCAAGTTCAGCTTTATTTAATAAGGAAAATTTAATAGTATACGGCATTATAACCAACCAAACGGCGCAAGAATAATAACCCACACGAGAAAAAAAATACAAAGTTAAGAATACCGTTCAAAAGGTGCAGTAAGAAATTAATCTAGAATAGCTTTAGTAAGATAACAATAGCAGCCGAAAGCCTATTACAGTATAACGTAGGTAGGTATAGCAAAAAAAAAATTTATTATAGCCACAGCATAAAATGCACATAGACCACACCCGAGACACGTGGCGAGTCCGTACATGCGCGTGCTCAGAGCGTGATAATTTAATTACAGAAGGCACTTCCACTAAGTAAAAAACACTTACGCACCTTTTGAACTGGGAAAAAAAACACAGAAAAAAAACACACTAAATTAGGGCTTACACTCACCAGACCTCGTGCCTAGCCTTTTTTTTTGATGGGCGCCAGTATAACGTAGGTAGAATTTACTAATTACTTAAGGTATGTGTGAGGAGAGAAGATAAATCCAGGTTTTAGCGAATCGCACAATATTTATTATTTGTACTTTACAACAGGTTAGACTCTTAAGGATAACCGTTAATGAGAGATTATAGGGGTCGTGAGATCAAAGTAGGCACGAGATCCAGTCAGGCAGCCGCTATGAAATAGCCAGCCACTTAACTTGCGATGGTGAGATCAGCGCGCGCAGCCTTATATATGGCCATCGGGGGTGATGCGGTGCGGGGCAGCGAGGAAGGACCGCCGTAGGAGAATGCGCGACGTCACACCCTCGTGCACTCGTTTTAACATTTCTCCACGTAGTGCCCGCGGAATAAACACACACTCGCCCTTGAAAATTATACCATCAATAAATTGAAGTAATTCGCGATATGGCCAAAACACATTTATATTTTTACTAACATCACGTCTATTCTTCGGCCAGCCATTTTTTGTATATTGTATCAGACGCCTACAGTCTCTATCCGCCTCGGTTTCTTTTTTAATAAGTTCTCTTTTAATGTCACTAAATGGTACATTTTGTAACATGAAACAGGTTTGCACCTCGATCTCCTCAGACACGCGATCATGCATCAATTCATTCAAAGGAGCCCGGGATAGTCTATCAGCAATATACATGTATTTTCCTGGAACATACATTACTTTAACGTGAAGTCCTTGTACGTGCATCATCATACGCTGTAACCGGGCCGGCACAGATACCAGAGGCTTTTTGAAAATAGCTTCCAATGGCTTATGATCGCTATGAACTACGACATCTGACCTACCATAAATGTATTGCCTAAAACGCTCCACTGCAAACACGATGGCTAGCATCTCCTTTTCTATCTGAGCATATCTAGTCTGTGTTTCTGTGAGTGTGAGTGAAGCAAACTCTACCGGGCGGTCGTTTTGTAAAAGTACAGCGCCCAAAGCCACGCCGCTAGCGTCCACTGACAACACTACAGGCGACTCCGCTGAGTAAAGGGCCAGCACTGGTGCAGACGCGACTTTGCGTTTTAATTGCTCAACAGCTTCAGAATGATGAGTTTCCCAGACCCATTCCACGTCTTTTTTAAGGAGGCTCCTCAATACATTTAAACATTCTGAACAGTTTTGAATAAATTTAGAAAGGTAGTTAACCATCCCAAGAAACCTTTCTAACTGTAGGTTGAGGCATGTCTACTATTGCCTTGACTTTGCGGTGGTCAGCTCTCATACTAGCATCTAATATGTGACCGAGATAAGTAATTTCAGATACACCAAATTGACATTTGTCACGATTGAATTTTATACCAATTTTTTGCGCACGCTCTAGCAAAGCCTGTAACCTTCTGTCGTGTTCTTCCTGAGACCGTCCCCATACTATGACGTCATCAATAAATGATTCGACTCCTTCTAGATCTTCCAGAAGCTGACGAAGCTTTCCATGGAACACTTCTGGTGCGCAACTTATACCGTAAGGCAACCGTAAAAACTGATATCTACCGAAAGGTGTACTGAAGGTACAGAGGTCGGCGCTGGCGTCATCGATTTCCACCATCCAAAATCCACAGCGAGCATCGAGCACGCTGAAGACGCTCGCATTACGTAACTTAACGGCCAGCTCAGGTACAGTGGGCAGCGAGAACTGCGCGCGCCGCACCGCCCGATTTAAAGGTCGCAGATCCAAACAAACACGAATGCTACCGTCTTTTTTGGCTACTAACACAATGGCATTTACCCAGTCAGTAGGGTGTAGAACCTTTCTCACAACACCGAGCCCTTCCATCCTCTGGAATTCTTTAAATAATTTATCTCTAAGACCTAATGGTATTTTTCTAGTAGGACACATTACAGGGGGCCGATTCTGCTAATTAACATTTAGTGGCAAACCATTGCATCGCAATAGATATTATATAAGGATTATATTTTCAAAGTGAAAAATTGGGTATTCTGCTAAAATATAATCACTGTGCGTCGCGGCAGTGTAATGTCTATGGAGTGGCGATGGAGTGTATGTGGATTTCCTTGTCGGTATTGCCCATCAAAATCTACTAGGAACCAATGCTGCCAGCAGAAGCTACCATTTTTTTAAACATAATTTACACTCTTTTTATCCGCTTAATTAATTATTAATAAATGTTACAATTGTCATATCCTTTATTACCCGACTACGGCGAAGCCAAAAGGAAGGGTAATGATTTTGGCAGTCTATGTATGTATGTAGATATGTATGTATGTATGTTTCACCGTAGCGCTTAAACTACTGGACCGATTTTAATAAATGAGGTGTCAAAAGAAATTGTATCAAATTTTTATCTGAGAATTTAAACCTCAGATTCTAACCTCAAAAAAAATTAAAATGTGATTGGTATCACGTCTTTGGTATCACATTACAAATATGTATATAACTCATATTGTTTAAGTTAAAGTATTGTTTAAAATGCATTCGTAAAGTGGTACATTTCACGCGGTCCAGTCATTTCCGTTAGGGAAACGGAAAAGTATTAAATAAAAATTAAGTTAAAAAACTATAACCCAACTACGTAGTGTCTAAAAAGGATGAAACAAGGGCATAATTGAGATAGAAATCCAAGAATGCATAGGTACTTAAATAGTCATGGTAAAGCAATAGTCATGGTAAAGAAATAGTCGCACCGATTGTAAATGAATGATAGGAACACCTTTAAACAAACATTTTGTTGGTATACAGTATACAGTGGGTGCGACCACGGCTTTACCATGACCATTTAAGTACCTATACATTTTTGGATTTCTATCTCAATTATGCCCTTGTTTCATCCTTTTTAGACACTACGTAGTCGGGTTATAGTTTTTTAACTTAATTTTTATTTTTAGGATTAAAATATCTCCATTTTGGCATATTTCGAGTATATTATTGGAAGAAAAAAGAAATGTTATTGGTGATGGCTATCGTATGCGTGATGCGTTTGCCTTAAAAAAATAAAACCTATGTACATGTCAAAGTCTTGTTTGACAAGACAATATTGATGTGAAGTGAAATTGTCAGTCTATATTTATTGTAACATAAACATACAAATGAAAAAAAAAAGGAATTTATATAAAAACCTATAACAAAAATAAAACTAAAATTAAACCTACTCTTAATTTAAGTAAAAAATAGAGCCCAAAGTCACTGTCATCACATGGTAAAGTACCCAAAAGACTAGCGGCATTTCCTCTTTGTACGGCTAAACTTATCCTTTGGCCAAAATAAGCAGCCCTTGGGTCCCCGGAGATGGAACTAGTGAGAATGATCGTAGACTTAGCGTGCGGATATCTCATGGAATAAAAGCTTAGCATCCCCACGGCCCCATAGACAACAGCAAAAGGCACAAATATGTTTGTAATTTCTTTATTGTACGAAAATATAAAAAACAAACCGGCCAAGTGAGAGTCAAATTCGCGCACTGTGAAATGAAACAAAATGAACCTAAAGTGTTAATACATTTATGATTAAGATCTTTGTATTGATGTATTTTTTATTTATTTATTGAAAATAAAGGTCGATTTTTATTTTGTTGTTGTTGTTTGAAAACTCCCTTAGTGTGTGCTTAGGGGATGTCCTTGCCACACAATGAAGTCATGTGCGGTACCGGGGCTGCTTGCATCCATCCATAAGATATTTAAATCAGAATCACAAATCTATAACAAGGTCAAGGACCAATTAATTAAGAAAATCAAAATAAAGTTTATATTTACATGCCTGACCGCTACTCAGGAGGGCCCGGGTTCGATCCCCGGTCAGGTCAAGATGAAAAAATGATCTTTTCTGATTGACCTGGGTCTTGGATGTTTATCTATATATGTATTTGTTAACGAAGTTAGCAAAGGAAAATCGATGCCTTAGGAATGTGGTGCTGGCGACGACTTCTTAGAATAAGTTGGACAGCCCACCGCACTAACATCTCTATATTAAAGAATTTGCGTATTAAGAAAAGGCTTTCGTCGATTGTGCAACTACGAATCCTAAAATTCTTCGGCCATGTCACCCGCAAAGAAGACTATGGAGTGTTTGGTGATCCAGGGTCGTATTGAAGGCAAGCGTTCACGCGGTCAGTCTCCAACGAGGTGGCTAGATCTTGTCAAAGCTGTAACACAGTAAGTAGATGTGTATTGGGCATTCTGGGCCACTCCGTGATCCCAGAATCCCCAAAACACAAACCAACATACAAAATAAAGATTACATTCATTTGTCTGAAATTTTGTGGTATGATCAGATGTTCACACAACATATCCGTATTAATTATAGAAGTATTATAAAACTTGTTTCTTCGTGAAACGTAAGCTCATTTTGTTCAAACTCATGGAGTACTGCAGTCGAGTTCAGTAACATATGCTAATTATTTATGATGAAATTTGTAAAACAAAAAGAAACACTTAAATTAGATTGTATTTGTCCAGTATCATCAGCGGAACGAAAACGACATGGTAATCTGCTACCGAACACAATACGTTGTATTGTATGTGGTCCATCAAACTGCGGAAAAACCAACTTAGTAATAAGTTTACTGTTACATAGAGATGGTCCACGTTTTTGCAACTTATATGTTTATTCAAAATCTTTATACCAAGCTAATTATTTATTTCTGGAGAAAGTTTTAAACATGGTGGCTGGTACAACTTTTAATAAATATAATCTAACTTTCCGTTGCATTAAGTGTTCTTGATGCAAATGAAACTGGCCGCTCTATTCCATCTGTATCTATTTGTGAAAGAATAGCCCCCAATCCATATGGAGAAGCATCTACAGTTAAAATAATTTTTGCATGACTATTAAAATGGGCTAATACATTTTCTGATGCTAAATTTTTTTTTATATTCGAGAAAGCTTCACTATGGTTAGCTGTCCAGTTCCATTTGACACCTTTTTTTAATAACTCATATAGTGGGCTCAATACTGAAGATGCATGTGGAACAAAACTACGATAATAGTTAACCATTCCGAGAAAGGATTGCAATTGATTTATATTTGTGGGAGATGGTGCCTCTACGATGGCCTTAATTTTATCAGGACATTTCCTAATCCCAGTTTTATCAATTATGTATCCTAAATATCTAACTTCCCTTTGGAAAAAAACACATTTCTCTTTTTGAAGTGTTAACCCAGCATTTTCCAGACGTTGCAACACTATGTTCAGCTTTTTAATGTGGTCATCCCTATCCTTTCCTGTTACCAATATGTCATCTAAAAGGCATAAAACACCATCCAAGCCAGATAAGATACATTCCATGGCGCGCTGAAAAATAGCAAGAGCACTTGACAACCCGAATACCATGCGAGTATATTTAAAAAGTCCACGGTGTGTGTTGATGCATGTTAGCCTCTGAGAAGCCTCATCAAGTTCAAATTGAGTGTACGCCATAGAAAGGTCTAGTTTTGTAAATTCCTGACCCCCATGTAATTTAAAAAATAATTCCTTCACGGTAGGTAACGGATATTGTTCAATAATTAATTGTTTGTTAACACTCACCGAGTAGTCAACACACAGTCTTATTGTTCCATTGCGCTTTAATACAGGAACTACTGGTGAAGCATAATCAGAGTGTTCTACCGGTACTAACACTCCTAGCTCTAACAATCTGTCTATTTCCTTATCAATTTTCTCCCTTAAGGCAAAAGCTATGGGGCGAGCCCTAACAAAAACTGGTTTCGAACCTTCCTTTACCCGTAATCGGACTTTGTATTTATTAAACAACCAAAGTGAATCACTAAATAGTTTAGGAAATTTAATTTGAAATTGTTTAATCACATTGCGAGAATCACAAAATTTTACTGGTAATAATTGTAGGTGGAATAATGACAAGAAATCTCTGCCTAGTAAAGGTGGTCCGCATCCACCCACTACATAAATAGTTAGCATGTGCTTGGTTGTCAGATATGAGACAGAAAGAGCGACCGTACCCATACAATTAACAGTGTCTCCCGTATAGGTAATTAGTTTTTTACTTGTGTGTGACAATGGTACATTTTTAAAGTGTTTTTTGTAAATTGCTTGCGGCATAACTGTTACCTATCTATTTCAAAAGTTAGACAAATATCATTCATTGATACTTTTACCGTCATGGGTTCCCCTTTTGAAGTACAAATGTTAAAAAGCTTACCATCGTCTCCGTCACTCTCGTATGTATCCTTGGTTACATAGCTCACTTTTTGACACATCCTACCTAAATGACCTTGCGCCTTACACTTACGACACTTATACTTTGCAAAGCGACACTCTGAGGTTTTGTGAATTTTATAACCGCACACTGAACACCGTTCTAAGGTACCGCTGACGACATCGCCGCCTTTACCCGCACGCTCCATCTTTAACACCTGTTGTTCTTGAGGTGGAAGTATTGCCGCGGATCCACGACGAGCGCAGCGTATGCTTTCTGCCAGTTGTACCGCTTTCGCCAATGTCAGATCTGTTAGGTTTTGAGCGAAAAGTTTATCCCGCTCCGGCCCCGCCGACATTCCCATGACGAAACGGTCACGTAGTGCTTCTTCGACATTTAAGAATCCACAGTGAACTGTGAGTCCGCGCAGACAGCACACGCGCTGAGTAGAATAGCTCTCCTTACTGCCCGTGGGATCTGAAGTTGCGTCGATCCCATTTGCGATAAACCATTGCCCTATTCTTTGTTTGTATGTAATCCATGTATTCGTTTCATGGTCGAAAACAGCCAAAACTCCAAAATTTGTAGCCGCCATTTTGATTGTTTGCCGCGTCGGTCCGTACTCGTCGCCACTATTACGTATTGGGGTTGGTTGGGTTGAGGAGACAAGTGAGAACCCCGGATGCTTAGTACAGACTGTTTATTGAGACTTGACAGGTGTATAACAAATAACCATAGAATATTGAAACCATACGTAACAATCATCATCTAAGAAAACGTTAAGTTTTAATAAGGGACTCTTATTAGGTAATGACTTTCCTTCAAGTAAAAAGTTGTATTCTAGAAAGGAATCCTTTTGACACAGCTTAACTAATAAATTTAAAGAAGTTTGTAATTCTTCATCATTCAAGTAATTAGTTTTAATAGGTATTTTTCTACATGTAGCAATGAATCTTAATACATAAGCAGCGGACCTTTTAAGTCTCAAAAAGTTTGAAAAGCGAGTAAAATCAATTAATTTGTTGTCATTGTCTTTTACCTCAAAGTGTAATGAAACTTCTGGCTTTATCTCAGGAAGTTGGACATTAGATCGTGAAACGGAAGGCCAGTGAGACATATCATATTTTAAAAATTCTGGGCCACACCACCACAGCTGATAGGCTTGAATAATTTTTGGTGAAACCCCTCGAGAAATTAAATCAGCTGGATTTTTATCAGTAGGTACGTGGTTCCAAACGCAATCATTGGTTTTTTCAATGATATCTGCTACCCGATTTCTTACGAAGATTTGTAATTTACCTGGATGCATTTTAAGCCAACCTAGCACTATCATGGAATCTGTCCAAAAATAGGTATTATTGATTTTAATGCGAAGGGAATCCACAATTTTCTCATATAAACGAACTCCTACTAATGCTCCACACAATTCAAGCCTAGGTATGGTTGTTGGTTTGATTGGAGCTACTCTACTTTTAGCTAAAAGCAAACGAGTTAAAACAGTACCATTGTTATCGTGGCTTCTAAGATAAGCACACGCACCATACGCGCTTTGTGAAGCATCAGTAAATATATGTAGTTCAACAGATGTATATGAGTCACAGAGAACTAATCTAGGAATACGAATATTATTGAGAACTGGAAGGTCTTGTATTTCTTTATGCCAGACTTTTATTATCTCAGGTGGCAGTTGCTCATCCCAAGAAACTTTGTGTAACCATAACTGCTGCATAATAATCTTTAGTGAAATAACACACGGCGATAAAAGACCCATGGGATCAAATATCTGACCAATTACCGAAAGAATACTTCTCTTTGTAATGATAGTATTTGACTAGGGCACATTTATTTTAAAACAGAGTTCATCCGATAATGTGTGCCAATCTATACCTAAAGTTTTGCTTGGTTCTTTAGAACCAATATTTAAATTTATAGGTGACCGTGAATCAGACACCAAATCAGGTAGATTAGAATTTAATTTTTTTTAATGGCATGCAAGCCGAAGCGAGAGCAATGGTTACCTTTTGTTTTATGTCTTTGACAATAGCGACAGAATCTCCACCCGTAAGTAAGTCATCAACATAAAAATCGTGTTTTATAATGTGTGCTATATTAGGATCATTACATTCAAGTCCGATTTGCTTAAGACATCTTATGGCTAAAAATGGCGCACTAGCTGTGCCATAGGTTACGGTGTTCAACTGAAATGTCTTAATTAATTCTGACGGGCTCTCCCGCCAGAGAATCTGCTGCAAATGTCGATCATTTGGATGGACTACCACTTGCCTGTACATCTTTTCAATGTCAGCTGCCAAAACATATTTATACTGTCTAAAACGTAAGAGTATGGACAGCAGGTCATCCTGGATTGTGGGTCCTACCATCTGAATATTATTAAAGGATACTCCTGACGTAGAAGGTGCACTGGCATTAAAAACTACCCTCAACTTCGTGGTGGTACTACTTTCGCGCACGACACCGTGATGGGGAATAAAATAGGCTATTGCTTGTGAATTCAATTTGCATTCAGACATATGGCCTAATAACAGATACTCTGACATGAAATCACGATAGTTTTTAACAAATGAAGTTTGATTTTTTGTTCTACGCTCTAAAGACAACAAACAATGTCTAGCACGCTGAAATGAGTCGCCTAAAATATCCTGAGATTGTTTAAGTGGGATGCGTACACAAAACCGGCCGTCCTTAAGACGAGTTGTGATGTCCACGAAATGATTTTCACATAGCTGTTCTTCTGTTGAATAATACGATGACTTATGGTTAACTTCTTCAAGTTGCCAAAATCGCGTAAGTTGGATTTGATTGTCATCGTTCAGAAGCTTATTAATATCGCTATCACCTATTTGACTAAAATTACATTGTATAGTGCGACATGAATTTAATGCTGAATCACAGACTACAGGGCCAGAAACTATCCACCCTAATCTAGTTTCATATAGAATAGGGCAGTTATCTCCTAATTTAATACGGCGAGATCCCAATAAATCCCAGAAGACATCAGCTCCTATAATTAGGTCCACTGTAGATGGTGTATAAAAATTAGGATCTGCCAAACAAATATCAGTAGGTAGATTTAATAAAGACAAATTAATTTGTCTACTAGGCACTTTACTAGTAATTGAAGGCAAAACAAAACACTGTAATTTATTTGAATAATTTTCATTCAATGACTTAATCTGTATGTGAACCATTTTGCCTACATTGGACACCGAGTTATTAATACCTAGAATAGACTTTTCGACATTGAATTGTTGTAAATTTAGTTTTTGACATAAAGCCTCGGTGATAAGACACGAACTACTGCCACTATCAAGTATTGCTCTGGCAATATGTTGTCGATTCTGTCTATCATATAATTTTATTAATGCAGTTGACAACAGAACGTCAGCATCAGATCTGGATGTTGTCATGCAAGACAAAGCGATGGTTGCACTGGAATTTTCCATTGAAGTCGATGCTATATCAGATCTATTGTTACCAGAAGACATACTAAGCTTTGATTTAGGATCTGCAAGATGTACTAGAGTATTGTGTTTCCGTTTACATATTTTACAACCACTCTTTTTGCAAAGGTTAGCATAGTGGCCACTTTTAAAACAATTAAAACAAATCTTATATTTTGGCAAAGACTGCATTCTGTCTTCATTGCTTAAGGCTAAAAACTGAGAACAAGTTTGTAGGCTGTGCTCACCATTACACTTAGGGCAGGATTTGACAGACGGTAGCACATTAGATACTTGCGAATTTGATTGTTGCTGCTCATTAGAAATTGAAATCATACTCTTTAATTTTTGGTTACTTTTATTATTTTGTAACGTGGGAGTATTATTACGCGACAACTCAATAGTTTCAAGCAAATCGGACCTGCTACGCAAGAAACCTAAAAATAAAATTAATGTTATCGGTTTGTCTTTATCTAACCTTACCTTGAGTTCTTCCCATTCACGATATGTCTTGGTGTCCAATTTATGTGTAATTATGTGTATGAGTAACGTATCCCAATGAGTAGTCGGCTCACCTAATGATTCTAAAGCTCTTAAGTTTTTGTTAACCTGATCAAGCAAGCGCTTAATACTACTTGACGACTCCTTGGTGATTAGCTCAATGTTAAACAAGGCTGTAACATGATTTTGTATAAGTAGACACTTGTTGTCAAAACGATCACATAATAATTTCCATGCAACTTCGTAATTGTTAGAAGAAAACTCAATAGCTTGAATCACCATAGCAGCCGTCCCTTCCAACGAGGCTCTGAGATAATGAAACTTATTTATGTTGTCTATTTCATCATTCGAATGTATTAGGCTGCTAAACGTGTCGTGAAACTCCAACCAATTGTCGTACAATCCCTTGAATTTAGGCAATTGAATCGTAGGCAATTTGACAAGCTTGCGATTACTACTAGTATGTAATGAACATTTTTCGCTTACATTATCATCATTTTTTGAACATGACAAAATATTTTGTGCTTCTGCGAGGCATTTATAATAAGTAGTTTCAAAGTTAACCCTTTCAGACAACTGTTCCTCAATGTCATCACAAATGCACTCCAATCTTAACTGCACATCATCGTACTGGCTGTAAGTATACCAATTCTAACTTATTTACACGCAATTGTAGTTCACATGCCTCAGGAGGTGTTAACGTTTTATTTAAACCTTCTAAGTAAGTGTAAAAAACAGTAAGACGACCCTTATAGCTACCACGCTTTCTTACTAGCTCTTTGATTTCCTCTTTATCGGTCATTTTGGGAGACGTGCGATTTGCCTGGAATTTATATAAATACTAGTTAAAAATAAAGTTTAAAGTAAATGTTAAAATGCTCTAGTTTATAAGTACCCTTTTCTTTAAGTAAACAAAATTTAACAAGTTAAATTTGTCAGTACATTTCATTAAATTACACTTGTATAATACAATTTTCTTTAAGTCAAATTATTAAAATGCACTTATGACTGCTAGGCAACTTAAAATTACAATCTATAACAGTTTAACATTAAATTAAGTGCATGAATTACCTATATTAAATTAAGTACTTTAGTATGTATGTAAAATAAGTTAAAAGACAATTCAAAAATCAAATTAGGTACTTATTCAAATAATGAGTAAGTATGTACCTAAAGAACTGATTTGATAAAAGAATGAAATATGTAACTGTCTTTATTATAACAATTTAAAAGTACAATAGGCAATATTTAACTTAGCAGAAAATATACAATAGGGTTATGTACTGACCTTTAAAAACCGTCAAGATACACTGTATACTACCTGGTAAATAGAAGTAATGGGTATTTAAAGTGAACAAATACGAGGATTGAAATATATTCCGTAAAATCTTCTTTTGACCTTTGGACCCAGTCGTACCGCACCCAGTCACAATTGTAATTTTACGAAGTTCAGGTAATCACGTATTTCCACTTGAATCTATTTTTTAAATATCCTTTGTCGCTGATTATAAACAATTTAATCACATCCGGCGTAGTCTAGGACCATGTTCAGATAGTATTAGGAAATTAAATGAAACTCAGGTCTTGACGAGTGAAAGGTGAATGTAATTAAAAAAAATCATTGATGGTGGTAGAAGATACATGCAAACGTCCTATCATAATTTTTATAGATGACAAATCATAATTAAATGCATTGCTATTTTAATGCGTCAGGCGTCATTTCCCAACAAATTGTTTTCCTCGGTTTTTCTTCATTTTCTTTTTAAGTGCTGTGCTATATACACTTACAGTGATAGTGACACGGTGAATTGTGCGAATTAACGATTATTTTCGGTATTTTTATTATATAAGTGTGGACCATTGCGGCAATCAGGACAAGGACCTGCAGCTATTTTCTCCCACTTTTCATCGACTTTTCCTGTTTTTCTTTTACATTTCACTAATTGTTTGTAATTTTTCTCAAAATTTTGCCAATTTTTAAGTGTTTTTCGATAATTTTACATCTAAAAGTAGTGGTTATTCTTTGTTTACATCTTGCTGTCAGCTGTTATTGACAAATGAAATTGAAGTTGACATTAGCATCTTTTTGCTCGTCGAAATTTTGCTGTCAGCTGTTATTGACAGTTGAAATTGAAGTTGACATTAGCATCTTTTTGCTCGTCAAAATTTTACGGCACAGGAGGCGAGGACATTTAAGCTCATTTTGAACTCTCTAGCTATAAGTGGTGATGGTAGTTTAAGTTAAGTTCTCGGTATACAGTAAACATTTCTTCACTAACACTAGATTTATCCAGTAACATATTTAGGAATACTATAAGTATGTCGGACGGCTCAGACGACGACGGGGGTCCATCCCGCATCAGGACCCCGACCCGCGACCCCTTTAAGCCTAGGGACTCCTTACTGAGGACCCCACCAGAGTAGGTATTAATTGATAGTTTCAAAACAGTTTTACACTCCATTTGAGCTCATTTCATTCGCTCAATGTCGTTTAAAACTATTTTGAAACTCAATTAATACCTATCAATTTCCAAAGCATAACCTACCACATTACACTATGTTTCGAATACGCTTAATAGATATTCGTGTAAAACTTATCAATATTCATTTTCAACTCGATCCTCAACACATTTTACACCACATCACTTTAGAATTGTAACTGGCAAATTCATAGGCGACTTATTTCACTAGACACTCACAGACACTGAGTTTTAGCAATATAAAATTACTGAAACCTAAAAGGTCTGACCAAAGTGCATAATGCAATGGATAATCGCTTTACCTAGGCCGATTGCTCATGCCGGTGATCTAATTGGTGGGCACCTAGAACGAATAGTCCGTCACATGGTCGTCGGGACGCCTTTGGATCTAGTTTTCTCATTACTGGCCCGATTGGTCGTGCCGGTGACCCATTGGCTATTGGCACCCAGTAAATACGAGAGCACTGTCACCCGTAAAGACATTGGTAAAAAATACCCACCGAGACCAAGCTAAGAACTTTTCGATGTTTCTAGGCCAGTTGCTCGTGCCACACCAAGTTCGACTGTTGGCATCCAGGACCACGATAAATCCTATCACAAAAGCATATGGGATCCATTTAGAAATTCAGTAAATTTTATATTACATTTTACTTATAACTTCACAATGCAACATCAAAGTTGAAATGCATTAATAAATGGTAGCTAAATTTATAGGGTTGCGAACACAGGTTGTGAAGGTGATATCGATCAACTATCGATAAAAGTTAAGTTATATTTAGATATTCTTCAATCGCAATTAATTGATTACATTCACAATCTCATTTATTAATATGCTAATAATTACGGGAACTGTTAACAGTTGTTTATTTTTTGTAGTCACTATCAAATAAATACTTAAGTATGTAACGTACATACAGAATACAATAAATATATCTTGAGGGTAATTAATTTGTGGTAACACCGATCATATTAAAATTAGATACCTATTGTTATTTAGTTGTAATGTAAATTCTTTTGCATATAATGCTATCGATTCTAATACATATCTTGAAATCACTACGACAAAATTGTATAATCTGCATTATTCGTTCCCACGGAAATATGCCATGAGCGTGACATGATAATCACGTCATAGCGCGTTATGCTTACCTAAGCTTACAAAACAGTTGTAAAGGATAGTAGCGACCAAGTGCAAATATCTAAAGTAGGTATAAGTAGGTAGTATGAAATATTATTTTTGTTTCCTCTCCACTTAAATTTCAAAATCTCTTTCCTATAATTTGTGAATTAAAATACCTACAGTACATTCAATTATTCATGTCTAAAATTTATATCGTCAATTCACAATTTGTAGAAAATGTTTTTTGCTAATAATACCTACCAATACAAGATATGATTTCCAGTTTAACCTATATCACTACATGTTGATTGCACAAAGATAAAGTAGTACGAACACAAGTCATATAACAACACTTAATGTGATCGCACCTTTACATCAACATTTTACCCTTTGCTGCTTCTCCTCCCGTGCTGACTGTAAAAGTCGGTCGAGGGAAATTCTGAGGAACTATGGTAATAGCCGATGCGGCTAGTAACTCATCATTATTTTGGGTTTATTTTCCACCTATAACCATCAATAATGCTAAACGTAATCTTTGGTCTTAATGCCCTAGGCTCTGCCTACTCCGTAAGGGATGAAGGTGTGATACATTTCCTGTTTTCTATGTTGTTGTTTAACCCTCTTTTGTCAGTTGGTTAATTAGCTTTTAACATAGGCGGCCTGTTTTGATGATCGTATTTCAAAGGAAGTTTGCAACATGAAACTTTTGTTTTCGAGTTATGCTTTAATTTATATAAAATTCAACTATTGAAAATAAAGTGCTTACCTATGCAGCCTATCAAAACTCAGACTTTGGCTGAAGTCACCGTTTGGCTGAAGTCATGTATTATTATTGCTAATTTTTGTAAGTGAATCATAAATTTCTTCGGCAAACCTAAAGGTTTACAATATCTGTAAAAATATTCATGATTCTGCTAAAACGCTGTATATAATCTTGTATGGTGGTTTTTCACCCAATTAATTTCGGCGAGTGCCAACTTAGACACAGTGTACTGAAGCTCTAGTGTGTAGTGTGTGTGTGTGAATCTACGACATCTCCCTGCCCGTCGCCAACCAGCAACGCTGATCCAGCAGCTAGCTAATCTTTCAAGATGAGAATCTACGCGAGAACTATAATGTTTGTAAGTTCATATTCATTATATTGATTTTTAGAAAATAAGATACTTAAGGTGATTGCAATATATTGACTTATCCACACTTAAGTTGTAGTGTAAGTCAGACTTGCATTCTGAAGCGTAACAGCTGTTAATACGATTAGGTACACGTTTGGATGAGAAAGAATAGTAATGCTTAATCTAATATTAACATTAATTTCAGGTCGGAGTTTGATTACATCAAGAAGCGTCCTACTAAGGGAGCGAAAAAACAAGTGCAGGAGCCACTCTTCGACTCTGACGAAGAGCCATCAACTTCTAAAGTAAGGTAAATATCAATTTTAACCATTGTTGAATCAATACTAATTGCCTAATTTGTATTTGTTTTTATGCATCCTACTGTACACACTTCATATCTATAGTGGCTATTTAAACATGCATGTGATGTAAAGATTTTTTGAGTAATTCTGTAATTCGTCCCATGTACTCGTACCTACGGCCCATTTGGGACGAAACGCAGAAAATCAAAATTAATCAAAATTTCATTCTGCAATTCGTCCCATTCTTTTTTTGTATGGAAATTTAAACCTTATCAACGCTTGGTACAGTCAGTGAGACAAGAATTAAGATAAATGTATATTTCGTTAGAATTGTTACATTTTGCTGTGGTTTTGTTCATAGTTAAATATAAAATAATTGATTGTGAAAAAAAATGTTATTGCTGAATGTTTTATCTAAGACATCAGGTAATTGTTTCATTTAATAAGAAAACGCACAAGTTCAAGTGTTACCGAAATTAATACAATTGGTTGACATGTATGGCTTCCAGATAAGTAAACAATGGATGCGATGGTCACTTTTGAAGAGGTATTATTTGTTCATTCTTTTGATGAATTCCGTCCCTATAATAGAATGCAGATACCAATGGAAGATATAATGAATTCTTTTGTTTTGACTATTTATGTTTTTGCGGTTGTTATCAGTAAGTAAACAATGTGCTCTGAGGGCCACTCTCTCAGAATTCTTTGAAAATATGCTCAGGATTTAGTGAACATTCCCAAAGAATTGTGAAAGTTGGAATCAGATTTTGTGAAAATCAAATAAGCGAGTTATGGGCTTTAAAGTTGGACCCTCAGTCCACACATAGAGGTTTGAGGGTCCACTTGTACCGGATAAACTAAGGGCACTAAAGAAAAAGTCTTTACGCCAAAATGTAAGATAATGCCAAACAAAAATTGTGGAAACAAGAAATTATAGCAAAACATTGTATTATTTTCTATATCTCCGTTCAAAATGGACCCTCACGTCGAATGTTTATTACGCTAATAATAACAAAACCATACATTTTTGGCTACTCTTTGAAATCCTATATTATAGTAAGTAAATTGTGAAATTTTGTGAAAGCAATAACAGATCACGATATCACGTTGGTTAAAAATTATCACCTTGTTAAAATTCGGACCCTCAGTCCTCCACTTTTTTGTTTTCATTTTGTTTCGCATAACGTATGATAGCTAAGAAAAATACAAAATTATCTCTTTTTGTAGAAAAAAATGTCAATGTCAGAACATCATTCAGTAGATGTGAAAAAAAATGTAAATTTTATTGTTGTGACATTTATTGTGACTTGAATCTGTGAAAGAATTCTGGCGAAGCCCCATACATCGTTTGTACGAAAAAAAACAAAAAATATAGATAACTTGAAACAAATCGCATTAGCAAGAACACTTAACTAATACACGTTTACCACCGCTAAATAATTATAAACCCCGGGGTTTTTTATTTATTCCGTTTTTTAAAAGTCGTCCTTTTGTTTCATTTTCCATCGCCATATTTAAAACAAAACCCACCCAACCACAACTGAACTGAAACATCATGTCACTCTGACAGTTGCTAGCATTGTCAAATCGACATTGACAGTTGATTTAATTGATTATAGTAGAGTACTAGGTTAGGATATTAGGAAAGTCAATATATTTATTGCTTTGCACTTTCTTTATGTAGACCGCAATCTACAGAGTTCAAGTCAGTTTGAATGACAGTGACATTGGCAGTTGTAAGTCGTGGCTCTATGCGAATGTTTCACTTTCTACATTGCCATATTTAAGTTCTGGTAACATAATTTATAATAAAAATCTAGTTTTTTTCCCGGGGGTTTAAAAATATTTTATTTACAGAAATGTATTTCTGGGACTCTTATGATGTTGTAAAAAAAAAATCAACTCATCCGTATTTTTTTTTTTATTCGTAAAAATTCCGCCATCATTCTTTTGTGACTTATGTGACTGCAAGTGTCTGCGTTTTTAAAAAAGTTGTTGTATGTATTCTTTATTTTAAAAATTAATTAGGTTTCCGTACCTCAAAAGGAAAAAAACAGAACCCTTATAGGATCACTCGCGTGTCTGTCCGTCTGTCTGTCCGTCCGTCCGTCTGTCACAGCCGATTGCTCTGAAACCACTGGACCAATTGAGATGAAATTTGGTACACATATGTAAGTTAAAGACCCAAAGGTGCATGTGTAACGTAAATAAATAAATTATGAATTTGGAGGTCACTTTTGAAGGGTAAATCACAACAAAAAAAAAAAGATTCGCTAACCATATCGTGTGTGACATATCAAATGAAAGAGCTCGTTATCAGGATCTCAAATATATTTTTGTTATTATTGAAATATAAATAGTTTTCATTTTATTCAAGAAAGAAGACGAAAATTGACCATTCCCCCTCTGATCTCCGAAACTAATGAGCCCAAAACTTTGAAAAAATTACGGAATATAGGTCATTAGTAGTTGTAGATTACATGAAAACCTACAAGAACTCTGTCAATTGACAATTAAGTGGTAAATTCAATATAAAACGTTTTAGTTCACTAAAACATCACTAGATGGCGATAGTAGTAGTTAGTTGAAATACCACAATTTGTTCAAAAAATAAATTCAACAATTTAAGCTACTGGCTGAAAATAATGTTGTGTAAAAAAATAATATGTTTTTTTCCCGCCGTCTCTGTCAATGTTTCTCTAAATTGATTATCTTTTGATTTTCACAAAAACTAGATCACATTGTAAGATCAACATTTGTAAAATTGATAATAAATAACTTAGCAGTTCAGTATATCTTGTATAAGTACAAACAGTAAATAAAATATAGTTCAAAGAATGATGGCGGAATTTGTAAGAATAAAAAATAGAACTTAAAATAAATCTCATTAGTAAGAATATTTCACTAGTAACATGTTTACCACCACAAAAAAATTTTAAACCCTGGGGTTATTTAAATATTCCATTTTATAAAAGTCGACCTTTAGCTTCGTTTTCATTCGCCATTTTTAACGCAACTGAAACATTATGTCACCCTGGCAGTTGTTAGCATTGTCAAAGCGATATTGACAGTTCATTATGGTAGCTTAGATTCATCGATTTAGTACTTGGGGGGCTATACCATCTCTTAAAACCATGCAAGATCCAGTGAGTGAATGAGATGTCCAGTGAGAAAGCGCAATACATCATGTACGCCTTACATCATGTATGTCTTGCTTACTCACTGGATCTTGCATGGTTTTAAGAGACTGTATATAGTAACCCCCCTGGGGGCTTACTACCATCTCTTAAAACCATGCAAGAACGATTGAGTAAGAGATGTCGCCTTACATCATGTATTATTTAATTTTTTATTCGTACAAACGATGAATGGAGTTTCGCCATGACTCTTTATGAAATACCTTAAAGTGCATTCTACTTTCTTCTTTCCTCATCGTTTCCGTTTCACAAATAATTTTCAGCATCGGCAGTTCATTTTACATTGGTCCTTAATCGAGCCATATATTATTACCCCAGCCCTATTACAAGCCTACATAATACCCATTTGCACATAATTTGTGCTTTGTTAGTTCACAATTTTCCAATTCTGTCTGTATATAATATACTTACTTACAAATCAACCTTTATGTTCTGTACAGTTTATTGTACATACTTTCATTATATGCTTATTCTAGTTAAAGACTATTCTATGATTATTATATTTCTTTATGAAAAATTCAACGTTTATTACGTCTACACTAACACTTTTTTTACAGATTGTATCATTTATAAACATGGGACGAATTGCAGAATGAAATTTTAATTAATTTCGATTTTCTGCGTTTCGTACCAAATGGGCCGTAGGTACAGAGAGCCGTCGAAAATAATCCATATTCGACGGCAATACTCTAATAATAATAATGATGATAATAATGAGCGAGGGAGCGGATGGGAGTCTACCTAATGGCAGGCAAGTCCGCAAGCACTCATTTTCTAAATCACAGGGCGAGGGTCTGGTACCTTATGGCAGCAAACGCTCATTCAGAGTAGGGAGCCGTCGAAAATAATCCATATTACTAATCGGATCGATGGCAATACTCTAATAATAATAACTATAATAATGATGATGATAATCCTATAAACGTGATTGGACGTAATTGACGCTCACGGTCACGTCTAAGTAACAATTTAATGTTGTTTGATACTAAAGGTGAAAAAAAAGGCTATAAGTACTTGCCTTCAAAGAGTGATACAGTATTTTGGTCACATAGCCCGAAAACCAGACGACAGCCTGTAAGAACTTTTGGTTCGTGGCTCGCGGGCGAAGGACATATTTTAAGATAAGTACTCTGAATATTTTATGATAATTGTGTTAAGCATTATAGTTTCCACATTACTATCCACATTCCTATTATTTATTTATTTATTTTTTTATGTACACAAAAATACAAATATAAAACACAATAAGTACAAAGGTACTACTTATTTCAATAGAAATCTCTTCCAGTAGACCCGTGAGAGTAGAGGTGATTAATATTACTTGCTTATATTGTTTTAAATCGGTGTTGTGATAACTTACTAAGCTGAGTTGAGGGTACCGCCATACAAATTAAAGATGGCTTTTAGTTTGATTGTAAATCAGTTTTAATATGTGGTACCGATATTTTCCAAGCATGTTTTATAGACATACTGTGATTTTTATAATGTGAGATATTGTGAATTATTATGAACAAACCTTGTGTATTGTAATTTGGTACAAAATAATACAATGAGTAAAAGAATCATAAGAATAATGTCCAAAGCCCTTCAGGCACATTAGAGGCCATAACTGAACAGGTTTCCTTGGTGGTTCTTTCCTGCAGAGGCCCTTACGAACCACCGTAGCTTGTAGCTTTGAAATAATTTATTTGGACAATTCGAAAGTGCTAAGGAGTAGCCAATTCGAATTCGTATAAACAATATATTCCTTACCCTGTCTTATTTCTCAAACAGTGATATAACATAACACTAATAAATTATTAACGGGTAGTACTTGATCTTTTGATAATAGACTATTTGTGGCATGATGATTCTTGAACATAGTTTCTAAGCTTTATTTTCTTGATATACTTTAGTTTTGCCTTTCATCCTGACTAATAACTCAAATATATCAATTTTCATAAGTGTATATATGTTTTTATATCTACATATATACCCGATTTTAACACGCGAGCAGTATGAGTGAAATAAATGTGTGCAGTGCACCTAGTTCTTATGGGAAATTTAACTCCTTGAAATTTAATCGTTAAAGATTATTATTTAAATTGTGTCTTTATATTAATATATAAATCTGCCATCTTGTCTAAATGAAATGAAATTGTTTATGTACAGGTCTATAAGTGGCCTTTTTGCGACGGTTTGATTAAATGATCGTGTTAGGGTTGCGTGGACAGCCAACGCTGGTTAATATAGCTAGACAAAGGTAACTCCAGACTAGGAGTCTATACCGAACGCCGATTAAGATTCAGTGAGCCGAGATACGCCTCGGAGTTGAGATCACCCATGTCTTAATAGAACCCTTTTATTTGACTGATGTATGGCGTCGTATTGTTCAGTTGGGTGAGCGTTTTCAAAATCTATGTTGTATAAAGTAGTCGTGAAGGCGGTGACTGATTTAATAGGACCTTTTAGTCACAGGAGTAAATCGCTGTAATAATAACGGTTAAACAACGTTATAGTTGTCCGATAACATCTATATAACCTAACGTCGCATAAACACATGATATTTTGATAGTAAAAATAAAAGGTGTTGATTGAAAACTTTATTTTTGTTAGTTTTTCTTACATATTACTCGCGTTGTCTTAAATTTATATTAAGCCTCAGAAATTGGTTTAAAACGTTTTGGACAAAAAAATAACTGTTTTTGGTTAAAAGCGGGGCCAACCTCGTGCCTCGCGTCGATCGCATCGAGATATACCGGACAATGACAATTACTTAACTTAATAGTACTAATGGTTTATTATATAAGTCCCCTGATATATTGAGCAATGTAAAAGGGCAAGCGACCAACGAAATTAAATAATTTTCTATATTCTATGTTTTTTGTATTGTTTATTTTCCTGTATTATAAAAAAAAAATAGCTTTCTCTTTCCAACGTAGTACACAATTTTGATTCTTTGTCCAATGATCAAACTATAGTCACCTAGCTGATTGAAGTCGAGGAATGTGCAGATATTTACGATTGGGATAAGCACTAAATTATACACTTTGCTCTTCCATGACTAACCGGTGTAGCTAAACGATGGTATAAAAGCCAAAGCACGGTTTTATACACTTGGACACAGAGGAAGAGGAAGCTTATTGAGTCTTTCCCCTATAGACAGGATTATGCAGAACTCTTAAGCGAAATGTAGGCCAAGCATATGCATAGCGGCGATTCATTAGAGTAATATTACTAAAGTAAAATGTAAATCCTTTTAAATCGATGCGGTATTATAGTTCGTAAAGCTGTAGATTGTCTTTATATGATTCGAGATTCAAGATGCTTTATTTGTTGAACATATTATAGTAACATACACATAAATTCCATGCAGTGTCGATGTTAAGCAAAAGAGACAGATAAACATGTTCAGCCAGGATCGGCATACAAATCACAAATTACAAACAAATGAATTTTCGTTAAGTCAAAACAACCACCAAAAATATATACACTTCATTATCAGTCAGATAAAAACAATTTGAAATCTTATGTCAATGATTGTACGTATGTCAATGATTGTATCGTGTCATCGTTTATATATCGAAATCGAAATAATCTAATATAACGATATTAGATTATTTAAATTTAATTATATAGTATTATTTATAGTATGTCCATTTTATCATTGAAGACTTCGTCTAAATTGTAATGACATTTTTCTATTAGTAATTTATTCAGTTGTGTTTTGAACTTTGTTACTGGCAATACTTTTAACGAAGTTTGTTAAATTTTTTTGGTGCCATGCAGAAAACACTTCGGTGCATCAATTCAGTGCTGTGTAATTTAGCTCAGAACGCTATTATCCCGTCTGTTGTGGTCGAAGATCGTGCGATTAAGGTAGAGACACAAGTGGCATGTTTTCGCGAACCGGAAGAAGTATTACAGTATTTTAAAATCGTTAAACCCGGGAGTTCAAGAGAAATGGGCGAAAAGTTGGGACGTGATAAAAAGTTAACTCAATCCAACGATAAGTTACGCTTAGATTATAACAAAAAAAAAAACTATTGCGAATATTAAGTGCCATAATTTTAACGAAGACACACACACACAAGTTTAAATGCGGTAAGCCTCATAAAAGTGCGACTTTTGTAGTAAAACAGTCAGTGCTGTAGGTCGAAACTAACGATCGGTAATTAAAATATCGATCATCGCGAAGACTCTGTCGATAGCAAAGCAATCTAAATACTGAAAAACAAGTAGCGTTAGTAGCTCAGGTTAGATATAGCAATTGTAGATATATATTTAACATAAAGATCAACGATAAACCTATATATAAATAGTACTTCAGCAAAAATATGGTTAGCGGAATTTTTTATGACACTGTCAGAAAACTTAAGCCAGGCCAGGAGTCGATACTGGTAAACATATCAACGTAAATAGAACAAGCTTAAACTAAGGGTCGATAAGACTAATTGTATCGCAAAATAAACTTATAAAATCCGCGATTTAGTATGTAAGCGTTAAAAGAGAGGAACTTATTGAAGAAAACTCAAAATAAAATAAAATAAAAACTACCTGCTAAATTTCAGGGTTAGTTAAGGTTTTTCCTAATGATCGTTTTTAATTTGAAGCACTCCGTTAGCGCGCAAGCGTAGCCAACGCGGGTATGAAAATATTGTTACCAATGACTAACTTAAACCTTGGCCTGTATTAAATAGACACTGTGAAACAACGGAATCCGAATTTGAGAATTCAGATTAGAAAACTAATTAAGTTCATTTTAAATTCTTAATAAGTAAATATAACTTAATAAATAAATACCTACTCATTTATCTCATCTATACTTTATAACAAAACTTTTAATTAATTGGCTTTAGAATATACGAGATTATTTAATTTGTATACCTCTTAATGCATGCAAGACTGTACAAATTATTCATGTATTCATTTTAAGATCATTGTATAATTTCATTGAACATTAAACTTACTAGCTTATAATAGCTTATTGCTACATAAATTATTAAATGAAATAGAATTTATATGGAGTATATTGATTGTAGTTACATCGAACTTAAATTAAATTATTTTATTTTAATAAGTAACATTAATTTTCATTTATTTAGTTTAAAGGCCATTGTATCATTTCATTGAATATTAAACAAGTTACAGTGTTGCTTATTGTTATATAGATTATTGATGAAATAGAACTTATATGTAGTATCATAATAATTATGTTTATATCAAACTTAAACTATTTTACTTTAATAAGAAATAGGTAATCTTAACATGTTAAAACTTTACTATAAATTCAATTCTCTGTACTAAATATAATAAATGTTTAGTCTTAATTTATCTCGCGAAGGGACTCGCTACTGCAGGATGGGCGAGCTGTTAGCGTCATTAAAAACCATAAATAATTTATTTAAAATTAACCGCTATTTTCAAGTTTAAAATATCAGCCAATCAGAGAGCGCGTGGCTCACACCACACGCCGTAAATGGTGGGGGTAAAGTGGGATCGAACGTGACTTTCGCGGTCCTCGGCCGGCATGCTGTACTAGTGAACCTTCGGAAACAGTTGTGTTTTTCGTGAAAGTGTAATCATATTAAAGAATTATGTTATATTATATTTTGTGATCTTGTGAGGTGTTAACTTACCAGTTTACAGTGCCATAATATATAACTAAGGTAAGATGTACATATTATAACTTTATTACTGTACTTAGTATGATTTCTATGTCTACTATGGAAATAAATTATATTATATATACGTGGAGTTGTTTCTTACAATATAAAGTGACGAACTATGGCTAATCAAGAAGAAATTTTTAGTATTTTACTTAACGTACTTAAAAAAGCTCAAATTAATTTGAAAAAATGCCCAAAACAAAGACTTACGAAGGGTTACATTCAAACGCGTATACATAGTGTAGAAGAATATTGGAATACATATAAGAAGGCTCATATAGATTTAGTAAAAACTACGCCTCGTGAACACCGTACATTACTGCCGTATTTTGTAAATGAAGAATACTACAATAACGAAGATATTTATGTAGGCTTGCTCGCCGATCTTAAGGACATGCTGACGAATTTTGAACCAGAATCAGTGTCATTGGATCGAGTATCACGCGAGGTACATACTGAGAAACAAACACAGGTGAAATTACCCCGTATCGAGCTGCCGGCTTTCTCTGGAAGTTACGAAGAATGGCCCGCCTACAAAGATTTGTACAGATCATAAGTACACAATAATTCGTCACTCACCAGTGTTCAGAAACTTCACTATTTGAAAACCAGCATCACGGGTGAAGCAGGGGCATTATTAAGGCATATACAAATCACAGATGCGAATTATTTACTGGCCTGGGAAACCTTAGAAAAACGTTATGGCAATAAACGTTTAATAGTAAATTCTTTACTTAAGCGATTGTTTGCACAAAAGAAATATACTACACAAACGGCCTCACAGCTGAAGAGTTTATTAGACATTACGAACGAAATTTTGAATAGCCTACAGAATCTTAATATATTCATCGACTTTTGGAATCCATTAATCATCTTTCTGGTCGTTCAGAAGCTGGACCCAGAGTCTCACAAGGAGTGGGAAGAATTTGCACTCACTGAACATAAAGAAGAGCTATCGAAGTGGAAGGATTTAAGTAATTTTTTGGAATCAAAATTTCGAACGTTGGAGTTAGTGACGCCGCCAACTGCAAAGAATGCCAGAGAACGAGTTTTCCACGCGTCCACGTCTACGCCTATGTCCTGCATTATGTGTAAGGAAAATCATGCTTTATTCCGGTGCAAAGTATTTGTAAAGATGCAACCTTCTCAACGAAGTCAATACGTACAAAGCAACAAGCTCTGTTTCAACTGCTTGGCTCCTGGGCATTCTGTTTTTAAATGTCGAGTGCCAACATCCTGTCATGTCTGCAAACGACGCCACCATTCACTCCTGCATCAACAAAAGTATACCGACACGTCGGCCATTTCTAAGTCAGAATCCATGCAACCGACGACGTCAACGCAAGAAAAGCAAGCAGATGTAGAAGAGAAGTTAGTTCACAGTGCAATGGCGCCGTCTAATGAGGAAGATGAACGTCAAGTAAGTCTTTTAGCAACTGCAGTAGTTATTTTAAGAGGAAACCATGGTCGCACTACTGTACTCAAGGCGACTGACTCGCTCGCCCGACCTCGTGCCGTATGGTCACGTTTCGTTGAGCTCCGTGATTTTTAATTCTTTAAAAATAGTTTTCCTCGGTTTTTCTTCATTTTCTTTTTAAGTGCTGTGCTATATACACTTATAGTGATAGTGACACGGTGAATTGTGCGAATTAACGCTTATTTTCGGTATTTTTAGTGTCTAAGTGTGGACCATTGCGGCAATCAGGACAAGGACCTGCAGCTAAGTTTTCCCACTTTTCATCGACTTTTCCCCTTTTTTATACATTTCACTAATTGTTTATAATTTTTCTCAAATTTTTGCCAATTTTTAAGTGCTTTTCGATAATTTTACATCTAAAAGTAGGTAGTGATTATTTTTTTGTTTACATCTTGCTAACCGAATTTAACCGAAAACAGTTTTGTGACATTTGCTGTCAGCTGTTATTGACAGTTGAAATTGAAGTTGACAATAGCATCTTCTTGCTCGTCGAAATTTTACTGTCAGCTGTTATTGACAGTTGAAATTGAAGTTGACATTAGCACCTGTTTGCTCGTCAAAATTTTACGGCACTGGAGGCGAGGACATTTAAGCTTATTTTGAACTCTTTAGCTATAAGTGGTGATGGTAGTTTAGGTCAAGTTCTCGGTATACAGTAAACTGACACTAGATTTATCCAGTAAAATATTTAGAAATATTATAAGTATGTCGGACGGCTCAGACGACGACGGGGGTCCATCCCGCATCAGGACCCCGACCCGCGACCCCTTTAAGCCTAGGGACTCCTTACTGAGGACCCCACCAGGAAGGCGACTATCCATTCTAGAGGATAACACGTCGAAAAGTCTGATGGCAGCAGTGGTCGTGGAGACGGTGACGAACGTCCTCAGAAGATTATCTCCTGAGCTTCAAGAAGATTCCCCGCCAGCCAAGGGAACGAAGGCCCCCTCGACAACCGCCGCTAGGAAGAGGGCATCGGCAGCTAAGCGCGCGTTGGCGTCCCCAGAAGAAGTCGGCTCTGCGAAGTTGTCGAAAAGAGTACCGACTCCAACGAGCTCATTGATGCCCCCGGAACCACCAGTGTCGGAATTTGGTACACCCTTCTCGTCCGATAGCGAAGCAGACCCAATGTTCGAAGAAGAAACAGACGACCTGCACGCTCTAACTGCGCGTCAACTTTTATCCAGGGCCCATAAGGAGGCGAAGGGGGTGGCCTCCATCGCGGGTGGCCCCACGAGTAAGTTGAAGAAGTCGGACCAGAGTAATATAAACGGCCATGTAAGCACCATTCTGGAAATCGTTGCCCACCTGGCGCTCGTAGCTGAAGAGGGCAAGAAGGACATCAAGGTGGCCCAAACGGAAAAGAAGGCCATTGATGAAGCGCGAGAGTGCGAGAAACAAAGGGCCGCCCAAGCAGAGGCGGCCAAAATCGAAGCGGAGGCAGCCAAGGCTCGCGCAGAGGAGCAGGCGGCGGCGGACAGAGCTGCCGCGGCCATCACTGCAGCGTCAGCAAGCGGTGACGGGACTTCCTACGCCGAGAAGGCGAAGAAGAAACCGGCAGGACCTATTATTGCTATATACCCTACAGACGCGGATATCAAGAGCGCAGAGGAGACAAAGAAGATTCTGAAAAGCTCCGTCACCCCCACCCAGCTGCAGATACATGTGGACAAAGTGCGCAGGATCGGCAACGCGGGCGTTCTCGTGCAAACGAGAACAAAAGAGGATATGGCCAAATTGAGGACCGCACTCCCGGCTACCCTTAAGGCCAATGAGCTTCAACATCGGACCCCGCTTCTGTGTATCAGGAATGTTGACGGGAAGGATCTGACACTCGACGAGTTGCTGCCGATGGTTCATGACCAAAACTTTAGGAACGACTCCACTTGGACCCTTCAAAAGTTGAAGGACAATTGCCGCCTGGCCTTCAAGAAGAGCAAACTCGGAGGCAGGATGACGACGTTCGTCCTTGCATGCTCCCCGGCCCTGCGCTCTACGCTGAAGGTGATGGGCAAACTAGCCATAGGCTGGGATGTGTGCCCAGTCGATGACTTTACAACGCCGATAAGGTGCCATAGGTGCCAACAATACGGCCACCCAGAGAAACGCTGCAAAGGCGATAAGGTGTGTGCTAAGTGCGGGATTGTAGGCCATGATAGCAAAGGGTGCAACGAAAAGAATGTGAAGGTAGACTATAAAAGATGATTGAATGATGTACCCTCGTATTTATGAATAAATCAGTCTTGATCTTAACACTGGTTTCATTACACTTTTACATGGCGCAGTCGAAATAAAAAATATAAATAAATCGAATTAAGGATAGAAAGTGTAAGAAAATAATGGAAAGTGTACTATCGCCACCTGCCCCCTTTAGTTTTGACAAAACATCATTAGATTTAGCGTCTGGGACACTAAATGAAGCATGGAAGAAATGGCGGAGTAGCTATGAAGTGTACAGTAAGGCGTGTGAACTGAGTAAGAAAAACCCGGAAGTACAGCTAAATATATTATTACATGTAGTTGGAGAAGATTGTCGAGAAATATTAAGTCAAGGCTCGGAAAAATACACTACCGCCGAAGCAGTGTTTAAAAAAATAAATGAACATTTTGAAGTAAAAAAAACGTAACGGTCGAAAGGCATACATTTTTTACAAGGAACCAAAAAGAAGGTGAATCAATTGAGCAATATGTTTTTGAGTTAAGGCGTTTATCACAAACATGCGATTTTAAAGATTTAAAAGAAGAATTAATAAAGGACAGACTTGTGTGTGGGGTACGGATGTCAGCTATTCGCGAGCGATTGTTGCGTGAAGACGATTTAAATCTTAAAAAGGCTCTTGAAATATGCCGACCTGTAATAGCGTCTAAAACATATTCGCAAAATATTGCAAGTGAAAATAAACCAGTATATGAAATAGAAAAAAAAGATCAGACAGAAAATTCAGAGGTATAGGCTATTGGCAAGAGGAGGTCGATGATGACATCGGCATGGAGAAATCGTGGAGGTCGGAGCGGAGGCCGTGGCACCAGCGGGCGCGGGCAGCCGCGCGCTCGGGCCGCGGGCTCGCGATGGGTGGCGCCGGCGGCGGTGGTGGCTGCCAGGCATTGTACTCGATGTGGTGGACATCACGCTCAATACCAGTGCCCCGCGTTTGGAAAAAAATGTATGAAGTGTAACCGGCAAAACTAATTTGCTCGAATGTGTAATGTGTATCAAATCGAGGAATCTGATCAGGTAATAAATTCAATTAGTACCGATTGGAATATAACTTTACAAATTAAAGAGGTCAATATTTGTTTTAAATTAGATACTGGTGCGGATGTAAATGTGATGCCATTAAGATATTTGTCAAAATTAAAAATAAGCCAGTCCGAATTATTAAAGACCAATACAAAATTAAGTACTTATTCTGGCACATATATTAATGTGTTAGGAAAAATTTTAAATAAAATTCCAGATTTTTTAAAACAATATGATGATGTGTTTTGTGGACTGGGCTGTCTTCCGGGTAAATATAAAATAAGGTTAAAAGAAAACGCCGTGCCTGTTGTTCATGCTCCCAAAAAAATACCTTTTGCTATTAGTGAAGAAGTAAAGAAAAAGTTGTCTGAAATGGAACAGCAAGGAATTATTGCAAAGGTAGAAGGCCCGTCGGATTGGGTAAGTAGTATAACTGTTGTTAATAAACCAAATGGAGATTTAAGAATCTGTTTGGACCCCAAAGAGTTGAATCAGGCTATTAAAAGAGAACATTTTAGGATTCCTTCTCTTGATGAAATTGTGTCAAAACTTTCAGGAGCTACTTATTTTAGTACACTTGACGCTAGTTCTGGGTTCTGGCAGATTTCATTGGATGATACTAGCTCTTACTGTACTTTTAACATACCTTTTGGTAGGTATAAATTTTTGAGAATGCCCTATGGTATATGTTCTGCCTCTGAAGTATTTCATAATAAAATTTATGAAAGTTTTGATGATTTAGAAGGTATTGGCATGTACATCGACGATTTGTTAATATATGGGACGACTAAAAAAGAACATGATGATAGATTGAAAAAAGTATTAGAAAGATGTAGAAAAATAAATTTAAAATTAAATCGAAATAAATGCCAGTTCGGTTTAAGTGAAATAAAATAGCTTGGTCATCGTATTACTAAAAATGGGCTGTTTCCCGATGATTCTCACATTTTAGCTATAACTGACATGCCCACTCCTACAAATAGAAAAGATGTAGAAAGACTACTAGGATTGGTTACATACGTAGGTAATTTTATTCCACAACTGTCTGACAAAACACAGCCGTTGAGAGAATTATTAAAGAACCGACCGAATGGCATTGGGATGAACGGCACGATGCATGTCTTACACAGTTAAAAAAGTGTTTATCATGTAAACCTGTATTGCAATACTATAGCTTAAACGAGCCTATTACCATATCTGTAGATGCAAGTAAGAGTGGATTAGGTGCATGTCTCATGCAAAATGGGTTACCCGGTTGCTATGCATCTAAATCTTTAAATAAAGCTGAGCAAAGGTATGCTCAAATCGAAAAAGAACTATATGCCTGTGTATTTGCTTGTGAGAGATTTTATGCATATATTTATGGTAGATCGGACGTTACTATTGAGACGGACCACAAGCCATTAATATCAATAATAAAAAAACCTATTGTAGATTCGCCCGCTCGATTACAACGAATGTTATTAAGACTGCAACGATATACGTTTAGGTTGGTATATAAACCCGGCAAACACCTGTATATAGCCGATGCATTATCTCGTGCGTACTTACCAGCGCCGAGTAGCGGCAATGAGTGCGAGCGGGAAAACGCGATGCATGACGAGGTGTGTGCGGTCGCGAGAGAGAATGTGGCGCGTGCGTTTGATTCACAATACGTTAACGATAAACAGTTTTTAGCATTGCAAAAACTAAGTGAAAGTGATACTGAAATGATTACTTTAAAAAAGTATATTGTTAAAAGCTGGCCGACAAATAAAAATCAAGTGGATGAGGCGATAAGACCATATTGGGGATATAAAGAAGACTTATCAGTGTCATATGGTTTAATCTGGAAAGATAATAGAATAGTGATACCTAAAAAAATGAGAAAAGATTTTTTAAATAAACTCCATATAGGTCATCTGGGTCTTGAAAAATGCAAGTTACGGGCGCGCGAAGTTACGTTCTGGCCAGGCATAAATAATGATTTGCAGAATATTATTTCTAATTGTAGTACATGTTTATCCCACAGAAAATGTAATCAAAAAGAAGAAATGCAGCCGCATGAAATTCCTAGTAGGCCGTGGGCTAAAGTCGGTGTAGATTTATTTCAAATTAAAGACGTTCATTATTTGTTATTGGTTGATTATTATAGTAAGTTTATTGAAATTATTCAATAAAAATATACTAATTCTGAGTATGTAATATCATGTTTAAAAGATATTTTTAGTCGACAAGGCATACCGGAGGTAGTCGTATGTCGTATCTGACTGTGGTCCACAATTTGCGTCATATGTATTTAGAGATTTTTCTATAGAATGGAATTTCACTCACAAAACAACATCTCCACACTATGCGCAATCAAACGGCCAGATAGAACGAACGGTACAAACTGTTAAAAACATAATTATTAAAACATCCGAGAATGGTTCAGACTATAGACTAGCTTTATTGGAATATAGAAATACACTAATCTGTCATAATTTACCATCACCTACAGAGCTATTACAAAGTAGAAAACTTCGTAGTATTATACCAACTTCATATAAGCTTTTAAAACCTAAATTACAAAATAATATTAATAATGAGTTAATAAATCGACAGTTAAAACAAAAATATTATTATGACAGATCGGCTAGAAATTTAGAAAAGTTAGTTTTAGGGCAAAAGGTTAAAATTTTGGACATGAGGCACAAAAAGCGCTGCATTTCTGGGACAATTACTAAGATTTTGCAAAACAGATCATATGAAGTACAAATGATAAATGGTAAAAAATTAATTCGTAATCGTAGGCACATTATCAAGGATTCGCCGCAAAGACATGACACCACTTTGAGTTAGATTTAGATGACGCAGGCGCATCTAAATTAACACAATGCGATTCACCTATCAACGACATTCCCGTTAATAATAATAATAATGATAACTATTATGTAACCCGTTTTGGCAGGACGGTGAGACCACCGATTAGGTGGGGCTACACGGACTAATCAAGCTCAAATTGGATAAAGAACAAGGGAAAGCATGTTATTATTGTAATAGTAAGTTTTTTTTTTCATCCAAGCGTATTGCCTGGTTACATCTTCAACCTAAATTAATTATAATTAGTGAGTAAGTACTTGGTTTAGGTAGTTGCATAGATTTGTAATTGAATCAAATTAAATTAACACCATATTGATGAATAGATCTAAATAATTAATTGTTGTATATTTGTATTTATTTTAATTTATAAAATTGCTTATTGAGTAAAATTTAGCTAGGAATATTATGAAATACATTTTTATATGAATCATTAATTGTTGAAATGATGTTAAAAAAAAAAATGTAGGTATATATTAATTATAATACAATTAAAATAATATTTTATGTGATTTGTAATGTGATTTAATAATGATTATAAGAAATATTGAATAAGGTAAAAAATAAAATGAAATTTAATATTTTCAATATGTTTGGAAATTAATGTATGTGTAATGTGATCACAAATAATTTTGGTAGTTTTGATATAAGCAAAACTTGTTTGAATAATATTCATAATAAATAAAATAAAATATAATATATGTTTATATATATAAAAATATTATTGATTCGTGAGGTAATTATATTATGTTTAATTGTATAATAAAAATTCTAAGGGGAGAGATGTGAAGGTAGACTATAAAAGATGATTGAATGATGTACCCTCGTATTTATGAATAAATCAGTCTTGATCTTAACACTGGTTGTTGAATAATTTTACATATCCGAACGCATTCAACAAAATATTTTTGTATGTGTATCCGAACGCAACTCTTCCCTTTTTACAATAAATGGCTGCCAGCAATGTGTGTTTCAATATTATAAAATAAGAAAAAGCCCTACAAACGCTTCCACTGCGCAATATTTTAGAAGAAAATGGATCATAAAGATTTTCTGCCAAGACTTACTAAAGAAACCAGCTTCAGTAACTGGAAATTTAGGGTAAGACTCATTCTTGAAGAAAAAGGCGTGGCGTACGTGTTAGACGCCGACATTAAGCACGAGGAAGAAAATCAAAAACAATTGAAAGACGATGCCAAGGCACGATCCTGCATCGTACAATGCCTATTTGACCATCATTTAGAAATTGTTAAGGGTAGCAAGACTGCCAAACAAATGATACAAAGGTTAGAAGAAACATTTGAGAGAAAAAGTTTATTTAATCGTCTCTATTTGAAGAAACAATTGTTAACAATAAAATGTCAGCCGAATGAAAAACTGCAGGATTTCTTTTGCAGATTCGATACTGCTGCCAGTAACGTTAAAGCTATAGGATGTGATGTAGCCGAAGAGGACCTGGTATGCCAATTGTTGGCAGCAATGCCACCATCATTTGAGAACATTATAACTGCTATAGAAACTATGTCAATTGATAAGAGTGTGACATTGGAATTCACTAAAGCTCGTCTTTTGGATGCCGAGATAAAACTTGAAAATCAATGTGGAGTCAGCGATAACTCACAAACATCTTTTCTTACATGTTATAACTGTGGCAAACAAGGTCACAAATCAACGGAGTGCTGGAGTCGTGGTGGACAATCAAACCGGATATTATCAAGAGGCCGAGGCAATTTAAATCGTGGTCGATCATCTTATCAAGGAAACAGTCACAGAGGATTTAGAAGAAATACCTACAACAAAAATCAAAGCAATGTTGCCCACCAAATGGAACAGGAACTGTCTTTTATAACGTCAAGTGCATTAAATAGTATAAGTAACAACAGTGACTCAGGTAATTTAAATAATATTAATTTTGTTATAGACTCTGGTGCAACGGAACATTTAATCATGCCTAAATTTATGCCTTATTTAAAAGATATTAGAAAAATACCAGATATGAAAATATATGTGGCTAACGGACAGTATATTACTTCTAATAAAAGAGCAATTTTAACTGTTTATTGTAATAACATAAAAATAAATATTGATGTTTTAGTATTACCTGGTTTGACACACAATTTATTATCTGTAAAGAAATTAATTGAAAAGGGCTACAGTGTAAACTTTTCAAATAAAGTAATTATTTCCAATGGCATTATTAACTTAAATGGTAACTTGGAGGATAAACTGTATGTTATTAATTTTCAATTTAATTTTCAGCGCACTTTGACTATTTGTCAATAGTCAAAGTGACAATGACTTATGGCATAGAAGACTCGGACATGCAAATAGAAAACATTTATCCATACTTAAGCTCAAGTACTCAACAACACCCTGCAGTGCATGCTTGGAAGGTAAATCGACACGTCTACAGTTTAAGCCGTTAACAAAGCCAAGATCAAGGTATGTCGGTGAGTTATTACATACAGATTTATCGGGACCAGTTAATGTAAAATCAATAGATGGAGAATTATATTTCCAAACAATTATAGATGACTTTAGCCATTTTTGTGTAGTATTTCTCTTAAAAAGAAAACTTGAAGCTACTCAGAATATTATAAATTATATAAACAAATTAGAAACACAGACTGGAAATAGAGTGAAAAGAATTAGATGTGACAATGGGGGCGAATTCAAAAATAAAGAAATTGAGGACTATAGTATTAAAAGGGGAATATCACTGGAATACACACAATCATATTCACCTCAGTCTAACGGAGTTGCCGAGAGGATGAATCGAACTATCTATAATAAAGCACGTACACTCATGCTTGAAACAAAATTGCCAAAACATTTATGGAGTGAAGCAGTATATCAGATTAATCGTTGTCCTTCTAGAGTAATTAATTTCAAAACACCAGCTAGTATTATGTTTGGTAATGGCGGTTTTCCGACAAGCAAATTAAGAGTTTTTGGATCAAAAGCGTGGGTTGTACAAGTACCAAAAGGAAATAAATTTGACAGGAGAGCAAAGGAAATGAGAATGGTTGGTTATTGTAATAATGGTTACAGATTATGGGATCCAGAATATGACAAAATTGTAATGTCAAGAGATGTACGATTTGATGAAAGTCAATATGAGTATCAGATCAAAAGAGACAATCAAGAACCTTACTACACATATAAAGAGAAGGAAGAAAGTTCTATCGAAGAAGGAAAAGATAACCGTTATGAAGAGGCAACTGATGAAGAAGAAAAAGAAGAGTATTATGAGAGTTATAGTGAAGAGAGTGACACACAAAGTCAAGAAGAAATTATTGAAAATAAAATAGATAATGGACAACCACAGAGTAAGGTAATTAAGACAAGATCAGGAAGAATATCCAAGAAACCAAGTAGATATGTCAATTGTGAAACAAATATAGCTTACTGCTTATTGAGCGGTGAACCACAACATTATGAAGAAGCAATAAAGAATGAAGAATGGAAGAAAGCTGTAGAGAAAGAATTAAATGCTCATCAACAATTAGAAACATGGGAGGAAGCAGTATTACCAGCTAATACAAAAGCTATTGACACAAAGTGGATTTTTAGACAAAAACAAGACGGTACTAAGAAGGCCAGACTCGTAGCTAAAGGATATCAACAGACTGGTTCAGAACAATTATATTATTCACCTGTAGCGAGAATGTCAACAATAAGGGCTATGTTAAGTCATGCAGTTCAAGAAAATTTAAAAGTGAAACAACTTGATGTCCCTACTGCATTTTTAAATGGAAGGTTAGATGAAGCTGTGTACATTAAATGTCCAGAAGGATTAAAACTTGTAAAAGGAAATGTTCTAAAATTAAAGAAGGCTCTATATGGATTAAAAGAAGCACCTAAATGTTGGAATATGAGATTTCATAAATTTATTACAGATAACGGATTTCAACAGTCAAAACATGATTTTTGTCTTTATCGAAAAAATAATACCAGTTTATTAATATATGTGGACGATATACTGTTACTCGGAAATGAAAATATTAGAGAAATTGACAAGAGAATTTAAAGTTAAAGATTTAGGAGAAATTAGAGAATACCTTGGATTAGAAATAACTAGGAAAAATAATGAGATGGAAATTAAACAAAAGAAAATGATAAGAAAAACTTTGGAAAAATTTAACATGACAGAGTGCAAGAGTGTCAATACACCTATGGAAGCAAATTTTACACCATCAAATAATGAAGAAATTATAGATGTGCCATTTAAAGAACTTATTGGATGCTTATTATATATCTCAACAAATAGTAGACCTGACATAACATTTTCTGTATCATACCTCAGTAGATATTTAGACAAACCTACGGAAAGCTTATGGAAAGCAGGAAAAAGAATATTAAGATACTTAAAAGGTTCAGAAGATAAAGGATTATTTTATAAAAAATCAGATAAGGAAAAACAATTGATAGCTTATTCATATTCAGATTGGGCAGCAAGTAAAACTGACAGGAAAAGTACAAGCGGTTGTGCAATATTTTATTGTAATAATTTAATACATTGGTTCTCAAAGAAGCAGTCAGCAGTAGCACTGTCAACAGCAGAGGCGGAATATGTCGCGGGAGCACTTGCAGCGAGTGACCTATTGTATCTGAAAGGTATATTGACTGACTTGACTAAAAAAGACTTTACTAATAATACTTTACTTGTTGACAATCAAAGTGCCATTGTTATGATGAAAACTTATGAAAATAGCAAACGTTCTAAACACATAGACATAAAAGCTCATTTTATTAAAGATGTTGTAAATAAGAAATTGTTAAGTATATCTTATATTTCAACTGATAAGAATTTAGCTGATATTTTCACAAAGGCCCTACCTATTAGTAAACATATGTATTTTGTTGAAAATCTTACTATAAAATAAAATAACAAAAGATGTTAAATTTAGTTTCAAATATATATATTTTTAATGTTTAGTTTCAAATATTTAATTTACATAGTGTTGTTATTGCTACAAAAGGTTAATGTAGTTTTGATTTCAATTTCATAACTTAAACTTGGTTAAGTACATTTAAGTAAATACTAAAGATATAGAATTGTTAAGTTCTAAAATTGAGGGGGGGATGTTGAATAATTTTACATATCCGAACGCATTCAACAAAATATTTTTGTATGTGTATCCGAACGCAACTCTTCCCTTTTTACAATAAATGGCTGCCAGCAATGTGTGTTTCAATATTATAAAATAAGAAAAAGCCCTACACTGGTTTCATTACACTTTTACAAAGAACACCGTGTGCGCTACTTGCAAGCGATTTGGCAGAGGTGAGCTGCACAGTCATGAGACTGGCTCTAGAGATTGCCCAGCCCGCATTCATGCGGAGAACAGGATGAAGGAGGACACTTCATCCTATTAATGGATTATGGACCAAATATGAAACCTACAAAACTCAAGCTAGGCCAGGTGAACCTGGGCGGGGGTATGCTTGCCACGACCGAGATTCCACAGGTAGCCGAAGAACTGGATTTAGATGTAATACTAATTCAAGAGCATTACTCCCGACTTCGGGAAGAAGAAGCGAGTAGGTTCCTCCAGTGCGGCGGCACGGGTGCCAAGGCGTGTATCTACATTCGGCGCGCGGACATCCCTTGCGCCTTCCTCCGCCACCTGTCGGGGACACACTATACTGTGTGTCACTCGCAGGTTGGCGGTGGGGGTGTGTACGTGGTGTCCGCGTATTTCCAGTACAGCGACGATGTGGATGTGCATCTTGAACATCTGGGTAAAGTTTTGGACGCCCTTAAAGGGAAAAATGTCATCATAGGTGTGGATTCTAACGCCCACTCACCAATGTGGTTCTCCAACGAGAGACAATACACAGGACGCGGGCCAGACGTCACGCACCGCAAGGAGTCTGTGGAGGCGTTTATCCTGGCGAGAGGTCTAGAAGTGGCCAATGTGGAGGGAGAACCGCACACATTTCAGACATCGAACGGAGCGTCAAATATAGATCTTACGCTTACTACCAGAGGTATTCCGGTGGCAGAATGGAAGGTGAGGGTGGGGTTGATTGAGAGTGATCACCGACTAATTACATTTGTCGTGGCAAGCGAGGTCGCTTCAAACGACGAGCCTCTAGAAGAGCCCATAAGACTACGGGATCGTGGTGTGTGCTGGGAGCGCTTCGAGCATGTCATACATGGGCGTGTAGGAGACATAAAATGGAATTGCCCAGCGGGAGAGGTCTGCGAGCAATTTACTAATTTGATACTACGCGCAGCGAGAGAGACGTTAGGCGTGGTTAAATCGAGAAAGACAGGCAAGGGGTATGAATGGTGGACTCCGACGCTAAGCGGTCTGCGCGCGAAGAACAATAAATTACGGAAACGTTGGCAGTCCCTCCGTAGGGTGGGGGGGCATAGAGAGGAAACTGCACGAGACGAGTTCCATGTGCATAGGAGTAGGTATAGGGCGGCCATGGAGGAGGCGCAGCTTTTGCATTTCAGGAAGATCGCTGACTCCGGTGACTTGGACCCCTGGGGACAAGCGTACCGGGTCGCGAGCGGGCGGCACAGACCGCCCAGTAATGTAATTAATGGTACGGAATACGCACAAGGTTATGTTGAGGATGTGAACGGGGCCATGCACGGTCTCATGTGTGCGCTGAACCCGGATGACGACGTGTCTAAGGACTCCGCGTACCACAGACAGGTGCGTCGTGTGGCTTCGTTCATACCGTCAGGAGAAGATGCGCCTTCGCCATCGGATGAGGACATAGGGGACATAGTTAGAGAACTTCCCAGCACTGCTCCGGGGATCGATGGGATCAGCGCACGTATTATCCAGCATGTCTGGAAAGCCGCGTCCGTAGAGTTCTCGGAAATGTATAGGCGATGTGTCAAGGAGGGCTGCTTTCCGAACGTATGGAAGGACGGTACGCTAATTGTCTTGCCCAAGGGCAACGGCAAGCGGCTTACCGACCCGAAAGCGTACCGCCCCATCGCGCTGTTGCCGATTCTAAGTAAGGTTTTAGAACGTATCTTGACAAAATGCGCTCCGCAGATGACCAGAGGTCTTTCAGAATGTCAGCATGGCTTCACGCGAGGTCGGTCGACGGTAACCGCGCTAAATTCCATCTTTGGCGCGGCTCGGGATAGCTCGTCTAAGTACGTTCAAGTGATCTTCTTAGACATCTCTGGTGCCTTTGACAACGCCTGGTGGCCGATGATCCTGCTGAAGGCAAAAAGGGGAGGGTGCCCACCAAACATCTATAAGATGCTGGTGGACTACTTCACTGGACGCCGTATCGGCATGTTCGTTGGAGGAAGGGCCTTGTGGAAGACAGCAACAATGGGTTGCCCGCAGGGATCGGTGCTGGGGCCCATGTTATGGAACCTGCTCATGGACGACTTGCTTCGGCTCCCGCTTCCGGCGGGGGTTAGGATTGTGGCGTATGCCGACGACGTGACCATCTTGATCGAAGCTCAATCCCGAGCGAGCATAGAGACCTCTGCCTCTGCTACTTTGAAGCTCGTTGGTCAATGGGGGGAGAGGAACCGACTAGAGTTCTCGTCGAGTAAGTCCGCCACTATGACAATCAAGGGGAAATTCCAGCGGCCACCTGTCAGGTGGCCGCTGGAATCAGAATGAATCAGGTTCGGTGGAGCTTCTATCAAGAACGTCACGTCGGCTACGGTCTTGGGAGTGGTGGTCGACTCGAGTCTCTCGTTCGCGCAGCATGCGTTGTCGATAGGGATGCGCGCGGCAAATTGCTTCGGCAAGATGTCGCGGGTATCGGCAACCTCATGGGGTATTCGGTACAGGGCACTCCGGGTCCTGTACAAAGGCACTTACATCGCCACGGTAACGTATGCTGCGGCGAGCTGGTTCCATCGTGCGTCACTGCACGTTGTGCGGAGCGCGCTCCTGCGCACCCAGAGACCCGCCTTGATCCTTCTGACCAAGGCGTATCGTTCGACAAGTACTGCCGCTCTACCAGTATTGGCTGGTGTTCTGCCGGCCGACATCGAGGTGGGCCGTGCTGGTAGGTTAGGGGAAGCACGCGAATCCGCGGTTACCCGGGAGGAGCTACAGCGCGCGAAACGTAGCATTGCGGAGACCGCACTGGCCACATGGCAATCGCGTTGGGACGCGTCGACCGATGGTAGGGAAACATATCGATTTTTCCCGGACGTGGCGGGTCGGCTCAAGGCAACTTGGGTCGAATCGGACTATGAGACCTCTCAGATCTTGTCCGGACACGGCTGCTTCAGGGGTAGGCTCCATCGCATGAAGCTTTCGGACACCTCAGCCTGCTTCTGCGAGGAAGCGGTCACTGAGGACGTCCATCACGTACTTTGGGAATGCCCGATTTATGAGGAGGCGCGTAGGGAACTATTAAATAATGTTGTCCCGCTCGGGGTGGGCCCGGTCTACTATTGCGATCTCGTGGGATCTGAGGCGAACTTTAAGCGGCTAAAAGAATTCTCGCATCGGTGGCATAAAATTCGAAGCGGCCTCGAGAGGGGCATAACTTGAAAAGTAGGAGCACATCAAGAATACTGCCACAAGCAGACAAAGAAGACGAAGAGAAAAACTGAAACTGTGACAAACTCAAAGACCTAGAAGACAGAAGCTGGCCTCTGGCCGAGAAGGCAAGCGAGGCGTACTTGTGAACGTAAGCCCCCTAAGGATGGGGGAGAGTTATTAAAATGCAATGATTGCATAGATAGGCGACACTATAGAGAACTTGTAGGGAGATCAAGCAGGTGCGAATGGAAAGAGATGCGAAATGCTAGTACAGCGCACTCTCCCGAGATTCGGCTCTTATAACCGAGAGGTTGGTAGAGCCATGATAGGTGGAGGGAAGTGTACTCAAGGCGATCATAGATTCAGGATCTCAAGCATGCTTTATTAGCGAAAAGGCAGCTCAAGCTCTCAAATTAGAACGCAAGCAAGTCAACCTTATCGTAACTGGAATGGAATCCATGAAGGTACAAGTTAAGTAAGAAGTCCAAGTCAATGTTTTTTCACGTTAGGAAGATAAATTTGAGTTACCTATCCGAGCTTACGTCATGTCTAAACATTTGACTACAAACTTACCTTCAAAACTTAACCCAGTTAACGAGTGGCCTCATCTTAAGAATATCAACCTGGCAGATCCAAATTTTTATGCATCAGGAACCATGGATTTGCTGTTGGGTGTAAATGAGTACTCAAAAATATTACAACAGGGACTAATCATAGGTCCACCAGGTACACCATGCGAACAGAGAACCAGCCTGGGATGGATTGTGATGGGAGGTATAAACATGAAAGTAAACACACCTAAGCAGTCCTTGACTGTTTTAACAGATGAAGTGAATGTAGAAGATCTTATAAAAACACTTTGGGAAATTGATACAGACTCACGCAGAAATCCTACAAAAGAAGAGCAATTCTGCGAAGAAAATTATGAAAAGACACACACGAGGAAGATACATAGTAAGACTACCCTTTAAAAAAGAAAATTTACAATCACCTGAAGGCAATACTAGAGAGACAGCAGTGAAGAGACTAAAGCAACTAGAAAAAAGATTTAATAGAAACAGATAATTAAAAGATGAATACACAAAGGTGATAGAAGATTATAAAGAACTAAGACATCTTGAAGAAGTACCTGAAAATGAAATAAATAAAAGATCGGTGTACTTACCCCACCACGCTGTAATCCGCCAAGATAAGGAGACTACGAAGACACGTATCGTGTTTGACGCCTCATGTAAGGGATCCAATGGTGTATCACTAAATGATGAGCTTCTCGCGGGTCCAGTGTTACAAGATGATCTCAGAAATATTATCATATGTTGGCGTACTCACTTTGTTTGCTTCGTGGCTGACGTACAAAAAATGTACAGGATGATCTTGATGCACAAAGAAGATGTAGACTTTCAGAGGATTGTATGGAGAAATGATGAATCGGAGGAGTTAAAAGACTTTAGACTGCTCACAGTAACATTCGGAACAGCCTCTGCACCGTATCTTGCAGTCAAGACACTTAAACAGTTAGCTTTAGATGAAGGTGCTAATGTCCCTGAAGCAGCTAGAATTTTGACGGAAGATTTTTATATCGACGATTGTATGTCTGGAAGTAGAAATGTTTCTGAAGCCAAAAAGATAAGTCAAGATTTAAAAGAACTTTTACGTCGAGGTGGTTTTGAACTGAAAAAATGGTGTTCTAATAATGCTGATTTTATGCAGAGTCTTCATTCTTCTGAAAGATCTACTAAGGCACATCTAGACATTAAATTAGATGGAGTTGTCAAGGCATTGGGCATACATTGGAATTTGGGTCAAGATCAATTTGAACACCATCTTAATTAACCGGTTGTCAACACAATAACAAAGCGTACTATTCTGGCAGACATTCAAAAATTGTTTGATCCCCTTGGTTGGATCGCGCCATGCATCGTGCTAGTGAAAAATTCTGATCCAAAAATTGTGGCTTGAAAAGGTAACATGGGATGCGAAGCTCAACATATCTTTGAAAGAAGAATGGATGATGATACGTTCAGACCTTGAAAACGTCAATGACATTACCATGAGCCGATGGATTGGTACATTTAATTCAAACAAGGAGACAATTCAAATCCACGGATTCAGTGACGCGTCTGTTAAGACTTATGCAGCCGTAGTATTTTGTCGTGTAATAGGAGAAGACGGTTCCATTAAAACCACATTGATTGCAGCATACAATAGTTCTTAAAAGTTCATTTAATGTGTTGAATGTCTCGAATTGTTTTGACACCCTTCTCTTGGTTCTCATTATTTCTTAAAATTAATTGTTATGAAAACGAAATGATTATACTATATAAATCTTATTTAAAATTACATAACTACATAAACTTAATTATTTAAAATTAAATTAACAAAACTACTTAAAACACTATTTAAAACGTTATTTAATTGTAAAGTGCCTGAAACGATTCTAGAATAGTGTCAATCAACTAACAAATATTTAATGTTTTATTTGCAGATCAAGCCCCGCCATCAGTAAGCAGACGAAAAAGCGACGGCAGTTAGTGGAGGACGTAATAGAGTCAGACGAAGAAGTCGCACCTAAAAAGTAAGTATTATAATATTACTTAAATTATCTTAGATTTAAAACGCGTATAGTTTTCTACTTTTTATTTCTGTCTGTTTGACAGATATACATTATTTTATAATACTTCATACTCCTGTATTGATAATTATGTTACACACTTAATTAATTAATCCTAATCACTAAAGTTTTATAGAAGAATTACATCAGCCTATTAAATCAAACTTTTTCCTTATTATTCAGATCCAAGCAAGCGAAGCCAAGACTGCAATCGAAAAAATCCGCAGTGCCTAGTAAGACCGGTTTACATGACAGCGATTCCGAAGACGAAGTCTACTGTAAGACTGTCAGGAGCCCGCAGACCCTACAGTCGGTGCTAACGCGGCGAGTGATGGACGGTGTCGTGAGGCGTGCAGTGAACCTAGACGGCGATGTTATCGTGGAAGTGAAGGTATACAACGCCGCGGATATAGCTTTCCTTGATCCTAAAGATAGGTGGAAGCACGCTGTCTTATTATTAAAGTTTAAGGCGGATGGTGACGCTCCTGAATTGCGCACACTAAAAGATTTTTTAAAAAGTGTAAAGCGCACTTTACAGCTGAAGGCAATTTTTTTTCTCATAAGAAAATATAATTGTTTTTTATATTTTGATATTTTTTTTTAAATAACTAATTTTAATAAAATTAAAACTAAAACTTAAATTACTAAAATTATAAATAACCCAGCTGCATTCCCGCGCTGAATAGCGACTGCTATACTCTGCGCGAGAAATGATAAATACTTTTTCTAACTTAAGTTTAGGGCGGACCGTGATGTTGAGTTGCGCTCACTAAAAGATTTCTAAATATCTTTTTATTTCTTTTTACATTAATACTATAATTGTTCTATGTTATTCATTTACCGCATATTAAAACTCTCTTTCCATCAACCATTCGATTTTTTATGACTTGTATTTTATTCAAGTAAATCTAATCTACAATAATCTTAAATTTATGTAATATAAAGTTACAATTAATTCTTTTTAATTAAACCATAAAATAAACTTATTTTATGAGTTAATGAGGTAATTTACGCCCACTATAACTTTAGGAGTGGCTTTTAGGTCCAAATGACCCTGTAATAGGCTGCGTCTACTCTTTTAGAGACAAAGATACGATAGTATTAATGTAATTATTTTCAGTTTTTAGACATCTTTGTTTGAAGTTTTTACAAAATTATTGGAAAATTAATTTATATAAATAATATAATAAATAAATATATATCAGTATAACAATGTCTTTCACTGTTTCAATAACTGGCAGAGAAGAATCCTTAACAACAAACTATTCCCCTTCATTGCAGCTGTATGGAGAGTACGAATGCGGACTTTTGTATTTTTCTACATTTAATTCTATACCTAATATATTCAAAAGAAATAATAAATTTTACTATGGCAAAGATGAGGTCATTGAAATACCTGAAGGATCATATGAGCTTCAAGACATTTGTGATTATCTTAAAAGTAAAATTAAAAATGCTGCGTTGAAATTGACTTGTAATAATAATACATTAAAAACAAGCATTTTTTGTTCTGAAGATGTGCATTTTAATAAAAAAGCTTCAATCGGGAAAGTATTGGGTTTTGGCACACAATCAATAAAAGCTAATATAAGAACAGAATCTCAGCATCCTGTCAGCATTTTAGCAACAACTATCGTACGCATCGAATGTGATGTTATCAGTGGATCATTTGTGAATGGAAAAGCAAGTCATATCATTTACGAATTTGTACCAAACGTACCTCCTGGTTATAGAATTATTGAAATACCTAAAAATTTAATTTATTTTCCTGTCAATCAGAGTTCAATAAATTCTATTAATATAAGGCTATTAGACTCAGAAAACAAGCAGATAAACTTACGTGGTGAAGAAGTACAGCTGTATCTGCACTTTAAAAAAATATGTTAAATTTCAATAAAAACGTCTCTACTTCTACTAACAGACTCAGTTCTAAAGGATCACCTCATAAAGGAACACCGCTTCGATTGAAACACAAACTAACTAAAAACAATAAAGAGTTTTTAAGGCTACTTGGTTTATTAAAATGAATATTTTAAATATATGTCAACCAGCGTCGTACGATAACAGCATAGAAAGTTTTGAATACCATTCGGACAAGCCGTATGTATCTAGTTTCAACAAAAATGACGAAATACGGATACCGATTAATCAACAGGACTTGTACGTGTTGCCTGCACTCAGCTGTTTGTATATTGAGGGCAGAGTCGATGTGTATAAGCAAAAAGATACTAGCAAAGAAAAAGTGTCAAATGTACGTTTTGTGAACAACCCTGCACTATTTCTATTTCAAGACATTAGATATGAACTAAATGGGATAGAAATAGATAGGATTAAAAATGCAGGTGTTACAACTACAATTAAATCATATCTATCATTGAATGAAAACGAATCCAAAAGCGCAAGAGTTTGGGGTTGGTCTACTACAGGTACAACCACTGACGGAGTATTTTCTGTATCTATACCGTTGAATAAAATATTAGGTTTTGCTGAAGATTATGAAAAAATCATAATTAACTGTAAACATGAATTAGTACTATTAAGAAGTAACACAAATCTCAACGCCTTACTTTTAAATACCGGAGAAATTGTTGAAGATATAATTATAAATAAAATAGTTTGGCGAGTTCCTCATGTTAGAGTTTCAGACCGCGAAAGAATAAATTTACTTAAACATTTAGAAAAAGATCGAGCGTTAACCTTAGCGTTCTGTAACTGGGATTTGTACGAGTATCCATTACTACCTAAAACCCGGAAACATACTTGGTCTGTTAAAACTTCGTCACAGATAGAGAAACCGAGATTTGTTGTAATCGCTTTACAAACAAACCGTAAAAACAATGCAACCGAATCGATGGCAGAGTTTGACCATTGTCATATCCGTGATGTGAGAGTATTTCTGAATTCTTCGAATTATCCATATGAAGGTTTAAATATCAGTTTCTCAGACGACAGATATTCATTGATATATGAACAGTACGCAAGATTTCACCAGTCTTATCACGGTCGCCGAGCAGAACCTTTGATGGGATTAAAAGAATTTAAAGACATAGCTCCTTTATACGTTATATACTGTTCTCGACAACACGAAATGTTAAAAGGATCAATTGATGTGAGAGTCGAAATTGAATCCGATCAAGACATACCTGATAATACGGCAGCATACTGTCTTATATTAAACGATTGTATATTTGAATACAAACCTTTGAGCAATATTGTAAAGAAGATATCATGAATACAAATACAATAATCGTGGATTTACAAGGGTTTAAGGATTTTAAAAATAAATTTATTATCAAAGAAATATCGATTGCAACAACAGCCTACACACAGACCTTCTTGATTAAGGCACCTTATTCTTTTAAAACTCTATCTAATGAAAAAAAAAACCAGTTCGTTGGTTAGAAAGCAATCGAGGCTTAAATTGGCATGAAGGGTTTATAGATTATCGAGAATTTCGACGAGTTATAATTTCGTATTTAAACGGTAAAAATGTTTTAACAAAGGGAATGGAGAAGGTTGTGTGGATTCAAGAATTATGCAAAGATTGTAATATAATAAATTTAGGTGAAAAAGGTTGTCCTAAATTATTTAAATTGTTTGAAAATTATTGTAAAGAGAACAATCATGTATGTGTTTAATTGTTTTCATCATAAAAAAATGTGTGCTTTGAAAAAATGTACTCTGTTTAAAAAAGTGGTGTGAGAACAATTATTTTAATTCTTTATTTATTAAAAATTAAGATTTAAGTGAAAAATTATAAAATAAATAATGTATTTGCAAAAAAGTAGTGTTTTACTTATCACCTAAATTAAGTACATTGTGTTAGCGCCCGGTAACATTACGTGACAGGTATCGCTCCACTACAGGTAAACCCCTCTTGGCAGTAGTAGTGTCGGGGTGAGTATGAGTGTAACGCCCTCTTCTCCTTGGGTTCGCCGAGCGGTGCAGACGTGTATTGTGCTCTAGTGATTTAACATGGCCTTTATTAGTATTTGATATTGATATGATATTGCTGTTGATAATTTTCATATGTGTTCAAATGTAACTGTAGATTAACATAGTTAGGCACGGACGAGGGATTGGTACGCTTCAGGCTGGATCCCAGTGATAGGAGCGGGGTTGGTGCTCCTATCTTTACCGTGATTAGTGCCAAAGCTTAGACACGAATGGGTAATTCGGTCAGATGGCTAATATCAGAAGTGGGATGATGAAAGAATTTATGGTTAATTGAACTTACCTTAAGTGAACTTCAACCAAAATTATGCGAGATGTTACATCCGAAGAGATTTAAGAATACCAGGTAGTCGATGTCCTATGCATTGCATCCCACACGGTTCAGATTTTTTTTTTTTTTTTTACTTGAGGGTAGTATATTGAGCTACAGCTGGGTAACGGCCATGACACTCATTATTTTTAGAGCAGCGATAAGGTTATTTAATCATTCTGCATTCATTGGGGGTGTTATAATAATGAAACAAGTATTTATTGTTTTGTTTATGACTGGGTAGGGGGGGACCTTAAATCTCTTCGGATGTAACATCTCGCATAATTTTGGTTGAAGTTCACTTAAGGTAAGTTCAATTAACCATAAATTATGCTTCGATGTTACATCCTCTAGATTTAAGAATACCAGGTAGATGTTTAGCGCTATGCAGAATGATTCTGTAGCAGGTGAATAAAAAACTATATTTCATAATAGCAAATCAATAAGAATGTAATTCACTTTAAATTAAACATACTTCTTACATTTAGTAGAACAAATTAAAGGCTTAAGTACGATATGTAATAACATTAATCATTGATTAAATATAGCTTCAGCAAAGACGCTGTCTTGCTCCTTATTATGTAGTGGTAAATTATAGTATTTGGCAAAACATAAGGAGTTGCCGGACCATCCCGCTGTTCGTTTTATGACGTCCACAGAGATGCCAGCGCGGCGCGCCGCGGAGGTGGACGAGTGGCGAGTGCTATGCGACGTGAATACGGTAATGTCAATGCCACTGGATTTCAAGACGTCTTTAATCCACCGACTTATTGTCTGGGAACTAGCGTTATGGTACGGTTTCTTACATGTTAATATTAATTTATTGGTATTGGTAAGAGATCTAAATTTACATGTTAATTTTATGTATGAAGACAGAGTCTTTGCTGGACAAATAGTTTCCTTCTCTTTGAAAAAAGGTATTACTAATGTTGGATTAGGGTTATTATAACTTGAAGTTTTTATTATATCAGTAATGGGAATAATAACACTAGAATCAGTAAAAGTAATGTTATTAACTTCGATCAGTGACAAAGTCTGCACGCGTTGTCCCGTGGATAACGCAAGCAGAGTCACCAGCTTTTTACATAACCTGTCAAGAGTAAGTGACTCATTAGGATATAGATCTGACAGATACGACAAAACTATATTGGGATCCCAAGAATGTTGGTATTTTGGTAAACTTGGTCTGATTCTGAAGATCCCCTTGAAGAAACGAGACACTAAGTCATGATTACACAATTGTTTGCCTAGTATTAGTGAAAGTGCGGATCTGTAAGTATTTAGTGTGGCATAACTTGCCCCAGCTTCAAATTTTTCCAATAAAAAATTAAGTACTAAGGGTAGTGACACATTAAAGCAATCATGATTGTTATTATTACAAAAAATAAACCATTTTTTATACGCCGTATTGTACTGTTGAAGTGTACTATTAGAAAGTGATTTTATCATTATTTCTACAATATTGTTCGACAAGGATTGATTTAGGAAGGCCTCCCGGATAGTTTCGCGCACACTAAGGTAAGGTGTGGCCACAAAGGATGTTCTGTCCTGAAAGGAGATAACAGAAGGTTTGGTTCAGGTTCCAGATATAATATCTCGGAGCAAACTAAAGACATAAACAAGGGATACCAGGGTTGGCTAGGCCAATAAGGAACAATTAAAATACCAGTAGCCTCATCATTTGCTATTTTTCTAAGACACTTTGTTATTAAGGCAAAGGGTGGGAACGCAAAGAAACGGTACTCGTTCCATCTCATAGTAAATGCATCGATTTCAAATGCTTCAGGATCTTTTTTCCAAGAAACGTATTTTTTACATTTTCTATTTATACGTGACGCAAACAAGTCAATGTCAGGTTCGCCGAATAATTTTATTATTTTTTTAAAATGAGTTTCATTGAGTTCCCACTCTGTGTCGATGTTGGTCAACCGAGATGCCTTGTCGGCCTCTGTATTATCCTTAGATCGTATGTATGACGCAAATATGAATAAGTTCCGATCCTCACACCAAGACCAAATATTCCTAGTTATTGAAGTCAGCAAGGGGAACTGGACTCCGCCCATTCTATTAATGTATGATATAGCTGTAGTATTATCTATTCTTAATAAAATTTCTACGTTAGTCAAGTCATTACAAAAACATTTTAATCCCATAAACGCTGCTAAAATTTCCAAATAGTTAATATGATTTTTAGATTCTTCGGTAGTCCAGTGTCCACTTGTTGTCTCACCGTTACAGTAAGCGCCCCAACCTGAGAGTGATGAATCAGTAAAAATTTCAACTACGTAGTGGCCTTTTCGAATAGGATTAGTCGTGGTCCAGATGACGTTTTTCCACCAAATAAAATCCTTATGAAGATTGGAACTAATAGTCATTTTTGAGTCATAACTATCGTTATGTTTCAACAAAGACAGATATTTTTCTCGTTCGAAGTGTTTTGTATGCAACCAACCGTAACGTACAGCTGGGCATGCGGCATTTAATGTACCTACATATTTAGCAAACTCTCTAATTGTAAATACTTTCTTTTTTGAAATATTATTTGTCATGTCGTAAATTTTAAGTCTTTTTTCCTCGGGTAGCTCCAATGTCATATCTGATGTATTTAAAATTAAACCAAAAATTTACAATTTTTTGTCGGTGTCATGTTACTTTTTTCAAAATTAATAACGAATCCTAATCTTTGTAATGTATTAAGGAGAATATTAGTAGTTTCTAAACACGAGTTATAAGAACTGTTTATACATAATAAGTCGTCTAAATAACCAACTATAGTATGGCCTTTATTTCGTAAATATGACAAAACCGGCTTTAAAAGCTTTGTAAATATATAAGGAGCTGTACATAAACCATAAGGGAGACATGTAAATTCATAGAGGTTGTCAAAACGAAATCGTAAAAATTTTCTATCAGATGGATTTACAGCTACCAAAAAGTATGCTTCTTTTAAGTCTATAGTAGTCATATAAGACCCTTTAGAAACCAGTTGTGATGCGGTTCTTATATCCTCCATTTTAAATTTTGGCGCAACAATAAATTTATTTAGATTTTTAAGATTCAATATAAATCGAAAATCGCCATTACTCTTAGGTACAAAGAAGACTGGCGATATAAATTGGTCGGAACACTCTGAACACATTTGTATTGCACCTAAATTGATAAGTTTTTGTATTTCTTTGTTCATATGCAATTTTGAACAAGGTGGGTTTGCGGGTTCTATTGACTGAAATGGTTTAGTTTCAAAAGATAGCTTGTATCCTTGGACAAAAGAAAGGATTTTAGAATCCATAGTAATTTTCATCCAATGACGCAAATAATGTTGAATTCTGCCAGCGTGACATACCTCTATCGGCGGCCCCTCCTGTCGTAGCTCCTGCTCTGCTGCGCCTGCGGCGTCCGGCCATGATGTCGTGTCGTCGCCGCTGTCGCGTGCCGGCGCGCCGCTTGTGGCGGCGGCTGCGGCGCCTCGCGGTAGTAGCGGGCAGGTGCGGTTGGCGGAATATACGAGCGAGCGGCCCCGCTCGTCTGCTGACGGGGGGCCGTTCTCGAGTTTCCCGGTTGGGACTGGTTGCCGGCAGGACGTCGCGAGTTCGCGTATTGGAGTGGTGGTTTCTTGATGAGCTGGCTTGATTTTTCAAGGCTCTTTTTGGTTTTGATATTTTCATCCAAATTGTCACCAAAAAGGTGAACGTTACGTTTAATACCCTGGGCTATGTTCACAAAACTTTTATCTAAAAGTGGCACTATAAGGCGACGTCTGTTCTGTGTTTCATGATAGTGGGAATCCAATAAGATTTGACTAATTTCTGATAGTTTCTGAATCAATTGCATTTTCTCGAGATTGCCATTTATTATTTCGGTAGTTAGATTGACTATACCAGCAATTGCGGAACCGAGTTGGTTTTGAGCCATCTCTTGTCGCTTGTCTCTGTTCTTGGCAGGTTCTGTAAGAACCGAGGCAACCTCAGCATTTAGCTTTGGTGCTTTTGCCAATTGAAAGTTTTCTGGAATTAGCATCTTTTTAAGCAGCTCATCTTTTGCCTCCTTAGCTAGTCCTTCCAATAATATTTTACCCCATCGTTCAGAGATCTCTTGCGGAATCTTTTTTCCAAACTGTTCATCTACTTTTTTGGCTTCTCCAAGCATAGATAATATCTCTGCTGGAACAATATCATCGCCTTCACATGCTCTTTCAATTGGAGGTGCAGCGTCGTCAACTATATTATGAACTGAAGATTCTACGGGTGGCACACTTGCATCAGTAACGACTACTGATTTTAATTGAGGCTGCACGTTATCTTGAGTAGGTGAGGAAAAATAGTCTAAGTCGTCCAACCCAGGGGCGGCGCGTTCGTCTTCTGACAGTTCTTCTACCCAAGAGAGAGAGAAAAAACCATATTATTATGTGGACTTTCAAGGATAATATCACGTATTACCACTTCATGAAGGTCAAAGAAAAAATATTTCCGGATGACATCGCGTGTCACCACTGAGGAAATATAAAGTGTATTTCCGGATAATATCACGTATTACCACTGAGGAAAACACATTTTTTATTTTCCGGATGATATCTCGTATCACCACAGAGGAAAATAGGTGTTTACTTCCGGATGATATCTCGTATCATCACTGAGGAAGTGATAAGGAAAAAGAAATCCAACACTTAATGGGTTATAGAATTGTTTCCATTTATACATTAAAATCGAAGCCTAGCTGGTTGAATGGTATGTAGATATACAACTAAAAAAAAAACATAACATCAAATAAACTCACCAATTAAATCATCATCGCAAGCGACGTAGCTTCTCTCGCTCGAGACGCTGGAAGACCGGCACCTTCGACGAGATCGCTCCACTTCCTTTTCTAATTTTCTTATTTTCCGCATTAAATCTGCACTTTTATCGCGTTTTCGTTTACCCATTTTATTAACACTCCCGTACTTACGAAAAAAGAAATAAGTAGGAACACCGTGTTGTAGATGCGACACACAAAACACGAATGAGTGTCATGGCCGTTACCCAGCTGTAGCTCAATATACTACCCTCAAGTAAAAAAAAAAAAAAAATCTGAACCGTGTGGGATGCAATGCATAGGACATCGACTACCTGGTATTCTTAAATCTAGAGGATGTAACATCGAAGCATAATATTTCTTAATATTCTACCACGCCTAGTAAATTGTACATGTTTTGTGTTACTTAATTGTTAACATTCTGACACACACGCGTAAGTAAATTTAACAAAACGGTTAGATTAAATTTGTAATCTAAAGTAGTCGAAAAAGTATTTGTGAGTGTTAAAGTGTGAATGAATGTTGTGATAATATACCACAGCTGTAAGTATTGGTGCAGAAGCGGTAAGTCTTTTTAAGTTTTATGTGACTCCAATCCTAAAAAGTGTGAAAAAAATATCTCTGTGAAAATTATTTATTTTGTGGGTATTTTAAAAATGATATGAAAAAAAAACTTTACGTTTGGGTATTTGTGATTAAATTCGATATCAATTCATTGAAAAGGTTAATGATAATATTTGGTTTATTTAATGATTATGTGAACTATTTGTGTTTTTATTGTATAATTCGTGAGTTCTAAAATGAGTGATAACTTTGATAAATTCACTTTGGTATAAATTGTATATTTTATTTAAATAATATGATTGTTTGTGTCAAAATGTTACAATACGAAATAATTATCAGTAATTAACACAAAGTGAGCTGACCTACGCAGGAACAGCAAGCGTTAATAATGTTGATTAGTGATTAATATTCGTTAAAAATGTATGAAATAAAGTTGGTTACTGTCATTTTCGATTTTAGCATAGGTGAGGGTTCCGATCAGTTAAAAACCAGAAGTGACTGAAACGGAAAAGTCATAATGGTCTCGGAACACTGATAAACAACCCAAGATACTATGCATTATCGAGATGGCGAGGTCATTATAGAAAAAGCATAAATGGTGATTTGTATTCAATCAATGTATTATTGTTTCATGGTTCGAGCTCGACGGTCGGGGACGACCGGATTTTTCAGGACGGCCGAGTGTTAGCGCCCGGTAACATCACGTGACAGGTATCGCCCCACTACAGGTAAACCCCTCTTGGCAGTAGTAGTGTCGGGGTGAGTATGAGTGTAACGCCCTCTTCTCCTTGGGTTCGCCGAGCGGTGCAGACGTGTATTGTGCTCTAGTGATTTAACATGGCCTTTATTAGTATTTGATATTGATATGATATTGCTGTTGATAATTTTCATATGTGTTCAAATGTAACTGTAGATTAACATAGTTAGGCACGGACGAGGGATTGGTACGCTTCAGGCTGGATCCCAGTGATAGGAGCGGGGTTGGTGCTCCTATCTTTACCGTGATTAGTGCCAAAGCTTAGACACGAATGGGTAATTCGGTCAGATGGCTAATAATTGTCCTTATAAAATAAAACACATTATTTATTAATTAATAACATTTATTAACTTATTGCTTAAGAACATAATTAAAATTCATTAGTATAACTATAATTACAATTTTTTTTTGAAATAGCACTGATAATATCTTTAGTCTGGTCCATAATCTCATCTCCAACATCTTTTACCACATATTGGGAGGTCAATAGGACCTTATCATCATGAATACAGTCACTTATTAGCTGATCGCGCTCTAAGTCTAACACTTGAATCTTGATGAGTCGAATACCTTTGTGTGGAGCACTATTTATCACAAATGATTGGTGAGGAACGCGTGATTTAATAAATTTTTTTGAGACATCATTTCTACTACGACCTCCTTTTAACTTCATTTTCCTTGCTTCTGTATTGGTTTTTGATTGTTGAGGACTCTGCGGTTTGAAAATTTCATTATAAAATCCTAATGAATCTCGAGCATTTTGAAAGAAAACAGGCATTGTTGTTTCACTGTCCGAAGCGATTGGGGCGTCAATTACACGTTGCCTTGGCTGTAACAAAAAAAAAAAACACTATTAACTTATAAATAAACACAACAGTTAAGTCTTATGCCTATTGTATAAAACCAAAATGCAGTAAGAACAATCAACATACCTTCCGTTCATGAGTCTTTGGTTTTGATTTCTGGGCAGCTTGCATTATAAAACCTTCCTCAGCCTCTGTTAATCCGTCCGTCAGACGTTGAGCACATTCAAAAGAAGGAATGAATGTTTCGCTATCTGAAATAGCTGTAACATCATCTGCGTACTGTGTTGTCTGGTCCATAATCTCATCTCCAACATCTTTTACCACATATTGGGAGGTCAATAGGACCTTATCATCATGAATACAGTCACTTATTAGCTGATCGCGCTCTAAGTCTAACACTTGAATCTTGATGAGTCGAATACCTTTGTGTGGAGCACTATTTATCACAAATGATTGGTGAGGAACGCGTGATTTAATAAATTTTTTTGAGACATCATTTCTACTACGACCTCCTTTTAACTTCATTTTCCTTGCTTCTGTATTGGTTTTTGATTGTTGAGAACTCTGCGGTTTGAAAATTTCATTATAAAATCCTAATGAATCTCGAGCATTTTGAAAGAAAACAGGCATTGTTGTTTCACTGTCCGAAGCGATTGGGGCGTCAATTACACGTTGCCTTGGCTGTAACAAAAAAAAAAAACACTATTAACTTATAAATAAACACAACAGTTAAGTCTTATGCCTATTGTATAAAACCAAAATGCAGTAAGAACAATCAACATACCTTCCGTTCATGAGTCTTTGGTTTTGATTTCTGGGCAGCTTGCATTATAAAACCTTCCTCAGCCTCTGTTAATCCGTCCGTCAGACGTTGAGCACATTCAAAAGAAGGAATGAATGTTTCGCTATCTGAAATAGCTGTAACATCATCTGCGTACTGTGTTGTCTGGTCCATAATCTCATCTCCAACATCTTTTACCACATATTGGGAGGTCAATAGGACCTTATCATCATGAATACAGTCACTTATTAGCTGATCGCGCTCTAAGTCTAACACTTGAATCTTGATGAGTCGAATACCTTTGTGTGGAGCACTATTTATCACAAATGATTGGTGAGGAACGCGTGATTTAATAAATTTTTTTGAGACATCATTTCTACTACGACCTCCTTTTAACTTCATTTTCCTTGCTTCTGTATTGGTTTTTGATTGTTGAGGACTCTGCGGTTTGAAAATTTCATTATAAAATCCTAATGAATCTCGAGCATTTTGAAAGAAAACAGGCATTGTTGTTTCACTGTCCGAAGCGATTGGGGCGTCAATTACACGTTGCCTTGGCTGTAACAAAAAAAAAAAACACTATTAACTTATAAATAAACACAACAGTTAAGTCTTATGCCTATTGTATAAAACCAAAATGCAGTAAGAACAATCAACATACCTTCCGTTCATGAGTCTTTGGTTTTGATTTCTGGGCAGCTTGCATTATAAAACCTTCCTCAGCCTCTGTTAATCCGTCCGTCAGACGTTGAGCACATTCAAAAGAAGGAATGAATGTTTCGCTATCTGAAATAGCTGTAACATCATCTGCGTACTGTGTTGTCTGTAAAAAATAATAAACATATATATATATATATATATATTTAAATAAAAAAAATATGTAAACATCAGTAACTTACCATTGCTAAAGTTTTTTAATTGCTGTAATTCGGGGCGAGCAACGAGCGGTTGTATATGCTCTGAATACAAGAATGAATAAAAATTAGATTTATTTCAAGTATTCTAAAACATATTATGTTCTAACCCTCTCATTTACATATTATCGTATTCACTCGCACTTACAGCGGAATGCACGACTCACATTACAAAGGACGCGCGTGCAGCGCGCGTGCTGTGCGCATAGGTACCTATTTAGCTGCATGTGTTCAAATTACCATTCGAGTCAGAACATGTTCATCAATAACTTTATTGCGAAATTAACTGCTATCCTTTTGTTTTAATATAGGTAGTAAAACTGCCTTCGTGGTTTAGCGGTTAAATCGTTCGGCTCACACGCTGCTGGTCTCGGATTCGATATGCAGAGATAACAACTTAGTTTTGTCAGGAGAATATTGTAGGTTATTAAACTAAATTATAAGATCAGGAAGATAATCCTTGCTTCGCCGTTGTTGGTCCTGGCTGAACGCTGTTTTTGACAGTGGTCGTTACACAAATCATGTAAGAGACCATTCGGTTTAAAACTCTGACACTAGAACCTACACGGCATGATGATGAAGTTAATGATATGTAGTTTTTTTATTATTACTTACTAATACACAGTAGGTAAACTTTTTCTGGACATCTAGATTATGAAGAAAACAATTATTTTTTACTACATCCATTTTATTTTATTAAATTTTATTATTCTTAAGCACATAGAACCTATAATTAATAACTCTTAATTTTAAAATTTACAACATATTGATAACACATAACACTTCTTACAAAAGCAAACAATTGTTATTTTAAAGATTTACACTTTTTTCAAAACATGTCAAAAGTTAAAGATAGACTAGTGTGCCCCCATGCCTTAGTCGAAATCTTGTTTTTGGATATGACTCTCTTATCGTCATCAGCTGATAGAGCAATTTTATTTATAGCACATGTAAATAATTCATGTTTAATTGATTTAAATAAAATGTTCGTTTTACGAACAATATCACCTTCATATAGAGTCTTTTCATAATCGGACACGTTAAAATCACGTACAATGTTTATTTTAATGCCTTTAGCTTTTTTATTGTGCTGTCCGTAGTTTTAATGCAATATAACTTTGAACGTAGTCCCACAAATTCGCTTATAATTTTAGTCCCCATTTCAAGCTTAAATAAACCAGGGACTTTTTTATTTTGAATTGGTAAATTAAATTGATTATGTTCACAATTACTAGTGTCAAAATATGACAAAAAATATTTTTTTAAATCACCATAAAAATTATTTGTATGTATATGATATATAAAACTATCTGTGTCTGTGTAACACATCTGTACGCGATTTTTATAAAAAGGTTGTATTGTTGAGTAATGAAATTTATACATATGGCTTTTTGAAAGTTCTAAAACAGTAAAACCGATATAAATAGGTTTGTTCAAAATAATTTCTTCTGGGTTTAATTGTACCGCTACTAAATTATCTGTAAAAACAGTTGCACTATGGAAATTTGGACGAGCAATAAGGTTTTGAGCACATTTTCTTTTTTTAGTCACATTTTTATTGTCGGTCCATTGATTTACTAAATGCACGTTAACTCTCTTTTCGTTATTTTCTAAAGTTTTTCCAAACACACTATTATTCAAGAGTTTGAAAAAATCTTGCTCAAAAGCAGATAAACTTGTTTGTCTCAATGTAGTATTTAAATCGATATATTGTTTTAAATACGGTCTTTGTTTGAAAGTTATAACCCTATGCACTTTTCTTAAAATCAAACCATGTTTTAAACACGTTTGTAAATGAATATAATGAATAACATAATTGAATTTATCATATAGATTTGGAATTAGTTTGTGATTCTTTCCGCCTGGTGGAATGCATTTTTCCGGACAAAATGGCAAATCATTATGTAAATTATGTAAATACTTTGGATATACTAGATCTACTTCTAGTATAAAACCATAGTCGGCATCAATTGGTACTTTAATTATATCTAATTTATTGATTTCATTTTGATCAAGGAACCTAAAATTGGATAATGGTAAATATTGACACATACTAAAACCGTATAAATTATTACAATCGATATAAGCGACTAGCTTATAGTCGCTTATATTTTTGCCGTTGCCCGCGTGTAGTTTTCGCGTAACCTGTGGAAACTACAACTATCCAGACCTATAGTTAAATCTATAAGTAGTATTCTACTCCCGCGCCAATTCTATAAAGCCATTGTGTAAGCAAATGACGGAAATACAATTGTATTACTTATTGTTATTACATTAAAGTTATTATTGCTCATTAACGTAGTAAACGCGTAATATAAATTGGTTTTATAATAAACGAATAATATTTAAAGTAAAATATGTTAAATTAATGAAAAGTGTTTCTTGTGTTGACTGAATTTTTTTTTTATGAAGGACGCAGCCATGCGGCCATATTGTTATGGAGAATTTTTGGGATCGCTCCCGGGATTGTTTTCAAAAACCGAAATATATTAAAAAATAGTGTTGTGTCGTCACATTGTGAGGTGGAATAAAACATTATTCATTTAATAATATTAGTTTATCATTTAAGTTTCATTTACAATCAGAAGTGACAAGAAACCCACAACAAAGGATTTGAGTTTTAAACTATCATAGTCTATCTAACCTATCACGGATTACCTAAAGAAAAGAAAAACTTGTGGCTGATACCACAGGCAGAACAACATTACTCCCAGCTAAGCGGAGTCGTTTCGAATCCTGTTTACAAAATTTGTGAGTCACATTTGCCTTTTTTTTTCATTTCAACATTCTCAGCTAATGCCGAGCCCGAGCGGTACCTACCGCTTTTAGTTGCAGTGATTTCGACGAAAGTGCCATATCATAACAAACAATATATTAAGAACATATTGCTTACGATAATTATCTTGCCAATTTTACCTGAAGGTGTATTAAACTACTGATGGTTTTACAAACAATACATGGAATTGGGAACGCTTCACAATAACTATCTATTTATTTATCTAAAGTTGCATTAAACTGCTGATGGTTTTACAAACAATACATGGAGTTGGGAACGCTTCACAATAACCAGCTATTTTTATCTGAAGTTGCATTAAACTGCTGATCGTTTTACAAACAATGTATGGTGTTGGGAACTCTTTGAATGAATAACTACATATTTACCTGAAGTGATATAAAAGTGATACTGATTAAACAAATTATATATTAGTAGTATACGACCTGAAGATATTTTCAATACAGTGTTTAAAAAAAAAAAATATGTTTTATAAATGAGTAAATATAATAAATGAACAATATTATTTGATTGTTTAATGTAGGTAATGTGTGATTATCCTAGGTACCAGAAAACAGGATAATTATCTACCTAATTCATGCATGTAAATGACGGATGTTAAGTTTTCTCTTTTTGTTTAATTATAACATATTAATTAATTTTAAAGTAAAATTGTTTTTAAGGTAGGAAATAACTTTATTAATTTATGACAATTTCATGTTATATGTTAATTTCAATTGCTAGGTGTATTTAAATAATGAAAATTCATTAAAAATAAAAAATAAATGTAAATAAATAAATAACAAACTATAATAACAAAAGAAATATTTTGGTAGCAATTGTATGCCTGTAACTAGACTAAGTATATGCTGATTTATGAGTTTTTTTTTTTTTGTATTTGGTAAATTTTTATTAATACCAATGTTCAAATTTAAAAAAAAATTATATTTGAAGCTGTTAATGTTATCTATTAAGTAACCTGTTTAATTTGTTAATTAAAAATTTTAGTTAGTGTTTGTAAAATAGTACGGATCGTTAACTATGGGGTCTGATAGGCTTTCCCGATCACGTAAACGCCAAGCGTCAAAAAATCATCGTCGTCGTTATTCACTCAGTTCCAGCAGCATCTGTTCTTCCTCCGAAACATATAAACATTCTAAGAGGAACTCGAGACCTAAGGAAAAATACAAAAAATATAATAAAGGGCATCGTCATGATAAGGAACATAAAAAGAGTGGAAAATCCAAAGCGCATAGGACTGTTAGCAGGAGTCGGTCACGGGCTAAATCCCAAACCCCGGAATTGACAGCAGTTCAACAAGCAAAAACAACAACAATTGAAAATACTCAGTTAGGTGACCGGGAACTATCTAAAAATTTAAATTCATATAATCCTGATACATCTGGTAATAATACAAATAATTTTGCAATACCTAGTCCATTCTTTTCACATATAAATGTTGTTCCTGAGTTTGATCCAAGTGACGGCTCTCAAAATATTGAATCTTGGATACATAAGGTAAATGAATGTGCAATTATTTATTCTTGGAATGACAAACAGACTTGTCACTATGCCCTAGCCAAATTAACTGGACTTGCTAAAAAATGGTATCAGGGGCTTCCCTCTCTTCTGTATACTTGGGGCGAATGGGTGGCAAAGTTAATGTCTGCTTTTCCTTCCACTGAGAATTATGGTGATCTCCTCCAACGAATGTTACAAGTACGTTGTAAGATTGGTTCGCCTTTAGACGTTTATTATTATGAAAAAATGATTTATATAAATAAATGTGAAATTCGGGGCCATAAAGCAGTGGGCTGTTTAGTTCATGGGATTGATGATAAATTCATAAGAATGAGTACAAATGCATGTCGTTTCGAAGAACCAGAGCAACTATTTTCATATTTAAAGACTTGAAATCAAAATGATGGATATATTTTTCAAAAGCGAAGACCACAAACAAATAAAGAGTCACTTCAACACTCAAATTCATCATCAAATTTAAATGCTTCTCACAGTTTAGGGACAACTAAAACAGGAATAATTTGTTATAATTGTGGTGAGTCAGGACATATTCGCACAAAGTGTACGAAACCTATAAAAAAATGTAATAATTGTAGAAGAGTTGGACATTTAGCAAAAGATTGTAGATTGCTTCGGAATGTAAATAATAACAATCTCTCTGATACTGGTAGTTTAATTAAGAGTACAGTTACATCCAGTGATACAACTGTGATGCGAATAAGTTCTGATGATACAATGAGCAACAAATATTTTAAAGATGTAAAATTAGATGGTTATAATAAACAAGCATTTATAGATCTAGGTAGCAACTGTTCTCTTTTAAAAGAAAGTTTGGCCAAGGAAATTTATAATGGTTATCAACCTGACATGAAATTTTCAAATTTAGGTTATAAAGAAATTAAGGGACCATATATTGGGTTAACTTTGAATAAAGCACAGGAGATAAACCCTTTACCTTTAGATGAAATTAAAATTGGTGTTGAATTAACACAGGAGCATAAAACTAAATTTTTCAAATTACTAGAGCAATATAGGGATTGCTTTGCTTTGAATTTATTTGAATTAGGTAAAACTGATTTAGCGGAAATGACTATCAAGCTTAATGATGATATACCTGTAGCATATAATCCATATCGTATGGCACTTAAAGAAAAAGAACAATTGTCTGAAATATTAGGTGATCTCCTAGAAAATGATATAATACGAGAAAGTTCTTCTTCATATGCTAGTCCTGTTTTACTCGTCAATAAGAAAAATGGACAAAAACGTTTGTGCATTGATTATCGCGCCTTGAACCGCAAGACTTTGAAAGACAAATATCCATTACCACGAATAGAGGACAAGTTGGATTGTTTAGGCGGAAATAGTTTCTTTACAAGCTTAGATCTCGCTTCAGGTTATTATCAAGTACCTGTAGCTGAGGATAGTAAACGCCTTACGGCATTTATTACTCCTGATGGTTTATACGAGTATAACCGTATGCCTTTTGGGTTGTCCAATGCGCCAAGTGTTTTTCAAAGGGTCATCAATTCTATGTTAAATGGTGTAGAACAAAACTTAGTTTGAGCCTATATGGATGACTTGTTGATCCCTGCTAGGACGATACAAGAAGGATTAGATAAGTTGGAAAAAGTATTTTTACTATTAAGAAAAGCAAAATTAACTTTAAACCATAAAAAGTGTGTATTTTTTCAAAAGAACATTGAATATTTAGGATATGAGATCTCGGAAAATGGAGTCCGCCCAGGTAAACTTAAAATTGAGGCAGTTAAGTCATTTCCTATGCCTAAGAATGTTCACGAAGTAAGACAGTTTGTTGGTTTAGCCAGCTATTTTCGAAGGTTTGTTCGCAATTTCTCTGTTATAGCCAGGCCACTAACACGTTTAACTAAAAAGAATGAACCCTGGCGTTTTGATGTTGACCAAAAACAAGCTTTCGAAACTTTGAAAGACAGATTAGTCAGTCGTCCCATTCTTGCTGTATGATCCTTCAGCTACGCTCGAAGTGCATACTGATGCCAGCAAATTAGGAATTGGAGCAATCCTTCTGCAAAACGGTGACCAGGGTCTTCAACCAATTGCATATTATAGTAGACAGACTTCACCCGAAGAACAAAAATTTCACTCATATGAATTGGAGACCCTGGCTGCCGTTACAGCATTGAAGAGATTTAGGGTTTATTTGCTTGGTACTACTTTTAAACTTGTAACGGATTGTTACGCGATTAAAAGTACTATGACTAAGAGAGATCTGGTTCCTCGGATCGCCAGATGGTGGATTGCCATGCAAGAATTTGATTTTAATATTGAGTATTGGGCTCGATCGAAAATGACGCATGTCGATGCATTAAGCAGAAATCCAATCTATGATAAAAATTTATCGTCTCGAGACGACGATGATCAAGTCTTTACTATTAGGTTTGATGTAAATATAATTAATGCAGGTGATGAAAGATGGCTTGAAACCGTGCAACAGTCTGATAGTGAATTACAGCGAGTTGCAAATATTTTAAAGGATCCTGAATCTAACAATGTAGTTGAAATTAAAAATAATTTCACTATAAAAAATAATAGATTGTATCGTTTAGTAAAAAAAGATGACACTGTCAGACTTTTGTGGGTAGTACCAAAGTCTGTGAGATGGCAAATTGTGAAGAGTAACCATGACAATGTCGGTCATTTTAGCTACGACAAAACTTATGACAGAGTTAGAAAAGTTTATTGGTTTAAACACATGCGTCAATTTATTAAAAAATATTGTAAATCATGTCTAAACTGTGCACATAATAAGCTTCCTGGGGGGCCCAAAGAAGGAATGCTCCACTCAATACCAAAACCTGATAAACCATTTGAAATGTTGCATGCTGATCATTGTGGACCATTTCCTCAAAGTAAAAAACGCAATTGTTACATTCTTGCGATTATTGATTCTTTCACTAAGTATATATTTATAAAACCAGTAAAGGATTGCAAGAGCAGATCTAGTATCAGTGTTTTTTCCGAATATTTTTCTCTTTTTGGTGTACCACGGAAAATAGTGACTGATAAAGGCAGTAGTTTCACCAGTCATGAATTTAGTAAATTTATAAAAGAGAAGGGAATAAATCATATCATTAACGCAGTCGCGACACCACGTGCAAATGGACAAATTGAGCGTTATAATAGGTCAATCATTGATGCTCTTACTGCAATAAATCACGAACGTCCCGAAAATGAATGGGACAGTATGATACCTCAAGTGCAATGGGGTCTCAACAATACAGTCAATAAATCTACCGGTAAAAGCCCAGCTGCCTTATTTGGAATTGCACCTACTGGCGCTGCGGATGGAGCAATGAATACTGTTGTGTCTGAAGTCAATACTTGTGAAGATCGTAATAAAATCAGAACGAAAGTTAAAGAAAGAGTGTATGATCAACAAGCTAAAAATAAAACTCGTTTTGATAAAAAGCGTAAACCAGCTAGAACTTATGAAATCGGTGATCTAATTCGAGTAGAACGCGAAATAGGTTCATCATTACCCGGTGAGTCAAAAAAGTTGATTCCTAAATGTAGTGGCCCATATAGAATAACAAGAGTTTTAGGGAATGATAGGTATGAGATTGAGGATTCTCCCATAACCAAAAAACCGGGTAAACCATTGTACAAAGGAGTATTTGCGGTTGACAAAATTTATCCGTGGCTAGTATTCTCTAATGACCCTATAGAAAGCGATTCGGATAACAATGGCAGTGAGTAGAAAAAGCAATAATCTATAAGATGTATGATTAATTTAGTCATTTAACATTTGTTTTGTTACTAGTTATATATTTCGAATATGTACCAGCCCACAGTGGCGTTACCAGCCCTCAGTGGCGTTACCAGCCCTCAGTGGCGTTACCAGCCCTCAGTGGCGTTACCAGCTCTCAGTGGCGACACCAGCCCTCAGTGGCGACATCAGCCTTCAGTGGCGACACCAGCCCTCAGTGGCGACACTAGCCCTCAGTGGCGACACCAGCCCACAGTGGCGACACTAACCCTCAGTGGCGATACTAGCCCTCAATGGTGACACCAGCCCTCAGTGGCGACACCAGCCCTCAGTGGCGACACCAGCCCTCAGTGGCGACACCAGCCCTTAGTGGCGACACCAGCCCTCAGAAACATTAATCCTATTAGATTTCAATGACTAATGATCAGAGTTTTAAGTGATTCAATTGTTTTTATTTGATTTGATATTATAACCATTTAATATCTAAAGATTGATTATTGTTTAAATAGGTAAGTGGAACTTAAGAATTCACATTTTGTTAAAAATAAATAAATAATTTATTTAAAAGGTAGACCAACAGCAGATATATACACATTGTTAATTTAAATAAGCTACTGATTGCTAATAAGAGGCACAAACAGTAAACTGCTTAAATAACAAAATGCGAACATAGTGGCTTTAACAATATGATTAAAAGTAAGATTTTGTATTTAGTTACAGTGTAGATACTTTTGAAAATAATACTTAATAATAATGATTCTAGAAATTATTCTTTGACATGTTTATTATCTGTATTAAGATTATTATTATTATTTTTTCTCTTAGGAAATCACGCGAGGACGCGTGCTAGGTCAGAAATGGCCGAATGTAAGCAAATGACGGAAATACAATTGTATTACTTATTGTTATTACATTAAAGTTATTATTGCTCATTAACGTAGTAAACGCGTAATATAAATTAGTTTTATAATAAACGAATAATATTTAAAGTAAAATATGTTAAATTAATGAAAAGTGTTTCTTGTGTTGACTGAATTTTTTTTTATGAAGGACGCAGCCATGCGGCCATATTGTTATGGAGAATTTTTGGGAACGCTCCCAGGATTGTTTTCAAAAACCGAAATATATTAAAAAATAGTGTTGTGTCGTCACATTGTGAGGTGGAATAAAACATTATTCATTTAATAATATCAGTTTATCATTTAAGTTTCATTTACAATTGCTACGGTATCAAACTGAAAATATTAACATTCATACTATCACATCTTTGTCTCTAAAAGAGTAGGCGCAGCCTATTACAGGGTCATTAGAACCTAAAAGCCACTCCTTAAGTTATGGTGGGCGTGAAAAGTGGAGAAAATCTTAATAAATAGTGATAAGTTAGTTGACCTTACGACACGACCATATGTTCCGTCAAAAAACAACGGAACTGACTTGCTGATTTGATTATTTTTTAAACCAAAGCCAAACCAAACCAATCAATAAATTCAAATAGCTTACAATACAACATAACAAACGACCGATAAACAAACCAACCAATAGAACTAAATCAACAACCAAAATATTTTTTAAATAATAAGAATTAATTGCCGTAAGGAAAAATTTCAATCTGCTATACTTTATGCGAAAAAATAAATAAAATAAAGTCAGTGCCATCTATTGATATTTTATGTAACTAAATTATACGCCCACACACATTCAATGTGTTATTTTACTAAAATTTAATAAAGACTGCAGTGTGTTTTTTCTTTATTGATATCTATTATATTCTTTATATATGGGCGTGAAAAGTGGAGAAAATCTCAATTAATAGTGATAAGTTAGTTAAATTAGACCTTACGACATGACCGTATGTTCCGTCGAAGACAACTGAACTGGCTTGCTGATTTGATTATTTTTTAAACCAAAGCCAAATCAACCAACTAATCAATTCAAATAGCTTACAATACGACACAACAAACGACCGATAAACAAACCAACCGTATTAATTGCCGTAAGGAAAAATTTCAATCTGCTATACCATATGCGAAAAAATAATTAAAATAAATTCAGCACCATCTATTGATATTTAATGTAACTAAATTATACGCCCACACACATTTAATGTGTTAATTTTTTAAAATTTAATAGAGACTGCAGTGTTTTTTTGTCTTTATTGATATCGATAAAACAAAGTAGAAATTGTAGCTTTATCTATATTAAATACGTTTATGTAAACCGCATTCAACTCTGTTTAAAAGTTTTGAAACAGTGCTAGAAGTAAACTTCAATTGACCATAACTTCTTTTTCCCTTAACCGATTTTGACGAAACAAATTTTTGACAGCGCTCCTAATTATATGTTATCCACCTGTGAAAACCGCGTTCAAATCTGTTGAGTAGTTTTGAAGTTATAACATATCAGACATACAGAAAGACAGACAGACAGACAGAAATTCCAAAAATTGTTTTTTTTTTTTTGTTTCTGTTACTCTTCTTTAATCGCCCCGTATCAGTTTTTTAGAAAAATATTTAATGTACAGACACTCAATTTTTACTGTCCTATTATATGTATAGATAGAAAGATAAGTACAAAATCCATATCCATACTTCCATATCCATACTAATATTATAAATGAGTACAAAATCCATATCCATACTTCCATATCCATACTAATATTATAAATGCGAAAGTCTGTCTGTCTGACACCTCTTCACGGCTAAACTGCTGGACCGATTGTGATGAAATTTGGTAGGTTATGTAGTTAACGACCTAAGGTCAAACATAGGCTACTTATGGGCGCGATATTACCGAGTCCCATGCGGGGCGGAGCCGCGGGGAACAGCTAGTACTTATATATTAACGGACTTAACGCTAAGAGCGTTCACTACCATCTTCTTCTTCAATGTTGTCAATGACAAACTATTAGAAAATTATAGGAAGCGGAAAGGGAGGGGAAATTGAGAATTGCTGCTATTGTTTATTTTGCTTTTAATATATTTTTTTTACTATGGCTAATATATTTTATGATAGGTATATATGTATTAATATGTATGTATGTATGTATATATATATATGTATATATTAACTATTTATTATGTATGTTATGTAAGTTTATTATATTTGTTATTTAAGTAAATGTTATTTTTGCACCCACAAACTGTTCTCTGCTTGACCCAAAGGTTGACTGTTAGATAATGCTTTTAGCATTAAGTCCGCCTATTGTATTTTTACAATAAAGTTAAATAAATAAATAGATATGATTTGATAGGGGTTGCGATATCGTTTATCCTGAAATAAATTTGCAAATGAATATATTTGTTTCTTTTCAAAATTAAAAAAGAATGTAAGAAAATAATTCTAGAAAACAAATAAAAAAACGAAATCAGAAAATTATTGTTTGTGACAGGATTCGATCCAGCTACTTCCAGCTACTTTCTTGAAACATTTCTTTACTAAAGTAGTAAACATTCTAAAAAATTAATACAAAACGAAAAAGAAGTAAAAAAAAGTAAGTAAAAAAAAAGTAAACAAAAAAAAAGTAAGTAAAAAAAGTCATGTCAAGCAGGATTCGAACCCTTGACTTAAAAAAATTATCCGCGACCTCTACCGATAGGCCACTATGCGTTGCTAGTTACTGGCGAAATTTCAAATCGGTTTTGTCTATAGGTACGTAAATATACCTCTTTTTTTGGACTGTAAGGGTTGAAATTGTGAACAACCCTTTCTTATATGGGCAGTATATAGTATAATGAAGACACTGACCAAATTTCACGTTTATAGCTTTTATAGTTTTGGTTTTGTGATGATAAATTAGTTTACCTCCCCCTTTTTACCCCTTTAGATGTTGAATTTCAAAAAACGCTGAAACACGCCATTGGTTATTTTTGTTGGAAAGCATTATTGCCAAGTTTCAGGAAAATTTTAATTTTTTTTCATACAAACTTTGCTCTCAATTATAACCCCTTTAAGGGTCTAATTTTGAAAAATCCTTTCTTATCTGAGCACTACGTATTAACATAAAACTGCGGTCCAAATTTCAAGTTTATAGCTTTTATGGTTTAGGCTGGGCGTTGATTTATCATTTACCCTTGTTCTTTTATAGATATAGATGTAGGCTCTGAGGGTTTGAAATCAGGCAAGTAATTATAATTTGCTTTAGCATGTCTATGGGAACATAAACATACACCTCCTCGAATGCCTTTTTGTAACATTCGGACCATAGCCAAATCAACAAGGAGTTCTAATTGAACCCCTGTTCTTAACAACATTGCGTCGAAAGATAAGCTAGGCGCTGTTAAATAAAACGCTGGGTCTAACTGATAACGTTGTTTACAAGTCCGTCTAAAATTTTCGAATATATCTGACAATAATAGGACATCGGTTTTCAAATATAAATCTGTATAAGAACCTAGGTCAGAAATTTTAAACGTTGACCAAATTAATTCCGCATGCCTGTAATCCTCGTCAGACATATTTTGATCATTCAGTGAACTGTAAAAACATTCTTTCGACTGAAGTTTATTTTCCTGATATCGTTCCCACGAGTTTATGTATTCATATGGATACACACCTTTACGAATGAGCAAATGAAATTTCTCCTCACTGGGGTAAAAACTTTTTAGGTATTTAAAATCTTCCGGCTTTAAAGTATCTGATAATTTACTTAAACTTGTTGCCAAAAATTTCAATGAATCAACGAAACGAAGTTGATAAAACTGATCACCTGAAACCGGCACAAATTTTGTAAAGGAAATATAATTTTCTTTAGTTTTAGGTATAATTTTTATGTGACCGGGGGACCTCAGCTAAAGCTTTAATAAATAAGTGACAATCGTAACCGGCTAGGTTGTGAAAAAAAATGGGCACAAATGAGGACGTTTATATTGTAAATTGCAGTGTGGGTGTGCAGCCCCGCGGTAACGACCGGTGACGTGACAGTGGTCGCGAACTTTGTCTGAAAATACAAAGTTTTCACAAATGTGACAATGAGTTGCTTTGACAAAATTTGATTCGTCCTCATCAGTAAATATCATCGGAACTGTAGCGCTAACTATTCCATATATTTTCTGAACGTCTTTGATAATCGATTCAACGAACAGCTTATCACAATTAGGTCCTCGGTATGATACGTATCGATTCTAGTTAGGGTCGTCACAACAAACGATATGATAAGCAAACGCTACAGGTACATGGTGGCTCAAAGTAGTTGTATTTTGAGAAGACGAACAGTCCGTGCCAACGTTTATTTGAAGCATTGATTCAAAATCAGCATAAATACAAAATGGCATATTTTGTTTACGATCATAATTTTTGAATTGTATTAGTAAACCTTTGTCCGGCAAAACTGTTACGACACCTCCACATAGATGACTGTCGACTTCTTCTAAAGTGCTGAAGTTTAATAAACAATAATCACAAAAATAAACCTTACCATGGTGAGAAGTTACTTGATTTCGAAAAAGTCTGGAACAGTTTTTGATTAAACAATAATGAAAGGAATTTTTATTTTCTAGGAAGAGCAAATGTATAATTTTGGGATTGCATTTTTTATCAATGTCTGATTTGTATAAAGGTCCTACAATAGTTTTGTTGTTTTTTAAACCATAAATGATGAACTTTATATTTGAGTTATTCTTTTCGAATACTTTTATATCATGAAAAGTAACTGGAAATGACATACCGCTTGTGTCAAAAAGTTCACGAAAATCTGGATAAGACGATGTCCTACTGGGATGTTTCTTAGCCGGATATAAAGCAGCCGTTACACACCATAAAAAGCAATATTGATCCTTATTTGAAATATTTAAACACGCTTTTTTAGATTGAATCGATTTAGGCAAACTTATAAAACTAGAGCCAGCTAGAGTATTATTGGTATTTATTAAGATTGACCTCTATGTATAAATTGTTTAAAAAGGCCCATCCACTATCACGACATTCAAATTCCTCAATACTTTTTTGAATTGTGCAACTGTCTCGAAATAGAGTTTTTTAAAGTCATAATTAAAATATAATATTTTGTTTTTGGTAATAAAGGACTTAACTGATTGGGAGTTATCTTTAAATTGAATAAATGTACCAAATAACTCAAAATTGACTTTCACGCATGTGTGTTTAATAAGATGTTCATCTAAAAGTAATTTTAACTTATCAGCAATTTCAGTAAAAAAATTATCGATCGAAGCTGATTGTGATTGAGTATTCGCTATTATTTTGTACGTTAAAATACGATTACGAAATGCAGTAGCAACAATTTCTATACCATCACTATGGTGTATAGTGTGATAATTGTTTTTATGAGTATTGCTTCTCAAATGACCCACCCATGATTTATTATGTACAGATGTGTTACACACAGTACAGAAAGGCATAGTAAGGAATATGAAATCCGACTTAAAACAAAACCAAATTAAAAAAAATACATAAAACTACTAATGTTTTTATTACTATTCGATTATATAAAAAATCAAAAAGGCACATACATTAATAATAAGTAACCCTTCACTTTAATTAAATTTTATCACTATAATGTACCGGTTCGGTCTCCTCAAACAGAGTCCAGGCTCGTCCTAGGAAGCCTTGCAGTGATTCCCAAGACGGTGACGATTCGTCGCAGTGCAGCTTCACCGTAACGAGCGCCTTTTTGTAGCGAACATCAGCAGCGTTGTTCACATAGTCCGCCGTTTTTTAAACTTTAAGGTCTACAAAATAGTCCCCGCCGCCGGTGTACAGAGCACGACGAGAGGTCCCCGTCGACACTGCTGGAGAAGCTCGACGTCACGCCTTCGCCGCGGTGCGTCGGTTTGCTGCACCCGGCTTCTTCAGTTTGCAATATATTAAAAATGTCGGTTTTTTTTTACCTGTAAAGAAAAAAGAGTAAACTATACTTATGTTTTTTAACTATAATAGATATGTGTGTTAAATAGGTGAATAACAGTATTACGTATATCTCATACTCTCTCTACCTATTGACAAGGAATTGGTGTGATGTAAAGTTACAAATTGATTATAGGCAATAAAAATAATACATACGTTAGCTAATAGCATGTCGTTATCCTTTACGGGGTCGACAAAGTCTAAGGTCATGGTCATCATCAGGTCCCAAAGACCACGTTTAGCATGTATAGGTAAACATAGAGGATAAAAATAGAATCAAAATAATGTTATATGGAATAATGATAATTGTGATTTTGTGACTAGAAAAATAATTAAGCATATTAGTTACCTATTAGTCGAAATAAAATCAGGCAGTGGCGAGGTAGCTTTGCGTTTTGATCCCACAGCCGGGCGACCACGTACGAAATCGGGATAAGGCGATGTGTCTCGGGTCTGCTTCTCGGCGACAGTCTTGCGCTTGCTCGATTTCTTGGCAGCCTTCTTTGGAAGTGCTACAGGCGCTGCAACAGACACCACTGATGAGGCTTCGAACTCTGAGTCAGACCTAAAAAAAAAATTGTTTTAGTCACATGTTATGTTGTGGTTTAGTTAAATGTTAGTTGGGTACCTGGGTAAAACCAAAATCATAAATTATGATATCAGGGTCAGCAACACGCTCACAATACTCCTGGTGGTGCAGGCGTCTCGTAAGCTACGGTAACCGCTTCACATCGAGTGGGCCGTATGCCTTTTTGCTTACTTAATATGATTAAATAATTATATTTTAAAATCCAAACATAATAAAGGTATAAATAATACTTACTAACATTTTGAACAAAAAATGCGATTTCTGCAATTAGATACAGATGTAGCGCAGCGGTTCCGAAGCACACCCGAATAATAATTGAATTTTCTTTATTGCCCGTCTATTTAAACAGAAAATATCACTTACTCATCACATAAATTGGTCAAGCGTAAGTTGATTTCAACTTTAAATCATTTATATGTAACATCATAATCAACTATGAACCTTAATGACCAAGCGTTAAGGTACATAATATTTATTTATATAAATTATGTTGATATTTGGATGTTTCTGTTACCCAATCACACCTCAACCGATGAACGGGTTTTGATAAATTTAGAATACAGATAGGATATGATGTAGACTAACAAAGGCACGATTAAGGATTTTTTTTTATAGAAAATTTCCACAGAAGCGGTACCCCAGGACGTTAGTTATAGTTAGTACTATTATGTATTCTGTAGTTATAGTTTTATACTTATAGGCTGTGGTAATCTATGATAAATATCATTAATCAAGTGGGTTTTACCGCCAACCCAGGACCATGATAAAAAGCGTAACCTGTGCTCTAAGCATAAAGCTGTAGATGCAACCAGGAAACACGCTCGGACGACATTAGTAGAAACAAAATTTGCTGTTATTTTATTTAATACTTTGCAATATAATCATCACCGCTGTTTCTTTGTAATTTAATCACTATCGCTCTTCAAAGAAAATCGGCAAATGCTAACATAGCTTATTTATCGTAGGTTCTCAAACTAGTCACAAAAGGCAAATTATTTTCGATATGTATAAATGAAATAACTAATTTTATTAAAGCAAAATAATGTGACTATGTCAGTCGTATTAGTCTTAAATAAAATAAGTATGTCAGTTCTTTTTTTAATTGAAGAGTGACCCTAATTCCGGTTTCGCACTTGCGTGCGTTTGTGAAATTAATTTGCCTCTCTTTAAGTGTTTTTGAGACCGATTCCCATTTGGATGGGTCACGGATGATGACAGGCGGGGGGCCTTAGCCTTCGGGGAAGCCGGTGAGGCTGGCGTGGTCTTGTTCGGGGTAGGGGGTCTGCGAACTTGCTTGCCGTCCGCGACTTTGACAATTTTGGCGGATTGCTTCCGCTTGGACTTTCGTTGGCGTTTGCTGCCAACGGTGACGAATCCTTCCTCTGAGGATGAGGACGTGTGTGAGGCATCTGACTGTATGTCTTCGTCGTCCTTTTCAGGAGACGTGTCCATTTCTGGACTGGATTCTTCGTCGGTGTCGGCGTTGGATTCCGCCATGGGCGAGAGAGGCGAATCCCGAACAGGGGGCCTTATATCCCTCAGATGAGGTATCGTATTCTCAACTGGGAGGACACCGTAACGGTTGGTGGGGGCGGTCGCGGGCGCGATCGGGGGTGGTGGGGGGGTTGCTAGGAGTGCCTCCTTGTAACGGAGGAACTCCTTGTGGAGACTTAAGTTCCCATTCTCAGTGAGGAACCTTATAAAAAGGTCCTCATCGGGAGGAGGGGTAGGGGCCGCCATTAAGGCGACAGTTTGGCGATTGGAATCGCCGATGGGTGGGGGAACCCGAGGGGTACACTCGGGCGTCCTAAGGGCTTCCTTCTGCCGGGTGTAGACAGAAGGGTGTGTGCCTATTGGCCCTACTACGTGCTGTGTGTAAGGGTCTGTTGCCAACCTTGTTAGGGTCAACAGGTGTGTACCTATCAACTTAATTACCTAACCGATACCCGGGGTTGACTAGGGGACCTCCCCAAGGCCAGTGGTTCCGGGCCCAGCCTGTTTCTGCCTGATACCCTGAAGGGGTAAGGGGGCTAGTGCCAGGGTCCGCACTACCACCGGTGAGCAACAAGCTCGGCCTGCGTTCATTCGAAAACAGGCCAATTTGCTTTCCGGTGGGCCCAACTAAGCGTGGGACTCAACCACACTGAAGGCGTGTGGGCGTATGAAAAGGTTGACACTCGGTATGCCCTAAAAAGGGTTGCCCGTCCTCTAGACACGTACGAGTACGATCTAAATTTCCGGGTCACCCGTCAGTCGCTCTTCACGATATTTGCAGGGCCACGCACGCCGATACGGATGCACCACAGTACGACAAGTCGTATAGAAGTTTGATATTCCAGCAAGATACGAAGAACCAACAGCAATCGGTCAGAAATTCCAAGTAGACTTTCTAAGTGATAGACAGCCGCGACAGCACGCCCGTTCACCTCGAGAGCGCAACCCAGAATAACCGGCGAGTATTAGCTTCGATGAGCTTTTATACTTACAGCGGGACAGTTTGAGGCGAGGGCTTGACGCCACTCAGCCTTTTCGGCAAAAGCGCAAGGGGCTCCCAGTTGGGACGAACCTCGGCCATGGGCTTTGCCTTTGAGCAATGGCGAGCGATGCAAACTCGCGAGCGATGCAAACGCTCATTGCCTTAAGGGCCGACACTAGGGTGCCTTAAGGGCCTAAGAAAAGCCTACTGGTGGCGAGAAGCGCCCTGGTACATTCCGGTACCTGGTAAACGAGCTACTGTTCCTACTTCGTCGCACTCGCCGGCGAGTGCGGTGTATGAGTGTACAGGTTGAGTGTCCCGGTCTCCTGAGAGACGCGAGATCTTCGAACGGCCTATTTGCAACCGTGATGGGGTCATCGGGGTCCAAGAGAACATTCCTCGGGCGTCGAAGCCGCAAGGTGGGATCCTTCAGGGGATTGTAGTTGGCTGCCTTTACTACTAACGGATTTGGATGAGAGGGGCATTTCTCAAAGTAACGTTGGGACGTCTCTTTGAGATATCTCGATATGGTTGGAAGCTCAAGATCCTTGTGCAGATCGCGGGTACGTAGGCCCGGGGGTGCTCCCGTGGCTCTACGTGCGAACCTATTCTGAATGAGTTGGAATTTATTCAGAAGAGATGGTGCTATGTGTGCGAAAATAACGCTAGCGTAAGTCATGACAGGTCGGATGCACAGCTTGTAAAGAGTCAACTTATTTCTAAGCGACATTTTTACGTTACTGATCATGGGTGAGAGTCTGCCTAGGAAGAAGGCTGCTCTGTTGCGTACTCTTTGGATGTGGGGTCCAAAGGTCATCTTGCTGTCAAAGATAACGCCCAGATATTTTGTGCGGTCAACCCATGGAATGGATTTTCCGAACAAAGATATCGTTTTTAAGAGCGAGTGATTGCTCCATGCCGGGGGTCGTGTTGCACCGCGGGAGTCTTTGGAGAAGAACACTGCTGCGCTCTTTTCCGGATTCACCTCGATGCGCCACTTCCTGAACCAAGCGCCGAGCGCGTCGACTGCTTGTTGGAGGCGTTTGGAGATAAGGTCCTTGTTTCTACTGGATGTGTAAAGTGCAGTGTCGTCAGCGAAGAGAGCCAACTCCACGTGCGGGGTCCGGGGTACGTCGTTAGTGTACAACGCGTATAGTATGGGTGAGAGCACAGAGCCTTGAGGGACTCCTGCTGTTAGTGGTCGGGGGCGTGAGAGCGTTCCTTCTACTCTGTAGCGGAAGGTTCTATTCGACAAGAAGTCTCGCATGATGCGCACGAGACTGTCTGGCAGGCCCATGATGGCCAGCTTGGCTACCAAGCCGGCATGCCAGACTTTGTCGAATGCCTTCGCTACATCGAAGAAGAGCGCTCCAGTAGGTTGACCGCGGCGGCGGTTGTCTAGGATGTGCTCTGTTAGACGGTGCAGTTGGTGTACGCAGGAATGTTTTGCGCGGAAACCCATCTGTTCGTTCGGGATCAGATTCATAGATTCGATATAAACCTTGAGTCTGGCCGATAGGATTCTCTCGTATATCTTCCCGATGCAGCTGAGGAGGCTGATTGGGCGATAAGAGGTCGGGTTCTTCAGGTCTTTGCCTGGTTTTGGGATGCCTATTACTGTTGCTTGTTTCCAGGCGTCTGGGAACGTACAATTCGCTAAGCAAGCATTGAAGATGCTCACTAGCAGCAGTAGTAGGGTCTGGGGTAGACATTTCAATATGCCATTTGATATACCGTCAGCACCGGCGGCTTTTCGGGGTTTTAGGAATTTTATTATCGATTGCACCTCGTCAATCGTGGTTGGAGGGAGTGCGATCGCGGGGGGAGCCGATGCGGAGGCGGCGACGCTCTCTACATGCGATTCTACCTGTTTTACGTGATCTGGGTCTACTGGCTCACGACTAGGAGAGCATTGGCTTTCCAGGCTGTCTGCGAGGCATTCAGCTTTTTCGTCATCATCGAAGGCGATGGAGCCATCCGGTCGGTTGAGAGGAGGAGTGGATGAGATCTGATCGCACTTGAGACTTCGCGCCACACGCCAGTAAGTGACATGTGACGGGTTGAGTTCAGAGAGGAAGTCGCTCCACCTTTCGTCCCTGAGTTCCTTCATGCGCTCCTTAACTCGACGTTGAAGGTAGCGTAGTCTAGAACGGGCCTCATCGGTGGGGTACAGGTCGTGTTCTCTTGTCGCGGCATTCTTTTCCGTCAACAACCTCCTTACGTCGTCAGGCAGCTCGAATCTATGGTTGGGATCCACAGAAGGGACCTGCCTGGTGCAGTCCTTGATGGCCGCTTGTAAGTGGTTGGTGAGGGACGAGACTGCCAAGTCAGTCTGTTCGGTGGATGTTATCCTGTCCGGAATGGCATCCAGGTTCGGGGACGGTTGGTCGAGCGCTTTCGCTAGCTTCTTCCAATCCGTGGTCATTCTTGTATGGGTGGGACGCCCATTGTGTGTCTGTCCTAGTTGCAGGAGGACCGGTCTATGGTCCGAGTTTAGGTCCGGATGCACCTCTATTGAACACACTGTAAGGGTGATGTTCTTTATTAGGGCAAAGTCCAGGACACTGGGATTGTGGCCGTCCATGGTAGGATAGCGTGTCGGGGCCAGGGGCGCTATAACGTCGAAATCCAGAGTCTCTTCGAGTCTCGAGAGGGTTTCGCCGTTCGTCGAGTTGGTTAGCGAATGCCACCTGGTGTGTTTACTGTTGAAATCGCCAGCCAGTATGGTAGCGTTTCCCATAGCAAACAGGGCTTGAAGGTCGCTCTCAAGCAAGCTTTTGTTGGGGCTGAGGTAGATGGAGGCGATGTTTATTGGCGAGTGGCCGGTCATCGCGATTCGGAGGATTGAGCATTCCATATTCGTTAGAGATGGGGGATCTAGTTGGCAGCAGTGCAGGGACCTTTTGTAATAGATTAGGGTTCCGCCTTTGGCGTTGTCTAATCTATCATTGCGAACGATGTTGTAGTTCGCTATTCTTGGGTCTCTCAATGAAGGTTTTAAGAAGGTTTCCTGCAGGAGAAGGATATCCACCTGATGTTGGGTGAGGTACCGAGCAATCTCGGCCCTCTGGTCGCGGAGTTTACCGTTGGCGTTGTAAAACGCCAAGGTCAGCGATCGGGGTTTGTTCCTATGGGTTGTACTACCCATTATGGTTGAGTCGAGGGGCGAAGATGCGGAGGGATTTTGACCTCCGATAGCTTCGTAATTTGAGCCTTGTAGCGCCTAATAACCTTCGTCCGTTCGACCCAGTTGTCGCCGGCGGCTATTAGGGCGTGGCCCAATTCCTCGATCATGTCGAGGTCGACTGTGTCCAATATTTGGAGGGCTATGTCCGTGGCCTCTTCGGCTGTGGCTACGCGGGGAGCCGTGTTCCCGTGGGGGACTTTGACTACCGCGTTGGCCGCACCGGAGGGCTTGTTGGTCTTTTGTGGACGAGGAGGCGCTGCTGCTGGTTTTGCAACCGCTGTAGCGAAGCTTTTCGCTTGCGCGTTAGTCGCCTTGGGGGCTACCGAGGGGGCTGGAGTTGGGGTTGAAACTTGAGGTTTCTTGCCCAATTCCGGAAACTCCGCAGTGTTGCTAGAGTTCGGTGGGGTTGGTTTGGTTTTCGGGCTGGGTTGTTTCCTCGCTACAGAGGACCTCCCTTTTTGGGCCTGCCCTGCGTTGCTTTTTGGGGCTTTCGGGCACCCGCGCCAGTTGGCTGGGTGGCCCTCTTCCCCGCATAGCACACAGGCGGGATTGCCCGGGGATTCTCTGTTGCGCTCACAATCCTTTGTGGCGTGGTCACCCAAACACTTCACGCAGCGAGGACGTGCGTGGCAGTGACGGGCGGAATGGCCATAGAATTGGCAGTTATGGCACTGCCCTACTACTCCGCGTTTGCGCGGGGGCTCGATGGAGATTCCGTTGAGCCCCGCGACAGTCTTGACTTTGAAGACTGCTTTCCCTTCGGGTGTCTTGTCCAAGACGACTAGTACCATGTCATATGGTTGGCGGGGGTGTTTGGCACGGTACATACGATGTACCTCACGTACCGGGATTTTTTGCTCCATAAGAGTCTCCTTGACATAGTCGGTTGAGACGTCTTTGGGGATGCGTCGGATCACGACTCGAAGGACGCGCTCCTCCTCGAGGGTGTACGTGTGCCAATCGATATGTCTTTCAACTAAGAGGGCGGTGAGGGCCCTGTAGTGGACCACCGTTTGAAGGTTCCCATTTGGATGGGTCTCGGATGATGACAGGCGGGGGTGCCTTAGCCTTCGGGGAAGCCGGTGAGGCAGGCGTGGTTTTGGTTGGGGTTGGGGGTCGGCGGGCTTGTTTGCCGTCCGCGACCTTGACGATTTTAGCGGATTGCTTCCGCTTGGTCTTCCTCTGGCGTTTGCCTCCGACGGTGATGAAACCGTCCTCTGAGGATGAGGACACGGACGCTTGCGAGGCGTCGGAATGTTGATCGTCGTCGTCCTTCACAGGAGAAGTGTCCATTTCTGGACTAGATTCATCGTCGGATTCCGCCATAGGTGATAGCGGCGAATCACGAACTGGGGGCCTAATGTCCCTAAGGTGGGGTAGTGAGTCCTCAACGGGAAGGACACCGTAACGGTTGGAGGGGGCGGTCGCGGGCGCGATCGGGGGTGGTGGGGGGGTTGCTAAGAGCGCCTCCTTGTAACGGAGGAACTCCTTATGGAGACTCAAGTTCCCATTCTCAGTGAGGAACCTTATAAAAAGGTCCTCATCGGGAGGAGGGGTGGGGGCCGCCATTAAGGCGACAGTTTGGCGAATGAAATCGCCGATGGGTGGGGGAACCCGAGGGGTACACTCGGGCGTCCTAAGGGCTTCCTTCTGCCGGGTGTAGACAGAAGGGTGTGTGCCTATTGGCCCTACTACGTGCTGTCTGTAGGGGTCTGTTGCCAACCTTGTTAGGGTCAACAGGTGTGTACCTATCAACTTAACTACCTAACCGATACCCGGGGTTGACTAGGGGACCTCCCCAAGGCCAGTGGTTCCGGGCCCAGCCTGTTTCTGCCCGATACCCTGAAGGGGTAAGGGGGCTAGTGCCAGGGTCCGCACTACCACCGGTGAGCAACAAGCTCGGCCTGCGTTCGTTAGAAAACAGGCCAATTTGCTTCCCGGAGGGCCCAACTAAATGTGGGACTCAACCACACTGAAGGCGTGTGGGCGTGTGAAAGAGGTTGACGCTCGGTATGCCCTGAAAAGGACGCTACACGAGCAAAGGCTTTCCCGTCCTTTAGACACGTACAAGTACGGTCTAAAATTCGGGGTCACCCGTCAGTCGCTCTTCGCGATAGATGCAGGGCCACGCACGCCGATACGGAAACCGCACCACAGTACGACGAGTCGTATAGAAGTTTGATATTCCAGCAGCGACGATACGGAGCACCAGCAGAAATCGGTCAGAAATTCCAAGCAGACTTTCTTAGTGATAGACAGCCGCGACAGCACGTCCGTTCACCTCGAGAGCGCAACCCAGCCCGGCGAGCCCAGCGCGCGCAAACAGTTTTATAACCGCGAGCCAGCCAGCCTAGCAACAGACGGACCAGCCGCGCGCGTCACCGCGTTTCCTCCCTCGCGTCTCGCCTCACCGTGGACGGAACGACAAAACGCTGCGAGCAATCTTGTATAGAAAACATTGTACTTATTCCTGATTGGTTAAAATTCAGATTTTTTCATTGGCTTGTAAATATTTTCTTTGTAAATAGTTTCATATAAATAGATGTTAATTTTCTCAATAAACCATTCCATTCTGCACACTACTTGGAGTCTCATTCAAGAAACCTCTCTCACCAAACATACTTGTTGTGAATACAATACATGCTTGATAGATTTTATTAAGTTCATTTTACATGTTATATTTTTATTATACAACAATGATTCCTTATAGTTATTTAGAAGGAGACGTTTCGTCACTGGCTTAGATATACCTTTCGCTTTTTTTATTTGTTGGTTAAAAGTATTAATGTAATATAATTTTGCTTTTAAACCTATAAATTCAGTAATCACATCACCCCCCGTCTCATCCTTAAATAACCCAGGAATTTTTGAGTTTAATTTAGGTATGTTATACGGATTATCTAGGGTAAAGTTGCTGGTATCGAAATTTGTAATTCTGTTCTTCATATCCTTGTAAAAATCTTCTGTGTAAATTAAATAAAGTAAACTGTCAGTGTCAGTGTAACACAGCTCTACGTTGTCTCTATATTTTCTTTTTATAAAGTCATAATGGAAATCATATAAATGCTGTTTAGCATATTCCAATACTGTAAAGCCTATATATATATTGGTCTATCTAATGTAATTTTTTCACGGTTCAACTGAATAGCTATAAAATCCTCTGAAAATATTGTAATACTTTTCAAATTAGGTTTTGCTATTAGTTTTTGTGCACAAAGTTTTTTATTAGTGTAATTTTCAGTATCTTCCCATTTAGTAACTAATTTTACATCGACCTGCTTTCGTTTATTTTCTATTGTTTTTCCGAATATAGCATTATTTAACAATTTAAAAAAATCTTTTTCAAACGGAGTTTTAGATGATATACGGAGACCAGTATTTAGGTCAATATACTTTTTCAAAAAGTTTTCTTGTCTAAAACAAAGTACACGATGAATTTTTTTTAACACAAGCCCATTCTTTGACAATGTTCAAAGTCAAATCTTAAATGTGAGTAATGATTAACATAATTGTATTTATCGTATAGGTTTGCAATTAACTTCGGTGTTTTACCACCTATGGGTACAAATTTCTCCGCAGCAAATGGTAAATCTTTATGCTCAGTATGAATATAATCAGGATAAGATAAATCTACTTCTAAAATAAAACCATAAGCATCATCGTCACTTAAAGTCATTATATCAAAGTTACTTATTTCGTTTTGAGTTAAAAATCTGAAATCTGACATAGGTATTTTTTTGTCATTGCATAGCCATAGAGATTATTGCAATCCAAATATATTAAATAACTTGATGGGTTTGAATCATCATAATCCGGTAAATATTTGTTATTTGCTTTTGCATGACGACGAGAGCATTGGGCCAACCCACCTCGAATACCTTTTTCCAAAAACTCGCACATTTCTAGATTATCTATAAGCTCTAGTTCAACTTTTGTATACAATAACATAGCATCCCAGCTCAAGCTAGGCGAAGTCACATAGTGTGCAGGATCAAGTTTGTAAAATTGTAAACTTGTATTTCTAAATTTTTCGAATATATCGCATAATAGTAATACGTCACACTTCAAATAAAGATCACTATACTCACCAAGTGTTTGTATATTGAAACTGTTCCAAATATTTTGGGCCTGAGCGTACTCGTCATCAGTTATAGATTCCATAGTGAGACTGTTATAAAAATTTGATTTTGCTGGTAGTTGTTTTTCATCAAACCTATCCCACGAGTCCATATAATCATAGGGATAGAAACCTTTCTTGCGCAATAACTTAATTTTACTTTTATCAACAAATTCTCGTGATAAATTAACAAAATCTGTCTCAGATAGACTTTTACTCAATGAATCTAGACTTGAACTGAGAAAATGAAATGAGTCGATAAATTTTATTTGTATTTGGCGAGTGCCTTTCTTATTTGAAATAACTTTAGTAATTGTTAGATATTTTTCTTTCGTTTTTGGAATAACTTTAATGAGGCCGTCATATTTGACCAATTCCGAAATAAATATATGTGAATCATAGCCACTCAAATTATGGAATACTACTGGTATGAATGGGCATACCTGATATATTAAATTACAATAAACATGTGCTGCGCCTCTAAATTCTGAAGTTATAGGATCGTGATCCATGCACACTTTGTCACCGAGCAACAACTCGTTACATATGTGACAGGTGGTTGCATTTTGGAATTGCATTTTTTGGGCAAGTGTTAAAGGTTTCATTGGTAAATATACGGACAGCGCTTTATTTATCCGCTTAACATCTTTTATCAAATATTTAATGAACATTGCAACGCAGTCCGGACCTCGATATGTTACATACTTATTAAGTTTAGGATCGTGCGAGCAGCATATGTAATAGGCAAAACTAGATTGTTGATGTAATTTTAATGTTTCAGTATTTGGTGTGTTATTTTCATTATAATTTATTAATAAACTTTCGAAATCAGCGTATATAATAAAGTTAATCTTAAGTTTTTTTTCGTAATGTTTGAATTTCAATACAGATTGTTTTTCAGGTAATATTGTCAAAATTTTAGAGCATGAGTGAGAATCGTACTTATTTTCACTTGTAAAAAATTGTAAACATGAATCACAAAAGAACATTTTCCCATGATATTTAGTAACTTGACGTCGCACTAACCGTACAAGATTTTTTATTAAACAGTAATGTGCTTTACCATTACGTTCTATATACAGTAAATTTATATGATTTTTTTTTTTACTTGTCATATATAACGGTCCTGTAACAATACTTTTATTAGGAAGACCATATATATTAATACTTACTGTAGGATTTAAAACTTCAAAAAGTTTAATATCATTGCATGAAGGTGGGAATGTTATTCCCTGACTATTACTGATTATGTGAGGTGCTCGTCATTCTGGGTGTGCTCGTGTGGACTGTCAGACAGGGTCGCCTCAGATGCGAGGTGCTCGTCACCTTGAATGAAGTTCATACGAAAACTTATTATTCTATTTTTAAATGCTGTTGCAATTATAAAAAACGTTTTAAAATTCAGTATTGAGTAAACTATTTTTCTTATGAATATTGGTTCTCTTATGATGTGTATAACTATTTCTTGGTATTTCAATATTACATGCTTCACATGTCAATGTACTAGGCGTGGAACTGTGAAATAAGAAACAAAATATTATAGGTATGTCATAATTTTTATTACAAATACGAGTAAAATGAATATAAACAACCTACTATTATCATATGTCTACGTTTCCTTAAAGGTCACAACATGGTTATACAAGATTATATAGGTTGTAGACAATTAAAGAACTAGTTTTAGAATAAAAACGTGAGTAAACACTAACCCCATATTCATAAAAATTAACAAACGTTTATTATCTTGATCTTTCAATGGCTAGTATTGTAAAGATGAATAAGGACAAAACATATAAACCCGTTTTCCGTTGTCACGACATAGCATGAAAACGGCTTAACCGATTTGGCAGATTATTTTTTTGTAGTTTTCTAATACTCTGTACAAGGTTCTTACGTACGAAGTTCGCCGGGTCAGCTAGTATTAACTAAAATAGGTTTAATAAACGTTTGTTAATTTTTATGAAACTTTTATTATTCAAGTTTTTATATAAGGTGAATTTAAATCAACTGCAAATATTTTAAGGGCAGATTCAGACCACTAAACTAAACAACTTTCCTAAATAAACTGATGTCGAAATACGAAATTTTTTTTTGACCTCCAATACAAATTGGGAATCAGCTGATCTAGTTAAGTATTGTAGGATAGCCACAAATGCGTCATGTAAATTATTCCTTGGTTACCTATATCTTATATTTAATCTAAATTATGTACGAAATACACTTAATAGTCTTCATTAGATCATAAATAACCAAGGATCAAGAATATATAACACGAAATGAAAAATGAAATAAAATATTGTTAGTACTTACAATGTTTATTCGTCGACTGCACAAAGTGGACTGATCGCTTACAATGATTGTGGCAACAGCTAACGTATCGAAGTCATAACAACAACTAATTATTTATGCGATCAGTCCTGATTATTTTAAATACTTATTTTACTTAATTTATTCAAGTATTATATTTATTTATATATCTATATTTAGCATATATTTGTAAGCGAAATAAATAAGTGTTTCTAACAGTCGGCCGTCCTTATTATGGCGCGACCTCGGGCCATCTAAAAGAATAATAAGATATCTACGCCTATTAACTTATATTAGAAACACTTATAACAATAAATTTAAAGCAATTCCTTAATATTACAAGTTGAACAAGTGTATTAATAAATAGTTTATTTGCTTATACATCAGCTTGCAATTCAATGTTGACTGATAACACAAATTCTTATGTTACACTAACTAAGTTAACAGGACCCCTTATGTCCTGAATACCATGGCAACAGGCCCCAATTGTCCTGAATACTTGAGCAACAGGCCCCATTCGTCCTGAATACCCAAGCAACAGGCCCCGTGTCTTGAATACCGCTACATACTAATAGGCAACAGGCCCCAATGTCCTGAATACCCGAGTAACAGGCTTCATTCATCCTGAATACCCAGGCAACAGGCCTCGCGTCCTGAATACCATTGTTTTCGAAAAGGTAACAGGCCCCATTTGTCCTGAATACCGTTGTATTTAAATAGGCAACAGGCCCCATATCTCCTGAATACCACCTTATCATTAGCATTTCACAAAACTGTATTATCACTGTATAGTTTGCATTTATCATGACAATTCATGTATTACTTTATACTCAATAAATTTTTAATAATAACATTTTTATTGCATTTTTATTAGGAAAACAATGACACACTATAATATGACGAAAATAAGTAGTTAGATCATTTACAAAACCAAATCAAATACATTATATAATATAATGCGTAAATTATTACATTAATAAATCAAATACGTTAACACATTAGGAGCAAAAATTATAAACAATCAAATTAAAAGTGTAAAGCCTTACACACATTAAGTATATGTACTTTAATTACTATGTTCGTCGGACTCATCAGAGGAACCGTCGTGTGGTCTTTAGCCAAGGTTTTATTTTATCGATAGCCACGACAGCAGTGTAACGTTTGTTGCCCTTTCGTGACAAAGGAGTGTCTTCGATTTCATAGCGATCGTAGTCATAAATTTTTACTATTCTATAAGGACCTTGAAATTTAGGGATTAACTTCTTACTTTGGCCGGTAGCTGGCACCTGTCGTTCTACACTCACTAACTCGCCTATACTATATTTAGCGGGACTGCATCGTTTCTCATCGTATGTCAATTTTTGTGCTTTCTGATTATCTGAAACGTGATGACTAATGTTGTTCCTAATTTCATTACGAGTTTCAAGGGCAGTGCCCTCATTTACGTCTTCAGATATCTCGGCTAGTATTCGACCTTCAGTAGGCCCATTAAGCCTAGTTCCAAATAGTGCTTGTGAGGGTGTGCAATTTATACCTTTATTGAGCGTGTTGTTCAAACCCCATTGCACATCGGGCAAGTGGTCATCCCATTTGCTATCAGCGGTGCCTACACACTTGGCGGTGAGAGATTCTAGAACCGTCCTGTTGTACCTTTCCACTTGCCCGTTAGCTCTGGGGGTCGATACCGCGTTTAAAACATGCTTTATCCCTTTTTCTTTCAAAAAGGCTTTAAAGGTATCGCTAGTAAAAGAAGTGCCCCTATCAGAAATGATACGCCGTGGCACGCCAAATACTGCAAAATATTCGCGAAGAACCTGAATCGAAATGCGCGACTTAGTGCTTTTTACAGGCTTAAGGTAAATATATCGAGTGTAAGCATCGATCAAGACTAGGATATGCATATTACCCCTTTTGCTTCGTACAAACGGACCAAGATGGTCCATATGCACTGTGTCAAAAGGTATTTCTATCTTTTCGATGGGATGGAGAAATCCTTGACGTTTACCTCCTGGCGTTTTTGCATAAGCACATTCTAAGCAAGATTTAACGTACTTGGTGATGAATTTACGCATTTTACTAAACCAGTATGTTGACTGTATCTTTTCTAAGGTTTTCTCCACCGAGAAGTGACCGATGTCATCGTGATTTTGTTTGACTATCTGCCAACGAGCTCCCTTAGGTACGACCCACCTATCTCCGTCACTGGTAATCTTAAATAACCTACCGTTTTTAACCTTGTAATTTGACTTAATCTCAATTTTATCGTCTAACTCTGGATCACTCAAAATATTAATAATCTTTTGTATTTCATCATCTGCCTTTTGTACGGTCAATAACCAATCGTTTACGTCTACATTAAGAACTTGAAATTCGGAGGTAGGTGAGTCGGGTATTGGGTTGCGGCTAAGCGCGTCAACGTGAGACATGGAGCGGCCTGGTCGATACTCTATACTAAAATTGTACTCCTGCATTTGCTCCCACCACCTAGCTACGCGAGGTATCATATCCCTTTTCTGGAACGTAGCTCGAAGTGAATTACAGTCCGTTATTATTTTGAAAGGAACTCCTATCAAATACACCCGAAATTTGCGAAGGGCTGATACGACTGCGAGCGTCTCCAAATCGTAGGAAGAGTAATTTTGCTCCTCCGGAGTTGTTTGGCGACTGAAGTAAGCGACTGGTCGCAATGTACCATCTTCGCTTTTTTGGAGGAGGATACTCGCCAAACCTATTTTACACGCATCTGTGTGGAGCTCGGTTTCTGCTCGTGGATTATAAAGTGCTAATGTGGGTTTCTCCACAAGTGCGTTTTGAAGAGATCTAAATGCATTCTCTTGTGCAGTGCCCCAGCTCCACACAGAATTCTGTTTTAATAGCATGGTCAATGGTTTTAAAATAATCGAAAAATTTGGTATGAATCGACGGAAGAAACTTGACAAGCCAAGAAATTGACGTACAGTGTGCTGATCGTGCGGGACTGGGAATTTCTTTATAGCTTCAATTTTACGTGCCCCAGGTTTAATCCCAGTAGCTGAGACCTCAAAGCCTAAATAATCTACTTTCTGACTAAAGAAAAGGCACTTTGACAACTTTAATGTAAGACCTGCATTCAAAAATTACCTGAGTATTGTCTCTAGGCGTTCCAACCCCTGGGAAACGTCTTTAGCTGGTATAATAACATCATCCAAGTAGGCCAGCGCTTCTTTATGATGGGCTTGGCCGAGTACTTTATTCATAGTTCGTTGAAACGTGGCGGGTGCGTTCGCGAGTCCAAACGCCATGCGATTGAATTCAAAGTGCCCGTCTGGAGTCACGAACGCACTTTTGAATTTGTCAGATTCCTTAATTGGCACCTGGTAATAGCCCGAGGCTAAATCCAGGGTAGTATAGTACCTATAGCCAGCCAAAGTATCCAGCTGGTCATCGATAAGAGGCATGGGAAAATTTTCCTTCACTGTCTTCTTATTTAAAGCCCTATAATCGACGCACAACCGAAGTTCACCAGTCTTCTTTTTAACTAGCACGATAGGGCTTGCATAAGGAGACACTGAAGGACGTATTATATCGTTTTTCAATAACTCATCAATCATATCCCGAACTGCCTCTTTCTCTCTAATAGCTAGCCTATAAGGCCTGTAGACGACGGGGTCACTGTCATTTAAATCTATAGTCATTTCAGTTACAGTGGTTTTACCAAGCTCCGACATGTTATTGGCAATACACTTTCTGTATTTGTTAAGTAGGGTAAGTAGTTTAGTTCTATCAATTGAAGTCAAATCATCACCCACCCTTACATCAGTGTCAGTTATTATTGATAATGGAGGATCATCTGAACAGGACAAAGTAGTATGCATTACCAAGGGTTCAGTTAGCTCGTGAGCCGCACGTCCACGACCTACCATGAAATTCTTTTGCAAGGTTAGTGGTGTGTCGTTTAAATTATTTATTACAATGTTGCCACAACCTTTTCTAAATGAAAACAGCCCTGATAAAACTGAATATTTTTTCCTGATTGGAATCGAGTGTCGCCCTCTATAAACAATTCTCCTTCAAAATTATTATCAGCATAAACTTCAACGACAGTAACCCCGGATGCCACCGTTGTATCATCCTTACAAAATAACTTAATCTTGTTCACATAAGAACTAACGACAGGCAATTGACTGATATCCAGAACATCGGTTGGGTACATTGAGATAGTACATGACCTTCTTGTTTGCAATTAAAACACCGGTTTTTATTGTTACTATGTGTAGGTCGAGGATTTTCTTGTTTACTATTTGTAACTGCTTGATTTTTATTGACCCGTCGCTCAGTAGCGGTTTTGACATTTCTAGCATTTCGTAAAAACGATAATAATTTATTTGGGTCATCAAACTGAACAGCTTCTGCACCTAACCTAACTGACCGATCGTCTATTCCATGCAAAATACATTCTACTGCCCGTCTACCTGTTATGCTACATCTGTTTACCAAGGCTATCTTGTCGTAATAGTAATCCTCTAATGAGTCCCCGAACCGGGCTCGTTTGGCTAACATATCACTTAGCATTTGGCCATAATTCTCCTCAGACGGAAAAGCGGCCAATAATTTGGCTTGCCACTCCTCCCACGTAAAAAGAACAGAAGACAGGCCCTCATACCATCGCTGGGCTACACCGCGCAATTTTGGCAAAGAATAATGGATTATCTGTTTTTCCGACCAACTATAAATAGAAGCGCACTCGTTGACTTTGTGGATCCACATAGTCATCGTCTGTTCTTTACGCGAGGGATCAAATTCTGGGACAGTATTATGTATAGAACTTAATTTATCAAAAGAGTCTCCAGGTACTATAGTCTTTAATGCTTTAACAAGTTGGGAGAAAACGTCCTCTTCCTTGTAATTATTGACATAGTTATCGCGACTAGTGGAGCGTTTTCGAGAAAAACTACGTGCACGACTACGTGAACGGCTACGTGAACGGTCACGTGCCCTAGGTGAACGACTATGTACCTGGTGACTGTGGACCCTTGATCGATCCGGTGATCGGTAGCGTGAACCCCGGTCCAAACGATTGCGTGACCTTTCTATTTCGCGGTCACAAGATCGGTGATTCGACGAATCACTACAGCTTTTACGTAGGTGGCTTCGAGATCGGTCACGCACTCGGCTTGGCCCCGGCTCAGCACGTACCTGTTCTTCGTCCGGCGCCCGCGCTGCTGGGCGTGTTGACGACTCGCTGCCTGAAGCTCGATGGCTGCGTCGCTCTCGCGCTCGACTATCGCGGGGCTGGGTGTGGCGGTGCAGGCTTGCATGTTGTGGAGCGGTTTCACGTCGCTCGTCGGCACGTTCCCCAGGAATTCGCTTCGGCTAGCGCAGCATTCGGCCAGAATTTTTGCAATCCATTTTGCCACTGAGGAAGACAAATTCCAGCACAATGAATGTTTCTTGGTTATTTTGAAAGCGTACTATAGTTATTTCTGCCTTTGTTACCAAAAGAAAACTCACTAGAAAACGAATTTATTGATAAATAGTCACTTTCCTCAAACAACAGGATTTTTTTTTTTTTTAATCAAAAGGATAAATATATATTGCCAAGTAAATAATAAAATAAAAAATAGAAGTTATTTGAAAAGAACAACATAAATGTCCTTATGATCCCACTTCTGAACTGTAGGATAGCCACAAATGCGTCATGTAAATTATTCCTTGGTTACCTATATCTTATATTTAATCTAAATTATGTACGAAATACACTTAATAGTCTTCATTAGATCATAAATAACCAAGGATCAAGAATATATAACACGAAATGAAAAATGAAATAAAATATTGTTAGTACTTACAATGTTTATTCGTCGACTGCACAAAGTGGACTGATCGCTTACAATGATTGTGGCAACAGCTAACGTATCGAAGTCATAACAACAACTAATTATTTATGCGATCAGTCCTGATTATTTTAAATACTTATTTTACTTAATTTATTCAAGTATTATATTTATTTATATATCTATATTTAGCATATATTTGTAAGCGAAATAAATAAGTGTTTCTAACAGTATGGAGAGATAAAAAGTAATATTTCGTATTTCGATATAAGTTTATTTGGAAAAGTTGTTCAGTATAGTGGTCTGTATCTGTCCTTAAAATATTTGCAGTTGATTTGTGTCCACCTTGTATATAAAAAGTTCAAAAATAAGACTGAGCAGTATTCTAATAATATGAGCTAATATAATGACAAGGAGAGCTTTTGAAGTCTTTTCGAACTGCTGAACTTAATGATTTAACATGATGCCAGATTCGAGTTCTCCTTAACTTGCGTTTTAATGGTAAGAATAGAATGACGCCATCTGTTTATTGGTTGTATTTTTTCTATCTCCTCGCAATTATAAATTTTCATGTCAATATAGTAAGGACCCGTTTTTGACTCACTTACTTGACGTGAATAGCCATTTGCTATTCTTCTAGTAAAATAAGCGTGAAGAGGTAGTATTGCTTTACCGGTAGACGTAGACGGCTTGTTGGTGTCTTCATCTTCCTCGCTGTCAGTACCGAAGAGGTCATGTAAGGTCTGTTTCTTGTCCGGCGGCGTTACAGGGAGTATTTTCACTTTTTTTGAAGAAGTCTCCGTGCTTGTTGATTTCGGTCGCTTGCTTGAAGTCTTTTTTACAGAGGTGGTCTTCTCGACGTCTGTCTCCCGAGACTCGTCGTCGCTGCTGAAGAGGTCAGGCATAGAACGGGCTGATTTGGACCTAGAAATAAAATACATAAAATTATATTGAGGTAAACTATAATTAAGACACACACACACACACGCACGCACACGCTAACGCACACGCACACGCGAAGCACACGCACACGCACACGCACACGCACACGCACACGCACACGCACACGCACACGCACACGCACACGCACACGCACACGCACACGCACACGCACACGCACACGCACACGCACACGCACACGCACACGCACACGCACACGCACACGCACACGCACACGCATCACGTCAGACGTTCCAATATACATTTATTTCAACCAGGATGGGTAACATAACGCGTTGTCAACAATTTATCTAAATAGGAAACGGTACGTAAAGATGCCTCTTCATTGTCATCTTTGAATGCCTATAAATTAACAAATGTAAACATACCTTATAAACAAATACAAGTTGCATAAGGATTTTGAACTTTAGTGACATAATTAAAATCCTATAAAAAGGTGAAAATACCGTGACTTTTAAATCATTAAATTTTTTGCATCGGTTTAGCAAGCTTGTCTACAATGTCGGTAAGTAACTTTCCCAATTTTATCAATTTATCAATTAATTTATATTAAACCTGTAAGGGTTGGCCGTCGAGTAAGTTACCTTGTTTTCAGAGATATCGTGTTTATCTCTGAAAAGAATACAATATACTGAACCTAGATTAACGATTATTAGATTTTTTTCTATATGTATGTGTGTATGTATATTTCTTCATAACTGTTAAACAAATTAATTGAATTTTATGAAACTGGGTAGTACATTGAAACGTTCATGACATAGGATCGGCTATTTAATTTTTATCTTAGTTTAGAATGATGATGTGAACGTGATGTATGTGAACGAAACTCGCGCAAACAGCTAGTTGGTATTATATAAAATAACATCAATGATGAGGAAACGATATCACGTTGTCAAAGTCGGTGTATTATTAAAACATTGTATTTAGAAGCTATTTGTTTCAATCTCTTATTATTTTTATGTTACTTGCAGGTGCCAAACTGGGTTTATTCTCCACTGTCACCTCCACCCTCGTCGGTAATAGATCAAGATGTAATTGATAATATACGGATGCCACAAGACCAGGATGTAGAAGATCTAAGTTCGAAAAATAGAATGTTGACGACTTTTTATAAGACAACGTCATGCGGTTCTAAAGTAATACGGCAAGAAATCTATGATGCGAATAAGTTTCATAACAGTCAATGTACCACATGCTCATGTGATGCTGAAATATGTATTCAACACGTTGTGTAGAATACTGCAACTGATCTTTTTTACTTAAGTCTAAAAGATATATTGGAAATTGTAAAAAATCACATGTTCAATCGATGTTAATGTAACTGTTTGTATTATGTCTTATTTGTATGGGTAGTATTTAGTGTATAAAAAGGTAATCGCTTGTAATAAATAAATAAGTAAATATTATAAAAACATGCTAGTTTTATTTAAACACTACCTGTCGTATATTAGTATTTGTATTAATAATTTAAAGTGGTGGTGGTGGTGGTCCACCAACATAAGACCACTTTAAGACGCTCATGAGCGAGAGGATACAGGGTCATATCCCATCTTATCTCCACCCGTACCTTTGAGTTTGTTATTCCGATTCATGTACGGACTTTCCGTTAACCACCACCACCTGCATTCAACGTTTTTAATATATTTTTTTCTGTATGTATGTATGTTCTCCATAACTCTTAAACGAATTCACTGAATTATATGAAACTTGGTTGATAAACATTTAGATGCACAGGACACAGGATAGACTACTCAATTTTTTCTCCAATTATTAACATACCTAATGTTTAGCTTAGAAAACGTAATGTACGCGAACGAAGTCGTGGGCACAGCTAGTTTATAATATAAGTAACAAGGATTTACAGATATGATGGGCTGTCAGCAGGCTCCGAACATGATACGTGGCTGCATTGCATGTCGGTTGCCGAGGCACATCGCACACCAGAGCCCATGCGCTACATATACAATCATCATTAATTTATGTCACCACAAAATGCATGCTTTATTTGGAGGTGCATATTATGTGCATTAATACAAGCGTACTAGTGTACAATATATATACGGACAAATCACATGGAATGAGCTAACCCTAAAGAATATTAGAGACTCGTGTTATGGGATACTAACTCAACGATATTATTTTACATAATTACATTATATAGATATATTCCGTCTTGTCTTGCCCCAGCGGGGATTCAAATCCGCCACCTCTCGTGCCGCACTCTACCGTCTATCATGTTGCAAAAATTGTATGTAAGAAGCGCATGGCTCCGTGTGTGGTCTGACTCATACAAGTACGGATCAAATGTCGTTGAGTAATAAGAGGAGGCATGCATTTATTGTCTGTATTAGAAGAGTAAGTGAATAAACTGAACGTTATTGTTAAATAATTACTATTATTCTCACTGATCTTTTATCGATTGAGTAAAATGATTGAATACTGTATGTGTGAGGGTGTGTGGTGTATAATTATGGGGGCCTGGATCTCCTTTGATCCAGGTCCCCTAATTATACACTACTGACATACAAACAACGTGTTACAAAATTGTCCTAAAAAGATTGCACCTGTTTTATCCTTTTTAATAAATCTCTCATTCACAACTGGAGTATTCCCGGAAGAGCTAAAGGTGTCAAAGGTTAAGCCACTTCACAAAAAAGGCCCAAAAGGAATGTCGATAATTTTCAACCGATAGCTCTTCCATCGATTATATCCAAAATATTTAAAAAATCATTTCATGCGCGCTTGACGCAATTCTTAACTAAATACGACATAATTAAACCACAACAAAATGGCTTCCCTTTTTGGAAGCCATTTTGTTGTGGTTTAATTATTAAATCCACCTCATTGGCATCTTTCAATCATATAAACAAAGTACTTTATTCAATGGACAAACGCATTCCAGTTACTACAGTTTTCTTTGACATGAACAGGCCTTTCGATTTAGTTAAACACAATACTCTTCTTTGCAAATGTGAATTATATGGTATAAGAGGAGTAGCTAATAGGTGGATACAAAGCTACTTGAATAACAGGACACAATATGTCGAAATAACCAAAATGAATAACAAGAACGAGTTAATCAATTATTAATCGTCAATGGAATTAAATAAAGTCGGTGGTGGGTTTACGGATCGATATGACTAAAAATGTTTTGAATTGGTCTTATTTAGTGGACTGTATTTTTTAACGAGAAGATGGGAAAACCCCCATAATGTTTGCTGTTTGCATACTTAGACTGGATAGCACATGTCAGGTAAAATAAATAGGAAAGCACACATACCACGTTGGAGTCTCTGAGGCGTCTATTTCTAGAACGTTGCAGGATCCACAGTGTCCAGTCTTGCTTCTTCTCACAATTTATAGGTCCTTGACACAAGCACTATGTATTACGCGGGTTTAATATATGTAAGTTGTAGTTATTTAGCGGTTTTTATAATTAAATCGAATTAATAAGCTGCGCTCACGCCGTAGATCGAAAGAGGAACGCCATCTTGATAAATCCCCTTCTTTCTTCACAATATGACCGATCCGTGCGCGAGCGATATAGGTATAAAGGAAAAGAATATTATGCAAACAGGGGTTTCACGGCAAAATGTTTAAAAATTGGTGGGAAAGTTGAATTTGATATCCAACACTCCCCCGGCCTTGAAGGAACCCTTCAAAAGAAGGAGAAATACAAAAATATTATGTGGAAAAATACAAAAAAAAAATAGAGCCTTAATTGCTCACTATAATTAGGTATAGAAAAGTGCGGGGAATATGAAGCTTATACACTAAACTTATATTACTATTATAATACGCAACATGAGAATGTACTATATATATATATGTCACCAGAAGATAACAAGATCCGCAGGTTTATAAATTTCCTAGAAAATTTATAAATTTTCGTAGGATTCTAGGAGGAAACGAGAAACAAATTGTATTATTTTACGCCCACATTATCGCAAATTTATCAATTTGCGACGTCTTGTAGTAAATTTATAAACTAACGGATATTCATTTGTAACATTCTAAACGGTTCGACCAATCACAGAAGAACTTTTAATTTTACGCTTGTTTGAAACACGACAAATAACACACTGCTCTCTAATTGGTCGATGTCAATAGTGGCAATGCTTGTGTCCATAGACTTAGGTACAATCAGACTTACCAAACTATGCATTTGTAGTTGCAATGTCTAGTCCTTCTCTGACACGGGTCTAGCGGCTTGCAATTATCAGTTTTGAAACTAGGTAGGAACCTATAATACAGAATTACTTTTTTACATAATATGCTAATGACCCCACTACTACCCCCGCTACTTCACTCTACCACAATAAAACAACAGAAATCGTGTTCTATAATATTAGAGGTTTATTAAAAAAAGAAAAAACAAACATTTTAATATGAAATTTCAAAAAACTCCGTGAGTCTCAAGCAAATTTCCAAAAAATATGCTTAAAAACATGTAACAAATTGAAACTTATGCAAGTACTCGTACCTACCTACTAAATCCCCGATTATCTACTTATTGCAACATGTCAAAGATTTATGGCACCTCGAATTACACAAAATATTAGCTTTTTAACCGACTTCAAAAAAAAAGGAGGAGGTTATCAATTCGTCGGTATGTTTTTTTTTTTTTTTTTTTTATGTATGTTACCGGATTACATTAAGACGGCTGGACCGATTTGAAAAAAATTTTTTTAATTCGAGAGGGTATACTTTCCGATTGATCCCATATTCAGCAGGTCAGGATCTGATGATGGGATCATGGAGAAATCGAGGGAACTCTTCAAGTTTTGTATTGGGTATGGGTATTTTTTGATATATTCCAAGTTAGTAAGGTGGGACGTAGATGAGACGATGCTGGAAAATTTAACCCACTTTCAAAAATGCAACGTATTTGCAACTTTTTGATTGTAATATATCTTGCTCGATTACTCGAAGACGTCTGGACCGATTTGTAAAATTATTTTTTTGTTAGAAAGGGTATACTTTCTAGATGGTTTTATAGTCATCAGATCAGCACCTGATGATGGAATCATGGAGTTATCGAGGGAACTCTACAAGTTTTATTGCGATTTGGGTTTTTTTTTTATATAACATGTCAGTAAGCGAGAAGATGCTGGCATGTTTAACCCACTTTCAGAAATGCAACGTATAACTTTTAATTTTTATGTATGTAACTAGATTACTCGATGATGCCTGAACCGATTTGAACAACTATTTTCTGAAAGGGTACACTTTCCAGATGATCTTAAAGTTATCAGTCCAGGAACAGATTATTGGATCGTGGTGAAATCGAGGGAACTCTACACATTTTATTGTGATTTGGGTATTAATATACCTATTCCATCGATGCTGGATCATTTAACTAAATGTTGCATTTAAAACTAAAAATTATATAAGGATCCCCTTAACGGGGAACTTTGCGGATGGTGCAGTTGCGTATGACCGCTGCCAATGCAGCATTAAATCGGATGTACATTAAATGCAACTGTCGAATCACGTAAACCTGCAACCTACGGCAGAAAACATCTTAAATAATAAAATTATTTGTTTATTCTCAAATATAGGATATTTTACTACTTATTGACGTCATTATTTACTTATATTAAGTTTACCGCTACTTCCAAAGCGCAAGTAGAGAAGAAGCGGCGCCACAGACTCCACAGCAACTTTTTCTCCAAAAACGTCAATTTACAAAATTTAAGTCAAAATAGAGGAATTTATATTTGTGTGATATTTTTCAGACAATTGGGTAAATTACTTTCTTAAGTTTGATGACGAGACAACAGGGAATAGGGCGTCGATTCTGCTAACGTTAAGTCACAATCGTGTCAAAATAGTGTTTCAATTGTAGTGCTTTTTACACACTATTTACAAGAATTATGACAGTATGATGTGACGTGAATGTAGTGTGGCTGTGACCATAAACAGTGATATAAAAAAATTATACATTTCTTGTAACTAGTGTGTAAAAAAGTACTACAATTGAAACACTATTTTGACACTATTGTGACTTAACGTTAGCAGAATCGACGCCCAGGGGCCCGATTCTGCTAATTAACATTATACAAATATTGTGGCGATTGTATGGCAATCGTGTATTTTGTGACATTTGGTATTCTCGTAGTTGTATAAAGCAGTGCCACTCTATCGCCATTCTATTGAACCTAAATTGGTATTCTGCTCTACAATTGAGTGTCTATGGATTCTCGATTGTCACTTTATCGGTATTCTGTTCGTTCTTTGACGTTTATTTGACATTTGTGCCGATCGTTTTCTAATTGTTAGAGGTGTTATATTAGGGTCAGATATCAAGAACCTTGTTATCGAATATATTAGTTTACCGGTATTATGTTCTGTTAAACGTTCTCCAAGAACGGTGAAGAACAGGCTGGGATTTTGCAGGCGATATTATTTTTTGAGGCATTTTACATCTACCTGTCAATATAAAATGCAATAAGGTGATACCTCGGTGAACACTAGCGCCACCGTCATTTGAAAATCATTACTCACTGAAAAAACAAGTTATCAAAAATCCCTCTGCTGGAATTAAGGTTCTGGATCTGAAGTTAATTTTAAACATATTAAATTATAATTCCCTATACTTACAAATTGCATTATTGTTAAAAACGGCCACTTTTAGCAGTTTTGCAATTTGTAACTATATAGAACTATAATTTAATAATTAAATATAATTAAAATTAACTTCAGATCCAGAACCTTAATTCCAGCAGAGGGATTTTTGATAACTTGTGTTTTAAGTGAGTAATGATTTTTAAATGACGGTGGCGCTAGTGTTCACCGAGGTATCACCTTAAGAACATACAAGATGTGACAAATTTTTATTGCGCCAGACCAAATAAAGTAGAATTACATGTGATCGAGTAATATTACAATAAAAATAAGCGTTCAGTTTAAAAAAATAACGAGAGCTCAATTTACATCCTTCCTATGAAATACAAAATTACGATGTATTGCAAAGAAGTTCGAATCGCGCGCGGTAGTGACGCATTTTTTTTTATCTATTTTAGTATACCTTGGCGTATTTAAAAAGATAATCACTCTATTTACAAATCATTAATTACATGATGTATATACAAATAATTCAGTGTTCTTTTACAGTCACATTTCAGCCTATACATAAAATAAAACAGTTCGGCTTCGCTCGTGTCGCCGAGGGATGTCCGAGACCGACGCGGCTCGGAGCGAATTCCGTTCTTTCTCTCGTTCCGAGAACGTTTAGTAATTTTATTTCGTATCGTCGCGTGAACGGATGCGGAACGCGAACGGGCGCGGAACGCAGTAACGCAGCCGGTTCACCGATACAATATTAATTTTGGATATTAACTGTTCTTGACCGTTCTTCGGGAACGCGTTCTTTGAGAACGCGTTCTTCTTCTCATATTATGTTCGCGGTATCGGTTCAGGGGCCCGATTCTGCTAATTAACATTATACAAATATTTTGGCGATTGTATGGCAATCGTGTATTTTGTGACATTTGGTATTCTCGTAGTTGTATAAAGCAGTGCCTCTTTTTTTTTTGTTGTGGATATAATCCACAATATGGCAATCAAACATAAAGCTTATTTTTGCCAGTATCAAATTTGAAAATGTTCTTAATTTTGTCGAGTCACAGACAAGTCAGTAGTCATGTCTAGTCAACTTAGTCAAGGGCTAAGTGGAGCGGTGGAAGTTTCACTAAGCTTTATCTTGGGAGATTTTGGTGACAAGGATTAAAGTCACTTATACGACATTGTACCACTTTCCAACACTCACGCTTGTTCACGAACACTGAGCGAATAATAATCCACCTTTATTATGCACAAATACTCGAAAAAACACAAATATTAGAAAATAAATACAATGACGATAACTGAGCGGCTTTAGCTTGGCGCCAAAACTCCGCAGTGCCTCTCTATCGCCATTCTATTGAACCTAAATTGGTATTCTGCTCTACAATTGAGTGTCTATGGATTCTCGATTGTCACTTTATCGGTATTCTGTTCGTTGTTTGACGCTTATTTGACATTTGTGCCGATCGTTTCCTAATTGTGTTTTGAATATTTTGAAGATATTTTGCAACGACACCTTTTTTAGAATAGTTGTGATACAAATCATAAGTAATGAGGCGGACAGGGAGCATTCGTTGGCGCTTGTTAGCTTTGGCTAATGCTGCTGAGCGACGACGATCTCGATCTCTTTTAGATTTCATATTGAGTATGGTATTCCGGGAGTGCTTGGCTGTATAATAGACGGGACACATGTGGCAATTTTACGCCCCACAATGCATGAAGAGAGGTATTTTAACCGTAAGGGATACCATTCGCTGAATGTTATGATATTTTATTTAGGTTAGGTAGGTATATAAAATAAATAAATAAATATATAGGGACAAATCACACAGATCGAGCTAGCCCCAAAGTAAGTTCGAGACTTGTGTTATGGGATACTAACTCAACAATACTATATTTTATAACAAATACATATTTAGATAAACATCTAAGACACAGGTCAATCAGGAAAGATATTTTTTTCATCTTGACCTGACCGGGGATCGAACCCAGGACCTCCTGAGTAGCGGTCAGGCATGTTAATATAAACTTTATTTTGATTTTCCTTACTAGTTGATCTTTGACCTTGTTATAGCTTTGTGATTCTGATTTAAATATGGATGGATGCAAGCAGCCCCGGTGGTGTATTGCCATAATGTGTACTACTACAGACAGGGGTTGCTCTGATACCACACACAATATGCTCTTGTAGCTGGAGGGCATACTGCATGTCAGTACAGAGAGAGACTGAAATAAAATACACTTTGCTCTAATCTGTAAGAGCAAAAAACATGCCTAAATGGCTGGCATCGTAATCGACAGATGGCAGTAATTATACAACGTCATTGTCTAATTACTGCCATCTGTCGATTGGTTGATTTCTGCTAATGCTCGTTCATCGTGGGGCCTTGTTAATAGTTTAGAGGATTCTAAATCAGAAAGAGCTATCCCTTCTAAAGTCTTAACTCTACTGAGAGCTACGTAAACTTGTCCTTTCGCGAAGTTCTTTTTTCCTAAATCTATTACAGCTCTATCGAGGGTTGTGCCTTGCAATTTATGTACGGTTACAGCCCAACATAAAATTAAAGGTAACATTCGACGCTCAATGTTACCATATCCTCTAATTGCTTGGTAAGTAGCACACATTGACGGAATAGAAACAAAGCCATTAGCATCTCTTAATCTGTTCCCTATTCTCTCGTCATCAAACTTTATTAGTACAGCGTCCGGCATTTCTCCTTGTTCCAACTGATTCCTTCGTAATGCTGGCCAACTGAAACCTTTTACAACGCCCATAGCCCCATTTACAAGCCCATCTAAAACAGCAATGTTACGACGCAACATAACGCGAGAAATTATGGCTAAATTTATTGTGGGTAAAAGACCACCACAGTTATTCACGTCACTGGGAGGTTTTCTGCCGTAGGTTCACGTGATTCGTCAACCGCAAATATGTATATCCGATTTAGTGCTGCATTGGCAGCGGTCATTTGATTGTTATAATCATCAACTTGTTTGACGGTAGGATATATACGAACAACTGCACCATCCGCAAAGTCGCCCGTTAACGGGATCCTTCTTCTTTCACACAATAGCTCGAGTTCTGAGTTTGTTAGGTCGCCAAAACGCAAATGATTAAGCAGGTCAATAAAAACCGTATCATTTTGCTGTCGCATATTTATTGTCAATTCGCAGAAACCAAATTGATGCCATAAGTTCACTTCCGCCGAGCACCATGCTGGTTGCATGAAACACCAATTCCCTTTCACAGGTGGTAGCTGCATGATGTCACCAAAGAGCAGTATGTGTAACCCTCCGAATAACAGATCATTGTTTTTAAACTCTTGCAGTCTTAGATGTATCATACGCAGGTTCTCGTACGAGACCATAGATATTTCGTCGATGATTAACCAATGAATGTGGCGCCACTTTCTTCTTTCTTGTTCCAATTTGTGACCAGTCATGCAAGTATAAGCCCTAGAATTTTCTTTTTCAATTGGCAAATAGAAAACAGCATGTAAGGTTTTACCAAATATTTGACGAGCGGCAACACCAGTCAATGATGCCACTTCTACAAAGATTGGTTTAAGCAATAAATCTACAGTAGGAGCATAACATCTTTTAATATGCTCGACTAGTAATTTCAGAACAAAAGTTTTACCGCTTCCTGCTCCACCAGTAATAAAAAGTAAAAATCTTTCACCATCGCCTCCGTTCAGATTATAATCAGCCCATCATGGTTACCTCTTTCCCAACCAACGGTCCCAAACCCAATCTAAGGTGTAACACCATGCCGAGAGATGCGTGGCTAGGGGGGAGCCTAGTCATGAACGGTGAACTCCCGATTCCGGGCGACCTCGGGATGTAATAATGCCTTACCTCTGCATGCGGGGCTCTGCAGAGTGTTGACGATAACTTCCCTAGCTTCTCGTGGGAACAAAATAGAAGGTAATAAAAAATATTTTTTAAGATCTCGCCCTAGAAGGTTTCGAGATACTCTTAGCGAAAATGCTAATAATTTAGACGCAGGAAGAGAAGGATGCAGTTCGCCGTCATCAGTAAGTAGTCTTTTCCCATCTATTGCTTCTTCGACTCATAGTTTTTCACCTCCAAATAGTCCTATCCTCTCTTTGTCACCGACGTCATCAACGTCGCGTTCTATCGGTTTTTCACTCTCACCGGTTAGTAGTATGGCAACAGATGTTGTGCGAGAGGCAAACGCCACCAATCTCGCACCCACTGAAGCCGTAAAGAGCACGAGACGAAAATGGTCAACTGAGATGAATACTTTCATTTGGCGTGCTTATTTAGAATTAACTAAACTCGAAACAGATCCAAGTCCATATCTAGAAAAATTACATAATTTATTTATAGGCAAATTTCCTTTGGTTGATGTATCACGACAAAGACTAGGAGATCAAAGAAGAGCGATCGTTAGAAGACAGCTTTTACCTCAGCATGTAATGGACCAAATTAGACAAGAAGTGGAACAGAACATAACATCCAACCTTAGTATCACCACTACACAATCACAAAATTGTCAAGCCACATTCACACAAACAGCAACGACGACAGTAGGTACACAAAATCAGAAAACAAGGATGCGATGGTCAAATGATCTGAATGTATTATGTGGATTTATTATCGTGTAACTAATCTAGAAGCAAATGCATCTGCCTATCGTGGTCAGTTGTATGCACAGTTTATAACACAGAGTTATCTAACCTTTCAGAACAAAGAATAGCAGACCAAAGACGAGCAATTATTCAAAACAAATATATTTCACAAGCCAGATTAGAAGAAATAAAGGCAGATGTTGCAAGGGAATTACAGGAGTCACAAATTCACAGTAGTATAATAGATATTCAATCATATGAAAATCAAACAACAGAAGTTAGCTCTGAATCACAAACACTTTTATTATCAGAACCAGTACTCACACAACACACACCTTCAACATTAGTCGCCCCCCAAAATCAAGAAAATTTTACATCACTTTTAACGAGTGAAATACAGAGAGAAATAACTGAGACTTTTAGCGAAACTTTTAATAGATTTATTAACAGTAATCCGACTGAAAGGCCACACATACCTAAGCAAAAATCGACAAGAAAACTAGCACTTATAACAGAATTTATCAACCATAATATTTTACCGGATCATCTGGATACTGTATAACGTAGGTAGAATTTACTAATTACTTAAGGTATGTGTGAGGAGAGAAGATAAATCCAGGTTTCAGCGAATCGCACAATATTTATTATTTGTACTTTACAAAAGGTTAGACTCTTAAAGATAACCGTTAATGAGAGATTATAGGGGTCGTGAGATCAAAGTAGGCACGAAATCCAGTCAGGCAGCCGCTATGAAATAGCCAGCCACTTAACTTGAGATGGTGAGGTCAGCCGAAAGAGGTCTTCCACTGGACGCGCGCAGCCTTATATATGGCCCTCGGGGGTGATGCGGTGCGGGGCAGCGAGGAAGGACCGCCGTAGGAGAATGCGCGACGTCACACACCCCCCCCGTTAGACCAGAATTTCCCTTAGCCGGGAAATTCGACTGCTCGCCGTCAGTAGATGGTGCTGGAGCAGACAGCTGGCCGGCGCTGGCAGGCAGCTGGTAGACGGCTGGCCGGAACCCTGAAATTGGAGAAGTTCCAGTATAGTATATATACTAATAAGTGCATGTAGGTGGCTAACTAACAGGAGGATACGGTACTAGCCAGCGAACAGAATCGAGCCGAACAGGTTAAAGTAATTTGCAAAAAAAAATTGGTATTAATAAGGATTGATGTATTAATGCATAACTACATAAAACAAAATAAGCGCAGACAGCGCCACCGGTGCGCGAGCAGTCTAGCAGAGAACAAAGGAATGTTAAGTACCTAGTTACATAACATGATCGCAACACAAACAGGTGATACTACTACAATATTAATCGAACGCAGGAACTAGACTCGAGTACAGTCAACAGCACAACAATTCATACAAACTATAATGTACGGCTGAACGTACGAGGTTTTTGTAACTATTTAAGAAGATTGAATTATTTTTAGTTATAATTATTGTTTATAGTTGATTAGTTTAATGTCTTTGATATGCCATTCGCCCAGCGGCTTACCCGACATATCTGAAAGTTTATATACTAAGGGAGATTTTTTTGCTACGATTTTACATTTAATAAATTTAGGTGCTAATTTTTTTGAGAAATATTTATCCTTATCACTTAGGTAGAATGTTCGCCTCCAAACAACATCACCAACATTAAATTCTGCCGGCTTACGGCGAAGATTATACGACTGACAATTACGTTGATGAGCCGACAAAAGAGCCGCCTGTACTTTCTCGAAGATATTAGATAAATGACCAAGCGATTCAGCATAACAATCTATAGGCTCATGTACCATATTCTGATCTGACACAACATATCGAGATCCGCACGTTATCAGTTCACGACCGTAAACAAGAAATGATGGTGTGAAACCGGTTACTTCGTTAACGGCACAATTCATTGCAAATTGTATTTGAGGTATTATTGTGTCCCACACCCTGTGGTCTTTATCAATAAATGTGGAAATAGCTGTAGTTATAGTTTTATTATATCGTTCTACGGTGTTAACATGGGGCGTATAAAATGGAGTGTAGTGTAAATTGGGAATTTTATATTTAGATATTAATTTTTTAAATTGTGTACTAATAAATTGCTTACCGTTATCTAGTATGACAGTTGAAGGAATGCCATGTACTAAGAAAACATTTTCTTCGAGGATTTTTGTTATTACTTCGGCTGTGGCTCGTTTTATAGGGAATAGCAAACAATACTTAGAAAAACAACAACAGACCACAAAAATAAAATTATTTTGTTTTCTAGTAGGAGGTAATGGACCTATCAAATCGATACTTATGACCTGAAATGGTTTAGAACAAGACTTAGGTCCACCCATAAGACCCAGAGTTGAGTGATTTTGATGTTTATGAGCGATACATTCATCACACGAATTAACCGCGCTAACAACATCCGAGTACATGCCTGGCCAATAATAGGTAAGAGATAGACGCTTAAAGGTTTTGAATATACCGAGGTGACCAGCAGTGGGCAAAGAATGGTTTTGTTTTATTATCTGTGATCTTTGCTCGGCCGGAACAACTTCTTTCCATTGAAACTCTCTAGTTAAAGGATTAAGACTTTTTTTGAAACGATATAGTTTGTTATTTATTATTTGATAGTCTATATAAGAAGTGGGAGATTTTGTACAGCCATTAAAAATATTCAAGTACCAAGGATCGTTAGTGGAAATAGCTGTTATATTAGAGTTTACGTTAAATGTTGTGGACATAATATTAGGATTACGGGAAAGAAAATCTGGGACTAAGTTATCAGAACCCCGACGATGCCTTATTTCGAAGTTATAAGCAGATAGACGAACACCCCATCTGGCCAGTCGGCCAGTAGGATTATTAAGAGTGAGGAACCACTTAAGCGCGGCGTGATCCGTATACACCACGAATTTTAGCCCATTTTCTACGTAACAACGCCAGTGTTCGATAGCAGATAGAACGGCAAGCGCCTCGCGCTCAGTAGCACTATAGTTACGTTCTTGATCCGATAGGGATTTACTGTAGAAGGCTATGACTCTTTCCTCCCCATTTAATATCTGGCAAAGAACTGCCCCTATACCAAAGTCACTGCTATCAGCGTGTATTTCAAAAGGTTGGGTGTAATCTGGACAAGACAACACCGAAGAGGAAGCTAAACAGCTCTTTAATTTAGTAAAGGCCAAATCCGCCTCCTGAGACCAAGAAAACGCTGGCGACTTTTTGCTGTTAGAAGTTAGTTTATTAAGGGGCGCCGCTAAGGAACTAAAGTTAGGTATAAACCTTCTATACCATGACGCCGCGCCAAGAAAACGACGAACCTCTTTTTTGTTAGTCGGTACAGGGTAATTCGTGATTGAATTAACCTTATCGGGATCGGCGTGAAGACCGTCTGAATCCACTATATAGCCCAAGTACTTAAGTTTATTTCTAAAGAAGTTACATTTATCAAGATTAATAGTTAAGTTTGCCTGCTTTAATTTATTTAATATTTTTGTTAAAAGTGAAATATGGTTACTAAATGAATTAGAAATGCAAATTATGTCATCTACGAAGCAAAAAACTTTATTTTCGAACTCTGGACCGTAAAATAAAATATCAGCTAAACGCTGCTGAGTCGCAGGTGCATTTGTTAAACCAAAGGGCATAGACTTGAACTGGAATGTACCACGAGAAGGAACATAAAAAGCAGTCTTGCAACGGTCCTCTTTTTTTATTAAAGTCTGCCAAAAACATTTTGAAATGTCCAAGCTAGATAGGTATTTAGCATCCCTTAAATTATCCAAAATCTCAGAAATATATGGCAATTTATAGGCATCTTTTTTTGTTACTGAATTTAATTTGCGACTGTCCAAACAAAAACGCAATTCGCCATTTTTTTTAGGAGTAAGTATTATGGGATTAGACCAAGGACTTTCCGAAGGCTCAATTACATCCTCCTTAAGCATTTCATCGACATGTTCTATCAAAATACGCTGTTTTTCGGGGGACATCCTATAGTAACGCTGACGAATTGGAGGACTGTCACCCGTATCGATCGAATGAGTAATGAGCGAAGTACGACCAAGACCCCTTTTCTGATAGGAAATATCGGTAAATTGAGAAATAATATTGTTAGCGACAGCCCTCTGATCCTCTGTCAGACTATCAAAAGAAACCAATTTACTAGCGGCGCCGGATTGTGATTCCGCGACACTAGTACCAAGTTTACTCGGTGGCGAAACCGTCACTATGTGGTCCGGAAACAAACCGAAACCCTTCCAGAAGTCCATACCCAGGATCAAAGAATTTTTTATTCCTGGTACAATATGAGTAACCAGAGAAATAGATTTATTCTGGAATACAAAAGGAAGAAGCACTGAGCCGAGCGACGAATATTTATCGCCGCCAGCAGTGATAAATTCTAAAGGTTTCGAAGTATCGAGTTTTAAACCTTTTAAGAAGAGATTATGGGAATTATTACCCAGAATGGTTAAGCAAGAACCAGAATCGAGCAAACCAATAGTATTTTTACCGTTCAATGTGACAGGAATATAAGGAGTATAATTGTTTGTACTGCCGATCGAGGAGAGTTTTTTTGTATTAAAAAAATTGGCAACATAATGTAGCCAATTATGCCACTCAGTTTTATTTGTTTTAGTTTTATTAATCATAGATTTCCCTTGATCGGCCTTTACTAGTTTTTTTGAAGTTGACTATTATTTATTTTATTACATTTAGGACAATTAGTGGACTTAAAGCCCTTAGAACCACATTTAAAACAGATGAGATAACGAGGTTGCCGACAAGTACCTAAAGAATGCGAATCCGTACGACATCTCGGGCAATATTGTTTAGAATTATTACGAATCGAAGCATTTTCAATAGCACAAATTTGTTGTTCCAACTCGACTTCGTTAATAGGTGATGGTTTGGTGTTATAATTTTTATAAAAATTTTGTGGGTAGTTATTATTTTTATAAAAATTATAATTTTTATTGAAAGTTTTATTTGAAGTAGTGTAAGCCAATTCGGGAGCCAAAGTATTGGAAGTAACCTTGGGTGGTTCAGAAAATTCTCGGCTACGACTGTCATATTTTTCAAAGTCCCTACAGACGCTAACCAAGGAAGAAATATCCACAACATCAGCTGTTAGAAGAGCATTTGTATAGCAAGGCCGAATGTTATTTAATAGAATTTCTAGTTTGGAAGACTCGTTCATAGGTACGTCTAAAAGAGAAAATAATCCTTGCATTTTAGCGATGTATAAGGTTATGTTCTCCTTTTCCCCCTGTGTACGAAGCCTTATTTCCGATGTGAGTTTATAGTCATAATTATGCGGACTAAAATCACGTTTAAGTAAACGACAAAGATCGAACCAAGATCCAACACTATCTTTAATCGCACGGTACCAATGCAACGCATCATGTGAAAATATTTCAAAAGCAAAAGAAAGTATTTTAGTTTCAGGTATATTCCTACTCGACATAAATTCATTTACTCTCTGAATGAATGAACGCACACAAGTTTTACCATTAAATTTAAATTTATTTAATTCCGCAAACAATTTACGATCGCAAAGAATTGACTCAGAAGAAGGTTCGGGAATGTTCTGTGGCTCGACCCCGCGCGAAGACATCGGTTGAGACAATAGTGATAGGGTTTTATGATTTGCGTGAAAGTCGTTCCATACTAGGTTAAGTGGGTTTTTATCGACTAATGAAGCAACATCAATACGTGATAGCCTATAAAAAACATGGTTAAGAATAGAATTAGTTCTAGAAAATAGATTTTTCTCAAATTTAGACTGTAATACTTTGACGTTATTGGAAACACGGAGCAGGGAGTTACTAACCGCGGCTATATCCTCATCGGGAGAAAAGACGGACGTTAGGATATCCTCAGAAGGAGAATCGGACGAAAGTTTTAAAATCTGTTTACGTAATTCCTCTACCGTTGTGGTTTGAGAAATATTGCCGTTACGTATTTGGATTTCATACTCAAGTTCAGCTTTATTTAATAAGGAAAATTTAATAGTATACGGCATTATAACCAACCAAACGGCGCAAGAGTAATCACCCACACGAGAAAAAAATACAAAGTTAAGAATACCGTTCAAAAGGTGCAGTAAGAAATTAATCTAGAATAGCTTTAGTAAGATAACAATAGCAGCCGAAAGCCTATTACAGTAGGTAGGTATAGCAAAAAAAAAATTATTATAGCCACAGCATAAAATGCACATAGACCACACCCGAGACGCGTGGCGAGTCCGTACATGCGCGTGCTCAGGATAATTTAATTACGGAAGGCACTTCCACTAAGTAAAAAAAACACTTACGCACCTTTTGAACTGGGAAAAAAAACACAGAAAAAAACACAGTAAATTAGGGCTTACACTCACCAGACCTCGTGCCTAGCCTTTTTTTTGATGGGCGCCAGTATAACGTAGGTGGAATTTACTAATTACTTAAGGTATGTGTGAGGAGAGAAGATAAATCCAGGTTTCAGCGAATCGCACAATATTTATTATTTGTACTTTACAAAAGGTTAGACTCTTAAAGATAACCGTTAATGAGAGATTATAGGGGTCGTGAGATCAAAGTAGGCACGAAATCCAGTCAGGCAGCCGCTATGAAATAGCCAGCCACTTAACTTGAGATGGTGAGGTCAGCCGAAAGAGGTCTTCCACTGGACGCGCGCAGCCTTATATATGGCCCTCGGGGGTGATGCGGTGCGGGGCAGCGAGGAAGGACCGCCGTAGGAGAATGCGCGACGTCACAACTGAACTGGATTTTAATACGTTACACACCTTAATATACTGTTCAGCATTTACAGCTACTATTTGTAGTGGTACCAAAATTAAATGTTATGATAATAATATCAGAAGAGTGCCTCAAAAAGTACAACCAGCTTGGCAAAAACGATTAGAAAATCAAATAAGTCAGTTAAGAAAAGATATAGGAAGAATGACACAGTATTTAAATGGAAATAGAAGCAATAACATCCTTTACCACATTAATGACATACAACGCAGATATAGAATACACTCGCAATACGAAGACCCTAATATTACACCGCAAGAATATTAAGCAAAAATTGGCTGCAAAGTCAAGTAGACTCAGACGATATAATGAATGCACACAACGCAAAACCCAAAATTCACAATTTACTTATAATGAGAAACAGTTCTACAGATTACTTAATAAATCTGATGGAGAACCAGTACAAGATGTACCATCTGCTGAAAGTTTACATACCTTTTGGTCTGAAATCTGGATGAATCCTTTAGAACATAATGCAAATGCAGAATGGATGAGTAAAATCGACAGCGCCACAGAAAATCTTGTGGAAATGCATTTCGAATCCATTTCCCTCAACACAATTGTACAAGTCATTATTAAAACACATAATTGGAAATTTATGTTTTCACGCCCTATTTATTGAATCAATCTTCCTCAAATTTATAAAACACATAGACGTATTGAGAAGGACATAGGGTACCTTTCATCCCGGGAAAAAGCACTGTTCCCGAGAGAAATTAACGCGGGCGAAAACTAACAATATAACTATACGAATAAATCACATAGATATCTCAATCTGTGTGATCCTGGAACTGATAATATCCATAACTACTGGTACAAAAAACTAACTAATACTCACCCGCACATTCATACATTCATCAATAGCTTAGACGGATTTTCAAAGTTTCCCAAAAGACGGAATTTCTCCAGATCCATCCAAATATAGGCCTATCACATGCCTCCAGACATTTTACAAAATACTAACAAGTTGCATTAGTAACATTATCTACAGACACCTGGACAATAATAATATTTTAGCAGAACAGCAGAAAGGCTGTCGGAAACAGAGCCAAGGATGCAAAGAACAACTAATCATCGATGCGGTAGCCATGATACAGGCTCACGTGAAAAAGCGTAGCATTTACACTATGTTTGTCGACTATCGTAAAGCATTAGACTCTGTTCCCCACAGCTGGTTAATAGATGTTCTGAAAAAATATAAAATAAACAACGCCATAATTAAATTTCTAGGAAGTATTATGAAAAATTGGCAAACCAGACTTAGATTAAACACTACACAAGAAAATATCACCACTGAACCGATTTTTATTCAAAGGGGTATATTCCAAGGCGATAGTTTAAGCCCGCTTTGGTTTTGCTTAGCTTTAAATCCTCTCTCAACACTGCTCAACGAAAAACATGGTTTCAAACAACAGAAATAATATTGAACTTTCGCATCTTATGTATATGGATGACATCAAACTGTACGCCAATAACAAAAATGATTTGCTCCAACTAACAGAACTAACTGAGAAGTTCTCTAATGATATATGATAGCGCCTACAAAAATACTGTCTACTATTTTACTAGCCTAAAAATTAATTATTTAATTTGATTATATACAAATTAATTAAATCAGATCATTTTTATATTATATTATTAAATTAATTACTATTTTTAGTATTGATTATTGATTGTTGTATTTATTTATAAATATTGTGTAATAGGGCGAACAAAACAACACGTGGCCGGAAGTGCACGTGCACTTGCTTACGTCAACGGGAAGTCGTTTTGATCGGCCTATAAATACGATGCACAATTCGTGTTTGATTCATTCTACCCGCAACTGTTGTGGAATAAACATCTGTTCGCAAAAACTCTGCTGGTTTTAATTATGGATCCTCGCCGCTTTAACCACGCTCCAACATCAGAAGCGCAGGATGAACTTGACCACGCCACTATGCCTGAAGACCATAATACTACGAATGCAGGAGATATAAGCCCTTCAAGATACTCACCAGTATTGAGACCTACACAACCACGTCAGCCATCCGATGAAGTACGTTTGCTGCGCCAACAAGTAGAACTCCTAGAACAGCTTGTCTTCCGACAACAGCAGCCTTATTCCAACCAGAAACTGACCGAAATCTACCTACCGGACTTCAATCCAGATGAACTAAAACTGACCATAGCAGAGTGGTGTAAGCAAGTTGACTCACTCATCAGTTTACGTGGATTTTCCTTATCGACTGCAATGATGAAAGCATTATCTTGCCTGCGAGGACGTGCTAAATTATGGGCAGATGCCAATGCTCACTCCTTGGCGACATGGACTGACCTATAAACTGAACTATAAGTCCAATTTGGTGCAGAGTCTCGTTACATTCATTTTATAAACAAATTTCGAGATTATACATCCAATGATGCAAACAGTTACGCTGAATATGTTGCCGAAGCATGGAGACTGTTTTCTCGTATCTCCCCTAATGCAACAAATGAGCTTTTGGTCGAAGCTGTCATATCCGGTATCCGCCCAAAGTTTATTCAATCTGAATTACTCCGATCTACTCCAAAGACTCAAGCCGAACTAGTGGCCACTTTACACAACTATCGTAAGCGCCAAATAACCATAACCGATAACGGAGACAATGATGAAGTAAAAAGAAAACAGCCACGATTGGAAATTAATTGCTATCAGTGCGGAAAACCAGGTCACCGAATGAGAGACTGCAAGGCTATTTACTGTGACTTTTGTAAACGCACAGGACATACGCTAGCCAATTGCCGATCTAAACCCGGTACAAGTGGTACTAATTTCTGCAAGCACTGCAAACGCACGGGGCACGGTTCATCGGACTGCAAATTCAAGCCACAAGAAGAAAAAAAAGCGAATGTTGTGCGAAAAGAAACTGCTAGTGATACTTGGTGCACGATTGGTAATGTAAAACTTACTTGTTTGATTGACACTGGTGCCGAATGCTCCCTCATTTCTCAGAAAGCAGCTGGGTCAATACCTGGTAAACGATCTACGGAGGTATTGACTTTGCGTAGTATAACAGGCCAATCAATAGCATCTACTGAGGTTATTCACACCATTGCTATTTTGGATGAGGTAGCATTTGACGTTCTTCATGTTGTTCCAACTTTACCATACGATATAATACTTGGCATAGACACATTGAAAACACCTGATCTAAATATTTCGATTTCAACTAAGGGTATTATCGTTAATAGAGAATGCAAAGTGTCCTTTGTCTATATCCCACATTCTTTAGACCATATTGACTCAGACCTGACTGATACCTCAAAACTTTATAACATCCTACAAAAACATAGTAATATTTTTGGAATGAAGACACCGGTACAAAAAATAACAACCGGCAGTCTATCTATCAGACTTAAAGATCCAAACCGAATAGTAGAAAGACGACCATACCGACTTGCTCCCCCTGAACGAGAAAAAGTAAAAGAAATTATTCAAAATTTAAAAGATAAAGGCATTGTTAGAAATAGTTGCTCTCCATTTGCTAGTCCCATACTTCTAGTCAAAAAGAAAAATGGAGAAGACCGACTTTGTGTAGACTATAGAGAGCTTAATATGAATACTGTAAGAGACCATTACCCGTTACCCCTAATCCAAGATCAACTTGATAAATTAGGAAAAACTAAATACTTCACTACCCTTGACATGGAATCAGGTTTTCACCAAATACCAATAGATGATGAATCAATCGAAAAAACCGCTTTTGTCAAACCTGATGGACAATTCGAATATCTTACCATGCCGTTTGGTCTTTGCAATGCTCCCTCTGTATATCAACGAGCAATTAATAAAGCCTTAGGGGAATACAAAGACTCTATAGCTTTAGTTTTAATGGATGATGTCCTTATTCCCTCAGAATCTGAAGAAGAAGGTATCCAACGATTAGATCTCGTTCTTGAAAAACTTTCTGTTGCCGGTTTCTCAGTAAATAAAACTAAATGTAAATTTTTAAAACGATCTATCGAATACTTGGGAAACGTTATAGAAAACGGTCAAGTCCGACCCAGCACTCAAAAAATTAGTGCATTGAAGAACTCTAAACCTCCAGCTTCCATTAAACAACTACGACAATTTAATGGCTTAGCTAGCTACTTTCGCCGATTTATACCAAATTTTTCCCAACAAATGGCCCCACTATATCAACTGACAAAGAAAAATGAAACCTGGATATGGACAGTTGAACATGAGACGATTAGACAAAAAAATATATCTTACCTTACATCAGAACCTATATTAACTATTTTTGACCCCGACCTCCCAGTTGAGATTCATACCGATGCTAGTGCTCTGGGATATGGAGCAATACTTATCCAAATAAAAAACAATCGCCGACAAGTAATTAGTTATTTTAGTATGCGTACAACTGAGGCGGAATCAAAATATCATTCATACGAATTAGAAACACTTGCAGTAGTTAAAGCTTTAAAGCACTACAGACATTTCTTATTTGGACGAAAATTTACCGTAGTTACAGATTGCAATGCTCTTAAAGCTAGTAGGACAAATAAAGAACTAACCCCACGTGTATATCGGTGGTGGGCGTACCTGCAGGGCTTTGAATTTGATATTGTGTATAGAAAAGGTGAAGATTGTCCCACGTTGATTATCTAAGCCGAAATCCACAAATCAACATAATCACAAAAGATGCTGCATGGATTATTGTAGAACAAGATCGGGACCCAAGTTTAAAAGGAGTCAAAGAAGCCATTTTAAATAGGGAAGAATACGATAAGAAATACAGCCTAAAAAATGACTTACTTCTCATAACGATTCAAGACAACCAAGGCAGATCTCGAACTAGGACTATTGTACCCAATGCACTTGTTAATAATTTGATAAATCAATACCATGACTCTCTTTTACATGCTGGATGGGAAAGAACTCTCGAGAAAATAAGGGAACAATTTTGGTTCCAAAATATGTCCAAAAGAATAAGGACATTTTGCGACAACTGCCTCAATTGCAAGATAGGTAAATCCGCATCTGGAAAGAAACAAATTGATTTGCACCCAATAGAAAAAGCTAACTGCCCCTTTCATACTATACACGTAGATCTAATAGGTAACTTGACTGGTTGCTCTCAAAAAGCTTACGCCTTTGTAGCAATTGATGCCTTCACAAAATATGTCATAATTCTTCCACTTAGAGACAAATCATCTGGACTAATATTAAAATCGTTCAAGGAAGTTATCAATCTTTTCAGCACACCAAAAAGAGTAATTAGCGATCGGGAGGCAGCAATTATGGGCAAAGATATTCAAGAATTTTTCACAAGTTCAGGAATAGAACATCATGCAATTGCAAAAGGTGTCCCTAGAGCAAATGGTCAAGCAGAACGCTTAATGAGAACAATTAAAGACCATCTTAGTGCAGTAGCCCAAAGTAATAAAAGAGTCTGGGCAACCAAACTTGGAGAGCTCCAATTAGCCATTAACTGCACAAAATCAAAAGCCACAGGCTATTCACCACTTGAACTTCTAATCGGAAAATTATGCTCTCCACCCCAAATAGAACAATTATCCCTATTAGAAACCAATACAGACACAAACAGACTAGATATACGCAAAAAAGCTGAAGAAAGAATGGCCGAGCAATCTCAGAAAAATAAAGCACATTTTAATGCAAAGAGTGCCAAAATCATTCCCTTTAAAATAAATGATTATATATTGTGTATGGACACCCAATGGTCAACTAATAAATTAGGTCCAAAATACTTGGGCCCATTCCAGATCATTGAAGTACTAGCCAACAACCGGTACAAAGTAAAAAATATTACAAACACGATGACTACTGTCGTTGCCCATGAGCACGTCAGAGCAATGCCAAGACCAAATCTAAGACAAACGGATGACCATGATAGCGAATGTGACAGTTAAATTGACAATGACTTAAATTTGATATAACGCCACTTGCGAGATCACACCGACATTATCGATGTAGACTCACAACTGGGCTTTATAGTGAATGAACTTATTAGAGTTTTCAGTCGAATTTGCCACTTGTAAGACCATATCAGATGGTATGGACTTACAACTGGGCACTGATGTACTTGACTGAGATTTCCACTTGTAGGATCATATCGAATGGTATGGACTTACAACTGGGCAATTATTGGAAACAGATACTTGGCTGAGTTTGCTACTTGTAAGATCGTGTCAACTGATTGATGCAGACTTACAACTGGGCTAAGCAAAGCAATAATTGAATTGCCACTTGTGAGGTCATATCGTTTGTTAGATATAGACTCACAACTGGGCTGAACAATACGAGTACTTGCATATAGACTTATTGACACTGGACCAAAACCAACAATTATTTTTATTTTCAGAATAAACGCTAGCTCAGAGCACGAGCTGCTCTTCAGGACGGCCGTAATAGCGCCTACAAAAATACTGTCTACTATTTTACTAGCCTAAAAAATAATTATTTAATTTGATTATATACAAATTAATTAAATCAGATCATTATTATATTATTAAATTAATTACTATTTTTAGTATTGATTATTGATTGTTGTATTTATTTATAAATATTGTGTAAATAGGGCGAACAAAACAACACGTGGCCGGAAGTGCACGTGCACTTGCTTACGTCAACGGGAAGTTGTTTTGATCGGCCTATAAATACGATGCACAATTCGTGTTTGATTCATTCTACCCGCAACTGTCGTGGAATAAACATCTGTTCGCAAAAACTCTGCTGGTTTTAATTATGGATCCTCGCCGCTTTAACCACGCTCCAACATATATGCATGCAATTTGGCATTGATAAATGTAAAATTCATTCTGTAAATAAAGGTAGAATCGAATTAAATACATATACTATATCAACAGGAGAAACAATAGAAGCTTTACATAAAAATAGCACTTATAAATATCTAGGATTCCATCAATCAAAATTCATTGAACACAAAGATATAAAACAAAATTTAACTAATACTTTTAGACGCAGACTATCACAAATTTTAAAAACACATTTAAACTCCCGTAATATTAGCAAAGCTATAAACACATACGCAATACCTATTTTGACATACTCTTTTGGCATAATTAACTGGTCACGAACTGATTTACAAAAAATGCAATCATCTATGAACGTTTTACTTACACAGCATAGAAAACATCACCCTAAATCTTGTATTCAAAGACTTACACTTCCCAGATCAGAAGGAGGCAGAAGTTATCCACTTTACGTCATTACTTCCACACAAAATCAGAAAATTCTGAATTACATAAATATATTTCCCATATAGATAGCAAATTTACACCGCTTAATCTAAGTGATTACACTATACAGCCAAACGAGGTGCAGACGAGTATTGCAAAGAAGAAACTGGCATGGCAACAAAAGTCTTTGCATGGTAGGCATTACAAAGATCTTGAACAAACTCATATCGACAAGCGATGGTCGAATACATGGCTGCAACGAGGAGAACTCTTTCCGGAGACAGAAGCATTTATGCTTGCTATACAGGATCAGGTTATCCACACAAGAAATTACAAAAAATACATCATCAAAGACTGTAATCTTGTAACAGATTTATGTAGACATTGCAATAGTGCTAGTGAGACCATCCAACATATAACAGGAGCATGCAAAAGTCTAGTTCAAAGTGATTATAAACACCAGCATGACCAAGTGTCAGCAATAATACATCAACACATAGCATTTAACTACAAATTAATTGACACTAAACAACCATATTACAAATATACACCAGATAAAATATTGGAAAGCAATGCAGTTAAAATTTACTGGGATCGCACAATAGTAACAGATAAAACCATCCATTTTAATAGGCCCGATATAACCATTCATGACAAAACCAATAGTACAGTGTACCTGGTAGACATTGCTGTTCCTAATACACACAACTTGCAGACTACATACACAGAAAAAATGAGTAAGTATAAGGAATTAGCCATAGAAATTCAAACACAATGGCGCGTTGGAACCGTCAAAATAATTCCAATCATACTGTCTACAACAGCCGTCGTACCACAAACACTTTTCACAAGCTTGCAAATACTCAACATACCATCGCACATCACCCACACTCTACAGAAAGCTGTCATCTTAAATACCTGTCGCATCACACGCAAATTTCTTCAATAAAAAACATTTAGGTAGTTTTATAGTAAGTAAGTACTTACCCAATATACTAGTATATATCTTGCACTTGGCTATGGCCCGTGCTATATTTTTACCTCTTTTAGAAAAGAGAGAAGAAAACGAATAGAACGAAATAATAATCCTAACAGGGCTAAACGTTTATTGTATGGTAATTTCTTTGATAATATATAAATTATAAATTAATTGTAACTTTTGCACGTCTAAACATTCAACTATAATGCATTATAAATACTTACATAACAAGTATCTATCTACTTTAATCAACAGGTTGATTGCTAGATTTAACTAGTGTAGTTTTGGCGTTCCCGTTATCTCAACACATAATTTGTATCTTTATGTGAAGACCTATTATTGGCTTTTCGTTATACAATCTGTTTAACCTATGTAAATTTATTTGCTTTTGGTCATCCAAATGTATAAAAAAAAATAAAAAAATTATGTACTGAATGTACATATGACCAATTTTTAGCTATAGTTTGGAGGACTCCGCACCGAGCTAAAGTTACACGTCCTTGTCATTGAGAAAATCATCAGCGCTTTAATAGGCTTTTTTACAAAGTAAATTCTTGACATAAGCTTTGAATTTTCGGTCAGGCAAACTAAGGACCGACTCTGGAAGCTTTTTGTAATAGTGTATACAGTTACCCAAAAATGAGTCAATAAATGATGGGAGATAAAATTTATTTTTATTCCGTAAGAGTCTATCCGTAACATCGCAATTTTTTTTAAAAGAAGAAATATTTCTCCTGGTATACATAATAACCTCAAATATATATTGAGAAGCGAGAGTTAAAACATTGATATTGTTACGAGCTGGGGGTTCACAATTTGGAGAAAGAAACGCCTGATGACACAGAGTAGACTTTATTCACGTCCAACACAAATATGTCCACTGATGGTCACGAAATATTCAAAACACTACGTATTCACTGTCCGTAATAATCGCCGAGGTCGTTGGTTATCACTCCTTAGTTGTCGCTTCGAAATCACTTGTATCACTCCTGAACACAAACTGCTCACGTCGTCACGATCCGCCACTTATATAGGCCCAGGAACTCGATCAGGTACTTTTCAGAACATTCCCAATAACTCCCGAAGAGTAGACAGAGACGGAGGTATCGCCATCTCGTTCCTTTATTTCGCGCTCGTTCTAGGCCTGGTACATACGCACCGATTTCTAGAATCCGCGAACCAATCGATTCTAAGTCCATATTAAATATTACTTAGGGCCAATTCAAACAAACGGAATATCAGATAAATCAATACTATATTCTTTTTATAATAAACTTGGAAGTGTATATACGTCTGATTCCTAGCACAGTGCACACAACGAATGAAAGAATAACAGTTATAGGTGGGGTGAAGTAAACAACAAGATGGTGGCTCGATTGCTTTTTAAATTTACAGATATTAGTCAATACAAAGATTAATTTTTGCAATCTATATAAAATAAATCAACACGCCCCCTCAAAAATTAAATCTTATACAAAAAAAATCAACTACCTAAACAGAACTATATAACTTCCAAGCCGGTCTGGGGAAAATACAAAATAATGATCCAACATTTGTTGCTCAGGATAAGGAAAACCCAGTAAAACCTTATCAGATCATTTCATGTGCAATATAATACTATCAACATTTGTAAATTAAAAATAATTAAATTAATAACAAATCACTTAATTAAGTAATAATAAATATTATTGTAAACCCATTTTGTGCCTCATTTCATGGAACGTAATTGCAGGTAATGGCTTCGTCAAAGCATCTGCCAGTTGTTGACCTGTGGGAATGTAATTTAGTTTTATTACATTTTTCTCGATCTGTTCCCTGGAAAAATGGTATTTAATATCTATGTGTTTTGTCCGTTTATGATTAGTCGGATTATTTGCAATGCTTAAACAACCATTGTTGTCTTCATATATTATAATAGGTGCAGATATACTAACATTAATACTATTCGCTAAGGACTTAAGTCACAAGGCTTCCCTGACGGCTTCATATAATGCCATATATTCGGCCTCTGTGGAAGAGGCTGCAACTGACAGTTGTTTCTTTGTACTCCAGGTTATTGAGCATTGTTCAAACAATTTTGAACAAATAACCGGTAGTACTCTTTCTGTCATTTGTATCATTTCCTCCCCAATCAGAGTCTACGTATCCAGTTAAGATTTTACTGTACTCACACCTTTTATAACAATTTTAAATCAATTGTGCCCTTTAAGTACCTAAGCACCCTTTTAAGACATTGCCACAGTTCTTTATTATTTTTATTAATAAACCTGCTCAGTATATTAACACTTATACTTAAATCAGGTCGAGTACATAACATTATATACATCAGACAACCTATAACATTACGACATGGTGCGTTATAATTTTCGTCAGAATTTAACGCTTCATAATTGAGTTTACTTTCTAATGGTGTACTTACAGGTTTGCAATCCTGCATGTTAAATTTAGTTAAAATTGTTTTAATATATGCACTTTGATCTAACATTATCATTTTATCACTTCGAGTAATTTTAATACCAAGAAACAACTTAATGTCTTGTAAATCTGTCATATCAAATTTACTTAATAAATACATTTTAAAATTATTCAATGTATTTTTATCAGCACACACAATCACCAAATCATCGACATATAGTACCACATATATATTTTCATGTATATCATCTTTATTTAAAATATAAATGCATCTATCAACTGATGAATTTTGAAAACCCCTCTCTTTAAGTGACTGCTCAAAAACTTCAAACCAGCATCTAGCTGCCTGCTTTAACCCGTATAATGCTTTATTTAATTTACAAACCTAACCACTTTTACAAGACACGCCTTCTGGAACTCTCATGTAAATTTCTTCCTTTAATTCCCCGTTCAGAAAAGCAGTTTTTACATCCATGTGGTGTACTAGTAAATTATGTTGATTGGCAAAAGCAATGAGAAATCTAAAACTAGCTATTCTTGCAACAGGGGCAAAAGTCTCATTGTAGTCCATGAGATATTCCTGACTAAATCCCCTAGCAACCAATCTGGCTTTATATCTTAAGGGTTTTCCAAATTCATCATTTTTAATAGTAAAAATCCATTTAAAATCTACGATATTTTTATTATCTGGCCGTGGTACTAAAGTCCATGTCTTATTTACTAAAAGAGAATTAAATTCATCTTCAATTGCACTTTCCCACTGAGATCTATCATCTCGAGTTTTGATTTCTTGAAATGAATTGGGAACTTTACATAAAATTGATTGAGCGGACATAAGGCAATCATCAATTTCTTTATAAGTAACAGGGGGACGACCTTTAAGCCTATCACTCCTACGAAGTTCAACAATATTGTCTGTGTCTTCAGTATCATTTACCACTGAAGTATTATCAGAATGTGTATCATTTGGCAGTTCTAATTCGATTATGTCATGGTTAGTTTTGCGAATTTTATGAGAACTCTCACAATCATCAGATTTACTGGTATCTGATTTATATCTGACAGTATTTTGAGACTTCATTGACTTTACTTTAATATTATTGTCAATGTTAAAACTATTATGAGAATTTCCAATATTCTCTTCAGGCTGCAATAGCCTGAAGAGAATATTGGAAATTCTCATAATAGTTTTAACATTGACAATAATATTAAAGTAAAGTCAATGAAGTCTCAAAATACTGTAGTGCAGGCCTGGATTTAAAAAAATTTGTCTTATCCATAATGACATCTCTGACAGTTACAAATTTTTTGCATTCAGGATTCCAAACTTTGTACCCGTTTGGTTCGTATCCAACGAGAATACCTTTCCATGACTTAGATTCGAATTTTGTTTTAAAAGTTTTATCATGCACATAAACAGTTGAACCAAAAACTCGTAAATATTTTATTTGTGGTTTTTTGTTATGCCACATTTCAAATGGTGTTTTAGACGTTTTTAAAGCATTTGATGGAGTTAAATTAATAAGATAAACAGCGGTTAAAACGGCTTCACCCCAAAACAATTTTGAAAGATTTGCACCATTTATCATAGAACGAGCTTTTTCAGTAATACTTCTTACCATTCGCTCTGAAACACCATTTAACTGAGGCGTTCTTGGAACCGTTAAATGATAAGTAATTCCCTTTTCAACACAGTATTTTTTCATATCGGTGGATAAATATTCTCCACCGTTATCACAATATAAATAAACTAATTTTAAATTAAATCTCGCCTCACTTCTTGCAACAAAATCTTTAAAGGCAGAGAAAACATCTGATTTATGCGTTAATAGATACGTAACACAGTAGTGCGTATATTGGTCAACAAACAAAACAAAATAATTCTTGTTGTTAATTGTTGTAGGAGTGATAGGGCCACATACATCGGTATGTACAACATATAATGGTCGTTCAATGTAACTTTTATCTTTACTCTTATTAAATGGTAGCCTGCTCTGTTTCCCGTATATACAAGTCTCACATAAATTATCATTAGGTATAACTTTGTCGATTTGATTATTATCATCAACCATTTTATTGTTTTTTAATTCTAAAAATTTATTTTTACTAATGTGCCCCAAACGCTTATGCCATAATTCGTAATTATGCGTGGTAACATTATGCACTTGGGAAACAGGGCAGCTCACATTACACACAGATACCACAAATCTAAAACAATTAAATTATTAACTGACATACCTTTCATTATTGTTTTACCGTCCTTACATATTTGAGTGCCTCGTTGATCGAAGATGACCGTCGTTCCAGCCTGTTGCAACTTCGAAACAGACAGCAAATTATACGGCGCCTCGGGGCAGAAAAGAACGTCCTCTAATGTCCCTCGAACACCCATATTGCTGGTAACATGTATTGTTCCTTTTCTTGTCGCTGAAATAAATTCGCCATGTTTAGCAACTGAAATTTTTAATGGAGTAGGTAAATCAGTAAAATAACTAAATAAATCTTCCCTGTTGATTATGTGTTCCGAGGCTCCGGAATCTAATAAAAATGTGATCTTAGTCCCTGTCGCATCCTCTTGGTAATCACCGGTCATGAAAGCAAATTCAGAAAAATCATTTGAAGACGTGGATGGTTGAGTAATGTCAACTGCCTGAACTGTTCTTGTCCTGTCCGTAGTTTTTTGTTGGTTCATCCGTTTGAAATAGTAACAGTCATTTTTTACATGTCCTTTCCGGCCACAATGATGACACTTTACAAAATACTGTTTCTTTTTAAATTTCTTATCAGCCTGATTATAACTATTTGTAGAATTATTTTAAATTTCCTTTTTCTAAATGCTACACTTTTATTTTCAGTATTAGCTTGTAGTACTTTTACACTTGTATCAGTAGATTCATTTTTCAATTTAACTTCATGGTCTAAGAGTCTAGTTTTTACAAATGCCAAGGTCAAATTATCTTCCAAAAAAGTCTCGATCGCAGTAATGACGCCATCATAAGTGCCGGGCAATGTTAACAGTAAATGGGCTACTTTATCAGTTTCTTCCAATTTTGCGCCTGCCGCAATTAATTCTGTAATAAGGTCATCAAAAATAGCAAAATGTTTAATCAAAGATACATCACCCTGAAGTTTCAGGCCCAACAGTTTTTTTCTTAACGCCAACTGGGTAGCAATACTCTTCCGTTCATACAGAGCGTCCAAACTATGTAGAATTTCCTTCGCTGTACTTTCTTCCTTCACAAAACCAAGGTAGGAGTCGGTTAAATATTCCACTATTATACTTTTCGCAATTCGGTTACCTTTATCCCATGTGCTATCGCGGATAATTGGATCACTTTCAATCACTTTTAGCACATTCATTTCACTTAACAGCGCCCGTATTCTAAACTTCCATATACTATACTTCTCGCCATCGAACGGTTTTATGTTTCGTTTTATTTTTAAATCCATTTTTTACACGAACGTTACGATTAAATTATTTGAAACTGATTTATTTAAGATTTAATAATTATACAGTTAATTACGCGTACACTGGGCCCATAACCTATTAATATTACTTAGGGCCAATTCAAACAAACGGAATATCAGATAAATCAATACTATATTCTTTTTATAATAAACTTGGAAGTGATACGTCTGATTCCTAGCACAGTGCACACAACGAATGAAAGAATAACAGTTATTATATTTCGCCGCTTCATTATTCGATATAATCATAGGTAGTTTCCTTTATCCTACAGGCAACCTATTCGCACGTTTAAAAGTTAAATGGTAATTCAACTGACATTAAAATTTCTACTTCCCGTTTGCCTACCTGACGCGCCCTCTGGTTTATACACCTCATTCCTTTTTCGTGCGAGGCAACGAACGCACGCGCTCCAAGATGCCGAAGCGCACCGCACAAGAAAAAATCGCGAAGTACGAAGCAAAAATTAGAAAGTTGACGCAAAAATACAAACGTCGCTCATCAGGAGTTATCTATTCCGATGAGGACGAGAATTATGACGAAGGTAAGCTGTGTTATTTTATAAAGTGTAAGCTATTAAGCTAAATTAAATCGGAATCAACTGCGCGTTGTTTTTCGATAACGGGATTAACTGCGCGTTAATCTCGGAGTACTATCGTACTCATAATACAGCAGTCATATTATCATACTGATAATAGGCGTTAGCTGTAAACTCAATTTCAATTCAAGTAGAAACTGTTAATGTGACATTTAGTTAAATCTACCCACGTTTCTTACAAGAACTTATTTTGTTCTTTTTAGAACACCTGGACATACCTACAACATTAATCGAAGACCCTGCCTGTCAGGAAGATTCTCTTGATATAGATGAAATCCACATCGAACCCGAAGCCGAGCCAGAAGCAGAGAAAAACTTACCTTCTACGTCGTCTCAGGCCATTTCCTGTCAGGAGAAATCCGAGCTAGACCCCGAACTATTACTTGCCCTAGGCGAGTCAACATCGGACACACCAGATTTCGGCCCTAGTATCCATGAGAGCCTTGCCAATTTATGGCAGCCAATTTTAAAGAAAGGGCTTCCTGATGACCATCGGGACAATATAATAAAATCCTGTCCTATACCAGAAAACTGTAAACTTTTACTAGCCCCCAAATTAAATGCTGAGATATCGTCAGCGGTACCAAATGTTGCCCGAGGGCGTGACAAAAAATTGCATAGCCTGCAACAGCAACTTGGTGTAGGGGTAACAGCGATCAATAAAGGTATGGACTCCTTGCTTAAAAGCGATAATAAGTTAGAAGCTCTTAAAAGCCTAAGTGATAGCTGTCGTATTCTTTCTGACCTTCACTATTCTTTAAGTAAATATAGAATAAAGCTCATAATGCCAAGCCTTGATAAGAACTTTTTGCACGTGTTACAAGACACGCAAAGAGATGAATTGTTATTCGGCTCCGACCTGGGCGATAAAATTAAAGCTAGCAAAGCTATCGAGAGACAAGGGCAACAAATAAAGAAAAATCCACCGGTTCAGAAGCCTTCCACAATCCCGTCGACGGTTGTTCGTCCTGCCTTTGTCCCTCCGGGAAACTGGATTGCACCTCCTCTCTATCATTACCCGTCGACAACAAGGGGGGGGCGGGGAGGTGCGAGAAGACCATCAGCAGCTGCCAATCGCAAACCACAGTCGAACGCTGCATACAACAAGACTCCGCAACAGAAAAGCCGGACTCAAACGCATCATTAAGCGAGGTACATGCGGGTAGAATAAATAAATTTTATCATAAATGGAAACAGATCACGAATAACCAATATGTTCTATCTTGGATACGGAATGGTTATTCTATTACTTTTTCTAAAAAGGTCAAACAATCTGTAGTGCCAACTTCTTACCTTTCACATAAAGAACGTGAGAATATGTTAACAGCAATTAATAAATTACTAGATTTAGGTGCTATAAAACAATGTTGTCCGAGTACTGACCAATTTATTTCCAGAATATTTTTAACGCCAAAACCTAATGGAGGTTTTAGATTTATTTTAAATCTAAAACCGTTAAATTCTTTCATTTTAAATGAACATTTTAAAATGGAAGATTACCGGACAGCATTAAAATTAATTCCTAAAGGTGGATACCTAGCCACCATTGACTTAAAAGAAGCTTACCTCCTTCTTTCCATATGTAAGACAGACCGAAAATATTTAAGGTTCAATTTTAGGCATAATGAGGAATCTAGAGATGTAACCTATGAATTTACAGCTATGCCTTACGGACTTTGCGCTGCACCGAGAGTATTTACAAAAATTATGTCGCAGGTCATTACTCACCTCCGAAAACAGGGCTATAAATCAGTACAATATTTGGACGATATTCTTTGTATAGGGAATAATTACACAGATTGTCTAAAAAACGTAAAGGCTACTTGTGATCTTCTTAGTAATCTCGGTTTTGTAATTAACTTTGAGAAGAGTAACTTAATTCCTTCGCAAAGTTGTAAATTCTTAGGTTTTATTTTTAATACCAAAGATATGTCCATTTGTTTACCACCTGAAAAACGTAACAATATTGCACGACTATTAAATAAGTTTTCAAACTTACCACTATGTTCTATCAGAGACTATGCCCGATTTATTGGGACACTTACGGCAGCCTGCCCAGCCGTTAAGTTCAGTTGGATGTATACAAAAAACTTAGAAAGACAAAAGTATTTAGCTCTTCGTACTTACAACGATAATTACGAAGCGAAATTCCGTCCATCAAAAATTATTATCGACGATATTAATTGGTGGAAAAATAACATCCATACTGCTTCATGTCCTATGAGAATCCAAGATTTTGAATTAGAAATTTTCACAGACGCATCCCGAACGGGTTGGGGAGCTGTCTGCAAAAATAATAAAGTACACGGTCATTGGAAATCTTCCGAAGAAGATTATCACATTAATTATTTGGAATTAATGGCAGCTTATTTAGGGTTAAAGAGCTTTGCAAGCAAAAAATCTAACTGTGCAATATTGTTACGGATCGACAATACCACGGCTATTAGTTATATTAATAGAATGGGCGGTATCCAATTCCCACATCTTAATGGATTAACACACACAATTTGGCAGTGGTGTGAGTCAAGAAACATTACATTGTATGCATCATATGTCAACACTAAAGAAAATATCGCAGATCCGGAATCTCGTATAATTAACCCGGATACGGAGTGGGAACTCCGCAATTCGATATTCAGTACTATTGTCGAACGATTCGGAGATCCAGATGTTGACTTGTTTGCATCTAGAACTAATGCGAAATGTACTGAATTTGTCTCCTGGAAACCGGATCCAGAAGCTATAGCGATAGACGCTTTCACCATTGATTGGAAAATAGGTTTCTTTTACGCCTTTCCGCCATTCTCACTTATACTTAAATGTTTAAGAAAAATTTCTGATGACGAGGCCAACGGAATCTTGGTTTTTCCCTACTGGCCATCACAGTCATGGTTCCCTCTGTTAATGGAACTCCTGGACTCTGAAATAATTTTCTTCGGTCCTAATAAGAATTTACTGGTATCAAATTCCAGAGAGCCACATCCGCTACACCAGACTCTTACCCTGGCTGCTGCGAAGCTTTGCGGGCAGCGTGGCAGGTTCATGGTACCCCAGCTGAAGCACTCGACTTAATATTGTCCTCATTAGCACCGAGTACAAAAAAGCAGTACAACGTGTCGTTTAGACTCTGGTGGGATTATTGCTCTACTAAAGATCTTAATTGGTTAGTATATGACAAAAATAATGTCTTATTATTTTTAACTGATCAATTTAATAAAGGTTGTTCGTACGGCACCCTTAACAGCCACCGTTCGGCCTTATCATTATTATTTTCCAATAAGCTGAGTTCTGATGACAGTGTTAATCGCCTCCTTAAAGGTGCTTATAGGTTAAAGCCTACTACTCCCAAATATTTACAAACATGGGACCCGCAACTAGTGCTGGATCTCATAGGTACATGGTACCCTAACATCGATTTACCTTTGGATAAACTAACCAAAAAATTGGCAGTTTCTCTTGCCCTTTGTACAGGTCATAGAGTACAGACCTTATCTTCTATTTGTTTGCAAAATATTTCCCTTCAAGAAGACGGTGTAAAAATTGTTATATCAAAAATATTAAAAACCTCAGCACCTGGCCGAGAACAACCTCTGTTATTTTTACCATATTTTTCTGAAAATATAAATATTTGCCCTGCATCCGTCCTCAAAGATTATATTTTTGTTACACAAAAATTGAGGAAAGATGGCATGGGTTCTCTACTTTTAACCCATAAATCTCCGCACAGAGTCGCAACGACACAAACCATAAGTCGTTGGATTAAGCAAGTGTTACATGAGAGCGGAATAGACGTAGGTGTGTTCTCCGCACATAGCACGCGACACGCGTCCACGTCCACGGCTAACTCTGCTGGACTCAATATAGAAATTATCAGGAAAGCAGCGGGTTGGACTGCTCAATCGCAAACTTTTGCTCGATTCTATAATAGACCAATTTCAAATGATGCTGCTTTTGCTAGATCGGTCTACTTTCAATCTAGTTAAAAATTATATACGCAGTGTTTGTACACTTTATAAGAAATAAAAGGCTGATTATACATTACATATTGTTATTAATTACAAAAAAAAAAAAAAAAAAAACTATTCCTCTAAACATCTACCTATGATTATATCGAATAATGAAGCGGCGAAATATAATAGACGATCAAACGAACTTCCAAGTGAAGTTCGATCACTATTATATGAGCCGCTTCATTTGAAGATATAATCACCCAGCCCTCCCTATGGATAAACCAAGCCCAAAAAGTTTTCTTTTTTCTTTTTTCTATACTCTAAAAGAATGAGGTGTATAAACCAGAGGGCGCGTCAGGTAGGCAAACGGGAAGTAGAAATTTTAATGTCAGTTGAATTACCATTTAACTTTTAAACGTGCGAATAGGTTGCCTGTAGGATAAAGGAAACTACCTATGATTATATCTTCAAATGAAGCGGCTCATATAATAGTGATCGAACTTCACTTGGAAGTTCGTTTGATCGTCTATAGGTGGGGTGAAGTAAACAACAAGATGGTGGCTCGATGGTTTTTAAATTTACAGATATTAGTCAAAACAAAGATTAATTTTTGCAATCTATATAAAATAAATCAACAGTCCATACATATAAGGTTCATGAGAATCGTTCCAGTGCGTTCCACGGTGATGTTCTATTGCGGGGACACGTGGTGTGTTCGATGCTACGCAATCGAACAATTCTGCCTGTCAGCAGAAATTATTTTTTTCGAATTAAAACACAATTCCACATTTGTACGCAACCAATTGTCAGCCGATCGACATCTAACCATTTTTACCGCGTATTCCATTACTATTTTTGTAACCATTTATTCTACCAGATTATTTGATTATTTACCATTTTTATTACCATTTGTAGTGCTCTGTAAGAATAATTAAATAAACTATATTTTTACCCTAAATCGTATGTAACTGAACTATAACCAAAATACAATTATAACTATAATCAAATCGTGTAAAGGTGAACTCTGATACGTTATGGCAAGCCAATACATGGTGTACAAGAAATTTCCACAGCCAGTGGCCAACTTTTTCTGTGATTTCCAACCATTAGGCATTATTGTAATTTCGTAACAATATCCTTAAACAACTCCCTAAGCGACTCCCTTGGTCTTAAACTATAGATGGCACGGATTGCCCGCTTTTGCAAAATAAAAATAGTCTGTATGTCACTTGCCCTTCCCCAAAGCAATAATAATAATAATAATAATAATATCAATAAAAATACTCTGAATATACTACAAAAAGCTGTAATTCTTAATACTTGCCGCCTCACTCGAAAATTTCTCACAACATCATCTGTTTCCTTCTCTTTTAACACAATTACCTAGTATCCCCCTAATTTACGCTTGGCTATGGCCCGTGTAATTAGGTACACCCCTTTCAAGAAGGGAGAGTAAAATATACACATGCAAAATAATAATAATAATCGTTTAATTCAGATATCATGATCCATAGAGGTTAGTAACAATTGGCCTTAAAACTAATGGCAATAGTCCATACGACATTAAGCTATGAAAATAACTAAAGTACACTAGCTTAGCAGTTGCCACATCGGCTATTTGTCTGATTCTTCTGACAGCATAAGCGGCAGAACTAAATTTTTTAGCCAGGTTTGTAATGTGCGAACCCCATTGCAATTTAGAATCAATTGAGATTCCTAGAAAGGTGGTATTACCTACAATTTCTAAAATTTCTCCATTCAACGTGACATCAACTTGAACCTGTCTCAGTGTCGCAGTGGAGACAATGGGTCCGTGGGGCCCTGAAGCCAAAAACATTTTAAATGACATCTCAACGCGTCTCATCGAGGCTACTGGTGACTCTAAAGCGGGTATTTTCTTTGCTAAGCGTATAAGCCTAGCAATCCAGCGGGGAAATGCTGCTAGTGTTCAGGGGAAAATTCCTGGATGTGGCGCGTTTGAGTAAGTTTTTTTATTTATAAGTTTATTTTAATATTGTTTTATTGTAATTATAAAATGAAATAAATTTAACCTGTCTCACGTTTGATAGTGTTAATTTTATGCATTGGGTCTTATTTGCATTAAGCATTAAGGTGATACTTCGGTGAACACTAGCGCCACCGTCATTTAAAATTCATTACTCACTGAAAACACAAGTTATCAAAAATCCCTCTGCTGTAATTAAGGTTCTGGATCTGAAGTTAATTTTAAACATGTAAAATTATTAAATTATAATTCCCTATAGTTACAAATTGCATTATTGCTTAAAACGGCCACTTTTAGCAGTTTTGCAATTTGTAACTATATGGAACTATAATTAAATAATTGAATATGATTAAAATTAACTTTAGACCCAGAACCATAATTGTAGCAGAGGGATTTTTGTTAACTTGTTTTTTCAGTGAGTAATGATTTTTAAATGACGGTGGCGCTAGTGTTCACCGAGGTATCACCTTAAGTTGTTAGTTGAGAACCAATTAGAGATGGTATACAAACTATTATTCACATGATTGGTATTTACACTACGGCGATTCATTTTAAAGATTAAAGATGTATCGCCTGCAAATAATACTATACCAGCGTTCTTTTCAACCGCGTAAGGCAAGTCATTGAAATTATTTGATCTTCGAATTTGATTTCTTGAATATTATCCCTCACTTTACATTTCCCAGTTTCTTTATTTATGACCCTCCAAGTCTCTTTCATTTTGTTAGGAGCATCATTAATCTTTTTTTAATGTAATTAGCTTTAGCCATCCTGCAAACATTTTTGTAAGTTTTCGAGTAGTTTCTAACATAATCAACAAAATGCTATCAAAAGTGTACTGTTTTTGGGGATACAAGTCGAGTTTTTGTCTACTTTTATGAATACCCACAGAAGCCCATTCACTAAATTTTAATTTATTATTACGCTTAAGCTTTTTTAGTTTAACATTTTTGGAGAAACTGTCAGAAATAGCACTAAATAGTTTATTATACTGACTATCAGGATTGTTATCTGTATAAGTCATTGAGCCTAGTTTATTCTCTATTGAGTTTTTAAATTGAGTAATTTTTTCTTTGGTGATGAGTCTACACATAATACTGTCTTCTGTTACACGCGATTTTTTATTAAGAGTTATCAATTGACCACAATGATCCGAGGGTAATTTACTGAAAACAATTTTACTTAGCGGTTTTTGGCTACTGAAAAAATTATCAATACATTTAGCCGAAGTGGCAGTAAATCGGGTTGGTTCAAAAAATACATTATCTATATTATAGCTACTAAATAGGTTTAGAAATTAGGAGCTAGTTGCAGAATTTACTAGTATATCATTATTAAAGTCGCCACAGATGATTAATCCTTTCTTACTCTTTGATGCTACTGTAAAAACAACATCAACAACTGCCAAGAAGTCACTAAAATTACTACTGGGTGAACTGTACACACATAAAATTATAAATTCCTCAAGCTCGGCGCAGGATACCTCAGCACAGCGTTCAATAGAAAGTCTAGCTATGTCTGACCGCTCTTTATAGCGTAGACCATTTTTTATATAAATAGCGGATCCTCCTCTAATTGCAGACTTCCTCCTGAAACAGCTTGCAACATTAAAGATGTTTAGACTTAGCATTGTCTCACACTATTTAATCCAATGCTCTGTTAAACATAAAATATCTACATTTAATGTATCTAGAAATAATTCTACTATAAGTTCTTTGTCGGGAAGCCATTCTAAGGTTTGATGTACTATTTTTAATTCCTGAGGGTTTCCCATTGTCTGGGTTTGCAGTTTAAATCTGCTATTGCGTCTCCTGAGTCACCATAACAAGTACTTGGCAACTCAGCAGATGTTGTCTTATGACTAGATATTTGTTTACAATGTAAACTCGTCCAAAAATTAATAGTATAAGCTACAAGTGTAGCAAGCTTATTTATGTCTATGAAAATTTGAAAGATAAAAATTATCTTTTGTCACAGAACATCCACTAATAAAGTTATTAGTGTCGAAATAAATTAATTTTTCATTATGACTACATGTCAAAGTATGTATTAAGTTATTAAATGAGTTAATGTTCTTATTTATGTTTGGAGGCTGGCAACTAAGATACGAAAATGCACAAATAATTACTTTGAAAACATTTAATTATTTAGGATATTAATACTAGAGATAATATCCTTTTTAAGCAATTTCTTACAGTTACCTACAAGCAATACAATAGTTGTATTGCTGTTATTTATTTTTTTTGTTTAATTTTTTCTATTATTTGGTTGTAGGATGCATTAGAAAAGCTATAACTAGTACAATTGTCTAAATTATTATTAAAAATACGACCCATATTACGACCTAAGCTGTCAAAAAATATCAATGTATTATGAGTAGGGTTGTCAGTAGCGGCACAAGCTAATACAGCAGATCCTAACAAATCACTTATCACATGAAGATAATACAGACACAGAGTTACATATCGCACGCCCAGAACAACACTGGATTATGTCGAAAAAATTCAAAATCGATTTTATTTCATATTCGAATAGCCAAAAATTTTACGCGTATACCACAAAGACAGACGTATTTCTGTTTACAAAAATGGCCCACAGATGGCGCGCTAACTCTCTGTTGGTGAAGAAGAGTGGCCAGAGTCATACCACATACACTGAATTATTCAAAGTTTCAACTTGTCAGTCGAAGTGAAAAGAGTGTACGGCATTTACTCAACAGAGAATTATTTTGTAATATTACATTGTTGGTGGATGGAATGCGAAATTTATTGCGTATTATTTCGTTTTAATTCTATGTTGGTGATTGATCATGTACCATGTTTTTGATACTATATCGAAATAGTACACTATTGTTGACGAAGGCATGATATTTTTTTTTATATTATTCAGAAATAGTTCAGTATTATACTAAAAAAGTGAAAATCAGAGAGATGATGCACTATTGATGGTAGATATTAATTACGTTCTAACTTCATAAAATATCATAATCAATTATATTTTAATAATCTAAATTATAACTTAAATCATAAATAAATAGAAAACTATTCGCGTTGTGTATTATGCTTTGTATATAATGACATAATAATAAATTTTAGAGATAATGCACTGTTGTTCAATTTATTTAAATATATAGTGTTGTTTAGCAGACAAGATAGGTTGTGGTCTACTATTGCGGGAAAATGCCATGGAAGCAAGTAGAGAAGCATCAGATAGAGATGCGATGGAAGCAAGTTTTCCAATTTTCTATGTGGCCTACACTGTATATCATGAAGGAAATAAGAACAGAACTTCAGACTCAGAAGCGCTAAGATTTTATTAACCATTCTTCAATGGATGACCTTAGAATAATCTTTTTCATGAAATATTTTACAGTATCCGTAATAAAATATAATAAATAGTAATGCACTTAACGTTATCTATGTTCGAAATAAGTATACTAAATTAGTTCGATTCTATATAAAAATTTTATGAATCCTTTGTTTCAAACAAATTTTTCACTATCCCTCGGAAATGTAGAAGCTTACTACAACTTACTTCCTTGCAAATTTTATGCTCTTTATGTCAATTAGTTTTCATGATATTGATTTCGTACTATCGCTTGAGAACCAAATAAAACTTCAGGATAAATATTATCGCCTATGTGTACTTTAGGGGTAAGAACATTTTACCAAATTTCATCGAATTCAGGCGAATTAAATTAAATTCTATATATAGAACCGAATCTTCTACGATATAATTATAAGTAGTATAGATAGATAGATAGATGAAGTGTAATTAGGCCTATTATGTTATATGGATCGTAATTTTGGACAACAACAGAAATGCGAATATTGAGATTTGTGGAGTTCCAGGATTAGATAAAATTAAGATTTTATTTAATCTTGTAACTCCACACGAGTATGTAAGAGGAAGTATGAAAGTAGTATCCATAAATGGGTAGCTAGAAAGCCATAAGTTAGGATGGCATGGCCATGTCGTGAGGAGGGAGGAAAGCCATGTAACGCAATTAATTACAGGAGCTAGAAGTAGAGGAAGGATGATTAAAGAAGAGAAGGATGGCTTGGGTGAGGAAGGATATGACCAGGAGGGGTGTGAGGCAGGGACTCCACATAAGAAAGTGGGATAAGGTAAAGGAAAAAAGAAAATAGATTCAGATCTAAGATTTCGAACCTTAAGAGATAAAAAAAAAACTTGTTAAGTACTCTGAAAGACTGGTCCTTATCAGTAAATATGCTAAGTAGAGTTGATCTTTCCTTGTTACTAACTTTTCTAAAATATTTCTTTTTTTAGTATTTATTATGATTACTATTATTATCGCAGCTATGTAGGTATGTCAAAAATGGTCAACTACTATCTAAATCAAGTTAAGTAGTTGTTGTTACACATAATAAGTGATATAAACTTAATATGGAATACTTCTAGTGTTATTTAATTGACTTTAAAAGGCTATTCCAAAAACGAGAAAATAAATGAATCGTTATTGTAAATTCAATTGCAGTAAAAATTCATAAGTATAATAGTGTATTATTTCAACTTTAGTCAGTAAAAAGCGCATATTTCGGAATAATTATTTTTTATTTACTTCAATCGTCCCACAATAGTAAATTATGTCGAAAATGCATATTATTTGCTTTAATTATACTTTTTAACTGATTGAACTTAACCAATGCTGATATGTATTGCATTCTTCCCATGAAATTATTAAGACCCTGCCAATTATCCTAATACAACATGAAATAACGGTTTTTCGTCGATTCTGAAAAATGAGATATTTTGACTTAGTGCACTGTTGTTTTGGGCGTGCGATATGTCGGGTTTATTGACCGAGCGAGCGAAGCCACCGAGAGTCTCCATTTCGAGACTGTCAAATTTTGCTTTTATCCGGATGTCTGTCTGTCTGTTTGTTCCGGGCTAGAGGTCGCATTTCTGAACGGACCCTAATGAAACTTGGCACAGGCGTTCTTTGATTTATTTGCAATTTTTTGTCGAGAGCTTTTTTTGATTGGAGGGAAAATGGGGGAAAAAGGGGGAAAGGTTTCTGTGACGTTGTTTACGAACGAATCCTAATGAAACTTGGCAAAGTGTTCTCTGATTTATGTCCATTTTTTTTTGTCGAGAGCTTAGAAGAAAAATGGGGGAAAAAAGGGGAAAGTTTTCTGTGACGTTTACGAACGGATTCTAATGAAACTTGGCACACGTGTTCCTTCATTTTTTTTGCAATTTTTTGTCGAGAGCTTTTTTGATTGGAGGCTTTCCTCTGGCCCGTTTTCAATCTGTTCTGCCTAGTATTATGAGTTTTTCCAGACAATGCCTAAGTGATGGTATGATGTGTCCGAAAAAACTTAGGGCCCTTTCCCGGCAGTACAAAGAAAGACGTTTCGTGATGTTGAGTTCCGCAAGAATAGAGTCGTTTGTCCTCATGGCAGTCCATGGTATCCGTAGCAGTCTCCTCCAGCACCACATCTCGAAAGCATAAATCTTTTTCTTGTCACAAATGCCAATTGTCCAGGTTTCAGCACCATAAAGAAAGATCGAGAAGACCAATGCACGCACCACTTCCTTCCACCTCCCATGGCTCTACCAACCTCTCGGTTATACGAGCCGAATCTCGGGAGAGTGCGCTGTACTAGCATTTCGCATCTCTTTCCAGTCGCACCTGCTTGATCTCCCTACAAGTTCTCTATAGTGTCGCCTATCTATGCAATCATTGCATTTTAATAACTCTCGACCATCCTTAGGGGGCTTACGTTCACAAGTACGCCTCGCTTGCCTTCTCGGCCAGAGGCCAGCTTCTGTCTTCTAGGTCTTTGAGTTTGTCACAGTTTCAGTTTTTCTCTTCGTCTTCTTTGTCTGCTTGTGGCAGTATTCTTGATGTGCTCCTACTTTTCAAGTTATGCCCCTTCATGCGATGGAGCCTACCCCTGAAGCAGCCGTGTCCGGACAAGATCTGAGAGGTCTCATAGTCCGGTTCGACCCAAGTTGCCTTGAGCCGATCCGCCACGCCAATAGACACACACCCTTCTGTCTACACCCAGCAGAAGGAAGAATTAGGACACCCGAGTGGACCCCTCGGGTTATCCCCCACCCCTTGGCGTTCAATCGCCACACTATCGCCGTAATGGCGGCCCCCACCCTTCCTCCCGATGAGTACCTATTTATTAGGTTTCTCACCGAAAAAGGAAATTTAGGAGAGTTTCTCCTTTACAAGGAGGCCCTCCTCGCAACCCCTCCCCCACCCCCGATCGCGCCCGCGACCGCCCCCCGCAACCGATATGGGATCCTCCCCGTCGAGGACTCTCAACCCCCTCCATCCCCCGTCCACCTTAGGGACATAAGACCTCCCGTCTCTGGACTCCAAGCACTGGGAGTCCATTTCCCGGACTCTTCCATCCGAGTATTATACGCATCCAGTACTCGAAGGCGCACAAGTGCGAAATCGGTATTAGGGTGACAGTCCCCACCCTTCGGGACTATAAAGCCCTGACAAGCCTCCTCCACCAGCGCGAGTACTCATGGCACTCGTACACGCTCGAGGAAGAATGAGTCCTCCGCGTGGTAATCAGGAGAATCCCTCACGACGTCTCGGAGGAATTCATCCGAGAGACGCTCGTAGCCCAATTTTTACCCGTCCGGGAAGTCCACCGGATGTACAAGGGTAAATCCCCACGTACCCCCTACGACATGGTCATGATCGTTCTCGATAAGACCACGGAAGGTAAACGGATCTTCAAGATCCAGTCCGTCGCCGGCCTCACCGGCTTCTCTGTAGAGACCCCCCGCAAACGCGGAATCATCGGGCAGTGCCACAACTGCCAATACTACGGGCATTCCGCCCGTAACTGTCACGCTCGCCCCCGTTACGTTAAGTGCACGGAGGACCACTCAACAAAAGAGTGCGAGCGCACAAAGGAGTCCCCGGGCGACCCTGCGTGTGTGCTCTGCGGAGAATCCGGGCACCCGGCCAACTGGCGCGGTTGCCCGAAGGCTCCGAAGAGCAAACCAAGGCAGGCGCCGGCCGGTCGCTCTTCCCGAGTGCCCAAACAACAACCCAGCCCCAAACCCAAGCCGTCCTTCTCGGCCGCACCCTCCGACTTCCCGGCCCTCGACAAGAGGCCATCCGGGCCCCCCCCCCCCCAGCCCCTCCTATTTATAATGAAATTTGTAAAACAAAAAGAAACACTTAAATTAGATTGTATTTGTCCAGTATCATCAGCGGAACGAAAACGACATGGTAATCTGCTACCGAACACAATACGTTGTATTGTATGTGGTCCATCAAACTGCGGAAAAACCAACTTAGTAATAAGTTTACTGTTACATAGAGATGGTCCACGTTTTTGCAACTTATATGTTTATTCAAAATCTTTATACCAAGCTAAATATTTATTTCTGGAGAAAGTTTTAAACATGGTGGCTGGTACAACTTTTAATAAATATAATCACAATAGTGAAATTTTGTCTTACCTGATTCCATTATTATTTTTGATGATGTCGCTTGCGAAAATCAAAATAGCATCAGAGATTATTTTGCCATGGGTCGTCATAAAAAAATTGATTGTTTTTATATCAATCAGACATATACAAAAATTCCGAAACAACTAGTAAGACACAATTCAAATCTGATAGTATTATTCAAACAAGATGACATCAATCTGAAACACGTTTACGATGAGCATGTTGGATCTGATATGTCATGGTCCCAATTTCGTGAGATGTGTTCAGCTGTTTGGAAGAAACCTTTTAGCTAAAAATAAAATAAAATAAAATAAAAATAGCCTTTATTCTATCACAATTTTTCAATAGAATAGGTGATTTAACAGTAAATTAATAAAAATGTTTTTTATTTATTATTTCATGCACTATTAAAATGTTTGAGCAATTTAAATATGTATTAGATTGCAATTAATTTGTATATATATATTGTAATATGTTGTAATTTCAATAAGTTATTTAATTAATTAATTCATCTTATTATATTATTATTTATTACCACAATGCATGCATTATATATCAATATAATTTTAATTTAAATTAGTGACAGTCGCCTCTCTGGCGTAGGCATCCCCCAGCTTCCTCCAGTTGGCTCTGTCTCTGGCTTGTCTTCTCCACCCTGGTCCACATTTTTCCTTAAATACATCTTCCCATCTTTTCTTTGGTCTACCTCGGCGTCTCTTTCCCTCTCTCGGTATCCATTCTGTTACTTTCCTTGCCCATCTATCTTTCGCCATTCTACAGAGATGTCCTGCCCATTTCCATTTCAAACTTCTAAATTTTTCGAGTACGTCCGATATTGTTGATTTTTCCTAATGTCTGAATTTCTAATTTTGTCGGATAATCTGATACCCAGCATACTCCTTTCCATTTTCCTTTGGTGTATAGTTAGCTTATTTTCATCTTTTTTGCGTAGAGACCAAGTTTGACAACCATAGCTCAGACAAGGTAGGATTACCATATCATATAATTTACATTTAATATTTATACTTATATCCATATTCTTCATTATCTCTTTCAGACTCCAGTATTTTTTCCAAGCATTTGCTATTCGTCTGTTTATTTTTGTTTCTGTCTGATCGATGAATGAAATAGATTGACCCAGATATATATACTATGTCACGTACTCTATATCTTCTCCGCTGACATTAATTATTCTTTCTACGCTGTTGGTTATAATTTTTGTTTTAGATGCGTTAAGGAATAGGCCTACCTTTCCACTTTCTCTTGCTAGATCATTGATCATTATTTCCAGCTGTATAGCGTCCTCTGCGAATATAGCGATGTCGTCGGCAAATCTTAAATGGCTTAAGTATTCTCCGTCTATTTTTATTCCCTTGCTTTCCCAGTTAATTTTTCTGAAAACCATTTCGAGAACAGCTGAAAATATTTTAGGAGATAGTGGGTCGCCTTGTCTTACGCCTTTTTTGATATTGAACTCCTGTCCATCCCTTTCTAGTCTTATTTTTGTCGAACTCCTAGAGTAAACATTATATAGAAGTTCTATGTATTCTCTCTCTACGCCTTGTTGTGTTAGAGCCTCCCAGATGGCAGAGTACTTCAGTGAGTCGAACGCTTTTGTAAAGTCAATGAAACATATATATAGAGTTCGTCCATACTCATTGCTTTTTTCTATTAGCTGGGTAACGACGTGAATGTGATCGATAGTCGAATAGGATTTTCGGAACCCCGCTTGTTCGCATGGTTGATTTTCGTCTAGTATTTTTGAGAGCCAGAGATTCAATATGATTTTTGAAAAGACCTTGTATACGTTGCTTCCTAAGCTGATTGGCCTGTAGTTATTTAAATTGGCTCTATCTCCTTTCTTATGTAATAGTGTTGTAGTAGATCTGGACCACTGTTTCGGTGTTGTTGTTTGTAAAGGTTCCGATATTGATTTTAGTAGTTCGTTGGTTATTCCGTCGTCTCCTGGTAATTTGTCATTTTTAAGTGATTTTATTGCCCATTCTATCTTTGACAGGAGTATTGGAAGTATTTTTGCTGACTCTTGCAGGTTTACGTCTTTTTCTTTTGGGTGTTCTAAATGATTCGATGAATTTGATGAGTAGAGGTCCTGGTAAAAGTTTGTAGCTTCATTTACTATATCTTGTCGTTTAATAATTTTATTTCCAGACGCATCTGTGATATGTGAAGCCCATTTTGATGTTTTACTGAGCTCTCTGTAGGCTTTTTTCACTGCTCCTGTTTTTTTAATATACTTCTCAAAGATGTTTTTCCGATGAGCTTTATTTTTTTCTGTTGATTTTCTTGCTTATATATGTTATTTGTTGTCGAGTTTCTTTAGTTCTCTTTTTTCTATAGAGTTGTTTCCTTTCTTCCAATAGTATTTTTATATATGATTGACTTTCTTTTTCCTTATCTCTTCTTGTCTGAGTTATAATTTCGGTTAGAAGATGAATTTGGTGTTCAAAATTTTTGTGTTGTATTTCTACATCCGATGATTTTCCTACTGCGATCGTAAAATTTTCTTTCACTTGTTTTTCGTTTTCTCTCGTTAATGGTGGTAAGTCTCTTACACATATGTTGTCAGTCTTAATATATTTTCTTTTTTTTTGCATTCCAATCTTAATCTTACTTCGTATCATCTTGTGGTCTGTATAGAAATTGAGACTCTGTATGACGTTGAAATCGTGTACTTGTAAGTTGGAGTTCGTGAGTATATAATCAATTTCATTTCGATACATGCCATCGGGTGTTTGCCAAGTCCATTTTTTATTTTTCCTTATTTTAAACATACTGTTTGTAAATTGTAGGTTATTTTCTAAAGCAAACTCTACCAGTCTTTGTCCGTGTTTCGACCTTTTTCCTATAGAGTATTTACCATATGCTTGTTCCTCGCCTGGCAGCGCTTTCCCGATTTGAGCGTTAAAATCTCCCATAACTATAAGATGTTTAGTATTTGTCGACTCGACGGCAGAATCCAGGGTATTGTAAAAACTGTCTAACTCCTCTTCTATCTGGCTTTTAGTTTTGTTCTTGCTTTTTTCTGTAGGTGCGTAGACTTGGATAAGTGATATATTTTGATCTGGCATATTTCTAAACTTTACTGTAGCCACTCTATCGGAGCAACTTTCGAAAGAAATGATGAATTTCTTTAGATATTTCTTCACTAGGAAACCAACTCCGCGTTGACCATTTGTGCTTTCTGTGTGATATAGAATGTAATTTGAATATTCTTCTATTTCTTCTTTTTTCCTTCTAATTTCGCATAGGCCAATTATATCCCATTTCAGTCCTTTTATGGCCCAATCTAGCTCTTCAATTCTCGAGTCGGACAATAGTGTATTCACATTTAAGCTTGCCACATAAATATACTGCGTGTTTTTTCGTCTATTTATGTTTGGGGGGCGGTAGTCTCGATCCTCAGCTGTATTTCCGGTGACTAGCCGGCCTAGAGGATGCAGTGAGAGGGGTGCCGATTGCTATTCTGAATTTTCATACTCGTTTCTTTTATCGGTTCGGGGTGAAATACCCCTGTTCATGTACATAGATATATCGTGGGTTTTATTTTTCTTGCGTGACTGGAAAATCACGTTATTTTCTTTGTCGTTGCTTGTGTTTTGTTGACGTGAATTCCCCGGAGATTCTGATAAGTCTCGTTTCTGCGTCCTTTTAATAATTTTCGTGATCTTTTAATGATACTATTTTATCGTAGCGTAGTACGACCTTTTCTCCTTGTTGACGCCTTCTTTTTAGTTCGTCTTGCAGCTGTTTCCGTTTTTGCAGGACCTTCTGTGTGTAATCGTTTTTTATATAATAATTATTTTCTTTGAGTAGTTTATTTTTCTTCAAAATCTCAATTTTCCGACCTACAGTTGTCAATGAAACAACAACAGGCCTAGGCTTTTCATTCTTCTTACCAAGTCGCCTTATATTTTCAATCTCGTTCCACTGACAATCAATTTTCATGACTTTATTTATAATATTTAAAATGTTATTTACTAATTCGTCGTAGCCTTTTTCTTTCTCTTCTATTCCAAAGAAAATTATGTTTTTTACCTTGGCTTGCTGTTCTAAACTGTCATTGTTTTTTGTTGTTGTTCCACTTGATTCTCCAGGTTTTTAGTTCTTTTTTCGAGTATGTTGAATTTTTTATCGATATTTTCATTAATGTTTGTAGTTATACTGTGCTCCAAGTATTTAATATCTTTCTTTTGCTCTGCTAAATCATGTTGGATCGTTTCTAATATCTTTTGTATACTTTCCATTTTTGTGTGCCCTCTGTCGTCGGGGGCCGTCGAGAGTGTAGTTTGGTTCAATATCTAATGCGCTAGTATGGTTAGTTCAGTGTCGTTTCCACAGATGGCGCCACTCTTGCTTTTTATATGTGAGTCTTTGAATTTTTGATGACTAATTATTGCAAAAAAATAAAGATATGATTTGGCTTCTTTTTTCTAAAATAATTTTCATAAAAGCACTGACTAACCTTATTTAGATGACTAGGTAATATTGTTTGCGTATAACGCTCACTCTGTTCTTCGATTATTGCGTTTATTTATTGTTGTTTTCTTTGTGAAATTTCTTCATAAATGTCCGGTATATTTTGTGAATAACACTTCTTCGACGTCCTTTTCCTTTTTACTCTTCCGATTACTGATTTTCTTCAATTATTATTTGTTAGATTTATTGTTATTAAAATAACTATACAGAGCCGATGTAAACATGTACACAGTAGCGCCCTCTCCTTAAAGACAAAGGAAGAAACCTTTTAGCTACCTTGTTATTAATAAGGATTGTGAAAAAAATAAAGAATGTTATAGATCAGCATTTGACACTTTTATAGTTCTAGACTAACATACATAAAAGAGTGTTTAATTTATAATGGGTCACTTTTAATTGTGATTTGCACAGGAACACATTATCTATTACTAAAATGGAAAAATCATTTAAAGAACAAATTGTGAAAACAGCAGCAGCTGTTAAAAGAAAAGTTGAAATGATAAAAGACGCAAAAAACGAAAACAATATGGTACTAGAGACAATATTAAAACCTATAGTTGATCCGCTAAATTTGATAGCCAATAAAAATAATGAAAAAAGCATTGAGGAAGAGACACATTTTACTCCTGTTATTAAAAAATGTAAAAGTAATGAAAGCATGTCTTCCTACCCATCCAATGAGGATTCTAATGATACTGTTAGCAAGGAAGGCAATATTTCTGATAACGATGTACCCAAAGATTATAACAAAACTTTAGTTTTATCACCTTCTGTAGATTTTAATGTAAGTGATGGATCGTTTAAATCCACTACTTTAACACCAGACAAAAATCATACATTGTCCTGGTCTACATCTTCTGATGTAATGTCTGCTATACCTTTTGGAGTCAGAAATGAACGTGGAAAATTAATGCTTGGTAACATTCGAGTTTATGATGATGGAAAAATTCTGAAAATAGGAACTCATTCTTTAAAGAAGACAAACGGGTTAAGAGAGTTATTATTTAAAAAGATACCTAATTTAGAGATAGTTACACCAGAAGATCTACAAAATTATAAGTTATTACTAAATTATACCAACGCACATCGGCGTAATTATGAATCATCCAAACATATAAATAGCAACAAATGTTTTAAATATATGAATGTTATATGACCTTTATTTAAGTTTTCAAAAAATGCTACTACAAGTACAGAAAGTCTTCCACAAGGAGAAGGTATTCCACTTTTAAAGAAGGTTAAAAAATACACTGATTTAGTTTATTGGGATGATCCTAACGAGTTGGTAGAACGACTAAAATTACTGTTGGCTTCACGGACAGCTGGCAACACTGGAGTAGACAATGAAATTATTGCAATCATATCAAAATTACAGGAAGCTGGAATTGTACATAAACAGCATTCACCCGGGAAATTGAGCAGTATTATTTCAGTTCTCAACTCATCTAGACAACGATGAATATAGACAAATTTGGTCATCACGTCCACAAACACTTACGATTATCGGAATTTATTGACACCATAAACGATTTATTATTAAAAACAGAAGCTGGACATTATGATTTAAAAACATCTAAATTAAAAGGTGTTTCTTCCCGAAACGAGGACGATGAGCAGTGAACAAAGCTTATGTGGATAACCTAATTGAAGAACTAAGAAATGAAATTAAAAAAGTTAATAATAATCAAAAGGTATATTTAAAAATTTCTGAAAAGCTACATCGTACCATTTATCAAGAACATTTTACAGAAAAGAAGAAATAGATAATTTAATTGAACTTAAATTGAACAAACATAATGAGCAAAAAAAACATAGTTGATGAAATTCATAAAGCAGCAAGAAGAAATTTTCCCCGTCGAAATACAATTATAAAAGGAATAGATGACTTATGGCAAGCTGATCTTATGGATTTTCAGAAATATTCTAACTTTAACAGAGGATATAAATATGTTTTAGTCGTGATAGATACATTATCAAAATATGTATGGACAAAGCCTATAAAATCAAAAGGCAAAAATTGTGTAACAAAAGCAATGTCCGAAATATTATCTTGTTCATCACGAAAACCTAACAATTTACAAACTGATTTAGGCAAAGAGTTTTATAATGATTTTTTTAAGAAATTATGTAAAAAGTTTGACATTAATCATTATTCCACATACTCCATCAAAAAAGGTTCTATTGTGGAACGAGTAATACGGACAATAAAATACCATCTGTATAAACTATTTAGTTTGACCGGTCGTTACCAATGGCTAGGACCAAATTTAAATATGGTTGTAGAAAAATATAACAATACTACTCATAGTACTACTAAGTACAAACCCATTGATTTAAATAAAGTAAATCAAATGGATGTCATATCTAATATTTTGCATGCACAAAGGCAAATTGTAAATCGAAAACCTAAGTTTCGTGTTGGTGATGGTGTTCGAATAAGTAAATTCAATTTTTACAAAGGGTACACTCCTAACTGGTCAACAGAAATATTTGTCATAGTTAAGGTAAATGAAACAAATCCACCAACATACCAATTAGAAGATAAGCACAAACAGAAAATTTTAGGATCTTTCTATGAATATGAATTACAAAGAACAAAATTTCCTGATATTTATCTTATTGAAAAAGTTATTAAACGAAAAGCTAATAAACTTTATGTAAAGTGGTTAGGTCTAAGTGAAAAAGAAAACAGTTGGGTGGATAAGAGTGCATTACTCTCGTAATATAAAGTGAGTGAGTGTAATATATTTGTTCATTGTAAGAATATCTATGAAGGAGGGCAGAGGTATTTTAAATAACGTCATTAATAATTTACCGTTTGAACTACATTTTCCTGGATATCAATTTTGTGGACCAGGAACTAAACTTCAAAAACGGTTATTGAGAGGTGACCGAGGCATTAATAAATTGGATTTACATGAAATTATTAATTTCCATTTGAAGTTGGTAAAAAATAATAATGCACCAATCAGATTTTGAAACTTACATCCCTAAAGGGGTGAAATAGGGGTTGCTATTTTGTATGAAACTTTGTCATTATTGAAGTGAGACACATGGAATTTTTAATTTGAATTTGTAATTGGTAAAAAATAATAATGCATCAATCTGATTTTGAAAATTACATCCCTATAGGGGTGAAATAGGGGTTGCCAGTTTGTATGAAACTTTGTCATTTTTGAAGTGAGATACATGGAATTAAAATTGAAAATGTCTTGGTATAATATTTTGTATTGTATTGAATTGTATTGTATGTACACAACTAAATTATAGAAGACAGAGTGCAAAGGTTTTATTTATTTGTTAATATTATGAGTTCAGTAATGTGTCAATAGATGGCGCCACCACACATTTTAAAAGTCGATATGGTTTGTCGTTCGCATTTAATCATCATGTGTAGTAATTGAGATTTCAAATAAATAAAACATTTTTTTTTGCTTTTTTAACGATTTGATTGAGTGTTTAGACGATTTGGTACCTGCTAAATATAAAATAATAAAATTAAATTAAATTGGAATTGATTGGAGTATGGAGTGGTAATTGCGGCATTATATTGTATGTATAGTTTAATGTCTGCCTTTTGGGCTACTCATTGATTCGTTTAATTTAAATTTGAAAAGTATTTTTCCGGATTCCGGATTTCGAATAGTAGTTTGAAAATAGGTAAATCTTTGTGTTATTTTCCTTATGTTAGTTGCATATCTTAAATATATTGTAAGGTTTCTCAAATAAATTGTAGGTTTTTAAGTATATTTGTATTCATTTCTAATTAGTTAGTAGATTAATATAATTTCTATTTCTATATATATAAAAGAACAAGGGCAATTGATAAATCAACGCACAGCCTAAACCATAAAAGCCATAAACTTGAAATTTGGACCGAAGTTTTATGTTAATACGTAGTGCTCAAATAAGAAAAGATTTTTTAAAATTAGACCCCTAAAAGGGTTAAAATTGAAGGCAAAGTTTGTATAAAAAAAATTAAAATCTTCACTGATGTACATGAAACTTGGCAAGAATGCTTCTCAACAAAAATAACTAATGGAGTGTTTCAGCGTTTCTTTAAATTCAACCTCTAAAGGGGTAAAAAGGGGGAGGTTAACTAATTTATTATCACAAAACCGAAACTATAAAAGCCATAAACGTGAAATTTGGTTAGTGTCTTCATTATACTATATACTGCCCACATAAGAAAGTGTTTATTTATTTATTTAATTCATGTTAACTTAAATACAAACATAGGAAACTTAAAATTAGGAAACTTAGTACAAGGGTTGTTCACAATTTCAACCCTTACATCCAAAAAAGGGGTGAATTTGCGTACCTATAGACAAATTCCATTTGAAATTTCGCCAATTACTAACAACGCATGTTGGCCTATCGGTAGAGGTCGCGGATTATTTTTTTGAATATAGGGTTCTAATCCTGCTAAACATGAGCTTTTTTTACTTACTTTTTTTTCGTTTGTATTAGTTTTTTTAGAATACTATACATATTTTTGCTTTTATATTTAAATATAGAAATGTTTCAAGAAATAGCTGGAAGTAGCTGGATCAAATCCTGCCACAAACAATAGTTTTCTGTTTTCGTTTTTTATTTGTTTTCTAGAATTATTTTCTTTTTTATTTTAATTTTGAAAAGGAACGAATAAATTCATTTGCAAATTTATTTCCGGATAAACGATACCTATCGCAATCCCAATCAAATCAAATCTAATAGTTTGTCATTGACGACATTGAAGAAGAAGATTAATCAAATGGTTGACTGGTAGAGGACGCTCTTAGCGTTAAGTCCGTTAATATATCAGTATTTTGTACTTATCTATCTATACAAATAAAAGGACAGTAAAAATCGAGTGTCTATACATTAAATATTTTTCTAAAAAACTGATACGGAGCGATTAAAGAAGAGTAACAGAAACAAAAAAAAAAACTATTTTTGGAATTTTTGTCTCTGGTACGTTATAACTTCAAAACTACTCAACAGATTTGAACGCAGTTTTCTCAGGTGGATTACATATAATTAGGAGCGTTGTCAAAACTTTGTTTCGTCAAAATCGGTTAAGGGAAAAAGAAGTTATGGTCAGTTGAAGTTTACTTCTAGCACTGCTTCAAAACTTTTAAACAGAGTTGAATGCGGTTTACATAAACGTATTTAATTTAGATAAAGCTAGAATTTCTACTTTGTTTTATCGATATCAATAAAGAGAAAAACACACTGCAGTCTCTATTAAATTTTAATAAAATAACACATTGAATGTGTGTGGGCGTATAATTTAGTTACATAAAACATCAATAGATGGCGCTGACTTTATTTTAATTATTTTTTCGCATATGGTATAGCAGATTGAAAATTTTCCTTACGGCAATTAAATTGAATTACTTAAAAAAAAATTTGGTTGTTGATTTAGTTCTATTGGTTGGTTTGTTTATCGGTCGTGTTGTATTGTAAGCTATTTGAATTGATTGGTTGGTTTGGTTTGGCTTTGGTTTAAAAAATAATCAAATCGGCAAGTCAGTTCAGTTGTTGTTTGACGGAACATACGGTCGTGTCGTAAGGTTTATTTTAACGAACTTATCACTTTTTATTGAGATTTTCTCCACTTTTCACGCCCACTATAACTTTAGGAGTGGCTTTTAGGTCCAAATGACCCTGTAATAGGCTGCGTCTACTCTTTTAGAGACAAAGATGTGATAGTATGAATGTTAATATTTCAGTTTGATATCGTAGCAATGTAATGGCTTTATAAAATTGGCACGGGAATAGGATACTATAGATTTTACTATAGGTCTGGATAGTTGTAGTTTCCACAAGTTACGCGAAAAGCGACCTACACGCGGGCGGAGCCGCGGGCAAAAGCTAGTAACGATATAAAGGTTCGACATAAAGCAGATTTAGAACTTTTAAATATGGCTAAGAAGAGAATAAAGTCTAAAGATGCTGGGAAAGGAGAAAAAGTAGCCTCATGGATTGTTAAAAATGCAATGAAAGCAAAACTCAGAGCTGGTGCTGGAGTTGGTACGTTCATGAAAGCAGTGAAAAAAATTCGGTCTAAGCTAAAAAATATTAAATCTAAGGACAATCGTTCAGTTATAAACTATGCATATGTTATGAGGGAATCGCCGAATGGGGAAATCATGACATAGGCGATGCGGCTAGCAACCCATCACTATTGATTTCCTTTTTCAACTAATATTATGCTAAACAGGGTCTAAGGTCTTATGGCTCTAGGCTCTGTCTACCCCGTATGGGATAAAGACGTGAATATATGTATGTATGTATGTATGCATATGCAACCGCAAAAAAGTTATTTTCTAAAAATAAAAAAAAACATTACCGCGGTGTATTCCTATCCCTAAATGTGGAGGCTTCTTACCGCTTATCCCAATCTTCGCTGGCCTATCAGCTTTAGGTTCACTTGCTGGTGGCGCAGCAGGTATAGCAAAAGCTGTTAACGATTACAAGGTTGCTCAGAAAAACTTACAAGAGTCTGAACGGCATAACAAGATGATGGAGGCTGTTGCATTGGGAAAGGGGATATATATTAGACCATATAAAAAAGGAGCTGGCTTATACTTAAATCCTTCAAAAAACTAAATAAACGGCTACCCAGACGACCACTAACAAATTTAGATATACTGGAGCCTGCTACCGACATTCCTTACTTTCGCGGAGTGTATATGAGAGATTCTCTCCCTCGAAAACCAAGACGAATAGAGTGCGGTATATTGAATTTAGATAGTTCTGCCAATCCTGGAACACATTGGGTGGCCTATGTTAAACAAATTAATTACTGTGAATATTTTGATAGTTTTGGAGATTTGAAACCTCCCTTAGAATTAATCAATTATTTAAGTCCTATAACTATAAATTATAATTATGTTCAGTATCAAACCTATAATACTATAAATTGTGGACATCTTTGTTAAAAGTTTTTACAAAATTATTGGAAAATAAATTTATATAAATAATATAATAAATAAATATATATCAGTATAACAATGTCTTTTACTGTGTCAATAACTGGCAGAGAAGAATCCTTAACAACAAACTATTCCCCTTCATTGCAGCTGTATGGAGAGTACGAATGTGGACTTTTGTATTTTTCTACATTTAATACTATAGACAAAAGAAATAATAAATTTTACTATGGCAAAGATGAAGTCATTGAAATACCTGAAGGATCATTTGAGCTTCAAGACATTTGTGATTATCTTAAAAGTAAAATTAAAAATGCTGCGTTGAAATTTACTTGTAATAATAATACATTAAAAACAAGCATTTTTTGTTCTGAAGATGTGCATTTTAATAAAAAAGCTTCAATCGGGAAAGTATTGGGTTTTGGCACACAATCAATAAAAGCTAATATAAGAACAGAATCTTAGCATCCTGTCAGCATTTTAGCAACCACTATCGTACGCATCGAATGTGATGTTATCAGTGGATCATTTGTGAATGGAAAAGCAAGTCATATCATTTACGAATTTGTACCAAACGTACCTCCTGGTTATAGAATTATTGAAATACCTAAAAATTTAATTTATTTTCCTGTCAATCAGAGTTCAATAAATTCTATTAATATAAGGCTATTAGACTCAGAAAACAAGCAGATAAACTTACGTGGTGAAGAAGTACAGCTGTATCTGCACTTTAAAAAAATATGTTAAATTTCAATAAAAACGTCTCTACTTCTACTAACAGACTCAGTTCTAAAGGATCACCTCATAAAGGAACACCGCTTCGATTGAAACACAAACTAACTAAAAACAATAAAGAGTTTTTAAGGCTACTTGGTTTATTAAAATGAATATTTTAAATATATGTCAACCAGCGTCGTACGATAACAGCATAGAAAGTTTTAAATACCATATAGTTTCAACAAAAATTACGAAATACGGATACCGATTAATCAACAGGACTTGTACGTGTTGCCTGCACTCAGCTGTTTGTATATTGAGGGCAAAGTCGATGTGTATAAGCAAAAAGCTACTAGCAAAGAAAAAGTGTCAAATGTACGTTTTGTGAACTACCCTGCACTATTTCTATTTCAAGACATTAGATATGAACTAAATGGGATAGAAATAGATAGGATTAAAAATGCAGGTGTTACAACTACAATTAAATCATATCTATCATTGAACTAGCTATTGCCCGCGGCTCCGCCCGCGTGTAGGTCGCTTTTCGCGTAACCTGTGGAAACTACAACTATCCAGACCTATAGTTAAATCTATAGTATCCTATTCCCGTGCCAATTTTATAAAGCCAATTACATTGCTACGATATCAAACTGAAAATATTAACATTCATACTATCACATCTTTGTCTCTAAAAGAGTAGACGCAGCCAATTACAGGGTCATTTGGACCTAAAAGCCACTCTTAGTTATAGTGGGCGTGAAAAGTGGATAAAATCTTAATAAAAAGTGATAAGTTAGTTAAATTAATGTTAGCGCCCGGTAACATCACGTGACAGGTATCGCCCCACTACAGGTAAACCCCTCTTGGCAGTAGTAGTGTCGGGGTGAGTATGAGTGTAACGCTCTCTTCTCCTTGGGTTCGCCGAGCGGTGCAGACGTGTATTGTGCTCTAGTGATTTAACATGGCCTTTATTAGTATTTGATATTGATATGATATTGCTGTTGATAATTTTAATATGTGTTCAAATGTAACTGTAGATTAATATAGGTAGGCACGGACGAGGGATTGGTACGCTTCAGGCTGGATCCCAGTGATAGGAGCGGGGTTGGTGCTCCTATCTTTACCGTGATTAGTGCCAAAGCTTAGACACGAATGGGTAATTCGGTCCATAGCTAATATTAAACCTTACGACACGACCGTATGTTCCGTCAAACAATAACTGAACTGACTTGCCGATTTGATTAATTTTTAAAACAAAGCCAAACCAAACCAACCAATCAATTCAAATAGCTTACAATACAATACGACCGATAAACAAACTAACCAATAGAACAAAATCAACAACCAAATTTTTTTTTAGTAATTCAAATTGATTGCCGTAAGGAAAATTTTCAATCTGCTATACCATATGCGAAAAAAATAATTAAAATAAAGTCAGCGCCATCTATTGATATTTTATGTAACTAAATTATACGCCCACACACATTCAATGTGTTATTTTATTAAAATTTAATAGAGACTGCAGTGTGTTTTTCTCTTTATTGATATCGATAAAACGAAGTAGAAATTCTAGCTTTATCTAAATTAAATACGTTTATGTAAACCGCATTCAACTCTGTTTAAAAGTTTTGAAGCAGTGCTAGAAGTAATAATAATAATTCTTTATTTCTGTACCATGATGCTTTAAACATATTTGTGACCGGAATCTCCTTTTAAGTAAATAATTACCTGTGTTAGGAGATCCCGCTCTTCAATAACAACTGTGTGTAATTAAAGTACATATTTATAACTAACTAGCTATTGCCCGCGGCTCCGCCCGCGTGTAGGTCGCTTATCGCGTAACCTGTGGAAACTACAACTATCCAGACCTATAGTTAAATCTATAGTATCCTATTCCCGTGCCAATTTTATAAAGCCATTACATTGCTACGATATCAAACTGAAAATATTAACATTCATACTATCACATCTTTGTCTCTAAAAGAGTAGACGCAGCCTATTACAGGGTCATTTGGACCTAAAAGCCACTCCTAGTTATAGTGGGCGTGAAAAGTGGATAAAATCTCAATAAAAAGTGATAAGTTAGTTAAATTAAACCTTACGACACGACAGTATGTTCCGTCAAACAATAACTGAACTGACTTGCCGATTTGATTATTTTTTAAACCAAAGCCAAACCAAACCAACCAATCAATTCAAATAGCTTACAATACAACACGACCGATAAACAAACCAACCAATAGAACAAAATCAACAACCAAATTTTTTTTTAGTAATTCAAATTGATTGCCGTAAGGAAAATTTTCAATCTGCTACACCATATGCGAAAAAATAATTAAAATAAAGTCAGCGCCATCTATTGATATTTTATGTAACTAAATTATACGCCCACACACATTCAATGTGTTATTTTATTAAAATTTAATAGAGACTGCAGTGAGTTTTTCTCTTTATTGATATCGATAAAACGAAGTAGAAATTCTAGCTTTATCTAAATTAAATACGTTTATGTAAACCGCATTCAACTCTGTTTAAAAGTTTTGAAGCAGTGCTAGAAGTAATAATAATAATAATTCTTTATTTCTGTACCATGATGGTTTAAACATATTTGTGACCGGAATCTCCTTTTAAGTAAATAATACCTGTGTTAGGAGATCCCGCTCTTCAATAACAACTGTGTGTAATTAAAGTACATATTTATAACTAATAATACATTTATTGTTTTATTTTATTTCTAAGTAACTGTTTTTGTATGTTTGTGTATGTGAGTGGATGTGAGTATGCGTGTGCATAGCCTGGGTGTATGTGCTGTCAGATGTTTTTTTATAATTGTAATTGTTCACACAGGGTTTCAATTTCATCGTAGTTTAGGGATTTTAGGTGTGCAGTCAAAGTGTTTTTAGAATTATATTTTGTTTGAGGGTAAAAAAATATTTTTTTATTTAATCTATTATATAAGAGTGCCGATTGTCGTGTATATTGTCGTCCGGCAAAATGGGTTTTAACAGCAGGCAGTGGCACAACCACACAGTTTCGTCGTCTACGCAATACATCTGGATCAAACATGACAGTACCGTGAAATTTAAAAACAGTATTCAAAACATACAATCCACGAACCGTGAGCAGATCACATAGCCTGTAAAGACAGGAAGTGGAAAATGTGTATGTCTTAAAGCACATAACTTTTAATAATGCTCTTTGAGACCCTTCCACCTCCAACATTTTCATCTTAGTAGCACCACCCCATACCGGAATACAATATACTATGATGGATTGCGCAAGTGATAAATAAATTTGTTTCAATAACTTCATATTGGCGACATGTCTTAAAGATTTGAAAATCCATATCACCTTGCGAATTCTGCTTATAACGAGGTCTAGATGGTCGTGCCAGGTGTAAGAAACAACTCCACGTATATATAATATAATTTATTTCCGTAGTAGATATAGAAATCATACTTAGTACAGTAATTAAGTTATAATATGTACATCTTACCTTAGTTATTATTATGGCACTGTAACCTGGTAGGTTAACACCTCACAAGATCACATTATATAATATAACATAATTATTTAATATAATTACACTTTCACGAAAAACACAACTGTTTCCGAAGGTTCACTAGTACAGCCTGCCCCGCGAAAGTCACGTTCGATCTCACTTTACCCCCACCATTTACGGCGTGTGGTGTGAGCCACGCGCTCTCTGATTGGCTGATATTTTAAACTTGAAAATAGCGGTTAATTTTAAATAAATTATTTATGGTTTTTAATAACGCTAACAGCTCGGCCATCCTGCAGTAGCGAGTCCCTTCGCGAGATAAATTAAGACTAAACATTTATTATATTAATACAGAGAATTGAATTTATAGTAAAGTTTTAACATGGTAAGATTACCTATTTCTTATTAAAGTAAAATAGTTTAAGTTTGATATAAACATAATTATTATGATACTACATATTAGTTCTATTTCATCAATAATCTATATAACAATAAGCAATACTGTAACTTGTTTAATATTCAATGAAATGATACAATGGCCTTTAAACTAAATAAATTAAAATTAATGTTACTTATTAAAAAAAAATAATTTAATTTAAGTTCGATGTAACTACAATCAATATACTCCATATAAATTCTATTTCATTTAATAATTTATGTAACAACAAGCTATTAGCTATTATAAGCTAGTAAGTTTAATGTTCAATGAAATTATACAATGATCTTAAAATGAATACATGAATAATTTGTACAGTCTTGCATGCATTAAGAGGTATACAAATTAAATAATCTCGTATATTCTAAAGCCAATTAATTAAAAGTCTTGTTATAAAGTTTAGATGAGATAAGGTAGGTATTTATTTATTGAGTTATATTTACTTATTAAGAATTTAAAATGAACTTAATTAGTTTTCTAATCTGAATTCTCAAATTCGGATTCCGTTGTTTCACAGCGTCTATTTAATACAGGCCAAGGTTTAAGTTAGTCATTGGTAACAATATTTTCATACCCGCGTTGGCTACGCTTGCGCGCTAACGGAGTGCTTCAAATTAAAAAAAACGATCATTAGGAAAAACCTTAACTAACCCTGAAATTTAGCAGGTAGTTTTATTTTATTTTATTTTGAGTTTTCTTCAATAGGTTCTTCTCTTTTAACGCTTACATACTAAATCGCGGACTTTATAAGTTTATTTTGCAATACAATTAGTCTTATCGACCCTTAGTTTAAGCTTGTTATGTTTACGTTGATATGTTTACCAGTATCGACTCCTGGCCTGGCTTAAGTTTTCTGACAGTGTCATCAAAAATTCCGCTAACCATATTTTTGCTGAAGTACTATTTATATATATGTTTATCGTTGATCTTTATGTTAAATATATATCTACAATTGCTATATATAACCTGAGCTACTAACGCTACTTGGTTTTCATTTTTTAGATTGCTTTGCTATCGACAGAGTCTTCGCGATGATCGATATTTTGATTACCGATCGTTAGTTTCGATCTACAGCACTGACTGTTTTACTACAAAAGTCGCACTTTTATGAGGCTTACCGCATTTAAACTTGTTGTCTTCGTTAAAATTATGGCATTTGATATTCGCAATAGTTTTTTTTTTTTGTTATAATCTAAGCGTAACTTATCGTTGGATTGAGTTAATTTTTTATCACGTCCCAACTTTTGGCCCATTTTCTCTTGAACTCCCGGGTTTAACGATTTTAAAATACTACTTCTTCCGGTTCGCGAAAACATGCCACTTGTGTCTCTACCCTAATCGCACGATCTTCGACCACAACAGACGGGATAATAGCGTTCTGAGCTAAAGACAAAGTTCAAAACACAACTGAATAAATTACTAATAGATAAATGTCATTACAATTTAGACGAAGTCTTCAATGATAAAATGGACATACTATAAATAATACTATATAATTAAATTTAAATAATCTAATATCGCTATATTAGATTATTTCGATTTCGATATATAAACGATGACACGATACAATCATTGACGTACGTACAATCATTGACATAAGATTTCAAATGGTTTTTATCTGTTAATGAGGTGTATATATTTTTGGTGGTTGTTTTGACTTAACGAAAATTCATTTGTTTGTAATTTGTGATTTGTATGCCGATCCTGGCTGAACATGTTTATCTGTCTCTTTTGCTTAACATCGACACTGCATGGAATTTATGTGTATGTTACTATAATATGTTCAACAAATAAAGAATCTTGAATCTTGAATCATATAAAGACAATCTACAGCTTTACGAACTACAATACCGCATCGATTTAAAAGGATTTACATTTTACTATAGTAATATTACTCTAATGAATCGCCGCTATGCATATGCTTGGCCTACATTTCGCTTAAGAGTTCTGCATAATCCTGTCTACAGGGGAAAGACTCAATAAGCTTCCTCTTCCTCTGTGTCCAAGTGTATAAAACCGTGCTTTGGCTTTTATACCATCGTTTAGCTACACCGGTTAGTCATGGAAGAGCAAAGTGTATAATTTAGTGCTTATCCCAATCGTAAATATCTGCACATTCCTCGACTTCAATCAGCCAGGTGACTATAGTTTGATCATTGGACAGAGAATCAAAATTGTGAACTACGTTTGAAAGAGAAAGCTATTTTTTTTATAATACAGAAAAATACACAATACAAAAAACATAGAATATAGAAAATTATGTAATTTCGTTGGTCGCTTGCCCTTTTACATTGCTCAATATATCAGGGGACTTATTTAATAAATCATTATACTATTAGGTTAAGTAATTGTCATTGTCCGGTATATCTCGATGCGATCGACGCGAGGCACGAGGTTGCCCCCGCTTTTAACCAACAGTTATTTATCTGTCCAAAACGTTTTAAACCTATTTCTGAGGCTTAATATAAATTTAAGACAACGCGAGTAATATGTAAGAAAAACTAACAAAAATAAAGTTTTCAATCAACACCTTTTATTTTTACTATCAAAATATCATGTGTTTATGCGACGTTAGGTTATATAGATGTTATCGGACAACTATAACGTTGTTTAACCGTTATTATTACAACGATTTACTCCTGTGACTCTATTAAATCAGTCACCGCCTTCACGACTACTTTATACAACATAGATTTTGAAAACGCTCACCCAGCTGAACAATACGACGCCATACATCAGTCAAATAAAAGGGTTCTATTAAGATATGGGTGATCTCAACTCCGAGGCGTATCTCGGCTCACTGAATTTTAATCGGCGTTCGGTAGACTTCTAGTCTGGAGTTACCTTTGTCTAGCTATATTAACCAGTGTTGGCTGTCCACGCAACCCTAACACGATCATTTAATCAAACCGTCGCAAAAAGGCCACTTATAGACCTGTACATAAACAATTTCATTTCATTTAGACAGATGGCAGATTTATATATTAATATAAAGACACAATTTAAATAATAATCTAACGATTAAATTTCAAGAAATTCGAAGGGGCGTAAAAATTTAACAGAAACATATCTATATTTCGTCATAGAGTTAAAATTCCCATAAGAACTAGGTGCACTGCACACATTTATTTCACTCATACTGCTCGCGTGTTAAAATCGGGTATATATGTAGATATAAAAACATATATACACTTATGAAAATTGATATATTTGAGTTATTAGTCAGGGTGAAAGGCAAAACTAAAGTATATCAAGAAAATAAAGCTTAGAAACTATGTTCAAGAATCATCATGACACAAATAGTCTATTATCAAAAGATCAAGTACTACCCGTTAATAATTTATTAGTGTTATGTTATATCACTGTTTGTGAAATAAGACAGGGTAAGGAATATAATAAGACTTTGTCACTTTTGTATCAAATTGTTTATACGAATTCAAATTGGCTACTCCTTAGCACTTTCGAATTGTCCAAATAAATTATTTCAAAGCTACGGTGGTTCGTAAGGGCCTCTGCAGGCAAGAACCACCAAGGAAACCTGTTCAGTTATGGCCTCTAATGTGCCTGAAGGGCTTTGGACATTATTCTTATGATTCTTTTACTCATTGTACTATTTTGTACCAAATTACAATACACAAGGTTTGTTCATAATAATTCACATTATAAAAATCACAGTAAGTCTGTAAAACAAGCTTTGAAAATATCGGTACCACATATTAAAACTGATTTACAATCAAACTAAAAGCCATCTTTAATTTGTATGGCGGTACCCTCAACTCAGCTTAGTAAGTTATCACAACACCGATTTAAAACAATATAAGCATGTAATATTAATCACCTCTACTCTCACGGGTCTACTGGAAGAGATTTCTATTGAAATAAGTAGTACCTTTGTACTTATTGTGTTTTATATTGTATCCTATATTTGTATTTTTGTGTACATAAAGAAATAAATAAATAAATAATAGGAATGTGGATAGTAATGTGGAAACTATAATGCTTTACACAATTACACAATTATCATAAAATATTCAAAGTACTTATCTTAAAATATGTCCTTCGCCCACGAGCCACGAACCAAAAGTTCTTACAGGCTGTCGTCTGGTTTTCGGGCTATGTGTCCAAAATACTGTATCACTCTTTGAAGGCAAGTACTTATAGCCTTTTTTCACGTTAAGTATCAAACAACGTTAAATTGTTACTTAGACGTGACCGTGAGCGTCAATTACGTCCAATCACGTTTATAGGATTATCATCATCATTATTATAGTTATTATTATTAGAGTATTGCCATCGACCCGATTAGTAATATGGATTATTTTCGACGGCTCCCTACTCTGAATGAGCGTTTGCTGCCATAAGGTACCAGACCCTCGCCCTGAGATTTAGAAAATGAGTGCTTGCGGACTTGCCTGCCATTAGGTAGACTCCCATCCGCTCCCTCACTCATTATTATCATCATTATTATTATTATTAGAGTATTGCCGTCGAATATGGATTATTTTCGACGGCTCCCAACTCTGACATGAGCGTTTGCGGACTTGCCTGCCTGCCATTAGGTAGGCTCCCTTCCACTCCCTCGCTCGCAGTGTTGACTCTTGGCGTGGTCCGTTGTCCCATATTAACGGAATCGCGGCCCGTTACTGGCCTGGCCAGTCTCCCACATTGGAGCCGCCATCAGGAGAATATTATTCCATGTAATAAAATAAGAAAAAAAATATTAATCATCATTTTAATTCAGTTCTCAGTTACCTTGTATTTGAGTGTATTATATCTCTTATATTAATATTGTAAAAATATTTTATCCTAATCATTATATATTATTATTTGATAATTTTGGTAAACACGAAATTTAATAATATTATTCAGTTCTATTATAAGTACTAAAGTGTCCTATTTTAATGATTTTTTTTTTCATACTGTAGTTAACTTGAGAATTCAACATTATGAGATTCAACCGTTTGAGAATCCAACTTTTTAAGAGTTCATCATTATGTTCTAAAACTATAGTTTCGACATCGAAATAACCATTGTGTTTTAACAAACATTTCCACATGTGGGTGTGTAATATACACAGTACAAGTTGTTACAAATCCAGGGGTAGGACTCGCCTCGGTCCCTGATCACCTGGGCAGTATGAAACAAAATATTTGTGGCAAATTATTATTGCCGATTCATAGTGTAACTTCATCAATTTGTAGAATTTAGTAGGGAACAGGTTTAAAAGGGGCTTCAAATAAATTACATACTTTATGACATATGTTTTATGAACTGTAAAGTAGCATTTTACTTTTATTTACTTAATTATAATAATGTAAAGGGCGGACCTAAAGCCCTAAGCTTCTCTTACAATCACATTATAGTTAATACATATACATTAGTAATTAAAATGTACACATAATCGTATTTTTAAAAAAAAAGTAAATTGCCACTCTAATTTTCAAACAACGATAATTATTAAATCGTAACGTTACTTAAACAAAGTTTATAAAAACTTTTGAATTACAGTGAGTTTTTATTTTTATTTTTTGTTCCTTATCATGTATCACCATTACAAAACAAACGATACCGTGGGCTAGGATTGGCGGATGACATCAGAATTATCACCCGTCAATCCCACTTCTGATATGTAAGAAACAACTCCACGTATATATAATATAATTTATTTCCGTAGTAGATATAGAAATCATACTTAGTACAGTAATTAAGTTATAATATGTACATCTTACCTTAGTTATTATTATGGCACTGTAACCTGGTAGGTTAACACCTCACAAGATCACATAATATAATATAACATAATTATTTAATATAATTACACTTTCACGAAAAACACAACTGTTTCCGAAGGTTCACTAGTACAGCCTGCCCCGCGAAAGTCACGTTCGATCTCACTTTACCCCCACCATTTACGGCGTGTGGTGTGAGCCACGCGCTCTCTGATTGGCTGATATTTTAAACTTGAAAATAGCGGTTAATTTTAAATAAATTATTTATGGTTTTTAATAACGCTAACACAGGTAAGGCGCTGGTCAATAAGGACACCTAAGTATTTTATCTTATTGGTCTTTTTAATAGTTTCACAGCCACAGTCATCTCCTATAGAATCACATGAATGTATTTTTATTTCAAAATGAGCAGGCTGAGAGCTATTATAGTTTGAAAAAGTTACGTAGTTGGTTTTCAAGGTATTCAAAGTTAATAAATTGCATCTCAACCAGCCAGCCACCCTAGTCAGACCCTCTTCAGTGGTTTTACGAACATCTTCCCATGTGTCTCCAGAGAAAACTATTGCGGTGTCGTCAGCGTAAGCAAAAACTTTACCATTTGTAATATTCATATTACAAAGTGAGTTTATATAAATAAGGAAAAGAGTAGGCCCCAGGACACTGCCTTGGGGAACAACATATGTAACAGGGGATTCTTCGCTAGTATGATTGCCTATTTTTACGCATTGTTTACGATTTCTGAGGAAGTCATTAAATAACGACAAGGGAGGACCTCTTACTCCAATAGCTTCAAGCCTGTGCATAAGAATGGGTATGGAAACGGTATCAAAGGCCCTTTTTTAAATCTAAAAAAGCCGTCACACATTTTTTGCCTTGATCCGCAGCCTGAACAACAAGTGACGACAAATCCACAACAGCATCTTCAGTAGAAATGCGAGGTCTGAAGCCATATTGCGATGGAGAAATGAGTTTAAATTTTTGTAGATTCAAATTCAAAATTCAAATTCAAATTCAAATTGTTTATTTTCAATATAGGATATTCTTATCACTTATTGACGTCAATTGTTACTTATTTTAAGTTTACCACCACTTCCAAAGCGCAAGTGGAGAAGAAGTGGCGCCACAAACTCCACAGCAGCATTTTCTTCAAAAACGTCAATTCACAAAATTTGAGTCAAATCAGACGAGTTTACATTTGAATATTTTTATAATTATTAATAAAATTATATATTAAATAAATATTGAGGATTATTGAAATAGTTTAATAAAAATGTCAAGTAATAAAAGATGTCATGATAAAATAAAAAAATAAAAAAAAAATAATGTACTGAATGTACATATGATCAATTTTTAGCTATAGTTTGGAGGACTCCGCACCAAGCTTAAGTTACACATCCTTGTCATTGAGAAAATCATGAGCGCTATAATAGGCTTTTTTACAAAGTAAATTCTTAACATGTGCTTTGAATTTTCGGTCAGGCAAACTAAGGACCGACTCTGGAAGCTTATTGTAATAGTGTATACAGTTACCCAAAAATGAGTCATTAACTCTACTTAGCCGATATGATGGGAGATATAATTTATTTTTATTCCGTAAGGGTCTATCCGTAACATCGCAAATTTTTTTAAAAGAAGAAATATTTCTCCTGGTATACATAATAACCTCAAATATATATTGAGAAGCGAGAGTTAAAACATTAATATCCTTAAACAACTCCCTAAGCGACTCCCTTGGTCTTAAACCATAAATGGCACGAATTGCCCGCTTTTGCAAAATAAAGATAGTCTTTATTTCACTTGCCCTTCCCCAAAGCAATAGTCCATACGACATTAAGCTATGAAAATAACTAAAGTACACTAGTTTAGCAGTTTCCACATCTGCTATTTGTCTGATTTTTCTGACAGCATAAGCGGCAGAACTAAGTTTTTTTAGCTAGGCTTGTAATGTGCGAACCCCATTGCAATTTAGAATCAATTGTGATTCCTAGAAAGGTGGTATTATCTACAAGTTCTAAAATCTCTCCATTCAACGTGACATCAACTTGAACCTGCCTCATGTTTGGTAGTGTGAATTTTATGCATTGGGTCTTATTAGCATTAAGCATTAAGTTGTTAGTTGAGAACCAATTAGAGATGGTATACAAAATATTATTCACATGATTGGTATTTACACTACGGCGATTCATTTTAAAGATTAAAGATGTATCGTCTGCAAATAAGACTATATCAGCGTTCTTTTCAACCGCGTAAGGCAAGTCATTGACATAAATCAAAAAGAGGAATGGTCCAAGAATTGAGCCTTGAGGCACGCCAATTTTTACTGTTGATCCGTCTGATTTGACACTATTTATATCAACAGTCTGACATCTATCACTTAAATAAGATCTTAGTAACTCAATTGACTTAGTATCAAAGCCATAATGAGAAAGCTTGAGCAAAAGTGTCTCATGATCAACACAATCAAATGCTTTAGAAAGATCACAGAAGACCCCGATTGCATCCTGTGATTCTTCCCACGCGTTGTATATATGAGTGATGAGTGCCACTCCCGCATCGGTTGTTGATTTACCGGCAGTAAAACCAAATTGTTGACTGTGAAAGAGGTTGTAGGTCTTAAAGTGCAGTAGCATTTGGTTGAGCATAATCCTTTCAAACACCTTGCTCAATACTGGCAAAATGGAAATAGGTCTGTAATTGCCAGGTTCTAATTTATCTCCTTTTTTGAATAATGGGATTAGTTTACTGTATTTCATTAAATTTGGAAAAATACCTTGATCGATACATTCATTAAAAATAAAAGCTAAATCTGAAGCTACAACATTGATAATGTGATAAATCACGCTAACAGACATACCCCAGTGATCCTCGGACTTTTTTAAGTTAAGCTCTTTAAAAGTTTTAACAATATCACTGGGGTGTATGTAAGAGAAATTAAACTTGGAGTTGCAAGTGGTGACATTCTCTTTAAGCAATGTTTCAGCAGCTTGTGGGCACGAATTTATATTTGAAGTTATTTGCAATGGAATGTTTGTAAAATAATTTTCAAAAGAATTTACTATTTCTTTAGGGGAAGAAATTTTTTGATCTTCGAATTTGATTTCTTGAATATTTTCCCTTACTTTACATTTCCCAGTTTCTTTATTTATGACCCTCCAAGTCTCTTTCATTTTGTTAGGAGCAACATTAATCTTTTTTTTAATGTAATTAGCTTTAGCCATCCTGCAAACAATTTTGAAAGTCTTCGAGTAGTTTCTAACATAATCAACAAAACAGCTATCAAAAGTGTACTGTTTTTGGGCATACAAATCGAACAGTTTTTGTCTACTTTTATGAATACCCACAGAAGCCCATTCACTAAATTTTAATATATTATTGCGCTTAAGCTTTTTTTGTTTAACATTTTTGGAGAAACTGTCAGAAATAACACTAAATAGTTTATTATAGTGACTATCAGGATTGTTATCTGTATAAGTCATTGAGCCTAGTTTATTCTCTATTGAGTTTTTAAATTGAGTAATTTTTTCTTTTGTGATGGGTCTACACATAAAACTTTCTTCTGTTACACGCGAATTTTTATTAAGAGTTATCAATTGACCACAATGATCCGAGGGTAATTTACTGAAAACAATTTTACTTAGCGGTTTTTGGCTACTGAAAAAATTATCAATACATTTAGCCTAAGTGGCTGTAAATCGGGTTGGTTCAAAAAATACATTATCTAGATTATAGCTACTAAATAGGTTTAGAAATTGGGAGCTTGTTGCAGAATTTACTAATATATCAATATTAAAGTCGCCACAGATAATTAATCCTTTCTTACTCTTTGATGCTACTGTAAGAACACCATCAACAACTTCCAAGAAGTCACCGAAATTACTACTGGGTGGACTGTACACACATAAAATTATAAATTCCTCAAGCTCGGCGCAGGATACCTCAGCACAGCGTTCAACAGAAAGTCTAGCTATGTCTGACCGCTCTTTATAGCGTAGACCATTTTTTATATAAATAGCGGAACCTCCTCTAATTGCAGACTTCCTCCTGAAACAGCTTGCAACATTAAAGTTGTTTAGACTAAGCATTGTCTCACACTCTTTAATCCAATGCTCTGTTAAACATAAAATATCTACATTTAATGTATCTAGAAATAATTCTACTATAAGTTCTTTGCCGGGAAGCCCTTCTAAGTTTTGATGTACTATTTTTAATTCCTGAGGGTTTCCCATTGTCTGGGTTTGCAGTTTAAATCTGCTATAGCGTCTCCTGAGTCACCATTACAAGTATTTGGCAACTCAGCAGATGTTGTCCTATGACTAGATGTTTGTTTACAATGTAAACTCGTCCAAAAATTAATAGTATAAGCTACAAGTGTAGCAAGCTTATGTCTATAAAAATTTGAAAGATAAAAATTATCTTTTGTCATAGAACATCCACTAATAAAGTTATTAGTGTCGAAATAAATTAATTTTTCATTATGACTACATGTCAAAGTATGTATTAAGTTATTAAATGAGTTAATGTTCTTATTTATGTTTGGAGGCTGGCAACTAAGATACGGAAATGCACATATAATTACTTTGAAAACATTTAAATTATTTAGGATATTAATACTAGAGATAATATCTTTTTTAAGCAATTTCTTACAGTTACCTACAAGTAATACAATAGTTGTATTGCTGTTAAATTTTTTTTGTTTAATTTTTTCTATTATTTGGTTGTAGGATGCATTAGGAAAGCAAAAACTAGTACAATTGTCTAAAATATTATTAAAAATACGACCCATATTACGACCTAAGCTGTCAGAAAATATCAGAGTATTATGAGTTGGGTTGTCAGTTGCGACACAAGCTAATACAGCAGATCCTAACAAATCACTATCACATGAAGATAATACAGACACAGAGTTACATATGTCGGGTTTATTTAATATCCCACAAGTACATAGTTGTACTGCTGTTGTTAATTTCTCTTCAATATACCTACTGTCATTAATCAGTTGCTCCGTAGCCAACTCATGCTCAGTGATTTGCTTTTGCACTGAATCATACTTAATTTTAAGGCTGTAAAAATCGTCACTTAGTCTACTAATAAAAGATTTAAGTTTAGCCGTGTCGACACTGTACAACTCTTGACTTTCCGCCAATTGTTTTTTACTTATCTCGAGGTCTGAGCAAATTTTTGAATACATTTTCATACCGTTTTTAATTTTTGATATACAAGACTTCACTAAACAATTTTTTATCTGAGATTGTTTTTTCTTTATTATTCTATTTAATTTACAAATTTTTTTACACTTGTTATGACTGATTTTTGCCCGAGGCAATTTAATAATGCTGGGAGATGTGTCATTAGTTAGATCAATTACTGAAGAGTTAGCCGAAGGAGGCACAGTGGTAGATACAATGAGCTGGTCAAATATTGTTGCAACCCTGCATTAATAAGTTTTTCAAGTATCTTGGCAAAAGGAGACGGCACAGAGATGGGCCTAAAATTGTTTACGTCTCTTTTATCGCCACTCTTATGCACAGGGGTGATCACAGCGCGTTTAAGAGCCTCTGGAAATACGCCTTGTTCGAAGCATAAATTGGCTAATCGAGTTACAACAGGCACAACTAATTCATGAGCTAGTTTTAGGAAGAGAGTTGGGATTTTATCCCATCCAGGAGCGCTGTCCGTTCTTAGACTCATTAAAATAGAATAGACCTCCAAGTAGTCAGCCTCAGTTAAAACAAAAGATGATAGATGAGATGGATCCAAATGGGTGCGTCGAGTGCGTCCTGTTTGGCATTTAAAATATCTTCAGCTAATTTCTTTCCGGCATTAGCAAAATACTCGTTGACAGAATTGACTGCTTGCTGAGGATTTGTGTGTGTATCAAGTAAATCTAAGTTTTGAGATTTATTCTTACTACGATAAGTGATGTTATTGATAGCTTTTCATAAAGATTTTGGATTTTCGGTATTTTTATTCAATAAGTCTCTTTCATACTGTCTCTTTAGCTTTTTAATTAAATTGTTACAAAAATTTCTATATCTTCTATAGGTAATCTTTAATGTTTCGTTTAGCGGGTCTGTACGTAGTTTGTTTTGCATAGCGTTTCTGTTTCGTATACACCGTACTATACCCGGGGTAATCCATGGCTTTAGTATGCGATCTGGATCTGGACGGTAAATATTTAATAGTGGTGTGATTCAACAAACATTGATTAATTTTTTGAATCATGGTATCAACCAAAAGTGAAGGATTGTCAAAGATCATTAGATCCATAAAGTCACTGTCTCTCAAACTTATTAATGCCTTTTCATAATCTACTATATTTTTACTTCGCGGTATGTCATAGGTACAAGTGACTTTAGACATCTTAAGTAATATAAGGCGATGATCAGTAATACTTGTATCAAATACAGTTACATGAGCAGTGTTTTTACTGTTTTCGACTTTGAGGATAAAATGATCCAGGCAAGTAGACTCTCTAGTTGGAAGAAAGTGGCCAGGAAGTAGCCCATGAGAAACAACCATATTCAGGTACAGACATCTATTTTTAATCTCATATTATTTTTCTTCCGGCCTACTAAGTATATTGATATTGATATCACCGACAAAATCCCTCTGCTGTAATTATGGTTCTGGATCTGAAGTTAATTTTAATCATATTCAATTATTAAATAATAGTTCTATATAGTTACAAATTGCAAAACTGCTAAAAGTGGCTGTTTTAAGCAATAATGCAATTTATAACTATACAGAATTATAATTTAATAATTGAATATGATTAAAATTAACTTCAGATCCAAAACCTTAATTACAGCAGATGGATTTTTGATAACTTGTGTTTTCAGTGAGTAATGATTTTTAAATGACGGTGGCGCTAGTGTTCACCGAGGTATCACCTTAAGGTGGGAATTTAAGGAATTTATAAAAGGTTCAGCATTGCGATTTGACGGCGAGCGGTATATTCCATGAATTGTTAAATTGGAAAAATTTAATTGCAGACATGAAGCATGAGTTAATTTAATTTCCTTAACATTCATTTTATGTCCATCTTTTATAAATGCTGTGACTCCATCACACTGATTGATGTGATATGTAGTATTAAAAGAAGTATAATTATATAATTGAGGTATTGGTTTATTTAGGTCTAGTCTACACTCAGTTAAAACCACCACGTCAATTTCATGTTTAAAATTACTTAAAGTTACCTGTAGGTCGTCAAAATTTATATATATACTTCTAATATTTTGGCTTACGATTGTGAAATCAGATTTTTTAAAAGAATACGGTTGCTTAATGAAATCCTCAATAGACGATGTTGCAGACTGAGCAGTATGAAAATCATCAATTTCTTGCATAACTGTAGTTTTGGAGCTATCCATAAAATAAGTGTTCAAATAAATGTAAGTGAAATTTAGAATATTCACACGTGTTAAAAATAAGTTTGTGTACGAATATAAACTATTTATGTAGTAATAAATTTGACGCATTTTACCTTATATTTTACATCTTGTTTTGTGAAAAAAATAATTTTATATATATGTGTGTGTTTTTGTGTATATTTGACGAAAAGCAAATGTGTTTTGTGTATAGTATTCAGTTTAGTATCAGTTACAAAAAGCAAAACATAAACAGGAAGGCAAAAAATACTTAACGCGGGCAATAATGATAGTAAGTTATAAATTAAAGAGTAAAGAAACGCGCACAGGGATAGTCATGATTCTAGCACTAATTGTTGAATTTGCGCTTCAGACTTGATTAGGATAATAGGTGAGGTATCATCTTTTCTTAGGTAGATCTTGCCATAGGCAGTCCAACAGTATTTGAACTTTTTGATTTGACCAATTCACGCGCTAGGAAATGTAATCCTATGCTAAAATGCCTTTAGCAGTCAGGTGCTCCGTCACAAATACGGGGGTGTCCTCCTTCGTACGTAGTCCTAGATGCTTCGCAGTGAGCTTATTCTTGTGTCTAATATTAAAAGATTTACACTGCCTCATAAAATCGGCTTTCAAAAGTGTTGAGGACGTTTCCACCACGATGGGAGAATTATTTTCTCCTGCCTTGCGACTCTTCACCCTGTATATATCTCTTATGTCCTTCTTATCTATCGTGCAATCAACATTTGTGGAGAGGGTAATCACCATCCCCACCAAGTCATCCTTTGTCTCCCCGGTCTGTTTTGGGACATTCTTAATTTCAATATTTGCCTTACGACTGAGCATCTGGCTTTTCTCAAGTTTGTTCTCCAGAATCGTTATGTATTCTCTGTCCTTTTTAGCATCAACTTCAAGTTGCTGGACTTTACTTAAGAGAGCTTCATTTTGAGCAGACAAAAATGTTACAGATATATTATATTTATTTTGGTGTTAGTTTGGTGAACCTCAGTAATCATATGACTCATCTTTTTTATGTCGCGCTGCTGCTCAATTAAAAGTGTGGAAAGTTGAGTTAACTCATCCTTAACATCTAGTGAGGATCCAATGACATCATCTTCAGCACGTCTCCTTTTACTGCGAGAGAATACAAACTGAGGGGGTGACTTGTCTTTACATATTTGGCTAATGTCAGAGTCTGAGAAAGACTTATCCATATTGTCCGTCATCCTAGACTATCACGTTGGAAAATAAATAGAATCAACGTCAGCAAAAACAGGCGGCGGCGGCTTTAGTAATTATAACAGTAGATATAATATCTGATTTTGCACCTGTTACAGTTTCCTATTAAGTGTATGTTGTTGTGGTTGTTCGCAGCGCAGCAACAACGCTTCGATCCTTTAGTATCTCGTAGCACTGTATAGTGTATGGAAGAGGCCGTCAAATCGTAGCAAGAAAGTGATTTTAAATAATTATATATAAAAATGTATGTATATAGTAGCTACAATTCTCTTCGTAGCCGACCGTGGCAGCCGCGGTGACAGTGTAGCTCGTAGATCGGCAGGTATAGGTGGGGATCGCCGCTCGTAGCGTCGTGTAGCGATGCGTAGAATCCTCGTAGCACACACGAAGTAATGCGTTCGCGCCGGCGTTGTAGTCCGAGCTCACACGAAGCTTGCCATTAAAGGGAGACGAAAACTAACAACTGTTTGTTTTCGCGGGTGTGAAGAGGTGTCCCCGCGCTCGCTTCCCCGCGTCGCAGCCAGATCGATATAATGGAATATTTTATTTATAACTTTATCCTATCAACGGATTATCGCACATAAGTCAACGCACTTATTACACTAATTGTATGCACTTTTTGAAAAACAATGATAGAACTTTAAAGAGATTTCTGCGACACGACCGCTTGCGAACAGATCAATGGACGAAGAGGAAGTAAATTTCAACTGACCATAACTTCTTTTTCCCTTAACCGATTTTGACGAAACAAAGTTTTGACAACGCTCATAATTAATATATGTAATCCACCTGTGAAAACCGCGTTCAAATCTGTTGAGTAGTTTTGAAGTTATAACGTACCAGAGAGACAAAAATTCCAAAAATTGTTTTTTTTTTTGGTTTCTGTTACTCTTCTTTAATCGCTCCGTATCAGTTTTTTAGAAAGATATTTAATGTATAGACACTCGATTTTTACTGTCCTATTATTTGTATAGATAGATAAGTACAAAATACTGATATATTAACGGACTTAACGCTAAGAGCGTTCTCTACCAGTCAACCATTTGATTAATCTTCTTCTTCAATGTCGTCAATGACCAACTATTAGATTTGATTTGATTAGGGTTGCGATATCGTTTATCCGGAAATAAATTTGCAAATGAATTTATTCGTTCCTTTTCAAAATTAAAATAAAAGTAAGAAAATAATTCAAGAAAACAAATAAAAAACGAAAACAGAAAATTATTGTTTGTGGCAGGGTTCGATCCAGCTACTTCCAGCTATTTTTTGAAACATTTCTTTACTAAAATATTAAAAGCAAAAATATAGAATTCTAAAAAACTAATACAAAACGAAAAAAAAGTAAGTAAAAAAAAAGTCATGTTTAGCAGGATTAGAAGCCTCTACTCAAAAAAATAATCCGCGACCTCTACCGATAGGCCAACATGCGTTGTTAGTAATTGGCGAAATTTCAAAAGGAATTTGTCTATAGGTACGCAACTTCACCCCTTTTTTGGATGTAAGGGTCGGAATTGTGAACAACCCTTTCTTATGTGGGCAGTATATAGTATAACGAAGACAATAACCAAATTTCACGTTTATGGCTTTTATAGTTTCGGTTTTGTGGTGATAAATTAACCTCCTCCTTTTTACCCCTTTAGAGGTTGAATTTCAAAAAACGCTGAAACATGCCATTAGTTATTTTTGTTGAGAAGCATTCTTGCCAAGTTTCAAGTACATCAGTGAAGATTTCATTTTTTTTTTCATACATTTTAACGATCAGGAGCACCTACAAAGATTCTACAGAAGATCTTGCGGTGAATACCAAACCAAAAAGAGGTTGCAGATTGCAGAACATTCCACGTGAGTTCGTTCCAATCAACAAACTTCCCCATTTCTCTTGGTACTTTCCAGTACGTCACAGTCATATTTTTCTTCATTTATTATAGACTTTCATTTATATAATTTCGTTCAACTTTCTATAGTACTTAATTGCAAACAATACCTCGTGTCGTGTGTAACAAGACATACCTAACCTATACATCAAGCACATAGCTTACCATTTGCAATAAATAAGCAAACCAATCTATTTGTGTGAGCACAGTGAATATTTCGTTACGTATATAATATAACGAACGTAAGGCATGGGTGCATTGTGAACGAAGTCAAGCTTTCTGAAATTTGCAGAAGTCAACGAAGTGCACACTTGTGACATCAAGGCCTCGCGACGCTGGCGCTGGTGCTCGTTGCGGCCGGCGTGCTTGGGTTTGCTCGCTTGGGTGTGCATTGCTTGCTGAACTTAAAATTTAAGTAACATTTTTTAATTTTAATTTTTTTTTTCTTTGGAAGTCGGTCATTTGCTTTTACCTAATCTCGTGTACATTTATTCCAGCTGGTCAGAGTTTGGTTTATGTTGTGTTGACTGCATCTTGGCACTAAGCTTCCAATCCATTATCCATACACCATGTCGATGAATTTAGGATCACTTAAGAAGTCACGGGCTTCAATTAAAGCAAAGCTTACCATTTTCAAAAATTACTTAGATTCATTGTTGCCTAGTAAAGAATTAAATAAAGTGCAAATTCATGAATTAGAATTTAGATTAAACAAGGTAAAGGATTTATACTGTGAATTTGACACAACACAATGTGAAATAGAAAACTTGTCTGAAATTCCAGGTGACGAGGAGTTTAAGGAGCGAGAAAACTTTGAAAATCATTACTACGGAACTGTTGCATCTGCGCAGGCACTACTTAATCAAGTCACTCCATCTGACAACAGCTGCTCGGAGACGGGTTCTTGTGGTAACACTGCATTACCAGGTTTGGCAAACATTAAGTTACCTATAATACATTTACCTACCTTTATGGGACGCTGTCAGGACTGGCTCGAGTATCGGGACACTTATTGTTCCCTTATACACAATAATACATCCATTCCCAAAATACATAAATTTCATTACTTAAGAGCTTCTTTAAAGGGTGATGCGGCAACAATTATACAGTCATTGGATTTTTCTGTTGATAATTAAGATATTGTATGGGGGTTACTATGTGATAGGTACAATAACAAACGAATTTTAATTAACAACCACATTAAGGCCTTATTCAATGCAGAACTTATAACTAAGGAATCCTCGAAGTCAATACGAGATATAATGGATATAGTTAATAAGAATTTGCGTGCTTTAAAATCATTAAACTTACCTGTTGAACACTGGGACACTTTGATTATACACATGATTTCCACTAAATTAGATCAAGCTACATTTCGTGATTGGGAAAAATATTGCAATGAGTTGGAGGACACACCTACATTAGACCAATTTAATTTGTTCATGAAAAATAGATCAAATCTACTTCAGACAATGGAGGAATTACACTCTAAACCAAACAAACAGGGTGATATCTTATCCACTCGTTCTAAATCTTTTGTAGCATCACCAACAGCTAAATACAATTGTCCGGTATGTAAAGGCACTCATTCAGTATACCAATGTGCTAAATTTAAAGCCATGCCAATCGAGGCTCGCATTAATTTAGTTAAAGCCGTAGGTATGTGTAGATGTGAATAATAAGCGTGTGGTACACACGGTGCAGCGCAGGATAGCAGATAATGCGAAATTAAAGATGATAGGTATGAAAGCACAGCGATTTATTCACCACTTCACAAAGAAAGCACGAAATGTACAGCTTATTACAGAAGGTCAGGATGAGACTGAGAATGGTAAGCAAAAGCAGTGCAAAAAAAATGATATGTTCGAGCGAGCAAACAAAGAGAGTAGAAGTAGGCACAATACGAGCGCGAGTTGCGTGCGTCTGGCGCCGGAACCAAATTCAGACTATGGAATGCAGCGGCTGCCGCTGGCGCCGGCCAGCGACACCACCCGAAGTAAACCGACTCCAGCCGATCGCAAACGTTATCGCGTTGCTACGCAAATTATCTTTACATATAAAATCGGCTCGTTTGTCCGCTCAATATTTTGTACGTTGACATGTAAATAGCAAAATAAGTTATATTTAAATTGTAACCATGTTACAGATAAATAAATATTAACAAAGTGTACCTACAAAATATATCTAGACCAAACATAATAGATTGGAAAATTGTTAACACAATAATCAATAAAAATTGTTAACAATAATAAAAAACACTAAAGTTGTTAACTAATTGTTAAGTATTATTGAAATTTAACAATAATTGGACATTAACAAAAAGAAATATCAACGAAATAAAAAATCAATAAGGATTAAAAAAAGAATATAATGTGGAGGCACGCCACATAGTAAACAAATTAAAGTTATGTCAAAATTGTTTGCGGTATGAACACAAAAATGGTGTATGCAAACTAGGAAACTGTAGATTGTGTTCTCAACGCCATAATAGTCTTTTGCATCTGGAAAACAAGAATCATAATATTTCCAATTCCACAGACTGTGTACAGACTAACACACCACAGGCAACAAGCCAACAAATTACACTCTCATCAACACACAACAATACTCAAGTGTTACTATCCACTGCTGTTGTTAATATCATAGATAACCAGGGCTGCTCACATCCTATTCGAGCTCTACTTGATAATGGGAGTACCTCCAGTTTCCTTATAGAATCAGTAGCGCAAAAATTAAACATTCCATGTCATTCAACTTCGGTCTCTGTTCAAGGGATAAATAAAAAAAATGTCTAAGGTCACAAAGGGATGCAATGTTCAAATATCTTCTCGAATAAATGCTTACACAGTCAACGTTAACTGTTTTGTTGTAAAACATATAACTCAATGTATCCCGGCCAATGAAATCAATTGCAATTCATTCTCTGTTCCCCAACACATCCACCTTGCAGACCCAACATACAATATTCCGTCCGAGGTGCAGATGTTGCTTGGTGCAGATCTCTTTTGGGAGGTATTAATGAATAATCAAATAAATTTAGGTCGAGGCAAACCAACACTTGTGGAAACTACACTTGGGTGGCTGGTGTCAGGCTCCATACAAGTCACACATTCACGTAGTCACTACAAGGCTGGCCATACAGCGAATCATACAGTCCACTGCAATTTTTCAAATAATATCGAGCTACAATTAAATAAATTCTTCGACTTAGATTCACTTTCTAGCACTCAACAAATCTTATCAAAGGGTGAGAGTGAATGTGAAAGGATCTATAAACAGACGACATTTCGTCGACCAGATGGTAGGTTTGTGGTGACTATTCCCTTTAAGGAGCCACCTGAGTGCTTAGGTGACTCAAGGTCTCAAGCATTGCAACGATTAAATTTATTAGAAAATAAATTCAAACGTAATCCTGAGTTCAAACAAAAATACATTGAATTTATGGCTGAATATGAAGAGTTAGGTCATATGTCAGAAAACAAAGAGATTAAGGGTAATGAAGTCCAATATTTTTTGCCACATCATGGCGTATTAAGGGAAGATAGTTTGACAACTAAACTTCGCTCAGTTTTCGATGCTTCAAGTGTCACATCATCGGGTAAATCATTAAACCAAATACAATATATAGGTTTACCTGTTCAAGATGATCTTATAAGCATATTGCTTCGATTTCGACAACATAAATTTGTAGTTACGTCTGACATTGAGAAAATGTACAGACAAATTTTAGTCGTAGAAAATCAACGTAACTTGCAACAAATATTTTGGAGATCAGATGTCAATCAAGAAATAAAACAATACAAACTCAATACTGTTACTTATGGAACAGCGCCAGCACCTTTTTTAGCAACCAAATGTTTAGTCGACCTAGGCAATACATGCGAGGATAAAGATGTAAGTGAAACAATCTTACACGATTTTTTTGTTGACGACCTAGTAACAGGTAATAAAAATAAGGATACTCTCGTGCATGTATGCAAGGGAGTGATTCAACAACTTGACACAGCTCAATTTCATCTTCGAAAGTGGAGATCCAATTGTCCAGAATTACTGAACCAAATAGTTGGCATAGAAAATGAAAATAACTTAACTAAATTAACCAACAATGATAAATCAAAACTTCTAGGTTTAATATGGGATTGTAAAGGAGACACCTTATTATTTTTTTTTTAATTTTTTTTTTTTTTTTTTTAAATGAAAATATAAAAATTTTGATGTTTGCTTATACATTTTGTTAGTGTTGCTTAATACTAAGTTTGTTATTATTCTTATCCTATTACTACTACTACTTAGGTATTATTTATTATTATTCTTATTCTATTACTACTTAGGTTTTTTTTTTTTTTTTTTTTTTTTTTTTTTTTTTTTTTATATTTGTCAGTCCAGTGGTTGGATAGCGCTAGCGGGTTGACTGCTCCTCCTGGGACCTGATGATCTGGTCCCTAACGGCATCGTCGCCATTCCGCATCGCCATCCGAAGGTTGTAATCCGTGATTTTGCAGTCGGTAGCCATCTCTGCGCGCAATATGAATCGAGCGACTGCGTCGTCTTGCGTACAATCTGTGTAGTACACACAGGTTTGTGTATGTCTAGAGATGGCTACTACTGCATGTGGGACACTGAGCAACAGGTTTGTTTTGTTGGTTGTTGTACGTACTATTACCACTGTCTCGTAAGTCAGTCCCTGAGCTTCGTGTATGGTTAGGGTGCGAGATTCCGAGTTTGTGCCAAATCCCCGGCTGATAAGCAAAGCTTTTTCAGCTTGGGTGTGGACCAAGTATAAAGTTTTGTTCAACTTCGGAATGTCCGCCCCCGTGTACCTCTTCAGCGTCAGGGAACGTACGAGAGACTTGGATGAGTATATACCGCTGTAAATTTCGTTGAGGGCATATGCTACGTCTTGCGGGTTCCTGTACGTACACAACAGCTCTTTTGATATTTGTGCAACCTTGTTTGGCCTGTTGTAGAATAAGGGGAACAGGTTGTTTCTGTCGATGTACGGAAGTTGGTTATTGTCTCCGATCAAGAGTGCTTCGCCGGCTCCTGAGATCTGAGTGGCCATTACTATGGCTCCGAAATGATTCATTAGGGCTTCGTCCACCATTAGGCGTGTACACGATTCTCCCCTCATCATTCCGTTTACCAAAAGTGATGCCATGGCCCGAACGCGTCTTTTGGCGAGTTCCTCTCCGATCCGCAGTGCTAGCTTTGCTCTTAGATCTTTGACGGCTTCCGTTGTGGTGGTCACTATCAGGTCTTTGTTGGGATCGACCTGCGCAACGATCCAGGTGGTTTTGCCACATCCGGGGACCCCGTTCACCCATGAGAACTTTGGTGTCGTCAAGTGCTTCGGCATTTTGCCACCAGATAAGTCCCCGAAGATGGTTTCGGCCATTTCGAGGATCCTACCGTCAAGCATCACCTTCGTGCACTTGGCTACCACCACAATGGTCTCTTCGGATGGGGTCCGGAAGCGGAGCTCTCCCTCAGCCTCCTCTTCCCGTTCCACGAAACCTACGGCGTTGCAGTAGGCTGCCATATATTCCCCCGACATAGTTCCTCGCAATACGCGACCCTTGTCGTTGTCGTATACCGCAGCCTCCGCCTCGTCCAACTTCACCTGGAGCAGTCCTAGATTTCCACGCTTGTAAGTTTGCAAGATTGACTTGCAAATATCTTCATTGACTTTGCGCGTGGCTGTCGTGACTGCCAGATATTCAGTTAGGGCGTTTGCCAAGTGGTCTCGTAGGGTGTTCGCTGGTTTGAGTTGGGGCTGTGTCACCTGTCCCATGGCCGCCCGGGTTCGGGTCTCGGTTTGCTGCCTCGCCGGACTTGGTGTTTGGGGGGCTGTAAACCTTTCTACCGCTGTTTCTTTGGACAGAGTTCCCCTTATCCTCTGTATTTTAGTTTTAACCGGTTCGGGGATTGCCTGCGTGATCCGATTGAGCATTGAAGTGAACAGAGACTTGGGCCCTTCCCTGCTCCTTCCACTTGGCCCTTGCTTCGTCGGGCTGCGTTCTGCCTCCACTCTCTGCTGGAGCCGTTCCGAGCCGCTGATGTTCGGGTTCAGAACTGGGTGTCCCCAGCTGTCAGTCTGTTCAGTCGGGGCGCCCTGGTCGCGACGCTGTGGTATAAGATAACCAAGGTTTTCACCTCGGTTCTCATACACCACCACCTCGTGATGTTTGGAGGCTGCGAGGGCACCTGCGTAGTCTCTGGTGTTGCCCTTCATATACGCTACGACCATTGCGTCCACACTGATCTTTCTAGGAGTGGAGGATTCCCCCTGGTCCCGTCCCCCCATCGCCGACAGCACCCTACAAGCCTGTTGAAACTCCGTCATTTCGTCACTGGCGCTGAACAGTGCAACGATTTTATTTTTCGCTCTCACTATTCGGCACCGCTGACCCTCTACTGTGACGGTAGGCATTGTGTCATAGACTTTACGACGCAATGTGGTTTTAAAGGTGCTGCCGTTCAACAGGAGGCCGAGACCCGGCGAGATTCTGACGTTTGTTTTTGCTCCGGCGTTGCAGAAGGCTATGCCCAGCCTCTCCGAGTTATTGTCCATGAACAGGGCAACTCCTCGGAGGCGGATCCCTGGCTTCCCCGTTTCGCCGCAGCTGAGGAATGCGAATGTTTGCGGCCCTGTTTGTGGTGTTTGTAATGTTGTCTGTGTTTGTGTCGTGGTTTGTGTGTCTGGTTGTGTGTGTGTTTGTGTTGGCGTAGACGTTTGGAGAGTGCTGTTTCTTTTTGACGCTTTTTGTGCGACCTCTTCCAGGAAGTTTAGTAGGTGAGGTCTGGTCTTTTTTGCGTGCAACAGCTCCTTCATGTTGTTTATTGTTAGTTTTATGTCCGTTATACACTCCAAATTGTACCGGGTTGTTTGGAATCTAGGGCATTCGAGCAACAAGTGGTTCACCGACTCGGTGATGTTCGGGTCGCACTCACATCCAGGGTTTTCTTTCAACCTGAACCGGTGTAAATACTCTCCGAACCCGCCGTGTCCCGTCAGAACTTGGGTTTGATAATGGGTCATCTTCGTTTCCCTTATGACGCTGTAAGCTTTGCTTACATCCGGAAAGAAGATTTTTGTGACCGCACCCTTTGGTGAGGAATCGTACCTGGCTTGCCATTTATGTATTGATTCCTCCCTGATCTTTTTCTTGACGTAGGATAGCGGCACTGCCGCGTAGTCGGGTGATTGGGCTGGTTTTAGTGCCCCTTCTTTTGCTAACTCGTCTGCCCTTTCGTTTCCCTCCGTGCCGACATGCGCTCTGAGCCAGAACAGGCGTACCTGTCTCCCTTGTGCTTGGATTTCCGCTATGCACTCTTTGATGGATTTTGCCAGTGGGTGAAGGAGCTTTGGGCTACTCAGCATTTCCAGTGAGGATCTTGAGTCGCTTAATATGTTTATCATTGCCACTCCGCTTTCCTTAGCCCTGGCGACTGCTCTGTGGAGTGCATATAATTCCGACTGGAATACCGTGCATGAGGGGTCTAGCGTGAAGGTCTCGCTGTGGGTCTCTGACCCGTTCTCCCACCATGTTAGAGCAGCTCCCACCTTGCCCTCCATCTTACTGCCGTCAGTGTAGACTTGCGGACCTGTAATGTGGAGCGCATTCTGGGTTGCTTGGGTCATATCCTCGAGGAGGTCATATTCGATAGTGACCTGTGTTGAGGGATGTGGCAGAGAAGTTGTCTGCACCTTTTCCTCTAGTGTACGACCAGGCGGGAGGTAGTCTTGCGAGTATCCCTTTTTCGCTTCGTACAGGGACGCTGTCTCTTGTATGCGCAGATCTAGGGGGAGAATTCCCGCCAGAACCAGTGCCGCGTTCAGCGATGTTGTTCTATACGCTTTACTGATTCTTTGCGCGAAGCCCCTTTGGAGTGAATTTATTAGTTTCAGGTTCATCTGAAGCTCAGTTGCCCTTGCCCACGCGCATGCCCCGTAGGTCATTATGGGCTCTATCACTGCAACGTAGATAGTTCTGATGATCTCTTTGTTCAGTCCCCAGGTAACCTTCGCTGCGCACGTCAGTTGCTTATATATGTTTGTGGATCTTTTGCATATATCCTGGACGTGCTTGTTAAAGTTAAGGTTCCTGTCGATGGTGAGTCCGAGAACTTTGATCTCATCCACTAGGGCCAACGGGGTTCCAGACATTGTTATTTGTGGGTAATTGAACTTCAGTTTCTTTGTTAACAGCATTGCATGTGTTTTATGTGCCGCAAAGTTCAACTTGTTGTCCTTACCCCAATTAACTGTCTCTCCCAGTACCCTGTTGATGGGATCGACCATGTCTTCAATGGACTTTCCAGAGAACACCAGTATACCATCATCTGCGAACGCTTGGCAGTAGACTTCCTCGACCGATAGTTTTTGCAGGAGGGGGTCCAGGATGATATTCCAAAAAGTGGGGCCTCCTATTGAGCCTTGGACGCATCCTTTGGTTGTTTCCCTTTCGCTGGTTTCTCCTGCATAGTTTACGACTATCTTCCGGTCTTTGAGGTATGAGTCCACCGCGAGGTATAAATTCCTCGGGCATTTTCTGAGCAACAGTTGTCGTTTTAGAGCCGGCCACCACGCGTTGTCGAAGGCCCCCTCTATGTCCAGTGAGACAATGATGACGGACTTTTTTTGCTCCATCTCGGTTCTGACGTGTCTCATAAGGTCGTAGAGGGCGTCCTCGGTACCACGCTGTGGCATGAACCCGTACTGCTTTTTGCTGAGAGTTGGAAGTAGGTGCCATTGCAGTCTTCCCACCAAGAGCTTTTCTACTATCTTCCCGAGTACTGATAATAGTCCTATGGGGCGATAGGATTTCGGGTGAGTGTAGTCTTCTTTTCCCGGTTTGGTGAGGATGACTACGTGGGCGATTTTCCAAAGCTTGGGGAAATAAGATAAAGCCAGGCATTTGTTTGCTATTGCCATGAATATTTCCCTTTCGCAGCGGATTGCCCGGGCGCATATGTCCGAGGTTAACCCATCTGGTCCAGGTGCCTTTTTGGGATTCTGTGCTTTCAACATCGACTCCAATTCGGCCTCCGTGAACGGGGGCTCATCCTCTTTCAATTCTTCCAACTGTTCGGGATTTCTGCTCACTATGGTACGGATGTTTGTGTGATGTGGTGTATCGGTTATTACCGTGTCATCGGGGTAGAAGGTTTGTGCTAAGAGATCGGCGGACTTTTTCGGATCTAGCGTATGGCCTTCCGGTCCCCTTAAGAGCACTTCCTCTTTTCTACTGGATGTTTTCCTAATGACTCGGTAAATTCCGTTCCACATGCTTTCCTTTTCCTGTGTGGTGCAGAACTCCTTCCAGCTTGTTGTTTGGGCTTCGGATACCGTTTCGGCGTAGTGAGCTTTTGCCTCGCGGTATTCCTGCAGTACGTGGTTCACTCGGTGGGGAGCAGCGTTACGTATCCTTCTCTTTTTACGGATTACGTCTTTTTTGAGCTGCTCTATCTCATTGTTCCACCACGGGAGGGTAGCTTTCCTTTTCTTTGAGCCTATCTTAGGGATTGCGGCGTCGCATGCTTCCCTTATTGCTGTCGTGTAGGCTTCGACGAGAACGTCCATTTCCTCTCCGGTCTTCGCCATTTTTATCCTGCTAGGTGTTAAATCCTTCTCCTTCAGGAACCGCCGTAGGTGCCCATCAAACGCCGGCCAGTCAGCCTTCTTGGTGTTGTACACCCTGGTTCCCGATTTGGCTGCTGACTGAAGCCTTTCTCCGAGTTCCAGTGAGTACGTCACGGCATGATGATCTGAACTTGGTGTCAGCGTTTGATCGACCCTCCACGACTTGATTTTCCCTAGAAGAGAAGTACTGCAGGCGGTTACGTCCACTATACTTTGTCTAAGCCTGTCTTTGTACGGGGCTTCGAACGTCGGCGTTGATCCGGTGTTTAGAATGTGGAAATCCATTTCGCCAAGAAAGTTATTGTACGCTTCCCCTCGCTCGTTGTTGTCGGAACTGCCCCACCATTGGCTCCAGGCGTTCACGTCTCCTCCCACTATTAGTTTGTCTGTGCCGAGCTTTTGACATACCGCTTTGGTTCTCTCGATATACGGCTCTATATCGACTTCCCCGTCGTAGTAGACTGAGACTACTCCAAGTTTCAAGTTTCCCGCCATAATGATTGCTGCCGATTCCGTTTCGGTCACCAGCTGGGGGTCATTAATAACTCTCAGCCGGTCATCGAAGACAATTATCGCAGCTTTTACATTTGTCTGCCTGTCGAGAGTGCACTGGATGACTTTTGTGCCGGGGTACTGCTTTAGCGTGCCTCTGGATCCCACATAGGGCTCTTGCACCAGTGCTATAGCTGTTCCCCGTTCTCCTGCTGTTTTTAGCAGTTCGGCAGTGGCTTGCTTGGAGCGTCCGAGGTTAGCTTGGATGAATCCCAACCTCGTTCCCGCTGCTACGGGGGATGTGTCCGAGCCGTAACTGTCTTGGGCGCCTTTAGCAGTATGCTATCTTGGAACGAGCTATCCTGTCCCACGCGAGTCTTTCAGGGCATTCTTCGTTGAATGCCATGTGTGGGAATTGGTTATCGCCCTTTGCCTTTTTGCAGTTTCTGCAGTTGGGTGCCCCTCGCTCTTTTCGGACGTTGCATTCCTGCCATGAGTGTTCGCCTCCGCAAAAGTTGCAGAATTGCTTCGTCTCACGACAGTGTGCTTTCGTATGGCCGAAACCTAAGCATTTGGGGCATTGTACGAGCGGGGAGTGGTCCTCCACATCTCTCCTCTGGAGATCTATGTGGACCGATCCCGCTTCGAGCATGCGGCGATGTAGTTCGGGTGATACTTCTAGGATAGGATGACATTGAAGCTCGTTCCGTGCTCGTTTTCTATACCTCACTCTTATGGATGACTGGTCTCCCTTTAGCCCCTCAAGAAGCTTTTTGTTTTGGGCTTTGAGATTTTCTACTATTTCGTCATCTTTGAGGTACGCCATGACGTTACTAATTTTTATCTGTGGGTTCGACGGTTTGGCCTCATGAACCTGAAGATTTTTATTCTTTTTTATTTGGATGTGTAGTTTTGCGAGCTCTTCCCTGCCCTCACAGCTTAACAGGACCCTGCTGTTTTTGGCCTTGCGTATTCGGTCCACCTTTAGCCCCGTGTTTTTTAGATCAAGGGTTGTTCTGATTGTCTCGATCACTTTTTCCCCAGTATTTTGGGGGTCGGTGCTCGAGACAATCAGGGTATGATTGGAGGCTTTCGGGGGGGCCATGCTCGCTACTGCCGCATAGGTCCTGAGATGCTGCGCTGGCATGGAAGCGCTTTTCCTTGTGAAGGAGCTGTTGTACCACTCCATTTTTTTGTTTAGGGCCCTTGACTGGTCCGCCATTTCCGCGACGTCGGCCCTCAGAGGTTTTATAATACCCTCGATTTGGGCCGCGGCGTCGGCAACAACGATCTCTGAGCTTAAGGGCCTGTCTATTCCTGGGTTCGATCCTAGCACTGTGGCGTCCTTTACCTCTTCTAATCCCTCTAGTATCCTAGATGTTTTCGATACTAGGGGGGCCGTTGCCTCCTTTATTTCTTCCGCAATCTCCTCCTTGGAGGGCGGCTGCCTGCTCAGGAGGCCCTGGCTTAGGTGGATTATTTCCTGCCTAAGATGGTTTACCTCGTCCCTCAGTTTTTCTGAGGTTTCGCAGGCTTCCGTTGTTGGTGGTGGTGGCGGAGATTGCGGGGAGCGGGCCCTTGATGTAACTTCATCCTTCAATTCCATTTTAAGGTAATGGATGTCTGTTACAAGGGCGCTAACGGTGTTGTTGAGGTTGGTTACCGTTTCTGCCATTTTGTTGTTTGTTTTTTTCCTGTTGAAGATGCTCCTCCTCACTGGTCTACGCCTCGGTTTAGCCTTTTCCTGTGCCGCCGGCGGCTCCTTTGGCTTAAGTGTTTCGCGATGGATGGCTCTCACCATCTTGATGGTGTCATCCATTTCGAAATTCAGCCAGCTTTGGACACCGGTTACTGACTTGTGACAGTCCGACAGGGCTTCCCTGTTCTCCTGAAGTCTCCTGTCGAACTCTTCCCTCTGTTTTTTTAGCTCCCTCGAGTGGGCCCTCTCGACGCGAACCAGTTCTCTAGCGGCTCGTGTTTTTTCGGTCTCCAGGCTAAGCTTCGCTCTATTTCTGGAATCCGCCAGTGAAAGGACCATCTCGTAGAAGCTACCGAGGCATCCAACGGCAATGGCTTTAAGCTCTCTTTTGAGAGTCTTGGAGCTTTCGAGGGCATCCTTGCCAGTGTGGAGGAGCTGCCTTGCCTTTTCGGTCGCGAGATCTTTGCAGACTCCTATTGGTGATCCGAAGATAGGGGGGAGCATACTGTCTCTTCTGCTGGTGACGCTTTCCAGGTCCGACCAGTTATCCTCTGAGTCCAGATCGGATGCGTGTCCGATGTAGCCCTTTTCCTCTTCGCGGTCTTTGTCGAATTCAACATCTTCTCCCCCCGCCTCCGCGGTTGAGATCACTATGGAATAGTGGTCTGCTCGGGCTTTCGCAGGGGTGGTCTGGGAGACGGTTGTCGAATCTTCCTCAGGCGCTATTAAGGTAGTAGGGAGGAGGGGGATGGTGGGTTTCTCTTCGGGGGCTATTGAAGTGATAGGGAGGGACGGGATGTTTGGTTCCTCCTCGAGGACTTCTGCGGTATTGGGGAGTGTGGTGGTGGTAGGGTCCTCCTCGGGCTCTCTTGTGTTGGTGGGGAGAGAGGGCGTGCTTGGTTCCTCATTGGGTGCTACGGTCGTTATGGACTCATCCATGGTTTTGTCCAGCATAGAGACATCCGCAATTTTCCGTGTTTCGTCTAGTTGCGTTCGTCTCGCGGCCGATTGGGCGTTTTGAATTGTGGCGGCCCTCCTTAGGCTACCGGTTTTGATTTTTTTTGTTTTGTGTTGGTGGGCCGCAATCGTCCGGCAGAGTTCAGATGGACCTCTGCCGGTACTAATAGCGGCCTTATGTTGTGTTCGGACCGAGCATTTTAGCTTCTGCGAGAGTTGAGATCTCGCTTGGTCCGATTTTGTGTTTGTGGTGGTTGGTTTGTGTTGGCCTGTAGGTGTTTGGTTGCTTACCTGTGTGTCCTTTTTCGGATACGGGGCCTCCTTCTGGCTGTTGCAGTCCTCCGGCGACGCCGGTGTGAGGTCGCGAGGCCCTTCCGCTACCGCTGAGGTTCCCGATCCGGTGGCAACTGCCTCCTTCTCGGTCTCCTTGAGGGGTGAGGTCACTGGGCTGACTGTATTTTTTGAGGACATTTTTTTTTTTTTTTTTTTTTTTAATCAATACAATATACTAAAATATATATAAACAATTAATATTTGTCGTCGACGTACTGCCGCAGCTACGCTGTGATGTTGGTGCGCGGTGGAAGTGCTGCTCTCGGTGGTTCTTCCGACTTTTCTTCCGCTTCTCCGGTGTTCCCGTGCCCTTTTCTTCAAATCCTCCGGGGCCAATCTCTTTGGTTTATAGAGACGAATCCAAAGAGTCGTCTCGCTACTTTGTAGCTCCAAGGGTGTCGGAGATAGCCCTAGGGGGGGTGAAGACGGTGTCTTGGGGGGAGTGCGCGGATCCCGATCTAAATCTTTTATTCGATGATAACTATGACAAGCATATGCTACTACCGTCGTCTATATTAAGCGACTTACATTGGTGGTCAAACGCTGTCGAGAAAAACTTTGGTAGTTTAATTAAAAATGATATTTATGACTTGGAGATTTATTCTAATGCCTCAACGTCGGGGTGGGGCGCCGCGTGCGGTCGTGATTCTGCTGGTGGTATGTGGAGCATGGAGGAACGCAATAACCATATTAATTTATTAGAAATATTGGCAGCCTTTCTGGGATTAAAATTATTTGCCAAAGATATGTTTAATTGTCAGATTCTTCTTAGAGTCGATAACACCACTGCTATCTCATATATAAATAAGATGGGTGGTGTACAGTTCCCGCATTTGACGCGAATAGCTAAAGATTTGTGGCAGTGGTGTGAGGTTAGAAACATTCATGTATTTGCCTCTTATATACCATCGGCTGACAATTGTTTAGCGGACAAAGAATCGCGCCGCGTTCATCCAGACATTGAGTGGGAACTGGCAGACAGCGCTTTTTATACAATTATTTCTAAATTCGGTCAGCCAGATATAGACTTATTTGCAAGTCGAATCAATAATAAATGCGACAAATATGTCTCTTGGCATAAAGACCCTGATGCCTTTGCGGTAAATGCTTTCACTGTACCATGGTCACAATTTTTCTTTTATGCTTTCCCTCCATTTTCTGTAATTTTAAAAGTATTACGAAAAATAATCAACGATAATGCCACGGGCATTTTAGCCGTTGCGTTATGGCCTGCACAACCCTGGTTTCCACTGTTTAACCGATCACTCATTAGTAAAAAAACTTATTTTATCGAGCGACAACGATTTAATAATATCTCATTCCAGTGGCCGCTCAATTCACCAACACACTACCCTGGTTGTGGGAGTCTTGTCCGGGCATCACTCGTAAGAAGAGGTGTTCCTACTAACTCGTTAGATATTATGATTGCATCATTATCTAAAAACTCCATAGATCAATATGATTCCTGTCTTAAAAAATGGTTTAACTTTTGTCAAAATTATAATATGGATGTATTCGAAATATCAGTCCCTAATGTTATTTTATTTTATTTAAACTTTATTGTACAAAATACAGTTGTATAGCACAATAGGCGAACTTAATGCTAAAAGCATTATCTAACAGTCAACCTTTAGGTCAAGCAGAGATCGTAATGTGGGTTTAATATAATAGTAATATAAATTTACATAAACTTACATACATATACTTACATATATACCTAGATATATAAATACATAAATAACAATATACATATATATATATATATATATGACAAAAATATTTACGAGATAAAGCAGCAACTCAAAATGTACCCGTAATTATTACCTAATTTTGCTCCTTAAACTGTGGCGTTCTGTAATAGTAAGAACCTGTAAGCAAGCCATTTGAAAATAGCGCGGCTAGAGGCTGTTCTGATGGATTCTGGAAGCTTATTCCAAAGTCTGACAGCCGTCACAGCGAAAGAATTAGAGAGAAAACCGGTACGGTGAGAAGGAGTAGCAAGGGTTATAGTATTGGAAGAACGCAGGATTCTTTCATGAGTCGAACTTAAAAGTTTGAAATCAATTTTGAGATAATCGGGAGCAAGTGGATTATAGAGAATATTATAAAGTTGGCATAATATATGCAAATTCCTGCGTTGACGGATGGGTAGCCATTTAAGCTGAGAACGATATTCTGAAATATGGTCATATTTCCGGAGACAAAAAATGAATCTGATGCAATTGTTTACAAGACGTTCTAATTTATTCAGCTGTTCTTCAGTTAAGTCCAAACAACACACATCACCATAATCAATTAGAGGAAGTATTAGCGCTTGAGCCAGCATAATTTTTGTTCTAATGGGCAAAAAGTTTTTAAGACGTTGCAGATAGTGAAGAGTACCATATACCTTTCTACTGATTTGGTTGATATGAGTGTCCCAACAGAGCGTGCTATCGATGTGTACACCGAGATCCTTTACCACTGGACTGAATGGAATCACGTTACCGTCAAATTTAAGTGATTTTGTAAGGTTCAAATCAATATTGTTAATTTGGTATGAGCTACCTACTATTATAGCTTGACATTTTAAAGGATTAACACGAATTCCAAAATTAATAGACCATTCTAAAATACTATTTAAATTTTGGTTTAATAGAGAAATGGCTTGGTCAATATCATCTATGTTTGTCTGTGTATAAAGCTGCAAGTCGTCAGCGTAGAAATGGTAGGAACAAGACAACTGATGTGAAAGAAGATTTATAAAAACAGAAAAAAGGATAGGGGACAGAATACCACCCTGTGGAACACCGGCTTTTAGATCACACCAATCGGAGGTGTCCATACCATTACGAACCTGTTGCCGGCGACCATGAAGATAGCTAGAGAACCAAGCAATCACTGAGGATGAGATGTTGCAACGGGAAAGGACAGCGAGCAAAATATCAATATCCACTGTGTTAAAAGCATTGCTGAAGTCAATTAGTGCAATAATTGTTACTTTTCTGTTTTCCATTCCTGTTATTATATCATCAGTAAGTCGGATTAGAGCTGTGGTTGTGCTATGACCAGGCCTAAAACCGGATTGATGAGTGTTTAGGATATTATTGTTTAATAAGTGTTTGGAAAACTGGTTAAAAGCGGTAGCTTCTAAAACTTTAGACAGGAAAGAGAGGATGGAGATAGGACGAATATCATTCAACCGAGAAGGTTCAGGGATTTTAGGAAGTGGGCGAACGTAAGCAATAAGCCACGAGGAAGGGAAATGGTTTTCTGAAAGGCTGGCATTAATAATGTGCGTGATGATTGGGAGAACAAAACGGAGAATATGGATTATCATCACGCGGTTGATTTGATCTGGCCCTGTGGCATTAGAAGAGATCGATTGAATGGTTTTACATACGTCATCCTCAGTGACCGCCGTAAACTCGAATACCCTACCTTCAGGAACAGGCAATTGAAGAATTGAAGAAATAGTAGAGTTTTTACAAAGTTATCCAGTAGCGAGACTGAAGAAAAGTGATTATTTAGATCATTTAAAGAAAATAACAATTTAGGACAATGTTTCTGTACTTTGCCTATGCCCTGAGAATTGAGAAATTTCCAAAGATTGGCGGGAGAAACATTCACGATGTTGTCAGTGAAATATCGACGCTTGGCGTTTCTGCAAAATTGATTACAACGATTTCTTGCAACCTTATACAATGACCAATTTTCATCAGTGCGATCTTTTTAAACCTACGAAAGGCTATATTACGTCGTTTCATGGCGATACGTACTCCGTCAGTGATCCACGGGGCAGGTGGACGTCGTATTATCACGGATTTGATTGGAGCATGAACGTCATACAGAGATAGAATTTTATTGTTAAACAGAGAATTTTTCTCGTCTACTGCATTTGTCGTAACTACGGGCGACCATATATATATATTAGTTTCCTTACATACTTATTTACATACTTATACATTACATATTATAGTTGCAGATCAGCTTTATCTTTGATTTCTGATAATCAAGTAGGTGAAGATGATCGAATCAAACGATTTTTCAATGGAGTATTTCGTCTGCGACCTCCGCTCCCGAAATACAATGTAACATGGGACACGTCTACAGTATTAAATTTTTTGTCAAAATGTTATCCCAATTCAACATTATCTTTAGAAAACCTTTCTTAAAAATTAGCCATCCTATTGGCTGTAGTTACTGCGCACAGAGTGCAAACTATTTCTAAAATTAATATCAAGAATATAGAAAAAAAAATAGAATAGTGATAAAAATACCCGATCTTATTAAAACCTCCCGTATTGGGTCCCTTCAGCCGATTTTAATATTGCCTTTTTTCAATAACAATTTAGCTATTTGCCCTTTTAAAACATTAATCGATTATTTAGAAACATCAAAAAATAAGCGTTATGACTGTGATAGTTTATTTATAAGTTTTAGAAAGCCTCATAATTCCGTAGGACCACAAACTCTAAGTCGTTGAATTAAGTCTGTTTTAGAATTGGCATTGATGTCTCTTTATTTACTGCTCATATTACGAGGCATGCTGCCACGTCCAAGGCACGTAAATTAGGTGTTAATTTAGAATTAATTAGAAAAACTGCTGGATGGAGTGGAATCTCACAAGTTTTTGGTAGATTTTATAACAGAGTTATTTTAGATGACAATCTAAGTTTCTCTAGTGATGTTTTTGGTACAACAATTATATCTAATACATCAGTACAAAATTCTGATTAGTACATGTACTTAAATGAGATTTTTTATGTGTAAAATAATTACATTATCCAATGATTTTGGTTTCAACTCATAAATTATACATTGATGGATGAAATGTCTATTTTTTACATAAAATACCCCTATTAATTTTCTCTCAATATCTACGATAGTAGATGTGTATTGGGCACTCCGTGATCCCAGAATCCCCAAAACATAAACCAACATACAAAATAACGAAATAAAATTACTTTACTCACCATCAAACAAATGAAGCCTTACCTGATTAAATTATTATTATCCATAATTTTGTGGTGTGTTCACTTTAGTTTAATAACTCCGACAGTAACTTCATTTTTAAATTAACAACTAGTAACATAAAATTACTGTAGTCTAAAATATGATTGAACCTTATATATTATGACTTGGAAAATCTCGCTTTGCCTAGGCTGGTTGCTCATACCATTCATCAAATTGGCTAGCACCTAGAACAATTTTCTTTCACATGGTCATCGGGACGCCTGAGGCGGACACTGCGAGATCTCTACTGAGACTTCTCCGTGTCGCAAGACATTAGTACTTTGGTATCCACCGCGACTGATGTCAAAGAACTTCTCGCCTTAACGATTATTCTATTACACAGTCATCGGGACGTCCAGTGGAAGACTATGTGAGTTATCTCATCGGCCTGTGTCTGGCCCGTTTGGTCGTACCGGTCACGCATCGTAGGTTGTTGGCACCCAGGTATGAGATTCCTCCAAGTCAAAACCATAAGACATTGATACCGTGGTACTCACCGAGACACTTGCTCAAGAACTTTGCATGTGCTAAACCAGATTGACTTATCTTGGAAAACAATATTTCCTGTTACAAAAATACAAGGATTCAGATCTGATTCTAAACTTTCAGAAAACTTTACATCACATTCACATCACAGCACAGTTACACAGTCACACCACGCGAACACCTTGTTCAAATGCATTATGTGCAGTGATGTACTGGAAATATTTTTTATAAGGTATGTACATATGATATCGACAAACAATCAATAAGATATCGATATTCGGTATGTTAAGTTTTTATTTATAAGAAACACATTTTTTATAACAAATGAGTAACATCTAACTAAAATAAATAAATTATAGAACACAAATTGGTGACGTATGTTGTGTAAAGATATATTTTTTTGTCAATACAATACTTATACAATCTGTTACTAAACTTAACAACATATATTTAAGTATTTATATTCATAATATTATATAATATACTACTATTTGCAGTATACACATACTCGTATATGTATGTATACTCGTAGTTCAACTCTAGATTGCTTAAGCATGCTTTTGTATTTGTCCTTAGTTTTTCGACATTACCACATACCACAAAATTATATATTTATTTTCATATTTTATATTGAGAGAAAGTAGTCATTATAACAAAACAATGTAAGTTATCAAAGTAAGCCTACATTATCAATTGTATAAGAATCGATAATAATATAACACATTACGCCCTGCACTAGAATTAAACTTTTTGTCCAGCATGCAAATTTGTATTCCCACGCGTAGCCACGGTTTGCGCCTTGCAGAACTTTCGTGTAAGTAACATAATACTTTATTAGCAAATAACACATAATAATTAAACCAATTATATTTCTTCCATTTGTTTCATCGTTGGACTATGATTCCCAACATTTCTAAGATCTGTTATTGATGCACCAAAATAAATCTGAGTTAATGCACTTTTAAACGTAAACTATTTATAATACAAGTTATGTACGGTATATAATTCTTGAAGGGGTTCGGAATACACTTTAAATTAAATGTCTTTATTTCTTTAACAAAATTTTGTAGGTACATAATTCTTGTGTTTGTGACCTTCTATTAAGTGAAATACACCTATGTCAGAAGGCCACGCTTTTCCATAACCATAGAAAGTACATGGTACCTTTTGAAAATATAATGTTTACATATAGATAGATACTTTATTATTATAGATACTTTATTATCAGCAAGTGGGATTTTGTAACATATATTGAGAAATAAGAAATCTGAAACTAGTATGTGAGTTTATTCCACAATAAGTCCTAAACGCCTTAGTAACTTACTTTTACCTGTGTAAAAAGTTGTTAGAATCCTAACATCAATTAAAAAAAGAACTAACATGCTTATTTTATTTAAGACTAATACGACTGACATAGTCACATTATTTTGCTTTAATAAAATTTGTTATTTCATTTATACATATCGAAAATAAATTGCCTTTTGTGACTAGTTTGAGAACCTACGATAAATAAGCTATGTTAGCATTTGCCGATTTTCTTTGAATAGCGATGGTGATTAAATTACAAAGAAACAGCGGTGATGATTATATTGCAAAGTATTAAATAAAATAACAGCAAATTTTGTTTCTACTAATGTCGTCCGAGCGTGTTTCCTGGTAGGGTTCGAACAATACTTTCGATACCGAGTAGGTATCGATACTTTTGCTCGCGATACCCGATACCGAGTACTCGATACCTCACCCCAGTACTTACTCGCAAGTACTCATGAAAATCAGTGGTATCGAGTACTTTTGTCTTTGCAAACCGATTTTTTTCCAACCAACAAAGAAAAAGTGTCAAATGTACGTTTTGTGAACTACCCTGCACTATTTTTATTTCAAGACATTAGATATGAACTAAATGGGATAGAAATAGATAGGATTAAAAATGCAGGTGTTACAACTACAATTAAATCATATCTATCATTGAACTAGCTATTGCCCGCGGCTCCGCCCGCGTGTAGGTCGCTTTTCGCGTAACCTGTGGAAACTACAACTATCCAGACCTATAGTTAAATCTATAGTATCCTATTCCCGTGCCAATTTTATAAAGCCATTACATTGCTACGATATCAAAATGAAAATATTAACATTCATACTATCACATCTTTGTCTCTAAAAGAGTAGACGCAGCCTATTACAGGGTCATTTGGACCTAAAAGCCACTCTTAGTTATAGTGGGCGTGAAAAGTGGATAAAATCTTAATAAAAAGTGATAAGTTAGTTAAATTAATGTTAGCGCCCGGTAACATCACGTGACAGGTATCGCCCCACTACAGGTAAACCCCTCTTGGCAGTAGTAGTGTCGGGGTGAGTATGAGTGTAACGCTCTCTTCTCCTTGGGTTCGCCGAGCGGTGCAGACGTGTATTGTGCTCTAGTGATTTAACATGGCCTTTATTAGTATTTGATATTGATATGATATTGCTGTTGATAATTTTAATATGTGTTCAAATGTAACTGTAGATTAATATAGGTAGGCACGGACGAGGGATTGGTACGCTTCAGGCTGGATCCCAGTGATAGGAGCGGGGTTGGTGCTCCTATCTTTACCGTGATTAGTGCCAAAGCTTAGACACGAATGGGTAATTCGGTCCATAGCTAATATTAAACCTTACGACACGACCGTATGTTCCGTCAAACAATAACTGAACTGACTTGCCGATTTGATTAATTTTTAAAACAAAGCCAAACCAAACCAACCAATCAATTCAAATAGCTTACAATACAATACGACCGATAAACAAACTAACCAATAGAACAAAATCAACAACCAAATTTTTTTTTAGTAATTCAAATTGATTGCCGTAAGGAAAATTTTCAATCTGCTATACCATATGCGAAAAAAATAATTAAAATAAAGTCAGCGCCATCTATTGATATTTTATGTAACTAAATTATACGCCCACACACATTCAATGTGTTATTTTATTAAAATTTAATAGAGACTGCAGTGTGTTTTTCTCTTTATTGATATCGATAAAACGAAGTAGAAATTCTAGCTTTATCTAAATTAAATACGTTTATGTAAACCGCATTCAACTCTGTTTAAAAGTTTTGAAGCAGTGCTAGAAGTAATAATAATAATTCTTTATTTCTGTACCATGATGCTTTAAACATATTTGTGACCGGAATCTCCTTTTAAGTAAATAATTACCTGTGTTAGGAGATCCCGCTCTTCAATAACAACTGTGTGTAATTAAAGTACATATTTATAACTAACTAGCTATTGCCCGCGGCTCCGCCCGCGTGTAGGTCGCTTATCGCGTAACCTGTGGAAACTACAACTATCCAGACCTATAGTTAAATCTATAGTATCCTATTCCCGTGCCAATTTTATAAAGCCATTACATTGCTACGATATCAAACTGAAAATATTAACATTCATACTATCACATCTTTGTCTCTAAAAGAGTAGACGCAGCCTATTACAGGGTCATTTGGACCTAAAAGCCACTCCTAGTTATAGTGGGCGTGAAAAGTGGATAAAATCTCAATAAAAAGTGATAAGTTAGTTAAATTAAACCTTACGACACGACAGTATGTTCCGTCAAACAATAACTGAACTGACTTGCCGATTTGATTATTTTTTAAACCAAAGCCAAACCAAACCAACCAATCAATTCAAATAGCTTACAATACAACACGACCGATAAACAAACCAACCAATAGAACAAAATCAACAACCAAATTTTTTTTTAGTAATTCAAATTGATTGCCGTAAGGAAAATTTTCAATCTGCTACACCATATGCGAAAAAATAATTAAAATAAAGTCAGCGCCATCTATTGATATTTTATGTAACTAAATTATACGCCCACACACATTCAATGTGTTATTTTATTAAAATTTAATAGAGACTGCAGTGAGTTTTTCTCTTTATTGATATCGATAAAACGAAGTAGAAATTCTAGCTTTATCTAAATTAAATACGTTTATGTAAACCGCATTCAACTCTGTTTAAAAGTTTTGAAGCAGTGCTAGAAGTAATAATAATAATAATTCTTTATTTCTGTACCATGATGGTTTAAACATATTTGTGACCGGAATCTCCTTTTAAGTAAATAATACCTGTGTTAGGAGATCCCGCTCTTCAATAACAACTGTGTGTAATTAAAGTACATATTTATAACTAATAATACATTTATTGTTTTATTTTATTTCTAAGTAACTGTTTTTGTATGTTTGTGTATGTGAGTGGATGTGAGTATGCGTGTGCATAGCCTGGGTGTATGTGCTGTCAGATGTTTTTTTATAATTGTAATTGTTCACACAGGGTTTCAATTTCATCGTAGTTTAGGGATTTTAGGTGTGCAGTCAAAGTGTTTTTAGAATTATATTTTGTTTGAGGGTAAAAAAATATTTTTTTATTTAATCTATTATATAAGAGTGCCGATTGTCGTGTATATTGTCGTCCGGCAAAATGGGTTTTTACAGCAGGCAGTGGCACAACCACACAGTTTCGTCGTCTACGCAATACATCTGGATCAAACATGACAGTACCGTGAAATTTAAAAACAGTATTCAAAACATACAATCCACGAACCGTGAGCAGATCACATAGCCTGTAAAGACAGGAAGTGGAAAATGTGTATGTCTTAAAGCACATAACTTTTAATAATGCTCTTTGAGACCCTTCCACCTCCAACATTTTCATCTTAGTAGCACCACCCCATACCGGAATACAATATACTATGATGGATTGCGCAAGTGATAAATAAATTTGTTTCAATAACTTCATATTGGCGACATGTCTTAAAGATTTGAAAATCCATATCACCTTGCGAATTCTGCTTATAACGAGGTCTAGATGGTCGTGCCAGGTGTAAGAAACAACTCCACGTATATATAATATAATTTATTTCCGTAGTAGATATAGAAATCATACTTAGTACAGTAATTAAGTTATAATATGTACATCTTACCTTAGTTATTATTATGGCACTGTAACCTGGTAGGTTAACACCTCACAAGATCACATAATATAATATAACATAATTATTTAATATAATTACACTCACGAAAAACACAACTGTTTCCGAAGGTTCACTAGTACAGCCTGCCCCGCGAAAGTCACGTTCGATCTCACTTTACCCCCACCATTTACGGCGTGTGGTGTGAGCCACGCGCTCTCTGATTGGCTGATATTTTAAACTTGAAAATAGCGGTTAATTTTAAATAAATTATTTATGGTTTTTAATAACGCTAACAGCTCGGCCATCCTGCAGTAGCGAGTCCCTTCGCGAGATAAATTAAGACTAAACATTTATTATATTAATACAGAGAATTGAATTTATAGTAAAGTTTTAACATGGTAAGATTACCTATTTCTTATTAAAGTAAAATAGTTTAAGTTTGATATAAACATAATTATTATGATACTACATATTAGTTCTATTTCATCAATAATCTATATAACAATAAGCAATACTGTAACTTGTTTAATATTCAATGAAATGATACAATGGCCTTTAAACTAAATAAATTAAAATTAATGTTACTTATTAAAAAAAAATAATTTAATTTAAGTTCGATGTAACTACAATCAATATACTCCATATAAATTCTATTTCATTTAATAATTTATGTAACAACAAGCTATTAGCTATTATAAGCTAGTAAGTTTAATGTTCAATGAAATTATACAATGATCTTAAAATGAATACATGAATAATTTGTACAGTCTTGCATGCATTAAGAGGTATACAAATTAAATAATCTCGTATATTCTAAAGCCAATTAATTAAAAGTCTTGTTATAAAGTTTAGATGAGATAAGGTAGGTATTTATTTATTGAGTTATATTTACTTATTAAGAATTTAAAATGAACTTAATTAGTTTTCTAATCTGAATTCTCAAATTCGGATTCCGTTGTTTCACAGCGTCTATTTAATACAGGCCAAGGTTTAAGTTAGTCATTGGTAACAATATTTTCATACCCGCGTTGGCTACGCTTGCGCGCTAACGGAGTGCTTCAAATTAAAAAAAACGATCATTAGGAAAAACCTTAACTAACCCTGAAATTTAGCAGGTAGTTTTATTTTATTTTATTTTGAGTTTTCTTCAATAGGTTCTTCTCTTTTAACGCTTACATACTAAATCGCGGACTTTATAAGTTTATTTTGCAATACAATTAGTCTTATCGACCCTTAGTTTAAGCTTGTTATGTTTACGTTGATATGTTTACCAGTATCGACTCCTGGCCTGGCTTAAGTTTTCTGACAGTGTCATCAAAAATTCCGCTAACCATATTTTTGCTGAAGTACTATTTATATATATGTTTATCGTTGATCTTTATGTTAAATATATATCTACAATTGCTATATATAACCTGAGCTACTAACGCTACTTGGTTTTCATTTTTTAGATTGCTTTGCTATCGACAGAGTCTTCGCGATGATCGATATTTTGATTACCGATCGTTAGTTTCGATCTACAGCACTGACTGTTTTACTACAAAAGTCGCACTTTTATGAGGCTTACCGCATTTAAACTTGTTGTCTTCGTTAAAATTATGGCATTTGATATTCGCAATAGTTTTTTTTTTTTGTTATAATCTAAGCGTAACTTATCGTTGGATTGAGTTAATTTTTTATCACGTCCCAACTTTTGGCCCATTTTCTCTTGAACTCCCGGGTTTAACGATTTTAAAATACTACTTCTTCCGGTTCGCGAAAACATGCCACTTGTGTCTCTACCCTAATCGCACGATCTTCGACCACAACAGACGGGATAATAGCGTTCTGAGCTAAAGACAAAGTTCAAAACACAACTGAATAAATTACTAATAGATAAATGTCATTACAATTTAGACGAAGTCTTCAATGATAAAATGGACATACTATAAATAATACTATATAATTAAATTTAAATAATCTAATATCGCTATATTAGATTATTTCGATTTCGATATATAAACGATGACACGATACAATCATTGACGTACGTACAATCATTGACATAAGATTTCAAATGGTTTTTATCTGTTAATGAGGTGTATATATTTTTGGTGGTTGTTTTGACTTAACGAAAATTCATTTGTTTGTAATTTGTGATTTGTATGCCGATCCTGGCTGAACATGTTTATCTGTCTCTTTTGCTTAACATCGACACTGCATGGAATTTATGTGTATGTTACTATAATATGTTCAACAAATAAAGAATCTTGAATCTTGAATCATATAAAGACAATCTACAGCTTTACGAACTACAATACCGCATCGATTTAAAAGGATTTACATTTTACTATAGTAATATTACTCTAATGAATCGCCGCTATGCATATGCTTGGCCTACATTTCGCTTAAGAGTTCTGCATAATCCTGTCTACAGGGGAAAGACTCAATAAGCTTCCTCTTCCTCTGTGTCCAAGTGTATAAAACCGTGCTTTGGCTTTTATACCATCGTTTAGCTACACCGGTTAGTCATGGAAGAGCAAAGTGTATAATTTAGTGCTTATCCCAATCGTAAATATCTGCACATTCCTCGACTTCAATCAGCCAGGTGACTATAGTTTGATCATTGGACAGAGAATCAAAATTGTGAACTACGTTTGAAAGAGAAAGCTATTTTTTTTTTATAATACAGAAAAATACACAATACAAAAAACATAGAATATAGAAAATTATGTAATTTCGTTGGTCGCTTGCCCTTTTACATTGCTCAATATATCAGGGGACTTATTTAATAAATCATTATACTATTAGGTTAAGTAATTGTCATTGTCCGGTATATCTCGATGCGATCGACGCGAGGCACGAGGTTGCCCCCGCTTTTAACCAACAGTTATTTATCTGTCCAAAACGTTTTAAACCTATTTCTGAGGCTTAATATAAATTTAAGACAACGCGAGTAATATGTAAGAAAAACTAACAAAAATAAAGTTTTCAATCAACACCTTTTATTTTTACTATCAAAATATCATGTGTTTATGCGACGTTAGGTTATATAGATGTTATCGGACAACTATAACGTTGTTTAACCGTTATTATTACAACGATTTACTCCTGTGACTCTATTAAATCAGTCACCGCCTTCACGACTACTTTATACAACATAGATTTTGAAAACGCTCACCCAGCTGAACAATACGACGCCATACATCAGTCAAATAAAAGGGTTCTATTAAGATATGGGTGATCTCAACTCCGAGGCGTATCTCGGCTCACTGAATTTTAATCGGCGTTCGGTAGACTTCTAGTCTGGAGTTACCTTTGTCTAGCTATATTAACCAGTGTTGGCTGTCCACGCAACCCTAACACGATCATTTAATCAAACCGTCGCAAAAAGGCCACTTATAGACCTGTACATAAACAATTTCATTTCATTTAGACAGATGGCAGATTTATATATTAATATAAAGACACAATTTAAATAATAATCTATAACGATTAAATTTCAAGAAATTCGAAGGGGCGTAAAAATTTAACAGAAACATATCTATATTTCGTCATAGAGTTAAAATTCCCATAAGAACTAGGTGCACTGCACACATTTATTTCACTCATACTGCTCGCGTGTTAAAATCGGGTATATATGTAGATATAAAAACATATATACACTTATGAAAATTGATATATTTGAGTTATTAGTCAGGGTGAAAGGCAAAACTAAAGTATATCAAGAAAATAAAGCTTAGAAACTATGTTCAAGAATCATCATGACACAAATAGTCTATTATCAAAAGATCAAGTACTACCCGTTAATAATTTATTAGTGTTATGTTATATCACTGTTTGTGAAATAAGACAGGGTAAGGAATATAATAAGACTTTGTCACTTTTGTATCAAATTGTTTATACGAATTCGAATTGGCTACTCCTTAGCACTTTCGAATTGTCCAAATAAATTATTTCAAAGCTACGGTGGTTCGTAAGGGCCTCTGCAGGCAAGAACCACCAAGGAAACCTGTTCAGTTATGGCCTCTAATGTGCCTGAAGGGCTTTGGACATTATTCTTATGATTCTTTTACTCATTGTACTATTTTGTACCAAATTACAATACACAAGGTTTGTTCATAATAATTCACATTATAAAAATCACAGTAAGTCTGTAAAACAAGCTTTGAAAATATCGGTACCACATATTAAAACTGATTTACAATCAAACTAAAAGCCATCTTTAATTTGTATGGCGGTACCCTCAACTCAGCTTAGTAAGTTATCACAACACCGATTTAAAACAATATAAGCATGTAATATTAATCACCTCTACTCTCACGGGTCTACTGGAAGAGATTTCTATTGAAATAAGTAGTACCTTTGTACTTATTGTGTTTTATATTGTATCCTATATTTGTATTTTTGTGTACATAAAGAAATAAATAAATAATAGGAATGTGGATAGTAATGTGGAAACTATAATGCTTTACACAATTACACAATTATCATAAAATATTCAAAGTACTTATCTTAAAATATGTCCTTCGCCCACGAGCCACGAACCAAAAGTTCTTACAGGCTGTCGTCTGGTTTTCGGGCTATGTGTCCAAAATACTGTATCACTCTTTGAAGGCAAGTACTTATAGCCTTTTTTCACGTTAAGTATCAAACAACGTTAAATTGTTACTTAGACGTGACCGTGAGCGTCAATTACGTCCAATCACGTTTATAGGATTATCATCATCATTATTATAGTTATTATTATTAGAGTATTGCCATCGACCCGATTAGTAATATGGATTATTTTCGACGGCTCCCTACTCTGAATGAGCGTTTGCTGCCATAAGGTACCAGACCCTCGCCCTGAGATTTAGAAAATGAGTGCTTGCGGACTTGCCTGCCATTAGGTAGACTCCCATCCGCTCCCTCACTCATTATTATCATCATTATTATTATTATTAGAGTATTGCCGTCGAATATGGATTATTTTCGACGGCTCCCAACTCTGACATGAGCGTTTGCGGACTTGCCTGCCTGCCATTAGGTAGGCTCCCTTCCACTCCCTCGCTCGCAGTGTTGACTCTTGGCGTGGTCCGTTGTCCCATATTAACGGAATCGCGGCCCGTTACTGGCCTGGCCAGTCTCCCACATTGGAGCCGCCATCAGGAGAATATTATTCCATGTAATAAAATAAGAAAAAAAATATTAATCATCATTTTAATTCAGTTCTCAGTTACCTTGTATTTGAGTGTATTATATCTCTTATATTAATATTGTAAAAATATTTTATCCTAATCATTATATATTATTATTTGATAATTTTGGTAAACACGAAATTTAATAATATTATTCAGTTCTATTATAAGTACTAAAGTGTCCTATTTTAATGATTTTTTTTTCATACTGTAGTTAACTTGAGAATTCAACATTATGAGATTCAACCGTTTGAGAATCCAACTTTTTAAGAGTTCATCATTATGTTCTAAAACTATAGTTTCGACATCGAAATAACCATTGTGTTTTAACAAACATTTCCACATGTGGGTGTGTAATATACACAGTACAAGTTGTTACAAATCCAGGGGTAGGACTCGCCTCGGTCCCTGATCACCTGGGCAGTATGAAACAAAATATTTGTGGCAAATTATTATTGCCGATTCATAGTGTAACTTCATCAATTTGTAGAATTTAGTAGGGAACAGGTTTAAAAGGGGCTTCAAATAAATTACATACTTTATGACATATGTTTTATGAACTGTAAAGTAGCATTTTACTTTTATTTACTTAATTATAATAATGTAAAGGGCGGACCTAAAGCCCTAAGCTTCTCTTACAATCACATTATAGTTAATACATATACATTAGTAATTAAAATGTACACATAATCGTATTTTTAAAAAAAAAGTAAATTGCCACTCTAATTTTCAAACAACGATAATTATTAAATCGTAACGTTACTTAAACAAAGTTTATAAAAACTTTTGAATTACAGTGAGTTTTTATTTTTATTTTTTGTTCCTTATCATGTATCACCATTACAAAACAAACGATACCGTGGGCTAGGATTGGCGGATGACATCAGAATTATCACCCGTCAATCCCACTTCTGATATGTAAGAAACAACTCCACGTATATATAATATAATTTATTTCCGTAGTAGATATAGAAATCATACTTAGTACAGTAATTAAGTTATAATATGTACATCTTACCTTAGTTATTATTATGGCACTGTAACCTGGTAGGTTAACACCTCACAAGATCACATAATATAATATAACATAATTATTTAATATAATTACACTTTCACGAAAAACACAACTGTTTCCGAAGGTTCACTAGTACAGCCTGCCCCGCGAAAGTCACGTTCGATCTCACTTTACCCCCACCATTTACGGCGTGTGGTGTGAGCCACGCGCTCTCTGATTGGCTGATATTTTAAACTTGAAAATAGCGGTTAATTTTAAATAAATTATTTATGGTTTTTAATAACGCTAACACAAGGGAGAGATTTTATGCCCATCGTAGAAACACATTCTTACATAACTTTTTAGTAATTTATATTTGAAAAATTTAGTTCTATACAAATCCTCGGATATTACACAACTACCAGAGCCTGTATCCAGTTCCATTGTGACGTTTGTATCTCCTAGCCAAACATTAAGTAAAATCGGTTTATCATTCACGTACCTTAAATTAAAGTTCTGACACTCCTCACAAGATGTGTCCGTCACCTGGCCATTGCTGCACTCGCCTTCCGTATCAAGGTGATTTAAGCACGATTTGCCACTTTTGTTGCACACTTTTTTTAAATGACCTACAACACCACACTTCTGGCACCGATATGACTTATAGCGACACTTATCACTCTGATGATTCCTCAATCCGCAGACGGTACAGCGCTGTGTATCCGTACCACGGGCGCCGCTCGAGCTTTTGTTGCTGTTACGTTGGGAGGCTCCTCCCCGATTCGAGCGCGATTGAAACTTTGCTTGAAAAACTGGCTCCTCTTTGACAACTATAGTTTCACCAGTACATATCACCTTGGCCTCTTTTGCACATGCCGCCTGTTCTGCCAGTGCAACTGCTCTCGACAATGTAAGCGTAGACGCATTCTGCTCAAAAAGCTTATCTCTTTCTGGGCCCGAGCCCAAGCCGAGGACGAAACGGTCCCTTAAAACCGTTTCCAAGGCAGCGCTGAACTCACAATAGCTTGCAAGTCCCCTTAGTCGCGCCGCCCAGTCTCCTAAAGACTCGCCCGTGCTTCTAATCGCCCCGTAGAATTTAGCCTTATCGACAAATGATGCCTGTCTCAGTTTAAAATGATTGTCCAACAGCTGAATTAGCTTCGTAAAACTTAATTCTTCCAGCTCCGTAGGGTAGGCTAAGTTGCGCGTCAAGCGGTATGACTCTTCATTTAAATAAGTAAGCAAAACTCCGGTTTTATTTTCGTCACTGATGCTGTTAATTTTGATAAACTGCAATAACTTGCCCTTAAAAATAGCCCATTCGCTGGTTTTATGGTCGAAAACAGTTAAATTTCCTAAAAATGCCATTTTTTTTTATTTTCGCGGGTATAAAATCTTCGTCGCCAATGATATGACGTTAAATGAGTAAAACAACCGTATCGTTTAGATGCTCGTTTATTACTGCTTTCGAGACGTCACTCCACAGGTAACCATACATAGATGCATATACATCAACATCGCAAGAACCCTCGGCAAGTGTACCTCAGACATGCTGGTGTACACTTGCCGAGGGTTCTTGCGATGTTCTTCACAATGTGTATTAGTCACTTATATCTACCTCATGACTTAATGAAAACAGTTGTTGTACCTATTGTGAAGAACAGAACAGGGGACATCACTAGTAAGCAAAATTATCGGCCCATTTCATTGGCCACGATTATTGCAAAGGTGCTGGATGGTCTGCTTGAAACATGCTTACAAAAACATCTAAGTCTGCATGATTCTCAGTTCGGTTTTCAAGCCGGGCTTTCCACTGAGAGTGCAATATTAAGTCTCAAGCATACCATTCAGTACTATACAGATCGTAAGACGCCGGTGTACGTCTGTTTCCTTGATTTGTCCAAGGCTTTCGACCTTGTATCTTATGATGAGCTTTGGAAAAAGTTGGAGGAATATTGGTACAGTGGTCAAACTAATTTTGTAAGGTGGACCAATATTTTATCCGACCCGTATGTGTTGGAATGTGGGGTGAGACAAGGTGGGTTGACCTCGCCTACACTTTTCAACATATATATAAATGACCTTATCACTGAGCTGAGCAGCACCCGTGTGGGCTGTAGTATAGGAGGAGTAAGTGTGAATAACCTTAGCTACGCAGATGATATGGCGTCGCTCAGCCCAACGGTAGAGGGGATTAGACAATTACTCGCTATATGTGAGAAATATGCAGCCAAACATGGTTTGAAATATAATGTGAACAAATGTGAGTACATGGTCTTTAAGGCCGCCGGTAAATACCCAGAAACCATACCCGATATTAAATTAAACGGGATGTGTATTAAGCGAGTACATCAGTTTAAATATCTTGGGCATTTCCTTACTGACGACCTTAAAGATGATGTCGACATCGAAAGAGAACGCAGAGCCCTTTCGGTAAGAGGTAATATGCTAACCCGTAGATTTTCCATGTGTACAGATGAGGTCAAAGTAACTCTGTTTAAAGCCTACTGTCAGACATTCTACTCGGGAAATCTATGGGTTGCATATACCAAAAGAACTATAGATACTCTGCGTGTACAGTACAACAATGTTTTCAGAATGCTGTTGGGATTGCCTCGTTTCTGTAGTGCATCAGGGATGTTTGCGCATTATCATACCGACGGTTTTCACGCTATAATTCGCAAAAAAACTGCATCCCTGATCAACAGAGTGAGAGGTAGTCACAACAGCGTCCTGAAAACATTAGCTGATGATATGACCTCCTCATTATGGAAGTGCCTAATGAGAAGAGTTATTTAGTGTCATAATTTTAATGTAATTACTGTTTTCCTTTATTTAATATTATTATAATTTTAACCATATGGATTTTAAATTATCTGAAATAAAACATATTTGATTTGATTTGATTTGACTATGTCCGCTTATATTACATAAAGACATTATAAGAGGTTATTCGCCCAGAACACGAAGATTTCCATTCTAATTAACGTACGTGAGTACATATATAATTATATTAAGAAATATAATAGAATCTAAACAAAGACCGATTCTTTTGTCTTGGACTGGCTGATTTGGAACAAAAATGGACGACCGCGTATCGCATGTGAATGGTATCGAAAAACTTGAAGGTGCTGGTAACTATTACAGTTGGAAATTCGCCATACAACATGTTTTAACGCTTGAAAATTTATGGGAATCTGTACAGGGTACTGATTTTAGCGAGGACAGAGAAGCACGTGCCAAACGAGCCTTAGCTCGGATATGTCTTGCTATCAAACCCGCGTTATACCAATACGTAAGGAATGTTACTTCACCGAAAGATGCCTGGAAGAAGCTTTCTGAAGTTTTTGAAGACAAAGGATTATACAGGCGAGTCTTATTATTAAGAAAGTTACACAGAATACAGTTTGTGGACTTCAACTGTATGAACAGTTATTTGGACGCAATAACTACTTTATCGCAACAATTGCATGATATTGGTAAGATCATTGAGGATGCTGAAATCGCCGAAATTGTGTTGAGTGGACTGCCTGCAGAGTACGATACATTGGTATCTAATATGTCAACTGCCACAGTTACTACTACCATTTCTAGCGAGCTCGTGCGTTCCAGATTGTTACAAGAATTTTCACGCAAGTGTTCTAGCGTGGAGAGTGAGTCTGCTTATGCTGTGAGCAGAAAACAATCCACAAATGTCACCTGTGACTATTGTAAGAAAAGAGGTCATGTAAAACTCGATGTTTTAAATTGAAGAAACTCAAGAAACAACAGATATTTAATAAAGATAATAAGACATTCACTGCTTGCGCCTTTATGTCTCATACTACAGAGAAGAATTTCTACATTGACAGCGGAGCGACAAATCACATGATAAACTGTAAATCTATGTTAAAAGATTTTCATATATGTAAAAAGGACATAACAGTAGGATTGCCATTCTGACCTCGGTCCGAGACGGTCGTGTCCCTTAAAATATTTTATTTCTGCCGACCCTTTTTTTTTGTGGAGCATAGCGCTAGACGCTTTGTCTAAGATGCGCTTGCGCGGTCAAAAAAAATATTTTTTTAATTTTTTTACTTTGCTAGCATGAGCCGCGGAATTTCTTTTTACATTATTAATAGTTCGTTTTATGTAGTTGCGTATAGTGTAAAGATTTTATAATAGTGTAGTGCACCAGAAGCTCCTGTCCACGAAGGCCCCGATGCAGAAAACCCGGTGAGATCTTTCCATGAAATAATACATTTATTCTTGTTTACTATGGGTAGCTTTTGTGTATGCTGGCAGTTAGGAAAGAAAAAGGCCTTAACCTTATCTGCTCTTGTCAAAAGTTTAATTTCTTCCCAAATAAAAGAGAAGCAAAAGCTTAACCAATCTATATACCTACTACGTTATGATGGTGTTAACGTAAACACTAGTATTAGTGGGAAAAAGTTCCAAGCAGATTAATTTGATACATTCGCGTTGGAGATTTCGTTGACGTGATTTTGTTGGTGTTGATGTCATTGTTACTACCACCTTAAATCCTTTTGGGGCCTACGCCTTGGAAACTAATACTAACTCTTACACTCCAGTTATTAATATTAAAAAGGTTTTAGTCTGGGATTCCTTTAAGTACTTACTTCTGTTATTGGTACATAAAAAAAAACTGACATAAATAATGTGCACCTAATTTTTTCCAAACAAAACGCACCTTCTTTTAAAGGTATATACACCACGCGAAGTTTGACGTGGGTACATAAAGCCTCAAACCTAACATAACTAGGCTGAAGTGTACTTATTGTTAAATTATTGTGGGTGTGTCCGCGACGCCACAAAGGTTGACAGCAGAAAAGTGCCGGATATCGTTAGCGATTTGATCTTTTGTTTTATTTTTTTATTGCTCATATTATTTTACGATTAAATAATTCTCGCCTGTGGCAAGCTGTGGGCAGTTGCAAAGTCTAATTTATTTGTAAAGGTTCGTTATATAATAATTCTTAAATATACTTAGCATTCTCAACCAAATCATAAGTTATTTAATTAATTGAACAAAATAATAATACCTACAAAAAAATGTGGAACTGCAAGACATTATAATGTCGTTAAATTACGAGCCTGAACGGCAAGCAAGCAATTCATTCACAAAAAATTGAAATAGACAGGCCTTTGATGTCCAATGCAATTGTTCTACGACCGAATAGAAATCTGCTAAAGCACCAAGACAACACAGCAAATGCATCCATCACGGCCAATTAAAACCCACAAAAAAAAAAACACAGACCTTTCTCAGAAAACAGCCAAGCATATGGCGGCGGACTGCGTTACGCAATGAGGAAAAAAAAGGGTCGTCGGGGTAATAAACTACGTTAATATTCCACACGGAGACAACAGGCATCATCTTACAGTAAAAGTACCACTGCATTCGCACCAAACAATCATAATTTAATTAAAACGACCTAATATCTATTTTGGAAATACACTCGTAAGAATAACATTGCGATGGCCATGTAAGAAAAGCTTAAGTATTCTAAGCACAGAATCCGGAAACAATGGAGAACTTATTGATGTGAGACAATTGTGTTCGCAACATGAGCGAAGGCATGAAACCGTCTTAAAAAGATTATGAGGAATCTTATAAAGCGCATGGACCTATACTGTACAATAAATAGTATTTTCTTACGCGAACTCAACATAAACAAATATGATGAGAACGAACAAGATACTTAATTACAATTCATCACAGCGTGAAGTTTGCCGCTGTCTGTCTCTATGTGCGCTTGGATTTTTGAGCCTGCGCGGCGGTTTATAGCGCATAACAAAAAAAAAAAAACTGTAAACAGACGGTGTTTTATGAGAAGAGCCTAGCCAGGCGTGCGGGTGATACTGCCACTTACCGTTCCTGCCCTAGATCAGTTACAGGATAAACCATTACAACTGCTAAAGCAGTCACGGAGCGGCTAATGTGCAAAGTATTTACCCATATAAAGTTGGGCTATGTAATAATACAACACAAAAATTCACTCCTAAATATAATACAACGTATGCATAATATATGTACTTATCTAGTAAGATTTCAGAACAAAATCCCAGGTTTGCGTAAAGTTTGGGTTACAATCCGACCTTCTAATTTGCTAGCGATAATTTACTATGTGTGTAACTTGCTTCATGCATCTAAATAATAAAATGTATTTTGATACATAAAACCATAAATAAAATACGGGTCCCTCACTGTCACGGCCCACTTTATGTATCACACGATATGATCCTAATGATAAGACATCCCTTTGGAGGAGGTTGGGGGGAGGGTTTAGTGTATTCCAGTTGTGGCCGGCATGCAGGTATCATCGGATCTGGGGCAAGAATTGGGGGCGTGCCCCAGACCCTATAGAGCTTAGGAGACAGGGAAGCGCGCTCGGACAACACAAAAGATCGGCCAAACGAATGGGGGGCGTTGCTGATTTGGAGGGGCGGTGAAAATAATACACTAAACGAAATTAAAAAATGGTTACAATAATAATTTATAAATTAATTTAAATGAAACCAAAGTTATGCATATCTATCAAAATTAATAAAAGAACCCTAATGTTAAAATAAATCACAACGGAGAAAATATTGACGAAGTACTTATTACTAAATTTCGAAAGAGTAAATACTGACAATACTCTTACTTAAGCATTACATACTGAGGAGATATTTAAAAACTTATTAAAGCGGTTTATGTACCAATTAAGTTAAGTAAAAAAGCAAATACTGAAATTGCACTGATGGCTTATCACGGCCTTGTGTCACCCATATTGACATATAGGTATAGAATTATTTTATGGGGTAATTCGACGGAAAAGACCACAGCATTCAGAGCACAAAAACGGTGTTTGACATCTATGTGTGGACTGAAACCTAGAGATAGTTGTGTACCTGTGTCTAAATCCCTTAAATTACTGACATTTGTTGACAAAAAATATATTGTTTTGTACAATCTAACCCACACCTATTTGTTAAATTATGTGGTACAAAAAAGGGTAGATCTAATAAGAAAGCAATATCAAATGAAATTGGTTTCAGGTGGACATAATACTGCACTCTTGACTAATAATGTATTTGGTATGGGCTAGTTATTCATAATAAATAAACATATCACTTGAAAATACTAACAGTCGTATTAAGAAAAAATCGCTATCAAAGGTTTTAAGGACTTGTTAGTTATTGTGCTTGTTAACGCTATTTGACGTTTGCCAAGAAAGTGCCTTTAGGCGCGATTGGTCCAATTCGCGATTGGTCCAATTCACCTTTTCGCGATTGGTCCAATTCGCGGTTGGTCCGGTTCGCGGTTGGTCCAGTTCGCGGTTGGTCCAGTTCGCGGTTAGTCCGGTTCGCGATTGGTCCAATTCGCGGTTGGTCCAAATATATGATGTTTCCGAAATTGTATAATTTATATACATACCAATCACGTTTTATCCCTTACGGGGTAGACAGACATATATATAGATTCTATGTTTTTTATTTATTTTTTATTTTTATCCGCTCTTAAACCAGCAAGGTATATAACATTCTAACAATAATAATAATCCTATTCTGCTATACTTCCTACTATCCTACTAATGTTATAAATGCGTAATTTTGTATGTTTTGATGTTTGTTACTAAATCGCACAAAAACGGCGACTAGCACCTGAGAACACGGAGTACAACAGAAAGATGTCTACAGCACTGACACCAGAGCGAGAAACAGACTGAAGGCGACTAGCACCTGAGAACACGGAGTACAACAGAAAGATGTCTACAGCACTGACACCAGAGCGAGAAACAGACTGAAGGCGACTAGCACCTGAGAACACGGAGTACAACAGAAAGATGTCTACAGCACTGACACCAGAGCGAGAAACAGACTGAAGGCGACTAGCACCTGAGAACACGGAGTACAACAGAAAGATGTCTACAGCACTGAGACCAGAGCGAGAAACAGACTGAAGGCGACTAGCACCTGAGAAACACGGATTACAACAGAATGATGTCTACAGCACTGACACTAGAGGTGAGACGTATTTACTGGAACAGGTTTTTGGAATAGGTTTTGGCTTGGACGCGTAAGTACGCGTTCCCGCATGCGAGTCTTTTAGCGTATCGAGTATTTACGAGTACGGCGACTTCACCGGTCCGCGCAACTCGCAAACTAGGATGCGAGCGTCCGGGACTATATTCGGAAGACGTCGTCGTGAAACTTCGGGATCGCTCGACTCGCCCGCTGCCGCACCTAGCCGCCGAGCGATGTATTTCGGCGAGTTATTGTTTATTCAAATAACACTTTTATTACAAACACAATAAGGTCATTTTCTTTTGGTTGCATATTTGTTTTGGTGTGATAATAATACTTGTTGTTTACTTACAATTTGCAATTTTAAAAACAAACAGTTGTTAGTTGTTAGCTTTCGCTGAAAGTTCAATATGAAAGTAAGTACTTATGTATAAACGTATTAAAAAAAAACAAGAAAACAAAATAATATTTAAAAAAGATTAAGAATCACTTTGTATATAAAAAAAAAGTAAATAAAAGTAATAAATGTATATAAAATCGATTGAAAACTTCTAATATATATTTTACTTAAATACACTTTTTGATTGAAATTTTAATAAAAACTGCTGACAGTCCTAAGCCTGTATAAAGTATGAAGGGAAGTTTTAAGTCAATATTTAAAAAATTGGATAAAAAAAATGCGAAGTGTGAAGACTCAATACTTGTAAAACTACTTAGTCCATATACGTAAGACGCGCATTTACGGGAATCATTTGGTTACGCAATGAGTCCATTGGTCGCGTACTCGTAAATCACGAGTATTTACCAAGACCTAGTCTTTGGATCTAGTCTTTTTCTGGACGCGTACTCGCAAGACTCAGTCCGCGTTTTATCTAGTATGTCTCACCTCTAACTGACACCAGAGCGAGAAACAGACTGAAGGTGACTAGCACCTGAGAACACGGATTACAACAGAAAGATGTCTACAGCACTGAAATCAGAGCGAGAAACAGACAGAAGGCGACTAGCACATGAGAACACGGAGTACAACAGAAAGATGTCTACAGCACTGACACCAGAGCGAGAAACAGACTGAAGGCGACTAGCACCTGAGAAACATGGATTACAACCGAATGATGTCTACAGCACTGACACCAGAGCGAGAAACAGACTGAAGGCGACTAGCACCTGAGAAACACGGATTACAACAGAAAGATGTCTACAGCACTGACACCAGAGCGAGAAACAGACTGAAGGCGACTAGCACCTGAGAAACACGGATTACAACAGAATGATGTCTACAGCACTGACACCAGAGCGAGAAACAGACTGAAGGTGACTAGCACCTGAGAACAAGGATTACAACAGAAAGATGTCTACAGCACTGAAATCAAAGCGAGAAACAGACAGAAGGCGACTAGCACATGAGAACACGGAGTACAACAGAAAGATGTCTACAGCACTGACACCAGAGCGAGAAACAGACTGAAGGCGACTAGCACCTGAGAAACATGGATTACAACCGAATGATGTCTACAGCACTGACACCAGAGCGAGAAACAGACTGAAGGCGACTAGCACTTAAGAAACACGGATTACAACAGAAAGATGTCTACAGCACTGACACCAGAGCGAGAAACAGACTGAAGGCGACTAGCACCTGAGAAACACGGATTACAACAGAAAGATGTCTAACTGACACCAGAGCGAGAAACAGACTGAAGGGGACTTGCACCTGAGAAATACGGATTACAACAGGAAGATGTCTACAGCACTGACACCAGAGCGAGAAATAGACTGAAGGCGACTTGCACCTGAGAAATACGGATTACAACAGAAAGATGTCTACAGCACTGACACCAGAGCGAGAAATAGACTGAAGGCGACTAGCACCTGAGCATTATAGAAGAAGAATAAGGAGGAAAGCCCGCAGTGCCATTAGGAAAGCAGCAAGAAGAGGACATAACAAAGGCCTGGAAGGTCATGTCCCAGCATCAACTTTATTGCAGCATATCCTTTCCCCAAGTATATATTACACACCAAGTATAGTATCTATATCCCAAACACTAGTTTGACGCGAGTACTCGGCTGGTTCAAATTTCCCGTCATTCCTTAATTCCCACGCTGCACCACCTACACATCCGTCCGTATCTACGTTTCCCAACCGGTTTCTCGAGTCTGAGCTAGCTAGCTTCAGGGCGGACTGACGAAGCCATACATGATGAGGAAGAGCCAGTACCACCCCGTACCCACTTGGACTCGATGATCGTGCGGATGCGTCCCTTCGAACTGGAACTCAGCTCTGCACTCTTGCAGCTTAACCGCTGGCTGGGCGGGAACAGAACAGAACAGAACAGATGTAAAAAGGACATAACGGTAGCCAATAATGAAACTATAAAATGTGAGGGCATGGGAACTTTAATATTGCAAAAGGTAAGACTTTTTAATGTAATGTATGTCCCCCTATTGTCTGTCAATTTAGTTTCTGTGTCAAAGTTAGTCCATAGCGGATATAGTGTCGAATTTAATAATAAGGGCTGTTTTATTTTTGACAATAATGTTGGTCAAACCTCTGGCAATTTGGTTTTAACTGCAACATGCTTGAATGGTTTATATAAATTAAATGTTTTTGTGTCTGAATGTTTTAACTGCATTGGATCCGGGTCATTGCCAATAAAGGAGCATTCTCTTCTCCTTGATCATGGAGAGGAAAAGTTGAGTGCCACAGCAGGTATCCCAGAACAAATTTGGCACAGACGTCTTGGACATTTAAGTCGTCAAGGTTTGAAAGGTTTGCAAAAGGTTGCATGTGGTGTTAATATTTTATTTCAGGATGAAGACACCATTAAAAAATGCATGCCATGTCTCGAGGGCAAGTTGTCGGCCGCGGCTTATCCTAGAGAAGGGACAAGGGCGCAGCAACCACTGCAGCTAGTTCATTCTTATGTCTGTGGGCCTCTTCAGGAGCCTAGCTGGAGTGGGGCAAGATACCTGGTGACATTTACGGATGATTACACTAGGAAGACCTTCGGATATCTAATGAAGTATAAATTGTAACGTAACTAAACTTATATCTAAATACAAAATAAAATATAAAAAAAATATTAAATACAAACAAATTACAACAAAATAATTACATTCTAAAAATAATTAAATTCTAAAAATACGCTTAAATAAAACGAGTCAGAAATAATAATCTGCATACAAACGAAGAGCGTAAAATGTTTCTGAACGATATCACAGGTACTGCATGCGAGAAACCGGTTAGCCGCCCGCGCCGCGCGCCGCTCGTCTTTGGTAGGATACGCGGTGCATCGCGCCCGTCAATCGTGACTTGCCTTAATACCGAGTGTACGTTCCTCTATTTACTGAGCAACTCGAAATTAATCGGCGAACACAGCATATTGATCTATTTCCTAACTAATCATTCGACCGTTTTCCTAGCTGCATCTTCAGCTTACGCTTCAGAGCCTAAGACTAGCCTAACTTAATTACTACCTATTACTACCTTATTATAATATTGCTGTAAGGCTGTTAAGTTTTAATTTAAGTGTCAGTCCCCAGGATATTGGGTAAGTGTTGCATAGTTACAGAGCTTATATTATTGTTGTAGTAACTACTAATAAGTACATAGTGCTTGTAGTATAGCAATTCTAGTGTGAGTGTTAATTAAGGTATAATCATTTGATCAACTGATGAAGTGTCAATGCAGTCCTTATGTATTGCCATAAAATTAGTACACCTTCCATTGCAAAGTACCGCTTATGCACGGTGCTTATTCCATTATGTTAGTGAGTGACATTGCATGACCTTCATCGGATGACAAAGCAATTATTCATCTCATTTTGCTTATTTGCTAGAAACTCATTGAAAATCACATGATAATTGTAATAAGAAACCAAAGTATTATAATATATATTGATTGTGTGAAAAGTGCTTTATCTGACTGATCTACTTTTATTAGAAAATATAAATCATAAAAGCTTTTATGCCTCATCATTGATCACTATTTCATGCTAATTAGAAATGCCACTTTCATCATCGGTACATGGCCACATCCAACTGTAGGCTTAGAATGTCACAGTGAAACTATAAAATCGGACACTTTTAAAATGTCAGGAATTCTGCATTCCAGGGACTTCTATTACCGTACCAGTCGACCGCTGATGAACTACGGGTTTCGTTGCTAAACGAACCTATCTCCGTCTACCCTCCCATCGATGTCCTACCTACTACTAGAAGCAACGACGCCGTCGAATCCGGATTACTGCCAGGATAGTGGTATTTCGTTTGGTGGTATATTTCGGTTTGTGTGTGTGACCGAACCCACGCCCTCATAGGCATAAACAATATTACGGACTTTTAGTCTAGTTTAGTTTTATTACTTAGAAAATAATAAATAGTGTATTTCAATTTGGTGTTTTTCTAATTTTAGATTAGTTTCCTACTACATAGGTTACAGTGGCGCCAACTTTAGTATTCACCACACAACCGAAACGTACTACGCATTTAATGGTTTTCATTGGTGTTGGCTTTAACTCTTTATTTTAAGATTGATTATGCTAACCATTTAGTGTAGCAAAATTAAGGTTTCTTCATTTATTTTGTACTATTTTCATTAATTGTGTTTGCAAGAGCTTATATCAATCTATTTTTGTAGATTCCTTTTTGTTCTTATTTACTTGTTTATCTTTAGCTAGTAAATAGTTATAGTAAGCATAGATTTTCTTGACTGTGCAACACATACCTAGTTACGATGGCGATATATCCCATTAAATACCTTTCACTTCAAAAGGCTGAATTACAATATGAGGTGGAACTGCGAGGTGGTAGTGGCGACTCTGTCCAGGAACTGAGGAAACAGATAATCAAACTATCTTCAAGTTTTCCTTCTGAAGATGTAGTCGAATCACATCTGGACCCAGTCACTGACTTAAAAGAGGTAAAGGAATCTCTTTTAAAGTCACAAACTAATTTGAGCGCACTCAGTAAGCAATTTGATAGAAATCTATTCGTGCGAACGGAAGCATTACTTCACCATATCTATCATCGAACTAATAGAATTGTTAGTTCTAAAGAGGACAATGAAATACTAAAAATCTGCTCTTCCAATCTTAAAACTCAACTTAATGATCTAGCTTCGTTCAAACAAGGTAGTTCTCAAGCAGGCACTTCTAACACACATAATGAAAACACCTTAGCCTCTACCCCTCATGCAGTACCTGTTACATGCGATCGAAATATCTATTCGGAATTTAATAAACTTAAATATAATGGTCATACTTGTGTACATTCCTTTATACAAAAAGTTAACGAATTTGTTCTATCAAGGGGCATTTCTTTCGAAAAAGTTATGTCTCTTGCTTATGAAATTTTTGTGGACGACGCTCTACACTGGTATCGTTACAATAAAGATAAGGTTACATCATGGAAGGAACTATGCGTTTTACTTAAAGAAGATTTCGGCAGTAAGGACTATGACTACCGTTTTGCAGCTGAAATCCGTTCTCGTACGCAGGGTGATCGTGAAAATATAACTATTTACTTATCTATTATGCACGGTATGTTCGCGCGCCTAAGTAAACCAATGTCAGAAGACGAAAAACTTGACATAGTCATGCATAATATCCGTCCGTGCTACGCGAGTGTTTTGACTTCGGCTCCTTCTGTTACGTCCATTGAAGAATTAAAAGTGCTATGTAGAAATTACGAAAATATACAAGCCAAATTTTTACAATTTCAGGAACCACCAAGAATAACCAACAATACACTCGCTCCTGAATTTGCTTACAAATATAAAACTTACTACAATAGTACTAACAAACCTAATGATAATTATAACAACAACCCTAACTACAACAAAAGATATCCTACAAGTACAACTAACGATAATAAAATTAATACAATTAACGAAACTCAGACTACTGAAAATGAAGTTTCTGCTCTTAATACAGAACATCGTAACCCAATCTATTGTCCTAGATGTCGATCGAACTCGCATTCACTCGGCAACTGCAGACAACCTCGGTTCTTAATTTGCTTTAAATGCGGTAAGAAGGATGTTCGTTATCCAGAGTGTCCCAATTGTCACTCATCGGAGAATAAAAATTCTAAAGGGACAAAAAACTGAGAAAATTCGATTGGAGCGACCGGTCTAAAGAGTGGCAGGAATGGCTTTCTTTTATAAATAAATTCTTTACCTTTAATTCAGTCGCCTCAGTCGAAAATAATAAAACCAACATTGATAGAACTCGGCCTTATGTTACAATACAAATTTTAAATGACACTTTTAATGGTCTTCTTGACACCGGATCTTGTGTTACAATTCTTGGGAATAACTCCCATAAAAAACTAATCGATATGGGACTAAATCTAGAAAAAACTAGTAGCAATGCTCAATTCATCGCAGCTGGTGGAGAAAAATTATATTCTATAGGATCGATTGAGCTTCCTATTCACTTTCAAGAACAAACTCATACATTAACCCCGTATGTAGTACCTAATATAAAAAATTCCCTCATACTTGGTATTGATTTCTGGCGTGTTTTTGGTCTTTTCCCAAAGTATCTAGAGTCCGTTAATTTTTTTAGAGACTCTGAAACCATTAATCATATTGATAATAATGAACCTACACTCTCGTCATATAATAATCTTTCAGAATCCCAAAAACAAATTGCTGACCGTTTAATAAAAAAATTTCAAGATATTTCTTACGAAAAGAAGGGTTTAGGTAGGACTTCTCTAATAGTACACCCGATTGATACTGGGGATGCTGCCCCCATACGTCAACGATATTATAGAATGTCCCCTGAGAAACAACGTATCCTTATAGAACAACTTGACGAAATGCTGAAGGATGACGTTGTCGAGCCATGTGAGAGTCCGTGGTCTTCACCTGTTCTCCTTACACCTAAAAAGAATGGGAGTCTACGATTTTGCTTAGACAGTCGTAAATTAAATTCGGTAACTAAGAAAGACGCATATAGTTTACCTTATATAACTGAAATTTTTGATAATCTCCGCGATGCAAAATATCTTAGTAGCATCGATTTATCCAAAAGTTTTTGGCAAATTTTAATACGTGAGGAGGACAGGTGTAAAACATCATTCTATATTCCTTCTCGCGGCACATATCAATTTAAATCCATGCCGTTTGGACTAACTAACGCGCCTGCAACGCAACAGAGACTTATGGATTTTCTATTCTACGGGCCTGAATTCGAACACAAAGTATTTGTGTACGTTGATGACGTAATAATTGTAGCTTCAACATTCGAACAACATATATCTCTTTTGACAAAAGTTCTACAAAAATTAAAGTCTGCCAAACTTACCATCAATTTAGAGAAAAGCCAATTTTTCAGGCCACAGCTAAAATATTTGGGTTATGTAGTAGATGCTAATGGCCTACATGCTGACCCAGATAAAGTAACCTCTATTATTAACTACCCTACACCATCGAACCGTAAAGAAGTCCGCCGTTTCATTGGTACCGCTTCTTGGTACCGTCGTTTTATTCCAAATTTTAGCCAATTAGCGTCACCTTTGAATAAATTGACTTCTCAGGGTAAAAAAGCGCCACCCTTTGCTTGGTGTAAAGAGGCAGACGATGCTTTCAAAAAGCTAAAACATCATCTGATTTCTGCACCAATCCTCGCTTGTCCTGACTACACAAAACCTTTCGAGGTACACACTGACGCCAGTGATCATGGATTAGGCGCCGTTCTTACACAAAAAATAAATAATGATGAAAAAGTTATTGCATACATGAGCAAATCTTTTAACAAACAAGAGCGCAATTACAGTGCGACGGAACGCGAAGCGTTAGCAGTATTAACCGCTATTGAGCGTTGGCGCTGCTACTTAGAAAATGGTCTAAAATTCACAGTTTTTACTGACCATTCCTCATTAAAATGGTTTTTGAACCTTAATAACCCTACAGGAAGACTCGCGCGTTGGGGTGTCCGATTGTCGGCATTCAATTTTGAAATCAAACACCGAAAAGGTGCCGATAATGTTATTCCAGACGCTCTATCTCGTTCATGTCCTATAGCTGCTATTGAAACTGAACCTACCGTAACCAAAGATTCGTGGCACTTAAATACCTATAATGGTTGTATAAATACCCCCTCTTTATTCCCAAACTATATGGTCAAAGACAACTCTTTGTATCGTTACGTTAAATCTAGATGCCCAATGAATCGCGAGTTCGAATGGAAGAAAGTAGTTCTGTTTGAAGATAGACTTGCAACTATTCAACAGAATCATGCTGAACCTACCGCTGGGCACTTCGGCATCTTTAAAACCTATCGACGTCTTAGTCTCCTCTACTATTGGCCGGGTATGTATGCAGATGTTGTTAAGGCTGTTACATCGTGTGATATCTGTATCGCTCATAAACACCAGACTCATGCTCCACTGGGTGAGATGGGCAAACCAAAAGTCTGTTCTAGACCTTTCCAGATGTTAAGTGTCGATCTTGTTGGACCGCTTCCAACTACTAGAAAACAAAATAACTATATATTAGTCGTTACCTGCTGCTTTAGCAAGTACTGCCTGTTATTCCCTATTAGACGTGCTACTGCGGAAATTGTCACTAAAAGATTGGAGGAAGACGTATTTCTGATACACGGTATTCCATCTACTATTGTAATGGATAATGGTAAGCAATTTGTTAGTGCTACACTTAAACAAATGCTTAATAGGTATAAAGTGCCAAACTTTCACTTCACACCTAAATACTGCCCACAAGTCAACACTGTGGAGCGTTATAATAAGACTATAATAACCGCTATCTCATCTTTCATTACAAATGATCATCGCGTTTGGGATACATAAATACCAAAAGTCCAATTCGCTATCAATTGTTCAGTAAATGAAGTGACAGGTTACAGCCCATCATTTCTAGTTTTTGGCCGTGAACTTGTGACATGTGGCTCTCACTATATAGGTGTTTCCAACGACAATGACATTCTGTACCAACCTCGCGATTCTTATGCCGACAACTTAGGGACGCTTTCAAGTATATTCGACAAAGTTCAAGGTACCCTTTTACAAGCCCATAGCAGAAATAGTCATACTTACAATCTTCGTCGAAAATCAGCTAAATTTAATATAGGCGACATCGTATGGAAAAGAACCTTTTATCTAAGTGATAAAGATAAATATTTTAATAAAAAATTAGCTCCTAAATTCGTAAAATGTAAAGTAATAGGAAAAAAATCTCCTCTAGTATACGAACTAGCAGATATGTCCAATAAACCACTAGGCGAATGGCATATAAAAGATCTTAAATTGACGAATTACAAAGAATGAATAGATAGCGGATTTTACTTGAAAAATCCTAACCTAAAAAGGGGGGTATGTAACGTAACTAAACTTATATCTAAATACAAAATAAAATATAAAAAAAATATTAAATACAAACAAATTACAACAAAATAATTACATTCTAAAAATAATTAAATTCTAAAAATACGCTTAAATAAAACGAGTCAGAAATAATAATCTGCATACAAACGAAGAGCGTAAAATGTTTCTGAACGATATCACAGGTACTGCATGCGAGAAACCGGTTAGCCGCCCGCGCCGCGCGCCGCTCGTCTTTGGTAGGATACGCGGTGCATCGCGCCCGTCAATCGTGACTTGCCTTAATACCGAGTGTACGTTCCTCTATTTACTGAGCAACTCGAAATTAATCGGCGAACACAGCATATTGATCTATTTCCTAACTAATCATTCGACCGTTTTCCTAGCTGCATCTTCAGCTTACGCTTCAGAGCCTAAGACTAGCCTAACTTAATTACTACCTATTACTACCTTATTATAATATTGCTGTAAGGCTGTTAAGTTTTAATTTAAGTGTCAGTCCCCAGGATATTGGGTAAGTGTTGCATAGTTACAGAGCTTATATTATTGTTGTAGTAACTACTAATAAGTACATAGTGCTTGTAGTATAGCAATTCTAGTGTGAGTGTTAATTAAGGTATAATCATTTGATCAACTGATGAAGTGTCAATGCAGTCCTTATGTATTGCCATAAAATTAGTACACCTTCCATTGCAAAGTACCGCTTATGCACGGTGCTTATTCCATTATGTTAGTGAGTGACATTGCATGACCTTCATCGGATGACAAAGCAATTATTCATCTCATTTTGCTTATTTGCTAGAAACTCATTGAAAATCACATGATAATTGTAATAAGAAACCAAAGTATTATAATATATATTGATTGTGTGAAAAGTGCTTTATCTGACTGATCTACTTTTATTAGAAAATATAAATCATAAAAGCTTTTATGCCTCATCATTGATCACTATTTCATGCTAATTAGAAATGCCACTTTCATCATCGGTACATGGCCACATCCAACTGTAGGCTTAGAATGTCACAGTGAAACTATAAAATCGGACACTTTTAAAATGTCAGGAATTCTGCATTCCAGGGACTTCTATTACCGTACCAGTCGACCGCTGATGAACTACGGGTTTCGTTGCTAAACGAACCTATCTCCGTCTACCCTCCCATCGATGTCCTACCTACTACTAGAAGCAACGACGCCGTCGAATCCGGATTACTGCCAGGATAGTGGTATTTCGTTTGGTGGTATATTTCGGTTTGTGTGTGTGACCGAACCCACGCCCTCATAGGCATAAACAATATTACGGACTTTTAGTCTAGTTTAGTTTTATTACTTAGAAAATAATAAATAGTGTATTTCAATTTGGTGTTTTTCTAATTTTAGATTAGTTTCCTACTAAATAGGTTACAAAATCTCAAGTAATGACATATTTTATTATTTTCAAAGCGTATGTTGAAAAGCAGAAACAATTGTCCATTAAAATTTTAAGGTCAGATAATGGCGGTGAATATTGCAGCAAAGAATTTTCTGATTATTTAAAGCAGCAAGGTATTATTCACCAGCTAACTGTCCCTTTCTGCCCTGCGCAAAACGGTGTTGCCGAAATATTAAATAGAACTTTGATGGATAAGGTAAGAAGCATGCTCACAGAAACTGGTCTTTCAAAGCGTTACTGGGGTGAGGCTGTTATGACAGCCATTTACTTAAAAAATAGGTCCCCTACAGTGGCTTTGGATGGCGGCATACCGGAGGAAGCATGGACTGGGTCACCGATTGACCTCAGCCATCTGCGTGTCTTCGGCTGCGTGGCTAACTACTTAGTTCCATCTCAAAAGAGACAAAAATTAGATGCAAAATCTAAGTTATCTATATTTGTTGGTTACAGTGATACCTGCAAAGGCTATAGGTTGATTGATCCATCAAATCCCCAAAAAGCAATTTTGTCTCGCAGTGTTGCTTTCATTGAGGATAAATTTTATAATGATTCTCAAAATGAAAAGTATAATTTTGTAGAAAATCACAATTTTGTTAATTTCTATGATCATATTGTATGCAATCCTAATAATAATTTAGAGATATCTAACAGTATCTGTAATAACAATGATAACTGTGATAAATCTGATAATAATAATGTTGAATTGCAAAATAATAATATATGTAATAATTTTAATAATAATGATAATTCTAATTATTATAACTGTGATGTTTCAGAACCAGATGATTTCTGCACTGGAAGCGAACATGATTCTGCGAGCTCCTCAGACGGAGGCTCCTCTGACGAGAGTTCCGATGAGCGTCTAGCGTGTGGAGAGGCGTGTGTTGGAGGGGAAGCTAACGAGAATCAGGATAGCACTTCAGGTGGTCGTACAGTAAGAATTACACGTAATACTCGACCTAAAAGGTATGAAGATTATGAATGTTTTATGTCATTGCATGAGGGTTTGTTTGTAGAACCACAAACCTACGAAGAAGCTATGGTTTCTTCTCATTCTGAGGAATGGAAGATGACCATGCAGCGTGAGTATGACTCTTTGGTTACCAACAAGGTATGGGTATTGGTCGATAAGCCAACTAACAAAAATATTGTCAAGTGTAAATTGGTATTTAAAGTTAAACATGATACAAATGGTGATTTTAACTGTTTTAAAGCAAGACTTGTTGCTAGAGGTTTCACCCAACGTCATCTACTTGACTATTTCGATACTTATTCACCTGTGGTTAGACATTCATCTATGAGAATTTTATTTAGCTTGAGTAATCAACTAAATCTTGAAATTGATCATATTGATGTTGCTACAGCATTTTTAAATGGAGACCTTCATGAAGAAATCTATATGGAGCCTCCAAAAGGTTATTTAGATAAATTTAATATAAAGGTTTGCTTGTTAAAGAAGGCTATATATGGTCTTAAGCAGTCTAGTAAAATGTGGAACGAAAAGGTTAATGACTTGCTTATTTCTAATGGCTTTAAACAATGTAAATATAAACCTTGTGTATACAGTAAAAGAATATGTAATGATTTTGTTATAATCGCTGTTTATGTAGATGATTTTTATGTATTTTATAGTAAAAATAGTCAAATAAAAATAGATTTGCTAGAAATGTTACATAAACAATTTGATGTTAAGAATTTAGGTTCACTTCAAAACTGTTTGGGTATTAGAATAACTAGAGACAGGTCAAAGGGTACTTTGTGCTTAGATCAATCAGAGTACATAAAGAAATTACTTATTAAATTTGGTATGCAAGATTGTAAGCCTGTCGCTACACCCATGCCATTAAATTGTAAGTTACAAAGACCTGACAATACAAGTGCACATACAGATGATAGTGTGTATAAATATAGACAACTTATAGGCTGTCTTATGTATTTATGTGTTTGCACTAGGCCTGACATTGCATATACATGCAGTTATTTGAGTCAGTTTTGCACTGGTTTTGACAAAAGCCATTGGCTAGCGGCCAAACGTGTACTTAGGTATCTAGCTGGTACAATTAACTATTGTTTGTCTTTCACAAAGAGTATTGATTGGAAGTTGAGCGCATATACCGATGCCGACTGGGCCAATTATATCAATGATCGTAGGTCTTATACAGGCTATGTAATAAAACTAGGTAATTCCACAATAAATTGGGAGTCACGTAAACAAAAATGTGTAGCACTTTCCAGTACAGAAGCGGACTACCTGGCGATTGGTGATGCTTTTAAAGATATATGTTTTATCAGAAATTTTCTTGGTGAAATAATGATTACTGACATTGGAAAATGTACTTTATATAATGACAGCCAAAGTGCCCAGAAGTTGTTGGAATCTAAGGAAATATATCATAAAAGAACCAAACATATAGATATAAGATATCACTTTGTTAAAGACTTAGTAAAGTTAAACTATATAAATGTTATGTATATTTCCACAGATCAAATGATTGCAGACATGCTAACCAAACCTTTAGGAAAGCAAAAACATAATGACTTTATTAAAGACATGAATGTAAAAATACATTAAAATTTATATTTCATTACAATTTTGACAAATATATAGTTCTTTTTGCATTATGATATGACATACCTAAAGTGTAAGTTATTTAAAACTATATTTCAATTTTATATTGACTTGATATAGAAATTTCATTTGTATATATAATTTTTTGACGAACATATCATTTGTTAATTACTAGATTTAAGGTTTACATTAACTGATATGTGTTGTTTTTTTTTTTTTGAGGACTTGTAATATTTATTACATCGGTTGAAATGTTTTTTTGTACTTTACATGACAAGAAATTTTGAAAACATTTTTATGTCAAGGGGAAGTGTTGAAATGTATAGAGTGACATATAAATATTTTGTATGACAACACTGATTGTTCATGTCATGTGTGAGAACCCCGTTTCTTTTTTCTCTCTCAACTCTGTTACAATGTGTCGACCACTATGACCGCTTATATTAAATAAAGACATTATAAGAATAACTGGTGTTCATCAGCGGAAGATCCTTGGATTTCGTTGAAAATTCGTTGTCCTAAGACTAAATCTATAAATAATGTTCACATTTGTGTTGTTTATTTGTGTGATGAAAACCTGGGTTATAATTTTTCTACACAGTTAATAAATTTTTCCACAAAATTATGTGATACTGTTTTAAATAATATGCGGGATACTTTTATTATACTGGGTGACTTTAATTTACCTCACTTGAACTGGAATACCGAGAATGGTTGTCATTATCTATCATCTAGTAATGTGCAAGGGCCTGCACAAACATTTTTTATTGACACTCTTTCTACGTGTCTACTGCACCAGTTTAACTGTCACGTAAATATTAATAATAGGATCTTGGGTTTGATCCTATCGAATAATTTACTGGAGATAAGTACTTGCCAAAACGCTTTGGTCCCTGAGGATCCGTATCACAAGTCTATTTACATCTCTGTTGATCTATCTTGTCCTGACTCCCTCCCCTGTCCGACGCGTATTAAGTTTGTTTATGAGCACGCCGATTACGATAGTATTTGCAATGAGCTAAATAAAATAGATTGGCATTATGAGGTGGACCGTATGTCAGTCGAGCAAGCTGTTACATATATTTATGATGTAATTTGTAAGTTACATAATGATTTTATTCCTACCAAGCTGGTAAAAGACTCCTCTAAATATCCTCCTTGGTATAGATCTCCTTTAATAAAAATTATTAAGGAGAAATTTAAATTCCATTCCAAATATAAGCGTTATGGCAATTTAAATGACCTGGAACATCGATAAAATATTACTAAAGTATAGATGGCTACTCACGTACATTGAATCTGTACCTCGCCAAATTCGGCTTATTTCTAGATGGCGCTACTGAGAAGTGTTTGTTATAGGTTTCCATAAAAATTCCGTAAAAATGAAAAGTGTCGCTGCAGTCGTAACTTGAATAACATACCAGTTAGTTTATTTCCAGAAACCATAGATGGCACCACTATCTCACGCTTCGTCTGCGGCTTGCGCACCGTAACCACTCCCACATACACAAACCGACTAACCACCTCAAAGAAATTGAACTATACGCAAACCACCACTAACCACGTCCACGCACACGCATCGAATATTATTTTTCTTGTAGGTAGGTACAGGTACAAGATACATTTAGCGTCAGTGATTTAGCCACAGCATGAAAATATACCTACACTACCCGACCATAGCATTCGAGACATGATTGTTTTTGCCAAAAAAACAAAACCGACTCCAATTAGATAGCTACTTAACTAAAAAGGATGAAATAATTAATACATTGTTGTTTAAAAATGCTTCATAATCATAACAAACATTTTAATAAATCTGAATGAAGTCGATGATGAAAGATTGTGGATACCTATTTGATGTGGGAAGGGTACGGCTTGGGCCTTGGCTCAACACTTGGGTATAGAGATTGCTGGGCATATTGGTTTTTGTTTTTTGGGAAAAAGATTAACAAAACAGACTCTTGGTGGGGTTCTTTCGCAGCTCGCCCTACGGGCTCGCATCACTCGACCTGCGGCCTCGTACTCTGCCTTCGCCCTTGCGAAGGGCTAGCTACGCCTTCGGCCTTAGGCGCCAAGTTACTTAGCCTACCTGCCTGATGTGTTACTAAGTTACCACTTTTATTAATTTTAAATATTAGACAAATTGAAAGGGGTACCTTAGTAACAAAGCAGGTATTAACCCTTTGATTGGTACTGTGCCTTGCGTGGAACATCGCCTTGAAGAAAATTTAGCTATTTTATTATTTACAAAATAAGTGCAAAAATTAAAAAACAATAAACTACCATAATTCGTTTTTCGGTAAAAAAATATTTTAACCACCTGACAACACTATATCTGTCTGTTTGACAGCTATAATGGCGTCAAGACATCGTGCTTTTTCAGTGCTCAAGGTAAGAAAATAATTTAATTGTATTTTTATGCTTTGCGGCTGAAAATTTTTGTTGTAGCATGTTCCTAAAATTATAGTTAACAACATAATGTTTTAATTTTACCGCTACTGTTTGTTTTTCATCACTTTTACAACGTCCTTATGTTGATGTTCCCCGCATGGTACACTGCCAATTGAAAAGGAATTTTGTTATTTTTTGGTATGTTCCTCGGGTGGGCCACTGCCAATTACCTACGGATTTTGATACGGGGGTTAAAATTAAATTTAATCATACTTATTTGCGTTTTTTGTTTAACCAGTTCATGCTTTTGTGGTTATGGGTTGATTTTTGTTTTTTTCTACTTCTTTACAGCTTAAGCAGTCACGTGCTGCGAAGATTTTTGCACTTGTGCCAAATATCTATGCATGTTCAGAAGGAAGTGGTGACTCAGATTCCGACCATGAAATTCCTACCCACTCGTATTCACTATCAAGTACTTCTTCTTCCCTAGCAAATAGTTCTCCATGTGACGGCTCCCTTGATTCATCCTTGGAAAGACTCTTTTGGAGATAAAATATTTAAAGGCGACGATGAAATATCGGACCACAATGATTATAATCCTGATCCTGAACCATCTTTGAGTTTCAAGAGTTCCCTCAATAACTCCATGATTTCATCATCAGATCCTAATCTGATGACTATGGAATCATCTAGAAAGTATGCCCTTTCTAACAAAAAAAGAATTTTACAAATCGGTCCAGCCGTCTTCGTGTAATCCGGTAACATACATAAAAAATAAAATGAAACATTCCGACGAAGGTCTAATTTCTGAATAAATTTGAATCTTGTAATCTTTGGGAGTAAACTCCTGTCGTCGAAACAATGTACATGTGAATCATTCTGTAGACAAAACCTCAGAAGATGAAAGATTCTGTCGTAGAACAGTCCATAGGAGAAAAGTCATGTCGAGGAAACTCTCAAATGTGAAACATTCTGTTGGTGAACCGTCCATATGAGAAAGATTCCGACGGCGAATTACTCAAAAACGAATCGTCCTGTTGGTGATCAGTCCAAAGGAGAAACAACTGTCGGAGAAAGCTGGTACAATCGATGACATTGGACATTTTCCAGATATAGGAAATGAAAGAGGTCCTTGTAGAAATTGTCAACAGAAAATGTTTTTTTTGCATCAAATGTAACATTAGGCTTTGTTTTGTTTCCGGAAAAGAACCTAGAAACAGTTTTTTATCATTTCATACAAAAAAAAAAATGTAAATGTAAACTTTGTATTCGAAACTTTTAATAGGTTGTACAATATTTCCACGTTTGTGCTAAGAATATCTAAGCTGCTAATATCTTAGTTGATATTTTTTTTTATTGAGTATTTTTTTAGGATAAAAAACAATTTCTAGGTTCTCTTCTGAGATACATTGTATCCTTACAATATGATTAAATTTGATAAAAAAAAAAAAATTTTTTTTACTCATTCATACCCTTAAGTTAGCAATGTACCACCCGTGGAACATCCATTAATACAAAAGAAATTAAGAAAGATTGGCAATGTTCCATGTGTGGTACATCAATTTTCCGGAAAACTGAAGCTTACAGATTTTTCGTACTATTTTTTAAGAGTCCCTTACTGACCCTAGAACAAGAGTAAATCCGTAGAATTACCAAATTTAACAAAAAATATGTTTGCCAATCCAAGGGTTAAAAAAACCCAAAACCCATATACCATTATGGTCCCATAAGTAACTTGGTGCCTAAGGCCGAAGGTGTTTAGCTTCACGATGGCGAAAGCAGAGTAACTTTTGCGAGGCCGCAGCAGGTCGAGTGATGCAGGTCAAGGGGCTGTTTTGTTAATCTTTTTCCCCAAAAACAAAAACCGATTTCCATTTCTTTACTGAGGCCGATTTGAACTTTGATAAATTTTAAAACTTAAGCACCTAGGTGTGCAGGGTCAACTGACCAAGTACTCAGAGGGACAATAAATAAAGTACAATGACTCATTTTTGAAACAATGATACCTACCAAAGCATACAGGGTCGATTGACCACTCTGACACCACAGAGTGCAGGGTCAAATAAGCTTGTTAACAACACTTATGAATTAATACCAAAGGAAATCGAACGTTAAGTAAAAAACCGTCACAGGGGCCGTGGGGATTTTAAAAGTTAATACCGGGGCATACAGGGTCGATTGACCTTGAAAATTATTTCATTATCAAGCAATCAACTTGTAAACATACGAAAAATCAAGAAATAACTTGCTAGGATCAACGTTAAGGCGTAATCGGAGTCCGGGGAATATGCAGGGGTCGTTAATAAAATCAATGAGTATAAAAATACGAGAACGCAACACGGAAAGAAAGAACACCAACAACGCTACAAGCTACAACCTACCTAGCTGTGAACACATCGCTCACTCACACATACATCTCTCAAACTTGACTTCAGATATGCGCTCCGGTTTATGTAGTTTGGTCATCATCCAATATATTTTTTTTTTGTATATTTATATTTTGCAATCTAACATAACAAATTAACTTATGTCTTAGAAATACATCAAATACCAAACAAAATATTTAATAATTCTTAAAATGGATTATTAAAATATTCTGTTTCTTAGCATAGCATAGAAACATAGAAAATTAATTCTAAGAATTGCGCCATCTAGTGAATTTGTGCGAAGCTACTATCATATTTACTTTGTGGTCACACGAGGTTTGCTTTGATGGTTCTAATTTTTATGAAAAATTGGCAAAAATAGTAAGATTGATACTGGTAGCGACATCTAGTTAATCAAGGAGAAAGTAAAATTCAGGCACACTTTGATGTATGGAGGATAACCATCTATACTTTAGTAATATTTTATCGATGCCTGGAATCTTATAATATACTTAAAAAACATGCTAAAGATTTAGAGAAAGATATGTTCGATTCATATATTTCTAATATTGAAAATAATATTTTAAATTGTCCAAAATCATTTTGGTCCTATGTCAAGACAAAAAAAACAGTCTAACTTTTTGCCAGTTAACATGACATATGGCCCGCTTACCTCGGACAAGGGGGATACCATTTGTGATATGTTCAGTGAATATTTTTCAACAAACTTTTTAAATAACTCACATGATGCCATTCCTCGGGTGCAAGAATATTTTGCCGATGTTTCAGAATTAAATAATTCATTGACAAGTATTAGCAACATTGAGGTTGATGAGCAATTAGTTTTAAAGCTTTTACAGTCTGTTGATTTAAATAAGGGAGCAGAACAATGTGTTTCCCATTTTTATTAGAAAATGTGCCAAAAGTCTCTCTTTACCGCTTACTTTACTATATAGAAAATCACTTCAGGAAGGCATTGTACCTCTAATTTGGAAAACCGCCTTTATAACCCCTGTTTTTAAGAAAGGTGCTAAGAATATTGTCAAAAACTATCGCCCAATTTCAAAATTAAGTATTTTTGTAAAAAAAAATTATTTATCTTTAAAACACACTATGTCCCAAAATCAACACGGTTTTTTAAAGGGCAGGTCAATCGCCTCAAATCTAGTAACTTGTGGTGACTTTTTGACACGCTATATGGTAGAGCCATCGCAGGTTGACGTAATCTACACTGATTACAGTAAATGTTTTGATAGGATACACCATCCTACCTTAATGCGTAAGTTATTTAGCGTAGGGATACATGGAGGCTTATGTAGGTGGTTCTCTTCCTATATCACCAATAGATGTCAAACGGTAACGCTGGGCGGTTATACGTCCTCTTCAATTCAGGTACCTTCGGGTGTACCCCAAGGTTCTATTTTGGGACCCCTTTTATTTAATATATTCATCAATGATATATCCAACTGTTTTATTTACTCGAAGGTTATTTTATACGCCGATGACATGAAGATACTCTGCCCTGTTAATTCACCATCTGATTCTCTGCACCTGGAGGTGCAGAGAATGAACTTAATCGGTTCCAGGAATATTGTACCCATAATAAACTTGATCTAAATGTGCAGAAATGTTTTGTTTGTACGTTTACTCGTAAACCTGCACCTTTATACTTCCAATACATTTTAAACAATACTATAATATCTAGAACTTCAACCATAAATGATTTTTGACTCTTAATTATTATTTGATGTACATTTTGATCAAATAATAAAGAAAGTAAACGAACAGTGCACACATTGACGCATTATTGTAAACCGAAGTTGATGATAACGGTGCGAGTTCCACGCACGGATCTAACTTTTGTTTTCTTTTTTTTTTATGTTTACCCTCTTTTTATTTTTTATTTTTGTTCGCACACGACGTACTTGTATTTACTTATTGAAACTGTGATTTTAATTTTCACATTAAATCATTTTATTGGGGTGGAGGATTGATAACCTGAGATACAGGACTAGTCCTAGTTCAGGTATCAATCCACCATGACTCTCCAGAAATAACAGTTTTATTAGCCTAACACTTAAATACGAATAAGAATTGTTTCTTACCTATTAACTTAGTAATAAGCTTTTATACTGTTCATATTAACTAAACTGTAATTGATTTTGGTGAGCAATAAACTTATTATTATTGACGTGACAACGTCTTAAATTAGGTTGCGGCTGGGAGTCACTTATGAAAAAGTGTAACGCTCGGTAACGTTACGATGAGTCACCGAACGAGAGAGAGGCCCGCCGAATGCCTTGCGTCTCTCTCCCACTCAACTATGATCGGTCTGCCGCGCGCGGCAGATTATATTCATATCAATAAATATTCTACCGAGAAAAAGACGTTGTCACGTAAAATCTTCGCCCGTAAAACCGACTTTACAGGCAACCATTTTATTATTATTAAAGCTTCTAAAGCCCTAGGCTTTATTCTCCGTATCTCTGCAGACTTTAAAAGCATAAAGACTCTCAAAATTCTTCATTGCGCTTTTGTAAGTACTCATTTAGAATACGCCTCTCAGGTTTACATTAGTAGGATTGAAGGCATTCAGAAAAGGTTTCTACGGTATCTTCAATTCAGGTCTAAAACTTATCTTCAGAATTATGATATACGATGCAAGCATTACCATATTCTTCCTCTTATTGAAAGACGGTGTATTGCAGATTTGACATATTTATTAAAAATTGCTCAGTCTTGTAGATTCTGATGAACTCTTATCTAAAATTATTAAAACACTTGGGTGCAATCCACAGACTAAAAATATTTATTTAGCACGAAAGAGTATTAACAATATTTCTTACTAGATGTCGCTAGTATATTATATGGCAAACAAGAATATTTCGTTACTACTTAATATTATCAACACACTCCCTTAACGAAATAATACATATTTAAAAAAAATAAAAATATACTATTAATATGGCACTGCACTACTACTACATTACCATATTTAAATAAATTACAAAGTAGAGACACCAAACTGCTCAACAAATTTATAATGTTTCTGAAAACTTAGACTTTTCGTAAGAATATCGGCAGGCATATCATTGGTGTTTAAATAATCTATTTTTACAGCATTATTTGCTACAGCCGTTCTAACAAAGTGAAATCTCACATCAATGTGTTTACTTCTCTTATGTAAAATACAATTTTTAGTTAGTTTCTGAGCACTTTGGTTGTCATTGTACAGATATACAGGTAACTCACTTCTACATTTAAGTTCTGACAATATATTTTTCAAATATATGGCTTCTTTGCTTGCCTCACAGATAGCCATATATTCCGCCTCTGTGCTGGACAAGGCAATTGTTGATTGTTTCTTACATTCAAATGAAATTACACTGCCAGACATTTTAAACATAAATCCAGTATAAGATTTTCTATCTATACTATCTGATGCCCAATCAGCATCTGCATAACCTATCAAATCTAGGTTATCTTTTACATATTTCAAACCAAAATGTTTTGTTTTCTTTAGGTATTTCAAAATGCGTTTTACATGTTTCCAATGGGTATCATTAAAATTATTATTAAATTGACTGAGATAACCAACAGCATAGGAAATATCTGGGCGAGTCAGTATTGACAAGTAAAGCAAACTTCCTATCAACTGCTGATAAGGATACTGAAATTTACAGTTATCTTCCTTTTCAAGTTTTAAATTTACTTCCATTGGTGTACTGACAGGGTTACAATCCTTCATATTAAATTTGGCTAACAACTGATCCACAAATTGTTCTTGGTCTACAAAAAGCTCATTATTTTGTTTTCTAACTCTCATACCTAAACATTGTCTGATCTCTCCTAAGTCTTTCAATTTAAATTTTGATTTTAATTCAGTCTTCTTTACAACTAGAAAAAATGAAAAAATCGTCAACAAATAAGGCTATGTATGTTCTAACCTTATCAGTTTGTTTAGAAAACAAACAGGGTTCATATACAGATTTTTTGTAACCTAAACCTTGTAAACAATCATCCACGCGCTCATACCATGCCCTAGCGGATTGTTTTAGGCCATAGATTGCCCTTTTTAACTTTAAGACTTTATTTTCTCTATCAGGGCACACATAGTTTTCAGGCAATGTCATAAATACAGTTTCGTCCAAATATCCATTTAAGAACGCTGTGGTAATGTCAAGGTGAGTAATATCTAAGTTATATTTAACACTTAATGCGAATAAAAGTCTCAGGGTTGAGTAACGGAGTACTGGGGAAAAAGTTTCTTTATAGTCTATTCCAGCTATCTGTGTAAAACCTTTCGCAACTAAACGAGCACGATATCTCACTTTATCACCACTATCTAGTTTCTTTTTAAAGACCCACTTGCACTTTACCACTGTAGCTTGATCTGGCTTGTCACACACTTCCCAAGCATCATTGTCCTCAAACGATTTTAGCTCTTCTTTCATCGCTTTAACCCATTCTTGTGATTCTGGTCCTTTCAAAGCTTCCTCTAGTGTTATCTGGTCTCCATACAAGTTCAGATCTGCCTCAACACATATATTACTGAAGCCGTATCGTTCAGGCTTCCTCCTGATTCTTCTTCCTTTCTGCATTTCAGTATTCTGGGCAATTTCCTTCACCTCATCTGCAGGTATACTGTCATAAAATTCGTCTGAAGAACTAGCATTTGTATCTCCTTCCACATAGGTATTGTCATCTTGACTTATTACTGTACATGTTGACTCATCAGATTCAGAGCTAGCCGAGTCTCTGAGCTGCTCTCCGGAGTTGGTAGACAATTCTTGATGTTCATTAATTACTGCTTGCATCATTTCTGAATCATCGCTTGGCTCCATGATGGTAACATCTCTGCTCGTGACAACTTTGTTTGTTACAGGGTTGTATAGACGATAGCCCTTTACGTTATCAGCATACCCTACCAGGTAATGCTTGACAGCCTTTTTGTCCCACTTCAAACGCTTTTCTTTGGGGATGTGGGTCATCACTACACTACCAAAAACCCGAATGTGACTAACATCTGGTATTCTTCCATACCAAAGTTCATAAGGAGTTTTCTGGTTCAATCCTGAAGCCAAACATCTGTTCTTCAAATACACAGCCGTGTGAACTGCTTCTGCCCAGAATTTCTTATCTAACTTTGCATCATAGAGAAGACATCTTGCTCTTTCTACTATGGTACGGTTAAACCTTTCACACATTCCGTTTTGTTCCGGGGTATATGGAGTAGTTTTTTGGTGAATTATACCACATTGCTTCAGATAATTCTCCATTTCATTTGAACAAAACTCAGTGCCATTATCTGTTCTTAGGATCTTAACTTTGGTAGTCATCTGTTTTTCAACCATACTCTTAAATTCCTTGAAGTAGGAAAAAACTTCACTTTTATTTTTTTAAAAATAAACAAATGACATTCTAGTGTACTCATCCACAAAAAGCAAGAAGTATCTCGATGAACCAATTGATTTGGTCTCCATCGGGCCACACACATCGGCATGTACAATCTCAAGGACCCTCTCACTTCTATGACTGCTACGTGGAAAGGATAACCTCGTTTGCTTGCCTTCACAGCACACTGTACAGTTGTACTTACTGCTTTCAGCTTTGTTGTTGTATGTTAATCCTTCTACAGCACCGTTTTTCATGGCATCCATATCTCTGCTATTGATATGGCCAAATCTTCTATGCCAAATTCTATCTGAGGTCGTTGTAGCTGAAGCAGCTAACAAACATGCTGACCTAGTGTTGAGTCTGTACACCCCATTCATCAATGTCGCTACGCCAATCAGTTCATTTTGCTGATTTCTGATGTAACAATTTTCTTTTTGAAAACTTACTTTGTTACCCTGTCTTATCAGCTGGCTGACTGACAACAAGTTAGTTGTGAGATCAGGAACACATAATACTTCTTTAACAACGATATCATATTGTAACTTGCCAACAACAGTTGTAATCTCGGTATTTCCTGTGCACAACACTGGTATAGTTGTTCTATTTGCAACTATAATCTCCTTTGTTTTTAGGTTACGCGACATATTTTTCATGTTTTCTTGACTGACTGTCATGTGAGTGCTGGCTCCTGAATCAATGTACCACTCGTTTTTATCAAAACTACCATTAAGGAAAACTGCACTGAATGCATTCACAGTTTTTTCTTTTAACTGAGGACATTGATTTTTATAATGGCCGAGCTGTTTACATTTGTAGCATTTTATAACTTTCAAAGTACGATTTGACGTTTCTACGTTTTTGCCAACCTTAGCATTCTTGTTTCGTTGCCAACCTTTCGACGATAAAAAAGCGCTCTCGGATTCCGAGCTGCCAACATTTTCACTCATGTCCAATAATTTGGTTTTTATCACGTCAGCAGCTATGGAGATTCCCGAGTGCTCGATCGCCATTATCATTGGCGAAAACTTTTCAGGGAGTCCTGCCAACAATAACGATCCGATCCATTCATCATTGATGTCGAAGCCGGTTCCTTTCAATTTATGAGCCGTATCAATTAACTGAGTTATGTATGCCGTCAATGACTCACTGCTTTCCAAACGAATTGAAATGAGGCTTCGCAACAAACTAATTCTGCGTGTGAATCCGGTATCATCGAATAGCGATTTTAGCTTCTTCCAAACACCCTGAACTGTAGTTTCACACTTAATGTGCACGTACAAGGATGGATCGATGGTCATCACTAATTTTGCCTTCGCTTTTTGACCTTCAACGCTAGTTGTTGCAATTTCACCGCCGCCGCCATCATTTCTATTGATATCCACGCCTTCTAAAATTAAGAAATTTTCGGCCGCAAACGCCCACTCGTCATAATTTTCACGTCCCTTTAGCTTAGGAACATTTACAATGTAACTTCCAGCCATTTAACTTGTTATTTCTTATTAATTACTTTTAAAACGCGGAGCTGGGCCCATAACCTATTAAAACACTTGGGTGCAATCCACAGACTAAAAATATTTATTTAGCACGAAAGAGTATTAACAATATTTCTTACTAGATGTCGCTAGTATATTATATGGCAAACAAGAATATTTCGTTACTACTTAATATTATCAACAAAAATACATTTATGTGTACCATTAAGACAAAGGAGAAAGTACACCCCTTTGTATGTCCCTATTGCGAGTTGTAATTATAGAAATCAGTCATACATCCTGAGAGCCTGTCAGTTATATAATAATCTTGCACATGACCTTGATTTGGATTTGTTTAATTCCACTGTTAATTACTTAAAGTCTGTATCCTACAAATTATACTTTGGCATGTAACGTGTATGTGGTACATACTTGCAAAATGTCTGTATGTCTACATAGATTTTCATCACTCAATTAGGTGTCATGTTCAACCGACCATGCACTACCTGCATTTTGCATAGATGTATTTATTTTTCTATTAGATATTTGTGTTAATGGTATCTAAGTTCTATTGTTAGTTTCTGTAAGTGAAAACTTGTAATTGGCCATATTTACTTCTACCGTATGTTCTATCATTGTAAAATTAGCTGTAAGTTTTCCATAAATATAAAAATAAAATAAATAAAAATATATTTAGTAGAAAAAGTTTAGAAGAAAAAGAAAAGACATTTGTTATTTGTTAAATGGTTAGGTCTGCCTTTATCTGAAAATAGATGGATAAAAAATCAAGTGTAGTATAGACATATATAATAATCCAAAAAGAAAACACTTCAGTCTGCATTTAGACGTGATAGAGGATAGAGGTTAAATCCTATAAATCATAGAGTAAAAAATATACTTGTCAAAATGCACGATGCAGCCAAAAGTAAAAATACGAAGCAAAAACCTTCAAAAACTAAATCTGCTTCTCCAAAGACAGTAACAAAAGTCTCTGGAGCTGGTTTCGCTAAAGTTTTTAAAAATGTTTTTTCTAGAACAAAATTTAAAACCAAAATGTAAAAAAGCTGCAATTGAGTTAGCTATAGCAGCTGCGAAAGAATTTGCATCTGAGTTACCTGTTAATGTGCCTCGTATTATTCCAGTGCCGAAGACCCGCGGTGCATTTCCATTTATTCCAATTTTTGCAGGCCTTGCTGCTGCTGGAAGCTTAGCAGGTGATCCAGAAGGCATATTAAAAGCGATTAATGCTATTAAATCCGCCAAGAAACTATTTAAAAAAGAACCCAACAAAAAAATGAGATCTTTATGTATAGGAAACGGATTACGCATTAAGCCTTATGGACAAGGTTTAGGAATCTATTCGAGGATTGAAAAAAACTAATTAGGCTGCCAAATCGAGCACTATCTAACTTTGATTTTTTTAAATATTCAAAAAACATACCTTTTTTTAGAGGCATGTTTATGCAAAACGAATTACCACTTCGTCCGTTTAAGAAAGAATGTGGCATTGTAAATTTAGATAGTTCTGAAAATCCTGGTACTCATTGGGTAGCCTATGCATAATTTAATGATTATATAGAATATTTTGATAGTTACGGCGACTTAAAACCACCTAGAGAATTTGTGAAATACATGGGACCTGTATTTTATTACAACCATACTAATTTTCAGGGAAATAACTCATATAATTGTGGACATCTTTGTTTAAGATTTCTAAATAATTTTTGGTACCATCATAACCACTGCGACAAATAAAAAGTGATGCACACAGAATAAATGCCAGTTTATCACAATGTCTGTTACGCTGACAATAACTGGAAATAAATCTGTTATGGAAACAGATTTTTCTCCTCCACTTATTTTAGATGGTGCATACGAGTGCGGTTTATTATATTTTTCATCTTTCAATTCTATACCAAATATAAATAATTACAATAACGTTTTCGAATACGGAGAAAGTAAACAGAAGATAAAAATACCAATTGGTATCTATGACTTGCAAGATCTATATGAATGTCTTAATGGTAGAATAAAAAATAACTGTGAGCTAGTGATAAAACCGAATAATAATACTATGACATGTTTATTATACTGTAGTGAAGTTGTAGATTTTGGAGTAGAAAATAGTATTGGATCTTTACTTGGTTTCCCGAAAGTAAAACTAGAAGCAAATAAATGGAATGAGTCAACGAATCCAGTCAACATTCTACCAGTGTCTGTCATAAGGATCGAATGTGATCTTCTACAAGGATCATATACTAATGGTACTCCATCGCATATAATTTACGAATTCGTGCCTAACGTTCCACCCGGTCATAGATTTGTAGAAATACCAAACGTGATATACTTTCCAATAACTCAAAGTATTGTTTCATCCATAACTATAAAAGTGGTGGATTTAGATGGAAGATTTATTGATTTTCGCGAGGAAAATATTCAGTTGTGTCATCACTTGAGAAAAATAAAATGATTGTATTTCATAAGAACAATTATAATAACGCTTATACATTTCAAGTCACAGAAGCTAAAAAAATCTATTTTCAAGTCTACAGTGAAACAAGTTAGACGTGCTGCGACTCGTATAAAAATCAATAAAATGTTAGCGCCCGGTAACATCACGTGACAGGTATCGCCCCACTACAGGTAAACCCCTCTTGGCAGTAGTAGTGTCGGGGTGAGTATGAGTGTAACGCTCTCTTCTCCTTGGGTTCGCCGAGCGGTGCAGACGTGTATTGTGCTCTAGTGATTTAACATGGCCTTGATTAGTATTTGATATGATATTGCTGTTGATAATTTTAATGTGTTCAAATGTAACTGTAGATTAACATAGTTAGGCACGGACGAGGGATTGGTACGCTTCAGGCTGGATCCCAGTGATAGGAGCGGGGTTGGTGCTCCTATCTTTACCGTGATTAGTGCCAAAGCTTAGACACGAATGGGTAATTCGGTCCTAGCTAATATCAGAAGTGGGATGATGAAAGAATATTTCTTAATATTCTACCACGCCTAGTAAATTGTACATGTTTTGTGATACTTAATTGTTAACATTCTGACACACACGCGTAAGTAAATTTAACAAAACGGTTACATTAAATTTGTAATCTAAAGTAGTCGAAAAAGTTTTAGTGAGTGTTAAAGTGTAAATGTAATGTTGTGATATGATATACCACAGCTGTAAGTATTGGTGCAAAAACGGTTAGTCTTTTCATGTTTTATGTGACTTCAATCCTAAAAAGTGTGAAAAAAATATCTGTGTGAAAATTATTTATTTTGTGGGTATTTTAAAAATGATATGAAAAAAAAAATCTTTACGTTTGGGTATTTGTGATTGAATTCGATGTCAATATATTGAAAAGGTTAATGATAATATTTGGTTTATGTAATGATTATGTGAATTATTTGTGTTTTTCATTGTCTTATCCGTGAGTTCTTAAACGAGTGATAACTTTGAAAAATCTACTTTGGTATCTATTGTTTATTTAATTAAATGTGGTTAAATTTTGTGATTGCTAAAGTTAAATTGTTACCATACGCGAAAGAATCACTAGTAATGAAAATGAAGTGAGCTAACCTACGAAGGAACAGCAAGCTTAAGTAACTTTGTAGGTATTGGAATAAAATGATGTACAATAAAAATGACGGTTTCTGATAAAATACCGTTTGTAAATGTTTGAAATAAAGTTGTTTACTTCATTCTCGATTTTAGCATAGGTGAGGGTTCCGATCAGTTAAAAGCCACAAATGACCGAAACAGAAAGTCGCAAGGGGCTCGGAACACTGATAAACAACCCAAGATACTATGCATTATCGAGGTGGTTATACATTGAATGTCTGAAATGAAGTTGTTTACTGTCATTTTCGATTTTAGCATAGGTGAGGGTTCCGATCAGTTAAAAACCAGAAGTGACTAAAACGGAAAAGTCATAATGGTCTCGGAACACTGATAAACAACCCAAGATACTATGCATTGTCGAGATGGCGAGGTCATTATAGAAAAAGCATAAATGGTGATTTGTATTCAATCAATGTATTATTGTTTCATGGTTCGAGCTAGATACGTCAACGGGACGTCGGCGGAGGTTTTTAAAAATTGAATAGTACAGAAAAACTTATAAACTAGTAGTCAGCGATTGACCAGGACTTACTCTAGCGATCAACGATTGATCGGCGAGGAGTCACAGGACGCGTGGTGATAGTTCAGACTCTCGACTCGCTCTGTGTGTCCGAAGAAGCTCCCAGGGTGGCTTCCCATGCAGGTGGCTTCGTGTCAGCAGTTTCCACAGTGATTCATATGTTCTTCTTAAAGGTTTCGTAATTGGCGTTGGATCCGTGGGAATGTTATGTATAAGGAGAGGGCTAAGAGCCCGTAACACCTCCCCCCTTAGCAGAGCAACTATTTGCCAATGTTTAAGGCAAATGTTGCGGCCTTTCTTTCCTCTAGGGATAGGTCTGAAGATGAAGTTGTTGCATCGCGTTTTAGCGTTGGTTTGCTTCGTCGATACCGCAAATAAAGTATGACGAGTGCGCCTGTACTGAACAGTATAATTCCATAGACAGGTACAGTCGTATGATATAAAGTTGAGAAATCGTATGAACTGGGCTTAACTTCTGATTGTGCCATGACTTGATTTTGGATATTGTGTAATTTATTCAGATCAATAGTAGTTAAATTAAAGCGGGGCAGGCTTTCCTTAAGATTAAAGTTGATTTGAGGTACTCCCATTATTTCCAGTGCATGTCCTCGCAGTTTATTATATATGTTAACTATAGAAAGTTCTGGAGTCTTAATGCTACAATTCTGAGGGATCGTCACATAGCAACTGCCTTTCAGCATACGATATTTCTCTTGTTCGCAAGACAGTAGAACCTTTGTGGTTTTTGGGAAAGACATAATATAGTGTTGGCTGTCTAGTTCTAGCATGGCTTCTTTAGTAAGTGCGACTGTAGTAGGTGTACACTGCGGGTCCACTTCTCGGCGATATATTAGTTGATGCACACAGTCATATTGAGCGCGGGTTTGATGGCCTATCTTTTCTTCACAGACATACCAAGTATCGGACTTCGGGCATTCTGCCTCCATGTATACAAATTCTTTAGAGTTGATTGCTATGTAGGGAAAGGGTGGCAGGATAATTTCAGATTTACGATTAGGAACTGGGCACAAACGGTAAAGGTCGTATGATAACGAAGATGTAATTGGGAACTTGAGGACTAATACTATCTTATTATCTATATAGTATGATCCTAAACGAATTAGATTATAATAATATCTTACTTCTACATCTAGAATCCTATCTTGACCGTATAAGGATTTTAACTTACTTAGCATGTTAATAATTTCCTTACTAGTTAAAATAGAATGGTGCAAAACTTTAGAGTATGAAAGTGCAAGTATGTCTCCTAACCTAAAGATTTCTAAAGATAAGTCTTGCACATTTTCACTTATTATGTTGAAAATGTGTGATAGTTGTATATAATGAAATAACTCATTATTATTGTTTCTGCCATTGTATAGCGAAATTACTAGTTTATGCAACTTCTCCTGATTTTGACTAAGATTGCTCAAAATTTAAAGAAAAACACGGGCTATTATATCAATTCTATATTTCCTCGGGAACACAACCCAGAGCACTACTTATTAGTTACTACAAATTATAAGTTAGCCGAACAACTGAAAATTTTGGAGGGACGCCTACATGACAGATTTGACAAGCAGTTGACATTAGTAAGGACGGGAACTGCCACAGACTACCAATCACACATAAAATAAACTAAGTAGTTTTATATTGTCTACTATTTCAACACCGTCCCTCAATATAAAACTAAATACCAAAAATTAACATAAAACTTCACTTTAGTTTTTAGATTATCCAATTATGCTTTTAATCTTTTTATTAAATCATATCTCTAAGTTTACAAAATAAAGGAGCTGGTAGTGGTTTTGTCAACAAATCAGCCACTTGATTAGTACTTTCTACATATTTTAACACAATTAAACCATCTAGCACCTTTTCTCTTACAAAATGATGTTTGATATGAATATGTTTCATCCTTTTATGCATTACAGGATTTTTTGCAAATTTGATAGTACTCTGGTTATCTTCATACAGTGTTATATTATTGACATTAATTCCTAAATCTAACAATAACATTTGAAGCCAGCATGCTTCAGTTGTAGCCATACTCAGAGCCATATATTCTGCTTCTGTGGACGATAACGCCACAGTTGGTTGTTTTTTAGTGCACCAGGATACAGGGGAATTGAAAACTTTAAATAAGTAGCCTCCTGTTGATTTCCTATCAACTAAATCACCACCCCAGTCAGAATCTACATAGCCTACAACACAATCCTTAAAACTGTTATTGCAATCAAACACTAAATTAAACTCAATAGTACCCTTAATGTATCTTAAGACTCTTTTAAGCATAAGCCACAAATCTTTACTAGCACATTTTTGAAAACGACTTAAAATAGATACACTTGCACTTAAATCAGGCCTAGTGCCCATCGCTGCATACAATAATGAACCAATTAATTTTCTACAACGTGACTCTAACTCAAAACTCTCAGACTTCTCACGTAGTAACTCATTACTCTTAAACTTAGGATCCATAGGTGTAGCAATACTTTTACAATCCGCCATGTGAAACTTTAACAGAACTTGTTCTAAATAAGGTTTTTGATTAATTTTTAAAACTCTGGTTTCTACATTCTGTTCGATACAAATACCTAAGAAATTCTTTGCTATACCCATGTCCTTCATATAAAAATTTTCTTTAAGGAACTCTTTAGTCTCATTAACACAGGTATCCGTCCCTGCAATTAAAATGTCATCGACATATAATAGTAAATATAATATTATATTACCATCATTTTCTTTTGTAAATAAACCATAATCAGTTTTACACTGTTTAAAACCGTTTGATAATAAAGTAGAAGTGAATTTGTCATTCCAACTTTTTGGTGAACCTTTTAAACCATATAAAGATTTTTTAAGCTTACAAACTTGGTTATTATCAACAGACCAACCTTCCGGTAATGACAAATACACATCATCTTTGATATCACCATGAAGAAAAGCACTCTTCACATCCATTTGATGTACAAGTAATTGTTTTGCATTACATACAGCAAGAAATGTCCTAAATGTTGGTAATTTTGCAACCGGTGCATATACATCGTCATCCATTATATCAGTTTGTTGAAAACCACGAGCAACAAGTCTAGCTTTATATGTTATATTTTCACCATGCTTTTTCTTAAACACCCATTTACTTTCTATAACTTTACAATTATCAGGTTTTGTAACTAATTCCCAGGTATTATTTTTAATTAAACTATCCATCTCTTCATTCATTGCCCTTTTCCAATCTAAAGATTCGTTACTTTCAATAGCTTCCTTATAGGACTGAGGGTCCTCATCAACCATACTTAATAAACATGTAAAGTCTAAATTATAATCTTTATGCCACGCTGGTGGCTTCAAAGTACTTCTAGGTCTTAAATTAAGAGATTGAGTTTCTGTTTCTATTTGCTGTACTTGTTCTGATATTTCTTCTCTATTTCCTATAATAATATTATCTGTAGAACTGTCGTTAATTGAACTTTCAGCACTAGAGTAGTCTAGATAATCATTACCTATAATTATACTATTTTCTTCCTCTGTAATAGAATTTTCATCAGGCTGTATATTTATATATTGATTAACTGTATAATCCATATATGTATTCTCATTTTGTACACAATTTTCTAAACAGTTAATAGTTTCTGAACTTTTAACAAATACAACATCTCGTTTAATTTCAACTTTATTTTCCTGCTCAAAATATATCCTTAATCCTTTTGTATTTTCACCATATCCTACAAAAATACCATACTGTGCTTTAGTATCTAACTTAGTCCTCTTTTCTTTGGGAATATGACAATATACTTTACTTCCAAATTTTTGTAATTGCCAAATGTCAAAATTTTTTTTAAACCAACATTCATATGGAGTTTTAGATGTATTTTTGTTTTTAGAATATGTCCTATTCATTACATATACTGCAGTATTTGCAGCTTCAGCCCATAATTTTTTATCTAAATTGGCTTGTAGTAACATGGTCCGAGCTGCTTCCATTATGGTTCGCATCTCGCGTTCAACCTTACCATTTTGTTCAGGGGTGTACACAACTGTAGTTTGATGATGTATACCCTTCATATCCAAAAATGTTTTTAGTGTTTTATTTAAGAACTCAGTTCCATTGTCCGATCTCAGTATCTTAACCCTACAGTTAGTTTCATTTTCAGCAAATTTTATAAACTTAATTACATTTTCAGGCACCTCAGACTTATGCTCCATGAAATAAACTTTTCTATAGTATGAGAAATCATCTTTAAGTACTAACATATATTTTGAACCACCAATAGAGCTAACCTCCATAGGACCACATACATCTACATGAATTATTTCACAACAAAAAGAAGTTATTGAATTACTAATTGGGAAAGGCAACCTATGAGTTTTACCCCCCAAACAAGCAACACATGAATCAGTGGATTCAATATAATCTATGTTATTATTTTTAAGTACCTTTCTGCAATATTCAAAGTTTTGGTGTGCCAACCTTTCATGCCATTGTTGTAAAGTGAGCCTACTCGATACTAAATTAGCCCTTATATCTGGCAAAATAAAATCCATTACATACAATTTTTCCTGAAGCCGACCCATTGCGCAAACAATATTATCCTTTAAAAATACACATTTATTTCCAGACATAGTCACACAATATCCATTATTAATAGCGCATGTTACAGAGAATAAGTTCATTTTCAACTTAGGAACGTATAAAACATTACTAATACTGGTATCAACATATTGCTGCCCATCATAAGCTTTTAATAATATCTGTCCCATACCTTCAACCTTGAGAGACCTGCCATCACCAACTATTACATAACTTTTGTTTGAGGCTTCAGAAAAACTAGAGAAATGTCTTTTGTCATAACTCATGTGCTCAGTAGCACCACTATCGACAAACCACTTATTATTACATACAAAGTCATGTCCAACAAGAGCAGAAGAAATAAAAGCGTTTCCAGGTTTTTCATCACACCTTTTCTTGTTGTTTGAATAACTATCATTCACCGCACTATTATTTTTGTTTTTATTTTGATCACTTTCACTATTTTTATTTTTTTTGAAGTAACACTGCTCCACCAAATGGCCAACTTTCTTACAATGTGTACATACTTTTTTCTTCTTGCACTGAAACTTCTTATGCCCTAGTTGCCCACAATTGTAGCACTTGATAGCTTTTGTACTTAATGCAACAGGTTCTTCAGATTCCTTCATCCTTTCTTCTTCTATTAATAACCGTGCTTGTAGATCATTAATTGTTTGTTTCTCCTGGGGCACGCTTTCCCAAGCTGAGATAAAATGCTTGAATTGAGAAGGTAATGCCATCAGGACTTTTGTCATTAACATATTATCTGATACTCTTTCGCCCATTCCTTTCAATAAATTCGCCATTTCTTCTAATTTACTGAACAATGAGGCAATCCCTTCGCCATCACAATATTTGTACCTCATAAATTTTTCCTGGATAATATGAACACTGCAGGAGCTGTTGTGCTCATAAATACTACTCAATTTTGCCCACATGTCTGCCGCACTATTACAGGTTATTAAATGCTGCATTACTTTTTCGGTCACTCTTGAAACTATTTGTGTTTGAGCTTTTGAATCCAATGCATCCCATTCTGCCAGTTTCGTATCATCCTTCTGGACGCTTCCACTTACAACACCGAATAAACCCATTCCATTGAGAATTACTCGGGTTTGGAACTTCCATAACGACCAGTTTTCAGGACCTGCTAGGCGAATAACAGTAACGCCACTTACTCCGGATGCACCTTGCTCCAACATCTTATTAGGTAATAAGTTTGTGCCTGTCTGTGCCCACACGACTCACGTTGATTGACCACGCCGCCGTCTGAAACTACAAATCGTTTATAGGCGCGTCTGGGCCCATAACCTAAAGAAAAACACGGGCTATTATATCAATTCTATATTTCCTCGGGAACACAACCCAGAGCACTACTTATTAGTTACTACAAATTATAAGTTAGCCGAACAACTGAAAATTTTGGAGGGACGCCTACATGACAGATTTGACAAGCAGTTGACATTAGTAAGGACGGGAACTGCCACAGACTACCAATCACACATAAAATAAACTAAGTAGTTTTATATTGTCTACTATTTCAACAAAATTTGATTTTGCTGAAAGATCATTTCTTTGTGTAAGCTAATATGTTTGTTTAAGTTAACAGACATTTCTTGATTATTTTTGTGCAGTAAATTTAATGCATTTTCGAATTTTATCGCATCGTTATGGTCAAGGTTACCGGTTATACTTTTAATAAAAGTGCCTAATGGATCTACAAGTCCACGTTTGACTCGTTTCGGTTCAAAAGTTTCAAGCTGAAGCGAGATTTTGTCAAGCCGATTAAATAAGTACAATATTTGTTGCCGAAAATAGTCAAGGGTCTTGTTTGGTAGTTTGTTGGTTATGTCTGTCAGTTGTATTTTTAAAGAGTTAGTTTGTTCTTGAATCTGTCCTATGTCGATTTGTTGAAGAAAGGTGTGGTCATGAGATATCAATTTAGTTTTTCCTAACTTAAAAGGTAATAGTCCAGGTCCAGGGGAGTTCGGTTTGGACCTTGGTCTCGTGCGGACGTGCACAGAGCGGTCTACAATTTTTATTACCATAGACCCTTTCTTTGTCTCCGCGCCCGCGTAGCCGGGGTTGTAATCTGTCATCTGCTACGTTCTCAGCCGTGTCGCAATCTGAGATAGCACTTTCTTTCTCTTATATAGACAGTAAATTAAATTAAAAGTGAATAAAAAGTGATACCTCAGCGAGCCGACAGTTGGAGACTGAAGCAGACCAACTCGAGAGAGCTGAATTTGGTGAGGCCATTCCTTTTATAGTTTATAAGTGTACAACAGACCAGGACCTATAATTGAACCCCAATTCTTTTTAGTACGGCATCCTTTTCCTTCGAAATTTAGATGCACGACAAGCTAACTGACATATATGCATAACCATCCCAACAATAATAATTTATTACTGAAATAATGAAATTAAAAACTAAAAACAAATTACGAGGTCTTTATACACCGCTACCTATCTGTAACAACCTTTAATTTAATCTGAGGCCTTAAAAGCAACCTTTATTAATTAATCTGTTCAGCGATTACGCCCTTATTTTTAAATAGTAATTGTATTCCAAATTTCCACGCATGTTGGGTGTCCTGGGATAATTAATACTCAATGTCCCCATCTAAGGGTCCTTAAAACGTATCCCATCAATAAAACTATCTGCCCCACCAAAAACCTTTTATCCGGTGTATACGACATCAAAATAATTCAAAATAGTAAACCCACCCTTATATTTAACTACTTAACATAATTATTCATCTAATCTAATATCATACTGTGCTTAACACAACCCCCAATCCACCTATATTTGTAGAACAGTACCTTACAATTATACTGATTTATAATTTGGACCGATTCCTATAATCCCTTACAAACCGAGCATAGTAGCAAACGTACCATAACAAACTAAAACTCGTTAATACCCGGGAAAACTAAAATTACAACCGTGTAAGCACAAACCAATTAATGCCAGAGGTCCGCTTGTAGACCACTGATTAAGCCCCAACCAGTACAATCCTGAGTAAACCCAGGCGGATTGCACCCACATAGTTTCACATATTTACTCTTCAATAATTTTTGCCTACCAACAAACGTCCTACCTACTCCAATTAAAAGGCAGCAAATTTCTCATACTATTAAGTCATTCGAAACTCAAATGAAACACCACACACGAATACAGTACTGATAAATCAAAATATAAACCAAATCTAGGAACACAAGTTCTTGAGAACTATAGGCATCGGGGACTAAGTTTAAGCCTATATTTGAAGCAGTAATTGGAAAAAAAAAGGAAAATCAAGCTTTCACAAAACACTAATTAGGAACTATTATCTTAAAAATAAATAAATATCCATCTCCGCCCAGATTAGGAATACCGAGAATTCTTTTACAGAATTACACAAAGCAAATACAAAACACCAAAAAAATAAAAATAAAAAAAAAAGTTTAAAATATTACGCAACATCACAAGCCTTTAGCTCCAAGAGAAAGCGTCTCAAAATTAAATGTCACCTAAACAAAACCGTAAAACATCTGGCTTCCTTTACAAAGTGGTTGGACTTTGCGCAACCAAAAAGGAAATATCACAATAAAAGATCCTTTGCTCCCAGGGACCCCAATAAAACATTCGACAGCAAAACCCTATGGTAAAACAATTAAAAATACATACACATAATGGCCCAACACCCGACAAAAGAAATAATTGTCCGCCAAATGGTAAGGGACGGCAATTGCCTTTTTCGTGCAATAGCCGACCAAATTAACAAGGTTTTCGGACTAACATTCGATCACCACATGGTCAGAAAGGACCTCGCAACATACATTCAACACAATAAATACTCTTCACGTTTACATCTAGCCCTTCTAAACAACGTCATGGAGCTGACCAACGATAACAACAAGATCTCAAATAACGACCTCATTGATAAATACATCGATGAACAATTTACTGCGGGAATTTGGGGAGGCGAGGATGTAATAATCGCAGCCTGCGAGGTTTACACAGCAAATGTGCACATATTCGGACCAAACATGAACCCGGTTATCTACAGTCCGTCTGTTGATGCAGTGACAAATTTGCATTTATACTTCGAAGAAAGCCACTATGACAGCATAGTGGACTTCTCAATACCGGAAGAGACGGGTGACCTCCAATACCTAAACAGTCCCCGGGACCTCCACGACACAAAAAATAAAGCACCCAGCACATCTTCCACGTCCCAAACACAAAACACAATACCAAGCAGTGTTGAAAGCACTCACTCAAATACAAAAAACTACAACTGGATCCTATGCGGAGGGACCAGTGAAAAGGAAAAAAGAGGCATAGCCCTACTAATCGACAAGGGAGTGGACTGCGAGGTCACTCAAGTACACCGTGAAAGCCGAGATGTACTCGGCTCTCTCGTAAAAATAAAAGTATCCGGCTTTACAAGCTCGATTCTACTCTTAATTATCACATGTCACATTCCCTCAAGCTCAGTGTCACGATTTGGACACATACAAAGCATTATCAATAAATCTCCGACCAACGCTCACCTTATTATTATGGGAGACTTTAATGCTCATATTGGTAAAGAAGATAGGAACAAGACCGTTCAAAACTTAATCGGAAAAAATATTTATCATGATAAGTCCAACCTAAACGGACACTATTTGCTAAACATGATACAGCAGCATAATCTGAAAATTAGCAGCATAGCATTAATTAGGAATCGCAAGTGGACCATATACCTACTAGCAATAAGAACTCAGTATTTTTTCACAACATCTTAGGGGAAACAAGCCTAACAGTGAAAACAGATCACAAAATGGTGTGGGGGACAATACGCAATTCAACCTTTGAAAAAACAACCAGAAAAGATGGAGCACTGACAACGCCTGCTCAGAATCGACAGAGCCAGGAACTATCATTCAATTATAGAAAATATAACTACGAATTACTACAGAGCGTAGAAACAGAGAGAACCTATCAGGATACAATAAGAAAAAAAAAAAAAAAACTACAATTACACAAAGAGGACCAATCTTGAAAATAACAGAAACTCAATGGAACTATCTAAATAATATATTAAAAGAATCTGCACATGGGGTACTTCAAACATCTATTGCTAAATCAAGACAGAGCAGAATAGCGCTTGCTAACTTACAAAAGGCGCTATTTCTTAGGTCAAGATCCCCGGATGACATCAGCCTCAAAAACAAAGTGATCCAACTTCGAAAATCTTTAAAAAAAGTACTAGAAGAGGAGGAAATGGACATGACGAGATTTTTCTTCAAAGGTCTCAGCAAGACAAATAAGACACTCCGCATGAAAATCACTTACAAATTCCTGCGAATCCACAATAGGAAATGCGCACGAGCGCAAGCAAATTACTACATTCCAATGTCCAATTGGATTAGTGATTTAAAAAAAAAGTGAAGGCCAGCATATATCCACAGTTAGGGAAACAAGCTGTTCAGCATGCCTCCCTGATCCCCTAAATATGGAAGAGGTTAAGAAAATTATACAACGAATGAAGAATGGCACCGTGCCGGGAACCGACCAAATAGTGGTTGAACTATACAAGGCCGCGCCGCAGGAATTTTTAGAGGAGCTCACAAGAACACTAAGAAATGTGTGGCTTAGCAATGAGGTGCCAAAAGAGTGGCGACTCACGAAACAAGTGCCCATTAAAAAACTGCCACATCCGAAGGGAATAAACGATTTCAGAAAAATATCAATATGCAACGTTGGCTACAGAATTTACGCGAATTTCCTACTAGAAAAACTAGACGCCTCAATAAATAAGTTAGGAAACTACCAGGCAGCGTTCCTAAATAACAGATCAACTGAGGACCACATCTTCACACTTAGGCGGGTCCTGGACATAAAGTGGAGGGAGGGAGTGACAGTGTTTGTAACAGCCATAGACATAGAAAAAGCTTTTGACAATGTCTGCCACGAAGCCTTAAGAGACATACTCTTAACTAAGATAGGCGCCCCTCTCACCAACAGAATAATCAAGGCATGTATGAACGAGGAAACATATGTGTCATGGTGTGGACAAAATAGCCAACCTATAAAAAAAGGTAAAGGAGTCAAGCAAGGATGCCCCCTATCCCCGAGACTATTCACAATCATCATGGACGAGGTACTAAGAACGTTAGAGGAAGAAGACGAAGACGTAAAACTCGACCAGGATATAGAAATAACACTACCGGTTATTTTATCCTTCGCGGATGACCTCATACTGATTGGCGAAAATATAGAAGTACTTGACCGTATAATTACCAAGATGAAGCCCCTCCTTCAATCAGTTGGCCTGAGAATTAACGAAACTAAAACTAAACTGATTGTTCGAGACCCATTTAGCCTCTCGAATACACAACCACAAAGCAGAATCGTAGGGGGAGTCGCCATCAAGCCTGTAACTGAAATTAAATACCTCGGCACCTACATAACAGCCAACCATAACCGTCGAGCCACCATTAAAGCACGATGCATGAAAGCAATCCAAAACTCCAAGGTCCTACTCCCATTCATTAAAAAAAAAAATATAGAATGGAGAATTGCAGTTCTCATGTACAAAATGGTGATTAGACCATGTATGACCTATGGCGTTAACGTAGCGGCAATCACAAAACTAAACAGATCGAGACTGAGAAACTATGAACGCCAAATACTCAGAAGCCTACTCAATGTAGCAAGGGACACGCCGAAAGGAAAAATAAAAGACCTACTAGCTGGAAAAACAATAACAAAAGTAATAAAAGTCCGCAGAATCTCCTACTATGGACACATACTCAGGCGCCCTACCCCTCACCTCTTACAAGCCGCTTACAGACTCACCGAAAGCTGTCGAAAACCGGGCCGCCCTATCTATACGTGGGAAGACTCTCTCAACCACGACATCCGTCATTACACGCACAAAACTAAAGAGGAATGGACGAACATTGCCCACAATAGAAAAGTAATAAAGAAAGAGGCCGAATCTATCTACAAGGTATCAGAAACAGATACCGAAACGGACCCAGAAACGGACCCATACACGACCTTACATACCACACACAGCACACTGTAGAAACAGAAATTGAGCCATCATCATATATATGTATATATGATGATAGCTTTATTGACAAATATTGCATGGTGAATTGCCTTGTATAACTCAGGGGTCCAAAGTCTTCCTGCGTTCTATATAATAAAAACGAGGCACGATAATGCTTTACAACACGCATTCATGACTGTATTCATTGAGATCTTGTATAAAACTATTATTATCTTTTGTAATCCGTAGCACTAGATTCGTAGTCTTAGACTAGATTACTTTGGTCGTCAATCAGATTATCATCTTACTCGACAAAACTCATATGGTATCGTATGCCCTTAAGTCCGTGTGTACACAAAGGCACAGGCAAATGCAAGGCATGCAGGCAATGCTTGCAATGGCTTTACCGCGGCGGTCCCCGGGTGCCGCACGTTATATTATAATTTTTAAATTAAGTATTTTATTTTGTCTGCCCTCAAGAGTTCCTAGGTAAGATGATATAATTAGATACATTTGATGACCAGTGAATGTTAGATTATTTATTTTGTAAACGTACCGAGTTATAAAATTAGAAGCTAATAGAACTAATATTGGTTGCCATATATTAATATTTTAGAAGTTTTGTGCTTGAATCCAGGTTACAGATTTAGGTGCTTAAAAGTAAACACCATGCTGAGTTATAGTTAAAGTGGCTTACATAGAAGATAACTAGCGGCCAAGATAGTACTAACTTATTGTATAATTTATATACATACCAATCACGTTTTATCCCTTATGGGGTAGACAGACATATATATAGATTCTATGTTTTTTATTTATTTTTAATTTTTATCCGCTCTTAAACCAGCAAGGTATATAACATTCTAACAATAATAATAATCCTATTCTGCTATACTTCCTACTATCCTACTAATGTTATAAATGCGTGATTTTGTATGTTTTGATGTTTGTTACTAAATCGCACAAAAACGGCGACTAGCACCTGAGAACACGGAGTACAACAGAAATATGTCTACAGCACTGACACCAGAGCGAGAAACAGACTGAAGGCGACTAGCACCTGAGAAACACGGATTACAACAGAATGATGTCTACAGCACTGACACCAGAGCGAGAAAAAGACTGAAGGCGACTAGCACCTGAGAAACACGGATTACAACAGAATGATGTCTACAGCACTGACACCAGAGCGAGAAACAGACTGAAGGCGACTAGCACCTGAGAAACACGGATTACAACAGAATGATGTCTACAGCACTGACACCAGAGCGAGAAAAAGACTGAAGGCGACTAGCACCTGAGAAACACGGATTACAACAGAATGATGTCTACAGCACTGACACCAGAGCGAGAAACAGACTGAAGGCGACTAGCACCTGAGAAACACGGATTACAACAGAATGATGTCTACAGTACTGACACCAGAGCGAGAAAAAGACTGAAGGCGACTAGCACCTGAGAAACACGGATTACAACAGAATGATGTCTACAGCACTGACACCAGAGCGAGAAACAGACTGAAGGCGACTAGCACCTGAGAAGCACGGATTACAACAGAATGATGTCTACAGCACTGACACCAGAGCGAGAAACAGACTGAAGGCGACTAGCACCTGAGAAACACGTATACAACAGAATGATGTCTACAGCACTGACACCAGAGCGAGAAAAAGACTGAAGGCGACTAGCACCTGAGAAACACGGATTACAACAGAATGATGTCTACAGCACTGACACCAGAGCGAGAAACAGACTGAAGGCGACTAGCACCTGAGAAGCACGGATTACAACAGAATGATGCCTACAGCACTGACACCAGAGCGAGAAACAGACTGAAGGCGACTAGCACCTGAGAAACACGGATTACAACAGAATTATGTCTACAGCACTGACACCAGAGCGAGAAACAGACTGAAGGCGACTAGCACCTGAGAAACACGGATTACAACAGAAAGATGTCTACAGCACTGACACCAGAGCGAGAAATAGACTGAAGGCGACTTGCACCTGAGAAATACGGATTACAACAGGAAGATGTCTACAGCACTGACACTAGAGCGAGAAATAGACTGAAGGCGACTTGCACCTGAGAAATACGGATTACAACAGGAAGATGTCTACAGCACTGACACCAGAGCGAGAAATAGACTGAAGGCGACTTGCACCTGAGAAATACGGATTACAACAGAAAGATGTCTACAGCACTGACACCAGAGCGAGAAATAGACTGAAGGCGACTTGCACCTGAGAAATACGGATTACAACAGAAAGATGTCTACAGCACTGACACCAGAGCGAGAAATAGACTGAAGGCGAATAGCACCTGAGCATTATAGAAGAAGAATAAGGAGGAAAGCCCGCAGTGCCATTAGGAAAGCAGCAAAAAGAGGACATAACAAAGGCCTGGAAGGTCACGTCCCAGCATCAACCTTATTGCAGCATATCCCTTCCCCAAGTATATATTACACATCAAGTATAGTATCTATATCCCAAACACTGGTTTGACGCGAGTACTCGGCTGGTTCAAATTTCCCGTCACTCCGAAATTCCCTGGCTGCACCACCCACACATCCGTCCGTATCTACGTTCCCAACCGGTTCCTCGAGTCTGAGCTAGCTAGCTTCAGGGCGGACTGACGAAGCCGTACATGATGAGGAAGAGCCAGTACCACCCCGTACCCACTCGGACTCGATGATCGTGCGGATGCGTCCCTTCGAACTGGAACTCAGCTCTGCACTCTTGCAGCTTAACCGCTGGCTGGGCGGGAACAGAACAGAACAGAACAGAACAGAACTTAAAAGGTAATAGTCCAGGTCCATTCGATAAGTTGTCAAGTCGGATGGTCCTTGCTGGTAGAAGGTCGAGTTGGGCTAGGGCCAGAGTCGCAGTTAGTAGCAGGGTCCTGCAACAACGGGGTAGGGTTAGTTTTCTTTGTTCTTTTTAATCTGGCTTTAGCGACCCGACCGCGTTTACGCGATGTATAGATATGTATAGGTAGGTTGGTAACTACCTTATCACCAGTGTACCGTGGTGAAAGTTTTTTCCTAGCTGCTTCTGGATTTTTAATAAATACCTCTTGACCTTCCTTGTATTGCATTATGGATTCACGGCCAAGGTTACGTCTTGCCATCATCGCTTCTCGGGAATACAATGTTGAGTCGTGTATTATGTTATAGACCGTTTCCATTCTATCACGATGTTCATTTAAATATTGTTGCATTAATCGTTCCGTCAAATTTAAGTCTGTTGGGTCTCTGGGGTCAAAGTGTCCGTTTATGAGTTCGTAAGGTCGACACTTAGTTAAGCTGTGGACTGAACTGTTATAGGCTATCAACGCATATGGAACTAAACTGAGGGTGGGTTCATTTTTGTGTTGCAATTTTAGGAGGCGCAAATGTTCGAGAAGGGTGGAATGAAATCGTTCAATAATGCCGTTCTCATTTGGTGCGTATGCGGCTGTTGTATGATGTTTTACTTGATGTAATTTTAGAAATTCGGCGACGATTTGGTTCGTGAATTCCGTGCCATTGTCTGTGACGAGTGTCAATGGAAACCCGTGATGCGTACTGAAGTGAGTCAGTGTTTTAACTATGTTGGGGGCTGTGCAATCTGGAATCCTATATGCCTGTGCGTATTTGGAAAAGGAGTCAATAATTGTTAGATATTTATTTTGTTCAATTGTAAGGATGTCCGCATGCATTAATTGGAAAGGTTTTGAAGGTGGGGGAACTATTTGATATTCAGGGCGTACGGGATTGCGGTCATATTTAGCGCTGTTACAAATTGCACAGTTGTTAATGAAAAGTTGCATGGTGTCTTTTAATTTGGGCCAATAATATCTCTGAGAAAGAGATAAATGAGTTTCATTTATACCTCTATGGTTCGTTTTACCTGAGTGATATTTAGAAATTATGTCCTGCTGATATAGATAATCGGGAATATTTTGTAATTCGCGCTTTACTAAGGTTAATTTTAGTGCTGAGTTTTTAAAGGTACGCTGAAGGATAGGTACAATTGTATACATTTTATCAAGGGGCTCCACCAGAATAGCAGTATGTAGTTTAGGGTCAATATGTTTTTTGACTAATGATATAATTTGCTCTTCCAGGTTTGCCTCAGAAATTTCTACGACGGTTCTTTTGAATGATTCGAAAGGAACGGTGGTTTTCGGCCTGCTTAGTATTGGTTTATTGCTAATTTTGATAATCAGTTGTCTTTTATATTTATTTAATGGGTCCTCAGTAATGGGTATATTTAATGTAGGCTGTTCATGAGAGGTATGTATAGTCGCGTTACAAGTTAATTGAGCATTTTCCTGTACGTCATGAGTAGAACTAGAGCTACTTAAGGGTTTGAGAGAAGGTGCCGTATCAGTAGATGATTGACTGATGATGGGTCTGTCGTCTGGGGCAGTGATTGTAGACTCAGATGAGCTAGATAAGTTGACTACACTAATGCTAGAGCTCAGACTGATAACCTCCTCGTTATATATTTCTATACGACTCAGGGCATCTGCATTTGTATTCGTTTTGCCTTTTTTGTAGATAATTGTGTAGTCGTATTCTGATAATTTAAGTCGCCACCTAGTTAAGCGTGAGTTAGGTTCTCTTAAATTCATGAGCCATTGCAATGGCTTATGGTCTGTGATAATTTTAAATTTTCGACCAAATAAATAAGGCCTAAAATATTTTACTGCCCAAACTATCGCGAGTAATTCTTTTTCGATAGTTGAGTAGTTAAGTTCGCTGGAATTTAACGTGCGTGACGCGTACGCAATGGGTCTGTCCGAACCTACAGTCCCTTGGGATAAAATAGCACCGAGAGCAACGTTAGATGCGTCTGTGGTGAGTATAAAATCTTTTGTAAAATCTGGGTACTGTAATATGGGATCGTTAACTAGAAGTGTTTTACAGTGCTCGAAACATTTGATGTAGTCGTCTGTTAGGTTTATTTTTGCGCCTTTCTTTAAACATGAAGTCAGTGGTTTAGTCAAACGTGCGAAGTCGGGAATGAAACGCCGATAATAGCCTAATAGTCCCAAAAATCCTTTTATTTGTTTAGTCGTTTTGGGGATGGGGTACTTTAGGATAGCGTTAATTTTGTCGGGGTTGGGCTTTATACCGTCGGGGGTGATAACGTGACCTAAATAGGCAGTTTCATGTCGTAAAAATTCGGATTTGTCTAATTGAACCTTAAAGTTTGATTCACGTAGTCTGTCAAAGATTTTACGGAGATTTACTATGTGTTCTTGGAGTGAGGTGGAAAATACCAAAATGTCATCCTGGTAAACTACACAAATTACATGTTGGAGACCTCTTAGTACGTTGTCCATGACCCTTTGGAAAGTACATGGGCTATTTTTGAGGCCCATAGGCATACGCAGGAACTCATAGTGGCCATTTCCGTCAGCTACACTGAATCCAGTCTTGTGGATATCCCTGGGGTCCATTTCCACTTGGTAGAATCCACTAGTCAGGTCTAAAGTACTGAAGTACTGGCATTTGCCAAGTTTGTCAAGTATGTCAGTGATGTTGGGGATGGGGTAGCGGTCGTCTATAGTCTTTTCGTTAAGTTTTCTAAAGTCAACTACTAGTCTCCACTTGGTTTTACCGGAAGCATCTGCTTTTTTAGGCACAATCCAGATTGGAGCACTCCAAGCGGACGTTGAGGGTCTAATGATGCCTTGTTCTAACATTTTTTGGACTTGAGTTTTAACCTCTTGTCTATGAATGTACGGATACCTATACGTTTTGCTGTGGACGGGGACTTCATCAGTTGTTAAAATGCGGTGTTTAATTTTATTTGTAAAGGTAAGTGGTTCACCCTCTAGGTAAAAAATGTCAGAGTATTCTTCGATTAATTTTAACAAGTTACTGTTCTCTTCCGAGTTCAGGTGTCCAGTCCGTAAATGTGATAAGATTTCTCGGAATCGAGTGTCCATGCGGTCGACGTCAGTCAGTCTAGGTAAAGTTTGCTCATGAAAAATTTCTGCATAAATTGGTGCGTTTAATGAGATAGTTACGTCTTCGTCTAAGGGGTTAATAATTTCCATATAGGCTTGCCCGTTTTCCGAGGTGGAAACACATTCATTTATATTGCAATTTTCTATGGTTTGTCCCTCTATAAAAATATTACCGTTGTCTACTGTGACTGGAATCTTAGCCACATGAGACGATTTTGCAGGGACTACAGTTTGAAATAAATTTACATTTACTGGACTATGCATAAGAATTGGATTTTCCGCAAATCTAGTCCTAATTACGTGGTTTTTAAAGTCTAGTTTAGCTTGCCACTGTTCGAGTAAATCAAGGCCAATTAGGCCATCGAAATACTGATGAAATCTATATACTAATAGTTTTATGGGATTTCTATCTTTAAATTCGGGAAAGCATGGAAGGGTTATAGAAAATTCATTGTATGTTCTCGCATGAATATTTGTTACAACAAATGGGTCATAGTCTAAAGGAAAGTCAGAAAAATAATCTTGCACTGCTTCAGGGCTAATAAATGACTGATTTGCGCCCGTGTCAATAAGCAATTTCAATGGAGGGTTAGAGATATGTACAAAAGGTAAGTTTCTATTTAACTGTAAATTTAGTTCTATTTGGGGTGGTTCGTACTGTGGTCCAGAGGAAAATTTGCCTCCTCATTGCATTCAGTATTTTCAGAATTTTCCTCAGGCTCGTCGTAGTTGTAATAGTCATAGTGTTGGTTGTCGTTTTCTACGGGAGGGAAATAAGGGTCGTAGTCATAGTAATTACTACCGTCATAAATAGGTTCATATTCATTTAGATTTATTTGTCTTTGTGGAGTAGGGTGTAGCACTCTCGCAATCGGGTGACTAATGCCACTCATTGGTACGGGGTACTTTTGTTGAGTTGGTCTATTAAATGGTCTAGGCGGGATCTTAAATCCTGTAGACACATTGGAGGGCATAGCTCTCATCATCTGTTGAGTTCTAGATGGGCCTAATTGATTAGGCCTAAAATTAGAATTTACATTAGGGGAGAAATTAGACGCGTTATGTCCTTGATTTAGGGGTGAGTTATTTGAGGGGAAATTAGTTTGATAGGAGGATAGCATAGGCTGATTATTGTGATTTAATTGAGGAATATTATTTTGCGAGAAGTTCATAGGTTTTTGGTTAAAATTACGAAAGGGTTGAAGTCTAGACGTAGATGAACTAGGCAAGGCAGGAACCTTATTCTGCATGTACATGACATTTAGTTCATCCTGCGCGAACTCCAAGGCTTTAAGCAATGTATCGGGACGCATACATCTAACTCGGGAACCGATAGGCTCTCTTAATCCGCGCATGAAAGTTTTTAGAGCTAATTTAGAATAGAGCTCGCGTTTAGCTGCTACCGTAGTAGGGATGGTTTCGTGCAATTCTACGTATGCCATGATGGTACTTAGCAAGTGTTGCACGCGCTCATAAAAGATGTGAGGTGTGTCGGTACCTTGAGATAACATTGATAAATCAGTATATAATGCCGGTTCGTCTCTATGATCAGAAAAGCTGTTAATTAATGATTGACGTATACCGTTCCAGTCATTTGGAATACCATTCGTGACTAAAATTTTAGAAGCATTTCCTTTTACTTTGTTCAAAATTCCATTTAACAAAATTGAATTATTTAACTCGTTACCGGGTGCTAGATCGATATACTTCAATATTAGCTGATCACAAATATTCAAAAATCTGATAAGAACACTAGGACTGCCGTCAAATTCAGGAACATTGCGTAAGGCTTTCCAGATTTGGTCTGCCTTATCTATGATAGGCATGGCCTGTTGACTATTTTCGTTAGCCATAGCTGTGTCGTCCTCTTCTAATAGTGACTCTAATAATTCTCTATGAAACCGTGACTTTCTAATATCGTCTCGTATATAAGCCCTGGTGTTGGGTCTTATATTACGGTCTCTATCTGGATGGAAAATTTTGAATGATATGTTATAATGCTAGTTAAAAATAAAGTCTTTAATTTTGGTTAACTAATATGATGAAAAATCAAAGTTGGATTTCTCTTGATCTATTCTATCTATTCTAAAGTTTGAAAATCGAAGTTAGATTTTTAGGGGAATTTCTGCACTAATTCGGGAAGGAATAGCAATCAACAATAGAACTGTATATAAAGCTACTCACATAGAGATCATGGTAGTCTGCTCGGGCTGCACCATCGATGTTCGGATGACCACAAACGAAACTTTCACCATTCACTCGCGTTAACCTTCGCGACGCCGTTAATTCGTAGGTTCTATAACAGATAGTCCGCCTTGCCAACGATTTGGCTAAGTTCACGCACTTTTTCGAAGTGTGAAACGCACGGGAATTGAACTATCCGCTCCGACGCCAGATACGTCAACGGGACGTCGGCGGAGGTTTTTAAAAATTGAATAGTACAGAAAAACTTATAAACTAGTAGTCAGCGATTGACCAGGACTTACTCTAGCGATCAACGATTGATCGGCGAGGAGTCACAGGACGCGTGGTGATAGTACAGACTCTCGACTCGCTCTGTGTGTCCGAAGAAGCTCCCAGGGTGGCTTCCCATGCAGGTGGCTTCGTGTCAGCAGTTTCCACAGTGATTCATATGTTCTTCTTAAAGGTTTCGTAATTGGCGTTGGATCCGTGGGAATGTTATGTATAAGGAGAGGGCTAAGAGCCCGTAACAAGCTCGACGGTCGGGGAGGACCGGATTTTTCAGGACGGCCGAGTATTAGCGCCAGGTAACATCACGTGACAGGTATCGCCCCACTACAGGTAAACCCCTCTTGGCAGTAGTAGTGTCGGGGTGAGTATGAGTGTAACGCTCTCTTCTCCTTGGGTTCGCCGAGCGGTGCAGACGTGTATTGTGCTCTAGTGATTTAACATGGCCTTTATTAGTATTTGATATTGATATGATATTGCTGTTGATAATTTTAATATGTGTTCAAATGTAACTGTAGATTAACATAGTTAGGCACGGACGAGGGATTGGTACGCTTCAGGCTGGATCCCAGTGATAGGAGCGGGGTTGGTGCTCCTATCTTTACTGTGATTAGTGCCAAAGCTTAGACACGAATGGGTAATTCGGTCCATAGCTAATAAAAAATAATAAAGAATTCCTAAAAGCACTCTGTTTTAAAACATGACTATCTTAGAAATCAAAGAATCAACTCAATTTGATAATTCAATTAAGAGTTATGAAATACATACCTTTAATCCATATAACAACAGTTTTAATACGAATGATGAAATTCGAATACCAATCCATCATCAAGATATATACGTATTACCCTCAGCCAGCTCTATCTATATCGAAGGGATTGCATCAGTGAGTCATGTGGATGCCGGTGGTAAAGTTCAGAAAAATAATGTGAAATTTTCGAATAATTCTATCTTATTTCTCTTTCAAGATATAAGATATGAAATGAATGGCGTGGAAATTGACCGTATAAGAAACTCTGGAATAACAACAACATTAAAATCTTACATATCAATGAGTAACTGTGAAAGTAAGGCAGCAGCTGCTAGGGGATGGAAAACTGACGTTGACTTGGATAAAAATAATGACAATGGAAATTTTAGCGTCTGCATACCATTAAACAAAATATTAGGCTTTGCAGAAGATTACAACAAAATTGTAATGAATTGTAAACATGAACTTATATTTAATAGGGCTAACACAAATCTTAACAGTATTGTAATGGATGCTGATGATTCAGTTGATATTAAGGCGCTGTATCCCCAACCCTTAGGTATTTAAGAGGAGTAAAGTGCGATTATAGTACGTACTTGTAATGAAATAAGGTTGAAAGTGGCGATACTGGGTTGGCCTGTCAGTAGTCTCCGTTCAATGCCATTTCGGGTGAAATTTTTCAGTTTTAATTTAATATTTCGATAATTATGACTAAATATTGTAATTTTTTTAGGTATCCCTCTCTTACGTCACTATCTTATTATTTTTATAGACGTAAAAAAATTGGTAGTTGTCGCTGAAGATATCAAGTAATTCGCGACGAAACCTTTTCTGGATATAGCTTTTTTGCTATTTTATTTAGCTAGGTTTTAATTATTATTTTTTAAATATTTTGATGTAATCATTTATTTTGATCCTTGAACTATACTTCATATTTTTTTCATGCTTGTATTCCATGAAGAATAAAGCTAACTGCGCGACGAAAAAATATACGTTTTACGGTATTCCCCTGATGCACAGCGCCTTAATATACAAAGAGTTCAATGGCGTGTGCCGCATATCAAAGTGTCTGATAAGCAGAGACTAATATTGTTAAAGCAATTAGAAAAAGATAAGCCCATTCAAATTGCATTTATAAATTGGGATTTGTATGAATATCCAATACTACCAAAAACATTCGTGGGCTGTAAAGATCTCAATTAGAAAAACCTCGTTATGTTATATTTGGTTTACAAATAGAAAAAAATTGTAAAACTAGAGACAGTTCTGTATTTGATCACTGCACGTTGACTAACGTCACATTATTCTTAAATTCTCAATATTATCCCTATGATTCTCTCAATGTAAAGTTTGACGAGGACAAGTACAGTATATTATATGAGATGTATGTATGTGAAATTCCGCCAGTTGTTCTACAACCGTCCTACAGATCCCTTGCTTGATTTGTATCAATTTAAAGATAAAGCCCCATTGTTTGTGATCGATTGTTCAATACAGAACGATAATTTAAAAACAGGTCCAGTTGATGTTCGATTGGAAATTTAAACTTCTAAAGATATTCCGAACAACACCTGTGCATATTGTTTAATAATTAATGATCGACTTGTAGAATATAAAGCCTTTAACAATTATTGTCCGTAAACTATCCTAAGATATTACTTTACTGGCTTCAGAACATTTCAGAACTCCTTTGTAAGGAACGTTAATATTAAAAATAAAAATGTGTGCCATTGTTGATGTTCAAGGTTTTAAAATTGAAAACAACATATTTATTGTAAAAGAAATAGCTATAAAATATGCCAATCAACTAGATTTTTTTTAAATATCACCACCTTATCCTTTCCATTTTGGAGAATGTGACGGGAGCGACAGGGATATGCTCGACCGCCACAAAGGGAAGATCTTCCCGCCAGGCCGGGTGTTATGCCTGGGGAACCGCGGCTCCAACGATGTCTTGACGGAGGTTGTATTTATGCTCCAATCCGTAGAAACTTTACAAGCGCGATTTAGACTTTCATAGTAATTTTGCCGTTTTTGTATGCAATTGCGATTGTTGCTTTTAACGCCATCTGTGGTGCGTCTTTGTAGATATTGTTGTGGCGCTAGTGTCGCCACAGGACTCCCTTCCAAGACCGAAGGTCTGATAAATCTTCATGTGCAGTCAGTGCTTATGATGTTAGCTTGCAAGTGCCAGTTGCTTGACTTGACGTCCCAGTGAGTCGGGTACTTTGTTTTTGCTTTTGCTCGTAGTCTGCGGTGAGTCGAGACTGTAGTGAGCGATGTAGACCTGTTGGCGCCGGTAGATGTCCTGCAGAACTGCCACGCTGGTGCGGTTGGCCGGCCGATGAATACCAGACGTGGGCTGCGGTGGATGGCCGGTCGCTGAAGTCTTGAAGTGAGAGTGGTTTTCAGGACCAGGAAGCTCGTGAGTCGGCTGCGTTGGACCTGGAGATACCCCTTTGTTGTTGGCTTGCTGTGAGACTGCTGGCTGCTGAGGCTTGAGAGGTAGCGAGATGATGGATCGGAGAATGTTGATGGAGAAGGCTGCTTCCAATCACGTCGGGGTCACCAGTTTGGAGAATGTGACGGGAGCGATAGGATTATGTTCGACCGCCGCAAAGGGAAGATCTTCCCGCCAGGCTGGGTGTTATGCCTGGGGAACCGCGGCTCCGACGATGTCTTGTCGGAGGTTGTATTTATGCTCCAATCCGTAGAAACTTTGCAAGCGCGATTTAGACTTTCATAGTAATTTTGCCGTTTTTGTATGCAATTGCGATTGTTGCTTTTAACGCCATCTGTGTGCGTCTTTGTAGATATTGTTGTGGCGCTAGTGTCGCCACACCATTATCTTACCAAAGCTGAAAAGCGAAATGTGAGTTCGTTAGAGAAAAACCGAAAAGTACGGTGGAATGAAGGATTTATACTATATGCAAAACATAAAGATATTGTTCGAAACTAGCTTAAAGATAAAATCATTTATTGTAAGGGTATTGAAAAAATGTCTTGGATACAAGACATCGCAGGGACTGAAAATATATAACTTAGAAAATAAGGGTTGTCCCAATTTCAATAATTTCATCCCATACTAATGTATTTAGTTGTTCAAATCATCTATCAATATGTGCTCTAAAGAATGTATTATTTTTAAAAAATTGGTGTATTGATAATAAAATATGATAATAAATTTCAGATTTTTTTATTTTTAAAACTTCATTTATCACTTACACTCACTTAACTTATTCAATAATCATCATGCAATGCAAATCATACCTTGCATTTGCAGAAAATGATATGGAGGGGACAAGGAAATTGGATGTCAAAAAATTCTGAATACTTTTAGAAATATTTCAGAGTAAGTTTATCTATCTTCTATCTTCTATATATATAAAAGCGAAAAACACACACTCACTCATCACGAAATCTTCAAAACTGCTGAGCCGATGAAGATGAAATTTGGCAGGAAGGTAGATTGTGACTAAGAGACGTCCGCTAAGAAAGGACTTTTGGGAATTTTATTCCTAAAGGGGTGAAAAAGGGGTTGCCAGTTTGTATGAAACTTCGTCATTTTTGAAGTGAGATACATGAAATTATTAACATACATTTGAAGTTAGTAAAAAATAATAATGCACCAATCAGATTTTGAAAATTACATCCCTAAAGGGGTGAAATAGGGGTTGCCATTTTGTATGAAACTTTGTCATTATTGAAGTGAGACACATGAAATTTTTAATTTGAATTTGTAATTGGTAAAAAATAATAATGCATCAATCTGATTTTGAAAACAACATCCCTATAAGGGTGAAATAGGGGTTGCCAGTTTGTATGAAACTTTGTCGTTTTTGAAGTGAGATACATGGAATTAAAATTGAAAATGTCTTTTGGTATAATATTTTGTATTGAATTGTATTGTATGTACACAACATATTGTAATAGGATACAATACATAATAGAAGATAGAGTGCAAAGGTTTTATTTATTTGTTAATATTATGAGTTCAGTAATGTGTCAATAGATGACGCCACCATACATTTTAAAAGTCGATATGGTTTGTCGTTCGCATTTAATCATCATGTCATTGTGTAGTAATTGAGATTTTAAAATAAATAATATATATATTTTTTTTGCTTTTCTAACGGTTTGATTGTGTGTTTAGACGATTTGGTACCTGCTTAATATAAAATAATAAAATTAAATTGGAATTGATTGGAGTATGGAGTGGTAATTGCGGCATTATATTGTATGTATAGTTTAAAGTCTGCGTTTTGGGCTACTCATTGATTCGTTTAATTTAAGTTTGAAAAGTATTTTTCCGGATTCCGGATTTCGAATAGTAGTTTGAAAATAGGTAAATCTTTGTGTTATTTTCCATAAGTTAGGATTATTTTTTTGAGTAGAGGGTTCTAATCCTGCTAAACATGACTTTTTTTTACTTACTTTTTTTTCGTTCTGTATTAGTTTTTTAGAATTCTATATTTTTGCTTTTAATATTTTAGTAAAGAAATGTTTCAAGAAATAGCTGGAAGTAGCTGGATCGAATCCTGCCACAAACAATAATTTTCTGTTTTTTTTTTATTTGTTTTCTAAAATTATTTTCTTACTTTTATTTTAAGTTTGAAAAGGAACGAATAAATTCATTTGCAAATTTATTTCCGGATAAACGATATCGCAACCCCAATCAAATCAAATCTAATAGTTTGTCATTGACGACTTTGAAGAAGAAGATTAATCAAATGGTTGACTGGTAGAGAACGCTCTTAGCGTTAAGTCCGTTAATATATCAGTATTTTGTACTTATCTATATATACAAATGATAGGACAGTAAAAATAGAGTGTCTATACATTAAATATTTTTCTAAACTGATACGGAGCGATTAAAGAAGAGTAACAGAAACCAAAAAAAAAACAATTTTTGGAATTTTTGTCTCTCTGGTACGTTATAACTTCAAAACTACTCAACAGTTTTGAACGCGGTTTTCACAGGTGGATTACATATAATTAGGAGCGTTGTCAAAACTTTGTTTCGTCAAAATCGGTTAAGGGAAAAAGAAGTTATGGTCAGTTGAAGTTTACTTCTAGCACTGCTTCAAAACTTTTAAACAGAGTTGAATGCGGTTTACATAAACGTATTTAATTTAGATAAAGCTAGAATTTCTACTTCGTTTTATCGATATCAATCGAGAACCAGATTTAAAAGAATTTGTACCTACTATAATAAGTTCTTTGTGTATTTAAGTATTTTGTTGTTTTATAATAAATCTATACTAGTTAGCTAAAATTGAAAAAGAAACTTTGTCCAAAACTCTCTTTACGTCAAAAAGTTAAACGGTTTACCAACATACAGATATAAAACGGAACGTCATTCCTTGACTCATCCTCACTGGAGTTTGCTCAAGGAAACAATTAAGAATACCGTTTTCAAGGAAAGTTGGAGGACTTCCTTGAGGCGTCCTCGAATGAGGTTGAGTGGAGGAGACCTATAAGGTAACGTTTAAGAATATGGGTGTAAGTGTTCGAATTCTGATAATTTTTGCAAAAAAATAAAAATACTATTTGTAAGGAATTCTTTCAAGCTCGTGTTTTTGTAAATAACTTCATATTTGGTGTTAAAAGATTTTAGTTCTTGCTTATCAGATTTCAGTAAAATAAATTTGACAAACAATTCGAAATTAACTTTAATGCTGTCATGTTTTTCTAATGTCATTTTAATCAATTTCATAATATCTGCTTGTACAGCACTCAGAATCGCCTCGGGTGTGAGGTGCTCGTCATTCTGGGTGTGCTCGTGTGGACTGTCAGACAGGGTCGCCCCAGATGCGAGGTGCTCGTCACCTTGACTGAAGTTCATACGAAAACTTATTATTCTATTTTTAAATGCTGTTGCAATTATAAAAAACGTTTTTAAATTCAGTATTGAGTAAACTATTTTTCTTATGAATATTGGTTCTCTTATGATGTGTATAACTATTTCTTGGTATTTCAATATTACATGCTTCACATGTCAATGTACTTAGGCGTGGAACTGTGAAATAAAAAACAAAATATTATAGTTATGTCATAATTTTTATTACAAATAAGAGTAAAATGAATATAAACATATTAGGTACCTACTATTATCATATGTCTACGTTTCCTTAAAGGTCACAACATGGTTATACAAGATTATATAGGTTGTAGACAATTAAAGAACTAGTTTTAGAATAAAAACTTGAGTAAACACTAACCCCATATTCATAAAAATTAACAAACGTTTATTATCTTGATCTTTCAATGGCAAATATTGAAAAAAGGGATAAGGACAAAACATATATTAACTAAAATAGGTTTAATAAACGTTTGTTATTTTTATGAAATTTTTATTAATCAAGTTTTTATATAAGGTGAATCAACTGCAAATATTTTAAGGGCAGATTCAGATCACTAAACTAAACAACTTTCCTAAATAAACTGATGTCGAAATACGAATTTTTTTTTTTTGACCTCCCATACAAATTGGGAATCAGCTGATCTAGTTTAGTATGGAGAGTGAAAAATAAAATTTCATATTTCGATATAAGTTTATTTGGAAAAGTTGTTCAGTATAGTGGTCTGTATCTGTCCTTAAAATATTTGCAGTTGATTTGTGTCCACCTTGTATATAAAAAGTTCAAAAATAAGACTGAGCAGTATTCTAATAATATGAGCTAATATAATGACAAGGAGAGCTTTTGAAGTCTTTTGGAACTGCTGAACTTAATGATTTAACATGATGCCAGATCTCCGAGTTCTCCTTAACTTGCGTTTTAATGGTAAGAATAGAATGACGCCATCTGTTTATTGGTTGTATTTTTTCAATCTCCTCGCAATTATAAATTTTCATGTCAATATAGTAAGGACCTGTTTTTGACTCACTTACTTGACGTGTATAGCCATTTGTTATTCTTCTAGTAAAATAAGCGTGAAGAGTTGGTATTGCTTTACCGGTAGACGTAGACGGCTTGTTGGTGTCTTCATCTTCCTCGCTGTCAGTACCGAAAAGGTCATGTAAGGTCTGTTTCTTGTCCAGCGGCGTTACAGGGAGTATTTTCACTTTTTTTGAAGAAGTCTCCGTGCTTGTTGATTTCGGTCGCTTGCTTGAAGTTTTTTGACAGAGGTGTTCTTCTCGACGTCTGTTTCCCGAGACTCGCCGTCGAAGAGGTCAGGCATAGAACGGGCTGATTTGGACCTAGAAATAAAAAACATAAAATTTTATTGAGGTAAACTACACTAATATAAAGCAATATTATTTTTACTTACATTTTGAGAAACTTGCAGCACTGGATTACTATGTTCGTGATAATTTCTTGCTATCGGAAGAACAACTGTGTCCTGGTGGAAATCCCGTTCAGCTTAAATACGTATAAGACAACGTGATTACACCGCAAAAATGTAAATGCAGGTGTAAAATTAAATGCTGACATATCAATATAGTAATACAAACGAATTACCTTGGATGTACTTGTGTAATAAGAAATGACAACTAAACATTGACTCCTATTAAAATCTACAACAAACGGACAGACATTCCAATATACATTTATTTCAACCAGGATGGGTAACATAACGCGTTGTCAACATTTTATTTAAATAGGAAACGGTACGTAAAGATGCCTCTCCATTGTCATCTTTGAATGCCTATAAATTAACAAATGTAAACATACCTTATAAACAAATACTAGTTGCATTAGGATTTTGAACTTTAGCGACATTTTAGTATTTTCACCTTTTTATAGGATTTTAATTATAAAATCCTATAAAAAGGTGAAAATACCGTGACTTTTAAATCATTAAATTTTTTGCATCGGTTTAGCAAGCTTGTCTACAATGTCGGTAAGTAACTTTCCCAAATTTATCAATTAATTTATATTAAACCTGTAAGAGTTGGCCGTCGAGTAAGTTACCTTGTTTTCAGAGATATCGTGTTTATATCTGAAAACAATACAATATACTGAACCTAAATTAACGATTATTAGATTTTTTTTCTATATGTATGTGTGTATGTATATTTCTCCATAACTGTTAAACAAATTAATTGAATTTTATAAAACTGGGTAGTACATTGAAACGTTCATGACATAGGATAGGCTATTTAATTTTTATCTTAGTTTAGAATTCGTGGGATTCTGGGTTGCGCTCTCGAGGTGAACGGACGTGCTGTCGCGGCTGTCTATCACTTAGAAAGTCTACTTGGAATTTCTGACCGATTGCTGTTGGTGCTTCGTATCGTCGCTGCTGGAATATCAAACTTCTATACGACTTGTCGTACTGTGGTGCGGTATCCGTATCGGCGTGCGTGGCCCTACAAATATCGTGAAGAGCGACTGACGGGTGACCCCGAAATTTAGATCGTACTCGTACGTGTCTAGAGGACGGGCAAGCCTTTGCTCGTGTAGCGCCCTTTTCAGGGCATACCGAGTGTCAACCTTTTCATTCGCCCACACGCCTTCAGTGTGGTTGAGTCCCACGCTTAGTTGGGCCCACCGGAAAGCAAATTGGCCTGTTTTCTAACGAACGCAGGCCGAGCTTGTTGCTCACCGGTGGTAGTGCGGACCCTGGCACTAGCCCCCTTACCCCTTCAGGGTATCAGGCAGAAACAGGCTGGGCCCGGAACCACTGGCTTTGGGGAGGTCCCCTAGTCAACCCCGGGTATCGGTTAGGTAATTAAGTTGATAGGTACACACCTATTGACCCTAACAAGGTTGGCAACAGACCCTTACACACAGCACGTAGTAGGGCCAATAGGCACACACCCTTCTGCCTACACCCGGCAGAAGGAAGCCCTTAGGACGCCCGAGTGTACCCCTCGGGTTCCCCCACCCATCGGCGATTCCAATCGCCAAACTGTCGCCTTAATGGCGGCCCCCACCCCTCCTCCCGATGAGGACCTTTTTATAAGGTTACTCACTGAGAATGGGAACTTAAGTCTCCACAAGGAGTTCCTCCGTTACAAGGAGGCACTCCTAGCAACCCCCCCACCACCCCCGATCGCGCCCGCGACCGCCCCCTCCAACCGTTACGGTGTTCTCCCAGTTGAGAACACGATACCCCATCTGAGAGATGTAAGGCCCCCTGTTCGGGATTCACCTCTCTCGCCCATGGCGGAATCCGACGCCGACGAAGAATCGAGTCCAGAAATGGACACGTCTCCTGAAAAGGACGACGATGACATTCATTCCGATGCCTCACACGCGTCCTCATCCTCAGAGGACGGCTTCGTCACCGTTGGCGGCAAACGCCAACGGAAATCCAAGCGGAAGCAATCCGCAAAAATCGTCAAAGTCGCGGACGGCAAGCAAGTTCGCAGACCCCCAACCCCAAACAAAACCACGCCAGCCTCACCGGCTTCCCCGAAGGCTAAGGCCCCCCGCCTGTCATCATCCGAGACCCATCCAAATGGGAATCGGTCTCAAAAACCCTTAAAGAGAGGCAGATAAATTTCACGAACGCACGCAAGTGCGAAACTGGAATTAGGGTCACCCTTCAAACGGTGGTCCACTACAGGGCCCTCACCGCCCTCTTAGTAGAGAGGAAAATCGATTGGCACACGTACACCCTCGAGGAGGAGCGCGTCCTTCGAGTCGTGATCCGACGCATCCCTAAAGACGTCTCAACCGACTACGTCAAGGAGACTCTTATGGAGCAAAAAATCCCGGTACGTGAGGTACATCGTATGTACCGTGCCAGACACCCCCGCCAACCATATGACATGGTATTAGTCGTCCTCGACAAGACGCCCGAAGGAAAGGCGATCTTTAAAGTTGCGGGGCTTAACGGAATCTCCATCGAGCCCCCACGCAAACGTGGAGTCGTAGGGCAGTGCCATAACTGCCAATTCTATGGCCAATCCGCCCGTCACTGCCACGCACGCCCTCGCTGCGTGAAGTGTTTGGGTGACCACGCCACAAAAGACTGTGAGCGCAACAGGGAATCCCCGGGCAATCCAGCCTGTGTGCTCTGCGGGGAAGAGGGCCACCCAGCCAACTGGCGGGGATTTCCGAAAGCCCCAAAGAGCAACGCAGGGCAGGCCCAAAAAGGGAGGTCCTCTGTAGCGAGGAAACAACCCAGCCCCAAAATCAAACCAACCCCACCGAACTCCAGCAACACTGCGGAGTTTCCGGAATTGGGCAAGAAACCCCAAGTTTCAATCCCAACCCCAGCCCCTTCGGTAGCCCCCAAGGCGACTAACACCCAAGCTAAAAGCTTCGCTACAGCGGTTGCAAAACCAGCAGCAGCACCTCCCCGTCCACAAAAGGCCAATAAGCCCTCCGGTGCGGTCAACTCGGTAGTCAAAGTCGCATGGGAACACGGCTCCCCGAGTGGCCACAGCCGAAGAGGCCACCGATATTGCCTTACAAATATTGGACACAGTAGACCTCGACATGATCGAAGAATTGGGCCACGCCCTAATAGCCGTCGGCGACAACTGGGTCGAACGGACGAAGGTTATTAGGCGCTACAAGGCTTAAATTACGAAGCTATCGGAGGTCAAAATCCCTCCGCATCTTCGCCCCACGACTCAACCATAATGGGTAGTACAACCCATAGGAACAAACCCCGATCGCTGACCTTGGCGTTTTACAACGCCAACGGTAAACTCCGCGACCAGAGGGCCGAGATTGCTCGGTACCTCACCCAACATCAGGTGGATATCCTTCTCCTGCAGGAAACCTTCTTAAAACCTTCATTGAGAGACCCAAGAATAGCGAACTACAACATCGTTCGCAATGATAGATTAGACAACGCCAAAGGCGGAACCCTAATCTATTACAAAAGGTCCCTGCACTGTTGCCAACTAGACCCTCCATCTCTAACGAATATGGAATGCTCAATCCTCCGAATCGCGATGACCAGCCATTCGCCAATAAACATCGCCTCCATCTACCTCAGCCCCAACAAAAGCTTGCTTGAGAGCGACCTTCAAGCCCTGTTTGCTATGGGAAACGCTACCATACTGGCTGGCGATTTCAACAGCCACCAGAATGCCACCTGGTGTGTTTAATACCAGGTGGCATTCGCTAACCAACTCGACGAACGGCGAAACCCTCTCGAGACTCGAAGAGACTCTGGATTTCGACGTTATAGCGCCCCTGGCTCCGACCCGCTATCCTACCACGGACGGCCATAATCCCAGCGTCCTGGACTTCGCCCTACTAAAGAACATCACCCTCACAGTGTGTTCAATAGAGGTACATCCGGACCTAAACTCGGACCATAGACCGGTCCTCCTGCAACTAGGACAGACAGACAATGGGCGTCCCACCCATACAAGAATGACCACGGATTGGAAGAGACTAGCGAAAGCGCTCGACCAACCGTCCCCGAACCTGGATGCCATTCCGGACAGGATAACATCCACCGAACAGACAGACTCGGCAGTCTCGTCCCTCACCAACCACTTACAAGCGGCCGTCAAGGACTGCACCAGGCAGGTCCCTTCTGTGGATCCCAACCATAGATTCGAGCTGCCTGATGATGTAAGGAGGTTGTTGACGGAAAAGAATGCCGCGACAAGAGAACACGACCTGTACCCCACCGATGAGGCCCGTTCTAGACTACGCTACCTTCAACGTCGAGTTAAGGAGCGCATAAAGGAACTCAGGGACGAAAGGTGGAGCGACTTCCTCTCTGAACTCAACCCGTCACATGTCACTTACTGGCGTGTGGCGCGAAGTCTCAAGTGCGATCAGATCTCATCCACTCCTCCTCTCAACCGACCGGATGGCTCCATCGCCTTCGATGATGACGAAAAAGCTGAATGCCTCGCAGACAGCCTGGAAAGCCAATGCTCTCCTAGTCGTGAGCCAGTAGACCCAGACCACGTACAACGGGTAGAATCGCATGTAGAGAGCATCGCCGCCTCCGCATCGGCTCCCCCCGTGATCGCACTCCCTCCGACCACGATTGACGAGGTGTAATCGATAATAAAATCCCTAAAACCCCGAAAAGCCGCCGGTGCTGACGGAATATCAAATGGCATATTGAAATTTCTACCCCAGACCCTACTACTGCTGCTAGTGAGCATCTTCAATGCTTGCTTAGCGAATTGTACGTTCCCAGACGCCTGGAAACAAGCAACGGTAATAGGCATCCCAAACCAGGCAAAGACCTGAAGAATCCGACCTCTTATCGCCCAATCAGCCTCCTCAGCTGCATCGGGAAGATATACGAGAGAATCCTATCGGCCAGACTCAAGGTTTATATCGAATCTATGAATCTGATCCCGAACGAACAGATGGGTTTCCGCGCAAAACATTCCTGCGTACACCAACTGCACCGCCTAACAGAGCACATCCTAGACAACCGCCGCCGCGGTCAACCTACAGGAGCGCTCTTCTTCGATGTAGCGAAGGCATTCGACAAAGTCTGGCATGCCGGCTTGGTAGCCAAGCTGGCCATCATGGGCCTACCAGACAGTCTCGTGCGCATCATACGAGACTTCTTGTCGAATAGAACCTTCCGCTACAGAGTAGAAGGAACGCTTTCACACGTCGGGGGTGTGAAAGCGTTCTTTCTACTCTGTAACAATAACAGCAGGAGTCCCTCAAGGCTCTGTGCTCTCACCCATACTATACGCGTTGTACACTAACGACGTACCCCGGACACTGCACTTTACACATCCAGTAGACGCAAGGACCTTATCTCTGTTTAGACCATTTGGTACCTGCTTAATCCATACTATCCATCCATACTTCCATACTTCCATACTAATATTATAAATGCGAAAGTCTGTCTGTCTGTCTGTCTGTCTGTCTGTCTGTCTGTCTGTCTGTCTGTCACCTCTTCACGACTAAACGGATGGACCGATTGGGATGAAATTTGGTAGGGATGTAGTTAACGACCTGAGGTCAAACATAGGCTACTTTTGGGCACGATATAACCGAGTCCCACGCGGGCGGAGCCGCGGGGAACAGCTAGTATAAAATAATAAAATTAAATTGGAATTGATTGGAGTATGGAGTGGTAATTGCGGCATTATATTGTATGTATAGTTTAATGTCTGCGTTTTGGGCTACTCATTGATTCGTTTAATTTAAGTTTGAAAAGTATTTTTCCGGATTCCGGATTTCGAATAGTAGTTTGAAAAAAGGGAAATCTTTGTGTTATTTTCCATAAGTTAGGATTATTTTTTTGAGTAGAGGGTTCTAATCCTGCTAAACATGACTTTTTTTTACTTACTTTTTTTCGTTCTGTATTAGTTTTTTTGAAATTCTATATTTTTGCTTTTAATATTTTAGTAAAGAAATATTTTAAGAAATAGCTGGAAGTAGCTGGATCGAATCCTGCCACAAACAATAATTTTCTGTTTTTTTTTTTTATTTGTTTTCTAGAATTATTTTCTTACTTTTATTTTAATTTTGAAAAGGAACGAATAAATTCATTTGCAAATTTATTTCCGGATAAACGATATCGCAACCCCAATCAAATCAAATCTAATAGTTTGTCATTGACGACTTTGAAGAAGAAGATTAAGAGTGCGCCCAACGCGAAAATTTGGAAAACAGACCTATTTTTCAACCCATAGTTTAGCGCGAAAAAACCTTATAATTCAGATTTAAAAAATACTGTAGGTAGGCAAAAAACCTGTAGAAGCCGAGTAATCGAATAGAATTTTGAAAAATAAACAGGTTTTTTATAAAAAATACATACTTCAGAACGGAAAAAAAAAACAGTATTAACTCAAATGCTCTGAATTATCAGCGACAACCCCACATTATTTTTTACAAATAACATAGCCATACTAATGTTTTAGTAGAGTAATCGATTACTTTTTTTTATTTTATGCCTATATTTTTAGTAATTAAATAAAATCTCAACTAGAATTATAACCTGGAGCTCAAAGCCAACTGGTCGTTAACTGAATCATGCGATTTTCGACTCTAAACAAAGCGTAGTAGGTGGAACAATTGTGCACGGGCATCTGGTTACTTGTCGGGCAGTGCTCGACGCGTAAGGTTGTTCCCGGTCGCTCTGTACCTTCTCAGTACTGACAATCGAACGCGTAATTATTTGGAGCGGATTTTAAGTTTCTAGTGTAAATAAGTATTGTAAATTAGACCGTATGACGCTTATTATAGGGTACATAATTGTATATAGTGGTTTTTAGTATTATTATAATTGTAAACAGTGTGGTGTGTGGACGTGTAAATAATAGTGTGTAAATAGTTTTGACAATGGGACGAAAAGATAAAAAAAGAGAAATAACGTTTATGAGAAAAAGAAGAACTAAAAAACATGACGGAATGTTTGGGTAAGTTGTTTTTATTTTTACAAAATAATGGATTTAGTACAACAGTAAGTACACGCTTTATTTTCAAACTAAATCTGTTTATTATAGTAAAATAAATAGATAGTACTTTTATATTTAAAAAAGTCATAACTAACCCTTAAGGGTCTTATAAGTACAGCCTACATTTGATCAAACTGAGCTCCGTAGGTATACAGAGTAAGCGCGCACGGGCACGCGTCACGAATGTTTACAGTATATGTAAAACAACCATTGTTAGACGACAACAAAATATACGAGTATATATAAAAGGTCTTTAAAAGTAACTGTAATTTTTTTTACAGATTAATGTATTAGTGATTTTCATTACAAAAAACGTATTTTTTATTTTATTTTTGATAATGATAATACAGAATGTTGTAATAAAACTAAAGATGTAAAGAACTCTAGTCGAGTCCTACTCGTAGATATTGCGCTCGGCTCACAAATTGACGACTCGACTCGATTCAATAAGTCTATGTGCTCTTGAGCGCAGCATGACGCTCGAGTCTTGTTTAGCGCTCGAGTCGTTGGTGGGGATATGTACTTAAACATAATTAAACCTTGATACGCTTTTTTTTAAATACTTTTTACGGCCATGGAAACTAGTCCTTTAAGGTCTTCAATTTATTAATCTTCTTCAGTCATACTTTAGTCAAGTCAAGTCAAAATATCAAGTCAGTAGTCTAGTCTAGTCAAGTGAGTCAGTCAGATGGCTAAGTGAAGCGGTGGAAAAGTTCACGCACACTTTGCGAATAATGATCCACCAATATTAAGCACAAAAAGTCGAATAAACCTAAGTTTTGGAAATTAAATACAGCGCCGACATAGCGACAGTTTACTTTCCCTCCAAAAACTCCTTGATACGCTCAAGACATGACTCGAGTTCTTTTTTTAAAACTCGTGTTCTTTATAAGAGATATGTATTATCATGAGTATAAGTTGTAATGTTACAAATGGCTCAATATAAATTTTGATCTTTACCTATATTTTACTCTGTTTTAGATCAAATAAGCTGAAAGATATTGCCGATATCAGCCATCCCGGTACCTCAGCAGAGTCTGTAAATATGGAGTAAGTGTCTGTTATTAAAAAGCTCGTTATGAAGTGCCAAATTTTACGTAAATTTATTTGCTCTATGTCATGAGTCAAAATGCGCCAAAGACGACGACGTTCAGTAGGTCGACCGCCTATCTCGATTCTCTCCTCTCGTAATGGCTACTTGTATCGCTTTCGCCACATTTTGCTCCGTCTAACGCACAAAACGCTTAAAAAATTTTTTTTTTGTTAACATTGGCAAACAAAAAAATTTTTTTGAAGCTCGACCTACAGATCAACGATAATTGATCCATTTCGAGACTGGCAAATTTTGCTTTTGTCCGGATGTCTGTCTGTCTGTTGTTTGTTCCGGGCTGGAGATCGCATTTCTGAACGGATCCTAATGAAACTTGGCAAACGTGTACCTTGCTTTATTCGAAGTATTTTGTCGAGAGCTTTTTTTGATTGGAGGGAAAATAGGGGGGCAAAAAGAGGAAACGTTTTCTGTCACGTTGTTTACGAATGGGTCTTAATAAAAATTTGGCGCACGTTTTCCTTGATTTTTCAGAAATTTTTTGTCGACATCTTTTTTGATTGGGCGAAAAGGGGGCAAAAGTGGTGGAAGTTTGCTATATTGTTATATTGCTTATCTGGGCACAAGATGGTTCTGTTACAAATTAATATGTGTTATAGTTTCGTTTCCGGTTAAAGATTAAAATATATATACATACTAGCTGTTCCCCGCAGCTCCGCCCCGCGTGGGACTCGGTTATATCGCGCCCAAAAGTAGCCTATGTTTGACCTCAGGTCGTTAACTACATCCCTACCAAATTTCATCACAACCGGTCCAGCAGTTTAGCCGTGAAGAGGTGACAGACAGACAGACTTTCGCATTTATAATATTAGTATGGATTAGTATGGAAGTATGGATCTATATAATTTTTTTTTTAATGATTTTTATATTTATTTGGACCGTCTGACCAGAATAGGTAGTAACTATAGAAAAATCCTTTTGAGAATAGACGAGGAAAAATAATTAACAGGATAGGAAATACCTATAGTGTTATGAAAAAAAGTGAAAGGGGGTTAACGGAGGAGGGTCGCGAGGTCTACTGTTCACAGAACCACTAGTCAACAAACATACAAACACCGATTTTTCGAGTACACTTCTCTCGTTTCGCTCGTTCTTTTAATAATGTTATACACTTTTTTAACTCAATTATTGCTTTCAGCTATCTGCCAACAGAAAACTGCAGACTGGCAGTATTAGAAAATGTTACGTCAAATCTTGATAGCTATAGTAATAGTAATACAGGATTAATCACTTACGCATGGTAAGTATCGTCAAAATATGGATGTGATGATAATATGTTTACAAAAAATGCTTTATTTATATATTTATGTTTTTCATTTTAGTAATGAGTTGCCGGAAAAAGAAGTCGATTCCATAAGCAGAGATAACAATGCGGAGCTAGAATTGAATAATGACGCAAGTGCAGGACAATCGTAAGTATTTTCTTGCATTCAGCTAAAACTTATTAGCTGATTTAAAGAACGTGTAATAGTATTATGGAACTACAAAAGCCTGTTAGAACAATTTATAAGAGCTAAACTGTAATTCATAATATTAAGCAGTCTTATATTTTCTTATTTATATTTACAAAATATTGTTACAGACGTTCAGACCCGCGAGCTTACACACGCCAAAACCAAAAATTAAACGGTGCTAAAATTAATAAAGCAAAACAGGAGAACAGAGATTATGATGCTTCAGAGAGGCTAATAATTGATAAGGAATACTTTTTTCAAAACCTTAAAAATATATCAAACCATGCACCGCAATTCGGTTGCACATTATTGAACTTACAAATTACAGGAGAAACAAAAAATGGATTAAATTCAAAACTGAAACTGTCTTGTAACATGTGTAAGGCCACATTTTTTGCTAACACCACTAATCCACATCCAAGCCAAAACGTTGACATAAATACAGCTGCAGTTTCTGGCATAACGAGTACCGGAATTGGATTAGAGCAATTTCAACGCTTATGTGCTTCAATGAATCTTCCGACTATATCGGAACGAGTTTATAAAAAAAAACACGATGAGATATGCCAACACTGGGAGAAAACAGCTCAAGAGGTTATGACAGCTGCAGCTGAACGCGAGAGACTAGCAGCCATAGAAGAAGGTAGAGTAAATAAAGATGGTATTGCCATAATTGATGTCATTGCTGATGGCTGTTGGTCTAAGCGTTCTTACAGAAGCAATTACTCTGCATTTTCTGGAGCAGCCGCCATAGTCGGCCGAAAATTCAAAGAAGTAATTTACTTGGGCGTTAAGAACAAGTTTTGCTGCATATGTGCTCGTGCTCAAAATAAGCAAGAACCAGTAAAAGAGCATACCTGTTATAAAAACTATTCCGGTTCATCTTCTGGAATGGAGGCAGAAATTATTGCGGATGCGTTTAAACATTCAATTGAAATGTATAACGTTATTTATGGAAGACTAATAGCGGATGGTGATTCGAGCACGTACTCCAAAATTTTAGAAGAAAGACCTTATAAAGATATAACCGTAGAAAAAGTTGAATGCCGAAACCATATGTTAAGAAACATGTGTAATAAATTAGTTACCATAAGTAAAGATACTAAGTATCCATTGGCAATGCGAAAGATGTTGACCACACAACGAATTCTAGCCATCAGAAAAGTTATTTGCTCCGCTATAGAAAAGCATAAGAATGGTACTGCTGATCTAGGAGTTCGAATAAATAACTTATTTGTCGATATTTCGAATGCATATAATCATGCGTTTGGTCATCATAACGACTGCCTGGATCACTATTGCTGCAGTGAAAAACAAAGCGAAGACCTTGTGCCCAAAGTAAAAAGTTCAGCTTTTTGGGCTAAAGTACAATATATTGTGGGCTTTGTCGCGACACACTAACGGAGTTTAATAAATGACTGCGACAGCAATGCCGTTGAACAGTTTAATAGCATAATAGCGAAATTTGTAGGCGGCAAGAGAACTAATTTAGTGCAACGGCAAACTTACCAATCCAGATGTGCGGCAGCTGTTGTTTCATTTAATACAAAAAAGCCATTATATATCGTGCAAAAATCTCTGTTGGGAAGAAGTCCAAAATCTAAAACAAAAGCATTTGAAAACAAGAGACAAGAAAAAAATAAATGGAGACAAATGAACAAAAAAGCCAGAAAACTACCGTTTACTAAAAAGTACCTTACATTAACTGAATCAGTAACTGATAAAAACTATGGAACAGACAGTTGCTAAAAACCCGATATGGATCAAGAATCATACGAGCTGTCAAAACGTAGTTTTTTGAGAAATTAAGAAAGAACTAATATGGAAAGGGCGCAAATAGAACGAGCTACTGTTTTACAGAGAAATAGCAGTGAGTGGTTAGAGCTTAGAAGAAACTTACTAACGGCTTCCAATTTCGGGAAAATCATTAATCGCCGCCCAACCACTAGCGCAAGTATTGTCAAAGCTTTATTATATAAAAGCAATATTTCAAACGTAGCTTCTATAAAACACGGCATGGACAATGAAGCTGTTGCTCTAACATAACTAGCGAAACAAGAAAATGTGGAAATAAACCCTTGTGGATTATTCATAGATGATGAATTTCTATTTTTAGGAGCCACACCGGATGGATTAATCGATAATAATATGAATGTCGAAATCAAATGCCCAAGTTCTGCATTTAACATGTCTATTGAAGAAACAATAAGAAAGAAAAAAATTACATTTTGGAACTTCAAAGATAAAAAAATGATAATCAACAAAAACCATCCGTGGTTTTATCAAATACAAGGCCAGTTACATATAACCAAAAGAAACAAGTGTATATTCGGAGTGTGGTCTGGCGAAAATCATAAAGTGACCGTTGAAGAAATATTTCGCGATGACGACTTTTGGAAGGAAAAAATGATTAGTAAACTAATCGAATTTTACATGGAGCATTTATTGCCAGAGCTAGTAGACCCACGCAAAACAAGAAACATGCCACTGAGACAACCATACGCTTCCAAAAAACGGCAACTCACAGACCCATCCGAAGCTGCACCCTCAAAAATGGCGTGCGTGCAATCTTGTCCAGATACGATTTTAGCTACTCCTGGATCATCTAATGAAGAACATTGTAACGAAACACTTATTTGTGCATTCGTTTCATTCTCAAATATTCCGCTTTTGATTGGAGTTTTAATTGTAATCCATAGATAATATAAAATAAGGATAGAAATACGCGTGCTGCCATCTACGGAAAAGTCAGTAACTTTTGCTTACGCACAATATTGTATTTCACTCTGTCTAGATTAATGAGGGGGCAACACTATACGTTTGTGATGATTTATCAATCAAGGAAAATTTAATTGAGGGGTAACATTGTACGTTAGTGATGGTTCATCACGCAAGAAAAAATTAATTTGTAACTATTATTTATGAATTGTTTCTGAGTTTAAATATTCGGATTTGAATTTTAAGAGATAAAAATGCTAGTAGTTTGATTATATTCTTTTAATTTGATTTTAAAGAGAAGATAAAAAGACTTCATTGGTAAATTTTGCTCCATCTGGTGACAGATGTGGTAAACTATCGTCGCGGAAATTAAGATTGCGCGATTGATCAATTCAGGTTTTAATAAATATTAATTGTTTAGAATAAGATTATTTGCTTGAATTCAATAATATATAATCAAATGACAAATATATAAAATCAATAATTTAATGTTAAAAACTTAAATTATCTGAAATTAAGTATTAAAGGGAGATGTATTAGTCACGAACAACGAATGACCTCGTTTAAAAATTGAACGTACAGTAGGACGCGATGAATGTAGGTAGTCATGAAAAACCGAAGCCTCTTTTGAAAACGGAATATGTCGAGGACGCGGTGAATGTTGACAAACTTTTATTATGATGATATCATAATTTAATAAATTTATACATCAATGAATGATGAATATTACTTATAAAATTTGTACGTTAATTTTAAATCTTGTATAATGGGACAGGCTTAGCTTTTTAAATTATTTAAGTACAAAATAGAATAAAGAGTATCTCACGAGTCGCCGGTAGATGAACATTAGCGTCACGGGGGATGAGGTACGGGGTTAGGTGATAAATAGGCTTGCGGGAGGCCGCAAGGGGCACTTTTACTTTTTTTCTTGGACGGCTGCGGAGGACTTTTACTTTTTTTCTTGGACGGCTGCGGAGGACTTTTACTTTTTTTCTTGGACGGCTGCGGAGGACTTTTACTTTTTCTTGGACCGCTGCGGAGGACTCTTATTCTCGGACACTTGGGGACTCAACTCGGAAGAAAACACAAGAAGATCGTCAACATTTTCTCTGTAAAGTATTTTTATAATCAAGAAAGAAGAAGTTATTTGCGTGGGGTTGATAGCACATTTTTAGCTTAGGGCAGTGTAGATTCGCGGTAGTTTAGTATTATTCGTTTTAATTTCAGACCTCATGGTGAGTATAACAGGTCTGAAGTTAAGGGCGCCATTTTGTAGTACACTTTAGTTATTTTCGTGATTGTTTTTGGATAGTTTTCATGGGACCTAGAGGATAGCCTAAATCCAGGCGTCTCGGGGTTTTATGAAGAAAATTCTTTTAAGATCTGCTTTATGATCGGGGAGGTGCTATCAACGGTCATCAGTCTTGCCCTGAAACCCAGCGGTGTTAACTTAAAGGCTTGACTGTGTGACAAGGTAGAAAGACAAAGTCTTGTGGCGAGGCTTTGGGACTCGCATTTCAGAGTCTAGTTAGCTACCTGAAGGGATGAGCGAGGAAGGATATACATGCGAATCCGTCTAAGTACGCGTTTCTCGGTCGTGTTGTTCCTTAAACGCTTCATGGCTTCAGTCATCACCAGGTTAGGTCAACTGATCCTATCCCATAAAGGTTGACCTACTTACACGGGTTGCTAGAATTAGGAGGGATCTGCCCAATCCAGTTTGTAGTGAGACTAGAGTTCACTGGCTTTGGCTAAGGTCGAGTGGACTATTACAGAGCTAGGGTGATTAGGAGCAAATATCTAGATTAGCGAGAGAAAGTCTCTCAACAGCTTATTCTGTAGCTTTAGACAGCCTGATTCTTACACCGGAATCAGACTTACACATATCACACTTTCGAAATGACGCGATTAGCTCTAGGGAATGGTAGTGGATAGTTAGTATAGGCATAGTTCTAGGAAATAGGTTGTATAGTTATTAGGCGTTACGGTAATCGACAGTGTAGTGAAAAGTGCGAAAATAATAGTGGAAAACCTTGTGTTTCTTGTGAAATTAGTAAATTCCAAGGACATAAAACTATAATTTATGGGGGTAAGCGAACCTAGGCTCCATATTCAAAATGGCCACGCCCAAAACAGAAAAAAAAACAAAATAAAATTTCTTTTTCTATTTTCCCTATGATATTGTTTCTTTGCAAAGAAAGTATTAATTTTCAATATAAATATCTATCAAGGATATCAGAATTGTCCAAGAATATTGTGGTATCAAACAATATTATCTACCTACTTATTTTATAATTGTCTTGTTCATTCTAGAAAATAATAACAATTGTGAGAATACTACTTTAATGTTTATCTGGTTTTCCTGGAGGGATTCTTGAGTGTGGAGGTCTTATCTGGTGATGCTATGGTCAAGCCAAGCGAACCTCTGTCTCCAAATGCAGAAGCGGTGAGATAAGTTTGCTTTTCATGAGATTTCCCATGAGACACATCTTTTCCTGGATACCTTCTATAACTATTGAATTAATCTAATTACAAGATAGTGTACATAGCTTTTGCCATGGATTCGTTCCTGTCTTATAATACTCATGTGAATGTAAGATTGATTCACTTATTTATAAATTACTTGGAAAAGATTCCTGAGCAGAGTTATGTCACTCTTAAACTACCTACATAAATGAATAATTTTTCATGGAAGGAACAAGAACAATATAGTCTAACTAAATATCACTTATTAATCAGATATCTTGGATAATACTATATTCTAACCTATTTATAGTTCTAAACTACTAATCTGAATATCAGATTCAATATAATATTTTGGATACTACCTGATCTACCTTCTATTTCAAATGAGAAGTACTCTCTTCTTAACTGACACTTACCTACTTTAACTACCTATATATAACTTGGATCTCTTCATACGTACTAAAGTATCCCGTCCTAGTATAAACATATTAAATTCATCTAAAAATCTAGTTATCCTAACAAATATTAATTTAGTAGACAATCTATAGGAGTGGATTGTAAGATTGAATCCATGAAGACATAAAATAAGTCTTGAGATAGCAAAATATGAAGACATAAGATTAGTCTATACTTTGTATTATGTTAAATTCATTATTTAAAACAGCTCAGCAAATATCGCAGTGATGTTGAAGAAATCACACACTGTAGTGTTGGGATAGCGCTTGGAGACACTTTGTCTCTCCTCTTGTCCACTTAAGTCTACAATACTGACTTACTTAAACTTCACCGACTATTAGTAGAATGGTCTTTTGTGTAAATACAATAAAGGCTGGGTTGCAGGAGAAGTCAGGCCAAGTAAGGTGACGAAGACTATCGGTATGAGCGGTGGCGGTGCTCTGCCCTTGCTGCAAAAACCCATATTTATGAGCTAATTATCATTTGTAAATAATAAGTAAATATAACTTTCAAGTAGAAATTTCATACTTGTAGAACATTCCATAGACCTGTAATACTAAATAGGAAGTCTATATTTACTAGATTGATTATTACTAGATTTAATAAACTATTCAACATTGTTTAAGAGACCTACATCTATCTAACAATAAGACTATTCATTTATAATCTAAGACTTGGAAATCCAGGCTAAATAACTTAAATATTTAGTGTAGGTGAACACCTCTTCTGTGTAGTAGGATAATGTCCAATAAAATAGTTCAATTTCTAATAATGGTTGACAAATGATTTAGTAAGAACATGTAGGATGATTTCTAATCTAGGACTTTTAATATGAAAGTCTATGTAGATTCACTAAATCAAATTTGATAAAACTCTTATTTATATTTCATTCATTTATTAGGGCAAGTAATAGGTTGAGTAGAATATTAAATAAATTAATAGTAGCTGAGGAGATAGTGTGAGAGTAGGATATTAATAAAAGCTGGTACTTAGTAGCATTTTGTATTTATAGATATTGATAATACTCTTAAAAGGATCTGGTTAAGCTTCGGATTGCAACCAGGGTATTCCTCCACTAGATATCACAAGCCAAATTTTCAAGCCAAACAAATAGAAATTTAAAACAAATAGATATTTAAAACAAATAGATTTTTCAAAACAAATAGATATTTTGAAAATAGATATTGTAAAATAAAAAAAATTAATTTGTAGGTTAGAGCATCTTAAAATTAGGATTTTAGGTGAGTAAGTATATAGTAATTATATATAGATTTGGTGTGCAGTGTTAGGTATATGTATGTATATTTAGGTATATTAAAGGGTGCCGTTACAATTTGGTGCCGTGACCAGGATATCAAAATTTGTTATCAATATTATCCCGTAGTGACCAGGATATCACTATTTGTTATCACTAGTATCCCATAGTAAACCAGGATATCTAAAATTCGTTATCAATAGTATCCTGTTAATCATATTGAAAGTAAATATCTATAGTATTCTATTAATCAAAATTTAAATAAATCAGGACTCTGGTAGTTCTATAGTATTGTATTTCTAGAATATTAATTACATAAGTTTCATTACTAGTTTTTACTGATAGAATAGAATCAAGATGCAATATACACTATATACTTACTAAAATAGAGCTCTTATAATCGTATAAAGAATAGGTTAGAAAAATCTATTGTTTGGCTATAGTAACGGCTGAGTTCATGTAGATTCGTGGGTCAGCCAATTTGGGCCGTTGAGCGTTGAGAGAGTTTATCAATATCTATTAGAGAAACGAATTATCCATTCTTAATTTTTATTATTGCAGTAATCCTTCGTAAGATTAGTCTTGCATATGTTTTGATGTTCATGTTGGTAGGAGATCACTGTCCATATGAGTTAATTTTTGATAAAATCTAAAAAAAAAAAAAAACACGTATAAAGTACCTTTCCGTTTTAGTCTTATTCCTACCAGTTCAAGGAAAATATCAGTATTGCAATACATAGGTATATTACCTGGAGATTACTGATAATGGTTAAGGTAAACGTACGTAATTCCGACAGTGTCCTAGACCCCGTCACTTTTTAAAAAAACCTCGATATCTTATATTTACCAACATCCAAATTACTAGATATTTTGACAACACATTCTTAGTAATGTTTAGCATAATTAAAATGGCAACACACAGTTGCAGACGAATTGGCGTCGGAGGTGTGTGTGTCTAAAGTTGGGAAAGTAAGATTTTATGTGTTTTTTGCAAATTCAGTGACTGAATTTGACGACTGTCGAAGTTTACTTCCTGCCGTGTGATGAAGGTTCAGTGGCCATTAAGGTAAGTGAGATTATTTCTTGTTATAGTTAAGTAAATTGTCAAGCGATATAACCTATAATCTAAGCAGATTTTTATGTCTAATAATTTTTTTTTGGGGGTGACATCTATCGGTTCAAAAAAATACGTTCTTGTCCCGATACTCGTCAAATTTTATAAAAATCTGACCGTGAATGGGACATGCCTGAAACCTTGAACGTAAACTCGTCATAATATAAAATGAGACTTAATACTATGTCATAAGAACTAAATTTGTTCGTACATCTGACGGAAACGGGGACAGGTATTGAAATTTGAATCTATAATCGTCATCATAGAAATATCAACTCTATATTGCATGTAATAAGAATTACTAAACGGCTTCGTATTAAAGAGTAAAAACAATTAACTCGAACAATGTACCTAATGTTGTCTGAATAATGGACATTATTAAAAACTATGAAAAAAAACAAGTTTTATTTTATGAATGAATGAATGATCTTTATTTGCGTTAGTATTTAATTTGAAATAATAAAGTATGTGCCTACCTATAAATTAACGCTTCACAGAAAATTTTTAGAACTATATACTAATCAAATAACTTTATAATAGTCAGGACAAAATAAAAAATTAGATTGTTTTTATCAATAGCTACTATTTCTAGTTTTACATTTTATGATTATTTTTATACCTAGAAAAATATTATATACCTATATTGTTTACAGATGAATGAAAAACAGTACACGAAACAAGCCATGCTAATGGCCATGCAGGCTGTTTTATCAGGAGTCTCAGCTTCTAGAGCAGCGAAAGAATTCGGCGTGCCTCGGACAACTTTATTGGACAAGACAGAGAAATTACCTGTGCTATTATTCTACTTATGACTTACCACAAGGTAGTGTGCTCGCGCCTCTGCTCTTCAATATCTACACCAACGACCAGCCATCTCCACCAAACACAAATAGATTCCTGTACGCCGACGATTTGGCATTAACATCTCAAGCGCGGTCTTTTGAGGAGGTCGAAGGAAGTTTAAGCGAAGCACTTGAATTACTGAATTGCTATTACGAGCAGAACTCCTTGCGACCGAACCCCTCGAAAACCCAATCTTGCGCATTTCATTTGAGGAACCGAGAGGCCCGACGGACATTGAATATCCGATGGAGAGGTGTGCCCATCACTCCTTGCTCGACTCCAAGGTATCTCGGTATTACCCTGGATAGAACGCTTTCTTATAAACAGCACTGTCTTAACACCAAGCAGAAAGTGGGTATACGTAACAACCTCTTGCGCCAACTTACGTCCTCTAAATGGGGAGCCTCTCCACAAGTTCTGCGGACGATTAGCTCTGTGCTTCTCTGCAGGCGAATATGCTAACCCAGTCTGGAGCCGATCAGCACACACGCCGCTGGTGGATGCAACTCTCAACGACACGTGTCGGATTATAACAGATTGCTTGAAACCCACACGTGTAGAGAAACTGTACCCTCTGGCTGGAATCGCTTCCCCAGACGTCCGGAGAGATGTGGCCAACTCTCTTGAAAGAGCAAAAAAAGAGAATGATCCCCGGCACCCTCTGTACGACCACGTGTCGGTTACGCAAAGGCTGAAGAGTCGACATAGCTTCGTCAAAGAGACTCAACCTTTGACTGGCGAAGCCTCTCAGTCGAGAACATCCATCTGGAAAGAGAGATACCCGTTGGCGTCACTCCTACCGCTGTGCGAGACCCTTCCCCCTGGACATGATCTGCCATGGCCTACATGGAAGTCCTTAAACAGACTGCGGACCCAGGTTGCCCTAAGCAAGGACAACATGTACAGATGGGGGTACAGCTTAGAGGAGACCTGCAGATGTGGTGTCTCTCCCCAGACCATGGCACATCTTTTATCGTGCTCTGCGTGCCCAGCCACCTGCACGCTCGGGGACCTATACGAAGCCACTGACAACGCCTTGTCAGTGGCTTCGCATTGGTCAGTTACTGTAAGCGTAGAAAAGTCTTACACAGTATGAGACATATTATTTTCTTGTCAATAATCATAATGATCATAAATAGGTACTGATTGACGACTGATATCTTGACTTTTTGTTACTTTTAGATAGATTTATATAATATTGTTTATAGATTAGTTTTTACTGTTTTTAAGATTTAGACTGCCTATGAAACGTACTGGAGAAGCAAATGTTATTAGTTTTTTATAAAAGATTTAACTGAAGTTGTGTGTTGCAATGAAACTATATTAATGTTAGTAAAAACCTAAGTCAGATTGAAGGATTAACATAAACCATTATAAGTAAGTAACTATTGTTGTATTTTTTATTTTTACTAAAAATGTGTGTTTTGTAGAGATGCTATACTATTAATAATAACACTTAAAACACATTCCTGACTGATTAATATAATTACGACGATTTGACTGTTTACGAAACATATGTCTAAATATTATTAAAAATATAATACTTAATAGTAATTAAAGATTTTTTTTTTTCACGTCCATTATTCTAAAAATGTATAAGTACTTCGTTTTCATATTTTTTTATTTCAATGTTTTGGTAAGAATTAAATAAGCAATAAAGGGTTCAAGATTTACCGTCTTATACAAGTTGTAAATGATAATACTGAAAACCTTGCAGGGGCTGACCCAGACCGTCAATATGAATAACTTTTTCTACGAGACCAATTTTGGCAACTCGAAAACAAAATAGCGATTAAATTATTTTTTTTTTTTTTGAGTTGCCAACATTGGTCTCATAAAAAAAGTTATTCATATTGATGGTCTGGGTCAGCCCCTGCAAGGTTTTCAGTATAGGTACTCAATTACACCTTGTATAATGAACCTTAATACAAAGACACAGAGTGCCAGTAAACCCGAAACCGTGACGACTTCTGGGTCGTTCTTGACGTTTATTCGGACAAAACTGTCGAATTCAGGTACAAATCGCTTTTTATTACAAAAAAAATAATTTTAAAATATACAAATTGTTAAATAACTAACAAAAAGTATTTAAATCAAAACTAGAATAAATTTTCTTCTTATTCGCACACTATTTCTTCCTATGCAACCAATACTTTTTGGACAACATCACTGCAAAGTCAGAAAAATTCAAAATATGTCGAGTATTGGGACGTTTACCTTACTATTGATTGTGGAAAGTTCCTTAACAGAATATAATTATATCTCGGTCATTACGATATAAATGATTTGAAGGGTATGTTGAGTCATATCATATTAGATTTTAAAGTTATTGCATTAGATTTTTCTATTAAATACTATTTTGTGTTAGAGACTGGAATTTGTTTGTAGGCGAAATGAGGTTATGAAAATAATAGAATATAATCGCGGTTTGACAGACATTGACAGATGACAATGACAGTTTCCAAAAAAGCTTGATTATGCGGGCTTTACTTTATCAGTATCTAGTCCAATTCAAAGAAAGGTTAGATGATTGAACTTTGTTGTCAAAACAACTATAAATACAATATCGATACTATGGTATTGTATTGTAAATAATGTGTTCATAAATGTAGGTGTACATGAATTTAATAACTTAGTTTGATATAGATAGATTCAACTTTGTAATTGTCTCTAGAAACTAATCTTTTAATTTTATTACGCTATGAACCGTGTTTGCATAAACTCATGGTATAAGAATTTTACTTGAAGCAAGTTTATGGTACGCTTTAAATATCTATTTCATTATAGCTAATTAACAAATATAAAGAGAAAATTTAATATCTTTAATTATAATATTATGAAAAATATACAGGTTATTTTAATTTAATTTGTATAAATTAGAAAAAAAAAAAAAGAAACGTACTATAGCTTTTATTATCTTTAAATTAACCTTTTACTTGAATGATCAAGGTAGTTAGTATATACTTGACTCAAGTACTTTGAGCATTAGCTTATTATTATAAACCACAAGAGGTCACACCTTGTCTCTAGTGCCGTAAAATAATTAAAAATAGGACTTGAAAAGAAAAATGTCAGTCGGGAATTTTAATGATTGCGGTTGAATTGAAAAGTTTTTCAAAAGTTGGTTAATAAATAAAACTGTGAATAAAACTAAGAAACTATTTCGGAGAACTTTAGATATGATGTTATTCAATAAATGTTGACTAGTGTTTCAAGTAGTCGTAAATAGTGTTTCACAAAACATTCAATGTTTGTTGTTCTGTGAATGTGAAGTGAATATGGTTACATCTAGATTTTTACATGGCCTAAGTTTGACAATATCTTATGATTTGGGTTCCTGATTAATAGTTTACATGATTGAATAGATTGGAACTGCATTAGGCCTGCTTATTGTAAGTTTTAAACTTGTTTATTGCTGGTATAGTTAGAATTTTAAAAGTAAGTTGATTAACGAATAGTAAACAAAATGAGTTTATAAACTAGGTTTTATATACAGTTGAGTTCACTAGTATATCCTTGAGGCTTAGATTAACTTTCGTCTTAGCGTTTTGCCAGTCTTTATTAATGCGGCGATAGAGATGCTTGTCCTGTTTTGGATATTTTATGTTATAACTTTAAATTAGATTTAGAAACTTTAAGTCAAATAACTTAAAGGTTTATTAAAAAAATATTAGGTTTACTTAAATAAATTTTAGCCTCATAAAATAATTAAGTTTCTAATCTAAATTTATTAAGAAACTGGGTTAAGATTTACTTTTAAAACAATGATTTCAAATGAAATTATAAACCATAGGATCTCTATGAATGATTGCATGCATTCAATGACTAAATATCAATTTTATACTTAAAACCTCTTTATTCTCTTTATTCTGGAGTTTGCAAATAGAATTGTTTGTATATGATAATGATATTTGTATAGTAGATACTTTTAAAAGTAATTTAAGTTAACTCAATGATGCTTTTAAATATGATAGGATTATTAAGCTATTAGATTAAACTAGATAAAATTATGGGAATAGTAAATTCTTCTGTCCTTTTAACTATTATTGTGTTAATGAAAAAAAAAGTAAGTTTTAATGAGATAATTTTAGGATCTTGTTTAGCATAATCATGGATAAGTAAAGTACCTACTGATAAATAAGAATTGGATTAACAAGTTTAGATTTTACCTATCTATCCTAAACTCATAAAATATCTTAAATTTTTAGTTAATGATATAATGATAATATTTAAGTTAATAGGAACGGCAATTCTATTTGCTTCTCTCTAAAAATATATACTAGTTAAATTATTTTGATTAAATAAACTTGGGGTATAAGGGAGTGGGGTCGTGCATTGGCAATACTTATTAAGTGTTGCCAAGGCATAATAATCCCTAACTTTGCAATATTTAATAAAAAATTTGAATTGTGCTAAGATCTGACCTTATATATATAAAAAAAAAAAGAACATAAAATGGGAAGGCCCACAAGAACACGTAAAGCACCAACTCGGTATGGTAGACAGGGGGAAGTAACAATGAATAGGTCAATTGATGAGGGGAATTCAGTAATGAACCACGATCATGAAGAAGTAGAGCAAGTAGAGAAGAGACCTCGTAGATTCACTAAGGTGATATCTAAGCCAAGGATGAGGGCAGCCACTGGTCTGGGGGTGATTCATAAAATGTTAAGGCGTAGTGTAGGGGAATTAACAAAGAAAATTGAAAGGATTGGGGAAGAATTGCAACAAACGAAAGCTTTATATGACAATAGGAATTTGGATCAACCCTGTAGTAGTTCGGTAGTTGAAGCAACTTTGGATTTAGAGAGAGAAGAAATAAAAGGTGGCTTTAAGGAAACAGAGGATATTATAACAGCTGATGTGGATAAGGAAATCACAAAGGATCCGAAGAAGTTTATTATCTGTAACGTTCGAAATATCAATGTAGAAAGCCAAAATTTGAAGAAACTAAAGTACATCCAGTTACTTTCATGGAGGATTTAGAGTCGTACTTAAAGAAATCTGGAAAAACTGGGAATGAATTAGACTTGATAATGGAGTGTCTGGTAGGAGATGTAAGAGACTGGGCTCGTATATATAGGAACCGATGGCAGGGATTGGAGTGTTTCAAAAAGGATTTCTTGAAGGCTTTTTGGGGAGAAAACGAACAAAACGAATTACGGAGGAAGATTGTTCATGGAGCATGGGATAGAACCACTTCACCTACTATGGTAGCTCACTTTGTAAAATTGACCGGGAAAGCACAGATGCTTAATTTTAAAATACCCGAAAAGCAACTCATTGGGGATATCATGAGACATTATCCAAAATATGTGCAGCAAGTATGGACAACAAGTAAAATTGAAACAATTATTGAGACTGCGGAGTTTTTACGAAACATGGACGATATCCAAAAACAGGAAGTGCAAAACCCAGTTAATACGAGAAATAATAAGGATTGGGAAAGGAAACGAAGATGGGCACAGCAGAACTATAATCAATGGGAGAAGCCGGCAGTTCAACCTGCAAGAAAAAAGACTATCGACTTGATTGAAGAAGAAAATAGCGACAAGGATGTAGCGTTAAACTAGAGGAAGCTGAAGTTATAGTCTCCGGGTCAGCTTCAACTACAGGGGACCGAGGGTTTCGTATGATGGTTCAAATGGGGTGGAGTCCAGGGCAGCCTTTGGGATTCAAGGATAGGAAAGATAAAATAATGAAATTCCCATTAGCTAGTAATTTAAAGTCCATTGTAAAAACAGAAGGATTAGGATATGGTAGCCTAGAGTTACCTGTGCAGGACATTTGTAGTGAGGTAGTAAATATTATTAAACTTAAAATAGAACAATTTTTAGTTAGTGATGATTGTAGAGTAACATCTGTTTTTGATGAGGAAAAGGAAAAGGATGAAATTAAGCCTGTGTTTAAATCTGAATTATTAGTACGTATCTTTGATAAAGAAATCATTGCCTTGTTAGATACTGGTAGCGACATAACTTGTATATCCGAAGAATTTTGGAATGAGTTAAAATCTAAAAACCCAAACATACCAACAATGCCTATTAGGTCTTTGATAATTAAAACTGCGATAAACAACAAAAATGCCGAAATTCGTAAAATGGCACTGGTATCTTTGACGATAGGAAATTTTGAGCGAGATTTAGCAGTATTAATAGTGCCGGGGCTTAGTACCAATTTGATATTGGGGTTTGATTGGATGAAAGATAATCAGGTAACTTTAAATTTAAATACAGGGGAAGAAGGATTGGAAATAACGATTATGGGTGAGAAACGTTCATTTAAATTTCACGGATGTACAAGAATAAATTGTTTAGAAGAATTAGAAATTTCAGAAAATGTAGGGGAAAATGTAGATTCAGAAATTGATAATATAATAAAACAATTAAAGTTAAAGGAAAGTGATCAAATAGGTTTAAAAAGAGTATTAACCAAGCATGAAGCCTTATTCTCATCTAGGTTAGGTAGAGCCAATTGCTATGAACATGTAATTTTGATGGAGCCTCATGCTCCTGTAGTTAAGAAAACTTATCCAGTCCCTTATGCTTATAGAGAATCTATAGAGAATAAATTAATAGAGTTGCAAGAACAAGGTATTATAAGTAGAGCTTCAACCCCATACTGTAGTCCTCTCACTTTCACTTTAAAAAGAGATGGAACTATCCGTATTTTATTAGATGCTAGAGAAATAAATAAATATATGATATCGGAAACCGAAAAACCACCGTTACAGTTAGATGTTATTAATTCATTTCAAGGGGCTAAATTTATAAGTGTTGTTGATTTGAATAACGCCTATTTTCAAATCCCAATATCAGAATCAAGTAAAAAGTACACTGGGTTTACATTTAACAGTAAATCGTATGTTTACAATGTTTTACCTCAAGGGTTAAAAACTTCAGTGGGTAGTTTTAGTAGAGCAATGGATCTTATTTTGGGACATGAAGTTAGGGAGTTTTGCGTTAATTATTTGGACGATTTGGCCATAATAACAACTGGAACGTTGTCAGAACACTTAGAACACTTAGATATAGTTTTGACTAGATTAAATAAAGCAGGGTTAACATGTAATTTAAAGAAATGTGAATTTTTATGTAAGGAAGTTAAAATGTTAGGGTTTATAATATCAACATCAGGACTAAAAACAGATCCAGAAAAAGTAAGGTCAATTCAGATGTTCCCAGTACCAAGAAAAATAAAACAGGTTAGGGCATTTCTAGGATTGTGCAACTTTTATAGACGATTCATACCAAGGTATAGTTATTTTATTCAACCTCTATGCGAATTATTAAAGAAGCGAAAACCCTGGAAATGGGAAAATCAAGAGCAAACGGCGTTTGAAAAAATAAAATCTTTGTTTATAAAAACTGTACAATTAAATCATCCAGATTTCACTAAACCTTACTACCTACAAACAGATTGTTCAGGGGTTGGTTTGGCAGGGTTTCTGTATCAATTAGACGAGCAAAATAATATGAAAATTTTAGGATTCCATAGTAAAATGTTAAGGGGGGCACAGAAAAACTGGACTGTTACTGAACAGGAGTTTTATTCGATAATTTGTTGTTTAGAGAAATTTGAAACTTATTTAAGAGGAACTAAGGTTATTATCCGAACTGATCACAAAGCTTTAACTTCCATAAAAAACTGTAAACTATTTAATGCTCGAGTAGCTAGATGGATTAACTATTTAGAACAATTCCAATATGAGGTTCAACATGTGAAGGGGAAAGATAATATAATAGCTGATGTTTTGTCTAGATACCCACCCGAAGGGGATTTATTACAAGAAGACAAAGTAGATAAACCAAGAGTTTTGTATACCGAGAGTAATAGTAATCAAAGTTTAATTGAGAAATTAAGGCAACTATCTAAGTATCAAAAGGAAGATGTAGAAATCAATAAATTAATAGAACAAGTAAGGGATAAAGAAAATTTAGTAGAGCGGTCTAATCAATTATCAAAAAGATGTTCGTTAAAGGGAGGCTTGTTATATTTTACCCCTGGGGAAGGACAGAAGTCTGTAGTATTTTTACCTGAATTACTTGTAGACGAGGTTATTTTTCAAGTTCATAGTGAAATGGGGCATCAAGGGGCTTATAAGGTAATAAAATATGTAAGGGATAGATTTTATTTCAAGGGAATTACTAAAAGGGTTAGACGATTAGTCAAGGGATGCCATGATTGTCAGATCACAAAGAGTGACACGACTAAGTATGTAGGACCATGTTGTTCAATTATTACAGAGAATATAGGGGATATAGTTATGATAGATTTGTATGGACCATTACCAGAGGGAAAATTCGGAATGAGCTACATACTAGTTATACAAGATTCATTTAGTAAGTTTGTAAAATTTTATGACCTTAGAAAAGCCACTTCATTATCTGTTATATGCAAAGTAAAGAAATTCTTTCAGATAATAAAACCAAAAGCGATAATGTCTAATAATGGTTCACAATTTGCTAGTAAAAGATGGAAAGAAGTTATGAAGCAGGAAGGGGTAAAAGTAATCTATACTCCTCTCCCCCCTGGACCTCGAATGCGAGTAGACGTGTGAATCTGTGTTATTTTCCTTTAAAAAAATAATAATTTATTTAATTAAATAAAATCAGTTATTCTACCAGGAATCCATAAAATACGAGTACTTAGTGTGACCACAAGCCGGCGGCGAGCCGACCACAAGTAGTGCTTCAGACATCACCGATTATTACCAAATCGCAATTACTAGCAACTACCAGGCACCCATAAAGCGCAGGAGCATCTCAATACTAGGAGTCTTGTCTACAACCTACAACACAGACTACGCCAGAAAGAGACATATTCCGTGACAGCGACAATCCGGCACTGGGACTGTGTTCGACGAACATACTCCGAAGTTTTCGTGTCAAAAATTGAAGAAGAGGTGAGTCAAGATTCAAGATACTAAACCCTGCGCATAAGTGACCCGTTGCTATAACGCACTGACTACTAGGCTCCCATAAAGCGTACGACCATTCAAACAGTGCGCTGCGCACGCAGGCGGTCTACGCGAGAAAGAGACGACAAGATATCTGTGAACTACGAACTCTGTGTCATCGGTCGACGTCACGTACATACGTAACGTTGCGTCTGGTTTATTGCTTGCCGTAACTTATAGGCGGTAGCGGAGCGATACAACTGGTAATATTTTAGTATTTTAATTACTTTGCTGAAACAAAATGCCTAATCTGACACGATCCCCACCATTAAACAAGTCACTTAGTTTGTCAGAAACAGATGTAGCACATTACTCATTATCCTTAGAAGATGCTCATATCACACAAAGAGACAACAAGAGGCGCCGGGTTGAGGATGGCTTGACAGGTTCTGATGCAGCAAACCTTCGTTCAATTATTAGAGAGGAGTTGCGAGAAATACTTACCGCCGTACAATCACAACAAAACGATCGACTGGATGTACTGGAGAAACATATGTCTGAAATCAAGTGCCAAAATGACACTACTCATAAAGAAAATTCGGAGATTGTGAAATCCATCGAGTTAGTTACTGATAAAGTTCAAGATCTGCAAATTACAATACAAAATATGGAAGAAGACCGCAGTAAACTTATATCGCAAATAACAACTATAGATGCAAAATGCGACACGCTGGAGAGGCTGTCACGCAAGACTAGTGTCCAAATCAGAAATGTCCCTAAACAGAAAGGTGAATCGAAAGAGAAACTCTTTGATATGATCAATAACCTGTCATCTACTTTAGGAATCAACATGGGGTCTACTGAGGTGCGTGATGTTTACAGGATGCCTTCTAAACCAGATCAAACCAAAACAACGATCGTTGCGGAGTTCTCTTCAACTCTAATAAAAGAAAATTTTCTTACAGCAGCTAAAAGTCATAAGTCCAATTCCATTAGATATAAAACTGAACAACTGAACTCGTCCCACCTAGGTCTGGATGAACCAAAATCTGAAGTGTACTTATCGGAACACCTGACTCCCCACGCCTCCCGACTGTATTTTTTGGCACGTGAGTTCCGTAAAACAATGGGGTACGACTATTGCTGGACCTCGAACGGGCTTGTTTACCTGCGCAAAAGACAAGGAGAACCTTATGTTCTTGTCAAAACTGAATGTCAACTCCAGCAGCTAAGAAACCAATGACTAGCTGCTTGCCCCCAACTAGTTTTAAATTGTATAATAATTATTTACAGTAGTTTGTCAATACACACATTTGTAGGTACACTTCACAACACACTAAAACATCACATTCTCATTACACTAATTATATTAATACATAGAAAACAAGATTCGCTCCTTGATTCCAACGACATAATCAAATCAGCAATCTAAAAGTCGATTTCCAACATGTCTGCATGCCAGCTCTTTCCGTCTCAAACGTTATGTATTCTAATCTATCCTATTGTAACTCGGCCTTAAGGATTCATCATTTGACAGTTATCATTCTCACAATAGTACTTGAATATGGATAGTAGAGCTTTCTTTGATGAAATAGATAAATCCTGCTCCACCTCCTGCAAGATAATTAATGATCCCAAGCTAATTGAATTAGATCTTGCTAACCAAAACAATATCAACAAAAGTAAATTTAATATAATTACTATGAACATTCGAAGTGCAAACAAAAATCTTGATAATTTGCTAATCTACATCACTAGACTAAATACTAAAGTACATATGATAGTTCTCACAGAGTGCTGGTGTGATGAGAATTCTGTTCCGCCTACGATTGATGGTTTTTCTCTTTATTTCACCAAAAAAAGTTATAACCAGAATGATGGTGTGATTATGTTCATTAACAATACTGTTAAAGCTACTGTGCAAGAAATCGATCTTAACGAAGCGAATTGCGTAGCGGCTAAAATCGGTAACATGACCGTACTAGGAATATATCGTCCAGACTGTTTCAAAAACAAATCCTCTTTCCTCGATTCATTGGATACCCTATTGACTACGACAAGATCCAGAAACGTAGTTCTCACAGGTGATATAAATATTGATACCCTTGATACAAATGATTCCTATGTTCGAGACTACTTGGAGATCGTAGGTTCCCATGGACTGCAGAAAACTATAGATGTACCTACCCACGATAAAACCTGTTTGGACCACTTCATGTGTAAATTAGTTGCTTCCTTTCAAAGCTATGTCTTACTGACAGATATAACAGACCACACTGCGCTCTTCCTTTCTATTGCTTCTTCGCTGGCTGGAGATTCTGAAAATATCACCTCTCTGACGAGAACTAAAATAAACTATGCAGCAATAGAAGAAGCTATTAAAGATAAAGATTGGAGTGAATATTTAGAAATTAAAGATCCAAACACCGCGGCACATGAATTGATTAAAACCTTACAGGATTTAATTACCACGAACACTAAAACACTAACTTTCACGAAAAGAAAAAGACCCCTCAAACCGTGGATAACGCTTAGTTTAATAAAATCTTTTGAGAAACGTGATCGAATGCACCTCCTTGTCAAAAAAAACCCTGATGATAATGAAATAAAAAAAACATATATAAAATATCGTAACATCTGCAATCAAATAGCCAAAGCCTTGAAAATTAATTATTATAAAGATAAATTTGCACAAAATTATAAAAATAATAAAGGAACATGGGCAGTTGTAAAGGAAGTATGCAACATCAAAACTAGTCGCTCACAAGCAGACTCACTACTAAATCTGTTACCAACGCAAAGAGAATCTCTGAATATTGTTAACAAATTTTTTACGTCTATTGGTGGAGAGCTTGCATCAGATATACTGAATAAATTAAAAACAACAGAACCCCAGCTGATAGCAGAAACCGACACTTCTCAAACTGTTCACTCTATGTACATGTACCCAACCGATTATATAGAAATTGATAAAATCATTCGTAACCTAAGATCTAGTAGTGCCCCAGGTATTGATTTAATCCCTACCATTGTAATTAAAAACTCACACAGCATTCTTTGTACAATGATATCTCATCTGTGCAATCTGAGCCTTTCATCGGGAATATTCCCTACAATATTTAAGAAAGCTGTTGTTGTTCCAATCTACAAGGGGGGTGGTGAAGAATCGATGTCAAACTACCGACCTATTTCCCTACTTAGCACAATTAGTAAAATCATTGAGAAAGTAGTTAATATTCGTTTAACAAAGTTCCTAGAAAGCAAGCTGCTATTAGCAGGGAATCAGTATGGCTTCCGATCTGGTAGAAATACTGAAGATGCAGTTGAAGCATTATCCCAAATAGTTACCGAATCTCTCGACAAGGGGGAAAAATGTCTTGCTGTCTTTCTGGATCTAAAAAAGGCTTTTGACACCGTGTCTATTCAACTACTCTTAATCAAACTAGAAGAGCTTGGTGTAAGGGGCACTGCCCTTGACTGGTTTCAGGACTATCTAACGAATCGAACACAGGTTGTTAAAGTTTCCAACACCTTCAGCACCAGTATGCCCATTAATTATGGTATACCGCAAGGAAGCACACTTGGACCGACACTGTTCTTGATTTACGTTAACAGTCTATGTAAACTGAACCTTGACAATGGCAGTATTCTTGCATTTGCTGACGACACGGCTGTAATCTTTAAAGGAGAATCTTGGACCGAAGTTCAAAAAAATGCTGAACAAGGCTTACATAAGGTTATAACATGGCTGGACCACAATTTGCTAACGATTAATGTCCCCAAAACTAAATTTATCTGTTTTAGGTCTTGTGGTGCTACAAAGCCACCAGTTAATTTTTCCATAAAAGCCCACACAGGAGGATGTACCCAGAATATTAACCCAATATCTGAGTGTGACTGTCTAAATTTAGTTGAAACAGATACACATAAATACCTTGGCATTATTATAGATAAGGACCTAAATTGGCGCCCTCACATTACTGCACTTAGCAAAAGGGTTCGTAAATTGCTGCACGTTTTTAAGAATCTTAGGGAGTCAGCTGACACAAAACTTATAACAAAAATATATTTTGCACTTTGCCAGTCTCTCCTGACCTATTGTATACCTATCTGGGGTGGGGCAGCTACTACTCATCTCCTTGAACTAGAAAGAGCCCAAAGAGCTATCATAAAGGTTATGCTGAACAAGCCTAGAAAATATCCGACGACTAAATTATATGAAGAATCTGGCCTTCTAACAGTTAGACAACTATTTATATTTAACAATGTCCTTCGACATCATAAAAAAATTGACCCCTCAGTCCTTCCTACAAATAAAAGACGTATATGCACTTTCATACCTGAATTCAATATTAACCTTACATGTCACCAAATATATTACACTGGACCAAAGCTCTATAGGAGATTTAATGACCTACATCAAATATATAATATGAACAGGACTTCACTTAAGGATACGCTAAAGAATACTCTAAAGACGTTATCATATGATGAAACTGAAGCCATTCTTAAACGCATTACTTGATCCGTTCACGCATTGCATGCTTCACATTGTTTAAGTATATCTTGGTCATACTCTACAAAAAAATTACATAATACAAGACTGTGTATTTATATGTGTGTATGTGTATATATGTATATATAAATATATATGTGTGTATGTGTATATATATATATGTGTGGGTGTATTCGTGTTCATTCATACATTCATACATGCGTACAGCCTAACTTCACGAATAAGTATGCATGTGTGCATACAGAGGAATGCCTTACACATGTATATGTATAGATAAGTATATAAAACCTACCTTTAACATAACACATGACAAAATAACACAAACAATGCCAATTGCATTACAATTGCATTGTTATCAAAAACGCTCATTTCGCTTCACTTAGACCGCCTCCGGTCGGACGAACAGTGCACATGTATATTGACGCATTATTGTAAACCGAAGTTGATGATAACGGTGCGAGTTCCACGCACGGATCTAACTTTTGTTTTCTTTTTTTTATGTTTACCCTCTTTTTATTTTTTATTTTTGTTCGCACACGACGTACTTGTATTTACTTATTGAAACTGTGAATTTAATTTTCACATTAGATCATTTTATTGGGGTGGAGGGTTGATAACCTGAGATACAGGACTAGTCCTAGTTCAGGTATCAATCCACCATGACTCTCCAGAAATAACAGTTTTATTAGCCTAACACTTAAATACGAATAAGAATTGTTTCTTACCTATTAACTTAGTAATAAGCTTTTATACTGTTCATATTAACTAAACTGTAATTGATTTTGGTGAGCAATAAACTTATTATTATTATTATTATACTACAGTAAGGAACCCTCGACCTAATACTACAGAAAGGGTTAATAAGGAATTAGGCCGGTTGTTTAGAACATATTGTAGACAAAATCATAAAAGTTGGGTTTTGGTTTTACCTAAATTAGAATTGTTATATAATAATACCTACCACGAAAGCACAGGGTTCACCCCATGTGAGATTTTATATGGGGTATCCACTTGTCTTTCTTTCTATAGTGAGCTAGATTTGGAATCTCAACGACAAGATATAGAAGAAATTAGAAAAAAAGCTCTTGAGAATTTAAAGTCAGCGGGATTAGTGCGACAAAACAAATTTAATCAAAGATATCATATTATACAATATCAAATAGGAGAATTAGTAAAGATTAGAAGGTTGAATAGGTCTGATGCTAAGTTAAAAATAACTAAAAAGTTTGAACCGTTATATGAGGGTCCTTATGTGGTTGCAGCTAACCCGTATAGAAATGTTTATTGGTTAACTGATCCTATAGTCTAGTCTATAAGATTTAAAAGGTGTTAATTCAACATAATGTGATTAAAATTATGTGACTTAGCTCATTCGATCCGGAATAATGTCTAGATCATTGTGTAAAAAAATGGAATTAGTCCATAATAAATTTCAAAAGTTATAAACAATTAAACACCTTCAAAAAATAGTGTTTGTTTTTTTGCTTATTGTTCGTAAATTATAAATATTTTCGAAATTTGAAAAAAGATTCTTAAAGAGGAGGAAATTTAGTAAAAAAAAGTTCCAACTCCCGAAACTGTACCTCCATTATTTATAATTTTAATTTAACGCTGAAAATAGCCCTCCGCGCGCAATTGTTAGGTTGCGCGCGCGGCCTCGAAAGCGAGTACGTCACTTAAAAAATTTTTTTTAAATACTTAAAGTTGATTGAAAAATCTAAAAAAATTACAACACAATCTAAACACTTTAAAGAATTAATTCTCGTTGAAATTTTTTATAAAAACAAATTTTCTAATATGCTAGACGATTGTTAATTAACAAAATTTTTACAAACTCTTCATCGTTCTAAATTTAATAAATGTTTAAATAATTACCGTAAAATTATTTCGCTTCGTGGAGCTCTTCTTATATACATACAAAACAAGATTGCGTCATCAAAGTTTTAAAAATATAAATACTTCGTTTATAATAATTTTTTTAAGTTTACAAAAAAAGAAAAAATACAATAATGTTGTAAAGAAAATTTTTTTCTTTATTTATTATTATATTTTCGTTTTTATGTCAATAAAAAACTATTATTAATTAAAAAAAAATTTTTTTACTCTATTTGTTTATAAAATTTTTATAAACAAATTGACTATTTTCATATTTTTGAAAATTTTTTTTTTGTTATTTTATAGAGAACTGTCAATTATGATTTTTACAAAAAAAAATTTTTCTTAATAATTATTTTCTATTGTTTATAATCGTTTTTTTTTTAAATATCGGATGTTTAAATTATTAGTTAAGAATTTTTTTTTTTTCTAAAAATCATAATTGACTTTTCTCCACAAAATAACAAAAAAAATTTTTTTTTTCATTAACAATTGCATTGTTTATTAACTTTACAATTTGTTATAAACAATTTTTCAACTTTGTTTTATTTTTTTCCTGAACGTAATAATAATTACAAAAATGACCTCATGCATAAAAATACCGAAAAAAATTTATTCTATTTTTTATGTAATTTTGAAAATATACGTGCTACAAAAATTGTAACAGCTGATCCATTTGTTGACTTTAAAGCTAATATAACTTTTAAACTATTAAAGATACGTCAATTAACATTCAGGTCATTTTTGTAGACGATGAAATTATCTTTCAGATGATGTCAGTCATATATTTTTTATCTATTATTTATTTATTGTTTTGGACATTTGTTTATAAAAATTGAAGATTTTTTCGGATTTTTCGAACTTTTGCGGCTTCTAACTCTGTAAATAATGCAAATTCGGTTATTGATCTTCAAGGCAATTTTGTTAAGCTTTAATTTATGTTACAATTGAAGTCGTTTATTTATTTTACACTTGATTTTTTCATCAATTATTACTATCTTTCGTTAAATTTTGGAAATTATGGTCATTTCTAGATGATTTACTTACTACTCTCCAGCTGTATTTCAGTTTGTAATATAAACAATGATTTTTGTCTGAAAAACATGCAAGAAATGTACTTAAAAATTATAGGTTTAGAGGTTAGGTCAGAACTTAAAAGTTTTTTACCACATATTACACAATTCATTGAAGAGTTAATTTTAATGAATTAACAATTTTCACCAAAAAACAATTTAAATGTTGAATATAAACAATTGGCAAATGCAAATAAAATAATTATACACGTGACACTTGGTACCATCACAAATAAAACTGACTATGCACTAATATATTACGATTTCAAGTCTTATTGGTGTCTACTCAATGAGATAAATGATTATTTGCATATAAACTTTATGCTATTATATTAAAATACAGAAAGAATTTAAAATACATTACGAGGTTTCGACACTGAACTGTACTGTGCTTGGCAACTGTTTAATAGAATATGAACCACGTTTCCAGATAAAACAGGTATAAACTGAGACGCATGTTTTCGATATGGGTAGTAGGACGGATCAGATTGAAGGGGTTATACAAAAGACTTGACCTGTAAAGAAGCAGCTGCAGATTGTAACGGACAAAATTCAAAACGAAAAACACGTGCGTATGAATACTTAAAGTCTCGCTACATTTAAAAGACTTTTAACGAAAGATAGTAATAATTGATGAAAAAATCAAGTGTAAAATAAATAAACGACTTCAATTGTAACATAAATTATAGCTTAACAAAATTGCCTTGAAGATCAATAACCGAATTTGCATTATTTACAGAGTTAGAAGCCGCAAAAGTTCGAAAAATCCGAAAAAATCTTCAATTTTTATAAACAAATGCCCAAAACAATAAATAAATAATAGATAAAAAATATATGACTGACATCATCTGAAAGATAATTTCATCGTCTACAAAAATGACCTGAATGTTAATTGACGTATCTTTAATAGTTTAAAAGTTATATTAGCTTTAAAGTCAACAAATGGATCAGCTGTTGCAATTTTTGTAGCACGTATATTTTCAAAATTACATAAAAAATAGAATAAATTTTTTTCGGTATTTTTATGCATGAGGTCATTTTTGTAATTATTATTACGTTCAGGAAAAAAATAAAACAAAGTTGAAAAATTGTTTATAACAAATTGTAAAGTTAATAAACAATGCAATTGTTAATGAAAAAAAAAAAAAATTTTTGTTATTTTGTGGAGAAAAGTCAATTATGATTTTTAGAAAAAAAAAAAAATTCTTAACTAATAATTTAAACATCCGATATTTAAAAAAAACGATTATAAACAATAGAAAATAATTATTAAGAAAAATTTTTTTTGTAAAAATCATAATTGACAGTTCTCTATAAAATAACAAAAAAAAAATTTTCAAAAATATGAAAATAGTCAATTTGTTTATAAAAATTTTATAAACAAATGGAGTAAAAAAATTTTTTTTTAATTAATAATTGTTTTTTATTGACATAAAAACAAAAATATAATAATAAATAAAGAAAAAAATTTTCTTTACAACATTATTGAATTTTTTCTTTTTTTGTTAACTTAAAAAAATTATTATAAACGAAGTATTTATATTTTTAAAACTTTGATGACGCAATCTTGTTTTGTATGTATATAAGAAGAGCTCCACGAAGCGAAATAATTTTACGGTAATTATTTAAACATTTATTAAATTTAGAACGATGAAGAAAGTTTGTAAAAATTTTGTTAATTAACAATCGTCTAGCATATTAGAAAATTTGTTTTTATGAAAAATTCCAACGAGAATTAATTCTTTAAAGTGTTTAGATTGTGTTGTAATTTTTTTAGATTTTTCAATCAACTTTAAGTATTAAAAAAAATTTTTTTTAAGTGACGTACTCGCTTTCGAGGCCGCGCGCGCAACCTAACAATTGCGCGCGGAGGGCTATTTTCAGCGTTAAATTAAAATTATAAATAATGGAGGTACAGTTTCGGGAGTTGGAACTTTTTTTTACTAAATTTCCTCCTCTTTAAGAATCTTTTTTCAAATTTCGAAAATATTTATAATTTACGAACAATAAGCAAAAAACAAACACTATTTTTTGAAGGTGTTTAATTGTTTATAACTTTTGAAATTTATTATGGACTAATTCCATTTTTTTACACAATGATCTAGACATTATTCCGGATCGAATGAGCTAAGTCACATAATTTTAATCACATTATGTTGAATTAACACCTTTTAAATCTTATAGACTAGACTACTAAAACAAATAAAATAAGAGGTAAATTTAATGCTATTAATCTGTCTAGATATTATATTTGAATTGTGTGGTAATGTTTGATATAATAAATGGTTGATTATTAGTGAAGTGTAGAAAATGTCACAAATTCTGTAGAAACAAAAAAAATTAATAACAATTACATTTTGTTTTGTGTAATAATTATATTAATAAAGTTTGGGGTAGTATCTTTATAGAACCTGTTGAGCAAGGAAAAAGACTATCTGAACTTATGAAAACCGGGGGGGTTTATTAACCAATTTTTTAAAATAGATTTAATTACTTAGTTGAAAACATTTAAGTAAGTTAAAGAATAGTAGTGGTTTTTTATAGTGAAATGTAGTTTTGTATTGCTCAACATAAGAAAAAAAAAATTTGATTTAATAATCTGAACTATTTAATATAAGGGTTGATGTGTAAGTAATAGTTATTGACCGTAGACCGATGTTAAGACTAGTGAAATAGACTTTTGAAAAGTAAAGAGGTAAATGTGAGGGGTATCACAACACAACGTAAATTTTTTGATTTTTGCTATTTGGCGTAGTAATTTGAAATAATTATAATTTTTTTTTTTAAGCAAAAATTTCTACAAAGGTACTTGCGAAGCGTAGATAATTTTTGCAAAATATTGACGTAGGTAGTTAAACATGGCGATAGCTTAAGTTCGCATTTTGCGTAGAATAATGTAAGTTGGCATTCTGCGTAGTATAGCGTAAGTTGCATTCTGCGTAGTATGGCGTAAATATAAATTAAGAATTTGAGAATTAAGAAAAAAAAAAACGGCGTAGTTGCTTTTTGCAGGGAGTTGGCATTCATTAGAGATTGGTTTCAATGATTAAACTATAATTTTATAATCTTAAAATATATTTATTACCATTGAGGAATAATAAATATATAACATTAATAATTTAATTACACTTTATGTACGTGGTCAGGGGAACGCTTTGATGTAGATTATGGTGGTGCGAAAAAGAGAATGTGGAAGAATGTTAATAAAGATATGAAGTATGGTAAGAAAAAAAAAAAAAAAAAAAAAAACAGGGGCCATGGTCTATATTTCAGTGAAACCTGATTACTTTATTATTTGCCTGAGTCTGGAACTGACACTTATACAAAAAACGAATTGCATACAGTGGGAAATTTGGTGTTAGGATAAAGAAATTGTGTATATATAAAAAAAAAAAAAAAAAAAGATATACACTTCCCAGTGTTAAGACAACTGTATGTAATTCCGCACTACACAAGAAGCTAAGACTAGCTATGATAAATTGCACACTATACATGCTCCAAGGGAATGTTGGGTTGGACTTGAGATTTGTGCAAACTTTTGATTATATGGATTGTAATAGTCACTCAACCCCTAAAGGTAGACATAATTTGTCGGACTTCGGCCGTAACTAAATGTATTGATTTGTAAGATTGAAATCGATCTTAGGGACGTCTGATGTGATACTAGATCTAACGAATTCACAACTCGTTTCCTCGCAGATTATTGTCTGATCTGGTGATGGGCGATTGCGATTTATTGACAAAAGTAACCGCTTAAAACTCGCTTTGTTCAAATTCTGATACTTCCTTGGTTTAAATACACATAACCTCTTTGTTACACACACACTAGGGCACATTTTACCGTTCCGTGATTTTGGGTAAATAATATGTTAGGCGCTCTCAAAAAAAAAAAAAAGAAAAAAAAAAGAGGGTTGTTAGTATTTCTAATTATTTGAAAATTTTCCCATTTGGAAAATGCTTCTTCGGTCTATAATGTTTTGCCTTCTCGTCTGTATTTAATGTAGCGGGTCAGTGAACCTCTCGAATAATTTGTTTAATAGTTTTAATGTACTTTAAACTTTGTCATATTTGAGAATTAGAGAGAGTTAAATTTTACTACGTTGTTGATACTTTTCATTACCAACCTGCGTAAAATTTAGGGGTCGATTGTAACGAAACACTTATTTGTGCATTCGTTTCATTCTCAAATATTCCGCTTTTGATTGGAGTTTTAATTGTAATCCATAGATAATATAAAATAAGGATAGAAATACGCGTGCTGCCATCTACGGAAAAGTCAGTAACTTTTGCTTACGCACAATATTGTATTTCACTCTGTCTAGATTAATGAGGGGGCAACACTATACGTTTGTGATGATTTATCAATCAAGGAAAATTTAATTGAGGGGTAACATTGTACGTTAGTGATGGTTCATCACGCAAGAAAAAATTAATTTGTAACTATTATTTATGAATTGTTTCTGAGTTTAAATATTCGGATTTGAATTTTAAGAGATAAAAATGCTAGTAGTTTGATTATATTCTTTTAATTTGATTTTAAAGAGAAGATAAAAAGACTTCATTGGTAAATTTTGCTCCATCTGGTGACAGATGTGGTAAACTATCGTCGCGGAAATTAAGATTGCGCGATTGATCAATTCAGGTTTTAATAAATATTAATTGTTTAGAATAAGATTATTTGCTTGAATTCAATAATATATAATCAAATGACAAATATATAAAATCAATAATTTAATGTTAAAAACTTAAATTATCTGAAATTAAGTATTAAAGGGAGATGTATTAGTCACGAACAACGAATGACCTCGTTTAAAAATTGAACGTACAGTAGGACGCGATGAATGTAGGTAGTCATGAAAAACCGAAGCCTCTTTTGAAAACGGAATATGTCGAGGACGCGGTGAATGTTGACAAACTTTTATTATGATGATATCATAATTTAATAAATTTATACATCAATGAATGATGAATATTACTTATAAAATTTGTACGTTAATTTTAAATCTTGTATAATGGGACAGGCTTAGCTTTTTAAATTATTTAAGTACAAAATAGAATAAAGAGTATCTCACGAGTCGCCGGTAGATGAACATTAGCGTCACGGGGGATGAGGTACGGGGTTAGGTGATAAATAGGCTTGCGGGAGGCCGCAAGGGGCACTTTTACTTTTTTTCTTGGACGGCTGCGGAGGACTTTTACTTTTTTTCTTGGACGGCTGCGGAGGACTTTTACTTTTTCTTGGACGGCTGCGGAGGACTCTTATTCTCGGACACTTGGGGACTCAACTCGGAAGAAAACACAAGAAGATCGTCAACATTTTCTCTGTAAAGTATTTTTATAATCAAGAAAGAAGAAGTTATTTGCGTGGGGTTGATAGCACATTTTTAGCTTAGGGCAGTGTAGATTCGCGGTAGTTTAGTATTATTCGTCTTAATTTCAGACCTCATGGTGAGTATAACAGGTCTGAAGTTAAGGGCGCCATTTTGTAGTACACTTTAGTTATTTTCGTGATTGTTTTTGGATAGTTTTCATGGGACCTAGAGGATAGCCTAAATCCAGGCGTCTCGGGGTTTTATGAAGAAAATTCTTTTAAGATCTGCTTTATGATCGGGGAGGTGCTATCAACGGTCATCAGTCTTGCCCTGAAACCCAGCGGTGTTAACTTAAAGGCTTGACTGTGTGACAAGGTAGAAAGACAAAGTCTTGTGGCGAGGCTTTGGGACTCGCATTTCAGAGTCTAGTTAGCTACCTGAAGGGATGAGCGAGGAAGGATATACATGCGAATCCGTCTAAGTACGCGTTTCTCGGTCGTGTTGTTCCTTAAACGCTTCATGGCTTCAGTCATCACCAGGTTAGGTCAACTGATCCTATCCCATAAAGGTTGACCTACTTACACGGGTTGCTAGAATTAGGAGGGATCTGCCCAATCCAGTTTGTAGTGAGACTAGAGTTCACTGGCTTTGGCTAAGGTCGAGTGGACTATTACAGAGCTAGGGTGATTAGGAGCAAATATCTAGATTAGCGAGAGAAAGTCTCTCAACAGCTTATTCTGTAGCTTTAGACAGCCTGATTCTTACACCGGAATCAGACTTACACATATCACACTTTCGAAATGACGCGATTAGCTCTAGGGAATGGTAGTGGATAGTTAGTATAGGCATAGTTCTAGGAAATAGGTTGTATAGTTATTAGGCGTTACGGTAATCGACAGTGTAGTGAAAAGTGCGAAAATAATAGTGGAAAACCTTGTGTTTCTTGTGAAATTAGTAAATTCCAAGGACATAAAACTATAATTTATGGGGGTAAGCGAACCTAGGCTCCATATTCAAAATGGCCACGCCCAAAACAGAAAAAAAAACAAAATAAAATTTCTTTTTCTATTTTCCCTATGATATTGTTTCTTTGCAAAGAAAGTATTAATTTTCAATATAAATATCTATCAAGGATATCAGAATTGTCCAAGAATATTGTGGTATCAAACAATATTATCTACCTACTTATTTTATAATTGTCTTGTTCATTCTAGAAAATAATAACAATTGTGAGAATACTACTTTAATGTTTATCTGGTTTTCCTGGAGGGATTCTTGAGTGTGGAGGTCTTATCTGGTGATGCTATGGTCAAGCCAAGCGAACCTCTGTCTCCAAATGCAGAAGCGGTGAGATAAGTTTGCTTTTCATGAGATTTCCCATGAGACACATCTTTTCCTGGATACCTTCTATAACTATTGAATTAATCTAATTACAAGATAGTGTACATAGCTTTTGCCATGGATTCGTTCCTGTCTTATAATACTCATGTGAATGTAAGATTGATTCACTTATTTATAAATTACTTGGAAAAGATTCCTGAGCAGAGTTATGTCACTCTTAAACTACCTACATAAATGAATAATTTTTCATGGAAGGAACAAGAACAATATAGTCTAACTAAATATCACTTATTAATCAGATATCTTGGATAATACTATATTCTAACCTATTTATAGTTCTAAACTACTAATCTGAATATCAGATTCAATATAATATTTTGGATACTACCTGATCTACCTTCTATTTCAAATGAGAAGTACTCTCTTCTTAACTGACACTTACCTACTTTAACTACCTATATATAACTTGGATCTCTTCATACGTACTAAAGTATCCCGTCCTAGTATAAACATATTAAATTCATCTAAAAATCTAGTTATCCTAACAAATATTAATTTAGTAGACAATCTATAGGAGTGGATTGTAAGATTGAATCCATGAAGACATAAAATAAGTCTTGAGATAGCAAAATATGAAGACATAAGATTAGTCTATACTTTGTATTATGTTAAATTCATTATTTAAAACAGCTCAGCAAATATCGCAGTGATGTTGAAGAAATCACACACTGTAGTGTTGGGATAGCGCTTGGAGACACTTTGTCTCTCCTCTTGTCCACTTAAGTCTACAATACTGACTTACTTAAACTTCACCGACTATTAGTAGAATGGTCTTTTGTGTAAATACAATAAAGGCTGGGTTGCAGGAGAAGTCAGGCCAAGTAAGGTGACGAAGACTATCGGTATGAGCGGTGGCGGTGCTCTGCCCTTGCTGCAAAAACCCATATTTATGAGCTAATTATCATTTGTAAATAATAAGTAAATATAACTTTCAAGTAGAAATTTCATACTTGTAGAACATTCCATAGACCTGTAATACTAAATAGGAAGTCTATATTTACTAGATTGATTATTACTAGATTTAATAAACTATTCAACATTGTTTAAGAGACCTACATCTATCTAACAATAAGACTATTCATTTATAATCTAAGACTTGGAAATCCAGGCTAAATAACTTAAATATTTAGTGTAGGTGAACACCTCTTCTGTGTAGTAGGATAATGTCCAATAAAATAGTTCAATTTCTAATAATGGTTGACAAATGATTTAGTAAGAACATGTAGGATGATTTCTAATCTAGGACTTTTAATATGAAAGTCTATGTAGATTCACTAAATCAAATTTGATAAAACTCTTATTTATATTTCATTCATTTATTAGGGCAAGTAATAGGTTGAGTAGAATATTAAATAAATTAATAGTAGCTGAGGAGATAGTGTGAGAGTAGGATATTAATAAAAGCTGGTACTTAGTAGCATTTTGTATTTATAGATATTGATAATACTCTTAAAAGGATCTGGTTAAGCTTCGGATTGCAACCAGGGTATTCCTCCACTAGATATCACAAGCCAAATTTTCAAGCCAAACAAATAGAAATTTAAAACAAATAGATATTTAAAACAAATAGATTTTTCAAAACAAATAGATATTTTGAAAATAGATATTGTAAAATAAAAAAAATTAATTTGTAGGTTAGAGCATCTTAAAATTAGGATTTTAGGTGAGTAAGTATATAGTAATTATATATAGATTTGGTGTGCAGTGTTAGGTATATGTATGTATATTTAGGTATATTAAAGGGTGCCGTTACAACATGTATTATCGATTGCTGAATACTAATTAAAAAAAATGTTTGTTTTCAAACTTTTTATTTTTGTTTGTATGTCTGTCTGTCTGTCTGTCTGTATGTATGTATCACGCCTATCTCCGAAAGTACTGAACTGATTTACTTAAAACTTTCACCAATTGCTTTGTTTTAACTCAGCAAAACATTCAAAGTTTGTTTTATCAAAATCGGTTCAGTACAAAACTAGTGGTTCTGTGAACAGTAGACCTCGCGACCCTCCTGCCTTGTCTTCCCTCCCTTCCCATTTTTTCATAACTATATAGGTATATAAATAAAAATAAACACGTGTGCCAAGTTTCATTAGGATCCGTTCGTAAACAACATCACAGAAAACTTTCCCCCTTTTTTCCCCCATATAATCCAATAAAAAAAATCTCTCGACATAAAATTGTAAAAAAAATCAAGGAACACGTGTGTCAAGTTTCATTAGGATCCGTTCATAAACAACGCCACAGAAAACTTTCCCCCTTTTCTTCCCCATTTTCTCTCCAATCAAAAAAAGCTCTCGACATTAAATTGCAAAAAAATCAAGGAACACGTGAGCCAAGTTTCATTAGGATCCGTTCATAAATGCGACCTCCAGCCCGGAACAAACAGACAGACAGACACACATCCGGACAAAAGCAAAATTTGTCAGTCTCGAAATGGAATGGAGGACAAAAAGTGATCGTCATTTGACTGAATTCAAGGCATGCGTTTGTCTGCAAATATATATCGCTTTTGAACGAATGCTCCAAATTTAATAATACTTTTTTTGTGTTGGTTATTGTCATGTCATGACAAACGAAAGAAAACGGGGATTTCAAGCGAAGCTTACGCGTACGATGTCGCGGGCATGTTCAATATTTAAATAAAAAATCATTATTGTAACTGCTGAAAATCACTATTTCTACTTCCTAATTTTCTATCAATTCACTTTACTTCTACTTTCCTATGACCTGTGAATATGCTGCCACTTTACCAACTTCCAATTAATATTTGGTTGACTGTATCTATCTACCATACACACACTCCTCTAAAAAAAACTACATTAATATTTCATTCATAATAAATAAGTATTTGATTTGACTGACTTTATCGCATATACTATACTCTAACTCACGAGTTCACGACTAGCCACGGCGCGGCCAGCCGCTAGTGATCGCAGCGCGCCGTGTTGGTTATTAGAACTAGAGCGGAGGGTATGCAAGACGTGCGGGTGAAATCGGATTTTTTGTCGGCGTTAGGCGCCCTCTTAATCAAATGGTTGACTGGTAGAGAACGCTTTTAGCGTTAAGTCCGTTAATATATCAGTATTTTGTACTTATCTATCTATACAAATGATAGGACAGTAAAAATCGAGTGTCTATACATTAAATATTTTTCTAAAAAACTGATACGGAGCGATTAAAGAAGAGTAACAGAAACCAAAAAAAAACAATTTTTGGAATTTTTGTCTCTCTGGTACGTTATAACTTCAAAACTACTCAACAGTTTTGAACGCGGTTTTCACAGGTGGATTACATATAATTAGGAGCGTTGTCAAAACTTTGTTTCGTCAAAATCGGTTAAGGGAAAAAGAAGTTATGGTCAGTTGAAGTTTACTTCTAGCACTGCTTCAAAACTTTTAAACAGAGTTGAATGCGGTTTACATAAACGTATTTAATTTAGATAAAGCTAGAATTTCTACTTCGTTTTATCGATATCAATAAAGAGAAAAACACACTGCAGTCTCTATTAAATTTAAATAAAATAACACATTGAATGTGTGTGGGCGTATAATTTAGTTACATAAAATATCAATAGATGACGCTGACTTTATTTTAATTATTTTTTCGCATATGGTATAGCAGATTGAAAATTTTCTTACGGCAATTAATTTAAATTATTTAAAAAAAATTTTGGTTGTTGATTTAGTTCTATTGGTTGGTTTGTTTATCGGTCGTGTTGTATTGTAAGCTATTTTAATTTAAGTGGTTGGTTTGGTTTGGCTTTGGTTTAAAAATAATGAAATCGGCAAGTCAGTTCAGTTATTGTTTGACGGAACATACGGTCGTGTCGTTAGGTTTAATTTAACTAACTTATCACTTTTTATTGAGATTTTCTACACTTTTCACGCCACTATAACTTTAGAAGTGGCTTTTAGGTCCAAATGACCCTGTAATAGGCTGCGTCTACTCTTTTAGAGACAAAGATGTGATAGTATGAATGTTAATATTTTCAGTTTGATATCGTAGCAATGTAATGGCTTTATAAAATTGGCACGGGAATAGGATACTATAGATTTAACGATAGGGCTGGATAGTTGTAGTTTCCACAGGTTACGCGAAAAGCGACCTACACGCGGGCGGAGCCGCGGGCAATAGCTAGTACCATCTATCATCCAATATTTCGTATATTCCTAAAAATGTTTTAGACTAAACGTGTCTTTAAAATAAAAGTTTTACATAAAACGAAACGTAGAATTCAATACGTATTGAGAACTACATAGTATTTACTTTGCAACTGGTGCAATAACTAAACAATCAAAAAATTTAATAATAGATAAATTGGAGATTCTGGGTCAGGGTCCCACCCCTGACCCAGAAACCCCAATTTACCCCTACTCTTAAGATTTAATGTTATTAAACATACATTAGTACCATCAAATCACCCTTCCAGTAATGGCGCTGCAGAAAACGCTATACTTACGATTAAACGAGTCCTTAAAAAGGCAGATTTAGAAAGAGACGACATTAATAAAGCATTAAGTCGTTTCCTATTTATGTATAGAAACACAGAACAAAGTACGACCGGACGTGAACCGGCAGTCGTTTTATTGGGCAGGAGGCTGCGCGGGCGCCTTGACCTGCTGCGGCCGGACGTCGCGGAGTGCGTGCGTGATCGCCAGCTGATCGATGAACAGCGTCAAAACACACCGCCGTTGCGAGTTGCTTAGCGAAACGATCCAATCTTAATACGAAACTATACAAAAATCAGGCAATAAATGGACGGAGGGCGTGGTAGATGAGCGAGTAGGCCTGTCTCATACACTGTTCAAACGAATGATGGTAAAATTTATAAACGGCATATAGATCAAATAGTAGCACAGAAATCACGCCACTCACTAAGTCAGGTCTTAAGTAGCACACCGAATAAATCAAAGTTAGGTAGTCAGCCGCAGGAAGATGAATTTTATCCTAAAATTATATCTTCCTGCAGAATTTTATCCTAAAATTATAAAACTATTAGAAGAAAAAGAAACAGAATTTTACACCTATAAACCCAAAAATGAAAGAAGTTTTAAGGTAGCATTGAAAAATATGCACTCATCAATGGATCCAGATGATATAAGAATTGAACTGAATGAACAAGGACATACTGCAACAAATATATGGAACATAAAACAAAGAACTACCAAGAAGCCCCTTCCTATGTTTATTGTTGAACTCAAGCCACAAAATAACAATGAAGAAATCTATTACATTAAAAAACTACTAAACTGTAATATATATTTTGAACCGCTGCGACCCAAACGAGAGATACCTCAATGCTCCAATTGTCAGCAGTACGGCCACACAAAGAAATATTGTAGAAGAAAACCAAAATGCATTAAGTGTACTGGAGACCATTTGTCATCCACTTGTGCTACAAAAGGTAAACTGACAGATGTTAAATGTGTCTTGTGTGAAGGAAATCACCCAGCAAATTACAAGGGCTGCGCTGAGATATAGAGAGCTACAAAAGATTACATTTCCTCCTCTACGTGAACGACGGCAAAGAAATGCTTCTCCAGAATGCCAGGTACCTGAATCAAATGGAAATGGTAAATCTGAAATTCCAAAAATGACATATGCGCAGACTGCAGCTGCAAAAAATCTAAACCCAACGAAAATCACAAAATTCCGGACAAGACAAATATAGATCCAAATATAAACTTTTTCGAATTAATGATAGACATGTTAAAACAAATGATCACTCAGCTCACAACTATGAACAACCTGCTCATAACATTAACGAGCAGGTTTTCACATTCACCAATCTGAAAATGGTCATCTGGAATGCCAATGGGCTGCTACAATATAGTCTCGAAGTAAAGACATTTCTGTATGAAAACAATATTGACGTCCTCCTGTTATCCGAGACGCATTTAGCAAAGAAAAGCTACTTCTCGATACCAAATTATAAATTTTATAATACAAACCACCCCGATGGTACTGCACATGCTGGATCTGGGATACTTATAAAATCTAATATTAAGCACCATTTAACACAACCATATTGCTTAGATAGGATACAAGCAACAAATGTTGTCATTGAGGATAGCAATGGACCCATAACAACATCTGCAATCTATTGTCCACCAAAGCACACTTTTAAAAAAATGACTACATTGATTATTTCAAAACCTTGGGAAGTAGATTTGTAGCAGGTGGAGACTACAATGCCAAACACGTCGATTGGGGATCACGAGTTACCTCACCCAAGGGGCGCCAGCTGCTGTTAGCGAGTCAGGAGCTTAATTTGTACATTATTACATCAAGAGCACCTACATATTGGCCAACAGACAAAAAACGTCTTCCAGATCTTGTTGACTTCTGCGTGACAAAAGGATTATTGTAACACTGAAAAAAGATATTTCAAAGATTCATAGCCAGTGTAGACTACATAATCGTAATACAAACTAGAACTTATTTCGAAGTCCAATATTGATAAAAACCTGGCGCTGAAAACTGACGACGATTTGACAGTGGCCATTGAACACTTTAATAGCTGTATACAGACATCGGCTTGGAAAGCAACGCCCCCGACAAAAGAGCGAATAGCAAACCCTTGCTCAAAAACGATAAGAGATAAAACTTCTGAAAAACGTTCCGCTAGAAAGTGTAGTGGAGCTACAATTGTTTAATTAAAAAAGATAACTGTCAATGTCAAAATCAATTGTCAGATTCGACTGACATCTGTCAGGTCCACGACATCAAACCTATTCGGAGATTTCCCTCTCTTGGCCAGGCGCGGGAGCTGTAAGGACACTAGAAGAAACTACATAAGTGCATTAATTAGGTTGTAATTATAAAATTTAATATAATAAACCTCCTGAAGACCAAACAGGTGTTTAATTGGAAACTCCACATTATTACATGGCGCAGTCGCAAAAGAACATCAGGACCAAAAAATAAGGTACGAAAACCGCATGGGACGCACGTGCTTGGGTGCATACCTACAGCTTGCAGCATCACAAACTTGCATCAATTACTAATACCAATTAAAGACATCAGATTGAGCACTATCTTAAAATAAACTTACATATTATAATCAAAAATAATACTTAACAATGACGGAAGAAAATGCAAGTATTGGAAACCACGTGGGTGCGATTGAATACCGCATGCCACAAAGCCTGAATTTGGATGACATTGAGCAATGCTGGCCACGTTGGCTGCGATTCAAGCAAGCTTTTAGAATATTCATATTGGCTGCAGGCTTTGAACGCTTGTCTGAGGCAAGAAAGGCAGCAATTTTGTTGAATTGTGTGGGGCAACAGGCTCAGGAATTGTACTTCAATGTACTTAGAAACAAAGAGACTGAAGATAAAGTCAAACTAGAAGAAATTATTACAGTCTTCGACGAATACTTTAAACCAAAGCAAAACGAGGTGATAAATAGTTACAACTTTAACAACAGGAAGCAGGAAGATGGCGAAACATTTGATGCCTTCTATACTCAGATAAGAAAGATGGCAGAAAATTGTAATTTTGAAACTCAAAAAGATAGGATGCTACGGGACAGGATAGTCATCGGCGTTAGCGACCAACGGCTACAACAAAAACTTTTGGAGGTTAAAGACCTGACTTTGGACAAGGCAGTGGACATCAGCAGGTCTATGGAGCTCTCAAAAGAATATATAAAGACGCTGGCCCACCCGGAGATCCACACTGTTCAGAAGACTACATCACAACATCAAGGCGGAGCATCTTCATCACCATCAACACACCGAGCTAAGTATTCTAATATTAACATTAGTAAGATTAATGATAATAGCCCAAAAAATACAAGTGAATTTAGCAGCAATAATTATTATATTAAAGACTTTTATTTATGTAAGAAATGTAATAATAAGCATGGACCAAAGAGTTGTCCTGCCTTTGAAAAAAGTGTAATAATTGTCACAAATTAAACCATTTCAGTGTTGGTTGTACATTTTCTAAAAAAGTTTACAATATTGTTGATGCTGAACACTTATGACTAGTATGCTCCATAAATCTCAATAAAAATGAATGGATTGAGTCCATTATAGTCGAAAATAACATAATTAACTTCAAATGTGACACTGGGGCACAAATTAATGTCATTAGTATACACGACCTTAAAAAGATAGTCGATGATGATGAACAAATAAAACTGTCTGAGACTAAAACAATTCTTGAGGTCTTCGGGGGTGCCAAAATAAAGCCATTGGGCATGGTTCAATTACATATCTCTCGTGCTGATAATGATCATAATATTAAAACTGATTTTGTAATTATTAAAGAGAAAGTCAAGCCAATCCTGGGACTTAAGTCGTTAATAGCATTGGGGTTGCTAAATAATAGTAATATTAAATTAAAGAAAACTAAGAGTATTACAACAACTAATTTTAATAACAAAGAAACCATTATTAACAATAATTATGAACTGTTTCAGGGTGTGGGTGAATTTAAAAATCCTCTTAAGCTGCGTGTTCAACCTGGAGTGGAGTCAGTGGTAAGACCGCCTCGGCGAGTACCACACGCACTGAGGAGTCGCCTTGCTGACAAGTTTGACGCTCTGGTGAAGCACCAAGTCATAGCAAAGGTAGATCACCCTAAGAATTTTGTAAGCAATTTAGTTATAGTAGAAAAGAAAGATGGTTCATTAAGAATTTGCCTAGATCCTAAAGATCTAAATAAAGTATTAATTAAAGAACATCATTTAATACCTACTATTGATGAAATAATACCTAAGCTCACTAATAAGAAATTTTTCTCAGTATTAGATATGTCTGAAGGATTTTATAATATAAAATTAGATGAGGAGTCTAGTGACTTGTGTACGTTCAATACACCTTTTGGTTGTTACAAATTTCTAAGATTGGCTTTTTGCATAGCTATAGCATCAGAAATATTTCAAAAATACAGTGAAGATGCCTTTGGAGACATCCCAGGTGTTGTAATATACTGTGATGATATTTTAATATGTTCAGATAATGAGGAAAGTCATGATGCAATATTAAAGAAAGTATTTGAGAGAGCAAAACAACATAATGTTCGTTTCAACATGGGTAAATTTCAGTATAAATTAAAAGAAGTCAAGTACTTTGGCCATATATTTTCAGAAACTAGCATGAAAATTGACCCGGAAAAAATAGAAGCCATTATTAAAATTAAAAGTCCTGTAAATAAAAAGGAACTACAAACATTCCTAGGAATGGTAAATTATTTACGTAAATTTGTACCTAACATGCCTAATATTGCAACACCACTGCAATTGTTATTAAAAAAAGATGTTACTTGGTTATGGACTGAAGTTCATGAAAATGCATTTAATAATATTAAGAAAATGATAAGTGAAGCACCAATTTTGCAAAATTTTGATTCTAATTTACCAATTGTAATTCAAAGTGATGCTTCTAAGGATGGCTTAGGATGTTGTCTCCTTCAAAATGGTAAACCGGTTTGTTTTGCATCTAGAAGTCTAACACCAGCGGAAAATTTTTTTTCACAAATTGAAAAAGAGTTATTAAGTATAGTATGGGCAACCCGTAAATTTCATTATTACATTTACGGACGGAAATTCACTGTAGTAAATGATCATAAGCCATTAGAAAGTATACTAAAAAAGCATTTACATGAAATTCCTTCTCCAAGATTACAAAGATTAAAATTAAAATTGGTTAAATATAATTTTGAATTTCAATACTTGCACGGTAAATTTATGTACATAGCAGATCTGTTGTCACGCTCATATCAAGAATATAAAAATGTAGATGAATCATATATGTATGAAGTAATTCACTGCATAGGACTTTCTAATTATTTAGAGTGTACTGAAGAACAAAAAATAATGCTCATTAAGGAAAGCGAGCAGGATTATGAGTTGTCACAACTAAGAGAATATATTATAAATTGTTGGCCTAAAAATAATAAAAGTATTCCAGATAATTTACACTTTTATCATAAATTAAAATCAGATTTATCAGTTGATAACTATTTGATCTTTTATAATATAATGTTTTACCTGAAAATAAAACAATTATTATATGCGTAACCTTATTCGAAACCTATTGAGTGAAATAGCACTACTTCCGCTTACGTCATCAGCCCCCAAGTATGCCCCTTTTACCCCCTCCCTCACACTCCCGGCGGCCCTAGTGTGAGTAGAGGGGATCTTTGCTTGCCGCCTGCGCAGTGTTGAGTCGTCACATTGCATCTCACTGAGAGTCTTGTGAAATGAAGCCAACAGGCAGAAATAGAAATATAGGTTTCGAATAAGGTTACGCATATAATAATTGTTTTATTTTCAGGTAAAACATTATATTATATGCTTTGAACCGTTATTCGAAACCTATTGAGTGAGATGTGTTTGTTATCGCCTGGTGGCAAGCAATATTATAAGGATACAAATGTAAGTATGCCAATGTGTGAAATGAAAATGGTTCAGTAAGTTATTATAAGATAATAATTTTAGTAAAACGGTTATCATTTAAATGATAATTGTAAATGAAGCAATTGATCAATTTCGTCTTGGACCTGTGCAAGATCTATTTGATCATTATGTTGAGAACGAGATGTGCTGCTAATTATATTTAAATCAAGCAAGTGTTAGAAGAACGCTAGTTTCCATTTGCTGTAACTTCAACCTTAGAGTAGCCCTCAAACCAGTTGAAAGAGAGGCGGCAGCACTGCACTTGCTGCCTGCGCTGGCCCCGCACAGCAGCGAGGGCTAGCGCAACCTTCCAGCATGATACGTGACGCAAGACGCACGATACCACAAGTCTGAGAATTACCACAACTCTGAAAAATATGCTGGATCATGGATTAAAGTGGAAATGAGTATGTAAAAAGGTCCATCAATGGATCTTTGCAATGGGTTGAAGTGGATCGAGGGTGACTGCGTCTTATCCAAAATAAAGGACATATTGAATTATCCTGACCTTCAAAAATCTCCATGATCTATATTTCTCCATCTATATTACCAGTCTCGCGCGTCGCGCAAACTAGTGCGGTAGCGTTGATATCGTTTATTTACGGTGACTCATTGCGCGCGCGATATGGCGAACGTAAATATTGTGAAGTGCTCTAATTGCAATATTGTTATTAATGAGCTGCTGACGTTTGTCAGGCATGTAATGGACTATACAGACAAGGAGAGTATACACCAGCTGTGTACTACAACATTTTCCGAGGAAGATATAACACAAGCTAAAACTCTTTTGTTTGAATCGGTGCCTAATGCAAAAAAGATGCCTGTTAGGAGGAAGCAAGGGAAGAAGAGGATGTCTCGGGATTTAGATGACATTATTGGATTAATGAAGAGTGCTGACCCATCAAAGTTTCCTATCTTCTGTGCCCGAAATTTGGATTTGATTCCCCCGGTCACCTATGACCATGTTGATGCTACCCGATTCATTAAGGAACTTTTGGCACTTAAAAACAGATTTAATGTATTGGAAGAAAAAGCTGTAACGGCTGAGGAATTTGACTTACTAAAGCAAGAAGTGTCCCATATGAAACACGCCTCATTAGTGGATGATTTCCAGAGCAAAGTAAATAAACGAAGAGGTGCATGTCTACAAAGTAGTTTTGATATGGAAAGCGGACCGATTGGACTTCAATATATACCCGAATATATTTCTATAAAATCACCGTCAAACAAGTCAGCTGTTGCCGGGGTCAACGAACGTCCTTCCATGACCATGAGTCGAGAGATTAGTTCTGTCCCTCTTGATTGCGTACAAAAAACGGAGACGGATTTATTGCAGCATTCGCGGCGTGTGGAGGCCGATACTGCGGTTTCGAACAGACGGGGTTCGTCGTACTGTAGCGATGCGGTTGCAAGTGGGACGGCGGCGTGTTCGCAGCCGACAGAGATGAAAGAGACTACTTGTCAGGCAGCTCCGGGGAGCGGTGTTGGAGTGAGTGTGAGCGAGACAGATCAACCACAGTCGATGCGCGTGGAGGCCACCCCAAGTACTGAGGTTTCTACAGCGTTGCGAGAATCAGATGTGTGCGTGTTGCTGACGGGCGGGGCCCCTACTAGTGTTAATCGATCGGAAGTGTCCAAGACAGTATTCTATTAGCCTGCATCAAACTCGGTTGAAACTCGATCGGTAATATATAACGGGGACAGTCGTCGCAGTACTAACGTAAACAGTGCGAAAAGTGAGCAAATAGTAGGGGACTCAGAATGGCAAGTTGTGCGTAGTAAATCGACCAAGCGTTATAAGTTAATAGGACAGAAAGGCTGTGCGCCTACGGCGCCGAACGGTAAATTTAAAGCTGCGGATATTAAGATACCACTCTTAATATCTAATGTAAGTATAGATACAAGTGAAGATGACATTATTGACTATATAAAAACTAAAACTAATGAGAACGTTTCCTTGAAAAAGATTATTATGAGAAAATCTAAATTGTATAACTCGTATAAATTGTATGTTTCAAAGCATAATATGAATATATTTTTAAATGATGAATTCTGGCCTAATGGCATAACATTTAGACGTTTTGTGCACTTCATGTACAGAACGAAAGCTAAAAATGTAGATAGTTATAGTTAAGTGTATAAATTAATATGGATTTAAAGTCTGACTCGTATCTAAGTTTTGTGAGTTTTAATTGTTTGTTTGTTACGCGTTCCCTAGGTGATATACAGAGATTATGCAACAACTCAGATGTTGTGGCGCTACAGGAGACCTGTCTACTGCCACACGATATACCATTGTTAGGAGTTATCTCTAGTGACTTTGAGTATACGGGAAAATCTGCGGTAGACACGTCTACGGGCCCTCTGATCGGTAGACCATATGGGGGGGTTGCGCTACTTTGGCGGAAAGGCATATTTAATAGTGTTACTGTAATTAAGTGCGCGAGTGACCGGTTAGTAGCTATTAGGGCCACTATTAGACAACGCACTATTGTTATTTTTTCTGTATATATGCCCACTGATTCACAATCTAATCTCTGTATATTTACTGATGTTTTGGGCGAAATTAGCGCTATTGTTGAAGCTGAAAATGTTGAGAATGTATATTTATTGGGCGATTTCAATGCACACCCTAACGCACTTTTTTATAATGAGCTAAGTAACTTTTGTTTAGACCAAAACTGGGTATTAGCCGACACTGAAATGCTTGGGTTGGAGAGTAGTACATATACCTATGTGAGTGCTGCGCATGGTTGTAGACGATGGCTAGATCACTGTGTTGTCTCAGACTCTGCGTGGCGATCTATTGTGGATACGAGTGTTCTGGAGGATGTATATGTATCGGATCACTTACTTCTTGTTGTAAAATGTAACCTTGACATTGTTCGGCCTAAATTAACATCATTAGACCAACACCACAATAAAGTGATATGGGGAGTTCGTGATGAGGTACAAAGGGACAAGTTTCATGATTTGTGTAACAATTGTTTGCGTGCGATTGACTTTCCCGTTGAGTTTGTAGACTGTAGCCGCGATCAAATGTACCATGATATTGTACAAGCTTTAAGCGATGCGGCTATTAAAACTGCGGAGACTCGTGGTAAAGGGAGAAGTGGAGGCAGGCATTTGTGTGGCTGGAACAAACATGTTCAAGAATCTCACAGGCGAGCCAGGCTTAATTATCAAATGTGGTTGCTGTACAATCGGCCTAAGTCGGGTAAAATCTATGAACTAATGAATGAATCGCGAAAAATTTTCAAGAGTCGTTTGAAATGGTGCCAACAAAATCAAGACCAACTTAAGATGGACGTTATAGGTAAACATAGATCAGCGAAAAACTTTGGTAATTTTTGGAAGGCAACTAGGGGACTTGACGTTAGGCCTGGCCGGCCGGTGAGTGTGGGTGGGGTGAGTGATCCGGAACATATTGCCAATATGTTTAAGGATCAGTTTAGAGTTAGTTCTCCGCTGGGCCCCTCTGTGCCTATTTATGATACGACTCACTGTCAGGGAGTGACTCAGTTGATACGCGTTACTGCAGACCAGGTAAGAGTTGCCTTAAAAAATATGAGTGGAGGAAAATCCCCGGGCCATGACGGAATTAGTGTGGAACATCTGAAACATGCGGGTGTCCATCTCCCTAGGGTACTGGCTCTGTTTTTCACAATGTGTATCAGCCATTCTTATTTACCACAGGATATGTTGAAAACTATTGTGGTACCCATTGTGAAAAATAAAACGGGTGATGTGTCGGATGGAGCTAATTACCGTCCCATTTCTTTGGCTACAACAATAGCTAAGGTGTTTGACAGTGTGCTTAATAATTTTATAGAAAAATATGCCAATATACACGACGCACAGTTCGGATTTCGATCAGGATTGTCCACTGAGAGCGCAATTGTAAGCCTTAAGCACACTGTTCAATACTATACCAGTCGCGGAACGCAGGTGTATGGGTGTTTCCTTGATTACTCGACTGCTTTTGACCTGGTAGCGTACAATAAGCTATGGGGAAAGCTGAGGGATAGGGGGGTTCCAGTGGAAATTATTAACGTTTTTATGTTCTGGTATGCTAACCAAACAAATTTTGTTAAATGGGCAGACACGTTCTCAGAAGCATATAGGTTGGAGGGTGGAGTAAGACAGGGTGGCTTGACTTCTCCCACACTCTTCAACATATATGTTAACGACCTTATTGTCGAGCTGAGCAGTATGCGTGTCGGATGCCGGATTGATGGTATAAGTGTGAACAATATTAATTACGCAGACGACATGGTACTGCTTTGCCCGACGGCAGGGGGCCTTAATGAAATGTTAGGAGTATGTGAGACCTATGCCAGAGAACATGGGCTTATATACAACATTAAAAAGACAGAATATATGGTCTTTAAGGTCGCCGGAAACTGTACCAAAAATAATAATAATATTATCATTAACGGAGCAAATATTAAATTAGTTAAAAAATTTCAATATCTTGGGCACATCATAACCGACGACCTTAAAGATGATGAAGATATTGAGAGAGAACGTAGGGCGCTTGCAGTGAGGGGCAACATGTTGGCTCGCCGATTCACCCGATGTACCGAAGAAGTAAAGGTCACGCTTTTTAAAGCCTATTGCCAGAATATGTACACGGGTAATTTGTGGGTCAACTATACCAAAAAATCGCTGGATACCTTGCGAATACAATATAATGACGTCTTCAGGATGATGCTGGGGCTACCTCGTTTTTGTAGCGCATCTGCAATGTTTGCGGAGTACCAAATTGATGGCTTTGCTGCGATTCTTCGCAAGAAAACCGCATCGCTTATAAACAGAGTGCGGGCTAGTCCTAATAGCATCCTGATGACGTTAGCTGATCGCTATACTTCTCCCTTATGGGCGTCTTTTGTAAGGAGGGTGATATTTAGAACTCACTCCAAACTATAAATGAGTATTTAAAGCAAGTAACTTAAGTATTACTAACATAGGTTAAGTTAAACTAACATTATTATGGATCCAGTTATCTGAAATAAAAGATTTTTATTTATTTATTATTTATATTTATATAGAGGAGTGTTAGGTTGTGCACTCGTCTTTTATGCAATAAGCAATACAAATGTTGTACGTTTAACGTCTTGAAAATTCTTACCAAGAAAGTTTTGTTGGTTTATGACATGACAACATCTTAGGCCCCATAAAAAAGGTTTGTTCAAAGAAGAGGCTGCGTTAGCCAAAGATATGAATTCAAGCATGCGTTTTATCACCGGCATTTTATCAGCAAGGTAAAAACTTAGTTAACGTTGCTAAGTAAACTTAAATGTAGATAGTTTTGTAGGAAAAGAACTAACTGTAGTTGGAGAAAAGATAGGTGTATGTCTTACTTATCCAGTGACATAAGTGACCAATTTTTGACAGCATGACATCAATCTTGCGAAAGACCAAACTTAAGAACGAACTCTTTTCGTGGATGGTCTAACTTGAGTCTAGTAACTCACTCCGTTGATCTGTTAGCTAACAGAAGGTTCCACCCTCCACTAATCATACTTTGAGTATATTAGCTTGTACCTTAGTCGTGTCAGAATCCATGGAGCTGAAGGTTTTTTTTTTTTTTTTTTGTGGTTCGGTTGACCGGACAACAGTACTGTACCACGGGCAGAGTGCTGCTATTTCCCTCTACTTGAGGTCTGGGCGCCAAAGTTCCTTATGCCAGTGAGGGGCTACCAGAAAGAAATTACCCCTGGCCTGATTGAGGTATACAATGACTCGAGACTCCAAGTGCAGTGGTACAAATATAAAAGCTCTTTGAAAGTACCACGGCCTGCTGGAGGGCACCGTGGTACCTATTTGGTTTTCGTGTCCTTGCAATCACGTATCACGTTACGAAGTACGACGTGGGTATTCTTGTGTGCACACAGATCGATTTGGGGTAATCCAAAAAGCGAAACTAGCTGACAAGCGTATACTCGGTCCATTCTTTAACGCCTCTCTGGTTTAATAGTTAAGGCATTTACCTGAAGACCCGGTTACGATTCCCATAGAAAACATAATTAATTAAATTGTTTCCAGTTTGGTTAGGATATTGCAGGCTAGAACCATCTGATTGTCTAATAGGAAAGATGATTCCATGCTTGGAAAGGCACGTTAGGCCGTTATTTCAGGCGAGCGATCCGAGAGTCGTTAGATAAACTACATCAGAAGCCGAGAGGCAGTTTCGAAGAACTCTGACACCAGGGTCTACAGGGTTGGTTGGTCTTTTAACTACACGACTACGAGCGAATACAGGTCCATTCTGCATGGCCTTCTCTGGCGAGATTTGGTAAGTCTGCCTCCTCGCATGATATGTAGTTTAGTGCAACGTGAACAGAACGTCGTTCTCGTCCAATAGCTGGAAAAGTAAGACCGACATATGGGATATATAAGGCCTCTGAATATAAATTATCTTCGTTCCTTGTGTAGCTCACTACATTGTACCAATACATACGGTATTCCCTTATGGATTGAATAATAGCCCACATTTTTTTGATTTGTGATTTAACGTTTTCTGACTGAGCTGCCAAGGGCAACTATTCGATCAGGTTCCGTCTAGCACGGCACCACGGTCAATAAGCCATTGCTGGATGCGTCAGGTTCAGGATTTGTGAACGTGCTCGCTGAGAGCATTGTCGACCACCATTTTAGTTCCTCTCAAGGTGCTTGGGCCAAGAACGTGCTTTATATATATGGCTGGTCTACAGGAGAAGAGAACAAGCCATCTGAATGGGTCAGCACCAAAGGGCGACCTCATGGAATGATAAACGATGCGAAGTTTAACATTCATAGCAAACTCTGAGCTTGCTTATTGATAGTTCAATACCAAGAGGATAGAATCTGAACAGCTTCCGCAGCCTGGTCTATCAAAATCCGTTTGTTCTGATTGACTTTGAGATAGTCGTACAGATAAACGATTGGTTCATGCCCCTTCTCCATAGCAGATGCCTAGTTGGAGACAATCTCAAACGTTACTGGGGCTGAAGAAAGGCTGAATGGAAGACTCGTGACTTGTAGGAGTCAAGAGTAGATAGAACTGTTTAAATTCGCCCGCGTGTAAGGGTTGTACAGTAGGTACTCTCAGAAATGGCTGATGTAATCGAACCACCTGAATGTATTAAGTGTAAACATATCTATTAAGTGTCGGTTAAACCATTCGAAAAACTGAATAGGACGATCGTTGAAATCAGATTGCTTCACTAAAATATTAGACAAACAAAACTCGGTCGTCGGAGGTGGTACCTACTAGGATTTTTGATCGTTAAATATTAATTCTAATATTTAGCACTATAATTATTCCACGAACATAGAATAATATTAGTCCTAAACATTTTTGTTTTGAGAAGGTAGCCGAAAATTATTTTAGTATGACCAAAGGTAGTCCTAATTTCTTGCAAACATAAAAACGGTACCTACATAATTTATATTAAACAACGTCCGTAAAACGAGTTTTGTTTGTTAATTGTGATAGGATTTGTTATTTCGTTTGTGCGTAGACCAAAACTTTTTTTTTTTTATTTATGCATTTATCGCGACACTTATTACCAAAACACTGTTCAGGAGAGGTGAAACGCTCTTTCTGTTTATTATAGTACGAACTCCGCGGTCGTATGTTTCGGGCCTGTTCGTCGTTTCTCAATACCTTAATTGATTTGCTCATCCGCTGTGCGTTTTCTATTGAGAAATAAATATTAGCACATTCAGCTTTAGCTAAAAACGAACTCATGGTGTCTGAATAATAAACAACTGTTAATGCCTATTAGCTATCCGACCGAATTACCCATTCGTGTCTAAGCTTTGGCACTAATCACGGTAAAGATAGGAGCACCAACCCCGCTCCTATCACTGGGATCCAGCCTGAAGCGTACCAATCCCTCGTCCGTGCCTACCTATGTTAATCAACAGTTACATTTGAACACATATTAAAATTATCAACATCAATATCATATCAATATCAAATACTAATAAAGGCCATGTTAAATCACTAGAGCACAATACACGTCTGCACCGCTCGGCGAACCCAAGGAGAAGAGAGCGTTACACTCATACTCACCCCGACACTACTACTGCCAAAAGGGGTTTACCTGTAGTGGGGCGATACCTGTCACGTGATGTTACCGGGCGCTAACATGCCAGATATATGCTATCGCGGCTTATGTATTAGTTATCCGCTCGTCTTCCGCAAACGAGCTCAAGAATAACCTCAGGTAAATATGTAATTATCACTTACTAGAAACAAAACTATTAAGTTTTTTGAACAATCCGGAGTAAGAACACAGTCCGGTTTGTGAAACTAATCAACTATTTAACTGTTGTCAATTAGTTTAAATTCCTCATCTTTGAAGAATAACAGCACGAGTTAAAGCACCAGTGTTGTATATAATACCATGTAAGGTGCAGTAAACAAAGATTTAAAAAACAAAACAAAAAATTGTAGAGACCGCACCCGTGTTCCTAATTCTATGGCAGTAAAAGTACATCGGGATCAGATTCGCAATAAATTTACTGTCTATTCAAGAATTTACAAATGTCACTGACCTTAAGAAATCCAGTTTCTTATTGAATGATGCCACGAAGACCGCTTCCTATGCCGCCGGGGACGCTCGGAGCTCGAAGACGACGAAGATGAGCTGCTGCTTTAGTCATGCCGACGTATCACGCGGCGCTTGAGCTTTGGCCTAGCAGCCTACTCAGGAGAATTCGGACGCCTCCGGGGGCGTTCTGGTTTGATGGGTCTTAAAACCCATTCGCCAGTATTCCCGGTAAAGCCCAAGCTATCTTGATTAACTGATGTTAATCAAGATAGCTTGTTTTATGTTCTTTGGGCAATAAATCATGAACGGGAGATTTTCCCCATGTTTTATTCCCTGCTAAGAATTGTTCTTTCGCAGAACATTCTTAAAATGCCTTCTGCAGACAAGTATATATTTTCTCTCCCGCAAAGAAAATATTCACTATGTATAATAATATATTATTATAAAATTTTTATTAATTCAATATTCGAACAACAACGTTGTTTGCCTATACGGGGGAGTGCACTTGACGAAAGTCAATGCCAATGTGACGACTCAACACTGCGCAGGCGGCAAGCAAAGATCCCCTCTACTCACACTAGGGCCGCCGGGAGTGTGAGGGAGGGGGTAAAAGGGGCATACTTGGGGGCTGATGACGTAAGCGGAAGTAGTGCTATCTCACTCAATAGGTTTCGAATAACGGTTCAAAGCATATAATGAAAGATTAATTGTTCCAAAAAATTTGAGATTGTCTTTTCTTAAAACGTTACATGAGGGCCATTTAGGAATGACTAAAATGAAACAGTTGGCTAGAAAACTGTATTATTGGCCCCAAATTGATTCACATATTGATGAATTTGTCAGAAAATGTTTTACCTGTCAGACGTACCATAATAATAATGTAAAAGAACCAATGTTACCACATGATATACCAACTTTGGCATTTTTTAAATTAGGAATTGATATCATGGATTTCAAAAATAAAAGTTACTTAGTAATTTATGATTATTTTTCTAAATGGTTAGATATAAAATTCCTATTAAATAAAAGTGCAAAGATAATAAATAACAAATTATTAGACATATTTTGTAATTTTGGCATACCTAATGAGATTGTGTCCGATCATGTACCTTTTGATTCGAAGGAATGTAAAATGTTTGCTGAGGAATGGGGATTCAAATTTACATATAGCAATCCTAGATATCCTCAATGAAATGGAATGGCGGAAAAAGGAGTACAAATTGCTAAAAAAATACTATTAAAATGTCATGAAGATAAAACTGATTATCGCATAGCTTTACTGCAATACAGGGCCTCACCCGTATCTGGAACAAATTTTTCTCCTAGTGAATTGTTAATGTGTAAAAATCTTAAAACAAAGCTAATTGTAAACCATAATTATTTGAAACAGAAACTGAATTACAATGAAGACAAACAATTAAATAAAACAGTAAATAGAAATATTAGAAATTATAATAAAACAACTAGATTCAAAGATAAGTTCTTTATTGGGCAAAACATATGGTTTAAAACAAATGTGGATAAAAATGTATGGCAAGAATGTATAATATCACAAATTAATGATAACAGATCATACACTGTACTAGATAAGTATAATGTTAAGTATATAAGAACTTCTTATCACATACGTCCAGCATAATGCTTTGTGTGTCACCAGGTGTCCAACTGAAAGGCACAATTCATCACTCCATGTTGAATATGTAGTTCTAGTAGATATTGTTAACATAATTCTTTATTGTATAATACATCTTGAAACAAAGATGAACAAAATGTCATAATCATAAGTAAAAGACATTTACTTTAAAAGGGGATGAAGAGTACATCTTTTGAAAAATATGTTTAAAATCACTATGTAACAATTAGTAGTAGGAATTAGATAATTCGTTTTTGTTTATTTGTTTTTCGAATATATTGTTATTTTAAAATAACTAAGTTCTGTAATAAAATAGAAATATGTATTCTTAGATGTGCAATGAGCACATGAATATTGTAATAGTTTTAAATTTTCTTTTAAAAGGGGATGATGTAGTGGAGCTACAATTGTTTAATTAAAAAAGATAACTGTCAATGTCAAAATCAATTGTCAGATTCGACTGACATCTGTCAGGTCCACGACATCAAACCTATTCGGAGATTTCCCTCTCTTGGCCAGGCGCGGGAGCTGTAAGGGCACTAAAAGAAACTACATAAGTGCATTAATTAGGTTGTAATTATAAAATTTAATATAATAAACCCCCTGAAGACCAAACAGGTGTTTAATTGGAAACTCCACATTATTACAGAAAGAAGTGGCAACAGACAAGACACCCCGACGATAAAAAAAGGCTAAATTTTCTCACAGCCAAGCTAAGATCTCTTCTTTCGGATGACAAAAATCGGAACATTGAAAAACGTCTAACGAGTTTGGATGCTACTGCCGCAACTGATTATTCTTTGTGGAAGACTACAAAAAAATTAAATCAATCACAAACATATCAGCCCCCTTTACGTAACACTGATGGTTCTTGGGCTAGAAGTGATCTCGAGAAGGCTGAAACTTTTGCTGTACATCTGAAGGAGGTGTTTAAACCACATACCTGCGAGGTGTCTAATAATACATTGAATGAAATATCTAACATCTTAAACGAAACTTATCAGCTTGATCCACCCATGCCTAGGTTTACTAAAAAGGAAGTGAAAAACGCTATATTTTAATTGGACCAACATAAGGTGCCAGGTTATGACCTCATAACCGCAAAGATTTTAAGGGAACTACCTGATGCGGGTCTAAAAGTACTGACGGAGATATACAATGCCATTCTCTGGAGAAACTTCGTCCCACTACATAGGAAAGTAGCCCAAATTATTATGATCTTAAAACCCGGAAAGAGCGCTGAAGACCCAAAATCTTACCGTCCCATAAACCTTCTGCCTATTGCTTCAAAGGTACTAGAAATCCTGTTTCTAACTAGATTAAACACAATAATTAAAGATAAAAAGTTAATACCTAACCATCAATTAACGACATCCGTGGCGTAATGGTTAACATGCCTGACCGCTACTCAGGAGGTCCCGGGTTCGATCCCCGGTCAGGTCAAGATGAAAAGTTATCTTTTTCTGATTGACCTGGGTCTTGGATGTTTATCTATATATGTATTTGTTATAAAATATAGTATCGTTGAGTAATGGCCATTTTCACCAACAAACTCCTAAGTAATTCTTAACTAAGAATCCCTTAAGCTAAGGGTACCCGTAAATCCAACTCCTACCTAAATTCCTTTTCACCATGCTAAGTGTTACCTATGAAACCGGCCCTTAGTAAGGTGACAGATGGTGATATAAGGCGATGTCATTCAGCGTATCGACAACATATCGATTGTTAAACAAATTGCAATATCTTTGAAATTCATAAGAAATTTTATGTACAAGACTTAACAAATGATAAGTAAGTGTACAATTACATATTTTGACATTAATTCATCTTATAAAAATATGAAAATAAGAAAAAACACAAGCGACATGAGCCGTGGCTCTATGGTTCATTACTTTTGCCTACGTTTTGTTTTGTGGTATAAAAAACGTTTGGAAATATTATAATCAGTTAAAGATAATAAATGAGTTTTTGGAGGGAAAGTAAACTGTCGCTATGTCCGCGCTGTATTTAATTTCCAAAACTTAAGTTTTTTCGAGTGTTTGTGCATAATATTGGTGGATTATTATTCGCAAAGTGTTCGTGAACAAGCGTGAGTGTTGGGAAGTGATACAGTGTCGATTACGTGACTTTTTATCTTTGTCACCAAAATCTCCATGATATAGCTAAGTGAAATTTTTCCACCGCACTTAGCCATCTGACTCAGACTAGACTTACTTACTTGACTGGACTTGACTATTGACTTATTTTTGACTCAACTGACTTAAGTAGGACTGAAGAAGATTAATAAATTCAAGAAAGGCCTTAAAGGACTAGATTCCATGGCCGAAAAACTATTCAAAAAAAAAATAAAGATAATAAATACTTAATAGGTTATGTAACAATTTTAAATTTTGTGAGGGAAATGAAATTAAAATAGTACCAAAAACAATAACTGAACACCATCCCTGCAACATCTGGATGACTAGAAATATAAAAGAACAATATAATGCTTCTTCGACTTGGTGGCTTGTTCGTTGCCGATTTTCGGTCTCAAAATCCATGATTTGAAATTATACTTAATTTTACAGTTTAAATAGCCTCAAGAGCATCGAATAATATATTTTGAGCACTAACCATTTTAACTTAACGAAACTGTCAATTTGCATGTGCATTTTATTTCAAAATTATACTTCAAAACGGCTAGGGGTCGGTTAAGTATCGAATAATCGACCCCCTAAATATAAGAGTCCTCCTAAGCATATAGGTGACACTTAAGCTTTGGTGAAAACGAATTTCTGACTAAGAGCCCCGTAAATACCACTAAGAGGTCCCCTAAACATAGGGACTTGTTGGTGAAAACGGGCATTAGTATCCCATAACACAAGTCTCGAACTTACTTTGGGGCTAGCTCAATCTGTGTGATTTGTCCCTATATATTTATTTATTTATTTATTTATCAATTTGGCTTTAGGCAACGGCATGGTACAATCGAACAAATTCATAGGCTTGTCCATGAGATACAAAATTGCTTTGAAAAAAAGCAATACTGCTCCACAGCTTTTTTGGATATATCTTTGGCACGATGGCCTTCTCTTCAAAATTAAAGAAATGCTGCCAATAAATAATTTTATGTTTCTGAAATCAAGCTTGGATAAGCGGCACTTTTTTGTGAAATGTGGAGAGGAGTTCTCCAGCCCCCAAGAAATATATGCTGGGGTGCCCCAGAGCAGTGTGCTGGGACCCACATTATATCTTCTATTCACGTCAGATCTGCCAGAAACTGATGGTGTTACAGTTGGCACTTATGCTGACGATACTGCTCTTTTTGCTGTTGATAGAGATGCCACTACAGCTTCCGGGCTAGAGTCGTAAGAGTGCAAAGCTAACTTTGCAATAACCAAAAAATGGTAAATTTTGTAAATTTAAATATGGTAACACCGAATGTATGAGGAAAAACTATCTTGATACTATTAAAAAATAATTTATTTTATGCAAACAGTACCTATATAATCACTAATTTTATGCAACCGGGAAAAGGATAGGATGAGAGTAAGTACTCAGGTGGGATGCGCTGGATAAGTGGAGTGTCACGGAAAGACTGCATAAAAAGAACCCACACTAGGGGTAGTCCATGTACGGACATCGCGTACAGGCGGCTTTTGGAGAATCGCGATGGTGCGTTCTACGAAAACCGCCAATTTACGTTGGGAACAAGTGTCTAGCCATGCCGCCTTTGCCAGGCTTGGGTAGAAGGGGCAGGCCTGAAGTGTGATGGCTCGAAGTCGCAGTAAAGGATATGCGTGCTAATGATCTTACAACAAAGGATGTGAAATGGAAAAGTAGGAAAGCAGATGATCCTAGGCTCCAGAGCAGGCAGAAGAAGAAGCAACGGGGAAAGCTAGCTAAGATGAGAAAGAGAGAGAGATAGGGTACTCCACATACATAAAGGTATACAAAGAACAAAACATTTGAACATATAAATTTTTTATTTTAATTTATAATACAAAAAAACTGACTAGTTTCCGTGTATTTATTCTATTCCGTTTCTTCATCTTCAAAGTGTCTGATTCCAAAAATTGAATATCTTCGAAAATTGGTTCGTCACTTTCTTCATCATCGCTTTCCGAGTCTTGGACATTAATAATAAAAGGTGTAATATCAGAATCAAGAAGCGTATCTTTGCTTTGGTGCTCCAGTTCTAACTTTTTGACATGGTCTACATATTTCTGCCAATCTTCAGCAGTTACTAAAGAAAATGCTTCCTCAATTTTTTTTGGCATTTCATTTGCATTGCTCGTTACATTTTTTTCTGCAATTTTTCGTTTGACTTGGCTCCAAACCATTTCTATTGGATTTAAATGGCAATGGTAAGGTGGCAATCTAAGTACCTCATGGCCATGTTCTTTCAATAACTCGTCAATAATATATGGGATCAGGTTTATGTTTTTTTACCAGACATAGCAGTTCAGCTTCGGTCAATTCTTCTGACCATATTATATCATTTTCTGTTAGCCAGTCCCTGATAGCTTGCTTGCACGAGTTGGTATTCGGCGCTTAATTTATTTGAATACTATGATAGCTCGCATTATCAAGCACTATAACACTAGGAGTTTTCAAATTGGGCAGCAGTTTTTCAGCAACCCACTTTGAGAAATTCTCTGCATTCATATCATCATGGTAATCTGCACTTTTCGATTTCGTGCTGAATACCAGAAGAGCGTTATTCACAAAACCATCTTCCGTGCCAGCATGAACTATAATAAACCTTTTGCCTTTCGATATACTCGCAAACATTTTAGAAGTTGAAGGTCCTTGCCAACTTTTTTTGGGTTTATAATTTTGATGAATGTAGGTTTCATCAATATAAACAATTGGTTTTTGTTTTTCTGAAGGCTCATTCCTTAATGCTAAAATTTTTCTTATATATCGATGCCTCCAAGCAGCGACATCTTATTTTTCCATCAATACAGTCCGCTCTTCACTGTTCTTTTTAAACTCATATCCCATTTTTAATAAGATTTTCCTCAGAGTTTCTCGGCTACCATCAAATTGAATAGCCTCTTTCAATTCTATGAGTAGTTTTTTGAATGTAGGTACTTCCTTTTTGACCAAATAGTATTCATCAATCTTATTTCTTATTGCGCATTGGTCAAAGTTATCTATATTTATTTTTGTTGCTCGGGTTGCCCGCTTCTTGCCTGGCGTTCTCCAAACACCTTCGTTGGACTGACCCTCTTTTTTGATAGTCCAAAGTGTCCGTTCACCTACTCCTGCAAAATATATATAATTTTAGATTAAATTTTTCACACTCATAAAAATAAAAGTTTAAAATATTAAACTTTTATATTTATGAGTGTGAAAAATTTATCACCCACAGCTGATTATTAAGGAATACCTTAATAATCAGCTGAGGGTGATAAATATGTTTCATGTTCCTAAGTAATCAGCAAAGCAAAGGGTGTTAGTTGGTGCTAATAGATTTCCAATCTGTCCAATTTGAAACGACCTACCCATGTTAAGGTGATACCTCGGTGAACACTAGCGCCACGGTCATTTAAAAATCATTACTCACTGAAAACACAAGTTATCAAAAATCCCTCTGCTGTAATTAAGGTTTTGGGTCTGAAGTTAATTTTAAACATATTAAATTATAATTCCCTATAGTTACAAATTGCATTATTGCTTAAAACGGCCACTTTTAGCAGTTTTGCAATTTGTAACTATATGGAACTATAATTTAATAATTGAATATGATTAAAATTAAGATCAGATCCAGAACCTTAATTACAGCAGAGGGATTTTTGATAACTTGTGTTTTCAGAGAATAATGAATTTTAAATGACGGTGGCACTTGTGTTCACCGAGGTATCACCTTAAGGGAATATTATATATGAAAGCAATAAGTTTTTTAAACAAAAATTAATTTAGTTTAGTTTGCTAGTTTAGAACCCTCAATGGGCGAATCTAACTTTCCTTTGATTAGGTTTATTTATCTTATGTTAAGACTTAAGCTTTGATTTTTTTGTTCTGCAGTTGTAGGTAAAGTAAGTAATTATTTCCATCGGTGAAAGGTACACATGCATCACTGTCTATCAAAGTCTATATAAGAGCAAAACCGTAGCTTACAACTAAGTAGTTAATATAAATAAGTGATTACCGAAGCAAAACATCTTACCCGACATATTAGAAATGTTTTTCATATGTTGCTATTCAGTAAAAGTAAATTCTTTTAAATCTTTAAGTTTCATAAGAACAGCTTGCAAATGAGGTTTAAGTTCCTCACTTATTCCTCCTAAAAAAGATAAAACATAACCATGAGGTTGGTGGATATATAAGTTAACAAAGTACCAGTATAAGTCAAAGTAAAAAAAAAATGTGTAGTAAATATTTTCCATAGGTTAGCATACTTACTAATAGCCCTGACCTTACTAAAATACTAAAATCAAAAAGGTCAGGATTAAAAAATCCTAAAAAAATAATTAAATCCCGAGCATCAAGTCCCTATGTATAGATCAAGTCACTACATTTCGAAAACCATGGCCCTATGAAAAATTGCATATGACCTTATGTAATCGTAATGATACAATACATCTTATAATAGGTATACGATTATAAAAGATAGGTATGATAATATTGATGCTGCACACTTTTTCGGATGGGTGCTCCAACGTTTCTAACCAAAAAGTAAGTTACAAACAACTATTATCATGAATAAAGCTTAGCTAGTAAGATAGTTTATCTAAAAGGCATGTTTTCAATGAATAGGTATGAAGTCATAAAAACAAAGGATTAAAACTGTTTGGGTCAATGGGGTAAACATACCTGTCAACGACTCGATTTCTTGGAAACATTGTTGTTTCTGCAATGCAACCGATTGCCGTTGGTCTTTTAGGCCTCCGTAAGAATTAAGCATACGGAATAGTAACTTCCGTACATCGCTTTTATAAGGTTTCACTATATTTTTAATTTTATCACAAAATGAAGTTCTGACAAAATACGAGCTGACACAAGACGTACCGCGTAATATGACAGATATGGCAGCTAGTGAGTATTGTCATTAATAAAGTTTTTTGGGGTTGCCATTTAATTTCATTGCAGAGTTAGGTTTGCAGGACTCTACTACAGGAAAGCTTGGAAAATATTTCTTCCTGGCTCAAGAAATGGCGCATCAAAGCAAATGAATCCAAATCAGTCCAGGTTACATAAACATTAAGAAAAGAAACTTGCCCACCAGTGACCCTGAACGGTGTTCAGTTGCCACAGGCTCAGGAAGCTAAATATCTTGGGGTATATCTTGATAGAAGGCTGACCTGGAGGAAACATATTTTTACCAAGCGTAAAGCTCTTAGCTTGCAGTTTTGTAAATATTATTGTTTATTATTATTATTAAAATCTGAACACACAAAAAAACGCTACAAAGAGAAATCCAGGATCTCCAGCAGAAAATTAAGGAAACTTCTGGACTGGAAGTAAAAAATACTACACACACACCAGAAACAAAAACAAAAAACAATTCAACCATATTTGTGTTGTACGGATTAAATGAATTTTCAGGAGAACAGAAACATGACATCGAATATAGAATAATTAATGCATTTAAAGATATTTTAAATATTGACCTTACAGTAGTTAGTATGAGTTGCGACTGCGTTAGGATTTTGTATGGAACTTCTTAGTTGCCTTACTATCCGCCAGAGGCGCCTTACAGGTTTGCCATACTAGATCGCTAACGCAGTCTGTTTTTAATGACGCTAGTGTTAGCGTCATTAAAAACCATAAATAATTTATTTAAAATTAACCGCTATTTTCAAGTTTAAAATATCAGCCAATCAGAAAGCGCGTGGCTCACACCACACGCCGTAAATGGTGGGGGTAAAGTGGGATCGAACGTGACTTTCGCGGTCCTCGGCCGGCATGCTGTACTAGTGAACCTTCGGAAAGAGTTGTTTTTCGTGAAAGTGTAATTATAATTTGTGATCTTGTGAGGTGTTAACCTACCAGTTTACAGTGCCATAATATATAACTAAGGTAAGATGTACATATCATAATTACTGTACTAAGTATGATTTCTATGTCTACTATGGAAATAAATTATATTATATATACGTGGAGTTGTTTCTTACATATCAGAAGTGGGATTGACGGGTGATAATTCTGATGTCATCCGCCAATCCTAGCCCACGGTATCGTTTGTTTTGTAATGGTGATACATGATAAGGAACAAAAAAGAAAAAAGACTCACTGTAATTCAAAAGTTTTTATAAACTGTGTATAGGTAACGTTACGATTTAATAATTATCGTTGTTTGAAAATTAGAGTGGCAATTTGTTTTTTTTTTTTTTAATACGATTATGTATACACTAGCTGTTGCCCGCGGCTCCGCCCGCGTGTAGGTCGCTTTTCGCGTAACCTGTGGAAACTACAACTATCCAGACCTATAGTTAAATCTATAAGTAGTATCCTATTCCCGTGCCAATTTTATAAAGCCATTACATTGCTACGATATCAAACTGAAAATATTAACATTCATACTATCACATCTTTGTCTCTAAAAGAGTAGACGCAGCCTATTACAGGGTCATTTGGACCTAAAAGCCACTCCTAAAGTTATAGTGGGCGTGAAAAGTGGAGAAAATCTCAATAAAAGTGATAAGTTATTTAAATTAAACCTTACGACACGACCGTATATTCCGTCAAACAACAACTGAACTGACTTGCCGATTTGATTATTTTTTAAACCAAAGCCAAACCAAACCAACCAATCAATTCAAATAGCTTACAATACAACACGACCGATAAACAAACCAACCAATAGAACTAAATCAACAACCAATTTTTTTTAAAAGTAATTCAATTTAATTGCCGTAAGAAAATTTTCAATCTGCTATACCATATGCGAAAAAATAATTAAAATAAAGTGAGCGCCATCTATTGATATTTTATGTAACTAAATTATACGCCCACACACAATTCAATGTTTTATTTTATTAAAATTTAAAAGAGACTGCAGTGTGTTTTTCTCAATCAATAAAACAAAGTAGAAATTCTAGCTTATCTAAATTAAATACGTTTATGTAAACCGCATTCAACTCTGTTTAAAAGTTTTGAAGCAGTGCTAGAAGTACTTAAACTTCAACTGACCATAACTTCTTTTTCCCTTAACCGATTTTGACGAAACAAAGTTTTGACAACGTTCCTAATTATATGTAATCCACCTGTGAAAACCGCGTTCAAATCTGTTGAGTAGTTTTGAAGTTATAACGTACCAGAGAGCAAAAATTCCAAAATTGTTTTTTTTTTTTTTGTTTCTGTTACTCTTCTTTAACCGCTTCGTATCAGTTTTTTAGAAAAATATTTGATGTATAGACTCGATTTTTACTGTCCTATTATTTGTATAGATAGATAAGTACAAAATACTGATATATTAACGGACTTAACGCTAAGAGCGTTCTCTACCAATCAACCATTTGATTAATCTTCTTCTTCAATGTCGTCAATGACAAACTATTAGATTTGATTTGATTGGGGTTGCGATATCGTTTATCCGGAAATAAATTTGCAAATAAATTTATTCGTTCCTTTTCAAAATTAAAATAAAAGTAAGAAAATAATCCTAGAAAACAAATAAAAAACGAAAACAGAAAATTATTGTTTGTGGCAGGATTCAAAATAATTCTAGAAAACAAATAAAAAAAAACAGAAAATTATTGTTTGTGGCAGGATTCGATCCAGCTACTTCCAGCTATTTCTTGAAACATTTCTTTACTAAAATATTAAAAGCACAGAAAAAAAAAGAAAACTAAAAAACTAAAACAAAACGAAAAAAATAGGAAGTAAAAAAAAGTTATGTTAAGCAGGATTAGAACCCTCTACTCAAAAAAATAATCCGCGACCTCTACCGATAGACCAACATGCGTTGTTAGTAATTGGCGAAATTTCAAATGAAATTTGTCTATAGGTACGCAAATTCACCCTTTTTTGGATGTAAGGGTTGCAATTGTGAACAACCCTTTCTTATGTGGGCAGTATATAGTATAATGAAGACACTAACAAAAATCACGTTTACGGCTTTTATAGTTTCGGTTTTGTGATGATAAATTAGTTAACCTCCCCCTTTTTAACCCTTTAGAGGTTGAATTTCAAAAAACGTCGAAACACTCCATTAGTTATTATTGTTGAGAAGCATTCTTGCCAAGTTTCAAGTATGTACATCAGTGAAGATTTTAATTTTTTTTTTTATACAAACTTTGCCCTCAGTTTTAACCCTTATAGGGGTCTAATTTTGAAAAATCCTTTCTTATCTGAGCACTACGTATTAACATAAAACTTCGGTCCAAATTTCAAGTTTATAGCTTTTATGGTTTAGGCTGGGCGTTGATTTATCAATTGCCCTTGTTATTTTATATATACCTCATAGAAATTATATTAATCTACTAACTAATGTACTTAAAGACCTACAATTTATTTGAGAAACCTTACAATATATTTTAGATATGCAACTAACTTATGGAAAATAACACAAAGATTTACCTATTTTCAAATTCGAAATCCGGAATCCGGAAAAATACTTTTCAAACTTAAATTAAACGAATCAATGAGTAGCCCAAAACGCAGACATTACACTTTACATACAATATAATGCCGCAATTACCACTCCATATTCCAATAATTTCCAATCAATTTCAATTTTATTTTATTTTAGCAGGTACCAAATCGTCTAAACACACTATCAAATCGTTTGATAAGCAAAACAATTTTTTTTTTATTTATTTTGAAATTTCAATTACTACACATGATGATTAAATGCGAACGACAAACCATATCGTCTTTTAAAATGTATGGTGGCGCCATCTATTGACACATTACTGAACTCATAATATTAACAAATAAATAAAACCTTTGCACTCTATCTTCTATTATGTATTGTATCCTATTACAATATGTAGTGTACATACAATACAATACAATACAATACAAAATATTATACCAAAAGACATTTTCAATTTTAATTCCATGTATCTCACTTCAAAAATGACAAAGTTTCATACAAACTGGCAACCCCTATTTCACCCCTATAGGGATGTAATTTTCAAAATCAGATTGATGCATTATTATTTTTTACCAATTACAAATTCAAATTAAAAATTTCATGTGTCTCACTTCAATAATGACAAAGTTTCATACAAAATGGCAACCCCTATTTCACCCCTTTAGGGATGTAATTTTCAAAATCTGATTGGTGCATTATTATTTTTTACCAACTTCAAATGTAAATTAATAATTTCATGTATCTCACTTCAAAAATGACGAAGTTTCATACAAACTGGCAACCCCTTTTTCACCCCTTTAGGGATAAAATTCCCAAAAGTCCTTTCTTAGCGGACGTCTCTTAGTCACAATCTACCTTCCTGCCAAATTTCATCTTTATCGGCTCAGCAGTTTTGGAGATTTCGTGATGATGAGTGTTTTTCGCTTTTATATATATAGATTTTAATTACTAATGTATATGTATTAACTATAATGTGATTGTAAGAGGAGCTTAGGGCTTTAGGTCCGCCCTTTACATTATTGTAATTAAGTAAATAAAAGTAAAATGCTACTTTACAGTTCATAAAACATATGTCATAAGGCAGTGGCGTGCATATCATAAAGACGTTTAGACGTTGCCTACCCTGTACTTTTGTAATAAATAATAAAAAAAATATTTAATCAATACATATAAATAATAAATATTTTTTCACACAAGATATCGAATTATCTTAACATTATTAAGATTTTAACGCCATCTATGAATGCGCGCGAACACGCGGCGCGCCGCCGCCGCGCCGCCCCATACGCGCTGCTAGCTAGCTAGGTTAGGCCAGCTTTTTAGTAAATCGTCTGAAGTTTACTACTCTCACTAAGAAATCACTATGTATAGATGTGCTTTTGCTCGTGTAGTAGTGCAAGTAAAAAACTTACATGAACAGACACATATGCGCTAAATCACGCCTGTGTGAGTGAATTTCAGACCTCCACTATAGATGAAACAAAATGCTATGAGATGACATTTCATCTCGCTCTCACTTTTGTTACGGCCAATTAGAATTACGCGTTACACATACTTAAATCTGATTAGTGATTACGAATATTACGATCGATTGCAGCAACATGATAACTGTGTCTATTGGATATTAAACGATTAATGCTGCAAATTTAAAAACGCATAGACTTGAAGACTTTATATAAACAAGATGACATTCCCAATTCCGTAGGGTTTTTATTTCCGTATCGAAATCAAATCAACAATATGTTTGCTTTGCTTGCATGCATTTGTTTGTTTTGAATGTTTAATTAATTGATAATTGCAATGTGCATTGTTTACAATGAAGTGAAAAAATAGCACTTTTATTTTTAACAAATTTACACAGTTGTAGTTTAAAATTGTAAAATTTTCATGTGATTGTTGTAAACCGAGTGTTTGTTTACAAAAGCTATAAAATGACGCGCTAAGTAATCTTTCATTTGACGAAAAAATGGCAATAATAATAAATGGACGTTATCAACCGGGATTGATCGGATTTAGTTTATTTATTTATTTATTTATTGTTTATTAAGGATTAACAAACAGTGTTACATTATATGCTTACTAAGATATCTTAAATTAGATAAACAGATTTAAATGTACACCAACAACGTTAATCACAGATTACTACGTAAGTAAATAGAGTTGAAGTGCGACACAGCAACGAAAAAGCGAGTGACGCGATAGAAAGTTCATTTGTGTAAATCGACACAAAACCAAGACACAACAACGAGTCCATATCTGCACACCCAAAGCTACAAAAACACAAGAGTATACAAATAAGTCATTCAACCATGTTACTGTTAAATTATACTACGAACGACAAAGATCTACCGTGTGGAGTACAACTCAACCAGTCTATCAGTAACCATATTTCTGAAAGCTGAGGCAGAAGTAGCAAAAATGTCAATATTATTGAAATTAGTATTGTAAGTTTTAACAATTCTATTTATGGGGGATCGGGAACCAGCATTTGTGCGACTTCTGTTAATAGCAAACAGTTCCTGTCTTCTAGATCCTCTATTGTTTGAGCGATAGGGCACTCTATAGCAAATCTGATTAATCAGTATGGAACAGTCATATTTATTATGGATCAGGTCATAAAGAAACCTGGTATCCAGTAATGATCGTCTTGATTTAAGGTCCAACAAATTGTAGTTGAAGTGAAGGGTAAGCTAACAACAATATTATTTAATATTATTTTCAAATTAATATGTTTGCTATGCTTTTCCAAAACTCCCACACTCCCTATTCGTCATATGATGCAGACATATAATGATAACTTTAATAATATTGATATTTTTGCATGTAGTTTGTATAAGTTTAAGAAAATGGTGATTGAAAAATTAAAAAACTAAAACTAATACCGAAAAGTATATTGTCTGCTTTCATTCTTCTGTTTTTCCCTTTTTGTTTTGTCTAAATGTTTCATTTCTTTGTTAAAAGTAGTTGGTAGCCACGATCATTTTAGTTACTCTGTGGATAACGTTATGGGCAACATTACTGTTAAAATTTGTTGTAAATTGTTTTTATTATTTTTTTTGTAATGTTTTTGCTGTTTGTTTTTCCCAATAAATAAATCTATTAAAAATTTTTAGAGCCTAAGTAGGTACATGATTCATATATTTTAATTTTATTATCTTCTTGCTCGTTACTGTTTTAGTTGTAACTCAAATACCTATACCTAAATTATAAGTATAGATTAAAATAGAAATAGTTCTGGTCTAGGTAGGTTTTTGCCTACCCTAAGGAAAATGTCTGTGCACGTCACTGTCATAAGGTATGTAATTTATTTGAAGCCCCTTTAAACCTGTTCCTTACTAAATTCTACAAATTGATACCTGGGCAGTATGAAACAAATATTTTGTTTCATACTGCCCAGGTGATCAGGGACCCAGGCGAGTCCTTCCCCTGGATTTGTAACAACTTGTACTGTGTATATTACTCACACACATGTGGAAATGTTTGTTAAAACACAATGGTTATTTCGATGTGGAAACTATAGTTTTAGAACATAATTATGAACTCTTAAAAAGTTGGATTCTCAAACGGTTGAATCTCATAATGTTGAATTCTCAAGTTAACTACAGTATGAAAAAATCATTAAAATAGAACACTTTAGTACTTATAATAGAACTGAATAACATTATTAAATTTCGTGTTTACCAAAATTATCAAATAATAATAATATATGATGATTAGGATAAAATATTTTTACAATAAAGAAGATATTTAAATATAAGAGATATAAATACACTTAAATACAAGGTAACTAAGAACTGAATTAAAATGATTATTAATATATTTTTTTCTTATTTTATTACATGGAATAATATTCTCGTGATGGCGGCTTCAATGTGGGAGACTGGCCAGGCCAGCAAAGGGCCGCGATTCCGTTAATATGGGACAACGGACCACGCCAAAAGTCAACACTGCGAGCGAGGGAGTGGAAGGGAGCCTACCTAATGGCAGGCAGGCAAGTCCGCAAACGCTCATGTCAGAGTAGGGAGCCGTCGAAAATAATCCATATTGCTAATCGGATTCGACGGCAATACTCTAATAATAATAATGATGATAATAATGAGCGAGGGAGCGGATGGGAGTCTACCTAATGGCAGGCAAGTCCGCAAGCACTCATTTTCTAAATCTCAGGGCTAGGGTCTGGTACCTTATGGCAGCAAACGCTCATTCAGAGTAGGGAGCCGTCGAAAATAATCCATATTACTAATCGGATCGATGGCAATACTCTAATAATAATAACTATAATAATGATGATGATAATCCTATAAACGTGATTGGACGTAATTGACGCTCACAGTCACGTCTAAGTAACAATTTAACGTTGTTTGATACTTAAGGTTATGACGTGTGAAGGAGCTAAATGAGCAACAACACAGTCAAATATAAAAAATAAAATTTTATTTAAATAAAAAAACACAGGGATGGATTTATAGGGCCCTACTATGCCGGTGGTTCCATCTCCTACAAGTAGGTACTGTCCTGGTGTACCGCGCTAGGTAGTTCTGGGATGCCAGTGGTTCCGGGATGGTGATCCGACCAGGGTTGATGGGGTGTTAACTCGGCGCGTATGATGAGACCCTTAATAGTAAGCCCAAATCTGGAACCCAAACTTCACGTTTATGGCTTTTATAGTTTCGGTTTCGTGATGATAAATTAGTTAACCTCCCCCTTTTTACCTCTTTAGAGATTGAATTTCAAAAAACGCGAATTTCGGGTTTGAATGACACTCACTAATTTGTATAAAGATATTTGTACATATAAGTTTTAAATATCTATTTGTAATATTAATTACTGCACTACTATTTTTACGAATAAGTATATATATATAGAAAAGGGGTCACAACACAACGTATGTCGAAGTACGAAACTGAGATGAGCTCGTAAATACGTGTGTCCGGCAGTAAAGAATCTATGCCAATGTGGCTCGATCGCCCGCGCATCGAGACAAAGGAACTAAAGTGCCCACATAAAAAAATGCAGCATGTTGCAGTCACATAAGCATAACTAATTCGATTTTTGACGTGGGCTTGCTATAATTTGAATTGTACTTTATCAAAAATGTTTGACAAGCAACCTAAATTTTCGGCGTAAACGTCACGTGGTAAGAAAATTACTTCATTGCCGATATCGTTGTCTACGTAATGTGTACCACAAGTAACTATTTCTCTACCGAAGACTAGAAAAGAAGGGGTAAATCCAGTAGCTTCGTTCACAGAGTTATTTATTGCGAACTGGATTGAAGGAATTTGAGTGTCCCAAGATCTATGGTCTTCGTCAACGAACGCTGATATACAGGTAATTATTGTCCTGTTGTACCGCTCAACCGTGTTTATCTGTGGTGTGTATTTGGGTGAGAAATAAACATTCTGTACATTAAATTTTTTGAAAAAAGTTTCAGTATGAGTGCTTGTGAATTGACTACCATTGTCTAAAAATATTGTTTGAGGGACGCCATGTGTGAAGAAAACGGAATCTTGTAAAATTTTAGTGATAATTTGCGAGGTGGCATTTCTAATGGGAAAGATAAGGCAGAATTTTGAAAAACAACAAGTGACTACAAATATATAAGAATTTTGTTTACGGGTAACAGGTAGAGGACCCATTAGGTCTATTGAAATGGTCTGAAATGAACGCGAACATTGTTTTGGGCGACCCATCTCGCCTAAAGTATTATGGTTTTGGATTTTATGAGACAAACAAGTATCACATTTTGTTACAAACTTAACAGTATCTTTGTACATACCAGGCCAGTAATAACGCAAAGCAATCCGTTTGTAAGTTTTAAAAACACCAAGATGTCCGGCAGTAGGCTCGGAATGATTTTCATAAATTACTTGCTCACGCATCTCGGTCGGAATGACTTCCTTCCACGCAAATTCAGATTTAAATTAACATTTTTCATTACTAAGCCGAAACAAACTATTATTTTTTATGATATAATTTGGAAAATTTTGTTGGTTGTTAAGGCAACCGTTATATATGTTTTTGTACCAAGAGTCCGAAGTGGTGCTAAAAACATTTGATGTGCTGATGGCACTTACAGGAATGGCTCTAGAGAGAGCATCCGGAATGACGTTATCCGAGCCGCGACAGTGTTTGATTTCGAAATCAAAGGATGACAGACGCACGCCCCAGCGAGCCAGTCTTCCCGTGGGATTGTTCAGGGACAGAAACCATTTAAGGGCACTATGGTCAGTGTAAACAGTGAACTATTTACCGTTCTCCAAATAGCATCTCCAGTGCTCTAAGGCAGCAATCACAGCTCTTTAGCGAAATTACAGCGTCACTGAGCGCGAAACTTTTTTCGCGCTCAGTGACGCTGTAATTTCGTTCAGGAGCAGAAAGTGATCTGCTCATGTAAGCAATGGGGTGCTCTTTGGAGTTTATGGTTTGAGTCAGCATCGCACCTATACCGTAGTTGCTGGCATCTGTGTGAACCTCAAACGGAAGGTTGTAATCGGGACAAGATAAGACTGGTGCTGAAACTAGGCATTCCTTTAATTTCAAAAACGCAGTTTCCGCTTCTTTTGTCCACTCGAAGGAAGGAGCATTCTTTTTATTCGAAGTTAATTTGTTTAATGGGGCTGCAATGGTACTAAATTTTGGTACAAACCTACGATACCATGTGGCGGTGCCCAGAAACCGTTTTACGTCCTTTTTTGATGAAGGTGTAGGGTACTGAAGAATGGCTTGCACCTTTTCAGGATCAGTTCTGAGGCCACCACTATCCACGACATAACCAAGATATTTAAGTTTATCACGGAAGAAACTGCATTTATCCTGGTTAATGGTTAGGTTGGCGTGTTTTAATTTGTCCAGAACACGAAGAAGCAACGAAACGTGGCTGTTAAAATCAGTAGACACGACGATGATGTCATCTAAATATGCGATTACTTTTTGGTCGAACTCACTGAAAAGTATATCAACAAGACGCTGCTGGGTAGCTGGAGCATTCGTCAGGCCGAAGGCGGTACGTTTAAATTTGAAAGTTCCCCTACCAGGTACATAAAAAGCTGTCTTGTCTCTGTCATTAGTATGAATATTAATCTGCCAGAAAGCCTTAGAAAGGTCGATGCTAGACAGATATTTCGCATCCCGAAGGTTGTCTAGGATCTCAGAGACGTAGGTTAAATTGTAAGCGTCCTTCTTTGTGACAGAATTTAATTTCCGGCTATCCAAGCAAAATCGAGGCTCGCCGTTCTTTTTAGTCACAATCAATACTGGTGAAGACCATGCGCTTTCACAGGGTTCTATCACATCGAGCGCCATCATTTCGTCTACCTGTTGTACGAGAATACGCTGTTTTTCGGGTGACATGCGGTAATAACGCTGACGGATCGGTTGAGTATCACCAGTATTGATACGATGAGTGATCAGAGTGGTATTGCCAAGACCTTTTACTTTGGAAGAAATCTCTTTAAATTGACGTATAACATTATCCGCCATGATCTTTTCAGTGTCATCAAGGGTGTCATACTTTTGCAAAAACGTATTGTTATCGACACAGGCTTTATTATTGTGACTAGGGCCAATGGTAATGGAATTTAAATATTTTGGACAGATTTGAAATTTACGCCAAAAATAAAATCCAAGTATAAGATTATTTTCAATTTCAGGGACTACTAAGGCCTTAATGATGTAAAATTGATTTTCAAAATTAATAGGGAGATTCAGAGAACCAATAATATTTAATTTTTGGCCCCCAACAGCTATAACAAAAGAAGAGTTTGAGGTGCTACTTTCAAGTTGAAGACCTTGTTTAAGAAGGCTATGATGAGCATTATTACCTACCACAGTAACAGCAGAACCTGAATCTAGCAATCCTGAAATGACAAGTTCATTTACAGTAATAGAAACATAAGGTCTCAAATCGTTATATGGTTTACGAGAAAGAACTGAAGCAACTTTATAAATTTTAAAGAAATTAGATATAGTTTTTAACCAGTTTTGCCAATCTTCTTTATCGAAGTTGCTATTGCCGCAGTTCTGACTAGTTATTTTTTTTGGGATTGGTCTAGAATTATTCTTATGTTGGCTACAGTCAGGACAATCTGGTGTTTTAACGTCCTTTTTACCACAAACAAAGCAAAAAATATTGGATTTGTCCGCTGTACATTGGCGCAGGCCATGAGTATCCGTACGACATCTTGGGCAAAAACGACGCTTTGGTGCTGTAACAGCTGCTAAATATTTTTGATTAGAATTACTGTATTTGTTATTATTTTCGTTTTGTTTACTGTAGCTTTGTGTATTATTGTTTTTATTAAAATTACTGTTATTATGGAAATTATTGTTTTTACTAAAATTATTGTTATTATTAAATTTATTATAAGGTTTTGGTTTATAATAAGCGAATTCAGGTGCCAATGTATCTGATGAAGGGCCTGATGGTTCACGAAAATGTGAGAGACGCGCTTGGACCCTTTCGAAGTTAACACACAAGGATTTCAGTTCTTCAATTGATTTAATTTCGGGAACTGAAGCTAATATATTTGAATAGCAGGGACGGATATTATGTTAAATGATCTCTAGTTTGTCTTCTTCTGAAGGAATTTTCGACAATCGTGAAAATAACCCAGTCATGATAGACAAACATATAGTTATGTTTTCCGTCTCACCCTGAGTTCTAGAGCGGATTTCGGATAGGAGTCTATAGTCATAGTCAGACTTATCGAAATCCTCTTTTAGTCTATTTAAGAGACAGTTCCAGTCGGAAATGAGATCCCTGTTGCTTTGAAACCAATGAAGTGCATTGCCAGAAAATATTTCAGTTGCATGCAATAATAATTTTTCATCTGACATATTCCTAGCCTCTTTAAATTCATTTGCTCTTTGGATGAAGGAGCGGACGCAAGAACTACCATCAAATTTTAGTTTGCTGATTTCTTGTGAGCTACTATCGCAAGTGACTGACACATGTATAGGGCTTGAAGAAGGTAAACTCTCACTAACACTGGATGTGCCAGCTAGAGGGTAGACCAAATTTTTATCTTTGAGAGAGTTAAACCTATTTAAATACTTTTTGAAGTGGTCAACGCAAATGTCGTATACTGCTGCAACTTCTTCAGTACGAGTGATTCTGTTAAGGCGATGATACAAATGATGTAAAAGGTTTTGTATTCTTAAAAGACTAGTACGGTCAACGTCAGTTTCGAAACTTGTTTTAATTTTAGTTAAAACATTTGAGACACCTCTAAGATCATCCCCTAAGGTTAACTATGAATCCAAAACATCGTCAGAAGGAAAAAGCGGAGCTAATTTAACAATCTGCTTGCGAAGTTCTTGTACAGTAGCTGCAGGAGTTGTACCTCTAATATCTACTTCATATTCAAGCTCCGATTTTTGTAAAGATAAAAATTTAATTGGATACGCCATGATTTCAAAACCAAAATTTAGGTAAATAGCGAACTAAAAAAAAAAACTAGGTAAAAGGAGAGAAATAAAAAATTACTCTGTTCTCACAAAATAAATGAATGAGTTTAAATAACGTTTTGGTTGAAATGAGTTAAGATGAAGTTGAGTAAAAATGCGAAAGAAGAAAGAAGAAAAAAAAAATACACAAGCACAGAACTAAAAGAAACAAAATAAAACAAAAAAATGCAACTAGTGTGTAACTTTACATTTAAGAATGAATAAAAAAAAAACAGAACTAGACACTTTGAAAAAAGTCCAAATTACTTACTGCAACATAAAATTGACAATATTTTGCTTTGAAGGTAAGTTGATTTCTAGCTACGGTAAAAGAGCACAATTAAAGACAAATTTAAAAATTACTATTCGACAATATTAATAAGTATTATTGACGAAAATGTTACACCTTAGTTGCTGGCAACCAAAAAAACATAAAAAACGTTTCACAAAAAAAAAATAAAAAAATAAAAGAAGCACACAGACATGCAAAATTATAAGAAAACAGAACTCCGGGCATAAAAAAGCAAGAGAAAATTGGAAAAAAGAACACTTGGGCGCCAGTATGACGTGTGAAGGAGCTAAATGAGCAACAACACAGTCAAATATAAAAAATAAAATTTTATTTAAATAAAAAAACACAGGGGTGGATTTATAGGGTCCTACTATGCCGGTGGTTCCATCTCCTACAAGTAGGTACTGTCCTGGTGTTCCGCGCTAGGTGGTTCTGGGATGCCGGTGGTTCCGGGATGGTGATCCGACCAGGGTTGATGGGGTGTTCACCCGGCGCGTATGATGAGATCCTCAATAGTAAGCCCAAATCTGGAACCCAAACTTCACGTTTATGGCTTTTATAGTTTCGGTTTTGTGATGATAAATTAGTTAACCTCCCCCTTTTTACCTCTTTAGAGATTGAATTTCAAAAAACGCGAATTTCGGGTTTGAATGACACTCACTAATTTGTATAAAGATATTTGTACATATAAGTTTTAAATATCTATTTGTAATATTAATTACTGCACTACTATTTTTACGAATAAGTATATATATATAGAAAAGGGGTCACAACGTATGTCGATGTACGAAACTGAGATGAGCTCGTAAATACGTGTGTCCGGCAGTAAAGAATCTATGCCAATGTGGCTCGATCGCCCGCGCATCGAGACAAAGGAACTAAAGTGCCCACATAAAAAAATGCAGCATGTTGCAGTCACATAAACAAAATCAGACATATTCGGGTTGACCAACTTCTGTACCAAGAAAATCATTAGTAACTAGTAGATATGATTTATTGATATTTAGTTATTATTTTCTTTAGATTAAATTTAGTATTAAGTTTAGGTTTAAGTTTGTTTTTTTTTTTTTATTATGTTTATAATTATTAATAACAAATGTATTTAGTTGATAGTTTTATTTTACTTAAAAATGTGTACTACGTTACAAGGTGAAAAAAAAAAGGTTATAAGTACTTGCCTTCAAAGAGTGATACAGTATTTTGGTCACATAGCCCGAAAACCAGACGACAGCCTGTAAGAAATTTTGGTTCGTGGCTCGTGGGCGAAGGACATATTTTAAGATAAGTACTTTGAATATTTTATGATAATTGTGTAAAGCATTATAGTTTCCACATTACTATCCACATTCCTATTATTTATTTATTTTTTTCTTTATGTACACAAAAATACAAATATAGGATATAATATAAAACACAATAAGTACAAAGGTACTACTTATTTCAATAGAAATCTCTTCCAGTAGACCCGTGAGAGTAGAGGTGATTAATATTACTTGCTTATATTGTTTTAAATCGGTGTTGTGATAACTTACTAAGCTGAGTTGAGGGTACCGCCATACAAATTAAAGATGGCTTTTAGTTTGATTGTAAATCAGTTTTAATATGTGGTACCGATATTCTCCAAGCTTGTTTTATAGACATACTGTGATTTTTATAATGTGAGATATTGTGAATTATTATGAACAAACCTTGTGTATTGTAATTTGGTACAAAACAATACAATGAGTAAAAGAATCATAAGAATAATGTCCAAAGCCCTTCAGGCACATTAGAGGCCATAACTGAACAGGTTTCCAGGGTGGTTCTTTCCTGCAGAGGCCCTTACGAACCACCGTAGCTTGTAGCTTTGAAATAATTTATTTGGACAATTCGAAAAGGCTAAGGAGTAGCCAATTCGAATTCGTATAAACAATTTTATACAAAAGTAACAAAGTCTTATTATTTTCCTTACCCTGTCTTATTTCACAAGCAGTGATATAACATAACACTAATAAATTATTAACGGGTAGTACTTGATCTTTTGATAATAGACTATTTGTGGCGTGATGATTCTTGAACATAGTTTCTAAGCTTTATTTTCTTGATATACTTTAGTTTTGCCTTTCATCCTGACTAAAAACTCAAATATATCAATTTTCATAAGTGTATATATGTTTTTATATCTACATAAATAGCCGATTTTAACACGCGAGCAGTATGAGTGAAATAAATGTGTGCAGTGCACCTAGTTCTTATGGGAATTTTAACTCTATGACGAAATATAGATATGTTTCTGTTAAATTTTTACGCCCCTTCGAATTCCTTGAAATTTAATCGTTAAAGATTATTATTTAAATTGTGTCTTTATATTAATATATAAATCTGCCATCTTGTCTAAATGAAGTGGCCTTTTTGCGACGGTTTGATTAAATGATCGTGTTAGGGTTGCGTGGACAGCCAACGCTGGTTAATATAGCTAGACAAAGGTAGCTCCAGACTAGAAGGAGTCTATACCGAACGCCGATTAAGATTCAGTGAGCCGAGATACGCCTCGGAGTTGAGATCACCCATGTCTTAATAGAACCCTTTTATTTGACTGATGTATGGCGTCGTATTGTTCAGTTGGGTGAGCGTTTTCAAAATCTATGTTGTATAAAGTAGTCGTGAAGGCGGTGACTGATTTAATAGGACCTTTTAGTCACAGGAGTAAATCGTTGTAATAATAACGGTTAAACAACGTTATAGTTGTCCGATAACATCTATATAATCTAACGTCGCATAAACACATGATATTTTGATAGTAAAAATAAAAGGTGTTGATTGAAAACTTTATTTTTGTTAGTTTTTCTTACATATTACTCGCGTTGTCTTAAATTTATATTAAGCCTCAGAAATTGGTTTAAAACGTTTTGGACAGAAAAATAACTGTTTTTTTGTGCATAACAACCTCGTGCCTCGCGTCGATCGCATCGAGATATACCGGACAATGACAATTACTTAACCTAATAGTACTAATGGTTTATTAAATAAGTCCCCTGATATATTGAGCAATGTAAAAGGACAAGCGACCAACGAAATTACATAATTTTCTATATTCTATGTTTTTTGTATTGTATATTTTTCTGTATTATAAAAAAAAATAGCTTTCTCTTTCAAACGTAGTACACAATTTTGATTCTCTGTCCAATGATCAAACTATAGTCACCTGGCTGATTGAAGTCGAGGAATGTGCAGATATTTACGATTGGGATAAGCACTAAATTATACAATTTGCTCTTCCATGACTAACCGGTGTAGCTAAACGATGGTATAAAAGCCAAAGCACGGTTTTATACACTTGGACACAGAGGAAGAGGAAGCTTATTGAGTCTTTCCCCTGTAGACAGGATTATGCAGAACTCTTAAGCGAAATGTAGGCCAAGCATATGCATAGCGGCGATTCATTAGAGTAATATTACTATAGTAAAATGTAAATCCTTTTAAATCGATGCGGTATTGTAGTTCGTAAAGCTGTAGATTGTCTTTATATGATTCAAGATTCAAGATGCTTTATTTGTTGAACATATTATAGTAACATACACATAAATTCCATGCAGTGTCGATGTTAAGCAAAAGAGACAGATAAACATGTTCAGCTAGGATCGGCATACAAATCACAAATTACAAACAAATTAATTTTCGTTAAGTCAAAACAACCACCAAAAATATATACACCTCATTATCAGATAAAAACCATTTGAAATCTTATGTCAATGATTGTACGTACGTCAATGATTGTATCGTGTCATCGTTTATATATCGAAATCGAAATAATCTCATATAACGATATTAGATTATTTAAATTTAATTATATAGTATTATTTATAGTATGTCCATTTTATCATTGAAGACTTCGTCTAAATTTAATGACATTTATCTATTAGTAATTTATTTAGTTGTGTTTTGAACTTTGTTACTGGCAATACTTTTAACGAAGTTTGTTTAATTTTTTTGGTGCCATGCAGAAAACACTTGGGTGCATCAATTCAGTGTTATATTGTCTTTAGCTCAGAACGCTATTATCCCGTCTGTTGTGGTCGAAGATCGTGCGATTAGGGTAGAGACACAAGTGGCATGTTTTCGCGAACCGGAAGAAGTATTACAGTATTTTAAAATCGTTAAACCCGGGAGTTCAAGAGAAATGGGCGAAAAGTTGGGACGTGATAAAAAGTTAACTCAATCCAACGATAAGTTACGCTTAGATTATAACAACAAAAAAAACTATTGCGAATATTATATGCCATAATTTTAACGAAGACACACACACAAGTTTAAATGCGGTAAGCCTCATAAAAGTGCGACTTTTGTAGTAAATTAGTCAGTGCTGTAGGTCGAAACTAACGATCGGTAATCAAAATATCGATCATCGCGAAGACTCTGTCGATAGCAAAGCAATCTAAAAACTGAAAAACAAGTAGCGTTAGTAGCTCAGGTTAGATATAGCAATTGTAGATATATATTTATTAGCTATCCGACCGAATTACGTATTCGTGTCTAAGCTTTGGCACTAATCACGGTAAAGATAGGAGCACCAACCCCGCTTCTATCACTGGGATCCAGCTTGAAGCGTACCAATCCCTCGTCCGTGCCTACCTATTTTAATCTACAGTTACATTTGAACACATTAAAATTATCAACAGCAATATCATATCAATATCAAATACTAATAAAGGCCATGTTAAATCACTAGAGCACAATACACGTCTGCAACGCTCGGCGAACCCAAGGAGAAGCAAGCGTTACACTCATACTCACCCCGACACTACTACTGCCAAGAGGGGTTTACCTGTAGTGGGGCGATACCTGTCACGTGATGTTACCGGGCGCTAACACTCGGCCGTACTGAAAAATCCGGTCGTCCCCGACCGTTGTGGTCTGGTGTATGGCTAAAAACAAACACAGGAAATAAATACTTTAATATCGGTGACCTTTATAACCAGGTCCACCAATCAACCTGTCATAAATGATCTCTTAATACGGTGTTAACAATATATTCCCAAGATGCGCTAGCTGCCACGAAGAGTTAAGCAAGTTATCCCATCGTCGGCCAACTTGCTTGTACAACATGGTACAGCCATCAGCACCTAAGGCCGCTGATGCTGTGTATCACCATGCACTCCCACAAACAACTGTACCTAGTTGTAGGTCATGGCCAACTATCACAACTTGTGAACTTTGCTGAACACACATACACCAGACATATTTAATCAAAGCATCAAACACAGTCAAGATACATTTCGGCAAATAGATATTTAATAAAAACAAGTTATTTCCAACTGAAGTGTAAGTTTTATCACAAATCGACATTTTTTTACATCATTCTATTCAAATACTCGCAAAGTTACTTACGCTTGCTATTCCTTCGTAAGTCACTTTATATTCATTACTAGTTACTATTTCGTTAATATTTGAACTCAAGCAAACACATAATAAAACCACATATTCAAGTAAATAAACATTAAACACCAAAGTATATTTACCAAAGCTATTACTAACTTTAGTACTCACAGATTATATAATGAAAAACCCTTATAATTTACATTATAATTGAATAAACCAAATACATCTATTAACCTTTTAAACTTTTTAATGTGTACTGACATCAAAGTCAACAACCAATACCCAACGGTTAACATTTTTTTTTTCAACATCATTTTTGATATACCCACTAAGTAAATAATTTTCACAGATATTTTATTTTCACCCTTTTTTTTTTAGGAATCAAATCACTTAAAACATGAAGAGACTTACCGCTTCTGCACCAATACTTACAGCCCGACACTACTACTGCCAAGAGGGGTTTACCTGTAGTGGGGAGATATCTGTCACGTGATGTTACCGGGCGCTAACACTCGGCCGTCCTGAAAAATCCGGTCGTCCCCGACCGTCGAGCTCGAACCATGAAACAATAATACATTGATTGAATACAAATCCCCATTTATGCTTTTTCTATAATGACCTCGCCATCTCGATAATGCATAGTATCTTGGGTTGTTTATCAGTGTTCCGAGACCATTATGACTTTTCCGTTTCAGTCACTTCTGGTTTTTAACTGATCGGAACCCTCAACTATGCTAAAATCGAAAATTACAGTAAACAACTTTATTTCAGACATTCAATGTATAACCACCTCGATAATGCATAGTATCTTGGGTTGTTTATCAGTGTTCCGAGCCCCTTGTGACTTTCCGTTTCGGTCATTTGTGGCTTTTAACTGATCGAAACCCTCAACCATGCTAAAATCGAGAATGAAGTAAACAACTTTATTTCAAACATTTACAAACTGTATTTTATCAGAAACCGTCATTTTTATTGTACATCATTTTATTCAAATACCTACAAAGTTACTTTAGCTTACTGTTCCTTCGTAGGTTAGCTCACTTCATTTTCATTACTAGTGATTCTTTCGCGTATTGTAACAATTTAACTTAAGCAATCACATAATTTAACCACATTAAATTAAATAAACAATAGATACCAAAGTAGATTTTTCAAAGTTATCACTCATTTAAGAACTCACGGATAAGACAATGAAAAACAAATAATTCACATAATCATTACATAAACCAAATATTATCATTAACCTTTTCAATATATTGACATCGAATTCAATCACAAATACCCAAACGTAAAGATTTTTTTTTTCATATCATTTTTAAAATACCCACAAAATAAATAATTTTCACCGATTTTTCTTTTACACTTTTTAGGATTGGAGTCACATAAAACATGAAAAGACTTACCGTTTCTGCACCAATACTTACAGCTGTGGTATATCACATCACAACATTACATTTACACTTTAACACTCACTAAAACTTTTTCACTACTTTAGATTACATTTAATCTAACAGTTTTGCTAAATTTACTTACGCGTGTGTGTCAGAATGTTAACAATTAAGTATCACAAAACATGTACAATTTACTAGGCGTGGTAGAATATTAAGAAATATTCTTTCATCATGCCACTTCTGATATTAGCTATCCGACCGAATTACGCATTCGTGTCTAAGCTTTGGCACTAATCACGGTAAAGATAGGAGCACCAACCCCGCTTCTATCACTGGGATCCAGCTTGAAGCGTACCAATCCCTCGTCCGTGCCTACCTATTTTAATCTACAGTTACATTTGAACACATATTAAAATTATCAACAGCAATATCATATCAATATCAATATCAAATACTAATAAAGGCCATGTTAAATCACTAGAGCACAATACACGTCTGCAACGCTCGGCGAACCCAAGGAGAAGCAAGCGTTACACTCATACTCACCCCGACACTACTACTGCCAAGAGGGGTTTACCTGTAGTGGGGCGATACCTGTCACGTGATGTTACCGGGCGCTAACATATTTAACATAAAGAACAACGATAAACCTATATATAAATAGTACTTCAGCAAAAATTTGGTTAGCGGAATTTTTGATGACACTGTCAGAAAACTTAAGGCGCTGTGCATCAGGTGAATACCGTAAAACGTCTATTTTTTCGTCGCGCAGTTAGCTTTATTCTTCATGGAATACAAGCATGAAAAAAATATGAAGTATAGTTCAAGGATCAAAATAAATGATTACATCAAAATATTTAAAAAATAATAATTAAAACCTAGCTAAATAAAATAGCAAAAAAGCTATATCCAGAAAAGGTTTCGTCGCGAATTACTTGATATCTTCAGCGACAACTACTAATTTTTTTACGTCTATAAAAAGAATAACATAATGGCTCAGATGGATACCTAAAAAAATTACAAGATTTAGTCATAATTATTGAAATATTAAATTAAAACTGGAAAATTTCACCCGAAATGGCATTGAACGGAGACTAGTGACAGGCCAACCCAGTATCGCCACTTTCAACCTTATTTTATTACGCGTACGTACTATAATCGCACTTCACTCCTCTTAAATACCTAAGGGTTGGGGATACAGCGCCTTAAGCCAGGCCAGGAGTCGATACTGGTAAACATATCAACGTAAACAGAACAAGCTTAAACTAAGGGTCGATAAGACTAATTGTATCGCAAAATAAACTTATAAAGTCCGCGATTTAGTATGTAAGCGTTAAAAGAGAGGAACCTATTGAAGAAAACTCAAAATAAAATAAAAACTACCTGCTAAAGAGTCATGGCGAAACTCCATACATCGTTTGTACGAATAAAAAATTGAAATACAGATAACATAAAATAAATCGAATTAGTAAGAATACATAACTAGTAACATGTTTACCACCACAAAAAAATTTTAAACCCCGTGGTTTTTTTAATATTTCATTTTTTTAAAGTCGACCTTTAGCTTCGTTTTCATTCGCCATTATTGTCGCAACTGAAACATTATGTCATCCTGACAGTTGTTAGTATTGTCAAAACGGTATTGATAGTTCATTATGGTAGGTTAGGGTCATAGATTAAGTAGTTGTACCTGTGATTAAGCAATTAATTTTTACTTGGTGAAAAAGTGAGATGGCGAAATAGGGAAGTCCATGAGTAATAAAAGGACCAACGATATTTTTTATATTTTTGTCTCTGTCATCGTGGCAAGTTTTTCTTTGTTTGGCCAATTCGACGCCAAGCAAAATCTTACACCAAACTAACAGTGAAATTATTTATTTTTTGTATTCAGAAAAAATATTCATTTTAAGTAGTAGAATTTGTACGATAGATATACAAAAATAAGGGCATTTGTTACATAAATTGTGTGGCTCAGGAACACATTCCAGGGTGCCTACCACCATCTCTTAAAACCATGCAAGATCCAGTGAGTAAGTGAGACAGCGCAATACATGATGTAAGGCGACATCTCCCTTACTCAGTCGTTCTTGCATGGTTATTGGAGATGGTAGTAGGCACCATCTCTTAAAGCGTAATACATGATGAAAGGAGATGACGTCTTACTGTGTCACTCTGTCTCGCCTACTCACTCGTTCTTGTATGGTTTTAAGAGATGGTAGTAAACCATTTGATAGTGAGCCTGCTACTTAAAAAGTTGATGGTAACCCCCCCCCCCCCCCCCCCCGGTGGCTTACTTACCATCTCTTAAAAACACGCAAGATCCAGTGAGAAAGCGGGACAGCGCAATACATCGTGTAAGGCGACATCTCATTCACTCACTGGATCTTGCATGGTTTTAAGAGATGGTATACCCCCCAGGTACTAAATCGATGAATCTAACCTACCATAATGAACTGTCAATATCGCTTTGACAATGCTAACAACTGTCAAGGTGACATATTGTTTCAGTTGCGTTAAAAATGGCGAATGAAAACGAAACTAAAGGTCGACTTTTATAAAATGGAATATTAAAATAACCCCGGGGTTTAAATTTTTTTTGAGGTGGTAAACATGTTACTAGTGAAGTATTCTTACTAATGCAATTTATTTTAAGTTATCTATATTGAATTTTTTATTCGTACAAATTCCGCCATCATTCTTTTTTCAGGGTTAGTTAAAGTTTTTCCTAATGATCGTTTTTAATTTGAAGCATTCCGTTAGCGCGCAAGCGTAGCCAACGCGGGTATGAAAATATTGTTACCAATGACTAACTTAAACCTTGGCCTGTATTAAATAGACGCTGTGAAACAACGGAATCCGAATTTGAGAATTCAGATTAGAAAACTAATTAAGTTCATTTTAAATTCTTAATAAGTAAATATAACTCAATAAATAAATACCTACCTTATCTCATCTAAACTTTATAACAAAACTTTTAATTAATTGGCTTTAGAATATACGAGATTATTTAATTTGTATACCTCTTAATGCATGCAAGACTGTACAAATTATTTATTTATTTATTAAAACTTTATTGTTCCATAAGTACAAAAAACATACAATTGGCGGACTTAATGCTAAAAGCATTCTCTACCAGTCAACCATTGGGAGAAACAGAAAACCTGTGCGGCGCAAAAAAGTTACAAGGGAAAATAGGTACTTAAAAATAAACAAATTTACCACGATGGGTATTTTAATGCATATCATACTAAACTACGTAAACATACATACACAATACATAAATATACATACTTATACCCTTACTTATATATATATATATCTATGCACATACATACGAGTATATAAATATACATTATATAAGCCTACATAAATACTTTTACGAAAACTTTCACAAAGAACTTTCACACGCAGAAGTGAGCATGAACTCTTTTTTTAAAGGTAAATTTAGAAGAAATTTCTTTAAATATATCGGCAGGCAAAGCATTCCAGAGTCGGATGGATTGTAATGTGTAGGAATTTGCCATAAAACTACTGCGAAATAAAGGAATAAACAGCAAATGAGAGTTAGAAGAACGAAGCTGTCGGTCGTGAGAGTCTGCAAGAAATTTGAACTTACGTTTTAAGTATTCAGGTGACTGAGGATTCGTAATAATCGAAAAAAGTGTACACAGAAGCCTAAGTTGTCTACGTTGACGAATTTGCAGCCATCTAAACTCGGAACGATAAGACGATATGTGGTCATATTTATGGAGGCAAAAGATGAAGCGAATACAATTATTTATGAGACGGTCTAGCTTATTGAGGAGATCTTGATTAAGGTCCGGATAACATACATCAGCATAGTCCAGAATAGGGAAAACTAACGTGTGGATTAATAGAATTTTAGTCTTGATGGGTAAGAAGTTTCTGAGCCGATTTAGTTGCTGGAGAGTAATATTTATAGACTGATTTTAGTGACATGAGCGGTCCAACTGAGAGTGGAATCAATATAGAGGCCAAGATTTTTTACAAAATTATGGAAAGGGATAACGTTGCCATTATAGGTGATTGATGAAATAGAACTAAGATCAAGCTGATTAAATTGTCTACTACTACCGATAATTATTGCCTGACATTTGGTGGGGTTGACACTGATTCCAAAGTCAGCGGACCACGATGAGACAGCTAACAGCGCTGAGTTCACCCTGACGATTGCCAGATCAATATCCTCAACTGAAGACTGTGTGTAAACTTGTTGATCGTCAGCATAGAAATGGTAAGAACAGCCAATGAGAGAAGAAAGAAGGTTTATAAAAATAGAGAAAAGTAAAGGTGAGAGAATGCCATCTTGCGGTACACCGGTAGAGAGGGTATTCCAGTCTGACAATTCACGGTCCATGCGAACTGCTTGTTGGCGGCCACGGAGGTAATCAGAAAACCAATTTACTACACAGGGAGATAATCGCAGATGTTGAAGGATAGCAAGGAGAATATCGTGATCAACCATATTGAAAGCGTTCGAGAAATCAATTAAAACAAGTATGGTGACCATCGTACTCTCCATTCCTAAACGGATATCTTCAGTGACTTTGAGCAGTGCAGTAGCAGTGCCGTGACCAGGACGAAAGCCAGACTGAAAAGGAGTAAGAAGAGAGTTAGAAAAAATAAATGAAGATATTTGAGCATGCACTACGGCTTCTTGAACTTTGGAAAGAAAAGGGAGAATGGAAACAGGCCTGAAATTATTTAAAGCTTGAGGGGATGAAATTTTAGGAAGAGGGATAACAAACGCTTTCCGCCAAATGGAGGGAAAGTTGCCAGTGACGAGAGAAAAATTGAATATATGAGTCAGAATAGGCAGAATTATATGAAGTATGTCTGTGATCATTTGCCGGCTCACAGCATCACATCCTACAGCTTTGGATTTAATGCCTTTTATAATTTTGCAGATGTCATCTTCAGTTGCGGGTGTAAAAGAAAAAGAAATTTGTATAGATTGGGGCATAGCGGAAATCTGAGAAATAGTCGCCGATTTACGAGCTGGGTTCAGAGATGAGGAAGTAGAGAAATGGTTGTTGAAATCATTCAGTGAATAGGCAGAAGTAGTTAAGCAACTGTTTTTACTTTTTGAAAGTCCTTGAGAGCGGAGGAATTTCCAAATATCAGCAGATGAGGATTCAGACAGGTTTTCGCAGAAATACTTCCGCTTCGCAGCTCCTACCATTCCATTGCAGCGATTTCGGGCTTTCTTGTAAAGAGACCAAGCGTCATCAGAGCGGTCACGTTTATAATCACGAAAAGCTCGATCCCTCTTAGACATCGCCATACGCCTTTGGTGATCCACGGAGACGGTGGACGTTTTATTTTGACTGCTTTTAAAGAAGCGTGTGTGTCATATAAGGATATTACAGTAGAATTAAATTTTAAAACTTTATCGTCAATAGAATTAGCCTCAAGTATAGGAGTGAAATCTAACTTAGCCGCATCCTTTAGCAGTTTGTCATGGTCAATATTTGCTAGGTTACGCATCCAAATGATGGTAGGCTTAGGTTTGGGAGATTTTAATTTATAAGACAGATAAAGAATATTATGTCTCGAGAAGGCAGGTGCTGGTTCTTGACCAAACCTCATAACTAAATCAGGAGATGATGTCAGAATCAAGTCTAGCCATGTATCATCAGTGTAAAGATTAACATGAGTAGGCTCAAGTGGTAAAACAGAGAGGTTCACTGAGTTGAGATTATTAAGCAATTTTTGAGAGCGGGGATCATCACTACGCCTCAGATTAGTATTCAAATCACCTAAAACTATGTGAAGCGTGTAATCCGAACATAGAGAGTCAAAAACAGATTCAATTTGAGAGAAATAATTGACAGAAGGCGGGCTATAAATGACTCCAAGAAGTGCTTTTGCTCCGTTGACGCAGATCTCAAGAAAAATATATTCAGCTTCACAAGAATAAACAGGAGGTGATGAAACTAAAATTTTGTAGGGTATGTGACTACGGAGATAAATAGCAACACCTCCACCGTATTTATCTTCACGATCGTTGCGTATCAATATATAGCCTGGTAAAGGAAAATGTAAAGAAGAATGGGATGGCCTAAACCAACTCTCAGAGTCCAGTATGGCATCGAAACAAGAAGAAGAAAACGTATCGAGAAGATCTGCATGGTGAGCTGGAATACTTTGTGCATTTAAGTGACAGACATTAAAGAAAAAAGATGTTCCTGACATTTTGTTTTGCAATATAGTATGTAAAGTCTCCGTTTCTTGAAAAGAGTCGTTGCTGGAATAACAAGAGTGAAACGATTCATCATCAGACATAATAACATATAAAATAAAATATTTATAATAATAATACAAAATGTATATATAATAAATATACTTACACCAATATCTATATCCTTAATATATAATTTATGATTATTTTGCTTGTCCTGCCAGTTGCCAGAGAGATTATAATATATAAAGCCTTATTAACAAAAAAAAAAAAAAAACAACAATAAGTACATATGTTCTGAGGCAAAAGTTGCTAAACAAACATGTCTGAAATAAGTAGATCTGAAGATCTAAAAATAAATGAAGATAAAACAAAAGGCCCTAGAGAGCTCGCAGCCATTGCCGAAAAACATTACAAAACTGACAGCTGTCAATGTCCGGAGATACCTAGTTTATCGTAGTAAGTTTGACAGTCAGTCATGTACTTCAAATCAAATAAGTACTATACTATAAACAATAGTCTATATTCACACATCCTGCCTGCCATTATAAAAAAAACAGTTTTAAATCGGGTATGCCGATAAATAAGTACATAGAATCTAAAAGGAATACAAGATGTTGAGCGATGATACAAAAACGGGGCGAATAATTCACTTCCTAATCCTGGTCGAACGTTTGGATTTGCCTGCTGGTTCATGACTTACAGGCAAAGAAACTGCAGCGGCAACGGGCTTCACCCGGGACTCCTGCACCTCCAACTGAGGAATATCGTTTAGGTCAGCCTCTGAATAGAGGCGCCGCAGCGACCCGTCGGGTAGCTTCACCATGATGACACCATTCGCTGTCCAACACCGCCTCATACCGACTCTCCTGCGGGCCTCAATAAACACTGCCTGACGTTGACGAGTCAGGAACTCGGCTACGTTATATGAGGTTCCCTTGAAAGCTGTCTTCTTTGCCCAGACATTTAACTTTATTGATAATTCCGAGAATCTGATTAGCACAATTATTCATGTATTCATTTTAAGATCATTGTATAATTTCATTGAACATTAAACTTACTAGCTTATAATAGCTATAATAGCTTATTGTTACATAAATTATTAAATGAAATAGAATTTATATGGAGTATATTGATTGTAGTTACATCGAACTTAAATTAAATTATTTTATTTTAATAAGTAACATTAATTTTAATTTATTTAGTTTAAAGGCCATTGTATCATTTCATTGAATATTAAACAAGTTACAGTGTTGCTAATTGTTATATAGATTATTGATGAAATAGAACTTATATGTAGTATCATAATAATTATGTTTATATCAAACTTAAACTATTTTACTTTAATAAGAAATAGGTAATCTTACCATGTTAAAACTTTACTATAAATTTAATTCTCTGTACTAAATATAATAAATGTTTAGTCTTAATTTATCTCGCGAAGGGACTCGCTACTGCAGGATAGCCGAGCTGTTAGCGTCATTAAAAACCATAAATAATTTATTTAAAATTAACCGCTATTTTCAAGTTTAAAATATCAGCCAATCAGAGAGCGCGTGGCTCACACCACACGCCGTAAATGGTGGGGGTAAAGTGGGATCGAACGTGACTTTCGCGGTCCTCTGCCGGCATGCTGTACTAGTGAACCTTCGGAAACAGTTGTGTTTTTCGTGAAAGTGTAATCATATTAAAGAATTATGTTATATTATATTTTGTGATCTTGTGAGGTGTTAACCTACCAGTTTACAGTGCCATAATATATAACTAAGGTAAGATGTACATATTATAACTTAATTACTGTACTAAGTATGATTTCTATGTCTACTATGGAAATAAATTATATTATGTATACGTGGAGTTGTTTCTTACACTAGCGTCTGCGTTAAGAAAAACTCATACTAGGGGCACAAGCTATATTGAATAAATAAGAAGATTAGGAATAAGAGGCCCGCGACGTCCACTTCGCGTTGAACTTATAAGTAAACGCATGACACGCTATAAACTTAACAATGTTAGATACTTTAAGAACACTGGACTGTACGTTTCTAAACTACTAGACAAAAAAACATTACATGAGAGATATCTGGGCCAAAATACTATTTAACACCTAAAAATCTGTCCTTTCGGAATATTTTTTTTTTTTGTAACAAAATAAAAACATTTTACAAAAAATCTTAATCAATTTACAATAAATGCACTATTTCCATGATTAATTAATTAAATACAACCAAAATTTTACATTATTTTTTCTTAAATGTTGGTAACAACGTTGTCTTTCTTAGTAACGCAGTTGTTTTTCATATAAAATATTACTGTCCTTAGGACGAGTCTTGTGTTTTAAAGAAGAATTTCTCAAAATTCCTCCTAGGCGGGGCTGTCGCTTAATATTCTTTTTAAAAATATAAGTTTTGAACCTTATTGTCATTATATTAGGTATTTTTATCTAAACCGTTTAATAAATTTAAAAATATTTTCAACTTTGTCCTCAACCTAGAACAACATCGTAACTACCTTGCGTTGCCACACAAAAATAACCTTAAACATAAGACATTAAAGTTTTATTCTCCTCATTTCATTTTACTTGTTATGATTCTGTTATGAATAAAAACCGTTGCGCGGGGGGGAGCGCGGTCGTCGCGTCAGTCGCTTCACAGTCGCTGGGAGAGGTGCGTGTGTTAATTGAGTGTCCGCTGAGTTTCCGCCGTCGAAAGGTAAAACACTTCAATTATTTGAATTATTACGATTCATAGATATAGTAAATCAGTTAAGAGTTTTGATAATGACAAAATGTTTATATTTATGTTTTTCCTTCAGTGCTCATTTTCTATAGATTCAAATATTTACAACTGCATTACTGCTACACTGCGTTACAAAGAAATAGTAACGCAGTTGTTGGGTTGGTAACGCTGTTGTTTCTACGAGTTATTAAATTCGTTTTTAAAACCAAAATACCAATTTACTGTTTCTTTCTTTCAGGGAGAAGTTTTTAACATTATAAATGGCCTTGACACCAGCAGAAAAGCAACGTATCTATAGACTAAAGTTGAAGCAGAACCCTGAAAAAAATGCAGATGCAAAAAGAAAACACCGTGAGAGGTATCATGCGACAAAAAAGCTTGTGAAAGATATGACAGAGCGAGAACATAGAGCTGCTAAACGAAAATGGAAAACTGCCAATAAAAAACGAAGAGATCGACAGAAATCAGCTCAAAAAATTATGGATGTAACACCGGCTTCTACTCCACGTTCAGGAACTCCAATTTCACCTAGGTCAAGAGGCCGAAGACAAATCCGGCGAGACAGATCTGCATTATATAGAAAAAATTTAAAATTGCAGGAAGAACTGGAAAAACTAACAAGAAAATGTAATAAATACAAAAAAAGATACCAAAGAGCTAAAAAGACAAAAAAAAGGTTCTGACGAAAGTAAATATTCTACGTTATCCAAGATCATTATAAAAGCTTGAGAGCCTTGAAAGGAATTTTCAAAACAGAAAGTTTATCGAAGTCTAAAATGAAGACTGCAATTGTTTGTGATAGTTTGGGTATCAATCAGTTGAAACAGAAACAAATTATTTTGAAAAATAATACGCTGATCGAGCAAATCAAAAGGTTTTTTGTTTGTGACGATGTTTCTCGAGCCACAGCAGGAAAACGGGAAACTGTAACTTGTAAAAAAGTTAAAATGCAGAAGTGATTCCTACTTGACATGATGAAAAATCTATATTCATCCTTTAAAAAGGAGCATCCTAACATGAAATGTTCTTATTCATATTTTATTAGACACCGGCCATTTTATGTAAAGCCGCCTACCGTTGGGGGTAGAGAAACTTGTCTATGCAAGCTACATTCTAATGCGCAGTATATGATAAATGTTCTCAACAAAGCCATGATTATTTCTTACAAAACTATGAACGACTTAATCGCAAGTACAGTATGTTCAACATCCAACCAAGCTTGCATGACTTGTAATTGTCAAGATTGCAAGACGAAACAAATAATGTATCGTACACCTGACGATGTTAAAAAAATATTAAAATGGCCGCAATGGGTAAGAGAATCGGAAACTATTGAAAAGTTAGGTAAAAAAGTAAAAATAGCAAAAAATTTTAAAAAAAGATATTGAAGGGACTGTTTCCGAATTAATAAAAAAATTTGATCAGACACTAGTTCAATTAAAGAAACATGTTTTCAACATAAAAATACAATTTAAGTGCTACCGAGCTGCAATAGATAATTTAAAACAAGATGAAGCTGTACTTCATATAGATTTCAGCGAGAATTATAACTGTAAACATTTTGAAGAGGTGCAGTCCCATCATTTTGGCGGTTCATGAAAGCAAATTACACTACACACCGGAGTTATGTATACCAAAACTGAAAGACAAGACACGCCAAAGGTAATTTCATTTTGTACCATCTCTGGAAATAATTCTCATAACCCTGTCTCTATTTGGGCACACTTGCATCCAATTATAACCGACATAAAAGTAAACTACCCTAACATTACTACAGTTCATTTCTTTTCGGATGGTCCCGCGACTCAATATAGACAAAAGTTAAATTTTTATTTTATTTGTTCTAAAATATTCAGAGACTATCATTTTATTCGTGCCACGTGGATTTTTTTTGAGGCTGGTCATGGGAAGGGGGCTGCTGATGGAGTTGGTGGTTATCTAAAACGCACTGCAGATAAAAAAGTTGCTGCTGGGTCGGATATTTCTGATGCAGAAACCTTTTTTTATACCCTGAAGGACTTAAGCAAGGTCCGTCTGTATTTAGTGACTGATGTTAATATTCAAAATATCGAAAAAACTGTACCTAGTAACATAGTGCCCCTCCAGGGTACCATGGCAGTGCATCAAGTTTTTACTGACAATCCAGGTGAACTCCATTACAGAGACCTAAGTTGTTTCTGTCAGAGAGGTTTTTGCGATTGCATTAATCCTAAAATATATCACCCTGTTCCCGTGACTGATATAATAAGTGACGAAGATAGATTTAATGAGGATAACATATTAGCAAATATTTCTAACACTGTTGCCGTACGAAGAGCTTACTATAATACGGTTTATACGCCGTCGCCGCCATCCAGCTCTGACGACGAGCCTCTAGCTAACATAGTCGGGCCTTCAGTCTCTAATACAAAAGAAAAACAGCTTATTGAAAAGGAAAATGTTCATCCACTTAAAATATCAGACGGTGTGCATGTATTAATAAAAGTTTCTTCTGTTAAGAATAAACATTATACGTACCTAGGCGTTGCCAAAAGTGACGTTGATGAGGATGGAGAAGTTAAAATTATGTTTTATAAGTCGCTAGATAGCACTGGAAAGAGGTTTAAAGGAGTAGAGACCGATGTGTCTTGGGAACCTTACGATAATATTTTGGAAATTATTCCTAAACCAACAATCATAGTGAAAGGAAAACGTGTTTACTATGAATTTAATCAACCCTTGAATGTTTTTGAGAAATAAGACTGATATCCTAATGTGTCTTATTAATTGATTTAATTTCGTTAATTAGTTTTTGAAAGAAGAATCTTATTTTTATTTTGTTTGTTCATTTAGTGGATCTCCTTTAGAATGTACGAAGTACTGGTAAGACAACTCTGTTACTAAGGTTACTACTGCGTTACTATTTCGTCCTCAATTTTTAAAGGGTTTAGTGAGTTATATATAAAATGTTTATAACATTTTATTGATTAAAAATGACGAATCTACGTTTGTACCTATTGTTCATTAGAAGTATAAGCTTATGCAACAACTTTGTTTTAAATTTGTTTTTGTTATGACACATTATTTAGAAAGTTTAAGTTTTTAAATAAGATTTTGGTAACGCAGTGACCAGTGACCTAAACTATTAATAATATTTTATTAATTTGTCCCTATATATATATTAATAAAACTTTATTATTCAACACGGTAACGCTGTTGTTTAATTTTTCGACCCCTTTGTATATAAATTACCTATAATTTTGTTAAATACTTAAAAACATCGCTTCAAATGTGTAAATATTGTACACTAAAATATTAAAATTGTAGCGGAACATAGAAAAATATCAAAATGTTAATTTCAATTCCAAAAATTTTTTTAAGAAAGTTCGCTGGAAATAGGCATTGAATAGTATTATGGCCCATCTACGAAAAAGATCCCAAATAAATTCTACTACAATTGCAACGCAAAATATCACAACATTCACGACACCACAGAGAAACACACAGAATACTACACCACCAATATCACCACAACAACAACAATCCACCATCTGAATGCTAATTTACCAATCAGTTCTGTAACGTAAGTACTCGTTACCCTAAATATATAAAATAATAATAATAATTAATTAACCTAAATTAAACCTAAGCTAATAAAGAAATATTAATAAACTTAAAACTATAAAATGTTAAAACTTAATACTAAAAAACTTACATCTAAATTGAACTTAAAGCTATAGTTGAAAATAAAATTAAATGATGTACATACTTAATTCCTACACTTAAATAAAACTTAACTTAGTTTTACAAGTTATTTTTCTGTTGATCGTACCAACCAACGGGCAGCCCATTGTATCGACATCGTATGATCCGTGACGTCATCGATCAGGCGATCTCAGCCCGGCGCCCGCGCACCCAAGCGTGCCCGAGCCCCGCCTTCCACATTCGTTGAGACATCTTGTGGCGAGCGGCACGTATTGCGCGCTCCGCCACGTCTGTGGTTACTACGTATTATAAAGGGACATTTGAGAAAGGATATACTCCAAATTGGTCAACAGAAATATTTAAAATATTTATGGTGCAGAACACAAGTCCTATTACATATCTTTTAAAAGATATTAGACAGAGACCGATTTTAGGCGCATTTTATACGCAAGAACTACAAAAAACTAAACATCCTGATATTTATTTGGTAGAAAAAGTTTTGAAAAAGAAAAGGGATCTGTTATTTGTTAAATGGTTAGGTCTGCCTGTAGCTGAAAATAGCTGGATAAAGAAATCAAGCATCGTTTAAGCATATATATTAATTCAAAGAAAAATAATCTTCATTCTGCATTTAGGTGTGAGAGAAGGTAGAGGTTACATCCAATAAATTGTTGAGTAAAATTAATATCCTAACAATCACAATGGAGCCGAAAGTAAAAACAAAGAAAAAGTCTCTTAAAACTAAATCTGCATCTCCAAAGACAGTAAAGACAAGAACGAAAACCTCTGGGGCTGGTTTCAGCAAAGTTTTTAAAAATATGATTTCTAAAACAAAAAAGCACCTACGTAATATAAAACCAAAATGTAAAAAAGCTGCAATTGAGTTAGCTATTGCGGCTGCGAAAGAATTAGCATCGGAGTTACCTGTTGAAGTACCTCGTGTTATTCCAGTACCAAAGACTGGTGGGGTATTACCATTGATTCCAATTTTCGCAGGCCTTGCTGCTGCTGGAAGCTTAGCAGGTGGTCCAGTAGGTGTATTAAAAGCTATCAATGCTATTAAATCTGCTAAGAAATTATTTCAAAAAGAGTCTCACGAAAAATTGAAATCTTTATGTATTGGAAGCGGATTACACATTAAACCTTATGGACAAGGTTTAGGAATATATTCGAGGATAGAAAAAAACTAAATATTAGGCTACCGAATCGAGCACTATCTAACTTTGATATTTTAAAACATTCAAAAAATATACCTTATTTCAGAGGGGTGTATATGAGAAATGAATTACCAATTCATCCATTTAAGAAAGAATGTGGTATTATCAATTTAGATAAATCTGAAAATCCTGGTACTCATTGGGTAGCCTATGCAAAATTTAATGATTATATAGAATATTTTGATAGTTATGGTGACTTAAAACCACCTCGAGAATTTGTGAAATACATGGGATCTAAATTTAATTATAACTATACAAATTTCCAAGGTAATAACCCATTTAATTGTGGACATCTTTGTATAAGATTTCTGAATAATTTTTGGCACCATCACAACCATTACGACAAATAAATATTGATGCATCCAGAATAAAGGTCAGTTCATCACAATGTCTGTTACGCTCACTATTACTGGAAAATACTCTGTTTTGGAAACGAATTTTATTCCTCCACTTATTTTAGATGGTGCATACGAGTGCGGTTTATTATATTTTTCTTCTTTCAATTCTATACCTAATATAAGTGATCACAATAATTTATTCGTGTACGGAGAACATAAACAAAAAATTAAGGTGCCAACTGGAATTTATGATTTGCAAGATTTATATGAATATCTAAATGACAGAATTAAAAATAAATGTGAGCTAATAATAAAACCGAATAATAATACTATGTCATGTTTCTTATTCTGTAGTGAAGTTGTAGATTTTGGTGTAGAAAATAGTATAGGATCTTTACTTGGTTTTCCAAAAGTGAAATTGGAAGCAAATAAATGGCATGAGTCAACGACTCCAATCACCATTCTACCAGTGTCTGTTATAAGGATCGAATGTGATCTTATACAAGGGTCTTACACTAATGGTATTCCATCGCATATCATTTACGAATTCGTGCCAAACATCCCACCCAGTCATAGATGTGGGATTATTAGACAAAATAAATACGGAGTTCTGCACAAAAACTATTTATTTTTCCCTTTTTAGAAATAAATTAAACAAGAGCACCGTTCGTCGTATATCTAGTAAAACGCCATCCGTTTTCTTTCTCTCTCGCACACATACTTCTCTCTCTTCCATCCGCTGCGTTCCGTTCTGTTAACAATAATAAGCTACATTCATACTTAGACCTTATTACAATATGTTTATCCCACAGTCGGCCATCCTGAATCATGTCTGCCTCAGACATCCATACAAACACTCATCTCTTACTCTCAACTTAAATTTAACTTATGCTACTACAAGATTACAAGTTAATCAATTAACATGACTTATTACTATTAATAATTCTGTGATATAACATCAACATTTGAGTTTTTATTTTACACAGAAGACACTACATAACATTTTAAAGATGCAACTAAATAGATTTAAATTTTAACATATCAATAGGTATAGTACCAACAGATACAATACACATCACTTTAACAACTAACTTAACATCTTAACAATAAATAGTGTTAACAAAACCTTTCATACCCAAACAAATAAAGTTAACAGCAGACCTCACCTTTTAAGTATTAGCAATGACATCCGGCCATATCTTCATATAATCCGCTGAGCTTGAAGTTACTCCAGGGCCTTCGGTACTAGGATCCAGCTTCTTCACATCATATCTGTTGTTTCGTTTTACTTTCACAATCTGATAAGGTCCTAGATATTTGGCTTTCAGCTTCATCCCTGTGCCAAACTGTGTGCGTTTTATCGCCACTAAGTCTCCTTCTTTGTACTTGGTACTCTCTTTTCTCTTCTTATTGAAATTTCTTATGTTTTCGTCCTGTACTTGTAGAATTTGTTGCTTGGCTTTCTTTCTAAGGTTTTCTCTCTCCTCTGAATAGCTTTCTCTTTCTTCCTCTAGGAGCAAATCATAAATCTCAAGGTCTTCCTTCATTCTCATTTTAGTTCCCGTTAATAATTGAAAGGGTGTAGTATTTATGCTTCGCTGAAAAGTACTATTCAGAGAACGCTGTAGTCTGCTCACATGCCTGTACCAAAGAGCAGGAGTTTCTATACACAACTTTGTAAGTATGGAGATTACAGTACGATGGACTCTTTCCACCTGTCCATTTCCTCTAGGTACTCCCGTTGTAATCTTGATGTGTTGAATATTCTCATCTTTACAATAGTCTTGAAATTCATTGCTTGTATAAGCCGTTCCTCTATCGGTTATGAATCTGGTTGGATTGCCAAAGTGCTGCTGGTGAATTTTTAACTTCTCAATTGTTTCTTTACTTGTTGTTCCTTTAGTAGGAAATAACCAGGTAAACTTCGTAAATGAATCTACAATTGTAAGAATGTGATTATACTGTTTCTTTGTATCAGTCATTGGACCAATGTGATCCAAATGCAGTGTATGCAGTGGCGACTCTTCTTTTTCAATTGGTGTTAGAAATCCTTTTTGTTTTCCCTCCTTACGAGTCGCTAATAAACATGGAATGCATCCTGTAATAAACTCTTCAATTTTCTTGTCAAGGTTCTTTATGAAGTAGTCTTTACTTATCAATTCAATCATCTTTCTTTTTGAGAAATGTCCATTAGCGTGAGCTCTTTTAATAATTTCATTTTCCATAGACTTTGGGATCACCAAATGCTTCTCCATTCCTTTGTATAGTAATCCATTATCAATATAATAGTCACCGTAAGATCTCTCCTGTAAAATCTCTGATATAGCCTTTAGTCCATCATCTAACTGTTGCGCTCGCCTGATCTCGTCATGCAGGGTTACTACTGCTACATATGGGTTTCGGCTTAGTGCATCAGTATGCTTCATTCTCGTTCCTGGTCGATGTTCAACCACAAAATCAAACTCCTGTAATAGCAGTGCCCATCTTGCAACTCTCGTACACAAATCTTTCTTCTTAAGAGTCATCTGAAACGCTTGGCAATCAGTTACAATTTTGAACTTTATACCATACAAGTAATGTCTAAACTTTTTTACTCCTTCTATAATAGCCAGACTTTCCAGCTCATAGCTGGTATACTTTTTTTCCGCATCATTAGTTTTGCGGCTCATGTAATATACTGGATGTAACCCACCATCGTCATCTGATCGCTGCATGAGTATAGCTGCATAAGCCATACTTGATGCATCTGTATGCATTTCCGTTTCTAATTTCTGATTAAATATTCTTAAAACCGGTTTAGTAGTCAAAAGTTCCTTCAAATGATTGAATGCATACCGTTGTTCGTCATTAAATATGAAGCTTACATCTTTCTTAAGCAAATCTGTAAGGGGTTGTGCTATAGATGCAAAATTTTTTATGTACTTCCTAAAATATGATGATAAACCAATGAAACTCTGTAATTGCTTAGTTGTTTTTGGTTCTGGGAACTTAATAACAGCATCAATCTTTTCCGCCGCTGGTCTTACCTGACCATTCTCAATAGTATGGCCTAAATAGGTTATACTTCGGGATACCAATTTGGCCTTCTTCCAGTTTATCTGCAAACCGTATTCTGATGCCACTCTTAGAACTTCTCTCAATCTATCAACAGCCTCTTGTTCATCTTTTGCTGGAATAAGGATGTCATCGACAAATATTAGAACAATTCCTTTAGATATTAATTCTCTGAAGATTATGGTTACAAATCGCATGAAATAATTTGGGCAGACAGACAACCCAAATGGAGCTTTCAAAAACTCAAACTGACCATGGTGCGTTACAAATGCAGTGTACTTTACTGACTCGCTGCTGACATTCAGATGGAAAAATCCATTTTTTAAGTCAAGTACACTAAATATCTTTGCCTCGGCCAACTTGTCGATGTAATCCTCAATGATTGGCATTGGAAACTCGTCTTTGACAATTTTACTATTTAATTTTCTATAGTCGACACACACCCTTATAGTACCATCTTTTTTGCGGACCAGAACTAATGGACTAGCATATTCGGAATAACTTACGCGTACTACTCCCTGCTCAAGCCATTCTGCGACTTGTTCTTCAACAACCACTTGCTCCTTCAGTGATACACGCCGTGGGCGGTGCACTACTGGGATGTCATCTTTTAGAATAATTTTCAACTGGATAGGAGCTTCCTTAATTTGACATGGTTGATAGTTTTCAACCAACTTAACAACTTCTTTCTTAAGGTTAGCATCACTTACATGACCAACTTCAACTCTGCAACAAAAACAATTAATCTTACTCACCCATTCCACAGGCTTCATCCACACAGTACTACCATTCATAACTGTTATAACATCTTTGAGAAATTCGTGACCTATAATTACATTAAAAGGCATACAGTCTCTAGGCACAATGTAGAATAGCACATCGTCATATTTTGTACCGTCAATAACCATATTTGTTATTACACAACCTAAGGACTCCACTTTAGAAGAACCAAGTCCAGACAGCGTTATGTTATTGTTCATCACTATACTGACGTTATTACAAAACTCTGAAGATAATAAGTTGACATCACTGCCAGAATCAATGAGAGCATTTGTCGTTCTTCCAAATAATTCTACGATCTTCATAGGTTTTTCTCGTCGCGATGGTTTGTTTACATCGTAAATGTCATAGTGATACTCCGTTTGACATTGACGTTTGTTGTCATCTGTCTTCTTGTTAATGTCATTCAGTGAGAATTCAGATTCATTCGGAGTGTTGAACGATTGACCGAACATTGCTTGCTTGTTCACACGTTCGCCGCTCCCGTTCCCACTGCTTGAGTTGCCGCCTTTACCGAAAGTGTCGTTCTTCCGCCATCTTGATGAATTCTCATTTCGGCCGCCTTCCGCCATGTTTTTCCTATGTGGACACTTCGGTGAAATATGACCGTATTCGTTGCAGTTAAAACACTTTGGGCCTTGTGCCTTCTTCGGACAATTTTCAGATATATGTTCGCCATCACCACAATTATAGCACTTTTTCGACGTTTTCATGCCGCGTGTTTCGTCTCTGTAGGTAGTTCTTAAATGTTCCGATCTCGTCTTCTCCTTGAACGACTCATAAATTTTTAGCTTTTCTTTAAGATCTGGATACGTCGTTACACCGTAAAGCATTATCTTATTCGTCTCTCTGTCAATTATGCCATCTACGATGTACTTAATAGCCACGTAATCTGGCATTTTTCCTCTTTTCCCCAACTCCTTCATTACCATCATGTAGTCTATACAGGTTTCTTCCCGCTTCTTCTTTCGCTTACCCATCAACTCGTGAATCGTCTTAATGTCGATTGTGTCAGGGAATTCTTTATTTAGGGCGGCCTTGAGTTCCTCCCATGTTTTGTGGGGACGCTCAGCTCGCATCCAAAGCTGTGCGGTGCCAGCTAGGGATCTCCGTGCCATCAGTAGCTGCTGCAACGGTGTCCACCCACAAATGTCGGCGTTATCTTCCACGTCTTGTATCCATCTTGACACTGGATATGTTTTATCTTGACCGGTGAATTTAGGTATTAAATCCGATGTTAAATGCAACATTGAGCCTGGACCGGGCATAACCTGTTCGTCCTTCTGCATTTCGTATTCGTATCACCGTATGTTGCACCGTTTTCCAAAAATCTTCGACTGCCGCCGTCGTCGGGCCGTTGATTTTTCAAACACGTTGTCGCGTCACACGCCGTCGTCGTCGTCGTTAATTACTCCGACCCGCGTCTTTATTTTGCCAATCCCGGACGAGCCCCCAATTTTGTGGGATTATTAGACAAAATAAATACGGAGTTCTGCACAAAAACTATTTATTTTTCCCTTTTTAGAAATAAATTAAACAAGAGCACCGTTCGTCGTATATCTAGTAAAACGCCATCCGTTTTCTTTCTCTCTCGCACACATACTTCTCTCTCTTCCATCCGCTGCGTTCCGTTCTGTTAACAATAAGCTACATTCATACTTAGACCTTATTACAATATGTTTATCCCACATAGATTTGTCGAAATACCAAATAACGTTATATACTTTCCAATTACTCAAAATATTATTTCATCTGTAACTGTAAAAGTGGTGGACTTAGATGGGAAACGAATTAATTTCCGCGGAGAAAACATTCAATTGTGTCTTCATTTAAGAAAAATAAAATGATTGTTTTTCATAAAAATAATTGTAATAACGTTTATAAATTTCAAGTAAAGAAAGTTAAGAAATCTATTTCGAAGACTGCAGTGAAACAAGTTAGACGTGCTGTGACTCGTAAAAAAATTAATAAAAATAATAAAGAATTTCTAAAGGCACTCGGTTTTACAACATGACTATCCTGAACATAAATGATTCAACTCAATTTGATAATTCAATTGAGAGTTATGAAATACATACTTACAATCCATATAATAAGTTTCAATACGAATGATGAAATACGAATACCGATCCATCATCAAGATATATATGTATTACCGTCAGCCAGCTCTATTTACATCGAAGGAAGTGCTATAGTGAGTCATGCGGACGCCAGCGGTAAAATTCAGAAAAAGAATGTCAAGTTTACTAATAATGCTATATTATTTCTCTTCCAAGATATAAGATATGAAATAAATGGTGTAGAAATTGATCGTATAAGAAACGCTGGAATAACTACATCATTAAAATCATATATATCAATGAGTAGCTGTGAGAGTAAGGCAGCAGCTGCGTGGGGATGGAAAACTGACGAGGACTTGAATAAAAGTAATAATAATGGCAATTTTAGCATTCTTATACCATTAAATAAAATATTAGGCTTTGCAGAAGATTATAACAAAATTGTAATGAATTGTAAGCATGAACTTATATTTAATAGAACTAGTTCAAATCTAAACAGTATTGTTATGGATGCTAATGATACTGTAGACATTAATATACACAGGATTCAATGGCGCGTACCTCATATCAAAGTTTCTGATAAGCAGAGACTAATACTATTGAAGCAATTAGAAAAAGATAATCCCATTCAAATAGCATTCAGAAACTGGGATTTATATGAATATCCATTACTACCAACAACAAAAAAGCATTCGTGGGCCGTAAAGACTACATCTCAATTGGAAAAACCGCGATACGTAATTTTTGGCTTGCAAACAAATAGAAAAAATTGTAAAACGACAGACAGTTCTATATTTGATCATTGCACGTTGACTAACGTCACATTATTCCTAAATTCTCAATATTATCCATATGATTCTCTCAACGTTAAGTTTGATGAGGAGAAGTACAGTATATTATATGAGATGTATGTTCAATTCCGTCAGTTGTTTTATGACCGTCCTACAGACCCCTTGCTTGATCTATACAAATTTAAAGAAAAGGCGCCGTTATTTGTAATCGATTGTTCTAGACAGAACGAGAATTTAAAAACAGGTCCAGTTGATGTCCGATTGGAAATTGAAACCTCTCAAGATATACCGAATAACACCTGTGCGTATTGTTTAATAATTAATGACAGACTTATTGAATATAAGCCTTTAAGTAATATTGTCCGAAAACTATCTTAAGTTATTGTTTTATTAAATCGGAAAATATTTACTATTAAAACATGTTTGCTATCGTGGATGTTCAAGGTTTTAAAATCGATAACAACGTATTTATTGTAAAAGAAGTAGCTGTCATATATGCCAATAAGTTAAATTTTTTTTTTAATATCACCGCCGTTCCCATTTCGCAATCTTACTAGCGCTGAAAAGCGAAACGTGTGTTGGTTAGATATGTATATATAGAATAGTATAATATGTACCTCGGTACGGTAAGCGCTATTATAGACTCCTGTGACATCCCGGATGTGATTATACTTGGTGACTTTAATGCACATCCGCGTAAACCGTTTTATAATGAACTAATGAATTTTTGTAATGACAATGATTGGACTTGTATTGACATCGAGATATTGGGTGTGACATCAAATACATTCACATTTATCAGTGACGCGTATGGTTCAACCAGTTGGTTGGATCATTGTATAGTAACGAAATCAGCATATAGCTTGGTGGAAAGTGTGTATGTTATGTATGACGCCTTGAGTTCCGACCATTTACCTCTTGTACTTGAATGTAACTTTACTCTCATCAAGCCAAGGCCGTGTAGTAATAATAGTAACAATGACGAGTCAATAAGGCAAAATAAGATAATTTGGGGTGAGAGATCGTACCAAGAAATTAGGAGGTACTTAGACGAATGTCATAGCTTATTACGCCTTATAGATTTTCCTCCCGAAGTTTCAAACTGTTGTGATAAAATATGTAATGATTTGAAACATAGGGTTATTATTGATAATTTATACAAAGATGTTGTAAACGCACTGAGTCACGCGGCGGTCGTAAGTCGAGAGAATAGGCATATTCAACGAAAGTCTAGGCGCGTGGCAGGCTGGAATAGGCACGTGAGCCATGCTCACAGGGAGGCTAGGTCCAAGTTTAATCTCTGGTTGTGGCATGGTAAACCTAATAATGGTCCAATTTATGAAGAAATGAGAGAAAGTAGAAAAGTATTTAAATCAAGATTAAAATGGTGCCAAAAACACCAAAACCAGATTAAAATGGATATTCTAGCTGAACATCATTCCAAAGGTAATTTTCGTTCATTTTGGAAAAATACCAAAAAAGAGAACCAAGGACCTGGCCTGCCTACTTGCGTCGACGGTGTTAGTGGCAACAGGGAAATAGCGAACTTATTCAAAAATGTGTTCTCTGTCAAGCCAATGTCCATCGATGGGCGGGCGACTTCCAACGCTGAGACCAGTGTCACAGAGCTGGGGTTAAGATTTACAGCTAAAGAAGTCTCCACTGCAATTAGTTCAATCTCAAAGGGCAAGTCCCCTGGCCTTGATGGTTTAAGTATTGAGCATCTTAAGAATGCAGGCCCCCACCTGCCACGTATTCTGGCAATGATGTACACCCTTTGCGTGGGACACTCGTATCTACCGGAGGAGCTGATGAGAACGGTTGTAGTTCCTATTGTTAAAAACAAGACTGGTGATGTATCTGACAAGACCAACTACAGGCCGATCTCATTAGCTACGATAATCGCCAAGGTGTTTGACGGCATGTTAAATGCACACCTAAATAAGTACTTTACACCGCACGACAATCAGTTTGGTTTTAGGCCTAAACTCTCAACTGAGAGTGCAATTGTGTGCATGAAACATGCCGTCAGGTATTATGCAGACAGGAATACACCGGTGTATGCCTGTTTTCTGGATTTTTCACAAGCGTTCGACTTGGTTTCCTATGAGGTATTATGGGAAAAACTGCACAAAGCCAATTTGCCTCCAGAGCTGATCAACATCTTTAAATACTGGTATGGAAACCAAGTCAATAACGTGCGATGGGCAGGTGCCTTGTCGGATGCATACAGGTTGGAGTGTGGAGTGCGGCAGGGAGGGTTGAGCTCGCCGACACTCTTCAGCCTGTACATTGACGGACTGATCGAGGCGCTCAGTAGCCGCCGTGTCGGTTGCATTATTGATGATGTTTGTTTTAACAACATCAGTTATGCAGACGACATGGTCTTGCTCAGCGCGTCGATTGGCGGCCTCAGGGAGCTCGTCAATATTTGTGAAGGCTATGCTAAAAGTCATGGCCTAAAGTACAATGCCAAGAAGAGTGAACTGATGGTCTTCAAGGCCGGTAATTGTTGTCCGACAGAGGTGCCACCCGTGAGGCTGGGCGGCGTGACTCTGAACCGTGTAGACCGTTTCAAATACCTTGGTCACATCGTGACTGAGGATTTGAAGGATGATGCAGATATTGAGCGCGAACGGAGGGCCTTGTCGGTGAGAGCCAATATGATAGCTCGTAGGTTCGCATGTTGTACTAGACAAGTAAAAATAACGCTTTTTAAGGCCTATTGCACTTCGTTTTACACTTGCAGCCTGTGGGCTAGGCACTCTCGACGCTCGCTAGACTCCCTTCGCGTTCAGTATAACAATGCATTCAGGGCGCTGCTGCGGCTGCCTCGTTTCTGCAGTGCGTCAGGGATGTTCGCTGAGGCGCGAGTGGACGGCTTTCAAGCCACGATACGTAAACGAGCGGCATCCATGGCGCGCCGGACGCGGGCCAGCGGCAACAGCCTCCTGACAGTGGTAGCGGATCGCATGGACGGACCATACATGATAAATTGGATCAAAGTGCACGTCCCTGTGGTCCGCCAGGAGCGTAGATATTAAGTAATTTTAAAAATCAATATTTTACTAACATAGGATAGGACAAATTACTAACAAATATGGACTATTTTTATAAAACTAAAATGTCTGAATAAATAAATTGAATTGAATTAGAGCAAAATCGAAAAGTACGGTGGGATGAAGGATTTATACCATATACGAAGCACAAAAGTATTGTTCAAAATTATCTTAAAGATAAAATCGTTTATTGTAAAGGTATTGAAAAAATGACTTGGATAAAAGACATAACAGGTGCAAATAATATTTATAATTTAGAAGATAAGGGTTGCCCCAATTTTAATAATTTATATAAAGCATATTCAACAAATAACAATGTATTTAGTTGTTCAAATCATCCATCAATATGTGCTTTAAAAAATGTATTATGTTTAAGAAATTGGTGTATTGATAATAAAAAACTGATTAGTATGTATTTCGCATTTTATTTTGTTTCACCCATTTTTAACCCAATAAATAGATGTAGTACGAAAACAATCTTACATTCTACGCAGAATTTAATACAGACATTTCCTAAAATTAGATATAAGATGAAAGTCAAATTCATCATAAAAATAGTTTATAAGTAGTGGGGTTAAACAAATAAAATTGGGGATCCTGGGGTCAACATGCGGGCCGAGCGGAGCGAGGTCTACATGATGACCAGAATCCCCAATTATATTTGTTTAACCCCACTAATTATAAATTATTTTTATGATGAATTTGACTTTCATCTTATATCTAATTTAAGGAAATGTCTGTATAAAAGATGTCTGTATTAAATTCTATCAAGTCTTGTGTAACATAACATATTAACTCGATAACTGTAATCAGTTATCGAGAATTAAAAAAAAAAAAGATGACTAAACAAAAAAATATTCAAGAGCAAAACGGGCGCGCGCTTTTCGAGCCTTCCTTGAGGTCGATTTTGGTTTTCGGTTTCGAAGGAGAGGCTCTCAAGCGCGCTTCCCGTTGTTTGTGTTATTTCATTTCTATTCGGGAAGAGGGAAGAAGTCACACAGGCAGGATCTGATTGGGGGCAGTTCCGACCGTTAGCAACATTCCCTCGCTCTGTTCGCTTTGCAATGTAACTGTGCCCCAATTGTGCCGTAACACCACAGATAACAAAGCATCGCTACTAGGAGTCCCAACATTATTGCCTAAAATTTTATATATATATCGTCTCAAGCAAAAAACTTTAACATCGCGATGCAGAAAAGCTACTTTATGAGCACAATTACAATCTTGATAGATGGTATGAAATATTATAAACATAAGTCATGTATTCCCTTGCACTAAATGCATGAGATAAAATTGCACATGTGACGTGACTGTGACGCGACGTCGCTCAGAGTTCACGTCATAGCACGTCACGATCGCCCGTCATCTAGCGACAAATAAGGAGCTGTATGCAACTCAATTAAACTCTGTATTAGTACCTATCTAATTCTTTAAAAACTCTTCTTTAAAAATCCGTCCTGTATAAAAAGAAAGTTAACGTTAAAAGATATTAAATAATAAAGAATATTACAAACATAAACACAAGATACGAGCGAAAAACATAACCCTTTTCTCACAGTCGGGTAAAAATAAATGCGCGCATCATACAAACATAAACACAAGATACGAGCGAAAAACATAACCCTTTTCTCAGAGTCGGGTAAAAATAAATGCGCGCATCAATATGCTATGTACACAACAAAAGATTTTAACTTAAGTTTTACGAAATTTTATGATTTGTAGTTAGCCCAAATTAAATAACTTGATCGAATCGTCATACTGGCAGAAACCAATGTTAAAATAAGTATTTTAAGACCTCTCTTAGTTGAATCGTTTTCCATCAATTAGATTTACTCATAAGTACATACGTTGACCATATTAAAATTGAATCTCGAATTGCAGCGACAATGCGGCGCCGGGATAGTTAAATTAGGTATCGTTCATCTATGAGTCTCTAAAGTTCACACAGTTTAAACGATAGTATATCATATGTGTAATAAAAATAAGATTCATTATTGTAAAAGTTCATTGTATTATTTATTATTGTAAAATATTAAACTAGGAAAGAGACTTGCTTGTGGACAAGGTCTTATAATTTAGTTTTATAAATATTTGTCGACAAAGAATATTTTCGCCATACTCTTTTTTGGTGGGTGCATCGTGCGGCTGCATCTCTGTTCAGTTCTGTGTCCGTAATACCAGCAAGCAAAGAAGCTAGTAAGTATGTATGTATCTATTAGATTTAATTTATTTATTTTTTAATTTGTAACTAGAAATCGTGAACAATGAATAAATAATAGATACAGGCTGCGGATTACAAGTCATATCTCCAGCCCGCTGATTACGCTGTAAATTTATGCATAAATTATGATTTCAGGTATTCCAATCCTTTTGACTCGGACGGTGAAGGGCAATCTACCGCGCCAAAGAAGAGGACTAACAAGTCGAAAGCCTCCAAGCCGAAAGCCAGCCGAACTCCGAAGGCGAAGAAACAACCAGAGTTTGCTGAGTCGGACTCTGAGTCGGAGCGAGGGCCTGCAACCTCTGGCAGCACCAGGCCGCTACTTTCCGAAGAGTTTCCTGACGGTTTCAGCAGGAAACGCAAACGAGTCATACATGAGTCGTCCGAGGTGAGTCTTGATTATTTTTATTCATCTATTTGTCTGTATATTTGCACGCGTATCACGCAAAAACTAGTAGATGAAAAGTGATACGGTTTTGCTGTGTATTGTTAAATTTTGAACTTAAAATCTAGCGCAGGTTTTCGCATTATGATACGTCGCTTAGAACACGAGATATTTACAACAATAAATTTCGCGCGGATGAAGTTGCGGGCATAAGCTAGAATGAAACCTACTGGACGGATTTCGATGAAATTTTGTACACGGGTAGAAAAATACTGAGAATAGCATATAGGGTGCTTTTTATGCCAAAATTACCACAGGAGCGAAGCCCCGGGGTGCAGCTAGAATTATTTAAACTCGATTTTGATAAGTATTAGTTAACTGATTATAGGTATTGGGATTTTCTATCCAATCCCAACTTGATAAAGATGAGATTTATTATATATGTGTGTGTATTGTTTTATTTAACTGTAAGTACCTATTTATTACTGGTTTCAGGATGAAGACTATGAAACTATACGTGCTCCGACCTTGAAAAGTTACCTGCAGCGACGCATGGCTTCGGGGTACTCATACCAAAGCGACCCCACCAAGCGCGGCGGATATTACTTAGAAGTCCGCATCTCAAACTGCCACGAGCTGGAGTCCGTCGCCGCTGAAAGCCGTTGGAAGCATTCACTAATAAGCTTCAAAACGGCGGTGCCTGACAATTCAGCAACTTGGAAGGCGGCTACCCAGTTGGTGGCAATGGTGAAAGAAGATTTCCGTAATACGCGACCAATTTTGTATCCCGCCAAATGAGGACGTGCATCTGACCGTTTTTGCGTACCTATTCGTCATAAACTTCGAGCTAAATATAAATATAAATGTGCTTATTTAACCGTATAGGTACTCATATAATTTTTGTAAATACAATAATTAATAATAAATTGTTTTCTCGGAATAGAATATTGTAGGTATAAATAACATTTTATATTTGCTAAAATTATTAAATAATAATAAAACGTAAATAAAACTTAACCATTTAATCTAATTAATCTAATTTAAAACAGAATATACTTAATTACCTGTAAAGTTAACATTTTAATCGTGCAAAATGTACTTCTGCAAACCCTATAACATGAATGTGAAACAACATTCCTCGCATAAGAGATCTAATATTCACAAGTCTAATTGTTTACTCCAAACTGAATTCGACAATGTTCGCGTAATAGCTTGCGCTTTTAAAAACAAAATTGTTACTTACCAAATCAGTCCACATAGTTTTACTATATCCCCTGAAATATTTTTAGATGATATTTCACACACATCTCAGCATCTGATAAAAAAAATGTTAACACGACATACATCTGTTAAAGTCAATTTCGAGCTATATGTTTTATATACTTTACCGAAAAATAATGAATCGTCTCTTAAATCATTTAACACTAAATATGAAGTTAATCATCAAAATACAGATTTAGTAAATTTTTATAACATGTTTTCTGAGAAAATAATAAATAAATGTTCCGAGTTCGAGCTCTGTGAATCAGGCTGGACTATTGAGTCAATAAGTCATATAGAGTTAAACATTTTAAAATATAATCCTTTGAAAGCCGGGACGTACATACCATTGCCGCAAACAATTCAAAGAACAAAATCTTGCCTGAATATAAAAAATACTGATGAACATTGTTTCGTATGGAGCATTGTTGCACATTTATACCCAACTAAAAATAACCCTACTAGAATAGCGTCATATCCTCATTATTCAAAAGTATTAAATACAACTAATATGTCGTTTCCTCCAACTTTAGAGGATATTCAATTATTTGAAAAAATAAATACACATGTGAGCGTGAATATTTACGGTTTAGATAAAAAAAATCAAGTAACTGGACCATTGTATAAAACTATAAAAAGAAAAATAATGCATGCTAACTTATTGTGTGTCGAAAAAAATAATAAATATCATTATTGTTTAATAAAAAAATTTGACAAACTTGTGCGCAAACAATTGACCAAACATAAGTCACGCATATACTTATGTGAAGAATGTTTCATATACTATGATTCACCTGAAAAACTAGCTAATCATGATTGTGCAAGAGTACAAACTGTACTACCTGAAGAAAATATTAATAAGTTTTTCTAATTATCGTAATTCTCTAAAAATTCCAATTGTAATATACGGTGATTTTGAGAGTTTATTACGAGAATATTCAGATAATGATAAGACTTCATGTGTTGAAAATGTTCAAATTCATGAGGCTAGTTCTTTTGCATACTATATTTTTAGTCATTCTAGACCTGAGCTAAACAAATTCGTTTCATACAGAGGACGAGAATGTTCAAAAAAATTTATTAAATCAATTAGCAAAGATGTCAAAACGCTCTACGGATTACTTTTAGAATCAAAGCCTTTGATAATTACTAAAAGAGAACGTGAATCTTTTGAAAATGAAAAAAAATGTCATTTATGCAAGAAAGAGTTTAATGAAACTGATGTTGTAGTGGTAGATCATGATCACTTTACTGGAAAATATAGAGGTCCTGCGCATAATCAGTGTAATTTAAATGCAAGAAAATGTCCGTATATACCGATCATATTTCATAACCTTTCAGGCTATGACTGTCATTTATTCATAAAAGAACTTTCTACTTCTTGCGGGCGAATAAATCTAATACCTAAAAATAAGGAAAAATATATTTCATTTACTAAATTTATTCCGATCGATCAAAATACTTCGGCTCAATTAAAATTTATTGATTCTTTTAATTTTTTGAGTTCAAGTTTAGATAATTTGGTTAAATCAATGCAATCAGATGATTTTAAAAATTTGCGACAGCATTTTTTCGATGATCATTTATTTAATTTAGTAAGAAAGAAAGGTATCTACTGTTATGATTATATTGACTCGGAGGATCGTTATAAAGAAAACAAGTTACCAGACCAATCAAAATTTTACAGTAATCTTACATCCCAAACAGTTTCTGATGAAGATTACAAGCATGCTTTACAAGTTTGGAAAGATTTTAATATATCCAACTTGGGAGAATATACAGACTTATATCTCAAATGTGATGTTCTACTATTGTGTGACGTTTTTGAAAAATTTCGCGATATGAGTTTGAAGTATTACAACCTTGACCCATGTTATTATGTGTCATCACCTTCTTTGAGTTGGGATGCGATGTTACTGTACACTAATATTGAATTAGATTTAATTTCAAATATCGAAATGTATCAGATGTTAGAAAAAGGAATCCGAGGAGGTTTGGCTCAATGTTCGTTAAGATATGCTAGAGCAAACAATAAATATCTATCAAACTATGATACCAATAAACCTAACAGTTTCTTAGTTTATCTTGATTGCGTAAATTTATATGGTTATGCTATGATGCAAAAATTACCTACTGGAAACTTTAAATTTCTTACCAAAAGAGAGATAGATGAGTTCAATGTAATGAATATTTCAAATGATAGTAATACGGGATATATCTTGGAAGTAGACTTACACTATCCTGCCAAATTACATGACGATCATTCTGATTTACCATTTGCAGCTGAGAAGTTTGCGCCACCAGGTAGTAAAAATCTAAAATTAATAGCCAATTTGTATGATAAACGAAAGTATGTCATTCATTTTATGCATTTAAAGCAATGTTTAAAAAATGGACTCATTTTATTAAACATTCACAGGATTTTGTCATTTGATCAATATGCATTTTTAGCACCATATATATTATTAAATACTACACTTAGACAAAAAGCTGGGTCAGATTTTGAGAAAGACTTTTTTAAAAAACAGAATAATTCAATTTTCGGAAAGACTATAGAAAATAAAAGAAAACAAGTCGACGTAAAATTAGTTAACACATGGAATGATAGATCAAATAAGACAAATAAAGTTTGTAGTGCAGAAAAATATACAAGTGCTCCTAACTTTAAATTTTTTTCCATTATTTCTGAGTCGTTAATAGCTATTCAGTTAGAACTAACAAAAATTTTGCTGGATCGACCAATTTACATAGGATTTTCAATTTTAGAATTAGCTAAAGGACATTTATATCATTTTCATTATTCTGTAATGAAACGTCTATACAAAGATTCTATTAAACTTTGTTATACTGATACAGATAGTCTCTTGTATCTGGTCAATACAGCAGACTTTTATGAAGATATGAAAAATAACAATAAGTACTTTGATACGAGTAACTTTGATAACGAGCTTTTTGATATGCCTAAATTAAATTGCAAAATACCTGGATTTTTTAAAGATGAAATGGGTGGTGATGTTATTTCCGAATTCGTTGGATTAAGAGCAAAATTGTACTGTATAGAATCTAGGAGTAATTTAATAAGAAAAGCAAAGGGAATTAAAAAATCTGTTACAAATAAACTTGACATAAATAAATATAAAAAAGCATTGATGGATAATAAGACTCTTAGAGAAAACATGTTTATTATTAGATCTAAAAATCATATTATTTTTACTCAAAAGATTAACAAACTTGTGCTTAATAGAGATGATGATAAAAGGCAAATTATGGATGATGGTTGTAACACTTTACCTTGGGGACATTATAAAACCATATTTTAAAAACCCTTTCTTTGCTAATTCCCATGGTATTGATATAACAATATGTATACTTTTTAAATTGTAACTTTGTTCTATTTATATGTACATCCTTATCAGCTTTTGTACTCTAATAAAATAAAGATATTTACAAATTTATAATTTTATTTCATTTCTATATTCCAAAATCAAAATACAGACCGCTTCTAGGCAAAACAACATCATTAGGTCATACTTTAAATTGGAACATAACAATAATAATATAATTTTGCATTTTGGAATTTATTTCTTTGCAAAGCGCCATCTGTTATCACAGGTACCATTGCATTAATTAAAAGCTAGTACGAATTTATTTCTTTGCAAAGCGCCACCTGTTATCACAGGTACCATTGCATTAATCAAAAGTAATACGCTGCTAGTACAATGTGACGTGCTGTTACAGCATGCTTAGTGACGTAAGTTGATTAGTCTTATTTTTTCGCAAAGGCGCCACCTGTAATTCTGCTATTGCAATAAATAAGAGCTAATACTTTACTCTTAATACTGTGTTAGTACCATCTGATGTGCTGTTACAGCATGCTTATTGACGTAATTTGATTTGAATTCATTTCTTCACGATCGAAAATAAAACACCATCATTATAGTTTATTAAACATTTATTTTGATTTTATCATAATTATCTTTATACCATGAGTACAAACAATGGACATTTTTATAAGCACACATATCTTTATGATAGATACAACGTTGAATGCTTGAACAATAGCGATCATACAATATTTCTAAATGAGGACAGCCAAAGTCTTCTAAATTATATACATTAGCAGTGTCTAACATATTTTTTAACCAAATAACTTTTTCAGTGCCTTTAGTTAATATATTTTTGTTTTTAAAAAAATCTTTTTCTTTTAAAATATACTTGTATTGATTGTATGGAATAAAACCTTCATTCCAATAAAATTCTCTAAATCTTTCAATCCATGTAACAGTTGAGCGTTCCTTTTTCGTCAACTTATAATAGGGATATGGCGGCATCAATAGTAATATCATAACATGCTCCTTCGACAAAATTGCTATTTCTTTAGGTATGAACTGATTTTTCTCATTCATAAAGCCTTCAACATCAACAATTACATTCATGGCTGAATTCATGTTTTATTTCGAACAATGTTACTTTGAAGCTTGTACTTGAAAAGGTGATCGTTTATGCTTAATTAATATCTTGCTGCAATTTTTTTTATCTTGATCAATTTATTACAAAAATTACTTTATCTTTGAATGTTTTCAGATCAAGCATAGGCATATGCAGGATGCTGGAGTCGTAATAAGACTGACAAAAGTTTAAATGCATTTATTTATAAATATAAAATTGCTTTTATTCAGATATATCTTATCTATCTACTTAGGTACAGTCAAGAGTCAAAAATGCAGTCAGAATCTACAAGGCATTATGATCATTAAGAATAGGCATAAGGTCTTCGAGGTATGACTGCACTTATGACGCTTGACTGTACATATTACATAGTTTACAATGATACAAAGTTTGTGATAATGTGTAGTGGCTAGTTTACAATGATTATAGCTTTATCTTTGCGCTGTTTTATATTTATGTGGATAATACTTAATCCTATATTACAAATTAAGAATCCTATATATTTTTGTTACACAAAATTTTATATAGCTCTTTACTTGATTAACTATATATTTGTTTTATCTGTTATTTATTACATTGATTTTATTATATATATTTAAATTCAGTTTTATAACAATTAATTAAAACATGAAATATTATGATGTCATCTATATCTGTTACAAAGTTAATCTAAAATAAAAAATACTTAAATCAATAATATTACTTACTGTTATTTTGGTACACACTATATTATGCATATTACACGTATACGTATTATTATATATACACTTCGTACAGCCTTTCTCCTATTCTTTTAATAACTTTATTTGCAGCCTCCATCACATCATCATAAATGTCGTCGACCACATATTGCGCACTTACATTTATGCTAATGTCATTATTTTCACTTTTTTCACATTTTTCACTTTCTTCCTGCTCGTTCAGTTCACATATGTAAATTTTGATAAGATGACGTCCTCGCTTCACAGCACTTCCTTGGCGAATTATATATGATGAAGATGAAGATGGGCCTTGTAGATCCTGAAATTTCCTTTTTTTCTGAGGTTTCTTTGTCTTCAGTTGCTGTTCATCAGCATTCAATAGTTTATTTGGAGGCAGATCTTTTAGGCGATCGTCTTCAAAATCTTGTAAAAGATCTTGTGCATAATAATATTCATTGCTGATAGTGCGAGCTGGAAGGTTAGAAACACGAGTTTCCTCAGCGTTGGACATTATATGAAACAATTAAGAAAAATATTTTATAAATACACAGCGTAGATTGTCAAAGATAGTCGCAAAGTTTTTAAAATGTTCTAATAAATATTGAAATATAAAATTAACTCACCAATTATTTCAGAAGAATCGACGTGTCGTAACAGGCGCAAAGATAAAGCTATAATGAATTTACTTAAGATTGATTTCGATCTCTGCAGCGTCGTTGAAATGTAATTCCTTTTATGGGCGCAGAATCTCGACATGTCACGACGACGATGCAACAGAAATCGATATCCTACCTAAATGATTCATCATAAATATTTATTTATATTTTGTATTAATTAACATATATATCTATATGTATTATATAACTATTACATATATATTTGTATACATTGACAATAATGAAGTTGGTCAAACAGGTCGTGTCTCTAGAGATAACGCATATAGATTCTGAACTACAGACATTACCTTATAAACGACATTGTGAATTATTGCCGAATACAATTCGCTGTATTATTTGCGGACCCTCCAACTGCGGCAAGACGAACGTGATGATTTCCTTATTATTGCATGAAAATGGGCTTAAGTTTCAAAATGTTTATTTATATTCTAAAACTACTTTTCAACCAAAGTATTTACTTTTAGATCATATTTTACAATCTGTTCCAGATGTTAAAATATTTATTTTAAAAAATGATGAAGATCTTATTTCTCCAAATGAAGTTCATAAAAATTCTGTCTTTATATTTGACGATGTAATCATTTGCAGTACTCGCTGCAACTTTATGGAACAAACTCCCATTGGAGGTCAAGACGTCGTCCTCACTACATTCCTTCAAATTTAGGGTTAGGGAATACTTCGAGCGTTCGGACTTGAGTTGATTTATAGTATAGGTTAAGTAACTTTTATGTTTTAATTAGTTTGTAATTTCATGTGTATCTTTGCGATGTACCCTCTTTAATGCCCGTGTACTCTTTTTCCTTTATTATACAGGTTGACTGGAAGAGATCCCTGTTAGGGATAAGTCCGCCTTTTGTTGTGTTCTATGTTGTATCATCAATGTTCTTTCTGTACAATAAAGTTTTTACATACATACATACATACATATGTAATATGTGAAAATCAAGTAAATATTCGGAATTATTTTTCAATGGGGCGGCATTGATTGCTTTTATTTGTCTCAAACATATTCAAAAATACCAAAACAATTAATTAGAGACAATGTTAATGTCTTAATTGTTTTTAAGCAAGATGAAATAAACTTGAAACATATTTACCAAGAGCATGTTAATTCTGATATGAGCTGGCATGAATTCAAAAAATTGTGCTCTAATATATGGAAAGATCCGTATATGTTTTTGCTGATCAATAAAGATTGTGAATTAAACAAAGGCAGATATCGCAAAACTTTTGACATATTTGTAAATTTTGACTAATTATTAGGCGCCTATATAATGTCTTATACAATGCTTCACGGGTTACTTTAATTTTGACTTTCACGTTGATAAAGCGAATGTCAAAAATGAATGGAAATATTAAAAATGACTTAATTAAATCAGTTAAAGCCATTAAACAAAAAGTAAAATGGTTGCGAGAAAGAGAAGATGACTTAGAACTACAACGCTGCAAGTTATTTAAACCTGTAACAAATTCCATACAATCATTGGCACAACCTCAAACTGTTAAATATGAAAATACTAATGAAAACTATGGTAATGAAGATTTTAATATAAAACAGCAAAAGGAAATGGATGAACCATTGGAAATAAAATCCCCTAATAAGATACCGATCACTTCAGAGAATATTAAAACTCCGTTAGATCTTAAAAATAATGAATTATGTGTGCCTTTTGGTGTACGCAACGATAATGGCAAATTGATGATAGGCAATACGTTGGTTACATTTACAGACGCTGTTAATGATTCTTCCAATAAAATAGAGATGGTTAAAATAGGAGAAAATAGTTATGAAGTAACTCCAGGATTAAGGGAATTACTTTTTCAAAGTAAACCCAATTTGAAAATTATTTCTGATAAAGACAAATTAGTATATAAAGATATTTTATCTTTTACAAATGTTCACAAAAGAGATTATCATTCATCAGGTCAGATCAAAGGTGATAAAGGAATGAAATATTGTCACGTTATTAAACCGCTAATCTTTGAAAATAATTGCAAGGAAAATAAAACAGGTGGTAATCTATTAACTTTAAAATCGTATAAAAAGAATACCGATTTTATTTATTGGGATGATCCTAATGAATTATTTGAAAGATTGAAAATTTTGATTGCTTCTAAAGATGCTGGTAACACGAGTCATGACAATGAAATCATTTCAATAATTGAAGAACTTAAAGAAGCTGGCATTATAAAAAAGTGATTTGTCTAAATTAAGATCAGTTGTAGTATAGACGTTGAACATGAATGTCAACAAATTCGGTCATCATATTCACAAAAGGCAAAAAATGCGCAGTTCTTCACTGAATAATATATTTGATGCGGAGTATAAAATTATAAAACATATTAGAGCGCCCGTAGATCCAAATGATTGTGCTACTAAAGAGTATGTGGATAACATAACTAACGGGTTCTTAAAGAAATTCAAAACTCTCGATGATTTAACAGCATTGTTAAATATTGAAATAAATAGTTTAAAAAAGAATCTAGATGTTGCAAAACAAAAAATAAATAAAAAATGAGTAAATCAGATGTAGTCAATGAAATACATAAACCAGTAAGATACAATTTTCCCCGAAGACATGTTATACTCAAAGATATAGATGATTTGTGGCAAGCCGATTTAATTGATATGCAATCTTATTCTAACGAAAATTCAAACTATAAATACATTTTAACAATAATCGATGCATTTTCAAAGTATGCCTGGGCGTATCCCCTCAAAAATAAAGACAAAATAAGTGTAACTAGAGCGTTTAGAACATTACTAGAAAAAGGTCGCGTTCCAAAAAATCTTCAAACAGATTTAGGAAAGGAGTTTTATAATTCGGATTTCAAAAAGTTGGTAGAAAAATATAATATAAATCATTATTCTACTTTTTCCGTGAAGAAAGCATCAATAGTTGAAAGATTTATCAGAACCATAAAAAATAAAATTTACAAATATTTTAGTTTACAAGGCAATTATAAATGGAGTGGTCATATTCTAGAAAATCTTGTTAAAGAATATAACTCAACTTTTCACAGAACAATTCAACAGCCGCCAAATAAAGTTAATAAAAAGAACAAAGATGTATTAATAAAAAGATATAAAACCTTGCAACTATCTTCATTAAAAAAAGAACGTCAAAGATTTAAAGTTGGCGATTGCGTTCGTATAAGTAAATATAAAGGGACATTTGAGAAAGGATATACTCCAAATTGGTCAACAGAAATATTTAAAATATTTATGGTGCAGAACACAAGTCCTATTACATATCTTTTATGGTATAACTAACCATATTATGGACACAGTCTGAAATAAAATATTTTATTTTATTTATATTTTTATTATTATATCTTTTAAAAGATATTAGACAGAGACCGATTTTAGGCGCATTTTATACGCAAGAACTACAGAAAACTAAACATCCTGATATTTATTTGGTAGAAAAAGTTTTGAAAAAGAAAAGGGATCTGTTATTTGTTAAATGGTTAGGTCTGCCTGTAGCTGAAAATAGCTGGATAAAAAAATCAAGCATCGTTTAAGCATATATATTAATTCAAAGAAAAATAATCTTCATTCTGCATTTAGGTGTGAGAGAAGGTAGAGGTTACATCCAATAAATTGTTGAGTAAAATTAATATCCTAACAATCACAATGGAGCCGAAAGTAAAAACAAAGAAAAAGTCTCTTAAAACTAAATCTGCATCTCCGAAGACAGTAAAGACAAGAACGAAAACCTCTGGGGCTGGTTTCAGCAAAGTTTTTAAAAATATGATTTCTAAAACAAAAAAGCACCTACGTAATATAAAACCAAAATGTAAAAAAGCTGCAATTGAGTTAGCTATTGCGGCTGCGAAAGAATTAGCATCGGAGTTACCTGTTGAAGTACCTCGTGTTATTCCAGTACCAAAGACTGGTGGGGTATTACCATTGATTCCAATTTTCGCAGGCCTTGCTGCTGCTGGAAGCTTAGCAGGTGGTCCAGTAGGTGTATTAAAAGCTATCAATGCTATTAAATCTGCTAAGAAATTATTTCAAAAAGAGTCTCACGAAAAATTGAAATCTTTATGTATTGGAAGCGGATTACACATTAAACCTTATGGACAAGGTTTAGGAATATATTCGAGGATAGAAAAAAACTAAATATTAGGCTACCGAATCGAGCACTATCTAACTTTGATATTTTAAAACATTCAAAAAATATACCTTATTTCAGAGGGGTGTATATGAGAAATGAATTACCAATTCATCCATTTAAGAAAGAATGTGGTATTATCAATTTAGATAAATCTGAAAATCCTGGTACTCATTGGGTAGCCTATGCAAAATTTAATGATTATATAGAATATTTTGATAGTTATGGTGACTTAAAACCACCTCGAGAATTTGTGAAATACATGGGATCTAAATTTAATTATAACTATACAAATTTCCAAGGTAATAACCCATTTAATTGTGGACATCTTTGTATAAGATTTCTGAATAATTTTTGGCACCATCACAACCATTACGACAAATAAATATTGATGCATCCAGAATAAAGGTCAGTTCATCACAATGTCTGTTACGCTCACTATTACTGGAAAATACTCTGTTTTGGAAACGAATTTTATTCCTCCACTTATTTTAGATGGTGCATACGAGTGCGGTTTATTATATTTTTCTTCTTTCAATTCTATACCTAATATAAGTGATCGCAATAATTTATTCGTGTACGGAGAACATAAACAAAAAATTAAGGTGCCAACTGGAATTTATGATTTGCAAGATTTATATGAATATCTAAATGACAGAATTAAAAATAAATGTGAGCTAATAATAAAACCGAATAATAATACTATGTCATGTTTCTTATTCTGTAGTGAAGTTGTAGATTTTGGTGTAGAAAATAGTATAGGATCTTTACTTGGTTTTCCAAAAGTGAAATTGGAAGCAAATAAATGGCATGAGTCAACGACTCCAATCACCATTCTACCAGTGTCTGTTATAAGGATCGAATGTGATCTTATACAAGGGTCTTACACTAATGGTATTCCATCGCATATCATTTACGAATTCGTGCCAAACATCCCACCCAGTCATAGATTTGTCGAAATACCAAATAACGTTATATACTTTCCAATTACTCAAAATATTATTTCATCTGTAACTGTAAAAGTGGTGGACTTAGATGGGAAACGTATTAATTTCCGCGGAGAAAACATTCAATTGTGTCTTCATTTAAGAAAAATAAAATGATTGTTTTTCATAAAAATAATTGTAATAACGTTTATAAATTTCAAGTAAAGAAAGTTAAGAAATCTATTTCGAAGACTGCAGTGAAACAAGTTAGACGTGCTGTGACTCGTAAAAAAATTAATAAAAATAATAAAGAATTTCTAAAGGCACTCGGTTTTACAACATGACTATCCTGAACATAAATGATTCAACTCAATTTGATAATTCAATTGAGAGTTATGAAATACATACTTACAATCCATATAATAAGTTTCAATACGAATGATGAAATACGAATACCGATCCATCATCAAGATATATATGTATTACCGTCAGCCAGCTCTATTTACATCGAAGGAAGTGCTATAGTGAGTCATGCGGACGCCAGCGGTAAAATTCAGAAAAAGAATGTCAAGTTTACTAATAATGCTATATTATTTCTCTTCCAAGATATAAGATATGAAATAAATGGTGTAGAAATTGATCGTATAAGAAACGCTGGAATAACTACATCATTAAAATCATATATATCAATGAGTAGCTGTGAGAGTAAGGCAGCAGCTGCGTGGGGATGGAAAACTGACGAGGACTTGAATAAAAGTAATAATAATGGCAATTTTAGCATTCTTATACCATTAAATAAAATATTAGGCTTTGCAGAAGATTATAACAAAATTGTAATGAATTGTAAGCATGAACTTATATTTAATAGAACTAGTTCAAATCTAAACAGTATTGTTATGGATGCTAATGATACTGTAGACATTAATATACACAGGATTCAATGGCGCGTACCTCATATCAAAGTTTCTGATAAGCAGAGACTAATACTATTGAAGCAATTAGAAAAAGATAATCCCATTCAAATAGCATTCAGAAACTGGGATTTATATGAATATCCATTACTACCAACAACAAAAAAGCATTCGTGGGCCGTAAAGACTACATCTCAATTGGAAAAACCGCGATACGTAATTTTTGGCTTGCAAACAAATAGAAAAAATTGTAAAACGACAGACAGTTCTATATTTGATCATTGCACGTTGACTAACGTCACATTATTCCTAAATTCTCAATATTATCCATATGATTCTCTCAACGTTAAGTTTGATGAGGAGAAGTACAGTATATTATATGAGATGTATGTTCAATTCCGTCAGTTGTTTTATGACCGTCCTACAGACCCCTTGCTTGATCTATACAAATTTAAAGAAAAGGCGCCGTTATTTGTAATCGATTGTTCTAGACAGAACGAGAATTTAAAAACAGGTCCAGTTGATGTCCGATTGGAAATTGAAACCTCTCAAGATATACCGAATAACACCTGTGCGTATTGTTTAATAATTAATGACAGACTTATTGAATATAAGCCTTTAAGTAATATTGTCCGAAAACTATCTTAAGTTATTGTTTTATTAAATCGGAAAATATTTACTATTAAAACATGTTTGCTATCGTGGATGTTCAAGGTTTTAAAATCGATAACAACGTATTTATTGTAAAAGAAGTAGCTGTCATATATGCCAATAAGTTAAATTTTTTTTTTAATATCACCGCCGTTCCCATTTCGCAATCTTACTAGCGCTGAAAAGCGAAACGTGTGTTGGTTAGAGCAAAATCGAAAAGTACGGTGGGATGAAGGATTTATACCATATACGAAGCACAAAAGTATTGTTCAAAATTATCTTAAAGATAAAATCGTTTATTGTAAAGGTATTGAAAAAATGACTTGGATAAAAGACATAACAGGTGCAAATAATATTTATAATTTAGAAGATAAGGGTTGCCCCAATTTTAATAATTTATATAAAGCATATTCAACAAATAACAATGTATTTAGTTGTTCAAATCATCCATCAATATGTGCTTTAAAAAATGTATTATGTTTAAGAAATTGGTGTATTGATAATAAAAAACTGATTAGTATGTATTTCGCATTTTATTTTGTTTCACCCATTTTTAACCCAATAAATAGATGTAGTACGAAAACAATCTTACATTCTACGCAGAATTTAATACAGACATTTCCTAAAATTAGATATAAGATGAAAGTCAAATTCATCATAAAAATAGTTTATAAGTAGTGGGGTTAAACAAATAAAATTGGGGATCCCCAATTTTACCCTACTGCCGACCACCAGGAGCCTTCCTCGCCGTTGCGACCGGGAAGTACTGTAGTGGCCAAGTAAAGAACAGACGGGCCATCAGCCCACGACCTTATTTTTATTAATAAATTGATCGTTAAAGCCAATTGTTTTCATTTAAAACCCGGCTTTGCGACATTGGCGCTCAACGTGGTTATTTTTTAAAGGTCTGTTCTTTTTGCTTTGTCAGCAAGTAGTTAGTGTGCATGTGTATGTTTTTCTTATTTTTGTGAAACGTTCTTTTTTCACTTTATTATTAAAACTAACTAATTCGCACTCCATTTTACCCTGCAACTTGAATTTGTTAAACATTATTATTCTGTACGAAAGTACAGTCAGCAGAACAATTGTACAAGTGCGAATTGGTTAATATTTTTTTTTCTAATTATCATTTCATCTTTTATTCTTTTCTTTCTTCTTGGTGTTGATTTCATTTTCATTCATCACTTTCATTTTTTTAATAAAAAAAAAAGACGTAATTTGTAACTGTTTTGTAACAGAGCAGGTTATTTTATTAGTAATTATAATAGTTTGGGTAATTATTAGTTGTACCAAATATTTTGTTCAACACTTACTTAATCATTTTGTAATTTTTTTTCTTTTTTATTTTTTTTTTATTCTTCAATTGTTGGAAAAATGGCATATCACATTAAATTTTTATCCCTTAACAAGGCTGAATTGGAATACGAGGTTGGCATCAGAGGTGAAACGCCGGCTGGTACGGTCATGGAACTAAGAAAGCAAATTTCTAAATTATCGGCTTTGTTCCCATCTGAGGACGTTTTAAGTAGCTCATTTGATACGAATACTGATCTATTAGGCGTAAACACTATTATAAGTAAAATTTCAACAGTTCTAGATTCAGATGAATTGCCTGACAAAAATACACTTTTGCGTACTCAAAATTTGCTGCACCACATTTATCACCGTCTTAAAAGAATCCAACCCACCGATTCACAGTCTAAATCAATAAGAGATTCTGCAATTCTTAAATTTAAAGATTACTACCGGAAGTATAACGCCATCAAGGATAGTGTTGTTGATCCCCTCGATTTTCAGGCAAACGAGCAAGAAACTACTAGTCCCTTAAATATAAAAGTTACTTGCGAGAGAGGAATTTCAGGCGAAATAACAAAAATCAAATACGACGGAAAATCATGTGTGCGCACATTTATTCAGCGTATCTCAGAATTTTGCGATGCCCGAAAGATTGATGACGAGAAACTTCTGTCATATTGCACAAAAATTTTTGTAGGAGATGCACTATATTGGTATAGGAGCATCAAACCTAGTATCAGAAAGTGGAGTGAACTTGTCCCTAATTTAATTAAAGATTTTGGTCCCGCAGATTATGACTATAGGTTAATTTCTGAAATTCGTTCACGTACTCAAGGCGAGACTGAGAACATTACAATTTATCTATCCATAATGACAGGTATGTTCTCCCGTTTGTCAAAACCCTTAACGGAAAAAGAAAAATTAGAAATTATCCTTCATAATATTCGGCCAACTTATACCAGCACTTTAGCTGCTGTCTCAGAAATAAAAGATATTGAATCTTTAAAAACAATTTGCCGTAATTATGAAAATTTCCAGTCTCGCCTCGCTCACTTTCATGAGCCTGCTAAACCGTCAGCCGATACTTTAGCTCCGGACTTTGCCTACTTAGGTGTAAGTAATCAAAATAAATTCCATCAAAGACAAACTTATAACCAAAATTACAAATCAAATAACAGTTTTTACAAAAATAATAACAACTACAATAATAAAAATACAAAATACGAAAATAACACTAAATCTTACAATAATAAAAATACAAAATATGATAACTTAAATGCTATAGATACGAACACAACAAATGATAAGAAGCGTTTTTGCCCTCGTTGCCGCGCAGACACTCATAATTTACGACAGTGTACGGCTAATAAAGACAATGTATTTTGCTTTGTTTGTGGCCACAAAGATGTTAAAACACCACAATGCCCGACTTGTTCAAAAAATAAAAATATTGTTTCAAGGTCAAAAAACTAAATAGTGAGAATTGTGCCAATCTTAGACATAGTAAATTTGATAAAGCTGATTGGGATTCTTGGCTTAAAACCGTCTTTTTGTTTTTTAAGTCTTATAGGATTGACACAATTCTTAATCAAAAGCCACCACTTGACAATAGACCTTATGTCACTCTTGATATAAATGATATTAAAATAACTGGTCTTTTGGATTCTGGATCTGCAATTACAATAATCGGAAACAATGCACATTTATACCTACTAGAACATGGATTTTCCATGCATGACGACACTGATACAACTGTACAAGCTGCAGGAGGTCAGGTATTAAAAAGTATTGGTTACATTTTCTTACCTATTACGTTCGATAGCCAATTTCATATTATAAAAGCGTTTGTTATACCACCTATTACTTCAAACCTCATATTAGGCGTGGATTTTTGGAGAGATTTCGGAGTTTGTCGAAAGTATTTAAGTAGTTTACAAGTTACGGAAGATAAAATAACAGTATCTGAGCTTGAAAATTCAGGTAAACATTTACATAGTTATGATAACTTAACAGATATGGAGCGTCAGTTAGCGGACAACGTTATAGAGCAGTTTGAGGCTATTTCCTTTGAGCGAAAGGGATTAGGGGAGACAACTCTTATCACGCATAATATTGACACTGGCGAAGCACAACCTATTCGACAGCGCTATTACCGCATGTCGCCGGAAAAGCAGCGCATTTTAATAGAACAAGTCGATGAAATGTTATCCTTAGATGTAGTTGAACCTTGCGAAAGCGAATGGTCTTCTCCTGTTATTCTCGTCACAAAGAAAAATGGTCAACCTCGCTTTTGTCTTGATAGTCGTAAATTAAATTCTATCACCAAACGTGACGCCTACAGTTTGCCATATGTTTCCGAAATTCTTGATAACCTTAGGGATGCTTGTTACTTGTCTAGCATTGATTTGACTAAGGCATTTTGGCAGATTCCGATTGCTGAAAAGGACAGAAGCAAAACTGCGTTTTACGTACCAGGCAGAGGGACTCTTTGTTTTAAGCGTACCGCCTTCGGACTGACCAATGCACCCGCTACGCAGCAGCGTCTCGTTGATCTCCTGTTCAGGGAGTTCAATTTAAAGGTCTTCTGTTACCTTAATGATATCATCATCGTTTCTCAAGATTTCAATAATCATGTCTCTTTATTGCTGCGAGTTCTGGAGAAATTGAAACAAGCAAACCTTACTATTAATTTAGAAAAGTGCAATTTCTTTAGAAGTCAACTTAAATATTTAGGATACGTTGTTGACAGCGAGGGGTTACGTACCGATCCAGAAAAAGTCGAGGCCATCCTTAACTATCCGACACCTACTTGTCGTAAGGATCTTAAACGCTTTCTCGGCACTGCGACTTGGTATCGTCGTTTTGTTCCCAACTTCAGCACCGTTGCTGGCCCTCTGAATAAGTTGACCTCTAACAAGAAAGGCGCACCGCCTTTTAGGTGGACACCAGAAGCGGAGTTTGCTTTTCAGAAGCTTAAGGAATCATTGATTTCTGCACCTGTTCTTTCCTGCCCAGACTACACGCTGCCCTTCGAAGTGCATACTGATGCCTCTAACTATGGTGTTGGCGGTATGTTAACCCAAACGGTAAATGGTAAAGAACACCCAATAGCCTATATGAGCAAGTCATTGTCTGCGGCAGAAAGAAATTACAGCATCACAGAGCGGGAAACATTAGCTGTCTTGACTGCTATTGAACACTGGAGGTGTTATTTGGAGAATGGAAAGCGCTTCACTGTCTACACAGACCATAGTGCACTAAAGTGGTTCCTTTCTCTAAATAATCCCACTGGTAGACTAGCGCGTTGGGGTGTCCGACTATCAGCATTTGACTTCGAGATCAAACATCGTCGTGGTGTGGACAATGTTATACCTGACGCCCTATCAAGAGCGGTCCCTGTTGGTGCTGTTTCTACTTCTAATAGCTTCACGAGTACTGACGATCAATGGTATAAAGATATTTTCAATGGTGTACTTAATACACCACAAAACTTTCCTAATTTCAACATCAAGAACAACACATTATATAGACTGACCAAAAACAAACACGAGTTAACTTCTGAGTTCTCGTGGAAAGAAGTTGTGCCGATAGAACTTCGTGAACAGGTCTTAACTGAAAACCACAGCGAACCTATCGCAGGTCATTTAGGTATTTTTAAGACCTATCGTCGCTTGGCCTTGCGCTATTTTTGGCCAGGAATGCACGCTGATGTAGTGAGGTTTGTTGGTTCGTGTACAACGTGCTTGGAATACAAGCAGCAAAATCACAAGACGTTAGGTGAAATGGGTCGTCCTAAGCAGTGCTCACGGCTATTCCAGATGATTTCCATCGATCTTGTTGGTCCACTTCCAGTTAGTCGTGCGCAAAACAGTTATATATTAGTTATTACATGTTGTTTCTCAAAATATTGTATCATCTCGGCCATCAAAAGACCTACGGCGGACGTTATCATTAAGATATTAGAAAACCAAGTATTTTTAGTTCACGGCGTACCACAGACTGTCCTCATGGATAATGGAAGTCAATTTATAAGCGGTGCAACAGACGCGATTTTCAAAAAATATAATATACCAAACGTATTCTTCACTCCAAAATACACGCCACAAGTCAACACAGTTGAGCGATACAATAAAACTATAGTCACTTGTATTTCGACGTTTGTAGAAAATGATCACAGAACTTGGGACATTTTCATTCCCAAAGTCCAGTTCGCTATTAATAATTCTGTAAACGAGGCCACGGGTTATACGCCCTCCTTTTTAGTCTATGGACGTGAGCTTGTTTCGTGTGGTACTCATTATGTTGATAATGACATGGACAAAGAAATTTTATTTTTACCTCGTGATATCTACGCCGAAAATATAGGTTGTCTTTCAGCCATTTTTGATGAAGTGCAAAAACAGTTGTGGCATGCGCATGAAAAAAACACCGCACATTATAATTTGCGCCGTAAACCGGCGGAATTTGAGGTAGGTGATTTTGTCATGAAGCGCACTTATGTTATCAGTGACAAAGATAAATACTTTAGTAAGAAACTGGCCCCAAAATATATGAAATGTAAAATAATAGAGAAAAAATCACCACTTGTTTATGTTTTGGAAAATATGCAAGGTAAAAACATAGGTTCTTGGCATATTAAAATCGATAGGGAATTTTAACTAAATAAATAAACGATGCTTATTTACATTTCAGTTGCCCAAATTACCGTTAAAACACCATTAAAAAAAAGGTATTTGTTTAGGTTATTCGCGTTTCATTAACAAACCGCTAACCTTCTTATAGTAAGGATACGACGATATTATTATAAACTAATATCGTTGTTGTTTGATTGAGAGATGTATGAAAATTATAATATGAATGATGAAGAGTGTATGAGAAAACAAATACGTAAGCGCATTTGTTGCGGATTTTATCTAAGGGATAAAATCCTTTCGGTACCGGAGGGGGTAATGTAACGTAAGTACTCGTTACCCTAAATATATAAATTAATAATAATAATTAATTAACCTAAATTAAACCTAAGCTAATAAAGAAATATTAATAAACTTAAAACTATAAAATGTTAAAACTTGATACTAAAAAACTTACATCTAAATTGAACTTAAAGCTATAGTTGAAAATAAAATTAAATGATGTACATACTTAATTCCTACACTTAAATAAAACTTAACTTAGTTTTACAAGTTATTTTTCTGTTGACCGTACCAACCAACGGGCAGCCCATTGTCTCGACATCGTATGATCCGTGACGTCATCGACCAGGCGATCTCAGCCCGGCGCCCGCGCACCCAAGCGTGCCCGAGCCCCGCATTCCACATTCGTTGAGACATCTTGTGGCGAGCGGCACGTATTGCGCGCTCCGCCACGTCTGTGGTTACTACGTACTTATTACGCTATAAAGTGCCATAATTTCATTATCCTACTAGTGGTAGATTACCAGTGTATATGTATCAGTCAGATCAGAACTTTGAACTAAATATAGGATTTAAACCCCTATTAGGGGTTCAAGATTTGGGGCTTACTGCTTCCCCCATACTCCATACGCGTCTAGCTACTGGCTGCCGCTACGCCGATCTTCCCCGTGTACCTACCTCCAAACGGACAGCTGCCGACCACCAGGAGCCTTCCTCGCCGTTGCGACCGGGAAGTACTGTAGTGGCCAAGTAAAGAACAGACGGGCCATCAGCCCACGACCTTATTTTTATTAATAAATTGATCGTTAAAGCCAATTGTTTTCATTTAAAACCCGGCTTTGCGACAGTTCGCACAAAAATATTGCCACAGGTAGACGAGCTAACACTTCTAGCTCCTTTCGTAGCCGAAAATAGGTTAAACATTATTTTCCAAAATATGCAAAGCCTATGGAACAAACGATCACTATTTGAAGCCTTCCTAGATGAAATCCAGAACACATATCACGCTTGCTGCCTATCCGAAACTTATTATACATTAACTCTCTGACGGCGGAAAAACTGGAGCTCATACACAATAGCCATTAATTTGACTTGACCGTTATTTGAAGCTTATAGCTTTATATGAGATAGGTGTCACTACTTCCCGCCGTTTTTTGTCTCTTTTTCCCCTTTTTTTTGAACCTTTTTTCCCCTGTCAATCGCGCAGACTAGAGTGGGGGTGGCAAAGTGGCCTCGGTTTTACATTCTAGTTTCTTTCCTCATTGGCGTCTTATTTCCCGCCGAGTACGGTTGTGCTTACTGTGCTATAGTAGCAAACCAAATATATAATTTTGTTAACGGTTTTAACGAAAATTTAGTTCGATCCGATTTTAATTTAAAAAGTGATGAATAACAAAGAAAATACGCCGGAGCCCGAAGTTGGGCCGACAGAAACCAGGCGTCGTTCTACGTCGTCTTCATCATCTAACTCAAGTTCATCCAGCTCTTCAGATGGACGCCGAAAAAGAGGGCGGCGACATCGTCACCATAAGAAAAAGGAGGGTAGGCGCTCAAATCGTAAGTTAGATCAATTATCTCAACAAGTACAGGAACTCAGAGAGCAACTAGCTTCTGTTAATAATGCCGGTTATATCTCGGACTGTAGTCGAAATCTTTATGATGATTCGCGTCCCCAAACTCCTGATGCTTGTCGTGAAGACAATAATAAGTTATTTAATTTTGATATTGCTACTAAGCTTAAAGATCCTTTGATACCAAAGACATCAGAAACATACCTAAAACAGTTGCATGAGGTTCAGTTATTTAAAAATTCTGACTGGTGTCAGTTGCGTTATTCCGAAACACAAAAAAATTATAACCATAGCCCAGGTTTCGTTGAGCTTGAAGCTAACGATGAAATAAAGGCTTATGATACCCAGCGACAACTAGCATATTCTGATAAAGCATATGCAGCTCTTACTTTGTGTATGCTTTAGCAGAGAGAGGCTCTTCAAAATACCTTAAAAGACTTACTCTCTTGGGCAAAAGATGAACAGGCAGTTACCTTTGAGGCTCTTTCAGATAAAGTTTCTACCTGGTTTAGTGAGGGTGATTTTCATAAGACATCATCAGATCTGCTTCAGCTGATTTGTGGCCATCGAGCGGAGGTGGTGCAGATGCGCAGAGACGGAATCATCAACCACGTGCGAGACCCCTTGATGAAAGCTGCTTTAAGAAAAATTCCTTCATCCTGCCACAATTTATTTGAAGCGAAATCCTTTACGGGTGTTGTTGAAAAAGCAGGTGGAGTAAAAAGATGCTTTTGGCCGCTCAAAAAACAGAATCCTGGTGCGAAGGATTCCGCCACGCAGGCGGGACCTAGCACATCAAATTGCTGCCCCTCGCAGGGGAGTAAACAGCACACTTTACCCTCGCAGGGTAAAAACAGGGTATCGCACCCTCACACTGGTACAGTTCAAGTAGACTCCTACTGTCACATGTTGTCACCCTCGCAGGGGGGCTGCCATCATAATGGCCCCGCTCAGGGTTGCCATAATCGGGACCTTTGTCATTATGATTCAAATAAATCCAGTAATCAAATGAATTTTCGTGACTCACGTCAGTCACGAACAAACCAAAGATATCAAGGACAGCCCAGCCGCAAACGCCCGTCATCTCCTTCGCGGGGCAGGAGCGGAAAACGGCGCAAATATTGACTCAAACGTTCTAGTAGCGGGTCGCCTGGCCGCATACTGCAGCAAATGGGAAGCAGAAGGAGCTCCAGAAAGCCTTGTAAAGATGATACAGGGATATCGCATACCCATTCGGGAAAAACCACCTCTTGCATATCCCAGCCTCAGGCGACTCGACTATCAAACACCATAATCTATAATCTTCTATATATATAAAAGCGAAAAACACTCACTCACTCATCACGAAATCTCCAAAACTGCTGAGCCGATGAAGATGAAATTTGGCAGGAAGGTAGATTGTGACTAAGAGACGTCCGCTAAGAAAGGACTTTTGGGAATTTTATCCCTAAAGGAGTGAAAAAGGGGTTGCCAGTTTGTATGAAACTTCGTCATTTTTGAAGTGAGATACATGAAATTATTAATTTACATTTGAAGTTGGTAAAAAATAATAATGCACCAATCAGATTTTGAAAATTACATCCCTAAAGGGGTGAAATAGGGGTTGCCATTTTGTATGAAACTTTGTCATTATTGAAGTGAGACACATTAAATTTTTAATTTGAATTTGTAATTGGTAAAAAATAATAATGCATCAATCTGATTTTGAAAATAACATCCCTATAGGGGTGAAATAGGGGTTGCCAGTTTGTATGAAACTGTCATTTTTGAAGTGAGATACATAGAATTAAAATTGAAAATGTCTTTTGGTATAATATTTTGTGTTGTATTGTATTGAATTGTATTGTATGTACACAACATATTGTAATAGGATACAACACATAATAGAAGATAGAGTGCAAAGGTTTTATTTATTTGTTAATATTATGATTTCAGTAATGTGTCAATAGATGGCGCCACCATACATTTTAAAAGTCGATATGGTTTGTTGTTAGCATTTAATCATCATATTGTGTAGTAAATAAGATTTCAAAATAAATAAAATATTTTTTCTGGTTCTCAAAACAATTAAATATACCGATTTAATCTAAACTTTCGATTATATCAGAGAGTTTGCTTAGATAGTATTGACATGTGATATCAGAGTCTGATGATGGAGCCAGAAGCTGTCCAAAGGAACTCCTAAACTAAACAAGATAAGTCTATAGTGTTTGGGCTTATTTGATTTGTCTTGGAGCAAGAACGTGAGAAATGACTTTAAGGGTCTGATGATGGATCCGGAGGCTGCCCAAAGGATTCCTAAACTAAACAAGATAAGTCTATCGTGTTTGGGCTTATTTTATTTGTCGTGGCAAGATCTTACGTGGGAAATGACTTTCAGGGTCTGATGATGGAGCTGGAAGCTGTCCAAAGGAATTCCTAAACTAAACAAGATAACTCCATCGTGTTTGGGCTTACTTGATTTGTCTTGGAGGGATCTTACGTGAGAAATGACTTTAAGGGTCTGATGATGGATCCGGAGGCTGCCCAAAGGATTCCTAAACTAAACAAAATAAGTTTATCGTGTTTGGGCTTATTTGATTTGTATTGGCAAGATCTTACGTGGGATATGACTTTAAGGGTCCGATGATGGAACCGGAAGGTGTTCTGAGGAACTTCTAAACTAAACGAGATAAGTCCATCGTGTTCGAGCTTATTTGATTTTGCTTGGCAAGATCTTACGTGGGAAATGACATACAGGGTCTGATAATGGAGCCGGAAGGTGTCCGAAGGAACTCCTGAGCTAAACAACTCTGTTCTCTCTATCTTTCATCTTAGCGCTTTACCGATTGTTTCTTTGGCTGACTGCTTCGAAGCCCCTAAATGACTGTTTTCTCTAGCTCTCATCTTAGCGCTTTACCGGTTGCTTCCTCGGCTGACTGCTTCGGAGCCCCCTAATGACTGCTCTCTCTAACTCTCATCTTAGCACTTTCTCGGCTTTTCCGGCTGCCATCTGGTAGTCGTTAAAGGAACCACGTCAGAGGCCAAGAGGCGGTTCCGAAGAACTCTGACACCAGGGTGTGCATGGTCGATTGACAATGACGCCTACTCGAAATGATGTTGATGATGAGCACATTTTCGGTTGCTTCCTCGGCTGTCTGCTTCGGAGCCACCTAATGACTGCACTCTACCTCTCATCTTGGCACTTCCTCGGCTGACAGCTTCGGAGCCCACTCATGATGCTGTAATTGTTTATTTGGTGTCAGTTTTCCTTGGGTTTAATTCATATCGTGTGGGTTCCACCCTCAATTCATTTGTTCGGTATAGGATAGATTCTGGGATTGGACAGATTCGTGATGACCTTGCAGACTGGTGGCAGAGGGTTAACTCGGCCCTGTTAAATGATCGTTGGACTACATGGTTAATCGTCCCCTTAGGCTTGCTAGCGTCGGCTGCGTTTGAAATATCTAATGATTGGATTAGAATTTGAAAGAAAATTGTTATTTAATTTACTTTATTACGAGCATTTAGGTAAAAATCTAAAATAATTAAAATTCGAATGCTACGCGGACGAAGTCGTGGGCACAGCTAGTCAGATATAATGACGGAAGTTATTATAGATATGAAAAACCAAGGTATCCTCACGACTGCTCCAATGTCCCCAAGCTTCCTGTCAAAATTCTTTCTAGTCCCGAAAAGCGACGGGTCAATGCGACCCATTTTCAACCTCAAAGCACTCAACGAGTTCATCCTAACGGAGAGATTCAGCCTCATAAACGTAATGCGAGTTCCAGACTTTCTCCAGCACAAGGACTGGCTGTGCAAAATAGATTTATCTCAAGCCTACTTTCATCTAAAGATAAATCACAGCCACAGAAGGTTCTTGAGGCTGATCTACAAGAACGAACTGTTAGAAATGACCTGTCTTCCCTTTGGGTTAAGCACTGCCCCAAAAGTTTTTGCCACTCTTACAAACTGGATCGCACAAAAACTTCGAGAGAAAGGAATCAGGATAATAATGTTCCTGGACGACTTCCTCCTGGCAAATCAAGATCCAGACATTCTTCAGAAGCAGGTCCAAATTACTCTAGGAATGTTAGAAGAGCTGAGCTGGTTAGTCAACTACCAGAAGTCTCTCCTAACTCCACAGAAAATTCTGACATACTTGGGCATAGAATGGAACCCATGGTCAAATACCAAAGGCCTGACGGTAGACAAAATCGAAGTGCTAAACCAAAAGATCGACCAAATGCTCAGCGATAGTAGATGTGTATTGGGCATTCTGGGCCACTCCGTGATCCCAGAATCCCCAAAACACAAACCAACATACAAAATAACGACTACAAAATTACTTTACTCACCATCAAACAAATGAAGCCTTACCTGATTAAATTATTATTATCCAAAATTTTGTGGTATGTTCACTTTAGTTTAACAACTCCGACAGTTAACTTCATTTTTAAATTAACAACTAGTAACATAAAATTACTGTAGTCTAAAATATGATTGAACCTTATATATTATGGCTTGGAAAATCTCGCTTTGCCTAGGCTGGTTGCTCATACCATTCATCAAATTGGCTAGCACCTAGAACAATTGTCTTTCACATGGTCATCGGGACGCCTGAGGCGGACACTGCGAGATCTCTACTGAGACTTCTCCGTGTCGCAAGACATTAGTACTTTGGTATCCACCGCGACTGATGTCAAAGAACTTCTCGTCTTAACGATTATTCTATTACACAGTCATCGGGACGTCCAGTGGAAGACTATGTGAGTTATCTCATCGGCCTGTGTCTGGCCCGTTTGGTCGTACCGGTCACCCGTCGTAGGTTGTTGGCACCCAGGTATGAGATTCCTCCAAGTCAAAACCATAAGACATTGATACCGTGGTACTCACCGAGACACTTGCTCAAGAACTTTGCTCGTGCTAAACCAGATTGACTTATCTAGGAAAACAATATTTCCTGTTACAAAAATACAAGGATTCAGATCTAATTCTAAACTTTCAGAAAACTTTACATTACATTCACATCACAGCACAGTTACACAGTCACACCACGCGAACACCTTGTTCAAATGCATTATGTGCAGTGATGTACTGGAAATATTTTTTATAAGGCATGTACATATGATATCGACAAACAATCAATAAGATATCGATATTCGGTATGTTAAGTTTTTATATATAAGAAACACATTTTTTATAACAAATGAATAACATCTAACTAAAATAAATAAATTATAGAACACAAATTGGTGACGTATGTTAAGTGTAAAGAAATATTTTTTGTCAATACAATACTTATAAAATCTGTTACTAAACTTAACAACATATATTTAAGTATTTATATACATAATATTATATAATATACTACTATTTGCAGTATACACATACTCGTATATGTATGTATACTCGTAGTTCAACTCTAAATTGCTTAAGCATGCTTTTGTATTTGTCCTTAGTTTTTCGACATTACCACATACCACAAAATTATATATTTATTTTCATATTTTATATTGAGAGAAAGTAGTCATTATAACAAAACAATGTAAGTTATCAAAGTAAGCCTACATTATCAATTGTATAAGAATCGATAATAATATAACACATTACGCCCTGCACTAGAATGAAACTTTTTGTCCAGCATGCAAATATGTATTCCCACGCGTAGCCACGGTTTGCGCCTTGCAGAACTTTCGTGTAAGTAACATAATACTTTATTAGCAAATAACACATAATAATTAAACCAATTATGTTTCTTCCATTTGTTTCTTCGTTGGACTATGATTCCCAACATTTCTAAGATCTGTTATTGATGCACCAAAATAAATCTGAGTTAATGCACTTTTAAACGTAAACTATTTATAATACAAGTTATGTACGGTATATAATTCTTGAAGGGGTTCGGAATACACTTTAAATTAAATGTCTTTATTTCTTTAACAAAATTTTGTAGGCACAAAATTCTTGTGTTTGTGACCTTCTATTAAGTGAAATAAACCTATGTCAGAAGGCTACGCTTTTCCATAACCATAGAAAGTACATGGTACCTTTTGAAAATATAATGTTTACATATAGATAGATACTTTATTATTATAGATACTTTATTATCAGCAAGCGGGATTTTGTAACATATATTGAGAAATAAGAAATCTGAAACTAGTATGTGAGTTTATTCCACAATAAGTCCTAAACGCCTTAGTAACTTACTTTTACCTGTGTAAAAAGTTGTTAGAATCCTAACATCAATTAAAAAAAGAACTGACATACTTATTTTATTTAAGACTAATACGACTGACATAGTCACATTATTTTGCTTTAATAAAATTAGTTATTTCATTTATACATATCGAAAATAATTTGCCTTTTGTGACTAGTTTGAGAACCTACGATAAATAAGCTATGTTAGCATTTGCCGATTTTCTTTGAAGAGCGATGGTGATTAAATTACAAAGAAACAGCGGTGATGATTATATTGCAAAGTATTAAATAAAATAACAGCAAATTTTGTTTCTACTAATGTCGTCCGAGCGTGTTTCCTGGTTGCATCTACAGCTTTATGCTTAGAGCACAGGTTACGCTTTTTATCATGGTCCTGGGTTGGCGGTAAAACCCACTTGATTAATGATATTTATCATAGATTACCACAGCCTATAAATATGAAACTATAACTACAGAATACATAATAGTACTAACTATAACTAACGTCCTGGGGTACGGCTTCTGTGGAAATTTTCTATAAAAAAAAATCCTTAATCGTGCCTTTGTTAGTCTACATCATATCCTACCCGTATTCTAAATTTATCAAAACCCGTTCATCGGTTGAGGTGTGATTGGGTAACAGAAACATCCAAATATCAACATAATTTATATAAATAAATATTATGTACCTTATCGCTTGGTCATTAAGGTTCATAGTTGATTATGATGTTACATATAAATGATTTAAAGTTGAAATCAACTTACGCTTGACCAATTTATGTGATGAGTAAGTGATATTTTCTGTTTAAATAGACGGGCAATAAAGAAAATTCAATTATTATTCGGGTGTGCTTCGGAACCGCTGCGCTACATCTGTATCTAATTGCAGAAATCGCATTTTTGCTCAAAATGTTAGTAAGTATTATTTATACCTTTATTATGTTTGGATTTTAAAATATAATTATTTAATCATATTAAGTAAGCAAAAAGGCATACGGCCCACTTGATGTGAAGCGGTTACCGTAGCTTACGAGACGCCTGCATCACCAGGAGTATTGTGAGCGTGTTGCTGACCCTGATATCATAATTTATGATTTTGGTTTTACCCAGGTACCCAACTAACATTTAACTAAACCACAACATAACATGTGACTAAAACAATTTTTTTTTTTTAGGTCTGACTCAGAGTTTGAAGCCTCATCAGTGGTGTCTGTTGTAGCGCCTGTAGCACTTCCAAAGAAGGCTGCCAAGAAATCGAGCAAGCGCAAGACTGTCGCCGAGAAGCAGACCCGAGACACATCGCCTTATCCCGATTTCGTACGTGGTCGCCCGGCTGTGGGATCAAAACGCAAAGCTACCTCGCCACTGCCTGATTTTATTTCGACTAATAGGTAACTAATTTGCTTAATTATTTTTCTAGTCACAAAATCATAATTATCATTATTCCATATAACATTATTTTGATTCTATTTTTATCCTCTATGTTTACCTATACACGCTAAACGTGGTCTTTGGGACCTGATGATGACCATGACCTTAGACTTTGTCGACCCCGTAAAGGATAACGACATGCTATTAGCTAACGTATGTATTATTTTTATTGCCTATAATCAATTTGTAACTTTACATCACACCAATTCCTTGTCAATAGGTAGAGATAGTATGAGATATACGTAATACTGTTATTCACCTATTTAACACACATATCTATTATAGTTAAAAAACATAAGTATAGTTTAGTCTTTTTTCTTTACAGGTCAAAAAAAACCGACATTTTTAACATATTGCAAACTGAAGAAGCCGGGTGCAGCAAACCGAAGCACCGCGGCGAAGGCGTGACGTCGAGCTTCTCCAGCAGAGTGTCGACGGGGACCTCTCGTCGTGCTCTGAACACCGGCGGCGGGGACTATTTTGTAGACCTTAAAGTTTACAAAACGGCGGACTATGTGAACAACGCTGCTGATGTTCGCTACAAAAAGGCGCTCGTTACGGTGAAGCTGCAGTGCGACGAATCGTCACCGTCTTGGGAATCACTGCAAGGCTTCCTAGGACGAGCCTGGACTCTGTTTGAGGAGACCGAACCGGTACATTATAGTGATAAAATTAATTTTAAGTGAAGGGTTACTTATTATTAATGTATGTGCCTTTTTGATTTTTTATATAATCGAATAGTAATAAAAACATTAGTTGTTTTATGTAATTTTTTTAATTTGGTTTTGTTTTAAGTCGGATTTCATATTCCTTACTATGCCTTTCTGTACTGTGTGTAACACATCTGTACATAATAAATCATGGGTGGGTCATTTGAGAAGCAATACTCATAAAAACAATAATCACACTATACACCATAGTGATGGTATAGAAATTGTTGCTACTGCATTTCGTAATCGTATTTTAACGTACAAAATAATAGCGAATACTCAATCACAATCAGCTTCGATCGATAATTTTTTTACTGAAATTGCTGATAAGTTAAAATTACTTTTAGATGAATATCTTATTAAACACACATGCGTGAAAGTCAATTTTGAGTTATTTGGTACATTTATACAATTTAAAGATAACTCCCAATCAGTTAAGTCCTTTATTACCAAAAACAAAATATTATATTTTAATTATGACTTTAAAAAACTCTATTTCGAGACAGTTGCACAATTCAAAAAAAGTATTGAGGAATTTGAATGTCGTGATAGTGGATGGGCCTTTTTAAACAATTTATACATTGAGGTCAATCTTAATAAATACCAACCTCTAGCTGGCTCTAGTTTTATAAGTTTGCCTAAATCGATTCAATCTAAAAAAGCGTGTTTAAATATTTCAAATAAGGATCAATATTGCTTTTTATGGTGTGTAACGGCTGCTTTATATCCGGCTAAGAAACATCCCAGTAGGACATCGTCTTATCCAGATTTTCGTGAACTTTTTGACACAAGCGGTATGTCATTTCCAGTTACTTTTCATGATATAAAAGTATTCGAAAAGAATAACTCAAATATAAAGTTCATCATTTATGGTTTAAAAAACAACAAAACTATTGTAGGACCTTTATACAAATCAGACATTGATAAAAAATGCAATCCCAAAATTATACATTTGCTCTTCCTAGAAAATAAAAATTCCTTTCATTATTGTTTAATCAAAAACTGTTCCAGACTTTTTCGAAGTCAAGTAACTTCTCACCATGGTAAGGTTTATTTTTGTGATTATTGCTTATTAAACTTCAGCACTTTAGAAGAAGTCGACAGTCATCTATGTGGAGGTGTCGTAACAGTTTTGCCGGACAAAGGTTCACTAATACAATTCAAAAATTATGATCGTAAACAGAATATGCCATTTTGTATTTATGCTGATTTTGAATCAATGCTTCAAATAAACGTTGGCACGGACTGTTCGTCTTCTCAAAATACAACTACTTTGAGCCACCATGTACCTGTAGCGTTTGCTTATCATATCGTTTGTTGTGACGACCCTAACTATAATCGATACGTATCATACCGTGGACCTAATTGTGATAAGCTGTTCGTTGAATCGATTATCAAAGACGTTCAGAAAATATATGGAATAGTTAGCGCTACAGTTCCGATGATATTTACTGATGAGGACGAAGCAAATTTTGTCAAAGCAACTCATTGTCACATTTGTGAAAACTTTGTATTTTCAGACAAAGTTCGCGACCACTGTCACGTCACCGGTCGTTACCGCGGGGCTGCACACCCACACTGCAATTTACAATATAAACGTCCTTCATTTGTGCCCATTTTTTTTCACAACCTAGCCGGTTACGATTGTCACTTATTTATTAAAGCTTTAGCTGAGGTCCCCGGTCACATAAAAATTATACCTAAAACCAAAGAAAATTATATTTCCTTTACAAAATTTGTGCCGGTTTCAGGTGATCAGTTTTATCAACTTCGTTTCGTTGATTCATTTAAATTTTTGGCAACAAGTTTAAGTAAATTATCAGATACTTTAAAGCCGGAAGATTTTAAATACCTAAAAAGTTTTTACCCCAGTGAGGAGAAATTTCATTTGCTCATTCGTAAAGGTGTGTATCCATATGAATACATGAACTCGTGGGAACGATATCAGGAAAATAAACTTCCGTCGAAAGAATGTTTTTACAGTTCACTGAATGATCAAAATATCTCTGACGAGGATTACAGGCATGCGGAATTAATTTGGTCAACGTTTAAAATTTCTGACCTAGGTTCTTATACAGATTTATATTTGAAAACCGATGTCCTATTATTGTCAGATATATTCGAAAATTTTAGACGGACTTGTAAACAACATTATCAGTTAGACCCAGCGTTTTATTTAACAGCGCCTAGCTTATCTTTCGACGCAATGTTGTTAAAAACAGGGGTTCAATTAGAACTCCTTGTTGATTTGGTTATGGTCCGAATGTTACAAAAAGGCATTCGAGGAGGTGTATGTTTATGTTCCCATAGACATGCTAAAGCAAATAATAATTACTTGCCTGATTTCAAACCCTCAGAGCCTACTTCCTACATCGCTTATATCGATTGTAATAATTTATACGGTTTTAGTATGTGTCAATATTTACCATTATCCAATTTTAGGTTCCTTGATCAAAATGAAATCAATAAATTAGATATAATTAAAGTACCAATTGATGCCGACTATGGTTTTATACTAGAAGTAGATCTAGTATATCCAAAGTATTTACATAATTTACATAATGATTTGCCATTTTGTCCGGAAAAATGCATTCCACCAGGCGGAAAGAATCACAAACTTATTCCAAATCTATATGATAAATTCAATTATGTTATTCATTATATTCATTTACAAACGTGTTTAAAACATGGTTTGATTTTAAGAAAAGTGCATAGGGTTATAACTTTCAAACAAAGACCGTATTTAAAACAATATATCGATTTAAATACTACATTGAGACAAAAAAGTTCATCTGCTTTTGAGCAAGATTTTTTCAAACTCTTGAATAATAGTGTGTTTGGAAAAACTTTAGAAAATAACGAAAAGAGAGTTAACGTGCATTTAGTAAATCAATGGACCGACAATAAAATTTTATGTGACTAAAAAAAGAAAATGTGCTCAAAACCTTATTGCTCGTCCAAATTTCCATAGTGCAACTGTTTTTACAGATAATTTAGTAGCGGTACAATTAAACCCAGAAGAAATTATTTTGAACAAACCTATTTATATCGGTTTTACTGTTTTAGAACTTTCAAAAAGCCATATGTATGAATTTCATTACTCAACAATACAACCTTTTTATAAAAATCGCGTACAGATGTGTTACACAGACACAGATAGTTTTATATATCATATACATACAAATAATTTTTATGGTGATTTAAAAAAATATTTTTTGTCATATTTTGACACTAGTAATTGTGAACATAATCAATTTAATTTACCAATTCAAAATAAAAAAGTCCCTGGTTTATTTAAGCTTGAAATGGGGACTAAAATTATAAGCGAATTTGTGGGACTACGTTCAAAGTTATATTGCATTAAAACTACGGACAGCACAATAAAAAAAGCTAAAGGCATTAAAAGAAACATTGTACGTGATTTTAACGTGTCCGATTATGAAAAGACTCTATATGAAGGTGATATTGTTCGTAAAACGAACATTTTATTTAAATCAATTAAACATGAATTATTTACATGTGCTATAAATAAAGTTGCTCTATCAGCTGATGACGATAAGAGAGTCATATCCAAAAACAAGATTTCGACTAAGGCATGGGGGCACACTAGTATCTTTAACTTTTGACATGTTTTGAAAAAAGTGTAAATCTTTAAAATAACAATTGTTTGCTTTTGTAAGAAGTGTTATGTGTTATCAATATGTTGTAAATTTTAAAATTAAGAATTATTAATTATAGGTTCTATGTGCTTAAGAATAATAAAATTTAATAAAATAAAATGGATGTAGTAAAAAATAATTGTTTTCTTCATAATCTAGATGTCCAGAAAAAGTTTACCTACTGTGTATTATGTAAGTTATGATAAAAAAAAAAACTACATATCATTAACTTCATCATCATGCCGTGTAGGTTCTAGTGTCAGAGTTTTAAACCGAATGGTCTCTTACATGATTTGTGTAACGACCACTGTCAAAAACAGCGTTCAGCCAGGACCAACAACGGCGAAGCAAGGATTATCTTCCTGATCTTATAATTTAGTCAAATAAATAACCTACAATATTCTCCTGACAAAACTAAGTTGTTATCTCTGCATATCGAATCCGAGACCAGCAGCGTGTGAGCCGAACGATTTAACCGCTAAACCACGAAGGCAGTTTTACTACCTATATTAAAACAAAAGGATAGCAGTTAATTTCGCAATAAAGTTATTGATCAACATGTTCTGACTCGAATGGTAATTTGAACACATGCAGCTAAATAGGTACCTATGCGCACAGCACGCGCGCTGCACGCGCGTCCTTTGTAATGTGAGTCGTGCATTCCGCTGTAAGTGCGAGTGGATACGATAATATGTGAATGAGAGGGTTAGAACATAATATGTTTTAGAATACTTGAAATAAATCTAATTTTTATTCATTCTTGTATTCAGAGCATATACAACCGCTCGTTGGTCGCCCCGAATTACAGCAATTAAAAAACTTTAGCAATGGTAAGTTACTGATGTTTACATATTTTTTTTATTTAAATATATATATATATATATATATATATATATATATATATATATATATATATATATAACAGAGTACATTTTTCAAAGCACACATTTTTTTATGATGAATACAATTAAACACTTGATTGTTCTCTTTACAATAATTTTCATACAATTTAAATAATTTAGGACAACCTTTTTCACCTAAATCTACTTTTAGTATACGAAATTATAACTCGTCGAAATTCTCGATAATCTATAAACCCTTCATGCCAATTTAAGCCTCGATTGCTTTCTAACCAACGAACTTGTTTTTTTTCTTCATTAGATAGAGTTTTAAAAGAATAGGGTGCCTTAATCAAGAAGGTCTGTGTGTAGGCTGTTGTTGCGATCGATATTTCTTTGATAATAAATTTATTTTTAAAATCCTTAAACCCTTGTAAATCCACGATTATTGTATTTGTATTCATGATATCTTCTTTACAATATTGCTCAAAGGTTTGTATTCAAATATACAATCGTTTAATATAAGACAGTATGCTGCCGTATTATCAGGTATGTCTTGATCGGATTCAATTTCGACTCTCACATCAATTGATCCTTTTAACATTTCGTGTTGTCGAGAACAGTCTATAACGTATAAAGGAGCTATGTCTTTAAATTCTTTTAATCCCATCAAAGGTTCTGCTCGGCGACCGTGATAAGACTGGTGAAATCTTGCGTACTGTTCATATATCAATGAATATCTGTCGTCTGAGAAACTGATATTTAAACCTTCATATGGATAATACGAAGAATTCAGAAATACTCTCACATCACGGATATGACAATGGTCAAACTCTGCCATCGATTCGGTTGCATTGTTTTTACGGTTTGTTTGTAAAGCGATTACAACAAATCTCGGTTTCTCTATCTGTGACGAAGTTTTAACAGACCAAGTATGTTTCCGGGTTTTAGGTAGTAATGGATACTCGTACAAATCCCAGTTACGGAACGCTAAGGTTAACGCTCGATCTTTTTCTAAATGTTTAAGTAAATTTATTCTTTCGCGGTCTGAAACTCTAACATGAGGAACTCGCCAAACTATTTTATTTATAATTATATCTTCAACAATTTCTCCGGTATTTAAAAGTAAGGCGTTGAGATTTGTGTTACTTCTTAATAGTACTAATTCATGTTTACAGTTAATTATGATTTTTTCATAATCTTCAGCAAAACCTAATATTTTATTCAACGGTATAGATACAGAAAATACTCCGTCAGTGGTTGTACCTGTAGTAGACCAACCCCAAACTCTTGCGCTTTTGGATTCGTTTTCATTCAATGATAGATATGATTTAATTGTAGTTGTAACACCTGCATTTTTAATCCTATCTATTTCTATCCCATTTAGTTCATATCTAATGTCTTGAAATAGAAATAGTGCAGGGTTGTTCACAAAACGTACATTTGACACTTTTTCTTTGCTAGTATCTTTTTGCTTATACACATCGACTCTGCCCTCAATATACAAACAGCTGAGTGCAGGCAACACGTACAAGTCCTGTTGATTAATCGGTATCCGTATTTCGTCATTTTTGTTGAAACTAGATACATACGGCTTGTACGAATGGTATTCAAAACTTTCTATGCTGTTATCGTACGACGCTGGTTGACATATATTTAAAATATTCATTTTAATAAACCAAGTAGCCTTAAAAACTCTTTATTGTTTTTAGTTAGTTTGTGTTTCAATCGAAGCGGTGTTCCTTTATGAGGTGATCCTTTAGAACTGAGTCTGTTAGTAGAAGTAGAGACGTTTTTATTGAAATTTAACATATTTTTTTAAAGTGCAGATACAGCTGTACTTCTTCACCACGTAAGTTTATCTGCTTGTTTTCTGAGTCTAATAGCCTTATATTAATAGAATTTATTGAACTCTGATTGACAGGAAAATAAATTAAATTTTTAGGTATTTCAATAATTCTATAACCAGGAGGTACGTTTGGTACAAATTCGTAAATGATATGACTTGCTTTTCCATTCACAAATGATCCACTGATAACATCACATTCGATGCGTACGATAGTTGTTGCTAAAATGCTGACAGGATGCTGAGATTCTGTTCTTATATTAGCTTTTATTGATTGTGTGCCAAAACCCAATACTTTCCCGATTGAAGCTTTTTTATTAAAATGCACATCTTCAGAACAAAAAATGCTTGTTTTTAATGTATTATTATTACAAGTCAATTTCAACGCAGCATTTTTAATTTTACTTTTAAGATAATCACAAATGTCTTGAAGCTCATATGATCCTTCAGGTATTTCAATGACCTCATCTTTGCCATAGTAAAATTTATTATTTCTTTTGTCTATATTAGGTATAGAATTAAATGTAGAAAAATACAAAAGTCCGCATACGTACTCTCCATACAGCTGCAATGAAGGGGAATAGTTTGTTGTTAAGGATTCTTCTCTGCCAGTTATTGACACAGTGAAAGACATTGTTATACTGATATATATTTATTTATTATATTATTTATATAAATTACTTTTCCAATAATTTTGTAAAAACTTTAAACAAAGATGTCCACAATTTATAGTATTATAGGTTTGATACTGAACATAATTATAATTTATAGTTATAGGACTTAAATAATTGATTAATTCTAAGGGAGGTTTCAAATCTCCAAAACTATCAAAATATTCACAGTAATTAATTTGTTTAACATAGGCCACCCAATGTGTTCCAGGATTGGCAGAACTATCTAAATTCAATATACCGCACTCTATTCGTCTTGGTTTTCGAGGGAGAGAATCTCTCATATACACTCCGCGAAAGTAAGGAATGTCGGTAGCATGCTCCAGTATATCTAAATTTGTTAGTGGTCGTCTGGGTAGCCGTTTATTTAGTTTTTTGAAGGATTTAAGTATAAGCCAGCTCCTTTTTTATATGGTCTAATATATATCCCCTTTCCCAATGCAACAGCCTCCATCATCTTGTTATGCCGTTCAGACTCTTGTAAGTTTTTCTGAGCAACCTTGTAATCGTTAACAGCTTTTGCTATACCTGCTGCGCCACCAGCAAGTGAACCTAAAGCTGATAGGCCAGCAAAGATTGGGATAAGCGGTAAGAAGCATTTAGGGATAGGAATACACCGCGGTAATCGTATTTTTTTATTTTTAGAAAATAACTTTTTTGCGGCTGCATATGCATAGTTTATAACTGAACTATTGTCCTTAGATTTAATATTTTTTAGCTTAGACCGAATTTTTTTTACTGCCTTCATGAACGTAACAACTCCAGCACCAGCTCTGAGTTTTGCTTTCATTGCATTTTTAACAATCCATGAGGCTACTTTTTCTCCTTTCCCAGCATCTTTAGACTTTATTCTCTTCTTAGCCATATTTAAAAGTTCTAAATCTGCTTTATGTCGAACCTTTATATCGTTATTATTGTAAGCAATATCGTGAAACATGCAAGCTTCATCCAATTTATTAATGCCTCGGTCACCTCTCAATAACCGTTTTTGAAGTTTAGTTCCTGGTCCACAAAATTGATATCCAGGAAGATGTAGTTCAAACGGTAAATTATTAATGACGTTATTTAAAATACCTCTTCCCTCCTTCATAGATATTCTTACAATGAACAAATATATTACACTCACTCACTTTATATTACGAGAGTAATGCACTCTTATCCACCCAACTGTTTTCTTTTTCACTTAGACCTAACCACTTTACATAAAGTTTATTACCTTTTCGTTTAATAACTCTTTCAATAAGATAAATATCAGGAAATTTTGTTCTTTGTAATTCATATTCATAGAAAGATCCTAAAATTTTCTGTTTGTGCTTATCTTCTAATTGGTATGTTGGTGGATTTGTATCATTTACCTTAACTATGACAAATATTTCTGTTGACCAGTTAGGAGTGTACCCTTTGTAAAAATCCCCTTTGAATTTACTTATTCGAACACCATCACCAACACGAAACTTAGGTTTTCGATTTACAATTTGCCTTTGTGCATGCAAAATATTAGATATGACATCCATTTGATTTTCTTTATTTAAATCAATGGGTTTGTACTTAGTAGTACTATGAGTAGTATTGTTATATTTTTCTACAACCATATTTAAATTTGGTCCTAGCCATTGGTAACGACCGGTCAAACTAAATAGTTTATACAGATGGTATTTTATTGTCCGTATTACTCGTTCCACAATAGAAGCTTTTTTGATGGAGTATGTGGAATAATGATTAATGTCAAACTTTTTACATAATTTCTTAAAAAAATCATTATAAAACTCTTTGCCTAAATCAGTTTGTAAATTGTTAGGTTTTCGTGATGAACAAGATAATATTTCGGACATTGCTTTTGTTACACAATTTTTGCCTTTTGATTTTATAGGCTTTGTCCATACATATTTTGATAATGTATCTATCACGACTAAAACATATTTATATCCTCTGTTAACGTTTGAATATTTCTGAAAATCCATTAGATCAGCTTGCCATAAGTCATCTATTCCTTTTATAATTGTATTTCGACGGGGAAAATTTCTTCTTGCTGCTTTATGAATTTCATCAACTATGTTTTTTTTTGCTCATTATGTTTGTTCAATTTAAGTTCAATTAAATTATCTATTTCTTCTTTTGTGTAAAATGTCCTTGATAAATGGTACGATGTAGCACTTTCTAAATTTTTTAAATATACCTTTTGATTATTATTAACTTTTTTAATTTCATTTCTTAGTTCTTCAATTAGGTTATCCACATAAGCTTTGTTCACTGCTTCATCGTCCTCGTTTGGGGAAGAAACACCTTTTAATTTAGATGTTTTTAAATCATAATGTCCAGCTTCTGTTTTTAATAATGAATCGTTTATGGTGTCAATAAATTCCGATAATCGTAAGCGTTTGTGGACGTGATGACCAAATTTGTCTATATTCATCGTTGTCTAGATGAGTTGAGAACTGAAATAATACTGCTCAATTTCCCGGGTAAATGCTCTTTATGTTCTACATTTACAATCCCAGCTTCTTGTAATTCTGATATGATTGCAATAATTTCATTGTCTACTCCAGTGTTGCCAGCTGTCCGTGAAGCCAATAGTAATTTTAGTCGTTCTACCAACTCGTTAGGATCATCCCAATAAACTAATTCAGTGTATTTTTTAACCTTCTTTAAAAGTGGAATACCTTCTCCTTGTGGAAGACTTTCTGTACTTGTAGTAGCATTTTTTGAAAATTTAAATAAAGGTCTTATAACATTCATATATTTAAAACCTTTGTTGCTATTTATAGGTTTGGATGATTCATAATTACGCCGATGTGCGTTGGTATAATTTAGTAATAACTTATAATTTTGTAGATCTTCTGGTGTAACTATCTGTAAATTAGGTATCTTTTTAAATAATAACTCTCTTAACCCGTTTGTCTTCTTTAAAGAATGAGTTCCTATTTTCAGAATTTTTCCATCATCATAAACTCGAATGTTACCAAGCATTAGTTTTCCACGTTCATTTCTGACTCCAAAAGGTATAGCAGACATTACATCAGAAGATGTAGACCAGGACAATGTATGATTTTTGTCTGGTGTTGAAGTAGTGGATTTAAATGATCCATCACTTACATTAAAATCTACAGAAGGTGATAAAACTAAAGTTTTGTTATAATCTTTGGGAACATCGTTATCAGAAATATTGCCTTCCTCGCTAACAGTATCATTAGAATCCTCATTGGATGGGTAAGAAGACATGCTTTCATTACTTTTACATTTTTTCATAACAGGAGTAAAATGTGTCTCTTCCTCAATGCTTTTTTCATTATTTTTATTGGCTATCAAATTTAGCGGATCAACTATAGGTTTTAACATTGTCTCTAGTACCATATTGTTTTCGTTTTTTGTGTCTTTTATCATTTCAACTTTTCTTTTAACAGCTGCTGCTGTTTTCACAATTTGTTCTTTAAATGATTTTTCCATTTTAGTAATAGATAATGTGTTCCTGTGCAAATCACAATTAAAAGTGACCCATTATAAATTAAACACTCTTTTATGTATGTTAGTCTAGAACTATAAAAGTGTCAAATGCTGATCTATAACATCCTTTATTTTTTTCACAATCCTTATTAATAACAAGGTAGCTAAAAGGTTTCTTCCAAACAGCTGAACACATCTCACGAAATTGGGACCATGACATATCAGATCCAACATGCTCATCGTAAACGTGTTTCAGATTGATGTCATCTTGTTTGAATAATACTATCAGATTTGAATTGTCTCTTACTAGTTGTTTCGGAATTTTTATATATGTCTGATTGATATAAAAACAATCAATTTTTTTATGACGACCCATGGCAAAATAATCTCTTATGCTATTTTGATTTTCGCAAGCGACATCATCAAAAACAATAATGGAATCAGGTAAGGCTTCATGAGGACTCAAAATTTCACTATTGTGATTATATTTATTAAAAGTTGTACCAGCCACCATGTTTAAAACTTTCTCCAGAAATAAATATTTAGCTTGGTATAAAGATTTTGAATAAACATATAAGTTGCAAAAACGTGGACCATCTCTATGTAACAGTAAACTTATTTTGATTTTGATGGACCACATACAATACAACGTATTGTGTTCGGTAGCAGATTACCATGTCGTTTTCGTTCCGCTGATGATACTGGACAAATACAATCTAATTTAAGTGTTTCTTTTTGTTTTACAAATTTCATCATAAATAATTAGCATATGTTACTGAACTCGACTGCAGTACTCCATGAGTTTGAACAAAATGAGCTTACGTTTCACGAAGAAACAAGTTTTATAATACTTCTATAATTAATACGGATATGTTGTGTGAACAACTGATCATACCACAAAATTTCGGACAAATGAATGTAATCTTTATTTTGTATGTTGGTTTGTGTTTTGGGGATTCTGGGATCACGGAGTGGCCCAGAATGCCCAATACACATCTACTAGCGATCAAGTGACAACTCTAAAGAACTTGCAGAGCCTTGTGGGGTTAATGAACTTCGCCAGTTTTGCTGTACCAAAAGGTCGATTGAACATCCGATCCCTTTTAATACTGGTAAACAGCCTGCTAGCTTCTCCGGGAGACAAAACACATCAGCTCACACCAGATGCCTTGGAGAACTTAAGATGGTGGCGAGCCAACAGTCACAACACATCAGCTATACAGCACCCGGCTCCATCCCATTTTCTAACTACAGACGCATCGGACGTGGCATGGGGAGCACAGCTAGACAATCTCAGTATTTCGAAAAGGTGGTCTCCACAAGAGCAGAGTCTCCATTGCAACCAGAAAGAGATGTTGGCCATCCTGTATGTACTAAAAGAGTATGCTTCCCTCTTGACCCGGAGTACAGTCCTAATTCAAAGCGACAACAAATCTGTAATAGCTTACTTAAGGAACGAGGGGGGAACGAAGTCCAGGTCTCTTCTCAAACTCACTTATCAGATTTTCAAGCTCTTAGATCAATATCAGATTGCCCTCAAAATGTATCATATACCGGGAAGATACAACGATTATGCAGATCATCTCTCTCGACTCCGGCAACCTCCAGAATGGCACCTCTTACCCAGATTTACGAAAGTGGTATTTGCCAAGTGGGGCATCCCAGTGATCGACTTGTTTGCCTCGCATAAGGCGCATGTTGTAGCAAATTACGTGACAATAGATCAAGAAGATCACCATGCTCTCTTTCACGATGCTTTTTCCCAGGACTGGAGTTTCCAGCTGGCGTGGATTTTTCCGCCACCGTTTCTGATTCCAAAAGTTCTGGCTCACCTCAATCGAGCAAAAGGCATATTTCTACTGGTAGTGCCGAGGTGGCACAAAGTTTTTTGGAGGGCGGACGTGAAAGCTCGTGCGCTCGCAGCTCCATTTTCCATCTGGAACCTAGACAAAGTTCTGATAGACGTGGCGACACAGTTACCCAAAAAGGTTCAGGAAATGGAATTGGAGGTCTGGAAATGTGGGGGTGGTCTTCCCTCCACCTCCCATGGCTCTACCAACCTCTCGGTTATACGAGCCGAATCTCGGGAGAGTGCACTATACTAGCATTTCGCATCTCTTTCCAGTCGCACCTGCTTGATCTCCCTACAAGTTCTCTATAGTGTCGCCTATCTATGCAATCATTGCATTTTAATAACTCTCCCCCATCCTTAGGGGGCTTACGTTCACAAGTACGCCTCGCTTGCCTTCTCGGCCAGAGGCCAGCTTCTGTCTTCTAGGTCTTTGAGTTTGTCACAGTTTCAGTTTTCCTCTTCGTCTTCTTTGCCTGCTTGTGGCAGTATTCTTGATGTGCTCCTACTTTTCAAGTTATGCCCCTCTCGAGGCCGCTTCGAACTTTATGCAATCGATGCGAGAATTCTTTTAGCCGCTTAAAGTTCGCCTCAGATCCCACGAGATCGCAATACTCCGGGCCCACCCCGAGCGGGACAACATTATTTAATAGTTCCCTACGCGCCTCCTCATAAATCGGGCATTCCCAAAGTACGTGATGGACGTCCTCAGTGACCGCTTCTTCGCAGAAGCAGGCTGAGGTGTCCGAAAGCTTCATGCGATGGAGCCTACCCCTGAAGCAGCCGTGTCCGGACAAGATCTGAGAGGTCTCATAGTCCGGTTCGACCCAAGTTGCCTTGAGCCGACCCGCCACGTCCGGGAAAAATCGATATGTTTCCCTACCATCGGTCGACGCGTTCCAACGCGATTGCCATGTGGCCAGTGCGGTCTCCGCAATGCTACGTTTCGCGCGCTGTAGCTCCTCCCGGGTAACCGCGGATTCGCGTGCTTCCCCTAACCTACCAGCACGGCCCGCCTCGATGTTGGCCGGCAGAACACCAGCCAATACTGGTAGAGCGGCAGTACTTGTCGAACGATACGCCTCGGTCAGAAGGATCAAGGCGGGTCTCTGGGTGCGCAGGAGCGCGCTCCGCACAATGTGCAGTGACGCACGATGGAACCAGCTCGCCGCAGCATACGTTACCGTGGCGATGTAAGTGCCTTTGTACAGGACCCGGAGTGCCCTGTACCGGATACCCGATGAGGTTGCCGATACCCGTGACATCTTGCCGAAGCAATTTGCCGCGCGCATCCCTATCGACAACGCATGCTGCGCGAACGAGAGACTCGAGTCGACCACCACTCCCAAGACCGTAGCCGACGTGACGTTCTTGATAGAAGCTTCACCGAACCTGATGACTGGTGGCCGCTGGAATTTCCCCTTGATTGTCATAGTGGCGTACTTACTCGACGAGAACTCCAGTCGGTTCCTTTCCCCCCATTGGCCAAATTTTGTGGTTGAAGGGGGTTTGCCCATAACCTTGAACGAGTTGCAAACCGAAACTAGGAGAGATGTTGTCTTAAGCAGTGTTGTTAACGGAGTACTCAATGGCTGGCCTAAACGATTATTTTCAGATTTAAAAATAAAGCCATATTATTTATGTAGGACACAGCTTTCATATGAAAACGGATGCCTTATGAGAGGCCATAAAGTTGTTATTCCTGAAACGCTGCGCCCTAGAATTTTACAGGAACTACACAACTCGCATTTGGGAATTGTGAAAGCGAAAGCCGAGGCCAGGGCACGATTTTGGTTTCCAGGTATAGACACTGCCTTAGAGGCGGTGATCAACTCATGTGACGTATGTCAACAATTGCGACCGTCCCCACCACGAGCACCTCTAGCTCCCTGGAAATATCCTTCTGTACCTTTCTACAGACTTCACATAGATTCCTGGGCCCTTTTAATAACCAAATGTTTTTAGTCATCGTAGACGCTTGCTCAAAGTGGGTGGAGGTAAATAAAATAAAATAAAATAAAATAAAATAAAATAAAATAAAATAAAATAAAATAAAATAAAATAAAATAAAATAAAATAAAATAAAATAAAATAAAATAAAATAAAATAAAATAAAATAAAATAAAATAAAATAAAATAAAATAAAATAAAATAAAATAAAATAAAATAAAATAAAATAAAATAAAATAAAATAAAATAAAATAAAATAAAATAAAATAAAATAAAATAAAATAAAATAAAATAAAATAAAATAAAATAAAATAAAATAAAATAAAATAAAATAAAATAAAATAAAATAAAATAAAATAAAATAAAATAAAATAAAATAAAATAAAATAAAATAAAATAAAATAAAATAAAATAAAATAAAATAAAATAAAATAAAATAAAATAAAATAAAATAAAATAAAATAAAATAAAATAAAATAAAATAAAATAAAATAAAATAAAATAAAATAAAATAAAATAAAATAAAATAAAATAAAATAAAATAAAATAAAATAAAATAAAAATCATTTATTGCAGGCATAGCCCATAAAGTGTTAGTAACAGAGGAACTTATAACTATGTTAGTAAATCTACATTAAAGTTTTTTGACGGTGTAGTGTCTTTGGCTAGATGAACGCGAGTCCAGTGTTTCATAATAGCACTGTCCACATCCAATCTAGCCGCCACCGTCTTCACCAGAATGTTGGTGCTGCTCCGCACTCGGTGAATCAGGGAAGCTGTGCGTTTTCTTATAATGGCTGACAGACTGTCAATTCCAGCCTCCGCCAGCATCCCCGAGGCTCTGCAAGGACGGCGCATCCCCAACAGCACTCTTAGCGCATTATTATACTGAGTGCGCAGAGCCCTGTATGCCACTTGAGTGTAATGAATCCAAAGGCTGCACGTGTACAGGGAGTTACAGAAAGCTTTGAAAAGCGTTATTTTCACCTGCTTGATACAGCGTGCAAATCTTCGGATAATCATATGTGTATGGAGGTGTATGACGTCAGTGCATCTACAACTTCAACTAATGTTATTCAAAAATTGTACGATTTTATGTCTAAGTACGGCCTGCCACATACAATCGTCAGTGACAATGGGGCCGCTTTCACGTCTTTTGAATTTGATAATTTTTGCTCGTTGAACGGTATAGTTCACTTAAGGTGATACCTCGGTGAACACTAGCGCCACCGTCATTTAAAAATCATTACTCAATGAAAACACAAGTTATCAAAAATCCCTCTGCTGTAATTAAGGTTCGGATCTGAAGTTAATTTTAATCATATTCAATTATTAAATTATAGTTTCATATAGTTACAAATTGCAAAACTGCTAAAAGTGGCCGTTTTAAGCAATAATGCAATTTGTAACTATAGGGAATTATAATTTAATAATTGAATATGTTTAAAATTAACTTCAGATCCAGAACCTTAATTACAGCAGAGGGATTTTTGATAACTTGTGTTTTCAGTGAGTAATGATTTTTAAATGACGGTGGCGCTAGTGTTCACCGAGGTATCGCCTTAACGTTACCAGTTTACAACGCATCAAGTAACGGACAAGCAGAAGCTTTTGTAAAAATTGTTAAAAAGGGCATCAAATCTAGCATTATCTCATCACGCAACAAAAACGATAGTAAAATAAAATTATTAAAATACCTATTTGACTATAGAAATTCAATACATTCTGTCACGGGTTTCTCACCAGCTGAATTGGTTTTCGGGCGCAAACTTAGATCACGTTTAGATTTGTTAAATCCAAAGCCTACGTCGACCTCTCTCACCAAACCTACTGACAATGTTGTTCGTAACCAGTGCTCGCAAATTAAATCGTATGGCGGTAAAAATAAAACAGAGCAAACCAGGAGATGTAATAATGTACAAAAAGTTTTCAAACAATGTAAAATTTACATGGTGCAAGGGTTTCATTAAACAAAAACTAGGTAAAGTACTATACCTCATTCAAAATTCAAATTCTTTGAATTGTATAAAAAGACATAAAAATCAAATAATATTGTATAAGGGTGATATTTCCCAAAAATCACAAGAGCCTCAACAACATTACGATTACTATGACTTTAAGTGTCCTGGTGCTGGTGACCAGTCAGCTGACATCCCTGAGGAACAGCCTCCCGCGGGAGAGGAGAGTGATGAGGCAGGCAGGCCACCTTAGTGGATATAGAGGCAGACCCTTCAGGTCTCATATCAAGATGTCCAACTAGACTTTTAAGGAATATTCCTAAAGTGGATTATAAACAGTATTTTTAAAGATTGCATCTACAAGTGTTTCTCTTAATTTATATACATTTTCTAGTTGTCACATTGGGTTAATGTTTTGTGAAATAAAGGGAGGAATTGTTATATATGTGTTAACACTATTTGCTAGTGTGTGTGTGCAGCTTTACCCCACCATGTAAAATATACGATTAAACAGTGTGCTATTAGCTGTCTATGGTTTCACTTGTCTCCCGTATAATAATCTAACAGAGGGCACCCTCCCCTTTTTGCCTTCAGCAGGATCATCGGCCATCAGGCATTGTCAAAGGCACCAGAGATGTCTAAGAAGATCACTTGAACGTACTTAGACGAGCTATCCCGAGCCGCGCCAAAGATGGAATTTAGCGCGGTTACCGTCGACCGACCTCGCGTGAAGCCATGCTGACATTCTGAAAGACCTCTGGTCATCTGCGGAGCGCATTTTATCAAGATACGTTCTAAAACCTTACCTAGAATCGGCAACAGCGCGATGGGGCGGTACGCTTTCGGGTCGGTAAGCCGCTTGCCGTTGCCCTTGGGCAAGACAATTAGCCTACCGTCCTTCCATACGTTCGGAAAGCAGCCCTCCTTGACACATCGCCTATACATTTCCGAGAACTCTACGGACGCGGCTTTCCAGACATGCTGGATAATACGTGCGCTGATCCCATCGATCCCCGGAGCAGTGCTGGGAAGTTCTCTAACTATGTCCCCTATGTCCTCATCCGATGGCGAAGGCGCATCTTCTCCTGACGGTATGAACGAAGCCACACGACGCACCTGTCTGTGGTACGCGGAGTCCTTAGACACGTCGTCATCCGGGTTCAGCGCACACATGAGACCGTGCATGGCCCCGTCCACATCCTCAGCATAACCTTGTGCGTATTCCGTACCATTAATAACATTACTGGGCGGTCTGTGCCGCCCGCTCGCGACCCGGTACGCTTGTCCCCAGGAGGCCAAGTCACTGGAGTCAGCGATCTTCCTGAAATGCAAAAGCTGCGCCTCCTCCATGGCCGCACTATACCTACTCCTATGCGCATGGAACTCGTCTCGTGCAGTTTCCTCTCTATGCCCCCCCACCCTACGGAGGGACTGCCAACGTTTCCGTAATTTATTGTTCTTCGCGCGCAGACCGCTTAGCGTCGGAGTCCACCATTCATACCCCTTGCCTGTCTTTCTCGATTTAACCACGCCTAACGTCTCTCTCGCTGCGCGTAGTATCAAATTAGTAAATTGCTCGCAGACCTCTCCCGCTGGGCAATTCCATTTTATGTCTCCTACACGCCCATGTATGACACGCACGAAGCGCTCCCAGCACACACCACGATCCCGTAGTCTTATGGGCTCTTCTAGAGGCTCGTCGTTTGAAGCGACCAAATATTTGACGCTCCGTTCGATGTCTGAAATGTGTGCGGTTCTCCCTCCACATTGGCCACTTCTAGACCTCTCGCCAGGATAAACGCCTCCACAGACTCCTTGCGGTGCGTGACGTCTGGCCCGCGTCCTGTGTATTGTCTCGTTGGAGAACCACATTGGTGAGTGGGCGTTAGAATCCACACCTATGATGACATTTTTCCCTTTAAGGGCGTCCAAAACTTTACCCAGATATTCAAGATGCTCTAAATGGGTGATAAAATTCAAACTATAACCGAAATGGACAATTTTGAGATTGCTCGGTCAATTTCATGTGATGTCTCGGAACTCACTTAATACTATCAAGCTAAACAAAACGATCTGACTATCATTGCACAGAATATCCGTAGTGTATATAGTAACTTTGATGATTTTATGGTAAATGTATCATCTTTGGCTTTTGAACCCGATGTTATAATTTTAACGGAATGTCGCCTTGATAAAAATAAACCTATTCCTATATTAAATGACTACATTGCATGTGAAACTTTAATCCAACTAAATCAAAATGACGGGGTCGTTATATATGCTAAGAAAAAAATTGAATCCTAAAATTAAAGAAATAAGGTTGACCCAGGCATCTTGTCTGCAAGTTGAGATTCTTGATCACACTATCCTTGGTATCTACCGCTCTCCTTCAAATACAAACTCTGAAAGCTTTACGAATTCATTAGGTGCATATATAAATGAAAAAAATTCTGTTACAAATCTTGTCATCGCTGGTGATATCAATATTAATATTTTACCTAAATTGCAGGAAAAATCGCACGAAATGCAGAATAGACTATCCTATTTAAATATGCTAGCAGCAAATGGTATCTTACCCGGACATACTTTACCAACTAGAGAAAATAGCTGCCTTGATCACTTTATGCTGAAATTAAATAAAATAAAACATTCTGCATTTATTGCTATCCTAAATACCACGATAACTGATCATGCAACCACTTTTTTATCAGTAAATAAAATAAAAACTAATAAATTTTCAGAAAAAACTGTCACAAAAATCAACTTTGAAAATGCATTAATATACCTAAAAAGAAAAAACTTATCTCAGCTTCTTTTATGTGACGATCCTAATTTAATTACTAATAATTTTTTACAGACTCTTATTGAATCTCTTGAACAAAATACCACTATTAAAACAGTTCCAAAAAGCCAGCGTACGGTCAAACCTTGGATGACAAAAGGTATTTTCAAATGTTTACAAAATCGTAATAAACTACAAAAAGAGTTGCGTAAGGACCCGGACAATAGCATTAAAAAGATTACGTATACAAGGTATAGAAACTTCTGCAATAAGCTTATTAAGGTAATAAAGCGTAATTATGAAAGAAACTTAATAAATAGCACAATAAAAAATAATAAATTACTCTGAAAAAATATCAAATCGCTTACATATATCAGTAAAAATAAAAGTCCTAACGATGAATTAAAAGATTTAAAAACAACACCAATTGAATCAGCAAATTACATTAATAATTTTTTTGCAAATATTGGACATCAGCTTGCGGATGATATTCTGTCAACAGTTTCTAGAGAAGATATAGATAGGTACCTTGGCAATCTTCCCACTCAACCCCAATCATTCTTTTTGTTAAATACTGACTATGAGGAAATAATTTCTATTATTAATAACCTAAAATCAGACAGTGCCCCAGGATGGGACAACATATCTACCCGGTATCTGCAATACATAAAGGATGACGCTGCTCCCATTATAGTTCATTTGGTAAATCTCTGCTTTAAAAAGGGTATATTTCCGGAAAAATTGAAAGAATCTCTGATTACTCCCATTCATAAGGGTGGAAGTAGAGACGATATCAATAACTACAGGCCTATATCAGTTATTACAGTTTTGGCAAAAATAATGGAAAAATTACTCAATATCAGACTCTCAAATTACCTTGAAACCTACAATATACTTTCTACCTCACAATTTGGTTTTAGAAGGGGAATTTCCACTGAAGACGCGGTGACTTCCCTGACCTCAGCCATAATTGATAACTTAGATAAAGGTGTAAAGTGCTTATCTTGTTTCATTGATCTCAAGAAGGCATTTGATACCGTCTCTATTTCCATCATGTTAACAAAATTAGAAAAAATCGGTATTAGGGGTGAACAATTGGCTATTTTCAGAGACTATCTATCAAACCGAATTCAAAAAGTAAAGCTAAATGACTATGTAAGTGAAGGACAAAGTGTAATTTATGGCGTTCCGCAAGGAAGCGTACTCGGCCCGACTTTATTTCTCATTTACATTAATGACCTGTGCAATATGGCATTAAAGAATGCAAAAATATTCGCATATGCAGATGATACCGCTATAGTGTTCACTGGTTCAAACTGGGAAATCGCACGTCAAAACGCTGAAAACGGGATGGCTCAGGTGCAGGCTTGGCTGAAAAATAATCTCCTTACACTAAATACCACCAAAACCAACTATGTTTGTTTTAGTATATATAATAACACACAGCCTTCCAAAAATTTTGACATTAAAATTCACTCCTGTGACATAACTCCAAATTGTAATTGCCCCTCTATTGCTAAGGTGAACCAAACTAAATACTTGGGCGTAGTAGTAGATCAAAATCTCTCTTGGTATCCCCAAATAGAGCAACTATCGGGAAGAATACGTAAATTTGTATGGATTTTCAAAACTCTTCGACATATAGTTCCACAAACACTTCTAAATAATATTTACGTCTCCCTAGTTCAATCTATCATAATATATTGTATCCCGATATGGGGTGGAGCCCTGAAAACAAAATTCCTAGAAGTTGAAAGAGCACAAAGATACCTCCTGAAGGTGATGTACTTTAAACAAAGAACTTTCTCGACAAGTGATCTCTATCAAACATGTGATTTATTATCAATTAGAAAGCTATACGTACTTCAAATGCTATTAAAGAAACACAAAACCTTGCCTTATAACTCACAAATTGCTGGTAAAAGAATACAGAACCCAGCACGTGTTCCCTTTTATAAGACGGAATTTGCAAGAGTTCAATACAATGGTCGCTCTGCTAAAATATATAATGATATTTTGGAGTATGTGACGGGAGCGATAGTGTTATGCTCGACCGCCACAAAGGGAAGATCTTCCCGCCAGGCTAGGGTGTTATGCCTGGGGAACCGCGGCTCCGACGATGTCTTGTCGGAGGTTGTATTTATGCTCCAATCCGTAGAAACTTTGCAAGCGCGATTTAGACTTTCATATTAATTTGCCATCTTGTATGCAATTCTGAGATTGTTGCTTTTAACGCCATCTGTGGTGCGTCTTTGTAGATATTGTGGCGCTAGTGTCGCCACAGGACTCCCTTCCAAGACCGAAGGTCTGATAAATCTTCATGTGCAGTCTGTGCTTATGATGTTAGCTTGCAAGTGCCAGTTGCTTGACTTGACGACGTCCCAGTGAGTCGGGTACGTTGTTGCTGCTTGCTCGTAGTCTGCGGTGAGTCGAGACTAGTGAGCGATGTAGACCTGTTGGCGCCGGTAGATGTCCTGCAGAACTGCCACGCTGGTGCGGTTGGCCGGCCGATGAATACCAGACGTGGGCTGCGGTGGATGGCCGGTCGCTGAAGTCTTGAAGTGAGGGTGGTTTCAGGACCAGGAAGCTCGTGAGTCGGCTGCGTTGGACCTGGAGATACCCCATTGTTGTTGGCTTGCTGTGAGACTGCTGGCTGCTGAGGCTTGTAAGGTAGCGAGATGATGGATCGGAGAATTTTGATGGAGAAGGCTGCTTCAAATCACGTCGGGGTCACCAGTTTGGGGTATGTGACGGGAGCGATAGTGTTATGCTCGACCGCCACAAAGGGAAGATCTTCCCGCCAGGCTAGGGTGTTATGCCTGGGGAACCGCGGCTCCGACGATGTCTTGTCGGAGGTTGTATTTATGCTCCAATCCGTAGAAACTTTGCAAGCGCGATTTAGACTTTCATATTAATTTGCCATCTTGTATGCAATTCTGAGATTGTTGCTTTTAACGCCATCTGTGGTGCGTCTTTGTAGATATTGTTGTGGCGCTAGTGTCGCCACAAATTATTTTGCAAAATTTGATTGAGATGATCCAGTCCCCAATGATATGAGTACTTTGTGGGAATCGTTTACTAACAACTCAACCTATCTATCAGAAATTAATATACCTAGATGTGTCCTATCAGACGATTCACTTAATGTAGAAATTCATTGTTTTGTAGATGCCCCTTAAAAGGCTTACGCGGCTTGCATCTATGTGAAGTCCAATAATCAAGTAAAGTTATTATGTGCTAAGACTAAAGTAGCACCTTTAAAAGCAGGTACAACTATACCAAGATTGGAATTATTGGCGGCACTTCTTGGTGCTCGGCTACATTCTAAGGTGATAAATTCTCTTAGAGTTGTAGTTTCAAGGTCTTTGTTCTGGTCAGATTCAACTATCGTGTTGGGATGGCTCAAAACTCAACCTTAGATTCTTAAACAATTTGTTTGTAATAGAATTAAGGAAGTACGTCAACTTACTGATCCGTCGTCGTGGCGTCATGTACCAACTAGTATAATGAAGACACTAACCAAATTTCACGTTTATAGTTTTTATAGTTTCGGTTTTGTGATGATAAATTAGTTTACCTCCCCCTTTTAACCCCTTTAGAGGTTAAATTTCAAAAAACGCTGAAACATGCCATTTGTTATTTTTGTTGAAAAGCAGTCTTGCCAAGTTTCAAGAAAATCAGTGAAGATTTTAATTTTTTTTCATACAAACTTTGCCCTCATAAATTTAATTTAAAAATATAAAAACTAAGCTAAATAAGTTAAGCTCTAAAAATATTTTGTTAAAGAAAGTGACAATTCAATTATAAAGTGTTATCTTACTAAAATAAGAAGTGATTTATAACTAAATAACTGAACGAAGTGCACTAACTGAGTTTTGGTTAAAGTCTCATACTAAAAGATAATTATATCAAAAATCATGATTATTCTGTGACTCGATAAAATAATGATATAGTGACACTTGAAACAGTCATAATAAGTGAATTTACTTCAGGATTTGATAAAATACGAATATGTTGACCGTTTTGTGTTTGAATCTGAAATTTGGACTTTGAACCCGTGTCACCTTTCTTTAGTAATTATCAATCACAATCACAGTATAGTTGCTTTTACCAGCACTCATGCACAGCACGAGTTGTGCTGACATCTAGCGAGTTACGACGCTAATTGCAAATAGTACCAGATTACGGTTGACATTGTCAATAAACAGACACTTTGACGACTTGCTTTTTGGTACATTTTAATATTTCAACCAACCAAAAGATGGCGCTAAAGTGTATTCGCTGTAGTAAAACGATAGTAAACAAACAGTTACTGACACGTATGTTATGTAAAAAAAACTATCACCTAAAATGCACTAATGTACCAATACAAACATTTGGGTTAATGAGTGAGGAATGTAAAAACACATACAAATGCCTCGCATGTCAATCTGTATCACACAGCAGGACTAAGCCTACTAACAAAAATATTTCGCCAGTAACAAATGAAGAGGTAAATATTTCAACAGAAAACTCATTTAATTCTCTCACAAACGAGTCTAGTATAATGACAACACCTTCAACTCCTAAACAGGAGATGAATAGAAGCTTTAACATGAGAAGTACTTATTTTTCATTTAACAAAGAGGAAATAAACATACTTAAACAAAAAGTAAACAAGCTTGAAGAAAAGTTGGAAATAGCCGAGAATGAAATAACAAATCTAGTCCTAGAAATACACACGTTGACAAACCAAATTTCTGAATATAAATTAAAGGTGGACCAACTGACACATATATGCAAAACAACGCCTAAAAATACTTCTACACAAAAGAAAAGGAAAGCCATAGGTACTAAATTAAATTTTTCACAAACAGAAGAAATAAATTTACTTAATCAAGAAGAAACGGGAAAAATAAACCAGTAACATTAGCGACATCTTTAACAACGACACTACAAGATCATAGTGCTATGGAGACGGAAAAAAGTATGCAGTGCGAAAATAATGAAAATCAAAATAATAGCAGCAAAACCATGTCACTAGATGGCGCTATGATACATAGACAATGTCGTCAATTATATTTAATTGGGGATGAAAATTTTAGCGGTCTCACGGCAGTATTGAATAAATTTAAATTAGGAAATGTAGTAATAATTATAAAGTATATGGGCATATTATATCAGGTGGAAGAAGTTCTGAGTTTCTCAATTATTGTGACGAACTAAAAAGTAAATTGACTGAATATGACGTTATAATTTTAGGTTTTGGAAATCATGATAATGACATTTATAAATTATTTTCCAATATTAGTATTGTGTTAAATAAATTAAAAATAGCTTCTATAATTTTAATGCCAATTAATTGTAATAATGTGGAGTTTCCAATTAAACACCTGTTTGGTCTTCAGGGGGTTTATTATATTAAATTTTATAATTACAACCTAATTAATGCACTTAGGTAGTTTCTTCTAGTGTCCTTATTGCTCCCGCGCCTGGCCAAGAGAGGGAAATCTCCGAATAGGTTTGATGTCGTGGACCTGACAGATGTCAGTTGAATCTGACAATTGATTTTGACATTGACAGTTATCTTTTTTAATTAAACAATTGTAGCTCCACTACATCATCCCCTTTTAAAAGAAAATTTAAAACTATTACAATATTCATGTGTTCATTGCACATCTAAGAATACATATTTCTATTTTATTACAGAACTTAGTTATTTTAAAATAACAATATATTCGAAAAACAAATAAACAAAAAGCAATTATCTAATTCCTACTACTAATTGTTACATAGTGATTTTAAACATATTTTTCAAAAGATGTACTCTTCATCCCCTTTTAAAGTAAATGTCTTTTACTTATGATTATGACATTTTGTTCATCTTTGTTTCAAGATGTATTATACAATAAAGAATTATGTTAACAATATCTACTAGAACTACATATTCAACATGGAGTGATGAATTGTGCCTTTCAGTTGGACACCTGGTGACACACAAAACATTATGCTGGACGTATGTGATAAGAAGTTCTTATATACTTAACATTATACTTATCTAGTACAGTGTATGATCTGTAATCATTAATTTGTGATATTAAACCTTCTTGCCATACATTTTTATCCACATTCTTTTTAAACCATATGTTTTGCCCAATAAAGAACTTATCTTTGAATCTAGTTGTTTTATTATAATTTCTAATATTTCTATTTACTGTTTTATTTAATTGTTTGTCTACATTGTAATTCAGTTTCTGTTTCAAATAATTATGGTTTACAATTAGCTTTGTTTTAAGATTTCTACACATTAACAATTCACTAGGAGAAAAATTTGTTCCAGATACGGGTGAGGCCCTGTATTGCAGTAAAGCTATGCGATAATCAGTTTTATCTTCATGACATTTTAATAGTATTTTTTTAGCAATTTGTACTCCTTTTTCCGCCTTTCCATTTGATTGAGGATATCTAGGACTGCTATATGTAAATTTAAATCCCTATTTCTTAGCAAACATTTTACATTCCTTCGAATCAAAAGGTACATGATCGGACACAATCTCATTAGGTATGCCAAAATTACAAAATATGTCTAATAATTTGTTATTTATTATCTTTGCACTTTTATTTGATAGGAATTTTATTACTAACCATTTAGAAAAATAATCAGGACACTAGAAGAAACTACCTAAGTGCATTTATTAGGTTGTAATTATAAAATTTAATATAATAAACCCCCTGAAGACCAAACAGGTGTTTAATTGGAAACTCCACATTATTACAATTAATTGGCATTAAAATTATAGAAGCTATTTTTAATTTATTTAACACAATACTAATATTGGAAAATAATTTATAAATGTCATTATCATGATTTCCAAAACCTAAAATTATAACGTCATATTCAGTCAATTTACTTTTTAGTTCGTCACAATAATTGAGAAACTCAGAACTTCTTCCACCTGATATAATATGCCCATATACTTTATAATTATTACTACATTTTCCTAATTTAAATTTATTCAATACTGCCGTGAGACCGCTAAAATTTTCATCTCCAATTAAATATAATTGACGACATTGTCTATGTATCATAGCGCCATCTAGTGACATGGTTTTGCTGCTATTATTTTGATTTTCATTATTTTCGCACTGCATACTTTTTTCCGTCTCCATAGCACTATGATCTTGTAGTGTCGTTGTTAAAGATGTCGCTAATGTTACTGGTTTATTTTTCCCGTTTCTTCTTGATTAAGTAAATTTATTTCTTCTGTTTGTGAAAAATTTAATTTAGTACCTATGGCTTTCCTTTTCTTTTGTGTAGAAGTATTTTTAGACGTTGTTTTGCATATATGTGTCAGTTGGTCCACCTTTAATTTATATTCAGAAATTTGTTTTGTCAACGTGTGGTTTTCTGGGACTAGATTTGTTATTTCATTCTCGGCTATTTCCAACTTTTCTTCAAGCTTGTTTACTTTTTGTTTAAGTATGTTTATTTCCTCTTTGTTAAATGAAAAATAAGTACTTCTCATGTTAAAGCTTCTATTCATCTCCTGTTTAGGAGTTGAAGGTGTTGTCATTATACTAGACTCGTTTGTGAGAGAATTAAATGAGTTTTCTGTTGAAATATTTACCTCTTCATTTGTTACTGGCGAAATATTTTTGTTAGTAGGCTTAGTCCTGCTGTGTGATACAGATTGACATGCGAGGCATTTGTATGTGTTTTTACATTCCTTGCTTATTAACCCAAATGTTTGTATTGGTACATTAGTGCATTTTAGGTGATAGTTTTTTTTTACATAACATACGTGTCAGTAACTGTTGTACTGAAGAACAAAAAATAATGCTCATTAAGGAAAGCGAGCAGGATTATGAGTTGTCACAACTAAGAGAATATATAAAAAATGGTTGGCCTGAAAATAATAAAAGTATTCCAGATAATTTACACTTTTATCATAAATTAAAAACAGATTTATCAGTTGACAACTATTTGATCTTTTATAATGAAAGATTAATTGTTCCAAAAAATTTGAGATTGTCTTTTCTTAAAACGTTACATAAGGGCCATTTAGGAATGACTAAAATGAAACAGTTGGCTAGAAAACTACAGTTTTCTTTCCAACTGTTTCATTTTAGTTTTAATCTTTGTAATCTTGGAGAAGGAATTTCATGTAAATGCTTTTTTAGTATACTTTCTAATGGCTTATGATCATTTACTACAGCGAATTTCCGTCCGTAAATGTAATAATGAATTTTACGGGTTGCCCATACTATACTTAATAACTCTTTTTCAATTTGTGAAAAAATTTTTTCCGCTGGTGTTAGACTTCTAGATGCAAAACAAACCGGTTTACCATTTTGAAGGAGACAACATCCTAAGCCAACCTTAGAAGCATCACTTTGAATTACAATTGGTAAATTAGAATCAAAATTTTGCAAAATTGGTGCTTCACTTATCATTTTCTTAATATTATTAAATGCATTTTCATGAACTTCAGTTCATAACCAAGTAACATTTTTTTTTAATAACAATTGCAGTGGTGTTGCAATATTAGCCATGTTAGGTACAAATTTACGTAAATAATTTACCATTCCTAGGAATGTTTGTAGTTCCTTTTTATTTACAGGACTTTTAATTTTTATAATGGATTCTATTCTTTCCGGGTCAATTTTCATGCCCGTTTCTGAAAATATATGGCCAAAGTACTTGACTTCTTTTAATTTATACTGAAATTTACCCATGTTGAAACGAACATTATGTTCTTTTGCTCTCTCAAATACTTTCTTTAATATTGCATCATGACTTTCCTCATTATCTGAACATATTAAAATATCATCACAGTATATTTCAACACCTGGGATGTCTCCAAAGGCATCTTCACTGTATTTTTGTCACTAGACTCCTCATCTAATTTTATATTATAAAATCCTTCAGACATATCTAATACTGAGAAAAATTTCTTATTAGTGAGCTTAGGTATTATTTCATCAATAGTAGGTATTAAATGATGTTCTTTAATTAATACTTTATTTAGATCTTTAGGATCTAGGCAAATTCTTAATGAACCATCTTTCTTTTCTACTATAACTAAGTTGCTTACAAAATTCTTAGGGTGATCTACCTTTGCTATGACTTTGTGCTTCACCAGAGCGTCAAACTTGTCAGCAAGGCGACTCTTCAGTGCGTGTGGTACTCGCCGAGGCGGTCTTACCACTGGCTCCACTCCAGGTTGAACACGCAGCTTAATAGGATTTTTAAATTCACCCACACCCTGAAACAGTTCATAATTATCGTTAATAATGGTTTCTTTGTTATTAAAATTAGTTGTTGTAATACTCTCAGTTTACTTTGATTTAATATTACTATTTTTAGCAACCCCAATGCTATTAACGACTTAAGTCCCAGGATTGGCTTGACTTTCTCTTTAATAATTACAAAATCAGTTTTAATATTATGATCATTATCAACACGAGAGATATGTAATTGAACCATGCCCAATTGCTTTATTTTGGCACCCCCGAAGACCTCAAGAATTGTTTTAGTCTAGACAGTTTTATTTGTTCATCATCATCGACTATCTTTTTAAGGTCGTGTATACTAATGACATTAATTTGTGCCCCAGTGTCACATTTGAAGTTAATTATGTTATTTTCGACTATAATGGACTCAATCCATTCATTTTTATTGAGATTTATGGAGCATACTAGTCATAAGTGTTCAGCATCAACAATATTGTGAACTTTTTTAGAAAATGTACAACCAACACTGAAATGGTTTAATTTGTGACAATTATTACACTGTTTCGGATAAAACATTCATCAGACAAATATATATTCACGTTGAATTTGCTCGATTCGGATAATCGACAAGTGTTAGTTTTGGTACATCCCTACCGGGCGGTTTTGATGCACGGGACGCCATGACAAGCAGTCTTATTACCCGCGCGGCCGCGGTTAGATGCATTTTTTTGTTTATTACTTGTGAAGTCTCGGGATAGACTATTCTAATACGATTTGCGTTCAATCTTCGGGAATAATTGCGCATTGATATCGTGAGTGAGGCCCGGTTGCCTAGTGGATAAAAGTTTAAAGCTTATTGACAATTGAACACTCGGTAGTGAAATAACCTGTGTGGAGATCACCCTCCTACCCTGACTTCGCGTGCTCAGCTGGATCGACACCGAATTAATAGGGGATGTGTAGGAATCTCATGAGAAGGGGCTTAATCGGGTTTAATTAATTCGGATTAATAAGCAAGTCACGCCCAAGCGCGTAAGGTACTTTTCTTTTGTTTATTTTTAGTGTTCAGACTAACTTTTCTATCATACACGCTTCCACTGTCAAATTTAAACATTCTGGTAGCAGAGTTGGCTGAAACATTTGGTAGCAGAGCGTAGTTTCCGTAGTAAAATCTAGGAATCTACTTTGATAAATAATCTCGCGGGTGAAAGATTAAAAAATTGGCGAAGGTAGGTCGGTGCATCGGAATGCACTAGGGTTGTACCATCATCAAATTCTGATTCTGATTTATCGATTCCGGACCGGATCCGGTACGGATTCCGATACGGGCTCCGATACGGGTTTACAAATTGATATTTTGCTTTCACTTGTTGATAACCGAGTCAAGTAATATTTAATGTTAGTGCATTAATATATTGTTTTGTTTATTTATTTTTTCGGTTTATTTTAAATAAGTGTACCGGTTTGTGACTTGCTGGATTCTGTCACTGCCGTTGTTTATTTGTTTTGTTTTTTGTTAATTTGGTTTCCTTATTGTGTTATTTGGGGACTTGACTCACTGCTGGACATAGCGAGATGGCACCAGCGAGGCCAACAACCCTCATCTCGGCTGAACTGAGGTGGTTCAGCTCTGTCAGATCGCTGATAGGACGTGGTGACAGGAAGATCGCGCTCAGGCAGCGCGCCAGCGAGGCTCGGGAACGCCTTGCTCGGGCCGAAGGTGCCCTACACGTGTTTATGGATGCAGATGACCCAGAATCTGGATCTGATGGGGCCAAGAGGAGAGATCAGGCTGGTGCTGACCTTGATCAGATCATGGAGCTCTACAACGAGGTCATCCAGGCTGTCGGGGAACTGGACAGCGGGAGGGCCGAATCAGGAACGTCGGCGTCCCACACGACAGCCGCGGCCCCCACAGGAAAAGGGGTTACAGGCCGCCTCCCCACACTGGAGTTGCCGCAATTTAGCGGCAAGGTGGAGGACTGGGTGGCCTTCAAGAATATGTTCACCTCCCTGGTGGAACAACGGGAGGATCTCACAAAGGTCCAGCGGTTGGCCTATTTGTTGACGGCGGTGCGTGGTGAAGCGAAGGCGCTTATCCAGCACCTGCCCCTTGAAGGTGACCAGTACGATACCGCGATGGAGCTGCTGGAATCGCGGTACCAAAACACGCGTCTACTGGCAGACGCGCATGTCAGGCAGCTACTGACACTGCCCAGGGTGGCCAGCCGCTCGCAGCTGAGGTCGCAGATACTCCTTCCGGTGAAGGTCGCGACCAACACGTTGCGGCTGCTCGGCCTCCCAGTGGACCAGTGGTCCTATCTGCTCCTGCACTTGGTGCTGGATAAGATTCCAGCCGAGATGCGGGCCCGGTTCGATCGGGAACAAGTGGCTGGGAGTCGGGACCTCCCCACCTTCAACGATCTCCTCCAGTTCCTGGAGTGGGAGGCCAGGGTCGCCGAGACCTCGGTGGAAACGATCCGGAGGACTGCGCCGGAACGCACTCCGCCCGGCTCGGGAACGGGAAGGCCCCAGCAGCGCAGAGGGCCGACGCAGGCCTATACGGTGACAGCTGGAGCACCAGACACTGGCTGTCTGGGATGTGGGCAGCACCATCGGGAGGTCGACTGCCCACAGTTCATCAAACTGTCCGTAGGACATCGCCGCCGGAGGGCGAGAGAAGGGAGACGCTGCTACGGCTGTCTGGGGGGTCACCAGTACCGGGACTGCCCCAGGGCCACAGCGTGCCCCAGGTGTGGAGGACCACACCATACCCTTCTGTGTAATCGAAGGGACGGCTACCCACCGAGAGTGGAGCGCCCAACGGGCGGGGGCTCCAGAGCATCACCACCTGGAAGTGGTAGGTCATCTGGTCGAGGTTCGCCATGTGCTGCGTGCGCAGACAGGGTGAACTCCCCAACCCAGGTCGACCAGGAGGGGCCGACGACAGCCACCGGATTGGCTGCAGTCCGGACTCCAGCGGCCCAGGCGCCGCAGTCCCAGGTTATGAAGAGGCCACAATTACCGGCACGGGAGCCGGTGCAGGAGTCAAGGGCGAACCGGGTCTCGCCCCCGCTCCACGAATACCCGAGGCTGGAGTACCACCCCCCGTATCATCGGTACGGGAGGGCGGCGGGATATGCTCCGCCTCAAAGTGCTTATATGTTGCGCACGCCCTACTGGACGGGGCCGCCCTCCCCCGCGGGCCAGTACAACGCGTGACTAGCTTGCCACAGTCACCATAAGGCAACAGAACTCCTTACCGTCCTGTTGCCAACTGCGGCGGTCCGCATTTGGTGCCCTCAGGAGGGCTACGTCCGGATACGAGCCCTTTTGGACACAGGGGCCCAGGGTACACTGGTGTCAACTCGGGTTGCTAAGACACTGGGCCTACCCCGACACTCCGTAGTCACGGGAATGAGCGGAGTCGGAGGTAGTGAGGTACCAGGTGTTACTGGACGAACACACTTCGCATTCTCCGCAGATAAGGATACGAGATGGAGAATTTGGGCTTCGGCGACGGTGCTGGATACCGTCGTGGGCCGCTCCCTTCTGGAATTGGCCGAGCAGGAGAGAAGCCAGTTTCCACGTGCCGCCGCCGTGCTGTCACGTGACTTGTATGTTGATGACGTGTGCACGGGCGGGGCTACAATCGAGGAGGCGATCCGGCTGCGGGACGAGCTCATCGCCCTCCTCGCCACTGGAGGATACGAGTTGCGGAAGTGGGTGTCGAATGACCCACGTCTGTTGGAAGGGATCCCGGATGATCACTAACAGAATCCGCACCTCTTTGAGGATCAGGAAAACCCTGAAATGGTTGCTGTACTCGGGATTCAGTACAAACCTGTGGCAGACATCTTCACCTTCCGAGTTGGATTGGATCCCCTGAAGGTTTGGACTAAACGGACATGTCTGTCTACTCTGGCTAGGATGTATGACCCCAATGGCTGGATTTGCCCGGTCCTGTTTGCTGTCAAATGCCTGCTACAGAGACTGTGGACATTGGGTGTCTCGTGGGACGAGCCGCTGGATGGCCGCCCGCTTGATGACTGGTTGGGTCTGGTCACAACGATGGGAGAGCTCAATCAGGTGGCCCTGCCGAGGTGCATTTTGCCCCCGGGTAGGTACCGTGCGAGCTTACATGGCTTCTGTGACGCATCAGAGCGCGGGTATGCAGCAGTCGTGTTCTTAAAGACCTCAGACTCGGAGGGCCGAGTACAGGTCAGATTGCTACTGGCTAAAAGCAAGGTGGCTCCTATCAAGGCCAGACTCACAATCCCGAAACTGGAGTTATGCGGGGCTCACTTGTTGGCTCGACTCCTCGGCCACGTGAGCAAAGAACTGGCGGCCACGGTAGACATCAGGGATACCTACGCGTGGTCGGATAGCCAAGTGGCATTGGCATGGATACGGGCGGCGCCACACACTCTGGAGGTGTTTGTGGCAAATCGGGTGGCCCAGATACAGGACCTGGACGTTACTGTAATCTGGAGACATGTGCCCGGTGAGCTCAATCCGGCTGATTGTGCCTCACGCGGCTGCACCGCCCCCGAACTCATACGTCATCATCTCTGGTGGGTACCAGAGTGGTTACTGGAACCAGAGTCGACCTGGCCGAGTACACCTGAGCCAGGCCTGGTTGAGGATTTGCCAGGCGTGTTGGTACACGCAGTGACGGCGCAACCCGCGCTGGATCTTGACTGGCTGCTGCGCCGTTACAGCAGCTTGGACAAGCTGTTGGGTGTCACCAGCTGGATGTTGCGGTTCATCCACAATTGTCGCCATCCCCAGCAGAAGAGGCTCGCGCCGGTAGCGACCGCTGAGGATCGGCGCATTGCTATGCGTCATCTGGTTCGCCTAGTCCAGGAGGACAGGTTCAAGTCTGAGCTTCAAACCTTGCACTCGGGACGCGCTAAGTTGAAGGGTGCTGTCGCCAGATTGAACCCATTTATTGATCAGGATGGTCTAATCCGCGTGGGGGGCAGACTCCGGAAGTCGGACCTGTCCTACGGGAGACGCCATCCCTTACTACTTCCCAAGGGCGGGGCCCTTGTCGAGCTCATAATAACACACCGTCATGTTAGCAACGCGCACGCTGGACTAGGTGCGATGTTAGCAATTCTACAAAGGGAATTTTGGATCCTGTCCGCGAGGAGAGCAGTCAGGAGCGTTATATTCAAATGTGTAGCATGCTACCGGACAAAGGCATCTACCATGCAGCCGCAGATGGGTGATCTGCCGGCTGATCGGGTACAATACACGAGGCCGTGGGTCGGGGTCGGCACGGATTTTGCGGGACCCTTTCTGATAAAGTCAGCCGCGGTCAAGAACAGGAAATTGACCAAGGCATACTTGTGTGTGTTTGTGTGCCTCGCAACCAAAGCGGTGCACTTGGAGGTGGTGTCGGGATTGACCACCGAGGCCTTCGTCGCGGCCCTGGATAGATTCGTTTCAAGGCGTGGAGTGCCGTCCTTGATTCGGTCGGACAACGGAACGAACTATCGGGGTACTGCAAACTATCTGCGTGACGTCACTGAGTTCCTGGAACAACACAGTGACCAAATTGGTCAGGGCTGTGCCCAACGGGGCATAGAATGGCGGTTTTCGGTACCAGCCTGTCCGCACTGGGGCGGAATATTTGAGGCCGCGGTCAAATCGGCCAAGACACACTTACGGCGAGTAGTGGGGGAGACCACTCTTACGTTTGAAGAGTTGGCCACCATATTCTGTAAGGTGGAAGCCGCTTTGAACTCCCGTCCACTATGCCCAGTGTCTCAGGACCCAAATGATATTGACGTGTTGACACCGGGCCATTTCATAATCGGGCAGCCGGTAACTGCCCTCCCAGAGTATCCTTGGCGGGATCAAGGTACTTCTCGGCTATCGCGTTGGCAGATGCTGATACAGATGAGTCAGGATTTCTGGAGGCGCTGGTCTGCCGAATATCTCCACTTGTTGCAGCAGCGAGTCAAATGGACGGATCATACTAACCCTCCGGTAGAGGGCGACATTGTTTTAATGAAGGAGCCTAATTTGGCCCCCCTGTGCTGGCGGCGAGGCCGCATTTTAAAGTTGATACCAGGCACGGACGGAATTCCTCGAGTTGCCGAGGTTTTGGTAGACGGATCAATTTTGACCCGTGCACTCACTTCATTGGCCCGCCTTCCATCAAACGACTAGTATGGTTTACTAGTGAAATGTCGGGATACATTTCAGGGCGGGGGATGTTTCGGATAAAACATTCATCAGACAAATATATATTCACGTTGAATTTGCTCGATGCGGATAATCGACAAGTGTTAGTTTTGGTACATCCCTACCGGGCGGTTTTGATGCACGGGACGCCATGACAAGCAGTCTTATTACCCGCGCGGCCGCGGTTAGATGCATTTTTTTGTTTATTACTTGTGAAGTCTCGGGATAGACTATTCTAATACGATTTGCGTTCAATCTTCGGGAATAATTGCGCATTGATATCGTGAGTGAGGCCCGGTTGCCTAGTGGATAAAAGTTTAAAGCTTATTGACAATTGAACACTCGGTAGTGAAATAACCTGTGTGGAGATCACCCTCCTACCCTGACTTCGCGTGCTCAGCTGGATCGACACCGAATTAATAGGGGATGTGTAGGAATCTCATGAGAAGGGGCTTAATCGGGTTTAATTAATTCGGATTAATAAGCAAGTCACGCCCAAGCGCGTAAGGTACTTTTCTTTTGTTTATTTTTAGTGTTCAGACTAACTTTTCTATCATACACGCTTCCACTGTCAAATTTAAACATTCTGGTAGCAGAGTTGGCTGAAACATACACTTTTTTCCAAAGGCAGGACAGCTCTTTGGTCCATGCTTATTATTACATTTCATACATAAATAAAAGTCTTTAATATAATGGTTATTGCTGCTAAATTTACTTGTATTTTTTGGGCTATTATCATTAATCTTACTAATATCAGAATACTTAGCTTGGTGTGTTGATGGTGATGAAGATGCTCCGCCTTGTTGTGATGTAGTCTTCTGAACAGTGTGGATCTCCGGGTGGGCCAGCGTCTTTATATATTCTTTTGAGAGCTCCACAGACCTGCTGATGTCCACTGCCTTGTCCAAAGTCAGGTCTTTAACCTCCAAAAGTTTTTGTTGTAGCCGTTGGTCGCTAACGCCGATGACTATCCTGTCCCGTAGCATCCTATCTTTTTGAGTTTCAAAATTACAATTTTCTGCCATCTTTCTTATCTGAGTATAGAAGGCATCAAATGTTTCGCCATCTTCCTGCTTCCTGTTGTTAAAGTTGTAGCTATTTATCACCTCGTTTTGCTTTATTTTAAAGTATTCGTCGAAGACTGTAATAATTTCTTCTAGTTTGACTTTATCTTCAGTCTCTTTGTTTCTAAGTACATTGAAGTACAAGTCCTGAGCCTGTTGCCCCACACAATTCAACAAAATTGCTGCCTTTCTTGCCTCAGATAAGCGTTCAAAGCCTGCAGCCAATATGAATATTTTAAAAGCTTGCTTGAATCGCAGCCAACGTGGCCAGCATTGCTCAATGTCATCCAAATTCAGGCTTTGTGGCATGCGGTATTCAATCGCACCCACGTGGTTTCCAATACTTGCATTTTCTTCCGTCATTGTTAAGTATTATTTTTGATTATAATATGTAAGTTTATTTTAAAATAGTGCTCAATCTGATGTCTTTAATTGGTATTAGTAATTGATGCAAGTTTGTGATGCTGCAAGCTGTAGATATGCACCCAAGCACGTGCGTCCCATGCGGTTTTCGTACCTTATTTTTTGGTCCTGATGTTCTTTTGCGACTGCGCCATGTAATAATGTGGTTTCCAATTAAACACCTGTTTGGTCTTCAGGGGGTTTATTATATTAAATTTTATAATTACAACCTAAATAATGCACTTAGGTAGTTTCTTCTAGTGTCCTTACAGCTCCCGCGCCTGGCCAAGAGAGGGAAAATCTCCGATTGGTTTGATGTCGCGGACCTGACAGATGTCAGTTGAATCTGACAATTGATTTTGACATTGACAGTTATCTTTTTTAATTAAACAATTGTAGCTCCACTACAATTTATAATCCTTATATTAATTACAATTTAAATCAATTAAATTCTGAAATAAAATTATGGACTAAACATTTTAAGAATTGTAATCATATTGACATGAACAATAATTATGACTATTATATAGCCTGCAATAAGATTAATCAATGCATCGAATTTATAGAATACAAGAACACATATCTGTCGTACGACTTCATAAGAAAACATTTACGTCAGGCAAACATTAGTTCACGTAAAAGTAAGATGCCTCGGAAAGGTACAATACCATATTATTTTCCAGTAAATGATAAAAGTAAGCATGAATTGACAGATAAAAATGATGTTATCATTCAGAAGTCGCCAAATAACATAAATGCAACAAATGATCTTTTTCGTGCAAAATAAGCATAATGTTTTTGTAATTATGCATAATATACAGGGTTTGCGTTTAGGTGGTCGCGAGCGTGTAGGTAGGAAATGATACGAATCTTGATACAACTACACTATTTATTCACGATCACATATAATAGTTTTAGAAGGAGAAATAGTAATAGCAAAGAAGAAAGTTTAAGCACAGCACAGAGAATAAGTTCTAAGAATTAAAGACAGAAAGCAAAGCCGTAAGCACATAAACAATGGATCGGTACTGATCGCGTAATAGCCGACGGAGGGTCGAGCGACACGGGTTCCGCGTCTCATGCAAAATCTCGACTAACTGGTTAGCGCGACTGGCAGGGATCAACGATATCTGTAGGTAACTGCGCAGACGCATCGATCGCCGTCGCCCGGTATTTACTTAGAATAATAACAACTAGAATACGTTGCGCGCTTTAATCCTTCTATGGTAATTATGTAAATATAAAATAATGTTTTTAGTATATGTGTTTTGTATACATATTATCATACTAAATATATATATAAGTGAGTATATATGAAATAAACTATATTGTATACATACTATATGATTTAATATTTATTTTATATGTAGGTAAGTATATATTTATTATTTATTTGTTTACGTGTAAGTACCTATTTATTATATAATGTGGTAAGTCGCCCACATCGCGATCTAAAAAAGAAGGCATTGAACTTACACTTTCAGATATTAAAAACCATACAAATCCGGATATTTTATGTTTTACGGAATCTTTCATTAAAGTAGGAGATGAGAGCACTGCATGCATAACAAACTATAAGCTAGCGGCAAATTATTCTAGAACATATAAAAGGGGAGGAGCTTGTATTCTTATAAAAAACTGTATTGAATGCAAATAAATCACAAAATTCAACGATCTCTTGACCCCCAGCCTCTTTAAGTTTTGTATTGCTGGTTTACCCTCCAATAAAATTATTGTTATATGTATATATCATATTCCATCTCGACTAAAAAGACATATTGAGTACTTTTTTAATAAATTTGACGAATTGATGTTTAAATGTTGTAATAAATACCACAACCCATGAAGAGGAAATCTGCAACTAAGTATAATCAAATTAACATTTCTGTTGCGAATACTGACTGGGTTGAGCTTTCACCAGGCTTTAGCGATAATAATATTCTAATATCTGATATTCAGTTGAAAGAATCAGAAGTCTTAAAGGAGCTCCTGTCACTTGATACTTCTAAAGGTCCTGAACCAGATGGACTCCCTCCACTGTTTTTCAAAAAAACCGCAGAGAATATATGTCAGCCACTCTGTATCATCTATAGATAGATAGATAGATATACTCTTTATTGTACCATTATCATACAAATTATACATGTTGAATACAAATACAAACAATGTGTACAAAGGCGGACTTATCGCTGATGCAATTTCTTCCAGCCAACCTTAGGGTGGATAGGAACAACGTGGAAAAAAATGCGGTAGGCGGTACCAAAACAAATATGAAATAAATAATATAATAAACTATGAATGAAAAAAAAAAAAACATACACGAATCATACACAAATACATATACATATATAAATGCATATACATACATACATATACATACATACATATACATACATACATACACATAAAGATTTATATAAAAAAATTTACCAGTATAATATAGAACCTAGTGAATGAAAATACTACTAACAATGACCAGCTTCCACTAATGAGAGATAATGATTTTTTACCTGATTTTTAAAGGATGATATTGTCTGAGCCTTACAAATTTCAACAGGCAGTGCATTCCACAAACGAACAGCCTGAACGGTAAAGGAATTGGAATAGAACTGGGTAACATGTGCAGGGGTAACGAGACGGAGGGAGACAGTACTACGCAACTCACGACCATTAACCTCACCGAAAAACCTGAAACGTTCTCTGAGGTAACCAGGAGAAAAAGGAATAAATAGGATTGTATATAAAAGCGAGAGAATATGTAAATTACGACGATATCTAATGGGGAGCCACTTGAGTTGAGAGCGAAAAGAGGAAACGTGATCATATTTACGTAAACCGAATATAAATCTGATACAGAAGTTTTGAAGACGCTCAAGTTTATTTAGTTGCTCCTCTGTGAGGTCTAAATAGCAGGAGTCAGCATAGTCCAGAATAGGATGAAGTCTATAATAAATGTTTGACCGAGGGTGTTTTCCCTTCGTTGTGTTAGCGTCATTAAAAACCATAAATAATTTATTTAAAATTAACCGCTATTTTCAAGTTTAAAATATCAGCCAATCAGAGAGCGCGTGGCTCACACCACACGCCGTAAATGGTGGGGGTAAAGTGCGATCGAACGTGACTTTCGCGGTCCTCGGCCAGCAGGCTGTACTAGTGAACCTTCGGAAACAGTTGCGTTTTTCGTGAAAGTGTAATCATATTAAAGAATATGTTATATTATATTTTGTGATCTTGTGAGGTGTTAACCTACCAGTTTACAGTGCCATAATATATAACTAAGGTAAGATGTACATGTCGGAGAGAGAGAGATATAAGGGGGCCAAGTGGAAGTCAGGATGGATGGCTCCGAGCATCATATAGGGTCGTAGGATGACTTTTGTGGGCAACTCTTTAAGCAGAGTGACAGATTACTAAAATAGTAACTTTACACAATCTCACAAAGGTCAAGCGAGGGCATAATTGTCCCGGTAGAGGGACGGTAACCCGAATCACGGCTAAGGCAGACGCCCACGCCCCGCGTCCACAGTGACTCTCAGCACAATAGTCTACCTGAGCCTCCTCCGTGCTAACACAACTGATAACCAACAGCAATTGGTGAAATCAAGGGTCAAGGGTACACGCACTTGCGCATCTAGGCGCCTCATCACGTGACTTCTGAACACCAGGCTTCTCGCCCATTGGACAACAAGGGATAGCTAGCTCTCAGGACACATCTAAACATATCGGGTCACACGCACGCGCTAACACTTAAAACAATTAACACCAACTAATCACGATACTATTTCGTAGCTACTGCAGTGCACTGCCGCGCGTCTACATTCGAACTCGGCCCGATCGATTCTGTTCTCAACTGCCATTGCAATCACTTTCACCGTTACAAAAGTAGGGATAACCTCACAAGTGCACACGCCCGACGCCATATTCAAAAAGAACGTTCATTTCGATTCCCAACCGCTACTTCTATGACATTGACATTTGACAATGTCATTTGATTTTGCCAACCGTATAGTGTCGCCACTATAGTTAAGTTGCTTTCAGATTGATAAAGACCTTACGTTTAGTACTTCATTCTGCGACACGGCCATCTCTGACAAGTCACACGTCCCTGTGTGACATTTGATGACGTAGTAATCTAATAAGAATTAAATTCTGCTGCATCAGACTGTCTCGACTCGACCTATCCTGATTAGACAAGTCGGAACAGGGCTTCAAACGAACTCTCATAGTAATTCAAAGTTTATCTACTTCTAATTATAAACTGACCAATGGCCATTATTCACTCAACCACATACTTCAAAAATTAGCTAAGACTCTACTTGTTCTACTAAATCGCTCATATCGACTCTACCGATTACGGTCGTCTCTATCGCCTAATTCGAGCAATAGGACTCATGCCACCTCCAGTGACGATCTCTCAAGGCGTCACTACCACCTAAATCGAGCGGTAGTAACTCATGCCACCTCCAGTGACGATCTCTCAAGGCGTCACTACCACCTAAATCGAGCGGTAGTAACTCATGCCACCTCCAGTGACGATCTCTCATAACCAGTCGCCACTATCGCCTAAATCGAGCGATATCAGATCATGCCACTTTCGCAGTGACGATAACCTTGCCACCCTCACCAAGTGACGATAACCACGTTGCCCCCCAGAGCAAACAAATAACAACTTAGTTACTTGATTGAATAGTGTTCAATGGCCTTACACTTTCCTCTACATCATAACCAAATAGACTACCGAGTCCCAGTACCACTGAGTTACACTATCACATTACACTTTTTCAAAACAAAATAATTTTGACCGATTTAGAATTTATTAAAGTCTCACATCTGTTATCGCATTTGTGGCCAATAGCTATCACAACACAATAGCTCAAAAGGTATGGAGCACCAAAACCTTTTATTTTGCGGACTTCCCCATGGGAATCCCGAGTCAGACCGCGACTCTACGATCTACGTACTACCACCTACCGCTTACCCAGGGTCATCTCATTTCAAGGAGATAACACCAATTTCTACCAGGCTACGTCTACAATATATTGGTACAGTCTCCTAGCCCCGAATCTATAACCAAATCAATCAATCAATCTACCGCTTTTACGTCATCTTACTTTACAAACTCAATAGGTACTTGACTCTTAAACATCTTCCCGATATTATCATGAATGTAATTTTACTTTCTACCAAATGATGGTTTTAAAAAAGCGATAATCTAAACGAAATTAAACACAGTAAAATTTAACCGCTCGGTCGTTCCTGACCATCAAAATTCACAAAACCAATGTCAAATCTCAATATGAAATTTATCGTGTTTTGTGGCTGTCAAACATCACCCCAAACTTTAAATATTAATCAGATACATCTCCAGTTAACATGAACTTACATAGCTCATCCGGTTACACTTAAGTCCGAAACCTCCATCCGGTTACCGGCTTTCAACTGGCGATACCACTGAGCAATGCAAAACTTCTCGTAACTTCCAAAAATTGCAGTAATTTCTCAAAATAATAAACTGGGTTCTGTTTAACAAGCACACAAAACATCATTGTCTAATCAAATTTATTCAACGAATCAAATCAGTAAACCGCACATTATAAACAACCGGTCCATTTCCGCCTTTGACGTATATCAATTATTTTTTTCACGAAATTTAGACTTACTTTAAATCAATAAATCCCGATTACAAAATGAGAACTCAGAGACCACTCAATCACCTTAATCAAAAACTCAATATCTTGATGGCAATTAATGTCAACACAAAATCCAAAATTGCGCAATCTCAATAATACCACAAATACGCGCACCACGCCTGTGATCACCGGATCCAACTGACCCTACGGTTTTCTCAGAAACCCGACCTCCACCAGAGTCAACCGCATATCGCCTACTCACGGACTACACAAGGCAGACACCGATTTTTCTCGAGGTACGACTAAGACTCGGACTCCAGCATAGTCAAAACACAAATAATATCAAACAACGCAATTTAAAATTTCAACTATTACACTATGAACTTAACGATCAGATTCTTCAATGATCTCTATTGCCTCTAGCGTATTACCAAAAATCACAAGTTACGCTTTACAAGCACGCTTACAAAAATTTAATTCAAAATAACTTCGCCGTAACTAAACCCTCAAAAATGTAGAATCAATAAATCGTTAAGCAATTTTTTTTTATTACGCGTAAACGAACGTTAAATCATTACTGACAATAAAACATTTTAAACAGATTAATCAATCAACTGAATTTACCAGTCAACGTCGTTTTCGCAATTTAAATTCACTACCTAAACTTTAGGTACCGAAAATTACAATTTAAAATTAACTTTGTCCATGTAATTTAAGATTTTTCTCGAACTACCTCAAATATCTCGAAACCACAGTGTGTTTTTATGAATGCGGCAATGTTCAATAACAATAGTGAAATATCCTAATTTTTTTAATAATTCAACATCGCAATCGTTTAAATACAATCGATTATTTTCTGACTAAATAAAACGCACAATGTAATGAAACATAATAATCGCACTATATCAATGTAACCGACAACGTTTTCAAAAACCTTTGTTAGCTAAATTGATATCAAAGATGATATTGTCAGTTATTTTTATCTACATCATAACTACCTTCAAATATCAAACAATTTTCCACTGAAAATAAAATTACTCAATTGATGATAAACGCATAAAATTTCAAAAAATCAGGTTAAGATAAAAATGTCAAAAGACTTACCCCGGTTACTGCAACAAAACAAACGTATTGGTACTTACACTGTACTAAACACGAAACCGTTATTTTACAGAAATATCTAACAACCGCATTAATTTTTAAGTAGCTAATTTTATACGCGTAGGGTAATAAAAAGGCATAAAGTTAACAAGACCATGGTTATAAATCAAAAACAGGCGTGTTAGAAAACTGAAAACTATCGAGTTCACCATCCCACTTCTGATGTCGGAGAGAGAGAGATATAAGGGGGCCAAATGGAAGTCAGGATGGATGGCTCCGAGCATCATATAGGGTCGTAGGATGACTTTTGTGGGCAACTCTTTAAGCAGAGTGACAGATCACTAAAATAGTAACTTTACACAATCTCACAATGGTCAAGCGAGGGCATAATTGTCCCGGTAGAGGGACGGTAACCCGAATCACGGCTAAGGCAGACGCCCACGCCCCGCGTCCACAGTGACTCTCAGCACAATAGTCTACCTGAGCCTCCTCCGTGCTAACACAACTGATAACCAACAGCAACTGGTGAAATCAAGGGTCAAGGGTACACAGACACTTGCGCATCTAGACGCCTCATCACGTGACTTCTGAACACCAGGCATCTCGCCCATTGGACAACAATGGATAGCTAGCTCTCAGGACACATCTAAACATATCGGGTCACACGCACGCGCTAATACTTAAAACAATTAACACCAACTAATCACGATACTATTTCGTAGCTACTGCAGTGCACTGCCGCGCGTCTACATTCGAACTCGGCCCGATCGATTCTGTTCTCAACTGCCATTGCAATCACTTTCACCGTTACAAAAGTTGGGATAACCTCACAAGCTATGACATTGACATTTGACAATGTCATTTGATTTTGCCAACCGTATAGTGTCGCCACTATAGTTAAGTTGCTTTCAGATTGATAAAGACCTTACGTTTAGTACTTCATTCTGCGACATACATATTATAACTTAATTACTGTACTAAGTATGATTTTTATGTCTACTATGGAAATTAATTATATTATATGTGGGAATGGTATGTATCCGAACGTATGATAGATTTTGTTTGAGTTTTTGCTGTGTGTATCAGAACGATGAGAGTGAGAGGATGGATGTTAGAGAGAGAAAGGGGACGAATGGACGCATTGAAGATGTACGTTGCCGACTAGATGTTGCTCACGATTTTTTAAGTTGTATTATTGTTGAAAACAAGAATAAACGCTGTCACTCAAGAAATTTTGCCGTTTCACTGTTCCAACGCCACAGATTTGGGGGCTCGTCCGGGATTGCTCAAAAATAAGTGAACGGCAGAAGCGGGGAAAACACGTGCTCGCGTGTTCATCGGACGGAAAATAGGATTGCTGCGGGGCTACGAAATAGTGCGACACCTACGGCGTTTGGGAAATTTACGTTGCTGGTTGCCGGGAGTACGATTTTACGACGTTTAAGATGGCTAGAAGACGAAGCAAAAGTCAATCATTCGATGATGAAGATGGCGTACTCGACCGGCCAACGCGTACATTTCACTACGCAGAAGATGTTATAAGGAAGTTTGATGGCAGGGACAAGGCGTATCCCGCAACAAAATGGATTCAGGATATCGACGACAACGGTGATATCTTTGATTGGTCGCAAACACAAAGATTGTTGGTGGCGCGGCGTTCATTGACGGGAACGGCGGCCCTGTGGCTTAATTCTGAAAAGTCGTTTAAGTGCTGGGAGACGCTGAAGCAGGCCATCTGTAAAGAATTTTCAGACGCAATCGATGCAAAAACTATTCACGAGATGATGAGTGCCAGAAAGAAAAAACCTAACGAGTCATGCATCGATTACATGTTTGCTATGAAGGAGCTGGGTAGGCGAGGAAAGATGGCGGATTATGTAGCAATTAAATACATAATAGATGGAATCAGAGATTTGGAAATAAATAAAATAATGCTGTACGGCGTAACAACCTATTCAGAATTAAAAGAAAAATTCAAAATTTATGAGACTATAAAAGAAAAGAGCCGATATCACGAAAAAGGAAAAGATAATAACATTCGAAAAGAAGAATTCTCAATCTCATACAGATGCTACAATTGTGGGGAGAAGAACCATAAAAACGAAGATTGCCCGCACAAGAATCAGGGAAAGAAGTGCTTCCGCTGCAATGGTTTCGGGCATATTTCTCCAAATTGTCCTGAGAAGTCGAAAACATCATCATCGACACCGAAGATCGTGCCTTCCGGTTCCGGCAGCAGTGCGGAATCGAAGCCACGAGACCGCCCGAAGCGGACTTTCGTCGCGACTGCGATAGGGGGCGACATGATCGATGATTCAGTTTGCGAGGTTGGCGACTCCGCGCTTGCGGCTGCGGCTGGCCCGGAATGCAACATGGCGGACGAAAGATGTCATGGCGGTGAAGTTGACGTTTTGGATGTAAACAAACCGGGAATTTTTGCTAAACCAGTGAAGTGCGTGCAATTATTGTGCGGGAACGTAACAAATGCCTTAATAGATTCAGGTAGCGACGTTAATTTAATACGATTTGACTTCTACGAGGAGATTGGGTCTCCTGAGTGTAACAGTGAATGTAAAATAACTCTTACTGGATTAGGACTCTCGAAAATTATACCGATTGGACAGTTTAAGACGAGCATTGAAATCGACGGCTATACGTACCGTGATGTAATATTTTACATTATCCCTAGAGACACTATTCCTTTTGAAGTGTTAATTGGTCACGAATTTTTACAAAATGTCATTACGGTTATGAAAGATGGGTCGGTGTGGATGAAGCCAAACGATTGGTTGCGTGATGTGAATTGTTGTGCATGTTCTGTTGATGTTGTAGGTCATGTGATGGATCAGAATTTAAGAGAAGAAGTAGCTAAGTTGGTAGATGCATACCAGCCACATCAAACAAAGGAGGCTCCCATCGAGTTGAAGATCACTCTGAAGGATGACATACCTGTGGCCCAGCGTCCTCGACGCATCGCACCCATCGAGCAGGCAGAGGTAGATAAGCAGATTAAGGAATGGTTGGATCAAGGAATAATTCGGGTAAGTTTTTCTGAATATGCAAGCCCACTTGTCCTTGTAAGAAAGAAAAATGGTAATTTACGAATATGTGTTGATTATAGATTGATTAATAAGAAGATGGTTAAAGATGAATACCCGCTTCCGATCATCGATGAACATATTGACAAGCTGGCAGCCTCCAGGGTATTTAGTGCCCTCGACCTCAAAAATGGATTTTTTCATCTGAAAGTCAATGAGGACTCGATTAAGTACACTTCATTTGTTACAATGACTGGTCAATATGAATTTTTAAGGGCTCCATTTGGTTTGTCTATCTGTCCAAAGGTTTTCACCCGTTTTATCTCAATAATATTTAGAGATTTGATTACACGGGGTATTGTCATAGTATTCATCGACGATCTGTTAATTCCAGCCGTAACGGAAGCTCAAGCTGTTGCGAGGTTGCAAGAAGTATTACAAGTTGCCAAAGACTATGGATTACAAATAAATTGGTTAAAATCCCAGCTTCTGGTGAGGAAAGTAGAGTATCTCGGTCATGTTATTGAAGGTGGAGCAGTGTCGCCATCGCCAGGGAAGACTGATGCAGTCCTAAAATTCCCTGAGCCTAGAAATGAGAAGCAACTGCTCAGTTTTCTGGGATTATGTTCTTATTTTAGAAAATACATTCAAAATTATGCGACAATAGCAAAGCCCCTCACAGACATGTTGAGAAAAGATAAGAAATTTGAATTTCATGAAGAACATCGACTGGTATTCAACACACTGAAGGAGAAGCTGGCAAGTAAACCCGTATTAAAGATTTATGATGCAAAGGCGCATACTGAATTACATACTGATGCATCTAGTGTGGCTTATGCGGCTATATTACTACAGAAAGATGACAAAGGCGATCTTCATCCTGTTTATTATATGAGTAAGCGAACGACTGATGCTGAAAGCAGATACTCAAGCTACGAGTTGGAAGCACTGGCTATCATTGAAGGAATAAAGAAGTTTAGACACTATCTTTATGGGAAACATTTTAGGATAGTGACAGACTGCAAAGCTTTCCAGTTGACACTGAATAAAAAGGATCTGGCTATGTCTCCTAGAGTGGCAAGGTGGATTTTGTTCCTGCAAGATTATGATTTTACTATTGAGCATCGTGAAGGTTCGAAAATGAAACATGCGGATGCCTTGAGTCGAAACTTTTATGTTGGAGCCATATTCTCAGACTTGCATGGTTCTTTGAGACGTGCTCAAGAGACTGACAGTGGACTTAAGGCAATCATAGATATCCTGTCAGAAGAAAAATCATATAATGATTTTTGCTTACATGATGGATTATTATGTAAAGGACAAGAACAGTGCTTGGTAGTACCACAAAAGATGGAATTAGAGATAATTAAAAGAGCACATGACAATGGTCATTTTTCAAAGAAAAAAACCATGGAATTGATCAGCAAAGACTATTTCATATCTAAGTTGGATAAAAAGGTTGAAGAGTACATTTCCACGTGCATTCCATGTCTACTAGCTTCACGCAAAGAAGGTAAACAAGAAGGATTTCTGAATCCCATTGAAAAGGGTGGTACACCACTACACACGCTTCATGTAGATCACATAGGACCACTTACTGAAACACGCAAGCAATATAATTATATACTTACGATTGTTGATGCATTTACTAAATTTGTCTGGTTATTTCCTACAAAGAGTACATCTACTCAAGAAGTGTTGAACAAGCTGGAGATACATCAACAGGTGTTTGGTAACCCTTCGAGAATCATTTCTGACAGAGGTACTGCCTTTACAAGTAATGATTTTGTTGAATACTGCAAGCGAGAGGGAATAGAGCATGTGAAGATAACCACAGGGGTTCCAAGAGGCAATGGACAGGTAGAAAGGGTTCATCGAACAATAATTTCAGTTTTAACAAAACTTTCAGTTGAACAACCTACGTTATGGTATAAATTGGTTAGTAGAGTACAGAGAGCACTGAATTCTACCTACCATAGAAGTATAAACAATACGCCATTCCAATTACTACTTGGAACAAAGATGAAGAGGAAGGAGGATGTTGAATTAATAAATCTACTAATGCAGGAAGAAAGAGATAGTTTCATGGAGGATAGAGAAGAGCTTAGAAAAGAAGCAAAGAAGCAAATATTAAAAGTTCAAGATGAAAATAAAAGAAATTTTAATAAGAAAAGAAAGAAATGTAGAGTTTATAAAGAAGGTGAACTTGTTGCTGTGAAGAGGACACAGTTTGGGCCAGGCCTTAAGCTTAAGCCAAAATTCTTGGGACCTTACAGGGTGGTCAAGGTCAAGAGGAATAACAGGTACAATGTTGAGAAGGCTGACGCACAAGCAGAAGGTCCACATAGAACTACAACATCAGCAGACCACATGAAACCATGGCCTGACTATATGAGCGACACAGAGTGAGTATGTAGGTATTTTTATAATTTCTTAGTATGAAAGGATGAGTGAGTCTATAACCGTAATGTTGTACCTACTTGTTGAATAAACTAAAAAAAAAAAAACATGTAATTTTGAATTGTGAACAACATTGTTATACTGTTACCAACTACTGCACTATGTATTAAGTGTTTTCCATGTTTGTATTTTTAAGTTTTTATCCTAAGATTTAAACAATAATTCTGTAACATTTATGAGCAAATTGTATTTTCAAGTGAGTCTGAGGACAGACTAGGTGCAGGACGGCCGAATGTGGGAATGGTATGTATCCGAACGTATGATAGATTTTGTTTGAGTTTTTGCTGTGTGTATCAGAACGATGAGAGTGAGAGGATGGATGTTAGAGAGAGAAAGGGGACGAATGGACGCATTGAAGATGTACGTTGCCGACTAGATGTTGCTCACGATTTTTTAAGTTGTATTATTGTTGAAAACAAGAATAAACGCTGTCACTCAAGAAATTTTGCCGTTTCACTGTTCCAACGCCACACGTGGAGTTGTTTCTTACATATCAGAAGTGGGATTGACGAATGTTAATTCTGATGTCATCCGCCAATCCTAGCCCACGGTATCGTTTGTTTTGTAATGGTGATACATGATAAGGAACAAAAAAGAAAAAAAAAACTCACTGTAATTCAAAAGTTTTTATAAACTTTGTATAGGTAACGTTACGATTTAATAATTATCGTTGTTTGAAAAGTAGAGTAACAATTAACTTTTTTTTTTTTAAAAAAATACGATTATGTATACATTTTAATTACTAATGTATATGTATTAACTATAATGTGACTGTAAGAGGAGCTTAGCGCTTTAGGTCCGCCCTGTACATTATTGTAATTAAGTAAATAAAAGTAAAATGCTACTTTACAGTTCATAAAACATATGCCATAAGGTATGTAATTTATTTGAAGCCCCTTTTAAACCCTACTAAATTCTACAAATTGATGAAGTTACACTATGAATCGGCAATAATAATTTTCCAAAAATATTTTGTTTCATACTGCCCAGGTGATCAGGGACCCAGGCGAGTCCTACCCCTGGATTTGTAACAACTTGTACTGTGTATATTACTCACCCACATGTGGAAATGTTTGTTAAAACACAATGGTTATTTCAATGTCGAAACTATAGTTTTAGAACATAATGATGAACTCTTAAAAAGTTGGATTCTCAAACGGTTGAATCTCATAATGTTGAATTCTCAAGTTAACTACAGTATGAAAAAAATCATTAAAATAGGACACTTTAGTACTTATAATAGAACTGAATAACATTATTAAATTTCGTGTTTACCAAAATTATCAAATAATTATAATATATAATGATTGGGATAAAATATTTTTACAATATTAATATAAGAGATATAATACACTTAAATACAAGGTAACTAAGAACTGAATTAAAATGATGATTAATATTTTTTTTTTCTTATTTTAGTACATGGAATAATATTCTCCTGATGGCGGCTCCAATGTGGGAGACTGGCCAGGCCAGGAACGGGCCGCGATTCCGTTAATATGGGACAACGGACCAAGCCAAGAGTCAACACTGCGAGCGAGGGAGTGGAAGGGAGCCTACCTAATGGCAGGTAGGCAAGTCCGCAAACGCTCATGTCAGAGTAGGGAGCCGTCTAAAATAATCCATATTCGACGGCAATACTCTAATAATAATAATGATGATAATAATGAGCGAGGGAGCGGATGGGAGTCTACCTAATAGCAGGCAAGTCCGCAAGCAATCATTTTCTAAATCTCAGGGCGAGGGTCTGGTACCTTATCGCAGCAAACGCTCATTCAGAGTTTTCTCATTTAATTTCTAATTCTGAGTTGAGCAGAGTAGGGAGCCGTCGAAATTGATCCATATTACTAATCGGATCGATGGCAATACTCTAATAATTATAACTATAATAATAATAATGATGATAATCCTATAAACTTGATTGGACGTAATTGACGCTCACGGTCACGTCTAAGTAACAATTTAACGTTGTTTGATACGTAAGGTGAAAAAAAGGCTATAAGTACTTGCCTTCAAAGAGTGATACAGTATTTTGGTCACATAGCCCGAAAACCAGACTGTAAGAACTTTTGGTTCGTGGCTCGTGGGCGAAGGACATATTTTAAGATAAGTACTTTAAATATTTAATGATAATTGTGTAAAGCATTATAGTTTCCACATTACTATCCACGTTCCTATTATTTATTTATTTATTTCTTTATGTACACAAAAATACAAATATAGGATACAATATAAAACACAATAAGTACAAAGGTACTACTTGTTTCAATAGAAATCTCTTCCGGTAGACCCGTGAGAGTAGAGGTGATTAATATTACTTGCTTATATTGTTTTAAATCGGTGTTGTGATAACTTACTAAGCTAAGTTGAGGGTACCGCCATACAAATAAAAGATGGCTTTTAGTTTGATTGTAAATCAGTTTTAATATGTGGTACCGATATTTTCCAAGCTTGTTTTATAGACATACTGTCATTTTTATAATGTGAGATATTGTGAATTATTATGAACAAACCTTGTGTATTGTAATTTGGTACAAAATAAAACAATGAGTAAAAGAATCATAAGAATAATGTCCAAAGCCCTTCAGGCACATTAGAGGCCATAACTGAACAGGTTTCCTTGGTGGTTCTTTCCTGTAGAGGCCCTTACGAACCACCGTAGCTTGTAGCTTTGAAATAATTTATTTGGACAATTCGAAAGTGCTAAGGAGTAGCCAATTTGAATTCGTATAAACAATATATTCCTTACCCTGTCTTATTTCTCAAACAGTGATATAACATAACACTAATAAATTATTAACGGGTAGTACTTGATCTTTTGATAATAGACTAATTGTGGCATGATAATTCTTGAACATAGTTTCTAAGCTTTATTTTCTTGATATTGTGATGAATTCTGTACTGGTGCTGTCGGTAGTCAAGTAACCGTCCGCTCAGTCTGAGACTCTAACCAAGAATGTCCCTCGATCCCTTCTTGTTAGTACCATCTCCACTGCCTCCCCACCGCTATGCTTGTGGTGTCAAAGCGGGGAGTTGATCAACCAATGACAGACTCTCGTAAGATGGCGCCACGGTTGTTATTATTTAAGCCTATTATCACCATCATTGCGTAGTAAATCATAAAATATATAATATAAATAAGCATAACCATAAAAATCATGACATTCGGCCATCGGACAACGTGCAGACTCCGGCGCACGTTACAAAAATTGTACAATTGGATGATCAATACAAAATATACCTTATTCACCTTTTAAAACATATCTGAGTCTATTTACATAGTGTGACAAAGATATATAAGTATTATTAACATAGAACACAATAATATCAAAATTTAAATATTTACAATTATTTCCTCTAAACATTTTAAATAATAAGCCAAATCAAATGAACAAATCTTTTTTCAAGTATAAACTAAATCAAACACAATAAAATCATATCATGACATTCGGTTGTTTTTCGTTTGTTATTATTTAAATGTATATTCTATCTGAATCACCATGTCCAGATTCAATCAACACGCAGAACAGCTTTAGTGGATTACCCATACACCCTACAGATGAAGAATCTGAAGATCAGCCAATAGTAAAATGACCAAGTAAACCACCATTACTCTTATAAGGTGTACAGGAAGTCAATAGGCTGGCAGAACTACTTCGTTCATCTGGCAGTGCGGATAGTTTCACCCTAAGGATAATAAATAAAAATCAACTTCAAGTAATCAGTGCCGGTATAGAAACTTATAAAAAAAATATCTACTCGACATGGTTGGATTGGGTATAAATTCATCCAAGAAGATCAACGATGCTACAGAATCGTTATTTAAAAAAAATCTACACAGCACCTTCCAAAGCAATTGAAGCAGAGATAGAAAAAACCGGAAACATCATTCAAGGATAAATTATCAATGTGAAATTTGGACTAGAAAGAAAACCAACGTCAACTTTTTTTTGTAAATATTGCTCCAGGTCCTAGCAATAGTGCAGTTAAAAATAACGAAAATTCACCACCAAGCAGTAAAAATAAAAGGTCCTCAAACGAGGCATACAATTCCTTAGTGTCAAAGATGCCAACAACTTTGTCATTCAAAAAAATACTCATAATACTCATTTATTTTTACCCGTCAATACAATAGATTAATAAAAATAATGATAATAATTAACATCAAGTCAAATAGCAGCAGTCAAATTCAAAATAAAAATTTAAAAATGAGAAATAAATCAAAAATTGATACACTGACATCATTAATACTGAAATATTACTACATTAATGTACATCGTACCTTTTGTACAATAAAACTAATATCAGTCCATTAATTCCTCGTTACTATAGTAAACTTTGTCATTGTCAATTAATTAGTAATAAGTTTTAATTTTACTATATCAGTGTGTGAAATGTGCTCAAGGTCATCAAGCTTCAGAATGCAAAAAAAAAGACAGTAGTACACCAGCACTATGCGCCCTTTTCCAAGGTGAGCATCCTGCAACTACTAGGAATGTAGTGTTTACAAGGAGATTCTAGCAAGTCGAAAGCCAAACCAATAAGGCTTGAATGCCCAACGAAAACTTCAAATGCATATATTATACAAAAATCTAACACTGATTTCATCAGATGCTACTCAAATGAAACTAAACTTTTTACACATGATATTAAAAAAAAAGAACTTTCTATGCCAAAATCCTAAAAGGCAATACTGAAGTGTCATCTAAGTTAACCAATAAAATTGAAGAATAAATAAAAAAAAACTGCTTAAAGCATCAACCTCAATAATTAGACATGCTCCTACAACATATGAGTGCACTTTATAAGCCTCTTCGCTCTACTTAATTGTCAGAAGAATAAAATGACTACTGATTAAGAATTAGAAGACATTAAGAATTACTACCTGGAACATAAATGGCTAGCTCCAAATAAATCTGAACTTGAAGTACTTATTGCAACTCACAAACTAGATGTGACCTTAATCTCAAAAGCACACTGCATCAAGCAAAGTAACGTTCCATCAAGGACTACAACACTTATATCACACACCACCCTGATGGAATGAGTCATGTAAGTCCATAAGCATTACCTGCTGCCAGAGTATAAACACTCCGAATCCTAGCAACCACCATAGCTATTAAAGGTAAGCTTGGAAGTCTTAATCTGTCTGCAGTTTAATGCCATCCAAGGCACAAGAGTAACTGTTCTACTTACAGTAAGTACGTTTTGACACTAGGAGGCAGACTTATTTCAAGTGGAGATTGGGGTGCCAAACATTCTGGGGATTAAGGTTGACCTCAACCAAAGGTACACTGCTCAAACTGTGTCTTGGCAATAACAATCTTAATGTAATCACGACTTGTGAACCAACATACTGGCGATATGTTAAAATTCTCTGAATTTTTTTTTTTGCAAAAGGTCCTGAAGTACTCTATCTGAAAGCAGAAACTTGCTATGATAGCGGCTCTGATCATAGCCCTATACTGTTGACAATTAGTTCCACTATTATCTGCTATAATGAAATATAGTACAGAGACGGTGATTGTTTAAATGATCAAAATTTGATTGATTGCTGTGAAAGACGTCCAGAACAAAACAATTGGACACCAGCTAGAATACCTTACTGCGATACCATCCACCAACTATTCACTGTGGAAAACTACTAAAGGTCCATTTAAACCACAGGCATGAAGTTTCCATTTAAAACTAATACTGGGTGGACACATACTGGAAAAGAGAAAGCTGATATATTTGCAAGACATTTAGCTGACGTGTTTGCACCAAATGAAGGCTATGAAGACGTGGAAACTGAAATAGATAGAAGAGCTGAACCAAGTCTTCCAACTATCTGTTCCACTTAACCCAGTGATAGTACAAAAAGTTAAACAGGTCATCTCTAATTTCCAAAGACATAAGTCACTTGGTTTTGACTTGATCATCAAAGAAGTTCTAGAAGAGTTAATCAAATCAAATCTCTTTGTTGTCTCTAAACATGGCTCGGCATGCAATACCAAAACACCAATTGGGCTTTAGTAAATATCACTCTACAATATAACAGGTTCACAGAGTATGCGATACTTTTAGAAAATCTACTAAGCAGCTTTCTTGGACAATTAGCGGGCATTTTACAAAGTGTGGCACAAGAACTACTTTACAAAATCAGGAAAGTGTATCCTCACAGTAACTTTTTGCTAGTGGATGCATAGCCGAAATACATTATTCCAGGTTCAAATAGATGAAGAGACATCAGACTTCTATGAAATTAAAGCGATGTTTCTAAGGGATTAGCCTTAGGTCCCAAATTGTTCACGATCTATATATCTGATCTCCCTGAAGCCGATAATATCACCAACCACCGTTACTAAATTTGCCGATGTTACGGCTATATTAGCAGGTAACAAAAATCCAGGTTTGGCGTCAACTATTGGCATCACAAGATTGCCTTGATAAGATTGATGAAAAGCTCCACAAATGGCGATCATAGCAAGTGACTCAAAATTGTACCCATATTATCTTTGCTTAAAAAAGAGAAACTGCCCACCATCAAACTAAGGGACATGAGCTTACCACAGAATGACTCCGTCAAGTATCTCGGAATGCATTTGGATCGCAAACTAACATGGAAGAAGCACATCAAAACAAAAAAAGATGACATCTATCTCCAGTATCGAGGACTGGCTGATGGCACGCAACTCTGTTCTATTTATAGATAACAAGCGCCTCATATACAAAACAATCTTGAAACTCATTTGAACATACTGCCTCCAATTGTGGGGCAGTGCTTGTAATACAAACATAACCATCATGGTTCCTCACCAATGCTAAAATCCACGACACACTGCAGATCAACACTTAGGAAACTACAGAAATCGATTCTTGAACCACCCAAATGAGCTGGCACTTAATCTTATAAATTATGATATGATATTCAAGGACTCGCTTCAAGATTCTAAGAGAAGGCTACTTCTACTGAGCCTTTACAAGGGACACATATTTTTATCTTATTGCTCATCGTCAAGGCTCATAGTCCAGAGAACTGATTGTAGATAAAACCAGAAAAAAAAATGTATGCATATGAAAATACATTAGCTCTTTTCACTAATTTCATAAATATAATTAATTAGATGGACTTCATCTGTACATAACAAGACATTTTTACCCATAACTTAACATGCAGCTCGTCAGAACTTTAAGGATGTACGATTCCATCTATATATAAAATAAAGCACGCTCTTGCTAATAGCAAACTCAAAAGATGCACATTAACATCTAACATGGTCTAGCGCACGCTCGCGCTAATAACGAACTTAAAGGATGCTAACTTTCATCTAATATAATCTAACGCACGCTCACGTTAGTACATGACTCAAAAGATGTACTCTCACATCCAACGTAATCAAACGCACGCTCACGTTATTACAGAACTCAAAAGATGTACTCTCACATCCAACATAATCAAACGCACGCTCACGTTATTACAGAACTCAAAAAGATGCACTCTCACATCCAACATAATCAAACGCACGCTCACGTTATTACAGAACTCAAAAAGATGCACTCTCACATCTAACATAATCAAACGCACGCTCACGTTATTACAGAACTCAAAAAGATGCACTCTCACATCTAACATAATCAAACGCACGCTCACGTTATTACAGAACTCAAAAAGATGCACTCTCACATCTAACATAATCAAACGCACGCTCACGTTATTACAGAAATCAAAAAGATGCACTCTCACATCTAACATAATCAAACGCACGCTCACGTTATTACAGAACTCAAAAAGATGCACTCTCACATCTAACATAATCAAACGCACGCTCACGTTATTACAGAACTCAAAAAGATGCACTCTCACATCTAACATAATCAAACGCACGCTCACGTTATTACAGAACTCAAAAAGATGCACTCTCACATCTAACATAATCAAACGCACGAAGTCATGGGCTACAGCTAGTTATCAATTTTACCAATAATATTATAAACCACTAACAATCTTAAATCAACCATATTGACCGCTCACTACTTTATTCGGTCGGACATGAAAAATCCTTTTGTTCATGATAGCATGATTACTGGGGAAAGCCATCATCATCATTATCATCGATACGATCTATAAGCATCATATCTGGCCTTACAAAACTTTAAATTTTCATAAAAGTAACGCCCCTTGGGTTAGAGTATACGAAAGGGTGCGCAAGACTTGGGACTTAGAAAATTTTTCGGAGTGATTTCGCTCGTCATATTGACACCCATTTTTTATTGTCCCATGTCGTAGACAACATTATTAGCATCACTTTTGGTCATGTGAAGATTTTTCTTGCGACGCTTATTTTCCGAGTTTTTTCGTATTTTCGATTTCGGTGACCCAAAAAGGGGTGAGGGGATGGCGACATTTTTCACAAATCCGACTTTATGGAGGGTCATAGGTTAGGTTATGGTTATCTTGCGACCCCCAAAATAAGCGAGCGAGCGAAGCGAGCGAGCGTTCGACTTGCGCACCCTTTGCGACACTCTGACCGCCCCTTGTACAACAAACAATAAAAACAATAAAAAAATAAAGGCTAAGCAAATTAATATTTTAACCACAATGTATTAGCAAGAATGAAATGAAAGCAGAAAAACAAGCATAATAAAATGAGTGTGTGTTCTGTGGGCCCGGCCAGAAGCAGGCCTGGCTGGCTGGCTGGCCACGCAACCTTAGTCACAATTCATGTGATGTATGTATGATGTGAGTATTTCATTATTTCACACAAAAGCGACACTTTAACAATGTCTACTTAAAAAGTACGATAAGTTTAAATTCGACAATTATAAAAACCTTTACTTTTTTTAAATTATTTTTACTGTATTAATAATTAAATTAAATTTATTAAATTAAACTTTACACTACATAAATGTAAAATTAGAATAATTATTCCATCAAAATAACGAAACCACTCTTTAATAAAAAGGGCTTACCGCAACCACACGACTGGGCAATTCGAACAAGATTTTTTTTTTTTCTTGTGATAAACATACGTTAACTAACACATGATTAAAACACTATCATCAATAAATTTGCACTTTACTAATCTTTAAGCTAACCAATCTCACTATTATCAGTCCAGAAGAATAGAAACAAGGTTCCACCATTAAGGCTTCAAAACAAGTAAATGTAGGTAGGACGTACTAACAAAACTGAGGGTAGCAATCATTAACAACAAATCTAATCATGAAGCAAAGCAAAAATATAACTTGTCAGCCTGTACTGATGGCTTGAAATAAAAACATTAACGCGACACACATATTATTATAACTTAGTAAAAATAAAAAAAGTCTGAATTTTAACTTCTATCTGTAAAGCTTGTAAGCAAAAACTCATTATATTTATTTAAAACATTAAAGTACTTACAATTTCTATCTTTTTTCCACTTCTGCGGGCGAGATAAGAGCACTTCTGAAATGTGATGAATTCTGTACTGGTGCTGTCGGTAGTCAAGTAACCGTCCGCTCAGTCTGAGACTCTAACCAAGAATGTCCCTCGATCCCTTCTTGTTAGTACCATCTCCACTGCCTCCCCACCGCTATGCTTGTGGTGTCAAAGCGGGGAGTTGATCAACCAATGACAGACTCTCGTAAGATGGCGCCACGGTTGTTATTATTTAAGCCTATTATCACCATCATTGCGTAGTAAATCATAAAATATATAATATAAATAAGCATAACCATAAAAATCATGACAATATACTTTAGTTTTGCCTTTCATCCTGACTAATAACTCAAATATATCAATTTTCATAAGTGTATATATGTTTTTATATCTACATATATACCCGATTTTAACACACGAGCAGTATGAGTAAAATAAATGTGTGCAGTGCACCTAGGTCTTATGGGAATTTTAACTCTATGACGAAATATAGATATGTTTCTGTTAAATTTTTACGCCCCTTCGAATTCCTTGAAATTTAATCGTTATAGATTATTATTTAAATTGTGTCTTTATATTAATATATAAATCTGCCATCTTGTCTAAATGAAATGAAATTGTTTATGTACAGGTCTATAAGTGGCCTTTTTGCGACGGTTTGATTAAATGATCGTGTTAGGGTTGCGTGGACAGCCAACGCTGGTTAATATAGCTAGACGAAGATAACTCCAGACTAGGAGTCTATACCGAACGCCGATTAAGATTCAGTGAGCCGAGATACGCCTCGGAGTTGAGATCACCCATGTCTTAATAGAACCCTTTTATTTGACTGATGTATGGCGTCGTATTGTTCAGTTGGGTGAGCGTTTTCAAAATCTATGTTGTATAAAGTAGTCGTGAAGGCGGTGACTGATTTAATAGGACCTTTTAGTCACAGGAGTAAATCGTTGTAATAATAACGGTTAAACAACGTTATAGTTGTCCGATAACATCTATATAACCTAACGTCGCATAAACACATGATATATTGATAGTAAAAATAAAAGGTGTTGATTGAAAACTTTATTTTTGTTAGTTTTTCTTACATATTACTCGCGTTGTCTTTAATTTATATTAAGCCTCAGAAATTGGTTTAAAACGTTTTGGACAGAAAGATAACTGTTTTTGGTTAAAAGCGGGGGCAACCTCGTGCCTCGCGTCGATCGCATCGAGATATACCGGACAATGACAATTACTTAACCTAATAGTACTAATGATTTATTAAATAAGTCCCCTGATATATTGAGCAATGTAAAAGGGCAAGCGACCAACGAAATTACATAATTTTCTATATTCTATGTTTTTTGTATTGTATATTTTTCTGTATTATAAAAAAAATAGCTTTCTCTTTCAAACGTAGTACACAATTTTGATTCTCTGTCCAATGATCAAACTATAGTCATCTGGCTGATTGAAGTCGAGGAATGTGCAGATATTTACGATTGGGATAAGCACTAAATTATACACTTTGCTTTTCCATGACTAACCGGTGTAGCTAAACGATGGTATAAAAGCCAAAGCACGGTTTTATACACTTGGACACAGAGGAAGAGGAAGCTTATCGAGTCTTTCCCCTGTAGACAGGATTATGCAGAACTCTTAAGCGAAATGTAGGCCAAGCATATGCATAGCGGCGATTCATTAGAGTAATATTACTATAGTAAAATGTAAATCCTTTTAAATCGATGCGGTATTGTAGTTCGTAAAGCTGTAGATTGTCTTTAAATGATTCAAGATTCAAGATGCTTTATTTGTTGAACATATTATAGTAACATACACATAAATTCCATGCAGTGTCGATGTTAAGCAAAAGAGACAGATAAACATGTTCAGCCAGGATCGGCATACAAATCACAAATTACAAACAAATGAATTTTCGTTAAGTCAAAACAACCACCAAAAAATATATATACACCTCATTATCAGATAAAAACCATTTGAAATCTTATGTCAATGATTGTACGTACGTCAATGATTTTATCGTGTCATCGTTTATATATCGAAATCGAAATAATCTAATATAACGATATTAGATTATTTAAATTTAATTATATAGTATTATTTATAGTATGTCCATTTTATCATTGAAGACTTCGTCTTAATTGTGATGACATTTATCTATTAGTAATTTATTCAGTTGTGTTTTGAACTTTGTTACTGGCAATACTTTTAACGAAGTTTGCTAAATTTTTTTGGTGCATGCAGAAAACACTTCGGTGCATCAATTCAGTGTTATATTGTCTTTAGCTCAGAACGCTATTATCCCGTCTGTTGTGGTCGAAGATCGTGCGATTAGGGTAGAGACACAAGTGGCATGTTTTCGCGAACCGGAAGAAGTATTACAGTATTTTAAAATCGTTAAACCCGGGAGTTCAAGAGAAATGGGCGAAAAGTTGGGACGTGATAAAAAGTTAACTCAATCCAACGATAAGTTTCGCTTAGATTATAACAAAAAAAAAAACTATTGCGAATATTAAATGCCATAATTTTAACGAAGTCACACACACAAGTTTAAATGCGGTAAGCCTCATAAAAGTGCGACTTTTGTAGTAAAACATTCAGTGCTGTAGGTCGAAACTAACGATCGGTAATCAAAATATCGATCATCGCGAAGACTCTGTCGATAGCAAAGCAATCTAAAAACTGAAAAACAAGTAGCGTTAGTAGCTCAGGTTAGATATAGCAATTGTAGATATATATTTAACATAAAGATCAACGATAAACCTATATATAAATAGTACTTCAGCAAAAATATGGTTAGCGGAATTTTTGATGACACTGTCTGTATCAGAAAACTTAAGCCAGGCCAGGAGTCGATACTGGTAAACATATCAACGTAAACAGAACAAGCTTAAACTAAGGGTCGATAAGACTAATTGTATCGCAAAATAAACTTATAAAGTCCACGATTTAGTATGTAAGCGTTAAAAGAGAGGAACCTATTGAAGAAAACTCAAAATAAAATAAAATAAAAACTACCTGCTAAATTTCAGGGTTAGTTAAGGTTTTTCCTAATGATCGTTTTTAATTTGAAGCACTCCGTTAGCGCGCAAGCGTAGCCAACGCGGGTATGAAAATATTGTTACCAATGACTAACTTAAACCTTGGCCTGTATTAAATAGACGCTGTGAAACAACGGAATCCGAATTTGAGAATTCAGATTAAGAAAACTAATTAAGCTCATTTTAAATTCTTAATAAGTAAATATAACTCAATAAATAAACCTTATCTCAACTATACTTTATAACAAAACTTTCAATTAATTTGCTTTAGAATATACAAGATTATTTAATTTGTATACCTCTTAATGCATGCAAGACTGTACAAATTATTCATGTATTTAAGATCATTGTATAATTTCATTAAACATTAAAATTACTAGCTTATAATAGCTATAATAGCTTATTGTTACATAAATTATTAAATGAAATAGAATTTATATGGAGTATATTGATTGTAGTTACATCGAACTTAAATTAAATTATTTTAATAAGTAACATTAATTTTAATTTATTTAGTTTAAAGGCCATTGTATCATTTTATTGAATATTAAACAAGTTACAGTGTTGCTTATTGTTATATAGATTATTGATGAAATAGAACTTATATGTAGTATCATAATAATTATGTTTATATCAAACTTAAACTATTTTACTTTAATAAGAAATAGGTAATCTTACCATGTTAAAACTTTACTATAAATTCAATTCTCTGTACTAAATATAATAAATGTTTAGTCTTAATTTATCTCGCGAAGGGACTCGCTACTGCAGGATGGCCGAGCTGTTAGCGTCATTAAAAACCATAAATAATTTATTTAAAATTAACCGCTATTTTCAAGTTTAAAATATCAGCCAATCAGAGAGCGCGTGGCTCACACCACACGCCGTAAATGGTGGGGGTAAAGTGCGATCGAACGTGACTTTCGCGGTCCTCGGCCGGCAGGCTGTACTAGTGAACCTTCGGAAACAGTTGCGTTTTTCGTGAAAGTGTAATCATATTAAAGAATATGTTATATTATATTTTGTGATCTTGTGAGGTGTTAACCTACCAGTTTACAGTGCCATAATATATAACTAAGGTAAGATGTACATATTATAACTTAATTACTGTACTAAGTATGATTTCTATGTCTACTATGGAAATAAATTATATTATATATACGTGGAGTTGTTTCTTACAGTTGTGGAAACGCGCAAATATCACACCTGTACATAAGTGGTTCTAAGCAGGATTGTGAGAATTATAGACCAATCTCAATACTTTTGAGCGCCTTGTTCACAATAGAGTTTACCCAATAATCCATAAGGCTTTAATACAGAAACAACATGGGTTCGTAAAGGGCAGATCAACTATATCTAATATGATTGTATTTACAAACTTTTTATTTGAAAATATGGACTCAGTCTATACGGACTATGAGAAGGCCTTCGACAAAGTAGATCATGAACGTCTCTTAAATAAAATAGCATTCAACGGCATTCGTGGTTACTTGCTTCGTTGGTTCTCTTCCTACATATCTAACAGAACTCAAAAGGTTGTTGTCAATGGTTATTAATCCAAAAGCGTTTTGGTCACCTCACGAGTACCTTAGGGATCCATACTGGGACCATTGTTATTTTGATGATCTTTATAAACGATATACATCACTGCTTTCACCACACTAAGTTCTTACTTTACGCTGACGACCTCAAAATCTACAAAGTAATAAAAACTTTAGACGACTGCCAAGAGCTACAGGAAGATCTCGATAGATTATCTAACTACTGTCGTAATAATAAATTGCAATTGAGTGTCAACAAATGTATTACAATTACTTTTACAAAGAATCATGGTGTGAAAAAATTTGATTACAAACTATGTAACACAAGTCTCACTAAAGTGTCAAATGTGAGAGACCTGGGGATTCATTTGGACTCTAAATTGTGCTTAGATACACACATTGCCAAGATGACGCATAACGCATTCAAAATGTATGGTTTTGTTATGCGTTCATCAATAGATTTTAAACGTACCTCCACTTTTCTATATTTATATAAAACTCTAGTTCGTTCTCAATTGGAATATGCTGTGTCAGTTTGGAATCCGTTTTATAATATTTATGTAGAAGCTATTGAGAAAGTGCAGATGAAGTTTTTGCGGGCTATGCATTACCGGTGCCATAAGCGCTATTTGTCCTATTCTCTGTTGCTCGGCAGGTACAATTTGCTCTCACTCGAGAATAGACGCATGTATTTAGAAGTGTTTACTCTATACAAAATTGTTAATAACTTCTTTGATGTCCCTGAAATTGTAAATAGTCTAAGTTACATTGTTCCTAGAAGTGCTCTGGTGCTTAAGGTTCGCGCCAACCCTCTATTCGCACTGTGCACATGTCGCACGAATAGTGGACAGCGGATCCCTATTCGTCATATGATGCAGACATATAATGATAACTTTAATAATATTGATATTTTTGCATGTAGTATATTTAAATTTAAGAAAATGGTGATTGAAAAATTGAAAAACGAATACCGACTATATTGTCTGCTTTCATTCTATTATTACTCGTGTTTTTCCCCTTTTGTTTTGTCTAAATGTTTCATTTCTTTGTTAAAAGTAGTTGGTAGCCGCGATCATTTTAGTTACTCTGTGGATAACGATATGGGCAACATTACTGTTAAAATTTGTTGTAAATTGTTTTTAGTATTTTTTTTTTGTAATGTTTTTGCTGTTTGTTTTTCACAATAAATAAATAAATAAAGACTGATTTTCTTGATTAATTGTGTCTAATAAGTCGGCACGATTATTCAGGAAATCAGTAAATTGTTTAAGAGTCGGCGAGCCCGTTACATCGTTAAGATACTCTTCCCACTTACGAAAAGAAATACTATCAAATTTTTTGGACATAATAAAAATAATAAGCGTGTCCCAGTGGTCAGTTGGTTGACCAAGGGTATTTAAGGCACATAAGTTTTTATTAGTGACATCAATAATATCTCTCAAAGCTTTACTTGATTCCGTTTGGACTTGTTGTAAATTAAACAAAGCACTAACATGGTTGTTCACTAGCAGGCGTTCGTTGTCAAATCGACTTGACAACAATTGCCATGCTATTTTATAGTTGTCAGCTCTAAATTCAATACTTCGAATAATAATAGATGCACTGCCCTTTAAAGCCACCCGTAAATAATGAAACTTATTAATATCACTTAAACTGTTGTTAGTATGAATAAGAGAAATATACATATCTCTGAATGCGAGCCAATGCTGAAAGTCGCCGTTGAAACTGGGTAAATAAATTTTAGGCAGTCTCACAAAATCATGTACTTGTCCGAGCCTGCTCGAGCTGCTTGAAGCCTCGCCTGGTGAGGGCGATCGCTGGCGACGACGTACAGATTCAAGGAAGGTACGTGCCCTGGCCACCAGTCATAATACCTGGACTCGAACAGCTCCCGCTCACTTAATGGAAGATTGATAGGCTTTAAGTAATTTTCAAATTGAGTTAATTTCGCTTTTAAACTACTGCGTAATTTCACTAACTCCTTGAGGCGATCTTTAACACTGACACTCACTGGTTCTTTACTCATTTTTATAGCTAGGATAAAGATAGATTATAATGATGATTGTATTCAATTAATACTTACAAAGAAATGATGAAATTAAATTTTGTAACTTAAGCTTTAAGAAACTAGCGTAGTACACTATGTTGAGTATTGAAAATAGCAATGTATAAAGTTAACAAATAGAGAGATGCCTAACCGGCTTGCAGGTTATGAAAGACTGACGCTAAGATAACAAAGGGTTCTCACGGCGACCACCGTAGGTATGATACCCGTGTGCTATGCACAGCGCGCAGCTAGTTAAATGCGTATGCGCAATGAATTGAATGTTATGTTAGCTTATATATATGTTGAATATAGACTAAGTAGGCTTATGAATACTTTGTTACGAGTTATGAACTTAGGCGTTGCGTAACTGGCAAAGTTAAGCAAATTCAAGGCGTACACTTTTATAATAAATATGAAAATGATAGTGACCAACTCATGAAGGGATCCCGATGGCAGACCCAGGCGATGGCACACTCCAAATTCAAGAAGAAATGTACAGGAATAGATAGGAATTGGAACGAACTCACTGTATCCTTTGTTCTTGGGTTCCAAGGTGACCTCTTGCTAGCGACACGTTGAGTACTTGCTAAACTCTTGTTTCTCTTGGTTGTTCGTAGGCGAAAAAGACCATTTGTTGAAGACGGTATGTGGTGTATGTGTGTGGACTGTAATTTAATAAGGCGCTAACTTGGAGAAACAGATTTATTAGGTTAGCAGAGCAAGGTGAAGGTCGAACGAGAATAATGGCCGAAGGAGGATGTCCGTCGGTCGCTGCCCCTCCTACTCGCCATCTCCGGTAGTGTTGCCAGGCTGCGGCCGTAACATGCTAATTAGCGAGCCAGCAGCTAGTCAACGAATTCGTAAAATTGGTACCAACTTCAAATTTATTAACATGTTTGATATGAAGCATATTTCAACAACAATGTATTAATTATTTCATCCTTTTTAGTTGAGGAAATGAAGTCGGTTTGGTTTTTTTGGCAAAAACAATTATTTTTTACTTATTAGTTTTGAGTACGCAATACTTTAAAACTAAAAAGTTGTAAACACTTTGCATTTTGAAAAGTCGGGTAAACGTCATCAGCGTCGTCTCGCCTTATTGACATGGAATATATCTAAAAATACCCAAATCGCAATTAAACTTGAAGAGTTCCCTCGATAACTTCATGATTCCATCATCAGATCCTGATCTGATGACTATAAAATCATCTAGAAAGTATACCCTTTCTAACAAAAAAAAAATTTTATAAATCGATTCAGTGGTCTTCGAGTAATCGAGCAAGATATATTACAATCAAAAAGTTGTAAATACGTTGCATTTTTGAAAGTGGGTTAAATTTTCCAGCATCGTCTCACCTTCGTCTCACTTTAATAACTTGGAATATATCAAAAAATACCCATGCCCAATACAAAACTTGAAGAGTTCCCTCGATTTCTCCATGATCCCATCATCAGATCCTGACCTGCTGAATATGGGACCAATTGGAAAGTAACCCCTCTCGAACAAAAAAAATTTTTCAAATCGGTCCAGCCGTCTTCGAGTAATCCGGTAACATACATAAAAAAAAAACATAAAACATTCCGATGAATTGAGAACCTCCTCCTTTTTTTTGAAGTCGGTTAAAAATGAGCCATAGGCGAGTTTTTTTATAACAGTACACGAGTACTTTAAGACCTAATTATGTGCAGTTGAATACTCTACTTTATCTAATCTTATAAAGTTAAGTAAATGATAAAAATTATGTAAAATTTTCTTAAGCAAATTACGTAGGCCGCAGCCGGAGTACTTAAAAAAAATCAAAGTTTAAAATAAAAATTTATTAAAATAAGAAAATTACAATTTAAATTAATTCTAAAGTATATCTAGATTCGGGCGATACTAGATCCGAAATGCGTGGTCTTCCATGGGCTGATGCAACTTTTGGTGCAGGCACGAGGCGTCGACCCAGCAATCACGCGGCAGCGCCTTGTGGATGAATATTGCTGCGTAGTTTCCAAAAATGTAGGTCGATTGTTAGACTTGTGGACACTGTCAGCGTCACATCAACCCTCAGAATAGAAACTATTTTAGAACTTTGAGAGAAAATGTTGCTGGGAGATGAGACTTGTCTGTATCTGATCTTTGGCCATTGGGATGAATCTTGGCATATATGGGTTCTTCATTACTCTCGCTTTCAAATGTAGTGTTCTTGCTTTCAGATATAGTAGTCTTGCAATGGGGTAGATATCTCATGATGGGTGCTCCTATTATAATAAAGAGCATAACAGAGGTCACACCGTAGAAGGGTAGCGTAGTGTGATATATGAAGTCTGAATCTTCTTTAAGGGTTACAGGTGGCTGATGAAGTATGTTTTCTTGAGCAGCATGTAGGCCTTTTAGGTTTATCGAGTTGAGTTGTAAAGAGGGATGATTTTTGATAGAAGTTTTCGGATTACTCGCTGTCGGTGGTAAATTGAGAATCTTCGTAGGTTGGCCTTCAACATGATCGTTGATGTTAACGACGGTGAGTTCTCGAGTATGCAGTTGACATCCTCTGGGTATCGTTACTAGATAGCTCCCATATAACATGTTGTAGTCATCACGCCCACATGATAGTTGAACTTGCGTCGGCTGGGGAAGAGCGATGGCGTAGTGTCTATCGTTTAGTTTTTCTACAGCTTCCTTCGTAAGTGAAATGGTGATTTGCTCGCAGGATTCATCTAGAGCTTTGGCGGAGATGTGTTTGCAATCTGGTCGAGTCTTAATTTGTTGGTTCAAATTTGCTTCACAGATGTAACGTGTAGTTACCTTCGGGCATTCTTTCTCTATGTACACATAGGAATTACTATTTGTGGCTACTAGGGGATAAGGAGGGATGATAAATAAATTATTTTTATTAGGCATCAAAGACAGTTTATACAAATCTGGAGAAACTAACGGCACTCTAAAAACTATAACTATTTGCTCGTTGCTATAATAGCAAGCTGGTTTTATTATACCATAATACTCTCTAATCTCTATATCTACAACCTGATTTTCGTTATATAATACCCTCAACCTTTTTATCATATTTCCTAATATATCGTATCCTAACATTGAGTGATGCGTACTGGACGCTTTCACAAATGCAATCATATCCTCTATCCTAACTAATTTTAATGTCAAGTCCTCTACGTTTTCACTAATAATAGCTAGTAATTGATAAAATCTTGCTAATCTTAACATGATATCCTCATGATAAGTTGTAGTATTTAAAAGTAAATACAAGGTTTCATTAACTTTACTTTGATTTTCGACTATCTGCGAAATAACTTTATTATGCTGGTCCATCCAATCTTTACAAAGGTTCATATGGCTATTAATCTCGGAAGCTATTTTATGCTGATTAAGAACTTTAATGGCATCATTGTACTTTAAGGCGTCATAATGATCTAGATTGCCAGTAATACTCTTTATAACAGATCCTAAACCGTCTACAAGACCTCGCTTAACACGATTAGGTTTTAGGCTTTCTAGCTGGTATAATGATTTATATAGTTTTTTATGAAGATAGTCAATCTGCAAGGCATATAAGTATGTACTATCACTACCTAGCATGCGATTAGTTTCATTAAGTTGGTTATAAACTGACTGAATTTTTTCCTGTATGTCACTTAGGTCCACATACTGTAAAAACGAATGATACTGAGTTATGAAAGTTACAGGGCCAAGTTTAAAAGGTAATAATCCAGGTCCATTGTCCATGCTGTCAAGTTTTATCTCTTGAGCTTGAGTCTGTTGGAGGCTGAGCGTCATCAGTAGGATTCTGCAACAAATTAGCGCTCTTAGGGACTCGTTTAAAACGAGACTTAGCAACGGAGCCTCGTTTTTTGGAGGTAAATATGTGGATAGGTAGATCTGCTAGTACCTTATCTTGAGTATAACGGGCAGCTAATTTTTGTCGACTGGCAACAGGATTTTTTATGAATACCTGTTGCTCAAGAGCATATTCTACCTCGGGTTCCCTGGATTTGTTCCTATCTTCAATAAGTTTGGTTCTATCGGCAAGGGATGTACTATTGATCAATTCATAAACCTTTTGTATTTGATCTCTGTGGTTTTGAATATACTGTTGCATTAATATCGGTGTTAAATCTATGTCAGTTGGGTCTCTAGGATCTAGGTGGCCTAAAATGACATCATACGGTCTACATTTAGTGAATGAGTGAACTGAACTGTTATAGGCAAGAATGGCATAAGGCATTAAATTTACAATGGGTTCGTCATGCTTCTGGAGACGTAAAATACGAAGATGTTCAAGTAACGTAGAATGTAATCTCTCGATATTTCCATTATCATTCGGTGAGTGAGCTAAAGTTTTATGGTGAATGATCTTATGAAGCTTAACAAACTCAGTGAACATCTGATTTGTAAATTCAGTGCCTTGATCTGTTACTATAGTGAGAGGAAGGCCATGATGCGTGCAGAACGTTAATAAAGCTTGTAATACACTAAGTGCAGTCCCATCCCTTAGAAGATAAGCCTGTGCATATTTTGAGAAAACGTCAATGATGGTGAGATATTTTTCAGACTGAGCTGTGAATAAGTCCATGTGAACGATTTCGAATGGCTTAGTGGCAGGCGGCACAATGCAAAATTGTGGCCGAATAAGATTACGATTATATTTTGCCTGACCACAGATCGTACAATTATTTATGAATTTCGTTATATGATCTGTCATCTTTGGCCAGTAGTACTTACTAGATAAAGATAAGTAGCATTCATTTTCCCACGATGGTTGGTTTTCCCTTCGTGGTAATGTTTGATCAATTCCTGCTGGCGTAGATATTCTTTGACGTTTTCAATCTCCCTTTTACACAAGACTAAATTCATAGTTGAGCTTTTAAACTTTTCCTGTAAGATGGGAACAACCGAATACATGCCAAGTGTTGGGGTATTTAGTAAAGCGGTTTTTATCTTAGGGTTGACATATTCCTTAAAAGCGTTAAATCTTCCTCCAGATTAGACTCAGATAGCTGTACTGATGTGCGAGTGTGTGTCTCAAAAGGTTTAGTTACAGTCGGTTTCTTTTTAATGTCTCCTACAATAGTCAGGCAAAGCTGTCTGTTGAATTTATTAAGTGGCTCGTCAGTTATTGGGACCTCGAGTATGGGGTGTTCTTGGCTCGTATGTATTGTCGCAGTAGAGGAGTTACCTACGGACGGTGGCCTCTCAGATGGGTTGGCAATTACTGAGCTTAACTCTTCGTTATGGATCTCTACACGAGAGAGAGCATCAGCATTGGTGTTATACTTGCTCTTTTTATATATCACTGTATAGTCATATTCACTTAATCTAAGGCGCCAACGAGTTAATCTAGAGTTCGGCTCTTTCAGACTCATAATCCACAGAAGAAGAAGTTTATGGTCGGTATAGATTTTGAATTTTCGCCCAAATAAATATGGTCTAAAGTATTTTGTGGCCCACACAATAGCAAGCAGTTCCTTTTCGATGGTGCTGTAGTTTATCTCGCTTTCGTTTAAAGTACGTGAAGCGTACGAGATAGGTTTATCAGAGCCTATAGGGCCTTGGGAAAGGAATTGTGAAAGGAAATTACTACTAAAATAAGTACTTAGGAATTAAAGGAAAGTAGCACAAGATAGAATTCTAGTGTACTTACAATATCATGTCGACTCGTATCAATGTCTGGATACCTGGCGACGTCTCCGGCGGCGTGGTCCTCGAAATTCGTTCTGGAGTACTCGTGAAAGCTTGAGAGCTCAACCAGCGGCGATGAGAGCAACGATATGTGGAGACCGATCGCGCACTGACTCGAGTATCCTATCGACTGCGCCAATTACGTAGGCCGCAGCCGGAGTACTTAAAAAAAATCAAAGTTTAAAATAAAACTTTATTAAAATAAGAAAATTACAATTTAAATTAATTCTAAAGTATATCTAGATTCGGTCGATGCTAGATCCGAAGTGCGTGGTCTTCCATGGGCTGATGCAATTTTTGGTGCAGGCACGAGGCGTCGACCCAGCAATCACGCGGCAGCGCCTTGTGGATGAATATTGCTGCGTAGTTTCCAAAAATGTAGGTCGATTGTTAAAGACTTGTGGACACTGTCAGCGATGTCCATAGAAGCTACAGCTATAACAAGCATCGCTACGCAATCAATAATGTATTATTGACAAACAGACACATATTTGAAAATGGAATCCATCGCAGATCCTGATGCGATTCGGATTATGACGGACCAAGGAGGTTACGATAAAGAAAAATTGCATCACAACCTCCTCGGGCTAGCCTGTTCTTTAATGGAAAAAAAGTTATATTATGATACAGTTGTCCATACGAGCTGTATTTTTTAATTTTATTTTGATCTCATGTGTATAATGAATGACTGTCATTTCAGTACTGTTTTCGATTTAGTTTACATTTAAGTATGAGATAAGATAAAACTAATTTAAATTCAGCAAGCGACTTGAAATCATATAAAAGATCAAAAATGTTTGTGTTTATTTGTAATTCAGTAAATGCAGGCAGTGTAATAGACGTGTAAGAAAAAACTGTGTAAGAACGTAACTTAATCAGCCAAGAGGATGTAGTTATATAATAATATATGTACAAAAAAAATATTATAATTGTTTGATTTACAATTATTTATATCGTGTCGTATCAAAACATTAAACAACTGGCAAGGAATAGAAGATAGTGGAAAAACTCCACCGACATGAGTCAAGCTCTTAAATTTATAGATAGATAGACAATTATTTAATAAACGACCAAATAATATTAAATGCTTGATAAATCTTCGCCTTCTCGAGTCGAAATGACTCACTAGATAAATACGAATATAGAATTGTTTTACATTGTTACATAATAAATGTTTTATACTGTTAAAGAATTTACAGATACCAAATACTGAATGAGGTATGACTTGATTATTCAATAATTGATTTCATGTTTAGACATATACCTACTATTTGCAAAATACAAATATGCATTATATTACTACTCTTGCACATATGTATTTGTAATGCATAATGTATTCTGTTAATAAATGATTCTGATAGCAAAACATCTTGAATTGAGCTCCTCCTTTTTGGATTTGAAATTAAGTTGGTAATCTCATAAAGCGTCTTAGGCACCTATGATACTTTACTTGTCGAACGTGAAAAAGTTTCTTGCTTAGAAGAGTAACATTATTGTCCCCAACAAAAAAGTGGTAACCGAGACTGCTAGTTCTATTACAGCTGCATGACTTGCAGTACGGTTTCAGGGAGGGTTTGTCAACTGAAAGTGCTATTGTGGCCTTGAAATATACAGTAGATTATTATGTGAAGAGGCAGACTCCAGTATATGCATGTTTCTTGGACTTTTCCCAAGCCTTCGACCGGGTGTCCTATGACTTACTTTGGTTAAAATTGAAAGATGCAGGTATCTCATCTGAAGTAATTAATATTTTCTCACATTGGTATTGTAATCAGAGGAATGTTGTTAAATGGGCGAATGCTCAGTCTGATGAATATGTACTGCAATGTGGTGTGAGACAGGGAGGATTAATCTCGCCTAGGCTTTTTAATATATACATCAATGGTTTGGTCGAGGAGCTGTGCAACATGCATGTAGGATGTTACATAGACAATGTAAATGTCAATAATATCTCATATGCAGTTCCATATAGTTACAAATTGCAAAACTGCTAAAAGTGGCCGTTTTAAGCAATAATGCAATTTGTAACTATAGGGAATTATAATTTAATAATTTAATATGTTTAAAATTAACTTCAGATCCAGAACCTTAATTACAGCAGACGGATTTTTGATAACTTGTGTTTTCAGTGAGTAATGATTTTTAAATGACGGTGGCGCTAGTGTTCACCGAGGTATCACCTTAAGGATACACGTTAATAAGAGACATAGGGGGTCGTGAGATCGAAGTAGGCACGAGATCCAGTCAGGCAGCCGCTATGAAATATCCAGCCACTTAACTTAGGGATGACGAGATGATCCGCAAGAGGTTTTCTAGTGGACGCGCGCAGACTTATATATGGCCCTCGGGGTGATGCGGTGCAGGGAAGCGAGGAAGGACAGCCGTTGGAGAATGCGCGACGTCACATCTTATCCAAATGTGCTTGTGATAGCTAAAAAAAGTATGTATGGTACCGGACTGTAGAGGAAAATTGCTAAAAATATTGTCTACAGTAGTATTTTATCTGGTAGTATGTTCTTGGATACGTGGAGTAAGGCCGAGTGATAAAAGAAATTCTGTTAACGCGTCTTTTGATTTGTCCATAAAATTACACTATTGTTCTTTCATGTGTATTTATAGCATTTTTAATGCATTCTACGGCAATTCTGGGAAGACATTTTGGTGATTTATAAATGGTTCAGAACTGGATTCCGAATGCTTCAAACCGTAGGTATTCACAATGCCCACCTCCTGGACTATCTGAAAATAGTTGCGTTTTGGAGTTATTATCCAGTTCAATAATATAATTTTTGTTCAAATATGCTATAGAGCCCCATCCCGGATTAGCTTTAGATACGTCAGGACCATCCAATCTGCACACTTGCTCAAAGCCTTCAAGCACAAAATCGTCATTACGGGAACCCCAAGTTTCTACGAATAATGTAATTTGTGATGATTTTTTTATAGATTCCTCTTTTACATCTGGTAAATTATTCCGTAATGATTGAACATTATTAACAATGACTTGAACTTCGTCTTCTACTGGCGACTGCAGAAATTCGTACTGTGGTTTTAATTTATATTCTTTTAGTCTGCATTTCCAAATAAACCGGACTGGTTTCTGACATCTGTCCTGGGGCTTTAAAATCACCATCTAGCGATACCAGATAGAGACCGCTAGCCGATATCGCGCGAGAGCACGCTACGTAAAGCATTGATCGTTTTACGTTTCCAGTTAAGTGAACGACAACTTTTTCTATAGTAGACCCTTGCGATTTATGAATAGTAATTCCTTCAGCTGGCACGACTGGAAATTGAGACCGATGTACTTTGAGGTTTGACGACTTCCATTGCTTCACCGTATACGTAGAAGTTTCTAGCGGTGTCCACTGAGATTCTATATATGAAATATGATTTCGAGTACCTACTTTAAATCTATTCCTGGTCGCAATGCCGACAGAGTTATCGAATAGTAACCATAATCGCAAAGGTCTTCTCTCATGACTGGTTTTATGATGCCCGTATTCCATAGCCTTCAATAACCCGGTAGTGTTGTTGACTAGTCCGTCAGATGTGTCTAGATTTATTGTAATCATGTATCGGGCATTTATTTTTAAGTATAGTGTTTTAGGTAAACCGTATGTTTTTATTGTTGGTAACGCGTTCACTGACTGTAATGCTTTCTTTTTGGCCGCTGGGTTGGGTGCACCAGAAACGATGTCTATAGCCTTAACAGAACAACCTTCAGTGGTCATTTAAGATATTTTTTGTTTGTTGTAATGGTCCACTTCTTTATTACTTGCAAATAAATGCACAGCGCCATCAGCTTCGGCAGGTAAGCTGCTAATTTTAAAACATCACGTCTTAATTAGCTGTATGTCCATACTGTCATATTGCCAGTAGCCATATTATTTAATGCGACGGCAAAGTTCAGATCATCCCTCTGTCGCATTATTTTGGTCATGGAAAATAGACAGAATGGTTTCCATATGGGTGCACCTGCCAGGACAGCCATCGGATTACGCCCTGTATTAGGCTGAAATATCCAATTATCACCAACTGGTGGCAATTGGTTAAAATCTCCTACAGAAATAATAGATTTACCAGCAAACGGGACAACTGTGTGAAATATTTGCTGCAATCTGCGATTAATCTGATTTAAAGTTCTACTTCCCAACATAGATATTTCGTCTAAAATTATTAATTAGATATGACATACCTTACAGGCTAGTGTGTTAGCAGTATTTGCTGACAATGCAGGCTTGGTAGTACCACACTGTGAAATCGGCAAACAAAATGCATTGTGAACAGTTTGTCCGCCAATACCAAATGCAGCCTTGCCAGTAAAAGCGCAAAGTAATATTTTTATTTCGTCTGGATTGATCCCCGGCTCGCGATTTATAATAAGCATTTGATATTGATACACTGCTTTTATTAATAAACTTTTACCGACTCCAGCACCGCATCTGACAAAGTAGTAAAATGGAGCGATAGTTTGTTGTGTGAAGAGGTTTTCAAGGTGCAAAACAAAGTTCCTTTGGTCATTATTTAACATTCGCAATAATTCGAACACACTGTCTTCGCTTACCAATGACGGCTGAGCAATGGCTCTACTGATTAAATCATTTTCTTGTTCGCCTTGTAGTTGAAAACAGTGGTCAGGGTCAATTTCTTAAGTCTCCATTTCGTACTCATCCAAAGCACGGGCTCTTCCTTCGGCACGGATTTTCTTCTTCTTCATTTTCCGCGGTCCGGACTACTGCTAACAGTGCTTCGAATTCTTCGGGTCCTCCTAAAGCGTTAAATTTTAGACTTTCAGACTTTATCAAAACGGAGTTCTCCAGGAAAATCTCTTCTAAATTCAAGTCATCGTTCACTAGCTCAGAAAGTTCATTCCTCCAAGGTACGTATATAACATAATCTGCTCCCTGTAAAAATTATCCTTTTCGCGATTGTACCGACGAAAACGTATTATTTTAGGTTTCAGTCTTCTTCTTATATAACCATCATTGTTTAATAATTTTACTTAGTTACCATTTGCTTCATTTTGGGTATTTTCGTCAAGACTCTCATTTTCACATACTTTTGTTGGCTTTGTTGCGTAATAATAAAATGCAGCAAAATATGCCAAACTCATTGTTTCAAAATTTTGATCGTGTGGTCGATTGATATAATGGTCTAGTAAATTCTTCTGGAATATATCGGTCGAGGAACCATCCAATGATTTCAATGTTTCCATTGGTTTCAAAATACCCACTCGTTCGTTTGGATGAGCCGTATTTATGTAAAGAATGATGGCGGAATTTTTACAAATAAAAAAATTAAATATGGAGAACTTAAAATAAATCGCATTAGTAAGAATTATTTACTAGTAGTAGTAAATTTAAAACCCCGGGGTTATTTAAATATTCCATTTTATAAAAGTCGACCTTTAGTTTCGTTTTCATTCGCCATTTTTAACGCAAATGAAACATTATGTCACCCTGACAGTTGTTAGCATTGTCAAAGTGATATTCACAGTTCATTATGGTCAGTTAGATTCATCGATTTAGTACCTGGTGGCCTACTATCATCTCTTAAAACCATGTAAGATCCAGTGAGTGAGGGAGATGTCGTCTTATATCATGTATAACGCTGTCTCGTTTGGTTTAAGCAATGAATTTTTATTTGGTGCAAGTGAGATGGCAAAATAGGAAATTCCATTACAAAGAAAAGGACCAAAGATAATTATGTTTTTGTCAGCATGGCGGTTGTTTGGCCAACTCGATGCATATTCATTTTAAATATCATGATAAGTGTAAGTGCACTGGGTGGCTACTACCATCTCTTAAAACCTATGGGTGGAGATATAAGGCGACATCTCTCGTAACAAAATAAATGCCCTTTTTTATATATCTTTCGTACAAATTCTACTACGTAAATAAATATATTTCTTAATACAAAAAAAAAATCACTTAGTTTGGTGTAGGATTTTGTTTGGCGTCGAGTTGGCCAAACAAAGAAAAAATTGCCACGTTGACAGAGACAAAAATATATCTTTGGTCCTTTTCTTACTCATGGGCTTCCCTATTTCGCCATCTAACTTTTTCACCAAATTAAAATTTATTGCTTAATCACAGGTACAACTACTTAATCTATGAACATAACCTACCATAATGAACTGTCAATATCGTTTTGACAATGCTAACAACTGTCAGGATGACATAATATTTCAATTGCGACAAAAATGGCGAATGAAAACAAAGCTAAAGGTCGACTTTAAAAAAATTAAAATTTTCAAAAAACCCCGGGGTTTAAAAATATTTTGTAGTGGTAAACATGTTACTAGTTAAGTATTCTTACTAATGCGATTTATTTTATGTTCTCTGTATTTCAATTTTTTATCCGTACAAACGTTGTATGGAGTTTTGCCATGATTCTTTCAGCTTCACTCGCCCGTGACTGAGGTAAACCCGCGAGGCAATACATAGCTTCTTGTGCAGAAATTTCAGACGAATTTAGAAACACTTTAGATATGGCACGTAAATTCCTTTACATTGGCATTACCATTTTTAGCTTCCTCTACAGCAGCTCTAAGTAAGTTCGACATCCTTTGGTCAGCCTTGTTAATGTAGTCCACAATATACACAGAACACGCAAAAGGATCCAACATGAATTGGCAATCCATATTAGCTTGCTGTAATCCTAAAATTTTTTTGCAAAACGGGTTTAGTAAGACGTCCTTTGGTTTCCTTATTAAAAATAATTTTGGTTGTTTAAGTGTAGCTCTTACAGCTTAAATGTATTCAGGCAAAGCTAATCCTGTTGATTTTAAATAATTATCAAATGCTGTTATGCTACTAGAAATATTTGACAAGTCTTCTCTTAACTTTTTAGATACATTTTTCCATTTTACAGCTGAGGGGTCGTCCATTGGGAAGAACGGAATGCCGAACCTACAAGGCCGGTCTGGTTTCGGGTGACATGTGTGTGTGTGTGCGCTTGTGTGATTGTATACCTACAAGCTCGTCATCTATTTCATCACTGTCACATGATGCTGTTTTATCCACAAATAGTATGATATCGTCGATGGAAGTTTGGTCTTCCGGCGAGTAAACCGGTGCACCTTCTATCCATAGAATCATGTGTGCGTGAGGCGATCCACGATGTTGAAACTCTATTCTGTTGTACTAATGGCTTATTTTATTTTCCCCGAATGATCCTGCTGGAACTATCCACGTTTTCTTTAGTTGTTTGAGCCTAGTTTCAAAAAAATGTAACGCAAATGAATGGATCTGACTGAATGAGACGAGATTTTTCTTCATAGGAAATAGACTGTGCCTCTTCAAGACTTACTTCTTCATCATCAACAGTTTTTTTGAGTTGCTTAATGAGTTCTGGCCATTTAGTTTCTGCAGCTGATACAGTAATAAAAAGCGTTGGTACTCCAAATTGCCGAATCACAGCCAGCACTTTCTTTTTTTCGTCCTCCCAGTGAGATGGGGAATTCCTCACATCGCACAGAACTCTGTAACCGTCGTCGTGCTGTATCAGGATATTTATATAATCGTCATTAAGCAGGTTGGATACTATTACAGGTGCGCCATTATTTACTTTTTTTCTTAAACAGGTCATGATGCTATTTCGTACTTGCAACATTTGTTGCTTTTTTAGCAATGTAAATAAATAATGTCTGTCCTCATAGCTCTACGGTCATATCTTGTAATTTCTGATTTTATAATTTCGGTATTTTGTGAAGTCGCGCATTCTCCAACGGCGGTCCTTCCTCGCTTCCCCGTACCGCATCACCCCGAGGGCCATATATAAGTCTGCGCGCGTCCACTAGAAGACCACTTGCGGATCATCTCATCATCTCAAGTTAAGTGGCTGGCTATTTCATAGCGGCTGCCTGACTGGATCTCGTGCCTACTTCGGTCTCACGACCCCTATGATCTCTCATTAACGTGTATCCTTAAGAGTTTAACATTTTGTAAAGTAGGAATAAAAAATATTGTGCGATTCGCTGAAACCTGGATTTATCTTCTCTCCTCACACATACCTTAAGTACTTAGTAAATTCTACCTACGTTATACTGGCGCCCATCAAAAAAAAAGGCTAGGCACGAGACCTGGTGAGTGTAAGCCCTAATTTACTGTGTATTTTCTGTGTTTTTTTTTCCCAGTTCAAAAGGTGCGTAAGTGTTTTTTTTACTTAGTGAAAATGCCTTCTGCAATTAAATTATTGCTTTTACATTGTAAATGCAGTGTAATAATTAATCCACTCGCAATTACAAATCTTATTAAAGCACGCTCTGGGCACGCGCATGTACAGACTCACCACGTGTCTCTGGTGTGGCCTATGTGTATGTAAAAAATTATTATAGCCACAGCTTTTTATGCTGTGGCTATAATAATTTTATTTGCTATACCTACATACTATAAAAGGCTTTCGGCTGCTATTGTTATCTTACTAAAGCTATTCTAAATTATTTTTTTACTGCAACTTTTGAACGGTATTCTTAATTTATGTATTTTTTATCTCGTGTGGGTGATTTTTCCTGCGCCGTTTGGTTGGTTATAATGCCGTATACCATTAAATTTTCCTTATTAAATGAGGCTGAACTTGAGTATGAAATCCAAGTACGTAACGGCAATATATCTAAAACCGCAACGGTAGAGGAATTACGTAAACAGATTTTAAAACTTTCGTCCGATTCTCCTTCTGAGGATATCCTAACGTCCGTCTTTTCTCCCGATGAGGATATAGCCGCGGTAATAACGTCAGTGTATTACAGTCTAAATTTGAGAAAAATCTATTTTCTAGAACTAATTCTATTCTTAACCACGTTTTTTATCGGCTATCTCGTATTGATGTTGCTTCATTAGTCGATAAAAACCCCCTTAACCTAGTATGGAACGACTTTCACGCAAATCATAAAACCCTATCACTATTGTCTCAACCGGTGTCTTTGCACGGGGTCGAGCCACAGAACATTCCCGAACCTTGTTCTCATTCATTTCTTTGCGATCGTAAATTGTTTGCGGAATTAAGTAAATTTAAATTCAATGGTAAAACTTGTGTGCGTTCATTCATTCAGAGAGTAAACGAATTTATGTATGTCGAGTAGGAATATACCTGAAACTAAAATACTTTCTTTTGCTTTCGAAATATTTTCACATGATGCGTTGCATTGGTACCGTGCGATTGGAGATAGTGTTGGGTCTTGGTTCGATCTTTGTCGTTTACTCAAACGTGATTTTAGTCCACATAATTATGACTATAAACTCACATCGGAAATAAGGCTTCGTACACAGGAAGAAAAGGAGAACATAACTTTATATATCGCTAAAATGCAAGGATTATTTTCTCTTTTAGACGTGCCTATGAACGAGTCTTCCAAACTAGAAATTCTATTAAATAACATTCGCCCTTGTTATACGAATGCTCTTCTAACAGCTGATGTTGTGGATATTTCTTCCTTGGTTAGCGTCTGTAGGGACTTCGAAAAATATGACAGTCGCAGCCGAGAATTTTCTGAACCATCCAAGGTTACCTTTATTGCATCCCTATTTAGCAGACGTGATGTGGTCAAGGAAATATTTATAAATTGTAAGCAAATCATTATTGCAAATTCATCGCGTCACGTCTGGCTAATACGTGTTTGTAACTAAGTCTTAATTTAGTATATAAAGTTATTTTATTTTGTTAATATTATCCAGTCGTCGAGAGAATAAACGGTGTACACTTCACCTCGTCTCTCATTTCCTGCCATAATAACCCGACGTGATGTAGCGAAGAACATCCGTCTGCGGTCGAGTACAGCTCCCGCCACATGGGTACCCCGTCAAGACGGGAGCGACGCGATCGTCGTCACAAGGCAGCGGACAACGGCTGGGTCAAGCAGCAAAGTAGCGTGCGCATTTCCACCGGCCTTCCACAAGCGGAACTCACCGGTTTTCGGAAATTCAAGAGGCACTTTGACCACTGGAACGAGTACGAAAAGACTGGATCCTACCAGTCCAGTGAAGAACGCCCCGCTTATGGTCGCAATTAGAAGCCAATGTCGCACCGCAGTTACAACGAGACAACCCCAAATCAAGCAATGCGGTATCCAAACTTCACATAGAAGAAAGCGACATCCTAAGCAGCCGCCGAACATGAAAAGTTGGCTACAAAGAAATGAATGATCAACTGCTACGAGGAAAGCGACAAATTGCACAAATTGAGTCAAATAGCTCATTGCAATCAAAAAACGTTACGATGAAAACACTTTCCGTCATAAATTACGTCAGTATGGCCAAAGAAATTGAACTATCAGCTGGCAAACGTTGCATTACGCACAGATCGCAATTTTGCCGACTAAGCAAATGCGATTGCGACGACCAACTAGGTCAAGTTCATTATCGAAGTGTAATGACAAATAAGTAAATATATTTTTATCAAAATCACAATGCAAGAATAAATTACATACTAATATAAAAAGCCTGCACAGAAAAGGAAACTCGAGCGACTTCAAATACAACGTTGAAAATGGAACAATTAAACAGGGGAAAATTCGACACACATGACGTGAAGAAACGATGTTAAGAGCAAATATACTGGAATACCGCAGATTATTGGTGAAAATCTCCGGAAGGAAAATAAGTGGATAAAGTTACAGAGCTGACAATGCCTGCAAGATTCATCAACCTTCCGCACATACGCTCTATCGACAAGGAAAATGGCAAACTATGCCAATATGTTCATCCGTTGTGTCCAGAAACGAAACCCCAAAATGAATGGGAATAGATAAAATCTTATCGTCAAGATTGCAATGGAACAATATTAGCCTAACAAGAAGTAAAATTGTGAAAAAGGGATCAAGATGCCATCAGTTCTATTCGGATTACGCTCCAGTTATCGACAAGACCCTGGTTGCTGTCCGCGAACTTGTATATGGATCAACCTATCAAGGCTACCTTACGCAATGCATGAAGACAACGTTCTAGAGTTGAAAATTAATCAGGACATCAATATTCAAGAAATAGAAATAACACGTACGAGGCAACTGCGCCGTCTTCGATTCAATATTTGTTAATTTATTGTAATTTTCTTTTCTTTTTAAAAAAGGGGGAGTACTATTGCATCCCTATTTAGCAGACGTGATGTGGTCAAGGAAATATTTATAAATTGTAAGCAAATCATTATTGCAAATTCATTGCGTCACGTCTGGCTAATACGTGTTTGTAACTAAGTCTTAATTTAGTATATAAAGTTATTTTATTTTGTTAATATTATCCAGTCGTCGAGAGAATAAACGGTGTACACTTCACCTCGTCTCTCATTTCCTGCCATAACCTTCAATACTTTGGCTCCCGAATTGGCTTACAGCACTTCAAATATAACTTTCAATAAAAATTATAATTTTTATAAAAATAATAAATACCCAAGATTTTTTTTTTAAATTATACACCTATTAACGAAGTCGAGTTGGAACAACAAGTTTGTGCTATTGAAAATGCTTCGAATCGTAATAATTCTAAACAATATTGCCCGAGATGTCGTACGGATTCGCATTCTTTAGGTACTTGTCGGCAACCTCGTTATCTCATCTGTTTTAAATGTGGTTCTAAGGGCTTTAAGTCCACTAATTGTCCTAAATGTAATAAAATAAATAATAGTCAACTTCCAAATAACTAGTAAAGGCCGATCAAGGGAAATCTATGATTAATAAAACTAAAACAAATAAAACTGAGTGGCATAATTGGCTACATTATGTTGCAAATTTTTTTAATACAAAAAAACTCCTCGATCGGCAGTACAAACAATTATACTCCTTATATTCCTGTCACATTGAACGGTAGAAATACTATTGGTTTGCTCGATTCTGGTTCTTGCTTAACCATTCTGGGTAATAATTCCCATGATCTCTTCTTGAAAGGTTTACTCCAATACTTATTCCAATACTTCGAAACCTTTAGAATTTATCACTGCTGGCGGTGATAAATATTCGTCGCTCGGCTTAGTGCTGCTTCCTTTTGTGTTCCAGAATAAATCTATTTCTCTGGTTACTCATATTGTACCAGGAATAAAAAAATCTTTGATCCTGGGTATGGACTTCTGGAAGGGTTTCGGTTTGTTTCCGGACCACATAGTTACGGTTTCGCCACCGAGTAAACTTGATACTAGTGTCGCGGAATTACAATCCAGCGCCGCTAGTAAATTGGTTTCTTTTGATAGTCTGACAGAGGATCAGAGGGCTGTCGCTAACAACATAATTTCTCAATTTACCGATATTTTTTATCAGAAAAGGGGTCTTGGTCGTACTTCGCTCATTACTCATTCGATCGATACGGGTGACAGTCCTCCAATTCGTCAGCGTTAATATAGGATGTCCCCCGAAAAATAGCGTATTTTGATAAAACATGTCGATGAAATGCTTAAAGAAGATGTAGTTGAGCCTTCGGAAAGTCCTTGGTCTAATTCCATAATACTTACTCCAAAAAAAAATGGCGAATTGCGTTTTTGTTTGGACAGTCGCAAATTAAATTCAGAAACATAAAAAGATGCCTATAAATTGCCATATATTTCTGGGATTTTGGATAACTTAAGGGATGCTAAATACCTATCTAGCTTGGACATTTCAAAATGTTTTTGGCAGACTTTAATAAAAAAAGAGGATCGTTGCAAGACTGCTTTTTATGTTCCTTCTCGTGGTACATTCCAGTTCAAGTCTATGCCCTTTGGTTTAACAAATACACCTGTGACTCAGCAGCGTTTAGCTGATATTTTATTTTACGGTCCAGAGTTCGAAAATAAAGTTTTTTGCTTCGTAGATGACATAATTTGCATTTCTAATTCATTTAGCAATCATATTTCACTTTAAACAAAAATATTAAATAAATTACAGCAGGCAAACTTAATTATTAATCTTGATAAGTGTAACTTCTTTAGAAATAAACTTAAGTACATGGGCTATATAGTAGATTCAGACGGTCTTCACGCCGATCCCGATAAGGTTAATTCAATCACGAATTACCCTGTACCGTGTAACAAAAAAGAGGTTCGTCGTTTTCATGGCGCGGCGTCATGGTATAGAAGGTTTATACCTAACTTTAGTTCCTTAGCGGCGCCCCTTAATAAACTAACTTCTAACAGCAAAAAGTCGCCAGCGTTTTCTTGGTCTCAGGAGGCGGATTTGGCCTGTACTAAATTAAAGAGCTGCTTAGCTTCCTCTTCGGTGTTGTCTTGTCCAGATTACACCCAATCTTTTGAAATACACGCTGATAGCAGTGACTTTGGTATAGGGGCAGTTCTTTGCCAGATATTAAATGCGGAGGAAAGAGTCATAGCTTTCTACAGTAAATCCCCATCGCATCAAGAACGTAACTATAGTGCTACTGAGCGCGAGGCGCTTGCCGTTCTATCTGCTATCGAACACTGGCATTGTTACGTAGAAAATGGTCTAAAATTCGTGGTGTATACGGATCACGCCGCGCTTAAGTGGTTTCTCACTCTTAATAATCCTACTGGGGTGTTCGTCTATCTGCTTATAACTTCAAAATAAGACATCGTCGGGGTTCTGATAACTTAGTCCTAGATTTTCTTTCCCGTAATCCTAATATTATGTCCACAACATTTAACGTAAACTCTAATATAACAGCTATTTTCACTAAAGATCTTTGGTACTTGAATATTTTTAATGGTTGTACATAATCTCCCACTTTTTATGTAGACTATCAAATAATAAATAACAAATTATATCGTTTCAAAAAAAAAGTCTTAATCCTTTAACTAGAGAGTTTCATTGGAAAGAAGTTGTCCCGGCCGAGCAAAGATCACAGATAATAAATAAAACCATTCTTTGCCCACTGCTGGTCACCTCGGTATATTCAAGACCTTTAAGCGTCTATCTCTTATCTATTATTGGCCAGGCTTGTACTCGGATAGAGGGAGGCCGAGCCCAAATGCCACGATTGTGGCGGGGCTCAGGACACCGCTCAACATGTCCTGGAGCGGTGTCCTAGGTGGAACCGGCAGCGCCAAGAGTTGGCCGCCGCGCTAGGCGGAGTGGACCTGTCGCTCCCGAGTGTCGTCAACGCGATGCTCGAGAGCGGCAGAGCTTGGACGGCAATGGCCTCCTTCTGCGAGACCGTTATGTCGCAGAGGGAGGCCGAGGAAAGGGACCGCGAGGATGAACCCCTCGCGGACCCGATCCGGAGGCGGAGAGGGGGGTGCGACGCAGGCGCTACCTAGCGCGCCTGGAAGCGCCCCCATAAGAGTGGGACTAGTAAATAGTCCCACCCGGTGGCAGAGGTCCTCCAGGTGTCGGAGGGCCTCTGAGAGTGGTGAGCCCGGTTTCTGATGAGAGACCGGCCAGTCGCTGAGGCGTCTTGGCATTATAAACATCAAATTGTTATTTAATAATACAATGATTTATTTACCTACTAAATTTATTTTTATTTATTATCACTAGTATTAAGTCAAAATTTTTAAAGTTGGCTCTTTATAATCCAGGCTCGTTAAATACCGGTCACGACGATTTTCTTATAGCTATGGATAATTTTCAACCCGACATAGTTGCCGTGAATGAATCATGGATACCGGGGGGACAGCAGGCGCGCGCGGCCGTTCCGAACTACAGATTACAATACGCGCCGCGACCGACGTCCATGAAAAAAGGGAGGGGCGGAGGGGTAGGTTTTTATGTAAAAAGATATATGCGCGTGAGGTTTTTAAAGCATGCTAACGAGGAGATCGAACAGTCATGGTTAACTACGGATGTTAATGGACGTCGCCTATTGGTGGGTACTGCCTATACGCCCGACTGGGTGAGTATGGACACGCTGATTGATTCCTTCACTGAAAACGTTATTGAATTTTCTAAGTGTAATTACGACTATCTGGTTCTTTTGGGAGATTTCAATGCTAACATGTTGCAGCCTGGTAAAGATGAAACTAGGAAATTAATTTCTTTTTGACGTGACAACGTCTTAAATTAGGTTGCGGCTGGGAGTCACTTATGAAAAAGTGTAACGCTCGGTAACGTTACGATGAGTCACCGAACGAGAGAGAGGCCCGCCGAATGCCTTGCGTCTCTCTCCCACTCAACTATGATCGGTCTGCCGCGCGCGGCAGACCGCGCGCGGCAGATTATATTCATATCAATAAATATTCTACCGAGAAAAAGACGTTGTCACGTAAAATCTTCGCCCGTAAAACCGACTTTACAGGCAACCATTTTTTTTAAGTTATTTAGAACTAGAACAGGTAGTGGATTCACCCACTCATCTTTCAAAAACGGCAAACACTTTGTTGGATGTCGTGTGCACCGACTGTCCGGTCCGCGACGTGTCGGTCACCAACATTAAGGGAGCTCTTGGTCACTCAATGATAAATGTTAGCTTGATGTTAAAGAGAGAAAAGGTTCCGCCGCGAATCGTCACTCATAGGCCTTTGAAGAGAATTAATATGGAATATTTTAATAGGGACCTTCATTCGATTAACTGGGAGACGGTGGGGGAGATGTCTACGGTGGATGAGATGGTTGAAAAATTTAATGCATTGCTTTTGGGGCTGCTGGATGCACATGCGCCTATAACTACCTCCAGAATCAAACATGATCAATCCTTGTCATGGGTTACTGATACAATCAAGCTCATGATTAATTTACGCAACGAAGCGCATGATACATATCGTCAAACTAGGTTAGAATCACATCAAAAATATTACAAGGACCTTAAAAAGTTAGTTATATCCAGTATTAATAGTGAGAAACGAGCATATTACAACCATATTATTAATTCTAACACTAGTAATGGTGGGGTGTTCTGGAAGAATGTCAAAGAAAAAGTTTTGATGGAGTCTAAAAAGAGCGAGTGTCTTCCAGAGGAATTTAATGATCCAAATGACATAAACAGGAGTCCCACACTCTGTGCGTAAAAGCATTCCCCTGCGAAATCAAAAAAAAAAAGGCTTGTACTCGGATGCTGTTAGCGCGGTTAATTCGTGTGATGAATGTATCGCCCATAAACATCAGAATCACTCAACTCTGGGTCTTATGGGTGGACCTAAGTCTTGTTCTAGACCATTTCAGGTCGATTTGATAGGTCCATTACCTCCTTCTAGAAAACAAATAATTTTATTTTTGTGGTCTGTTGTTGTTTTTCTAAGTATTGTTTGCTATTCCCTATAAAACGAGCTACAGCCGAAGTAATAACAAAAATCCTCGAAGAAAATGTTTTCTTAGTAATTTAGTTTTTCTACAGAAGTGGTCACAGGAAAAGATATTTTTGGAGAAAACTTATTTTAATTAAATAAAAAAATATAATTAATACTACACAAGTGATTAAGATCGAAGTTGGATCAGTAATCCTTAATTAAATAAAAATCACACGGGAGGTTCAAGAGATACAGGTGTTCCAAATTCTCGTAACTGCCCGCCGTGAAGTGTCGACGTAGCGCTTCCCGACGGTCCACATGCAGCGTCGTTGGGGATAGTGCAAGCGATAATATGCAAGAGATTAGCTCTGCGTAACATAGTACATGGCATTCCTTCAACTGTCATACTAGTTAACGGTAGGCAATTTATTAGTACACAATTTAAAAACTTAATATCCAAATACAAAGTATCCGATTTACACTACACTCCATTTTATACGCCCCATGTTAACACCGTAGAACGATATAATAAAACTATAACTACAGCTATTTCCACATTTATTAATAATGACCACAGGGTGTGGGATACAATAATACCCCTGTGGCGTCTCCACATATGATATATATTTACAAAATATACATTTATATATTCATAAATAATAATTACATATTACCTAAACAAATAAATAAAATATATACTTATATTAACATATTATTATATACCCTAATTTATATTACTTAATATATTTATAAATATATATTTACAATATATAAATACTTACCTTTAATACTTGTCGTACCGAAGTCGTGTCGTGAAGTATAAACTTGCCCAGCAACTGTCGATCACGACGAGAACAAAGGAAGAGGTACTTATCATCGCGCGCCGTCCGGCGACTCCTGCGCAGATCGACAAGCCCGACAGTCAGCCGCACGCTTCGAAAGCAGACGCACGTCGCTCTAAGCTCCGCCGCACCGCCTCGCTTACGCGCTCGACTAAACCATTGTTTACTTTTGCTTACTTCGATTTCCCTCTATATTCTTCCGAACTGTTTCTTTATCTTCTTCTCTTCTGTACTGTGCCTTCGCTTGTGCTTGTGTTGTGCTATTTAGAACTTACTCGGAATAAACTTTTATGACTGGATTTACGTGAGTTATTATTATAATTCGCCTTACATCCACACTGGTGACCCATACGATCTGGACACGGATTTCAAGAGGAAACAGTAAGCAGATTTATAATGTCGAACGAAGGCGATAAAACATTCGATGACGCAGCGACCGTGTCAGTACCGGCAAAAGGATCGTTTACACCGTCAGATATTTTTCGTGTTGGCGTACGTCTCCCACCATTTTGGGGGGAAGAGCCTAACGTCTGGTTTGCGCAAATTGAAGGAAATTTCATGTTATCCGGAATTAAGGACGACGAAACAAAATATTATTACGTCATTGCCCAGTTAGATCAAAGATACGCCGCCGAAGTTAAGGATATAATTGTTTCACCGCCTGCAAAAGGTAAATACGAACGACTGAAAACGGAACTTATAAAACGACTCTCTGCATCTCGTGAGAAAGAAGTAAAACAGCCCTTCATGCATGAGGAGTTAGGTGATCGGCGCCCATCGCAATTCCTGCGGCACTTGCAGCACCTCGCTGGACCGAACGTTCCACAAGACTTCCTGCGAACAATATGGACTAGCCGGTTACCCAATAACCTTCAAACAGTCATTGCTTCGCAGACAGAATCATCTCTTCAGGCGCTGGCTGACCTGGCTGATAAAGTGCATGAACTCGTGCCCCCATCTTCTCATGTAGCTGTAACCGACTCTTCGTCAGATTCTTTGTTAGCCAAGATGGCTCGACAGATAACCGAGCTGACTCGTAAAGTGGAGGCACTTTCTCCAAGGGACAACCGCAACCAGAGATCAAGATCGCACTCGCGTAGTTCTACAAACCAACGTGGACGTCGATCCCAATCAAATTATCGGAAATTCCCAATATGCTTCTGTGGCGCACCTCCACTTATTGTAAGAAAGTTTTATTTTGTGTAATTTAATTATGTGTCTTTAAAACAAGTATTCTTTGTCTGAAAAATACCTTTCCTTTTCAGACCCACATATATTGCATTGTTAAAATTATTGTGTAAATTATATTAGCTTACAAATATATTTGCATACATAAAAATATAACATTGTATAGATAAATATTATACTACATAAACTTATTACATAAATGTAGTATTATATAAACATAAATAAATAAATATTAAATCAAATATGGTTTAGTATAAATGTATATTAGTATAATGTATTTAGTACTGCGAGTTTGTACGTTGACGCGGACAAGCGAACTCAATTTATTATAGTAGATTTTGCGCGTAGCAACGCTGGCCACTGGCCTTGACGGCGGCCGGTCATTCAAAACCGCTTGCGCTCGGTCGCCGCCTCAGTCTCCAAATCTACTCTGCGCCGATCGCATGTCCGTTGCCATCATACTCGCCCGCTATTTACTGTCGCGCTGCGCTTACGCATTTAAATAATTTCATTTCTTTTCGCACTTCTTTCATTCTTCTATCTTACGCTTACTCTTGTGCCCTTCTAACTTTATGCTGTGACTGTGTTTGCTTTGTGCTAAATAAACGTTGTGTGTTGCTGTGCTCTTGGACAATTTCATTCTTCTCACCATTATATCATCCTGCATGCTGTGAGTACACTTTCACCTGCACACCGCTCCCGCATAGCTAAACTGGTGACCCCCTAGAACACTCAAGATGAGTATAAATTTGGAGAATGACGACGGCAAAATGGCGGCTGAGACGTTTCGAGTTGGAGTACGGGTACCTCCATTTTACCCGGAGAAACCGGCACTGTGGTTTGCCCAGCTTGAGGGCCAATTTCAGCTGGCCAAAATTACTGCAGATGAAACGAAATTTTATTACGCGACGGGTCAGTTGGAGCCGCAGTATGCTTCGGAAGTCGAGGATGTCATTACCTCGCCACCAGCGACCAATAAATATGAGAAGCTAAAGACGGAGCTTATCAAGCGGTTATCGGCATCCAGGGAGCGCAAGGTGAAGCAACTTCTGGTTCACGAAGAACTAGGAGACCGAAAACCATCACAGTTCCTGCGCCACCTGCAAAACTTGGCTGGCCCTGGAGTGCCTGAAGAATTTTTAAGGACTATATGGACCAGTCGATTACCTGCCGGGACCCAGACCATCGTAGCCTCTCAAGCGAAGGCCAATTTGGAGGAGTTAGCAGAGTTAGCCGATCGAGTGCATGATGTCGTCTCGCCCAGTCTTCAAGTAGCCTCCACGTCGGGAGCACCAGCAGCTGGTAGGTGCAGTGATCCAGTGAACGCACAAATAGCCGAGCTGACTAGGCAAGTAGCTGCTTTGACTACCAAAATTAACCAGATGTCATCGTCGAGAGATGGCTATCGTCGTTGTGCCGGCCGTAACCGTAGCCGTTCCCGCTCTCGTTCTAGAACCCGGTCCTATTCGAACTATCGCAAGTTTCCTAAGTGTTGGTACCACGCAAAATTTGGGGATAAGGCGGATAGGTGCATAAAACCCTGCGATTACGGATCATCGGAAAACTTCAGCGGCAATCGGTAATGGCGACTAACGATTGCATCAATACTGGTCGCCTATTCGTCACAGACCAACGGACTAAAATCCAGTTTTTAGTGGACACTGGTAGTGACATTTGTGTTTATCCACGTAGTTATTTCAAAGAGCGCCGGGCTCGCAGTGACTTTAATTTGTGCGCCGCAAACGGCACGCCGATATCTACCTACGGCCAAGTAAATCTTATTTTAAACTTAGGCTTGCGCCGCGACTTTGCGTGGCAATTTATTGTGGCCGATGTGACGAAGGCGATAATAGGCGTTGATTTCTTATCTTTTTTTCATTTGATTGTAGATTGCAGGAACCAACGTCTCATTGACAATCATACAAGCCTTTCGACCGTGGCTTCGCTTGCACGACCGTCGGATATCATTTCTTCGGTAAAGTGTGTATCTGGTGAGTCTGACTTTCACAACATACTGAGAGAATATCCTGACATCACTCGTCCCCATGGTAAACATCGCCCACCTAACCACAATACAGTCCACCATATTCGTACCACACCTGGTCCACCCATTTTTTGTACCCCACGCAGGCTCGCCCCGGATAAATTAAAAATTGCAAAGGAGGAGTTTGCATCTATGCTGCAGGCCGGTATAGCCAGACCCTCCGAGTCTTCCTGGGCTTCTCCCCTGCACCTCGTCCCTAAGAAGGACAATGGATGGCGCCCCTGCGGGGATTACAGGATGCTCAACGCAAGGACCATACCGGATAGGTATCCTATCCGGCATATCCAGGATTTTTCCCACAACCTCTCTGGTTGCAAGGTCTTCTCTACCATTGACCTGATGAAGGCCTACCATCAGATTCCGGTAAGTGGAGGGGATATTTATAAAACTGCGATTTCTACGCCGTTCGGGCTATATGAATTCCCGTTTATGACATTCGGGCTACGTAATGCTGGACAGACATTTCAGCGTTTCGTGGATGAAATGCTGCGGGGCTTGGACTTCTGTTATGCTTATTTAGACGATTTTTTGGTCTTCTCAAAAGATCCAGAGGAACACCGTCAACATCTACGGATTCGGTTCACCAGGCTGCAGGAATACAGCATGGTAATAAACAGTTCTAAGTGCGTTTTTGGTGCTACAGAGGTAGTTTTCTTAGGTTACCTGATCTCAGCAGAAGGTACAAAGCCACTGCCTGCGAAGGTTGATGCCATTCGGACGTTTCCCGCGCCAAAAACGGTACGTGAACTTCGCCGATTCCTCGGAATGCTCAATTTCTATAGAAGGTTTATCCCAGATGCAGCAAAGCACCAAGCACCCCTAAATGCACTCTTGGAAGGTTCTGTGAAGGGCTCACATCCCGTCCATTTTACCTCTCAACAGATGAAAGCCTTTGAAGACTGTAAAGAAGGCCTATGTTCAGCAGCTTTGCTCGCCCACCCAGATTGCAGCGCTAAACTCGCCGTTGTAACTGACGCTTCAGATACAGCTATAGGTGCTGCGTTGCAACAATTTAGGGATGGTAAGGGATGGCAGCCTCTCGCGTTCTTTTCTAGGAAACTGAATACTACGCAGCAAAAGTATTCCCCCTACGATCGCGAGCTTTTGGCTATATATGAGGCAATTAAGTACTTTAGGCATATGGTTGAGGCTAGAGACTTTGTGGTTTATACATACCATAAGCCATTATGTTTCGCCTTTCACTCTCGCAAGGAGAACTGCTCCCCACGTCAGTTCCGACATCTGGACTTTATTTCACAGTTCACCTCTGACATTCGTCATATATCAGGTAGAGATAACGTCGTGGCTGATACCCTATCAAGAATTGAAGAAGTCGCACAACCTGTAGACCTGAACCAGATAGCAGATGCACAGAAGTCGGATCCGGAATTGCGAATTCTATTAGATAACGCCACGTCATTGCATCTCAAAAAGATGAGATTACCTGGTGTCCAGTCGGAGCTGTACTGCGAGGAGAGAGATGGCAGTGTGAGACCATACGTCCCGAAAATTTTTCGTCAGGGAGTATTTAATTGTCTTCATTCTTTCAGCCATCCGGGGGCCAATGCTTCTGTTAAGTTAGTGTCTGACAGGTATGTCTGGCCGGGTATGCGAAGAGACTGTCGAGAGTGGACAAGGACCTGCCTTGCTTGTCAACGAGCAAAGGTCACTCGACACGTCTCATCCCCTTTAAGTTCGTACCGCCTTCCAAGCTGCAGGTTTGCTCATATTCACATTGACCTTATTGGCCAATTGCCTTTGTGTCAAGGATTTCGTTACTGCCTCACAGCAATCGACAGGTTCACACGATGGCCTGAGGTAGTACCGATCCCAGATATAACAGCTGAGACAGTAGCAAGAGCCTTACTGAGTGGATGGATCTTGAGATTCGGCTGCCCCCTCACAATTGTTACTGACAGGGGTAAACAATTTGAATCTGCGTTGTTTAGGCAGTTGTCCCAGCTAGTAGCTTTTCAACACAAGCGGACTACGGCCTATCATCCAGCATGTAATGGTCTAGTGGAGAGATTCCACCGGCAGTTAAAGGCTGCAATTACATGCCATGCTACCTCGAACTGGGTTGACTCACTTCCCCTAGTCTTATTAGGAGTAAGAAGCGCGTACAAAGAGGACATGTCAACATCGTCAGCTGAACTTACGTACGGTGAGCCACTTCGACTGCCAGGTGAGTTTGTTCATGCCGGAAAGCAAGATGAGGTTGACGTCACCGATTTTCTGGCACGTCTGAGATCGTTGGTAAATAAAATTACACCGACACCAGCATCTCGGCATGGAAAAAAGTCAATTTTTATATTTAAAGATTTGGCCACCTGCACTCATATCTTACTTCGCGATGATACCGTCCGAGGAGCCCTTACACCTGTGTATTCCGGACCCCATCCAGTTTTGGAAAGAGGTGATAAAAATTTTAAAATTTCTTTTCGTGGTAAACCCGTAACAGTAACGATAGACCGTATTAAACCAGCCTACGTACTTGCTACTGATACCACACCTAATAGTCCCTTAAACTGTAACACACACAAAGATACACAAGTCCGGTTGTCAGATCACGATACAGTCCCTGAGCCCCGAAGAAATGATATCCGAAGGACACGTTCAGGCCGTGTTGTGCGTTTTCCCGCTTATTATCGCCCTTGACGGTCTCTGGAGGGGAGTGATGTGGCGCACCTCCACTTATTGTAAGAAAGTTTTATTTTGTGTAATTTAATTATGTGTCTTTAAAACAAGTATTCTTTGTCTGAAAAATACCTTTCCTTTTCAGACCCACATATATTGCATTGTTAAAATTATTGTGTAAATTATATTAGCTTACAAATATATTTGCATACATAAAAATATAACATTGTATAGATAAATATTATACTACATAAACTTATAACATAAATGTAGTATTATATAAACATAAATAAATAAATATTAAATCAAATATGGTTTAGTATAAATGTATATTATTAATTATAATAATGTATTATTATTTAGTACTGCGAGTTTGTACGTTGACGCGGACAAGCGAACTCAATTTATTATAGTAGATTTTGCGCGTAGCAACGCTGGCCACTGGCCTTGACGGCGGTCGGTCATTCAAAACCGCTTGCGCTCGGTCGCCGCCTCAGTCTCCAAATCTACTCTGCGCCGATCGCATGTCCGTTGCCATCATACTCGCCCGCTATTTACTGTCGCGCTGCGCTTACGCATTTAAATAATTTCATTTCTTTTCGCACTTCTTTCATTCTTCTATCTTACGCTTACTCTTGTGCCCTTCTAACTTTATGCTGTGACTGTGTTTGCTTTGTGCTAAATAAACGTTGTGTGTTGCTGTGCTCTTGGACAATTTCATTCTTCTCACCATCATATCATCCTGCACGCTGTGAGTACACTTTCACCTGCACACCGCACCCGCATAGCTAAACTTCTACCACTATAAATACGGAGAAAAGGCAAGAATATGTCAACAACCATGCGACTATGAGCCGGAAAACTCCAGGGGCGGTCGTTAATGGCGACTGATGATTGCCCCATGTCGTATAGTCGCTTATTTATTACGGACAGGAGAACAAAGATGCAGTTTCTCGTTGATACCGGCAGCGATCTCTGCGTCTACCCCCGCTCAGCATTAAATCACTATCGAGAACGCACCTCGTACGGACTATATGCAGCGAATGGAACTCCTTTTGGGACATACGGCATGATACATCTTGAACTTAATCTCGGGCTTCGACGTGACTTTCCTTGGCGGTTTATAGTGGCAGATGTGACTAAGCCGATCATTGGTGTCGACTTCCTTTCTTTCTACAACCTGATGGTAGACTGTCGGAATCGTCGCCTGATTGACAACAACACCACCTTGACAACTACCGCATCACTAGCAAAGTCCACGAATGATATTTCATCAGTGAAGACCATCTACGGTGACTCTAAATACCACAAACTTCTCAGTCAGTTTCCGGACATAACGCGTCCTTCAGGCACTCTTACCCAGCGGATACCCAAGCACCAAACTGTTCATCACATAAGAACAACGCCAGGACCGCCAGTTTCTTGTACACCCAGAAGATTAGCACCGGACAAGCTAAAAATTGCAAGAGAAGAGTTTGAAGCCATGTTGAAGAATGGGACTGCCAGGCCTTCAGAAAGTCCTTGGGCGTCACCGCTGCACCTAACTCCTAAAAAAGACAACGGGTGGCGACCATGCGGCGACTACAGGATGCTCAACGCGCGAACGATACCTGACAGATACCCTATACGGCATGTGCAAGACTTCACTCATCATATATCTGGATGCACAGTGTTCAGTACCATAGACCTTGTAAAAGCCTATAACCAGATACCCGTAAGTCCCGAGGATATACCCAAAACGGCAATCACCACACCTTTTGGGATGTTCGAATTTATGTTTATGACCTTTGGACTCAGAAACGCAGGTCAAACGTTTCAAAGATTTGTGGATGAGATGACCAGAGGCCTTGATTTTTGCTTTTGCTACCTCGATGACTTCCTCATCTGCTCACGTGACGAAGAAACTCACATGGACCACATGAAACAAATATTTACCAGACTTCAAGAGTTCGGGATGGTGATCAACACCTCAAAATGCATTTTTGGAGCATCTACAGTCAACTTTTTGGGCTATAATGTTTCTGCAAAAGGTATTATGCCACTCGACACGAAGACCACGGCCATAAAAGAGTTTCCAGTCCCTAAAAATGTAAAAGAACTCAGAAGATTTCTCGGGATGATAAATTACTATCGTCGTTTCATACCCGGTGCAGCTAAAACTCAAGCACCTCTGAATGCTCTATTGACAGGATCAGTGAAAGGCTCTTCTCCCGTAGATATCTCTGGAAATACCTTAAAAGCTTTCGAGGAATGTAAAACTAGCCTATGCAAAGCAACCCTACTGGCACACCCCGACCTAGAAGCAAAGTTAGCCTTAGTAACGGACGCATCAGATACAGCCATCGGCGCAGCACTTCAGCAACTGAAGGACGGCGGTTGGCAACCACTGGCATTCTTCTCGCGCAAGCTGAGCCCATCGCAACAAAAGTACTCGCCTTATGATAGAGAATTATTAGCCATATATGAAGCTATTAAGCATTTCCGTCACATGCTTGAAGCCCGTCACTTCACTATATACACGGATCACAAGCCTATTTGCTTCGCGTTCCAGGCTCGGAAGAAAAATTGCTCACCGCGTCAGTTCAGACACCTTGATTACATCTCACAGTTCACGACAGATATAAAACATATTTCTGGAAAAGATAACGTGGTTGCAGATAGTTTATCGAGAATAACTGAAATATCACAGGCCATAGACTTGGCAGACCTAGCTAAGTCTCAATCTACAGACGTCGAACTGCAAGACCTACTTCGGGATTCTTCAACGGCACTACGGCTTACGAAAATAAAGTTGGATAACGTAGACACACCAATATACTGCGACATAAGTACTGGAAATGAAAGACCATTCGTGACTAAGGACTTCCGAAGACAAGTTTTCCAAAATCTTCACTCCTTTAGCCACCCCGGCGCAAAAACTTCTGCAAATCTGGTAGCCCAACGCTTCGTATGGCCAGGAATGAGACGAGACTGCAGAGAATGGACTAAAACATGTCACGCGTGTCAATCGTGCAAAGTCACTCGACACACCTCTTCACCTCTCAGCACTTTTAGACTTCCCAGAGCTAGATTTCAGCATGTCCATATAGATATAATAGGACCTATGCCCATATCAGATGGCTTTCGCTACTGCCTGACAGCTGTGGATCGATTCACCAGGTGGCCGGAAGCTTTTCCCTTGACTGACATCATAGCCCAAAGCGTGGGAAAAGCCCTTCTCCAAGGATGGATTTCTCGCTTTGGATGCCCATCTGAGATTATAACAGACCGTGGAAAACAGTTTGAATCTACCTTATTCAAATACCTATCCGACATAACTGGATTCAAACACAAAAGAACCACCGCATATCATCCTGCGTGCAACGGGATGGTGGAAAGAATGCACAGGCAACTTAAAACAGCCATAACCTGTCACAACTCAGCATCTTGGACAGAGTCATTACCACTCGTGTTGCTCGGGATCAGAAGCGCCATCAAAGAAGACCTGCAAACTTCTCCCGCCGAACTTCTATATGGAGAAACATTGAGACTCCCAGGAGAGTTTTTCAATCCTGGAACAGCGGATACGACAACTGACACGAGCGATTTTATTGTGCGACTCCGCTCAGTAATAAATAACATACGCCCCGTGCCAGCATATCGACACTGCAACAAAAATATTTTCATATTTAAAGATTTGAAAACTGCAACCCATGCTTACCTCCGGGACGACTGCTCCAAACCTCCTCTCCAGTCGGCGTACTCAGGACCTTATCAGATACTGGAAAAACAAGAAAAAGTTTATAAACTATTAATAAGAGGAAAAGAACAAAATGTGTCCATAGATAGAATCAAACCAGCTTACCTGATCGCTAACGACGCACCAAAGTCCCAGCAAACTGCATCTGAAAAAGAAAAACCTGAAAAGGAGAAAGAAACAAAAGAAAAATTTAAAGATGAAAGCGCTGAAAAGCAATCTGAAAACAAAAATGAAAACACAGATAATAAACATTACCGGACACGTTCCGGAAGAATCTCTAGACCTCCGGCCCACTATCGTCCGTCCTAGGACGGCCTCAGGGGGGGAGTGATGTGGCGTCTCCACATAAGATATATATTTACAAAATATACATTTATATATTCATAAATAATAATTACATATTACCTAAACAAATAAATAAAATATATACTTATATTAACATATTATTATATACCCTAATTTATATTACTTAATATATTTATAAATATATATTTACAATATATAAATACTTACCTTTAATACTTGTCGTACCGAAGTCGTGTCGTGAAGTATAAACTTGCCCAGCAACTGTCGATCACGACGAGAACAAAGGAAGAGGTACTTATCATCGCGCGCCGTCCGGCGACTCCTGCGCAGATCGACAAGCCCGACAGTCAGCCGCACGCTTCGAAAGCAGACGCACGTCGCTCTGAGCTCCGCCGCACCGCCTCGCTTACGCGCTCGACTAAACCATTGTTTACTTTTGCTTACTTCGATTTCCCTCTATATTCTTCCGAACTGTTTCTTTATCTTCTTCTTGTACTTCTATCTCTTCTGTACTGTGCCTTCGCTTGTGCTTGTGTTGTGCTATTTAGAACTTACTCGGAATAAACTTTTATGACTGGATTTACGTGAGTTATTATTATAATTCGCCTTACATCCACACCCCAAATACAATTTGCAATGAATTGTGCTGTTAACGAAGTAACCGGTTTCACACCATCATTTCTTGTTTACGGTCGTGAACTGATAACGTGCGGTTCTCGATATGTTGTGCCAGATAAGAATATGGTACATGAGCCTATAGACTGTTATGCTGAATCGCTTGGTCATTTATCTAACATCTTCGAGAAAGTACAGGCGGCTCTTTTGCCTGCTCATCAACGTAATTGTCAGTCGTATAATCTTCGCCGTAAGCAGGCAGAATTTAATGTTGGTGATGTGTTTTGGAAGCGAACATCCTACTTAAGTGATAAGGATAAATATTTCTCAAGAAAATTAGCACCTAAATTTATTAAATGTAAAATCGTAGCAAAAAATCTCCCTTAGTATATAAACTTTCAGATATGTCGGGTAAGCCGCTGGCCGAATGGCATATCAAAGACATTAAACTAATTAACTATAAACAATAATTATTTATAATTCAATTTTTTCAAATAGTTACAAAAACTTCGTACGTTCAGCCGCACATCATATTTTGTATGAATTGTTGTGCTGTTGATCGTACTCGAGTCTAGTTCTTGCGTTCAATTAATATTGTAGTAGTATCACCTGTTTGAATCAGAATCAGAATCTTTATTTGTGTTGTGATCATGTTATGTAACTAGGTACTTAACATTCCTTTGTTCTCTGCTAGACTGCTCGCGCACCGGTGGCATCTGTCTGCGCTTATTGTGTTTTATGTAGTTGTTAACGCATCAGCTACGCTCGGACCACGGCCGCGGGCTGAGGAGCGCGGGGGGGGCCCGCCGTCACCAAGGCTGCGCGTGCAGCGGTCAAGGGCAGTGCATGCGAGACCTCAAGCGCACAGACACGTATCATTTGTTTGCCGCAGTACTCATTTTTTATAATAATTACGAGTTCTTCTATACAAGTTTTTTCATTCAACACCAAACCTCCGACAACCAGCTGAACTGAGTTCGAACCGCACCAAGATTCGAGCCGGATTCGTTCATCGTAAGAGATCGCGCACGCTAGCGCGAACAAAGGCGTGGCGTGGCCAGGCGACCCCGAGGACGGAGCGGTGAGGTCATACAAGGTCGGCTGGACTATTCATCATACAAGAAGTCTCGAAACGCTGAAACAAGCTATCAAAGAGGCGGATGGATTATCAATTGCTGAAACAAGCAAAATCAAATCAAGCGGTGCATCCAAGGACGCCGTTAATCCAGTGTAAAAACCAGGAAAGAGGTTTGCAGTGTATTTTTGTGTTGTGAGCTCGTCCAATTCGTTTTCAAGGTAAGGTAAACCATAACCTTATTTTATATTCAAAATTCTAATTTTTACAGCTTTGGTTCGTTCAAATTTCGAACGTTAGCCATACTCACCTACCTACCTACTAATATATTTCTCAAGTGTCCCACTGCAAATATTTAGCTAGATTATTACGCTACTCATCAATTATTCAATACTTTTAATTATACAAATAGGTAATCCACATTTATTCAGCTTGAATTCATCCATTGTTACAAAATTTCGAGATTTGAATTTCGGTTTGCCTCATTTGTATTAACAAATTAAATCATTCTTTTCATACAGCAACTAAATCCAAATAAAATTATTATTTAAAACATAATCCAACACAGTTTGTTTCTCTAATTTCCAGTGATTTCGTGAATAAGTACCGTTTACCATAACCGTTGTTGACGTCACTTGATCGTTGGCGCGCTGTGATTCGTCGCTTACGGTGGTGTGATTGAGTCATCGGAAGAACATTCTGGAATTTGCTCGGCTTAGCTTCTGCTTTCACCAATTTTCTTATCGCACAGGTGCATACTTTCTATAACTTTGGGCTATTTTTATAATTTCTGGTGGAAATATTTTTATTAATTTGTGTTTGCTTCCATTTCAGCGTATAGCGTTTGCCTTTACCTTAGATTGTTGCACTCGCATTTCACTATTGCATATCATTCATTTTTTTTTATAAATTGCACTTCTTTTTTGCATTTTTCACGTTTAAATATTATTCAGCATGGACTTAAAATCATTAAAGAAAACAAGAGCATCTTTAAAATCAAAGCTTACAATTTTCAAAAATTATATTGAACCAATATTGCCTAACAAAGAGCTTAGTAACTTGCAAATCAACGAATTACAGTTGAGATTAGACAAAATTCAGGAAATATACTCTGAATTTGATTCAGCTCAATCTGACATAGAAAACCTATGTGAAATTCCAGGTGATGAATTTACCGAGCGAGAAATCTTCGAAGGTGCCTACTTTAAGACAGTAGCAGCTGCTCAGGAGCTGCTCAACCGTGTTCAAGGCGCTGCTTCACCGGGGCGTGACGGCAGCTCTGTGATGAGCTCTAGTGGTAATGCCGCTGCATCAGGTTTGCCAAATATCAAGCTTCCTATTATTCGTTTACCTACATTTTTTGGGCGTTGTCAGGATTGGCTGGAATATCATGACACTTACATTTCACTCATTCACAATAATACATCATTATCTAAAATTCATAAATTTCATTATTTACGTGCATCACTTAAAGACAGCGCAGCATCCGTTATACAGTCATTAGAGTTTTCCTCTGAGAATTATGACATTGCATGGAGTCTACTTTGTGACAGATACAATAATAGTAGAATTTTAATAAACAATCATATTCAAGCGCTGTTTAATATTGAGCCTATTCATAAAGAATCTTCTAAGTCCATACAAAATTTGGTAGATACAGTCAATAAAAATCTGAGGGCTCTCAAAGCTCTTAAATTGCCCACTGAGCACTGGGACATGTTGATAATTCACATGGTTTCAAGTAAACTCGATATTACAACACTACGTGAATGGGAAACGCAGCGTAGTGACATTAAAGACATTCCCACACTTGAAGAATTTATTCTTTCTTAAAAATTATGCAGATTTGCTTGTAACTATAGAGGAGGCTCAACCTAAAATAACCGTAGGCATAGTGATATTACACCTGTTAGGTCTAAATCATTTGTAACTAATCAAACAACAAAGTATCATTGTCCAGTATGCAAAAACAATCATCCAATGTATCAATGCTTAAAATTAAAGTCCATGTCTATAGAATCTCGCATCCAGTTAGTTAATAAATTGAACCTATGTAAGAATTGCTTACGCCAGGGACACACTGAGGATAAATGTAAATTAGGTCCTTGCAAATTGTGCACTCAACGTCATAATACAATGCTACACTTAGGCAACAAAACAGAAACTTCAAAATCAAGTAGCGATACACACAACACTAGTGAATGTATTGTACTACCTACTTCTCAAACACAAACAGAACAAAATAGTGTCACACTCTCAACCACAAACATTCATAATCAAGATCATGTACTTTTATCAACTGCCATAGTAAATGTCTTTGATAAAAATAATAAACCACACCAGGTTAGAGTTCTTTTAGACAACGCAAGTACATCAAGCTTTGTCATTGAATCATTGTTAAATCAGCTACAGCTGCCACATTATTCTGCATCTGTCATAGTCCAAGGGCTAAACAGACAACTTTCTAAAATCACAAAAAGATGTGACATAACATTGTCATCACTCATCAATAATGACTACACAACAGAAATCAATTGTTTTGTAGTTCCACAAATAACACAAAACATACCTTCATACAAAATAAACTATAATAATAGTTTTCAAATACCCCCACACATCCACCTCGCGGATCCTACATTCAATGTTCCGTCAGAGGTGCAGATGTTGCTGGGTGCCAATATATTTTGGCAAGTACTCATACCCAATCAAATACCCTTAGGCAAAAACAACCCAACCTTGATTGAAACAACATTGGGGTGGTTAGTCTCTGGGTCTATACATATTCCAAACTATCATTACAAACATAATAATACGCAGCATACACACAATACAGTCCACTGTCATTACACAAATAACGTTGAGCTAAATCAACAATTAACAAAATATTTTGAACTAGAGTCTATTCCCACTACTCAACAAGCCAAGTCAAATGCTGAGAGTACATGTGAGGATATTTTCACAAAAACGACATTTCGTCAGCCCGATGGCAGATTTGTAGTGACGATTCCATTCAAAGAAGATCCTAAATGCCTAGGTGATTCTAAACAACAAGCAATACTTAGATTTCAAGCTCTAGAACGAAAATTCAAACGCAACCCATCCTTTAAAGATCAATATACAAATTTCATAAAGGAGTATATAAATCTTGGTCATATGTCAGAAAATACTGACACCCAAGATATTAATACACAATATTTTCTTCCGCATCACGGAATATTACGTGAATCCAGTCTAACTTCAAAAATTAGAACGGTTTTCGATGCTTCGTGTGTAACAAGCTCAGGCAAATCATTAAACGACATACAACATATAGGACCTACTGTACAAGATGATTTATTAACTATATTATTACGATTTAGACAGCACAAATATGTCGTAACAGCAGATATTGAAAAAAATGTACAGACAGATTCTTGTCACTGAAGATCAACGTAATTTACAGCAAGTTTTCTGGCGTTTCGATCCCACAGAACAAATTAAACAATATCGATTAAATACCGTTACATACGGAACAGCTTCAGCTCCATACTTAGCTACACGATGCTTAGTACAACTAGGTCAAGACTGTTCAGACATCACTGTAAGTCAAACCATCCTGCACGATTTCTATGTCGATGATCTTGTCACAGGACATTGGGATATGAATACATTAATACACACATGCAAGGGTGTCATTAGGGAACTGCAAGGTGCCAAATTTTATCTTCGAAAGTGGCATTCTAACAACGAATACATATTAAACCAAGTTGTCGGTGAAAATAGCAATGATGATTTACTCAATTTATGCAACGACTCTCAATCTAAAACTTTAGGACTTTTATGGTCATGTAAAAAAGATATGTTGCTGTTTTCATCAACAAATGATACAAACATCAATACGCAAAATACAATTGCCACCAAACGCATTATTTTGGCCACAATAGCTCAGTATTTTGACCCTTTAGGATTAATAAATCCCACTATGTTACAAGCTAAAATCATTTTGCAATCATTATGGGCAAAAAATATTCCATGGGATGCTGAATTACCCAGTGATATTAAATCACAGTGGAATCATTTCATACAAACATTATCACACTTACACAAAATTCAAATTCCACGACTAGTGTTATGTGACTCATTCGATACACTAGAATTACACACGTTTTGCGATGCAAGCAACAAGGCCTATGCTGCATGTGTATATGTACGCTCTGTGTCAAAAAACGGTGACGTAACAGTTAGATTAATACTAGCAAAAAGTAGAGTAACCCCAATTAAACAACGCTTGACTATGCCTAGGCTAGAACTATGTGCAGCACTATTAGGCACACAATTAGCAAAAAAGGTTACTGACTCCTTCCGTCTAAACATTAATTCTCAACATTTTTGGAGCGACTCAACGATTGTGTTAGGATGGCTCAAAACTTCCAAGAAAAATTTAAAACAATTTGTTTTCAATAGAGTAAATGAAATAACACATAACTCAGATACATCTCAGTGGCATCATGTTCCAACAGAATTTAATCCAGCTGACATAGGATCACGAGGCATGACAATTGAGCAACTTAGAGATTCACAATTATGGTGGGAAGGTCCACATTTTTTGCACCAAACTAACATACAATGGCCAATACAACCTCAAAATATAAACATTCAATATTTACCCGAAACAAAGGTTGTATGTCACATTTCTCATGATACAATAGATGATTTTTCTGAAAAACTCTCTAAATTTGGTAAAATGCAGCGCATTACAGCGTACATTCAGAGATTTCTTTACAATTGTCGTAATAAGGCCAATAAACATATTGGTCCATTATCTTTAACAGAATTAAAATTTGCTACTTTATCTCTTTGTCGAATAGTACAAAAAGCAATGTTTCAAAAAGAAATCTTTCTATTAAAATCGAATGGTTGTTTGCCATCAAAAAATAAACTCCTTATAATCTCCTTACATGAACTCCTTATATGAAGAATAATTGTACCAAGTTTCGTTAAAATCCGTCGAGTAGTTTTTGTTTCTATAAGGAACATACAGACAGACAGACAGACAGACAGACAGACAAAAATTTTACTGATTGCAGTTTTGGCATCAGTATCGATCACTAATCACCCCCTGATAGTTATTTTGAAAATATATTGCATGTACAGAATTGACCTCTCTACAGATTTATTATAAGTATAGATAGATATCATCATTATTTATAAAGATCACGACTATAAATTGAGTGTATTAAAATCCAACTTATTTACGATAAAGTTTTCGGTTTTGAACTAAGTACACATTTTTATGTATTGTTTACATAGTTAAATGTTTTATAACACAAAAAAAGTAAGTCGAATACGAGCAATTTAGATAACTTTGGAAACATAATTACAACACTTACATAGTGTAGATACCGCTGTTTGCACTTGCACTTTTTGACACTAATTTTAATCTATTATACATTTTTATTTTAAAACTTCTTCATGTTGACGTGTATTAATGGACGATGATTATTGATTAATATTTTTTTCATCCGTCGTCGTCATCGCTCGAATTACATAGGACATATACGTAATGTGACCTATATGTATGTACTGGTAGATGATGACGTCGTCTTGCTGTCGCTGCTCATGTTAATAATAATCACTTACATAGCTGTGCCGCTCGATCTTCTTTGGGTGGTGAGACCACATGGATTGGACTCTAGTATGTGAACTGGGGCGATTACCTTGACCTGGGATGTAGTTGAGGTTGCCTTCGTTAGTTTGGGCAAGCATATGTCTTCTTTTTGCTGGACGTAACGCCACAAGATTTTTGAAGAATTTAGTGATGTCTTAAACTGTAGACATTCACTTAGTACTCAGTACTGTGATAAAGTACTATTATTCTTGCTCGTACTTTTTGAGTCTTGCTTCTTATTCGTTCTCAAACACAACGAACAATCGGTGCCGCACGAGGCAACGGCACTGGCAGGGTCGCCATGTGAAGGTGGGACGTGGAGAGGTGTAGACAAATGAAATGCACTCTGTGTAGGTTCGTAGATAACTGATGATAAACTGTTTTTATTGATGGTCAGACAGAGTTTATATACATATTCAAAATAGGTTATTGGTCATCATAAAGGAAGTAAGTATATCTAGTTCTAGGTTGAGTACCAGGTGTGAGCTACATCTTCATAATCTTGATCTAGATACAATTAATACTGGTTAATATTGTTTGGGGATATCCGAACGTGCAGCAAATAGACGCTCGCTATTGGTCAATATCTCTTAACTTTTGAATGAACCGCTCATTTCGTAAGCGTCTGTCCAACGTTGGGACATCGCTTCGCTACAGAAGTCTACACTTAGTATCCGTCGCCGGCGGTCGTCTGTCGGGTCTACGCTTGGTACTCGTCGCGGGCAGTCATCTGCTCTCTTCTATGCGCTTCTCCGCGTCCCGTCGCAACAGTGTGCAGTCGTCTGCATTTAGGCTGTTTGCTTGACGGTCGTGACGCATCGCTTAACTTGCGATCCCGCGTGCGCGCACGCTAGCACGCATGTTGGTGTACTTAATCGCTTGGTAATTAGTTATTAGTGCATATTTTTCGTATTGGAACTGAGAAACTATATATCGCAATCGCTGTGTGGTGTTGTGTGTAATCTACCGCTTTCGAACTTTATGAAGAGGAACAGGTAACAACTGTGACTCCATGACCTGCATGACCCAGACCTGGAGGAAAAGTAGCAGCTTCGGTGAGTTGGTTTATTTATTTCAATGGTTTGGAGGTTTCGTCCTATAGCAGTGTCAGCCGCGTCTAGGTGCATTGTTCGGGATACAAATAGATGCTGGTCCCAGCAACTGACTTAATTCTCTAATATTGGGTTCCCGCGAGTTGTGTACTGAGAGCCCTGCTTTTAATACCCACCATGTCTGGTCCTTCGAGCCGGATTTAGTGTCTATTTTGTGTCTAAAAAGACCTAGATTTCATCAAAAAAGTTTCAAAAAATTTATCGTATAAATTTAGATTGATTTAAATCTCGACCTTATGAGTATAATCGTAAGGGCTATAGTGCTTTGTACCGATTTCACCTACCGTCAGAAATTTGAGTTAACTTCTTTATATTGCATTGTACTATAATAATTTGTACATTCATATCAATGGTTACTATCATTCATATCGCTAAAGAAGTTTATTTGCGTTTATAATCATTATTTCATAGAAATTGACTTTTTTCATGTGCGTATGCCGCGTATTGCGGGTAGGAACTCGGTGATCGCAAGCCCCGGCTTCGTGGCCGGCTCGCAAGTAGGCGCCTTTTTGTCTGCGTAATAAAACAAATAGGTACTTACATTATTCTATTTTAGTAAAAATAGTTCGCAACTACTCAGTTTCCAATCGATTGTTTCGTTCGATATCGCCTCGTCATAATAACATAGATTTATTATACGAGTAGTTTAGTTACTAAGTGTAGATTCAACCGCATTTGTTTAAATTATTGCAATTTAAACATCTTATTCTCGCAACTTATCTGTTATCTATACCTAACGGTATCCTGGATTTCTTGAAAGGACCTTAGTTAGATAACTATAACCCGCATTTGTTTGAATTAGTATAATTCAGACATCTTATTTTTCGCTCGCTCAGTTACCTAGTTCTCAAAGTGTACTCGATCTCTTTAGATTAGTTAATTAGTAAATATACATTTTAGTTGTGTTAGCTATCCGACCGAATTACCCATTCGTGTCTAAGCTTTGGCACTAATCACGGTAAAGATAGGAGCACCAACCCCGCTCCTATCACTGGGATCCAGCCTGAAGCATACCAATCCCTCGTCCGTGCCTACCTATGTTAATCTACAGTTACATTTGAACACATATTAAAATTATCAACAGCAATATCATATCAATATCAAATACTAATAAAGGCCATGTTAAATCACTAGAGCACAATACACGTCTGCACCGCTCGGCGAACCCAAGGAGAAGAGAGTGTTACACTGATACTCACCCCGACACTACTACTGCCAAGAGGGGTTTACCTGTAGTGGGGCGATACCTGTCACGTGATGTTACCGGGCGCTAACACTCGGCCGTCCTGAAAAATCCGGTCGTCCCCGACCGTTGTGGTCTGGTGTATGGCTAAAAACAAACACAGAAAATAAATACTTTAATATCGGTGACCTTTATAACTAGGTCCACCAATCAACCTGTCATAAATGATCTCTTAATACGGTGTTAACAATATATTCCCAAGATGCGCTAGCTGCCACGAAGAGTTAAGCAAGTTATCCCATCGTCGGCCAACTTGCTTGTACAACATGGTACAGCCATCAGCACCTAAGGCCGCTGATGCTGTGTATCACCATGCACTCCCACAAACAACTGTACCTAGTTGTAGGTCATGGCCAACTATCACAACTTGTGAACTTTGCTGAACACACATACATTTTTAATCAAAGCATCTCGATAATGCATAGTATCTTGGGTTGTTTATCAGTGTTCCGAGACCATTATGACTTTTCCGTTTCAGTCACTTCTGGTTTTTAACTGATCGGACCCTCACCTATGCTAGAATCGAGAATGAAGTAAACAACTTTATTTTAAACATTTACAAATGGATTTTATCACAAATCGACATTTTTTACATCATTCTATTCAAATACTCGCAAAGTTACTTACGCTTGCTATTCCTTCGTAAGTCACTTTATATTCATTATTAGTTACTATTTCGTTAATGTGTGAACTCAAGCAAACACATAATAAAACCACATATTCAAGTAAATAAACATTAAACACCAAAGTATATTTACCAAAGCTATTACTAACTTTAGTACTCACAGATTATACAATTAAAAACCCTTATAATTCACATTATAATTGAATAAACCAAATACATCTATTAACCTTTTAAACTTTTTAATGTGTACTGACATCAAAGTCAACAACCAATACCCAACGGTTAACATTTTTTTTCAACATCATTTTTGAAATACCCACTAAGTAAATAATTTTCACAGATATTTTATTTTCACCCTTCTCTTTTTTTTTTTTTGGGATTCAAATCACATAAAACATGAAGAGACTTACTGCTTCTGCACCAATACTTACAGCCCGACACTACTACTGCCAAGAGGGGTTTACCTGTAGTGGGGAGATACCTGTCACGTGATGTTACCGGGCGCTAACACTCGGCCGTCCTGAAAAATCCGGTCGTCCCCGACCGTTGTGGTCTGGTGTATGGCTAAAAACAAACACAGGAAATAAATACTTTAATATCGGTGACCTTTATAACCAGGTCCACCAATCAACCTGTCATAAATGATCTCTTAATACGGTGTTAACAATATATTCCCAAGATGCGCTAGCTGCCACGAAGAGTTAAGCAAGTTATCCCATCGTCGGCCAACTTGCTTGTACAACATGGTACAGCCATCAGCACCTAAGGCCGCTGATGCTGTGTATCACCATGCACTCCCACAAACAACTGTACCCAGTTGTAGGTCATGGCCAACTATCACAACTTGTGAACTTTGCTGAACACACATACACCAGACATATTTAATCAAAGCATCAAACACAGTCAAGATACATTTCGACAAATAGATATTTAATAAAAACAAGTTATTTCCAACTGAAGTGTAATAATAACAATGCTTATTATCGTTATGCGTGTGAATGACAATATCCGGTTTCTTACTATTCGTCCATTTCCTCGCCATCTCGATAATGCATAGTATCTTGGGTTGTTTATCAGTGTTCCGAGACCATTATGACTTTTCCGTTTCAGTCACTTCTGGTTTTAACTGATCGGAACCCTCACCTATGCTAAAATCGAGAATGAAGTAAACAACTTTATTTCAAACATTTACAAACGGTATTTTATCAGAAACCGTCATTTTTTTGTACATCATTTTATTCAAATACCTACAAAGTTACTTAAGCTTACTGTTCCTTCGTAGGTTAGCTCACTTCATTTTCATTACTAGTGATTCTTTCGCGTATTGTAACAATTTAACTTAAGCAATCACATAATTTAACCACATTTAATTAAATAAACAATAGATACCAAAGTAGATTTTTCAAAGTTATCACTCGTTTAAGAACTCACGGATAAGACAATGAAAAACACAAATAATTCACATAATCATTACATAAACCAAATATTATCATTAACCTTTTCAATGTATTGATATCGAATTCAATCACAAAAACCCCAAACGTAAAGATTCTTTTTTCATATCATTTTTAAAATACCCACAAAATAGATAATTTTCACAGAGATATTTTTTTCACACGTTTTAGGATTGGTGTCACATAAAACATGAAGACTTACCGTTTCTGCACCAATACTTACAGCTGTGGTATATCATATCACAACATTACATTTACACTTTAACACTCACAAAAACTTTTTCGACTACTTTAGATTACAAATTTAATCTAACCGTTTTGTTAAATTTACTTACGCGTGTGTGTCAGAATGTTAACAATTTAGTATCACAAAACATGTACAATTTACTAGGCGTGGTAGAATATTAAGAAATATTCTTTCATCGTGCCACTTCTGATGTTAGCTATCCGACCGAATTACCCATTCGTGTCTAAGCTTTGGCACTAATCACGGTAAAGATAGGAGCACCAACCCCGCTCCTATCACTGGGATCCAGCCTGAAGCATACCAATCCCTCGTCCGTGCCTACCTATGTTAATCTACAGTTACATTTGAACACATATTAAAATTATCAACAGCAATATCATATCAATATCAAATACTAATAAAGGCCATGTTAAATCACTAGAGCACAATACACGTCTGCACCACTCGGCGAACCCAAGGAGAAGAGAGTGTTACACTGATACTCACCCCGACACTACTACTGCCAAGAGGGGTTTACCTGTAGTGGGGCGATACCTGTCACGTGATGTTACCGGGCGCTAACAGTTGAATGTATATTTACGAACCGCAACTATAATTGCTAGGCCAGGAGTATCTATATACTCGACGCATTCTCGATAAGTTACTTCGGAAATTAGCGTTCCGGCGTTATAGACATCCAAACAGACACACACTCATCGTAGTGTCGAACCGCAACTTACCTTACACAGTAGGTAAACATTCTCCGCGCTCTCGTGAGCTTTACGTTAGTTGGTTACCGCACTTATAAATTGTTTATAAGTTTTTTATTGTTTACTCGATCTTAACGACGCAACGTTAGGGTACCGCGCGTGGTTCCGTACGCATTAATTATTGAAATAAAATTAAAGTACTAAGTTATTCTATTGTATATGATGAAACGAACTTCTTAAGTGAAGTTCGATCGATATAATATGAGTGGTTTCATTTGAAGATATAAATAAATACGTAGTCCTTTGACCTACAAGGCAACTAGCACGGTTAAGAGTACTTACTTTAAAAGTAAATACTTTTCTAACGATTTTATTTTAAATCGGTTAAAACAGTTTCCAACTGTCATCCCTTCCTCCGAGGCGTAGTCGTCATTACAGCTCATTCTTTTAGAGCAGGACAGCAGGTAACATTTTGTTCTCGTGTTGACAAAACTGGGTAAGGGTGGGTTGGGTGATTTATATCTTCAAATGAAACCACTCATATTATATCGATCGAACTTCACTTAAGAAGTTCGTTTGATCATATATAATATTTCGTGGTTTCATTTTCGATATAAATAAATACGTAGATGTTAAGAGATAAGTTTTGTCAAGCTTTGTTGTGTGACGAATTATAAAGAGGCACACCACAAATGAAACACGAGGTAGTTATTTTATATTCAATAAAGTTTTAATTGCCAACATAAATTATCATAATTCTTACTATTCATCTTAGATCTGCGTTTTCTCGACTTAATTAATTTTATTTTTTGGTAAGCAAACCGATTCTGCGAACTGATTTGAATCACAATTTACGGGCCTATTGTAAAATTTGGCGAAGGTTTCGGAATTGGCCGTCCAGCCGGCGGTTTTACGAATAACGTCTATACTAAGGCCAGTGGCGTGCGCTGTGGACGTGGCGGCGTGTCGCGCACTGTGTGCGGTGAACACCGTCACGTCCACACCGCTCGCGCGTAATGTCTGTTTGATCCATCTGCTTATCGTCTGTGCTGTCGCGTTCTTGTAAGGACGCTTCACAGTCATTAAGAGATGGTCCAAACCCGATGGTCTTAGTTCTCTCGTCGCAGATATATAATCTACGAGAGTAGTAGCCGGGCAAATCGAAATATTTTGTCGGAAAAATGGTAAAATTAAAAGTGGTTGATTCCGTCCTACCCCAGAGGTTTTAATCATGTCAGTAATACTGATTTTAATGTTAGATTCATTAAAAGAGATATTACTAATTTTAATCAAGGAGAACGTCTGCACTCTGTGTGCAGTCGATAATGCCAACAATACGACAAGCTTTTTGGTTAGTCTTTCTAATTCCAGATCGTTATGGGGAAACCATTCGGATATATGACTTAATACTAACTGGGGATCCCAGGTGGATGAGTATTTTGGTAAAGAAGGTCTTATCCTAAATGCTCCTTTTAACAATCGTTTAATATTCTCATCTGAAGCTAGATTATTGCCCAGTAATAAAGCCAGAGCTGAACGATGATTATTGAGCGTGCCATAGGATGCGCCGTTTTCAAACTGTTCAGACAAAAAAATTACTACATGCGTAGTAGGAGCGTTGAATACATTTATACCGTTATCCTCGCAGTATTTATACCAGAGCTTGTAACATACTCCATATTGCTGTAAGGTACTATCAGAAAGGGATGCGAGCATCAGACGCATCGCGGCGGGTGGGACGCCGCGGTGGGAGAACGCGCCCCGGAGAGCAGCGCCGCTCCCAGAGTAAGCGTTTGGTGCCGAGGATGTTGATGTCTGAAACGCGATAATACTAAATTGGGACTTGGTTCTAATACCACTATATCCGAGATCAACAAATCCAATAACTGCGGATACCAAGCCTGTGCAGGCCATATAGGGAAGACCAGTATTCCTGTGGCTTCATCATCAATAATTTTTTGTATACAACTGAGTAACAATGAAAAAGGAGGAAAAGCGTAAAATAATTTTCCATTCCAATTTATTGTAAATGCATCGACATTTACGGCATCTGGGTCCTGTTTCCAAGAAATATAATCGTGGCATTTTGCATTGGCGCGAGACGCAAACAAGTCGATTTCAGGTTGACCCAACTTTTTTAAAATTAAACTAAAAGCGGACGCAGATAATTCCCATTCTATGTCCGGGTTGATTCTACGCGATTCTTCATCGGCTTCTATATTATCTCTAGTATTTATATACGAAGCAAACAACCATATTTTTCTCGACTCGCACCAACGCCAAATATCACGAGCTAAACTATTAAGGTGAGGGAACTGTATTCCACCCATACGATTAATATAACTAATGGCCGTGGTATTATCTACACGGAGTAAAATGGAACAATTCGATTTGTCTCGGGCAAAACATTTGAGCGCGAAAAATATAGCAAGTAATTCGAGATAATTAATATGAAAACTTAATTCGGTTTCTTTCCAGGCCCCGTTAACCCGAGTGCCTTGACTATACGCTCCCCAGCCGATGCGTGACGCGTCGGTAAAAATTTCCAAATCATAGTTAGAAGTTTTAATTGGACTGCTTGCCACAAATATATTTTGGATCCACCAATTCAAATCGTCAGATATTGTGGAAGAAAGTTTGACTTTAGTATCAAAAGAACCGAACCGTTGTAAATATAAATATTTTTGACGTTCCAATATTTTAGTATACAACCAGCCGTAACGTACTGCAGGACATGCGGATACAAGAACCCCTATTAATTGTGATAGCTCTCGTATAGTCACGGTAGGTAGCTTAAGAAATTTTTGAATCAAACAAGCTATCTTATCACGTTTGTCGGAGGGCAACGAAATAGTCATTGTACGGGTGGCATACATAAATCCTAAAAATCTACATTCCCTTTTAGGATTTAACTGACTTTTTTCATAATTTATAACGAACCCTAAACGTTCAAACAGTGATACTGTTTCTTCGACATTACGACGACATTCTTTGTACGTATTTGCGATACAAAGAATATCGTCCAAATAACATACAGATTTGTAACCTCGACTGCGTAAATAAGCTATTACTTCTCGGACAATTTTAGTGAAGTATCTAGGTGCTATCGCAAGTCCGTATGGCATGGCGTTAAATTCGTAGGTAATAATATTACTGGAATTCGGAGCGATATATTGAAATCGAAGGTATTTACGGTACTGGGGGTCAATAGGTATAAGCAAATAAGATTCTTTCAAATCTATTGTTGTCATAAACCAATTATTGTGTAATAATTTACATGCAGTTCTAGAATCTTCCATTTTAAAATGCATTTTAGGTATGAAGTGATTCAATGTTTTTAAGTTAAGGATAAATCTTTTGCCTCCATTCGATTTTAATGTTAGAAATGTACTAGATATATATTGATCTTTACATGGTTCGACCGGCGAAATAGCACCTAGTTTTATTAAATTTTCAATTGCTAGTGACATATCATGCTGTTCTTCTGTTGATAGCGTAATCCGAGGTACATTGGTTTGAACTGGTTTCGATATAAACGGAATGGGCACTCCGTTCTGAACCCAATCTAAGATATTTTTATTTTTTGTGACGGTAAACCAATATTTATAAAAATGTTGAATACGGCCAGCATGTACCTGAGTTACTGTCGTGTCGTCGCCCGCGTCCGACCCTGACCCGCCTTGGGTTGAGTGTTTGCTGTCGAAGCTGCCGGCGCAGCTCTTCTCGTTGAAGGGGTATACTTCTTCTGACTGCCTCGCCCCCCCCTGTTCGCAAAGCGAAGGGGCGCCGCCCAGTTTCCCTGGGTTTGTTGGCGAACTGGAGCTGCGGTATTTTGAGGTGCTGGAACTGGTTTTGTAGGGACAGGTTTTTTAATTTGTAAACCCTGTTTTTCAATAGATTTGGATGCTTTGATTTTTTCGGGCAAATTGGCACCAAATAAAGTCTCATCTCGCTCACTATCTTGAATAATATTCAGGAAAGATTTGGCTAAACCTGGAGTTATCATCTTAATTCTCGCCTGCGTTTGAGAATGATGCAAGTCGCATAGAATACGACATCCGTCACTCAGCGTTTTGATGGCCTCTATTTTGTTATCAGCTGTAAGTAATGACGTCATCGCTCTGCTGATGGCTGTGATACCGGCCCCCAGCTGCTGTTGCGATGACTCAACTTTTTTGTCGCGGAGGCGTACCATTTCGGTTACGGCAGCTGATATCTCCATATTTAATTTAGGAGCTTGCAACATTGTGCAATTACTCGGGATTAGGTATTGTTTCAGTATGTTTTCCCTAGTCGGAGATGTCATGCCTTTCTTTACTAAAGGTGTCCATAGTTGCGCTAGGTTAATATGGATTTCTTGGCCCCAAGTTGGCCCCGGATCGGTCGCCTCGCCTAGCGCTGACAACAGCTCTGGATCCAAAGGTGTAAAACTGGATTCATCCGCTGATTGACTTGGTATCGGCGGTGGTATAGAAACCGGCGGTAAGTCGCCCGGTTCAAAGACGCTGTCGGTCACCTCTGCTCGGACTTCGACCGGGGCGGGAGTCGATTGTTCATCAAGAATTGGTGGTTCCTGTTCAGGTTCAAACAGGTACCACGACCCAGTTTCGCCTCCTATGGGCAAGGGTGAAAAGTGGTTAGTGTTAAAAATAAATAAATAGGATCATACTTCTTCGTGAACATAAAAACGCCTTGTTCTTTTGAATCTATGGCGGTTCACGAATTGTACCTATAAACATTGCCTTGTTCAAATTTAAATCTATGGCAAAATATCGTGATGAGAATTTCCGATTGGATAAAACTCACACGATAATACTATATATTATACATAGGTATAGTAAAAAAGCTCACCTTCATTTGTATGATCATCTCGATCCGAAGATGAAGGCGGCGAATCGTCGCAACGACGTTTCTTATGTCGTTGTTTTAATTTTTCCATTTTATTTTGATAATAGTCCATTTTTTCCTCAAATGAACGTTTGGGCATTTTAAACTTTAACTACTTTGTGCACTGAAAATATAACGGAGGAACGCGTGCGTTCGTTGCCGAGCACGGAAAAAGATGAGCTGTAATGACGACTACGCCTCGGAGGAAGGGATGACAGTTGGAAACTGTTTTAACCGATTTAAAATAAAATCGTTAGAAAAGTATTTACTTTTAAAGTAAGTACTCTTAACCGTGCTAGTTGCCTTGTAGGTCAAAGGACTACGTATTTATTTATATCGAAAATGAAACCACGAAATATTATTTAGACCTTTCTAATGCTCGTATGCATTTAGTATTATAAGAATTTGGTTCTTATATTTTTTGAATATTGAAATTTTGCTTACTTAGCAATTGTTTAGTTTATTTTGCATATTTTCTTAAACTTAAGCTTTATATAGGCAAACGCGATGCTTATTACGCGCGTATTCAAGAGATTTACGACTCTTCGAAATCTCTGACTACCGAAAGGTTACGTCAGTCTTTTATAGCACGAACCAAACAGATAGACAGTTTGCGTATTGAACTTAGTGACGTCCTTGATAATATTAATTTGTTATCAATGGAGATTTACGAGTCATGAAGTTAGTTATAGCGTTTTAAATTCTTTTGATGATTTGGCAAGTGAAATTAAAAATACGCTGAGTTCGCTTATTGAACCACAGGTGTCTACAGAGTCACCAAGTGTAAACCCTGGTTCTAAAGTATATCATATTAAGGTTCCTAAAATAGAACTTCCTAGTTTTGATGGTGATATTCAGAACTTTCCCTTTTTTACGAGACTTGTCGGATAGTGATCGAATACATTATTTGTTGGGCTGTCTTAAGGGCAAAGCTAGGAACGTTTCGGCAGACCTTACGCCCTCCGCAGATAACTATCGTGTTATTTGGGATGCCCTTATTGATAAATACTTAGACAAACGGGCACTCGCGGTTAGTTATTTAAATCAATTGTTCGCGCTAAAACCAATTAGTGGTTCTAATCCCGCCAATATAGAAAAATTATTTGACAAATTTACCGCCATTATAGCCAGGGCTCGGATACCAGGTTAAAATATTTAACCAGCTCATTAGAAATGCCATACATTAAGGAAAGAGCCGAAACATTTGGTATTTGCTCGACCGGAACCGATATTATCCGGGTTCTGATCAAAGAACAAATCGCAAGATTTTCAGTTCGAGAAACCAGGTTAATTTCGTTCGAATCATTTTGGCTCCGCCTACTGACCCCCTTTACCCGCGCGCCTGTCTTTCTTGAATTATAAAATAAGTAGATCGCTTGAGATCAGTTCCTAGTGTTATTTGAGTAAAGCAAGTATGTCAAAATGGATACTGTACTGTTTCACCGAGGGTTATAATAAAACACACAAATATCACTTGACACACACGTACTCGCTCGGCGGTCAGTCTAGGAGTGCGCGGCGAGCCACCGCTCCCCGCGCCCCACCACCGCACGCCTCGCCAGCATGCATGTCTACATTTATTGTACACTACATCATCCTTTTACAAAATAGAAAAGAAAAACAGAAAATATTTCCTTACATACAATAATTCATCGCAATAGAATAATCACATTAAATTGTAAAATTACCATATAGGACATTTATTTACTCAATTAATTCTGTTACATTACTTGTCCTATTTCTCGCTACCGTTTTCAGACATCTCGGCAGAATCGTCTGTGCCACTGGATGGGCAAACCTTCCATTGCCCTTCAACGCGCTTCAAGTGCACTACGTTTCTACGTAGTCGTTGAGCGCTGTTGTCGTTTTCCAACTCTACGTCGTTTCCATCTTTACTAACCACTGTGTGGGTTGCCTCATTGAACTTTGGAGTTAGTTTATTCTCTTTTGTCATATTCTTCACATATACCTTTTCCCCGACTTGTATGTTAGATTCTGCTGCGTGTCTTTTCCTATCCGCATATTCCTTTCCTTTTGCTTTCATTTCCATATCTCTGTCTTTCATATCTGCATCTCCTACTGCAAATTCTACATCTATATATGAAGGTAGCTTGTCTCTAAATTGACGCCTGTAAAAAAGTTCTGCAGGAGTTTTTCCTGTAATAGAATGTGGGGTACTGTTATACATAGTGAGATATTTGAGTAGATCATCCTGCCAATTTGATTTTTGAGTTTGGCTTATTTGTAGTCGTTTAATATGCTACGATTTTGTCTCTCAACCTCACCGTTTTGCTGAGGCCAATAGGGAATACTATGAAATAAACGTATTCCAAATTCTTTACAAAAATCTACAAACATGGCACTCGTGAATTGTTTGCCATTATCAGCTGTAATGCTGACCGGTGTTCCTAAACGAGAAAACATTTCTTTGAGTGTATTTATGGTGTATAAAGAGTCAATGGTTTTTGTTACCTTTATCTCTTTATAACGGCTAAAGTAGTCTATAATTACAAAGAGGTAATGGCCACTTGGAAGTGGCCCAAGGAAATCAATTGCAACATCAATCCAAGGTTGGATAGGCAGTTCCCGTCTATGCATTGGATTAGGTGGATTAGGTGCGGATACAAGAGTGCAACCTTTACAAGATCTAACATGACGCTCTGCGTCTGTATCAATTTTAGGCCACCATACCTTAGTACGCAGTCGTGTTTTCATGGCCACGATACCAGGATGGCCCTCATGAGCAGCAGCTAGAACCTTAGACCTTAAACTAGAAGGTATTACAATTTTGCTCCCACGTAATAGCAAATTATCTTGAAAGCATAGTTCATGTTCAAAGATCTTATAATTGCTGACACTTTGATCCCAATTGTTTTGATAGATACCTATCCGAACTAAATTCACCTCGCGGTCTGCCTCACAAGCTTGCTTTAGCTCTGTGAGAGAAATTGCTATCGGACGTGCCTGATCAATTACTAAATTAAGGTAATTTTCGTCGTCAAATGGCTGTGGTGATTGATCAACAAAACTTAAGCGCGAAAGAGAATCAGCGATATTTTTCTTTCCAGGACTAAACACGATTTTGAAATTGTATGACTGTAAACGTAACACCCATCTTTCGATTCGGGCGCATGGTTTTGAATTTGGACCGAATATCACCTCAAGAGCCTTATGGTCGCTGACTAACTCGAAACTATCTTTTCCAAAGGCTCTTATTGCCATATGCAATAATTCTTGGCCCACCACCACTATGTTGGACAAGTACGGCTCCTAATCCCACCGCATCAGCAAACACTTGCGTCCTATCATTTAGGTCATAGTAACCTAAAGTTCTGATCTGAGACATAGCCTGCTTCAACCCGTTAAATGCTTCAGATTGATTGTCCTGCCAATGGGAAGTAATGTCCGCGCCCTTACCTAATTTAAGTTTCAATAGTTCGCGTAAAGGTTCAGTCCAAGTTGCTAAATTAGGGATCCATTTGCCTACATAATTCACTAATCCTAGAAAACTTTGGATCTCCTCGATAGTAGTGGGTTCCCGAAATGATTCAATTGATTTGACATATTTATCGAGAGGCCTAACACCTTCGGATGATAATTGGTGTCCGAGAAATTCTATACATTTTACACCGTAGCAACATTTCGCATCGTTTAGGAGAACTTTACTGACTTTTAAAATTTGCGAGACTTTTTTGAGTCTTGTGTCATGTTCTGGCTCGTCGCTCCCAAATACGACGATAACATCAATGAAGTTAACTACGCCTTTGCAAGGCAGTAGGATGCGTTCAAGATTTTTTTGAAAGCATTCAGGAGTACAAGATATGCCGAACATGAGACGCTTGTACCTAAACAGACTTTGACTGCAAATGAAGGTTGTGATGTGTCGACTATCCTCACTAAGTTCCAATTGATGAAAATAATTTTTTAAATCTAACTTTGAAAACACTTTAGCATTTCTAAATTTGGCCATTAACTGTTCCATAGTAGGTAAAGGGTGTTTTTCTCTGATAATAGCCCGATTGGCTTGCCTCATATCAACACAAATTCGAACATCTCCATCCCCCTTGAGAACAGGTACTAGAGGAGAAATCCAATCAGATGGACCATTAACTGGTTCTATGATATCTGTATCGACAAGTTCCTGTATTTTTTTCATTTATTTTGGTCTCAAGGGGAATGGGGACCCTTCGACAAGGTTGAGAAACAGGTTTAATGGAATTATCTATAGGAATATGGATTTGAACCCCTTTTATTTTAGAAAACGTACCTTCAACTGCATTTATGTCTAGTCCAACTCTCAAAACTCCAAGTTTGATTGCAGTATACTTCCCAAGCAAATTTCTAGTACCATCTTTTACGACATAGAAAGTAGCTTTTTCCACTTTCGGCCCGTTACCAACAGCTATTGTAGAATAAAATGATTCTAAGACAGTAAGAGGATTTTGACTCCCGTAAGCCATAAATTTTCTTTCCGGGTTCTTTACTTGATTTTCTACAAAAGCTCCGTTTTTCTTGAGAATCTCCCAACTAGCGTCATTGATGATATTGCATTTACTACCAGAGTCTATTAACATGTCCATTTCTACATCCCCTAAGGTACATTTGACGAAGTCATCACTGTCAAGATGGAAGATGTAATCGAGTGCTTCAGACGTAGGTTTTGTTTTTGGCTTTTTTGCATTGTTTTTCGTTTTTGGTTGAGGAGTCACTTTTTCGTTTAATGGCCCTAGTTCTACAATATTTCCGAAAATGGCCAATATACCCACATTTCAGACATTTTTTGTCTCGTGCTTTGCAATCCTTGCTGTCGCTTGAATGACTTTCACCACAACGGGTACATAAAATTTGTTTACTTTTACTTTTTTGAAAGCCTACATGATTAACTGACACATCTAATTTAGGTGCAAGGAAAACAAAGTTACTAAGTTGCCGATGCACGGTTTCTAGACTATTAGCTTCAAAAATAATTTTGTCAAGCGTAACATCATCTCCTAAAGTCAAGATTTTTTTTCTCAATTCGACCGATTCACACTTTTCTGTGATCTGATCAATCAAGTGTTCTTCAGGGGCAGTGAACTTGCATTTTGAACACTGATGTCTAAGCCTAACGAGAAACTTGTCAAATTTTTCGCCCACTTCTTGTTTAAGAAGCCTAAATAAATGACGTTCGAAAACGCGACTCTGTTTTGGGGAAAAATATTTATCTAGTTTTTTTACAGCAACTTCAAAAACGTCGGCGCCACCATCTACAGTGTCCGGGATATTGTAATAGATTTCTTGCAAGGATAGCCCCCCAGCGTGCAGCAGCGTTGCTTTTTTTGCTTCTGGTGTGGCAATGTTTGTTGCTTGCAGATAAAGGTCTACACCTCTCTTCCACTTTTCCCAACGCAAACCAATCGAAGCTGGTTCGCCCTCACAGTCTAGGGTTTCCATAGGTGGAATGCTCGACATGATTTCGGGATCTGCAAAGAATATCCTCTTTGTAGGTACCGTTCTAATTTAGAACTACCTTTAACATAATCTTCTAAGTACCGTCCCAAGAACTACCTTTAATTAAATTTTGTAGGTACCGTCTCGACTTTCGTCGAACTACCTCTTGATCTTCATTTTGGTTAATTTATTAAACGTATTTACTCAGTTACCATTTTTTCAGGAAGATCATTTAGGTACCGTTTGAAAATGCAAACTACCTCTGAAATACATGGAAGACTTCAATTGTTGTCAAATTTATTCAATTGTTCCAGTGAAGACCAGAGAGGATATTTACTGTAATATTTAATCATGAAAAATTAAAAGATACTAAGTATAAATATAATATTTAATAAATAAAATAAGTTACTCGTAACTAAGATTAAAGTAATTTTTTTTTTTTCTATTTCAGGTGCGTATTATGTATTAATTTATTTTTATTACATATCCAATAACCAATTTAATATTTATGACATGACAACACTTGATGTCTTTTTCATGTTTTCGTATCACTTTTTATAAATTTTAGGTACTAATCAACAAGACAGGACCGGTTTTACAATAAGATAACTCAACGATGTAAGAAAATCAAAATAATAACTATTTAAGACGATTTTGTTTGTATATAAAAATGAATAAAAATCGGCCTTGTCTGTCGATTTAGCTCTTAGTAAATATGTGGTATTGGTACCTACCACAAAAATTTCTCGATCCTGGCAGGGTCGCCACTTGTACTGTTTCACCGAGGGTTATAATAAAACACACAAATATCACTTGACACACACGTACTCGCTCGGCGGTCAGTCTAGGAGTGCGCGGCAGTAGATGTGTATTGGGCATTCTGGGCCACTTCGTGATCCCAGAATCCCCAAAACACAAACCAACATACAAAATAAAGATTACATTCATTTGTCCGAAATTTTGTGGTATGATCAGATGTTCACACAACATATCCGTATTAATTATAGAAGTATTATAAAACTTGTTTCTTCGTGAAACGTAAGCTCATTTTGTTCAAACTTATGGAGTACTGCAGTCGAGTTCAGTAACATATGCTAATTATTTATAATGAAATTTGTAAAACAAAAAGAAACACTTAAATTAGATTGTATTTGTCCAGTATCATCAGCGGAACGAAAACGACATGGTAATCTGCTACCGAACACAATACTGTCATGATTTTTATGGTTATGCTTATTTATATTATATATTTTATGATTTACTACGCAATGATGGTGATAATAGGCTTAAATAATAACAACCGTGGCGCCATCTTACGAGAGTCTGTCATTGGTTGATCAACTCCCCGCTTTGACACCACAAGCATAGCGGTGGGGACGCAGTGGAGATGGTACTAACAAGAAGGGATCGAGGGACATTCTTGGTTAGAGTCTCAGACTGAGCGGACGGTTAGTTGACTACCGACAGCACCAGTACAGAATTCATCACATTTCAGAAGTGCTCTTATCTCGCCCGCAGAAGTGGAAAAAAGATAAAAAATTGTAAGTACTTTAATGTTTTAAATAAATATAATGAGTTTTTGCTTACAAGCTTTACAGATAGAAGTTAAAATTCAGACTTTTTTTTATTTTTACTAAGGTATAATAATATGTGTGTCGCGTTAATGTTTTTATTTCAAGCCATCAGTACAGGCTGACAAGTTATATTTTTGCTTTGCTTCATGATTAGATTTGTTGTTAATGATTGCTACCCTCAGTTTTGTTAGTACGTCCTACCTACATTTACTTGTTTTGAAGCCTTAATGGTGGAACCTTGTTTCTATTCTTCAGGACTGATAATAGTGAGATTGGTTAGCTTAAAGATTAGTAAAGTGCAAATTTATTGATGATAGTGTTTTAATCATGTGTTAGTTAACGTATGTTTATCACAAAAAAAAAAAAAAACTTGTTCGAATTGCCCAGTCGTGTGGTTGCGGTAAGCCCTTTTTATTAAAGAGTGGTTTCGTTATTTTGATGGAATAATTATTCTAATTTTACATTTATGTAGTGTAAAGTTTAATTTAATAAATTTAATTTAATTATTAATACAGTAAAAATAATTTTAAAAAAGTAAAGGTTTTTATAATTGTCGAATTTAAACTTATCGTACTTTTTAAGTAGACATTGTTAAAGTGTCGCTTTTGTGTGAAATAATGAAATACTCACATCATACATACATCACATGAATTGTGACTAAGGTTGCGTGGCCAGCCAGCCAGCCAGGCCTGCTTCTGGCCGGGCCCACAGAACACACACTCATTTTATTATGCTTGTTTTTCTGCTTTCATTTCATTCTTGCTAATACATTGTGGTTAAAATATTAATTTGCTTAGCCTTTATTTTTTTATTGTTTTTATTATTTGTTGTACAAGGGGCGTTACTTTTATGAAAATTTAAAGTTTTGTAAGGCCAGATATGATGCTTATAGATCGTATCGATGATAATGATGATGATGGCTTTCCCCAGTAATCATGCTATCATGAACAAAAGGATTTTTCATGTCCGACCGAATAAAGTAGTGAACGGTTAATATGGTTGATTTAAGATTGTTATTGGTTTATAATATTATTGGTAAAATTTATAACTAGCTGTAGCCCATGACTTCGTGCGCGTGGGCTTCGGAAATTTCCCGTGAATTCCCGCGTTTGTTTTTATACAAGATTTGTCATGACATTAACCAACCAACACAAAGAAAAATAATTATTGGTGCATTCGTTCGAAATTGCTTTAAATATATTTGCAGGCAAAGATGCCTTGAGCTCATTCAATGACGACAACTTTTTTTTAATGAACTTTTTTTTTATGAAACAACTTTGGATGTTCTTCCGAGTTAGAATGGAACAATTAATGAAAGTTTTGAGTAAATCGGTTCGGTACTTTGAGTGATAAGCGTGATCATACGTAAAGACAGACACACACAAAAAAAAATCCCTTTCTATTATTCATGCCCCTCTATCTATTTCAGTCAAAATTACTAAATGTACAGACAAATTTTTTTTAGCCTAGTGTTTTGTTGAATGTTAATACTTACACAATTAACTATTGCTTTTAGTAGTTATTGTTTGATGTATTTCGATTTTCTGGGCTGTCCCAGAAAATAATGTAGATGTGAGCGTGCATCTTTTGAGTCGTGTACTAACGTGAGCGTGCGTTAGATAATGTAGATGTGAGCGTGCATCTTTGAGTCATGTACTAACGTGAGCGTGCGTTAGATAATGTAGATGTGAGCGTGCATCTTTTGAGTCATGTACTAACGTGAGCGTGCGTTAGATAATGTAGATGTGAGCGTGCATCTTTGAGTCATGTACTAACGTGAGCGTGCGTTAGATAATGTAGATGTGAGCGTGCATCTTTTGAGTCATGTACTAACGTGAGCGTGCGTTAGATAATGTAGATGTGAGCGTGCATCTTTTGAGTCGTGTACTAACGTGAGCGTGCGTTAGATAATGTAGATGTGAGCGTGCATCTTTTGAGTCATGTACTAACGTGAGCGTGCGTTAGATAATGTAGATGTGAGCGTGCATCTTTTGAGTCATGTACTAACGTGAGCGTGCGTTAGATAATGTAGATGTGAGCGTACATCTTTTGAGTCATGTACTAACGTGAGCGTGCGTTAGATTATATTAGATGAAAGTTAGCATCCTTTAAGTTCGTTATTAGCGCGAGCGTGCGCTAGATCATGTTAGATGTTAATGTGCATCTTTTGAGTTTGCTATTAGCAAGAGCGTGCTTTATTTTATATATAGATGGAATCGTACATCCTTAAAGTTCTGACGAGCTGCATGTTAAAAGTTATGGGTAAAAATGTCTTGTTATGTACAGATGAAGTCCATCTAATCAATTATTTTTTTATGAAATTAGTGAAAAGAGCTAATGTATTTTCTTATGCATACATTTTTTTTTTTCTGGTTTTATCTACAATCAGTTCTCTGGACTATGAGATTTGACGATGAGCAATAAGATAAAAATATGTGTTCCTTGTAAAGGCTCAGTAGAAGTAGCCTTCTCTTAGAATCTTGAAGCGAGTCCTTGAATATCATATCGCTTCAAGCGTTTATAAGATTAAGTGCCAGCTCATTTGGGTGGTTCAAGAATCGATTTCTGTAGTTTCCTAAGTGTTGATCTGCAGTGTGTCATGGATTTTAGCATTGGTGAGGAACCATGATGGTTATGTTTGTATTACAAGCACTGCCCCACAATTGGAGGCAGTATGTTCAAATGAGTTTCAAGATTGTTTTGTATATGAGGAGCTTGTTATCTACAAATAGAACAGAGTTGCGTGCCATCAGCCAGTCCTCTATACTGGAGATAGATGTCATCTTTTTTTTGTTTTGATGTGCTTCTTCCATGTTAGTTTGCGATCCAAATGCATTCCGAGATACTTGACGGAGTCATTCTGTGGTAAGCTCATGTCCCTTAGTTTAATGGTGGGCAGTTTCTCTTTTTTAAGCAAAGATAATATGGGTACAATTTTGAGTCACTTGCTATGATCGCCATTTGTGGAGCTTTTCATCAATCTTATCAAGGCAATCTTGTGATGCCAATAGTTCACGCCAAACCTGGATTTTTGTTACCTGCTAATATAGCCGTAACATCGGCAAATTTAGTAACGGTGGTTGGTGATATTATCGGCTTCAGGGAGATCAGATATATAGATCGTGAACAATTTGGGACCTAAGGCTAATCCCTTAGAAACATCGCTTTAATTTCATAGAAGTCTGATGTCTCTTCATCTATTTGAACCTGAAATAATGTATTTCGGCTATGCATCCACTAGCAAATAGTTACTGTGAGGATACACTTTCCTGATTTTGTAAAGTAGTTCTTGTGCCACACTTTGTAAAATGCCCGCTAATTGTCCAAGAAAGCTGCTTAGTAGATTTTCTAATAGTATCGCATACTCTGTGAACCTGTTATATTGTAGAGTGATATTTACTAAAGCCCAATTGGTGTTTTGGTATTGCATCAGGTTCCGAGAGGATACGCAAAATTCTAATTAGAAATCTTTCGGAAGATTTTAGACAAGATTGGTAAGAAACGAATTAACTGTAAGAGCTTGCAGAATGAGGTGGTTTGCCTGCCTCGTAGAGCATTGTTATAACTGATACTTTTCACAGGCATAGAATGAATTGGACTCTCAATATTCTGTTGAATAGAGTAGTGAGATAGACTATGGCCTTTCTTGCTGACTATTATTGTGTTGCCTCTAAATTGAGATATGGTATACTTTTTTGGGGAAATGCTGCAACGATACACATTCTGCTGCACATTTAGGGTACAAAAAAATGTATCCGAGCCATGTTTAGAGACAACAAAGAGATTTGTGTATCAGATTTTAGAAATTTGAACTTAGACTTTACCCTCACTGTTCATTTTTGAGGCATGATTGTATGTGAGGCAAAATATAAATAGTTTTAAGCAAATTGTTAATAGACGACCAAGACCAACAAGAATTATGGTACAAATACTTCCTCAACATGAATGAATGAATGAATAAACACTTTGTTGCATCAATTAATGAATACATCATTGGATTGTATATGAATCTAATCTTGCGTCGTAAAGTAGGACAATATATGTTTTGAAACCGAAATTATTTAACAAATTACCTGACAGTATGTAAGAGTTAAGATATAGAGCATTTAAAGAAAAGTTACAAACACTACTAATAGATAAACATTTATTTTACTAACACATTATGACTACTCAGATTATAATACTTTTATTGGAATCATTACAAGTTGGAAATTATGATAAAATACCATGTTGACTATATCTTTTTAAATTTGACATTGTTTTAAATGGTGTATCTTTATAATTGAGTATTTTTAGACATGATATATTTGCACGCCTTACTAAGGTAAAATGTATTCGCACATTCATATTTTTACACCATCATTTTGTACATACATTCATGCAAATAAAGAGATTTGATTTGATTAACTCTTCTAGAACTTCTTTGATGATCAAGTCAAAACCAAGTGACTTATGTCTTTGGAAATTAGAGATGACCTGTTTAACTTTTTGTACTATCACTGGGTTAAGTGGAACAGATAGTTGGAAGACTTGGTTCAGCTCTTCTATCTATTTCAGTTTCACGTCTTCATAGCCTTCATTTGGTGCAAACACGTCAGCTAAATGTCTTGCAAATATATCAGCTTTCTCTTTTCCAGTATGTGTCCACCCAGTATTAGTTTTAAATGGAAACTTCATGCCTGTGGTTTAAATGGACCTTTAGTAGTTTTCCACAGTGAATAGTTGGTGGATGGTATCGCAGTAAGGTATTCTAGCTGGTGTCCAATTGTTTTGTTCTGGACGTCTTTCACAGCAATCAATCAAATTTTGATCATTTAAACAATCACCGTCTCTGTACTATATTTCATTATAGCAGATAATAGTGGAACTAATTGTCAACAGTATAGGGCTATGATCAGAGCCGCTATCATAGCAAGTTTCTGCTTTCAGATAGTGTACTTCTGGCCCTTTTGTGAAAAAAAAATATTCAGAGAATTTTAACATATCGCCAGTATGTTGGTTCACAAGTCGTGATTACATTAAGATTGTTATTGCCAAGACACAGTTTGAACAGTGTACCTTTGGTTGAGGTCAACCTTAATCCCCAGAATGTTTGGCACCCCAATCTCCACTTGAAATAAGTCTGCCTCCTAGTGTCAAAACGTACTTACTGTAAGTAGAACAGTTACTCTTGTGCCTTGGATGGCATTAAACTGCAGACAGATTAAGACTTCCAAGTAGAGATGTAAAGAACTCGAGTCTTTTGAGTCCTGAATTTTAGGCTCGGCTGACAAATTGCACAGCTCGACTCGTTACAACAAGACCCCCAGACTCGAGCACTTAAGTCTACATAAAGACTCGAGGGCATCATGGCGCTCAAGTCTTGATTCGCGCTCGAGTCGTTTTACACGACGAGTCGCGCTCAAGTTCTTTTCCATTTGGAGTTCCTTCATAAATAAACAGGGAATAAAATATATAACTTTTGTGAGGAAGATAGTTTTTATCCCTCTTGAGGTCACAGAACCTAATAATGCCATGCCTAAAGGCCACATTTAGCATGTTGCCACATGAACTATGTATTTTTAAATAAATCAACCTTGATACGCTCAAGACTCGATACGCTCGAGCTCTTTTTAAGACTCGAGTTCTTTTTGAGACGTGAGCTTCTTTTTAAGACTCGAGCTCTTTTTGAAATACGAGTTCTATTTTGGCGCTCGAGTCTTCGAGAAAGGACTGGAGCTCGGCTCGACTCAAAGCCTTGAGTTTTGTTAGTACACCGAGTCTTGTAAAATTGAGCCGAGTCTATCGAAATAGGACTCAGGGACTCGAGTTCTTTACATCTCTACTTCCAAGCTTACCTTTAATATCTATGGTGGTTGCTAGGATTCGGAGTGTTTATACTCTGGCAGCAGGTAATGCTTATGGACTTACATGACTCATTCCATCAGGGTGGTGTGTGATATAAGTGTTGTAGTCCTTGATGGAACGTTACTTTGCTTGATGCAGTGTGCTTTTGAGATTAAGGTCACATCTAGTTTGTGAGTTGCAATAAGTACTTCAAGTTCAGATTTATTTGGAGCTAGCCATTTATGTTCCAGGTATTAATTCTTAATGTCTTCTAATTCTTAATCAGTAGTCATTTTATTCTTCTGACAATTAAGTAGAGCGAAGAGGCTTATAAAGTGCACTCATATATTGTAGGAGCATGTCTAATTATTGAGGTTGATGCTTTAAGCAGTTTTTTTTTTATTCTTCAATTTTATTGGTCAACTTAGATGACACTTCAGTATTGCCTTTTAGGATTTTGGCATAGAAAGTTCTTTTTTTTTAATATCACGTGTAAAAAGTTTAGTTTCATTTGAGTAGCATCTGATGAAATCAGTGTTAGATTTTTGTATAATATATGCATTTGAAGTTTTCGTTGGGCATTCAAGCCTTATTGATTTGGCTTTCGACTTGCTAGAATCTCCTTGTAAACACTACATTCCTAGTAGTTGCAGAATGCTCACCTTGGAAAAGGGCGCATAGTGCTGGTGTACTACTGTCTTTTTTTTTTTGCATTCTGAAGCTTGATGACCTTGAGCACATTTCACACACTGATATAGTAAAATTAAAACTTATTACTAATTAATTGACAATGACAAAGTTTACTATAGTAACGAGGAATTAATGGACTGATATTAGTTTTATTGTACAAAAGGTACGATGTACATTAATGTAGTAATATTTCAGTATTAATGATGTTAGTGTATCAATTTTTGATTTATTTCTCAATTTTAATTTTTATTTTGAATTTGACTGCTGCTATTTGACTTGATGTTAATTATTATCATTATTGACGTGACAACGTCTTAAATTAGGTTGCGGCTGGGAGTCACTTATGAAAAAGTGTAACGCTCGGTAACGTTACGATGAGTCACCGAACGAGAGAGAGGCCCGCCGAATGCCTTGCGTCTCTCTCCCACTCAACTATGATCGGTCTTAGATTATATTCATATCAATAAATATTCTACCGAGAAAAAGACGTTGTCACGTAAAATCTTCGCCCGTAAAACCGACTTTACAGGCAACCATTTTTTTTTATTAATCTATTGTATTGACGGGTAAAAATAAATGAGTATTATGAGTATTTTTTTTGAATGACAAAGTTGTTGGCATCTTTGACACTAAGGAATTGTATGCCTCTTTTGAGGACCTTTTATTTTTACTGCTTGGTGGTGAATTTTCGTTATTTTTAACTGCACTATTGCTAGGAACTGGAGCAATATTTACAAAAAAAAAAGTTGACGTTGGTTTTCTTTCTAGTCCAAATTTCACATTGATAATTTATCCTTGAATGATGTTTCCGGTTTTTTCTATCTCTGCTTCAATTGCTTTGGAAGGTGCTGTGTAGATTTTTTTTTAAATAACGATTCTGTAGCATCGTTGATCTTTTTGGATGAATTTATACCCAATCCAACCATGTCGAGTAGATATTTTTTTTATAAGTTTCTATACCGGCACTGATTACTTGAAGTTGATTTTTATTTATTATCCTTAGGGTGAAACTATCCGCACTGCCAGATGAACGAAGTAGTTCTGCCAGCTTATTGACTTCCTGTACACCTTATAAGAGTAATGGTGGTTTACTTGGTCATTTTACTATTGGCTGATCTTCAGATTCTTCATCTGTAGGGTGTATGGGTAATCCACTAAAGCTGTTCTGCGTGTTGATTGAATCTGGACATGGTGATTCAGATAGAATATACATTTAAATAATAACAAACAAAAAACAACCGAATGTCATGATATGATTTTATTGTGTTTGATTTAGTTTATACTTGAAAAAAGATTTGTTCATTTGATTTGGCTTATTATTTAAAATGTTTAGAGGAAATAATTGTAAATATTAAAATTTTGATATTATTGTGTTCTATGTTAATAATACTTATATATCTTTGTCACACTATGTAAATAGACTCAGATATGTTTTAAAAGGTGAATAAGGTATATTTTGTATTGATCATCCAATTGTACAATTTTTGTAACGTGCGCCGGAGTCTGCACGTTGTCCGATGGCCGAATGTCATGATTTTTATGGTTATGCTTATTTATATTATATATTTTATGATTTACTACGCAATGATGGTGATAATAGGCTTAAATAATAACAACCGTGGCGCCATCTTACGAGAGTCTGTCATTGGTTGATCAACTCCCCGCTTTGACACCACAAGCATAGCGGTGGGGACGCAGTGGAGATGGTACTAACAAGAAGGGATCGAGGGACATTCTTGGTTAGAGTCTCAGACTGAGCGGACGGTTAGTTGACTACCGACAGCACCAGTACAGAATTCATCACAATACGTTGTATTGTATGTGGTCCATCAAACTGCGGAAAAACCAACTTAGTAATAAGTTTACTGTTACATAGAGATGGTCCACGTTTTTGCAACTTATATGTTTATTCAAAATCTTTATACCAAGCTAAATATTTATTTCTGGAGAAAGTTTTAAACATGGTGGCTGGTACAACTTTTAATAAATATAATCACAATAGTGAAATTTTGAGCCCTCATGAAGCCTTACCTGATTCCATTATTATTTTTGATGATGTCGCTTGCGAAAATCAAAATAGCATTAGAGATTATTTTGCCATGGGTCGTCATAAAAAAATTGATTGTTTTTATATCAATCAGACATATACAAAAATTCCGAAACAACTAGTAAGAGACAATTCAAATCTGATAGTATTATTCAAACAAGATGACATTAATCTGAAACACGTTTACGATGAGCATGTTGGATCTGATATGTCATGGTCCCAATTTCGTGAGATGTGTTCAGCTGTTTGGAAGAAACCTTTTAGCTACCTTGTTATTAATAAGGATTGTGAAAAAAATAAAGGATGTTATAGATCAGCATTTGACACTTTTATAGTTCTAGACTAACATACATAAAAGAGTGTTTAATTTATAATGGGTCACTTTTAATTGTGATTTGCACAGGAACACATTATCTATTACTAAAATGGAAAAATCATTTAAAGAACAAATTGTAAAAACAGCAGCAGCTGTTAAAAGAAAAGTTGAAATGATAAAAGACGCAAAAAACGAAAACAATATGGTACTAGAGACAATATTAAAACCTATAGTTGATCCGCTAAATTTGAGAGCCAATAAAAATAATGAAAAAAGCATTGAGGAAGAGACACATTTTACTCCTGTTATGAAAAAATGTAAAAGTAATGAAAGCATGTCTTCCTACCCATCCAATGAGGATTCTAATGATACTGTTAGCGAGGAAGGCAATATTTCTGATAACGATGTTCCCAAAGATTATAACAAAACTTTAGTCTTATCACCTTCTGTAGATTTTAATGTAAGTGATGGATCATTTAAATCCACTACTTCAACACCAGACAAAAATCATACATTGTCCTGGTCTACATCTTCTGATGTAATGTCTGCTATACCTTTTGGAGTCAGAAGTGAACGTGGAAAACTAATGCTTGGTAACATTCGAGTTTATGATGATGGAAAAATTCTGAAAATAGGAACTCATTCTTTAAAGAAGACAAACGGGTTAAGAGTTATTATTTAAAAAGATACCTAATTTAGAGATAGTTACACCAGAAGATCTACAAAATTATAAGTTATTACTAAATTATACCAACGCACATCGGCGTAATTATGAATCATCCAAACCTATAAATAGCAACAAAGGTTTTAAATATATGAATGTTATAAGACCTTTATTTAAATTTTCAAAAAATGCTACTACAAGTACAGAAAGTCTTCCACAAGGAGAAGTTATTCCACTTTTAAAGAAGGTTAAAAAATACACTGAATTAGTTTATTGAGATGATCCTAACGAGTTGGTAGAACGACTAAAATTACTATTGGCTTCACGGACAGCTGGCAACACTGAAGTAGACAATGAAATTATTGCAATCATATCTGAATTACAAGAAGCTGGGATTGTTAATGTAGAACATAAAGAGCATTCACCCGGGAAATTGAGCAGTAATATTTCAGTTCTCAACTCATCTAGACAACGATGAATATAGACAAATTTGGTCATCACGTCCACAAACGCTTACGATTATCGGAATTTATTGACACCATAAACGATTCATTATTAAAAACAGAAGCTGGACATTATGATTTAAAAACATCTAAATTAAAAGGTGTTTCTTCCCCAAACGAGGACGATGAAGCAGTGAACAAAGCTTATGTGGATAACCTAATTGAAGAACTTAGAAATGAAATTAAAAAAGTTAATAACAATCAAAAGGTATATTTAAAAAATTTTGAAAGTGCTACATCGTACCATTTATCAAGGACATTTTACACAAAAGAAGAAATAGATAATTTAATTGAACTTAAATTGAACAAACATAATGAGCAAAAAAAACATAGTTGATGAAATTCATAAAGCAGCAAGAAGAAATTTTCCCCGTCGAAATACAATTATAAAAGGAATATATGACTTATGGCAAGCTGATCTAATGGATTTTCAGAAATATTCAAACTTTAACAGAGGATATAAATATGTTTTAGTCGTGATAGATACATTATCAAAATATGTATGGACAAAGCCTATAAAATCAAAAGGCAAAAATTGTGTAACAAAAGCAATGTCCGAAATATTATCTTGTTCATCACGAAAACCTAACAATTTACAAACTGATTTAGGCAAAGAGTTTTATAATGATTTTTTTAAGAAATTATGTAAAAAGTTTGACATTAATCATTATTCCACATACTCCATCAAAAAAGCTTCTAATTTAGAACGAGTAATACGGACAATAAAATACCATCTGTATAAACTATTTAGTTTGACCGGTCGTTACCAATGGCTAGGACCAAATTTAAATATGGTTGTAGAAAAATATAACAATACTACTCATAGTACTACTAAATACAAACCCATTGATTTAAATAAAGTAAATTAAATGGATGTCATATCTAATATTTTGCATGCACAAAGGCAAATTGTAAATCGAAAACCTAAGTTTCGTGTTGGTGATGGTGTTCGAATAAGTAAATTCAATTTTTACAAAGGGTACACTCCTAACTGGTCAACAGAAATATTTGTCATAGTTAAGGTAAATGAAACAAATCCACCAACATACCAATTAGAAGATAAGCACAAACAGAAAATTTTAGGATCTTTCTATGAATATGAATTACAAAGAACAAAATTTCCTGATATTTATCTTATTGAAAAAGTTATTAAACGTAAAGGTAATAAACTTTATGTAAAGTGGTTAGGTCTAAGTGAAAAAGAAAACAGTTGGGTGGATAAGAGTGCATTACTCTCGTAATATAAAGTGAGTGAGTGTAATATATTTGTTCATTGTAAGAATATCTATGAAGGAGGGAAGAGGTATTTTAAATAACGTCATTAATAATTTACCGTTTGAACTACATCTTCCTGGATATCAATTTTGTGGACCAGGAACTAAACTTCAAAAACGGTTATTGAGAGGTGACCGAGGCATTAATAAATTGGATGAAGCTTGCATGTTTCACGATATTGCTTACAATAATAACGATATAAAGGTTCGACATAAAGCAGATTTAGAACTTTTAAATATGGCTAAGAAGAGAATAAAGTCTAAAGATGCTGGGAAAGGAGAAAAAGTAGCCTCATGGATTGTTAAAAATGCAATGAAAGCAAAACTCAGAGCTGGTGCTGGAGTTGTTACGTTCATGAAGGCAGTGAAAAAAATTCGGTCTAAGCTAAAAAATATTAAATCTAAGGACAATAGTTCAGTTATAAACTATGCATATGCAGCCGCAAAAAAGTTATTTTCTAAAAATAAAAAAATACGATTACCGCGGTGTATTCCTATCCCTAAATGTGGAGGCTTCTTACCGCTTATCCCAATCTTCGCTGGCCTATCAGCTTTAGGTTCACTTGCTGGTGGCGCAGCAGGTATAGCAAAAGCTGTTAACGATTACAAGGTTGCTCAGAAAAACTTACAAGAGTCTGAACGGCATAACAAGATGATGGAGGCTGTTGCATTGGGAAAGGAGATATATATTAGACCATATAAAAAAGGAGCTGGCTTATACTTAAATCCTTCAAAAAACTAAATAAACGGCTACCCAGACGACCACTAACAAATTTAGATATACTGGAGCATGCTACCGACATTTCTTACTTTCGCGGAGTGTATATGAGAGATTCTTTCCCTCGAAAACCAAGACGAATAGAGTGCGGTATATTGAATTTAGATAGTTCTGCCAATCCTGGAACACATTGGGTGGCCTATGTTAAACAAATTAATTACTGTGAATATTTTGATAGTTTTGGAGATTTGAAACCTCCCTTAGAATTAATCAATTATTTAAGTCCTATAACTATAAATTATAATTATGTTCAGTATCAAACCTATAATACTATAAATTGTGGACATCTTTGTTTAAAGTTTTTACAAAATTATTGGAAAAGTAATTTATATAAATAATATAATAAATAAATATATATCAGTATAACAATGTCTTTCACTGTGTCAATAAATGGCAGAGAAGAATCCTTAACAACAAACTATTCCCCTTCATTGCAGCTGTATGGAGAGTACGAATGCGGACTTTTGTATTTTTCTACATTTAATTCTATACCTAATATAGACAAAAGAAATAATAAATTTTACTATGGCAAAGATGAGGTCATTGAAATACCTGAAGGATCATATGAGCTTCAAGACATTTGTGATTATCTTAAAAGTAAAATTAAAAATGCTGCGTTGAAATTGACTTGTAATAATAATACATTAAAAACAAGCATTTTTTGTTCTGAAGATGTGCATTTTAATAAAAAAGCTTCAATCGGGAAAGTATTGGGTTTTGGCACACAATCAATAAAAGCTAATATAAGAACAGAATCTCAGCATCCTGTCAGCATTTTAGCAACAACTATCGTACGCATCGAATGTGATGTTATCAGTGGATCATTTGTGAATGGAAAAGCAAGTCATATCATTTACGAATTTGTACCAAACGTACCTCCTGGTTATAGAATTATTGAAATACCTAAAAATTTAATTTATTTTCCTGTCAATCAGAGTTCAATAAATTCTATTAATATAAGGCTATTAGACTCAGAAAACAAGCAGATAAACTTACGTGGTGAAGAAGTACAGCTGTATCTGCACTTTAAAAAAATATGTTAAATTTCAATAAAAACGTCTCTACTTCTACTAACAGACTCAGTTCTAAAGGATCACCTCATAAAGGAACACCGCTTCGATTGAAACACAAACTAACTAAAAACAATAAAGAGTTTTTAAGGCTACTTGGTTTATTAAAATGAATATTTTAAATATATGTCAACCAGCGTCGTACGATAACAGCATAGAAAGTTTTGAATACCATTCGTACAAGCCGTATGTATCTAGTTTCAACAAAAATGACGAAATACGGATACTGATTAATCAACAGGACTTGTACGTGTTGCCTGCACTCAGCTGTTTGTATATTGAGGGCAGAGTCGATGTGTATAAGCAAAAAGATACTAGCAAAGAAAAAGTGTCAAATGTACGTTTTGTGAACAACCCTGCACTATTTCTATTTCAAGACATTAGATATGAACTAAATGGGATAGAAATAGATAGGATTAAAAATGCAGGTGTTACAACTACAATTAAATCATATCTATCATTGAATGAAAACGAATCCAAAAGCGCAAGAGTTTGGGGTTGGTCTACTACAGGTACAACCACTGATGGAGTATTTTCTGTATCTATACCGTTAAATAAAATATTAGGTTTTGCTGAAGATTATGAAAAAATCATAATTAACTGTAAACATGAATTAGTACTATTAAGAAGTAACACAAATCTCAACGCCTTACTTTTAAATACCGGAGAAATTGTTGAAGATATAATTATAAATAAAATAGTTTGGCGAGTTCCTCATGTTAGAGTTTCAGACCGCGCAAGAATAAATTTACTTAAACATTTAGAAAAAGATCGAGCGTTAACCTTAGCGTTCCGTAACTGGGATTTGTACGAGTATCCATTACTACCTAAAACCCGGAAACATACTTGGTCTGTTAAAACTTCGTCACAGATAGAGAAACCGAGATTTGTTGTAATCGCTTTACAAACAAACCGTAAAAATAATGCAACCGAATCGATGGCAGAGTTTGACCATTGTCATATCCGTGATGTGAGAGTATTTCTGAATTCTTCGTATTATCCATATGAAGGTTTAAATATCAGTTTCTCAGACGACAGATATTCATTGATATATGAACAGTACGCAAGATTTCACCAGTCTTATCACGGTCGCCGAGCAGAACCTTTGATGGGATTAAAATAATTTAAAGACATAGCTCCTTTATACGTTATAGACTGTTCTCGACAACATGAAATGTTAAAAGGATCAATTGATGTGAGAGTCGAAATTGAATCCGATCAAGACATACCTGATAATACGGCAGCATACTGTCTTATATTAAACGAATGTATATTTGAATACAAACCTTTGAGCAATATTGTAAAGAAGATATCATGAATACAAATACAATAATCGTGGATTTATAAGGGTTTAAGGATTTTAAAAATAAATTTATTATCAAAGAAATATCGATTGCAACAACAGCCTACACACAGACCTTCTTGATTAAGGCACCCTATTCTTTTAAAACTCTATCTAATGAAGAAAAAAAACAAGTTCGTTGGTTAGAAAGCAATCGAGGCTTAAATTGGCATGAAGGGTTTATAGATTATCGAGAATTTAGACGAGTTATAATTTCGTATTTAAACGGTAAAAATGTTTTAACAAAGGGAATGGAGAAGGTTGTGTGGATTCAAGAATTATGCAAAGATTGTAATATAATAGATTTAGGTGAAAAAGGTTGTCCTAAATTATTTAAATTGTATGAAAATTATTGTAAAGAGAACAATCAAGTGTTTAATTGTATTTATCATAAAAAAATGTGTGCTTTGAAAAATGTACTCTGTTTAAAAAAGTGGTGTGAGAACAATTATTTTAATTCTTTGTAAAATTAAGATTAAGTGAAAAATTATAAAATAAATAATGTATTTACAAAAAAGTAGTGTTTTTACTTATCACCTAAATTAAGTACATTGTCCTTATAAAATAAAACACATTATTTATTTATTAATAACATTTATTAACTTATTGCTTAAGAACATAATTAAAACCAATTAGTATAACTATAATTACAATTTTTATTTGAAATAGCACTGATAATATCTTCAGTCAGGTCCATAATCTCATCTCTAACATCTTTTACCACATATTGGGAGGTCAATAGGACCTTATCATCATGAATACAGTCACTTATTAGCTGATCGCGCTCTAAGTCTAACACTTGAATCTTGATGAGTCGAATACCTTTGTGTGGAGCACTATTTATCACAAATGATTGGTGAGGAACGCGCGATTTAATAATTTTTTTTAAATCATAAATCATTTATTTGCACGTAAATACAGGAAATTGAGGTCTGATTATTATGGAATAGAACATGTATTTTACCTGCATGCAGGCATGCAAATATTAAGTGTCTGGAGACGATACAGTATCTCCGCCACCACGACTTGAAAAAACTAAATTTAACCAAATACGAAAAAAATAAATCTGAATCATGTCATGACATTTCTAAAAATAATTATTTGTGGTTGTTGCAATAGTCAATAAATTCTTTTGTTGAATAAAAGCAATGTTCCAGTAACCATTTTGTCAATTTAGATTTGAAAATTTTACCTTTAAGCAATTTCATATCATTGGGAAGCAAATTAAACAAACAAATACACATATTATAAACATTACGTCTGTAAATTTCTTTGTAGCAAGCGGGTTGATACAATCTGTTCATAAAACTAGGACGAGTCTGCCTTGGATTAACTTCACTTCTCTTAGGCCAGAACTTAGAGTGAGATTCTACAAAAACACAAATGTCTCTTATATATAAACAAGGTAAGGGTAGGATATTAAGTTGCTCAAAGAGTGGCCTACAGCTATCGTCCATCCATGCATTACAGATAGCTCGGATGCACTTTTTTTGTACCTTGAAGACTTTATCAATCTCGACAGAATTTCCCCACATGATTAGGCCATAGCTGAGTACAGATGAAACATAACCATGGTAGGCCGTTAGCGCAGCATTCTTTGAAACTGTCTGTCTTAATCGTTTCAAAGCGAATACGAAACGATTAAGCCTGTTACAAATTTCATTTATGTGGGCCTTCCAATTTAAATGCTCGTCAACAATAATGCCTAAAAACTTAAATGATTTGACTTTATCAATTTTATTATTATTGTGATTTACGTCAATTGGCAACTGTTTAGAATTATACGAAGAAAATTGCATAAAATTAGTTTTGCTTAAATTAATTTTTAAGTCATTCGCCGTCATCCAATTAACAATGTCATTTAGAGCCGTGTTTATAGCAGCTTCATAGGTATTTCTGTCATCACACTTAATGATTAATGTTGTATCATCTGCAAAAAGTATTGTTTGATGGCTTGTGGAATTTGGAAGATCATTTATATAAATTAAGAATAAAATCGGTCCAAGAATACTTCCTTGCGGGACACCGGTATTACAATTTCTAAAAGTTGATCTATAAGTTGAGTTATTTGGAGTTTTATGACATTTTTTAATTTTGGTTACCTCAGTGCACTGAGGCCGATCCCTTAGGTAGTTTCTTACCCATTCATAAGCTTTGCCTCGTATGCCGTAGTGATGAAGCTTATCCAAAAGCTTCTCCTGGTTCACAAGATCAAATGCCTGGGTCATGTCAAGAAAAGTAGACATTACCGGCCTAGGCGTTCTGTCATTAATAGTCTCCGTTATTGATTTTATGAGATCGAAGCAAGCTAATGTCGTGGAACAATTTTTACGAAAGCCATACTGATTAGGATGAAGAATGTTATACTTATCCAGAAACTCATTTAGCCTTACACAAAAAGGCTTCTCAAATACTTTGGATAGTTTGAAACATCATTTCTACTACGACCTCCTTTTAACTTTATTTTCCTTGCTTCTGTATTGGTTTTTGATTGTTGAGGACTCTGCGGTTTGAAAATTTCATTATAAAATCCTAATGAATCTCGAGCATTTTGAAAGAAAACAGGCATTGTTGTTTCACTGTCTGAAGCGATTGGGGCGTCAATTACACGTTGCCTTGGCTGTAACAAAAAAAACACTATTAACTTATAAATAAACACAACAGTTAAGTCTTATGCCTATTGTATAAAACCAAAATGCAGTAAGAACAATCAACATACCTTCCGTTCATGAGTCTTTGGTTTTGATTTCTGGGCAGCTTGCATTATAAAACCTTCCTCAGCCTCTGTTAATCCGTCCGTCAGACGTTGAGCACATTCAAAAGAAGGAATGAATGTTTCGCTATCTGAAATAGCTGTAACATCATCTGCGTACTGTGTTGTCTGTAAAAAATAATAAACATATATATATATATATATATATTTAAATAAAAAAATATGTAAACATCAGTAACTTACCATTGCTAAAGTTTTTTAATTGCTGTAATTCGGGGCGAGCAACGAGCGGTTGTATATGCTCTGAATACAAGAATGAATAAAAATTAGATTTATTTCAAGTATTCTAAAACATATTATGTTCTAACCCTCTCATTTACATATTATCGTATTCACTCGCACTTACAGCGGAATGAACGACTCACATTACAAAGGACGCGCGTGCAGCGCGCGTGCTGTGCGCATAGGTACCTATTTAGCTGCATGTGTTCAAATTACCATTCGAGTCAGAACATGTTGATCAATAAATTTATTGCGAAATTAACTGCTATCCTTTTGTTTTAATATAGGTAGTAAAACTGCCTTCGTGGTTTAGCGGTTAAATCGTTCGGCTCACACGCTGCTGGTCTCGGATTCGATATGCAGAGATAACAACTTAGTTTTGTCAGGAGAATATTGTAGGTTATTTATTTGACTAAATTATAAGATCAGGAAGATAATCCTTGCTTCGCCGTTGTTGGTCCTGGCTGAACGCTGTTTTTGACAGTGGTCGTTACACAAATCATGTAAGAGACCATTCGGTTTAAAACTCTGACACTAGAACCTACACGGCATGATGATGAAGTTAATGATATGTAGTTTTTTTATTATTACTTGCTAATACACAGTAGGTAAACTTTTTCTGGACATCTAGATTATGAAGAAAACAATTATTTTTTACTACATCCATTTTATTTTATTAAATTTTATTATTCTTAAGCACATAGAACCTATAATTAATAATTCTTAATTTTAAAATTTACAACATATTGATAACACATAACACTTCTTACAAAAGCAAACAATTGTTATTTTAAAGATTTACACTTTTTTCAAAACATGTCAAAAGTTAAAGATATTAGTGTGCCCCCATGTCTTAGTCGAAATCTTGTTTTTGGATATGACTCTCTTATCGTCATCAGCTGATAGAGCAATTTTATTTATAGCACATGTAAATAATTCATGTTTAATTGATTTAAATAAAATGTTCGTTTTACGAACAATATCACCTTCATATAGAGTCCTTTCATAATCGGACACGTTAAAATCACGTACAATGTTTCTTTTAATGCCTTTAGCTTTTTTTATTGTGCTGTCCGTAGTTTTAATGCAATATAACTTTGAACGTAGTCCCACAAATTCGCTTATAATTTTAGTCCCCATTTCAAGCTTAAATAAACCAGGGGCTTTTTTTATTTTGAATTGGTAAATTAAATTGATTATGTTCACAATTACTAGTGTCAAAATATGACAAAAAATATTTTTTTTAAATCACCATATAAATTATTTGTATGTATTTGATATATAAAACTATCTGTGTCTGTGTAACACATCTGTACGCGATTTTTATAAAAAGGTTGTATTGTTGAGTAATGAAATTCATACATATGGCTTTTTGAAAGTTCTAAAACAGTAAAACCGATATAAATAGGTTTGTTCAAAATAATTTCTTCTGGGTTTAATTGTACCGCTACTAAATTATCTGTAAAAACAGTTGCACTATGGAAATTTGGACGAGCAATAAGGTTTTGAGCACATTTTCTTTTTTTAGTCACATTTTTATTGTCGGTCCATTGATTTACTAAATGCACGTTAACTCTCTTTTCGTTATTTTCTAAAGTTTTTCCAAACACACTATTATTCAAGAGTTTGAAAAAATCTTGCTCAAAAGCAGATGAACTTTTTTGTCTCAATGTAGTATTTAAATCGATATATTGTTTTAAATACGGTCTTTGTTTGAAAGTTATAACCCTATGCACTTTTCTTAAAATCAAACCATGTTTTAAACACGTTTGTAAATGAATATAATGAATAACATAATTGAATTTATCATATAGATTCGGAATTAGTTTGTGATTCTTTCCGCCTGGTGGAATACATTTTTCCGGACAAAATGGCAAATCATTATATAAATTATGTAAATACTTTGGATATACTAGATCTACTTCTAGTATAAAACCATTGTCGGCATCAATTGGTACTTTAATTATATCTAATTTATTAATTTCATTTTGATCAAGGAACCTAAAATTGGATAATGGTAAATATTGACACATACTAAAACCGTATAAATTATTACAATCGATATAAGCGATGTAGGAAGTAGGCTCTGAGGGTTTGAAATCAGGCAAGTAATTATTATTTGCTTTAGCATGTCTATGGGAACATAAACATACACCTCCTCGAATGCCTTCTTGTAACATTCGGACCATAGCCAAATCAACAAGGAGTTCTAATTGAACCCCTGTTTTTAACAACATTGCGTCGAAAGATAAGCTAGGCGCTGTTAAATAAAACGCTGGGTCTAACTGATAATGTTGTTTACAAGTCCGTCTAAAATTTTCGAATATATCTGACAATAATAGGACATCGGTTTTCAAATATAAATCTGTATAAGAACCTAGGTCAGAAATTTTAAACGTTGACCAAATTAATTCCGCATGCCTGTAATCCTCGTCAGAGATATTTTGATCATTCAGTGAACTGTAAAAACATTCTTTCGACGGAAGTTTATTTTCCTGATATCGTTCCCACGAGTTCATGTATTCATATGGATACACACCTTTACGAATGAGCAAATGAAATTTCTCCTCACTGGGGTAAAAACTTTTTAGGTATTTAAAATCTTCCGGCTTTAAAGTATCTGATAATTTACTTAAACTTGTTGCCAAAAATTTAAATGAATCAACGAAACGAAGTTGATAAAACTGATCACCTGAAACCGGTACAAATTTTGTAAAGGAAATATAATTTTCTTTAGTTTTAGGTATAATTTTTATGTGACCGGGGACCTCAGCTAAAGCTTTAATAAATAAGTGACAATCGTAACCGGCTAGGTTGTGAAAAAAAATGGGCACAAATGAAGGACGTTTATATTGTAAATTGCAGTGTGGGTGTGCAGCCCCGCGGTAACGACCGGTGACGTGACAGTGGTCGCGAACTTTGTCTGAAAATACAAAGTTTTCACAAATGTGACAATGAGTTGCTTTGACAAAATTTGCTTCGTCCTCATCAGTAAATATCATCGGAACTGTAGCGCTAACTATTCCATATATTTTCTGAACGTCTTTGATAATCGATTCAACGAACAGCTTATCACAATTAGGTCCTCGGTATGATACGTATCTATTATAGTTAGGGTCGTCACAACAAACGATATGATAAGCAAACGCTACAGGTACATGGTGGCTCAAAGTAGTTGTATTTTGAGAAGACGAACAGTCCGTGCCAACGTTTATTTGAAGCATTGATTCAAAATCAGCATAAATACAAAATGGCATATTTTGTTTACGATCATAATTTTTGAATTGTATTAGTGAACCTTTGTCCGGCAAAACTGTTACGACACCTCCACATAGATGACTGTCGACTTCATCTAAAGTGCTGAAGTTTAATAAGCAATAATCACAAAAATAAACCTTACCATGGTGAGAAGTTACTTGACTTCGAAAAAGTCTGGAACAGTTTTTGATTAAACAATAATGAAAGGAATTTATATTTTCTAGGAAGAGCAAATGTATAATTTTGGGATTGCATTTTTTATCAATGTCTGATTTGTATAAAGGTCCTACAATAGTTTTGTTGTTTTTTAAACCATAAATGATGAACTTTATATTTGAGTTATTCTTTTCGAATACTTTTATATCATGAAAAGTAACTGGAAATGACATACCGCTTGTGTCAAAAAGTTCACGAAAATCTGGATAAGACGATGTCCTACTGGGATGTTTCTTAGCCGGATATAAAGCAGCCGTTACACACCATAAAAAGCAATATTGATCCTTATTTGAAATATTTAAACACGCTTTTTTAGATTGAATCGATTTAGGCAAACTTATAAAACTAGAGCCAGCTAGAGGTTGGTATTTATTAAGATTGACCTCTATGTATAAATTGTTTAAAAAGGCCCATCCACTATCACGACATTCAAATTCCTCAATACTTTTTTTAAATTGTGCAACTGTCTCGAAATAGAGTTTTTTAAAGTCATAATTAAAATATAATATTTTGTTTTTGGTAATAAAGGACTTAACTGATTGGGAGTTATCTTTAAATTGTATAAATGTACCAAATAACTCAAAATTGACTTTCACGCATGTGTGTTTAATAAGATATTCATCTAAAAGTAATTTTAACTTATCAGCAATTTCAGTAAAAAAAATATCGATCGAAGCTGATTGTGATTGAGTATTCGCTATTATTTTGTACGTTAAAATACGATTACGAAATGCAGTAGCAACAATTTCTATACCATCACTATGGAGTATAGTGTGATTATTGTTTTTATGAGTATTGCTTCTCAAATGACCCACCCATGATTTATTATGTACAGATGTGTTACACACAGTACAGAAAGGCATAGTAAGGAATATGAAATCCGACTTAAAACAAAACCAAATTAAAAAAAATACATAAAACAACTAATGTTTTTATTACTATTCGATTATATAAAAAATCAAAAAGGCACATACATTAATAATAAGTAACCCTTCACTTAAAATTAATTTTATCACTATAATGTACCGGTTCGGTCTCCTCAAACAGAGTCCAGGCTCGTCCTAGGAAGCCTTGCAGTGATTCCCAAGACGGTGACGATTCGTCGCACTGCAGCTTCACCGTAACGAGCGCCTTTTTGTAGCGAACATCAGCAGCGTTGTTCACATAGTCCGCCGTTTTGTAAACTTTAAGGTCTACAAAATAGTCCCCGCCGCCGGTGTTCAGAGCACGACGAGAGGTCCCCGTCGACACTCTGCTGGAGAAGCTCGACGTCACGCCTTCGCCGCGGTGCTTCGGTTTGCTGCACCCGGCTTCTTCAGTTTGCAATATGTTAAAAATGTCGGTTTTTTTGACCTGTAAAGAAAAAAGACTAAACTATACTTATGTTTTTTAACTATAATAGATATGTGTGTTAAATAGGTGAATAACAGTATTACGTATATATCATACTATCTCTACCTATTGACAAGGAATTGGTGTGATGTAAAGTTACAAATTGATTATAGGCAATAAAAATAATACATACGTTAGCTAATAGCATGTCGTTATCCTTTACGGGGTCGACAAAGTCTAAGGTCATGGTCATCATCAGGTCCCAAAGACCACGTTTAGCATGTATAGGTAAACATAGAGGATAAAAATAGAATCAAAATAATGTTATATGGAATAATGATAATTATGATTTTGTGACTAGAAAATTAATTAAGCAAATTAGTTACCTATTAGTCGAAATAAAATCAGGCAGTGGCGAGGTAGCTTTGCGTTTTGATCCCACAGCCGGGCGACCACGTACGAAATCGGGATAAGGCGATGTGTCTCGGGTCTGCTTCTCGGCGACAGTCTTGCGCTTGCTCGATTTCTTGGCAGCCTTCTTTGGAAGTGCTACAGGCGCTACAACAGACACCACTGATGAGGCTTCGAACTCTGAGTCAGACCTAAAAAAAAAAATTGTTTTAGTCACATGTTATGTTGTGGTTTAGTTAAATGTTAGTTGGGTACCTGGGTAAAACCAAAATCATAAATTATGATATCAGGGTCAGCAACACGCTCACAATACTCCTGGTGATGCAGGCGTCTCGTAAGCTACGGTAACCGCTTCACATCAAGTGGGCCGTATGCCTTTTTGCTTACTTAATATGATTAAATAATTATATTTTAAAATCCATAATAAAGGTATAAATAATACTTACTAACATTTTGAACAAAAAATGCGATTTCTGCAATTAGATACAGATGTAGCGCAGCGGTTCCGAAGCACACTCGAATATTAATTGAATTTTCTTTATTGCCCATCTATTTAAACAGAAAATATCACTTACTCATCACATAAATTGGTCAAGCGTAAGTTGATTTCAACTTTAAATCATTTATATGTAACATCATAATCAACTATGAACCTTAATGACCAAGCGTTAAGGTACATAATATTTATTTATAAATGTTTATTTTATTTAAATGTTTATTTATTTATTTATTTTTTTTTCCTTCACAAAAGTACATATAATTAGATTATATATAAATAGAATTAGACAGTTATATTGCGAAGAACTGGTGCCCGTGCTAGGTTCCGAAGATCCTGTGTTACGGGTCGCCAGGTCTCACTCGCTCCAATTAAGTCTATAATCAGCTTTACAAGTAAAGTAAATGGTGGAGAGTGTGTAAGTGAATGAGTGAATGAATGGATAAATGGACATTACTGATGAGTGTATGAAATGAAAGAATGAGATTTGAATGGATGAATGAATGAGTAATCGCAATTACAATTTTTGGTGAGGTACAGTGAGGTACGACTATATGGTCTAATAAGGGTACTACGTTTTGGAGTGACAACTAGGTATATTACTAATTATAATAGTTTATTTATGACATTATACTTATTGTTATGATCGATGAACCAAAATAGTTTAGTACACCGATGACATAAGTTCTTCTGTTTCATCGTATGTCTTTTTTTGTAGCCAGTCATTTATAGCTTTCCTACAATTAAACTTATTCAATGCAAATATTGGGAATTGGTCATGTATTTTTTTATATAAATTATGTTGATATTTGGATGTTTCTGTTACCCAATCACACCTCAACCGATGAACGGGTTTTGATAAATTAAGAATACGGGTAGGATATGATGTAGACTAACAAAGGCACGATTAAGGATTTTTTTTATAGAAAATTTCTACAGAAGCGGTACCCCAGGACGTTAGTTATAGTTAGTACTATTATGTATTCTGTAGTTATAGTTTCATATTTATAGGCTGTGGTAATCTATGATAAATATCATTAATCAAGTGGGTTTTACCGCCAACCCAGGACTATGATAAAAAGCGTAACCTGTGCTCTAAGCATAAAGCTGTAGATGCAACCAGGAAACACGCTCGACACACGGACGACATTAGTAGAAAAAAAAATTGCTGTTATTTTATTTAATACTTTGCAATATAATCATCACCGCTGTTTCTTTGTAATTTAATCACCATCGCTCTTCAAAGATGTTATATACGGGAGTACGGGAAACGAGTGAAACACAAGACTGCTATTAACGCACTGACTTTATTCGTTGTTTGTCGAATGAGAGTGACGTAGCACTCGCCTACATACATAACATTCCTTCCCCAATAGATAAGAATTAACCCTAAATGATATCAGTTACTAAACAACGGCTACGAGTTACAATTAGTATCACTGTGTTTCGTCTAACGGTGTCTATTCGGGCACATCCACAGCTTCGTAAAAAGGTTCGTCTTCATCAGCCTGTACGGGGCGCTTAACTCCTCGAGTGGTTGTTACCCAAGGAGCCGACGACTCACAGGACGTGTCCCCACGTGTCTGTGTCAGAATTGAATCCGAGTGTCCCGGGGGATATCTGACACCGCGTCTGGCCGTTACCCAAGTTGACGGTGTATTCGATTCAACATCTTGATTGGAGTCCTCCGATGTTATTCTGACGTCATCACACGAAGAAATCGGTCTGGAGTTCTCCCTTCTTATCTCCCCCGGCGTCGAACCAATGCTATCGTCGCTGATCGGAAGTGATGCAACAGTTGAAACAATCGGTGAAGTCTCGACGGCACGGGCTGCTGCCATTGGCTCATCGAAATAATCGTAATGCTTGTCATTGAGTACACCTTTATACGGCCTGACTTGATTTTTATGTTTCCTTAGAACCGCTGACGTTACACAGTTTTTAATAAGGTACAAACGTTTGCCTAGGCATCGAACTATTAACCCTTTTTCCCAACAAAATTTATCTTTATTAAAATAACGTTTATAAACAACATTTTGGCCAATTGTTAACATTAAATCATCTTTATTACTTCGTTTAATCTGTGAACACTGTTTTGATTTGACCATGTCAATCAATGAGGTAGACGAAGCAGACGACAAAACCGGTTTTAACAAATCTAATCGCGATCTTAGTTGTCGTCCGAAAACCAATTGAGCGGGTGAAACGTTAGTTGTAGTGTGTATTGAGTTGCGATAATCAAACAAGTATTTATTTAAGTTTAATTTACTTTCTCGATCCTTTTTTGCAAGTAAAATACTCGCTTTGATACCCTTTTTTACCACTTTTACATATATTTCTGCTTGCCCATTACTGGCTGGATGGTATGGTGGTGACGTCATATGTGAAATACCATTTGAATTACAAAACTTTTTAAAATCCTGAGAACAAAATGCCGTGCCATTATCAGTCACAAATTTTTGCGGTAATCCGTACCTCGACATAAACTCATACAACCTTTCGATTAGGGCGGCCGACGTGCAGGAATACATCTCGTATACTTCAACCCACTTAGTATAAGCGTCTACTATTACTAAGTACATTCTGCCTTTTAGAGGGCCTAAAAAATCTAAATGTACCCGATAGAAAGGGTGTGCCGGGTAAGGCCACGGTGACACCGGTACTCGCGGCGGGGACGGCCGCAATTGTATACATATTGCGCAGGAGTTTATCAACCCTTCGAGGGCCTCATCTATGCCCGGAAACCACAACCGAGAGCGTGCTTCGGCTTTGGTTTTTACGATACCCAGGTGTGAGGAATGTAGTTCGGAGAGAACGCGTTGCTGTAGACTTTTGGGTATGACAGCTTTATGACCCCTCATCAAACAACCGTTTTCATATGATAATTGTAATTTACACAAATAAAATGGTCTTATCGCAAAATCTGTATTTTTTCTTGGCCATCCTTCCTGTACGTAGCTTATGACTCTTTTTAATATCGGGTCCCGGTGAGTTGTATCCCGTAAGTCGCGGGTCGTTATTGGCAAGGTGTCGTCTGTCACGAACTGTACATAAACAGCGCGGTCACACACGTCGTCAACCCAGTCTCGCGTACCCGCTACGCCCACTTCGCCTACTGGTAGGCTAGCCCGTGATAGGTAGTCTGCGCTGTTATCTTTACTTTTAATATATTCAATTTTGTAATTATATCCACTTAAAAATAACGCATACCTTTGTAATCTTTTAGCTGATACCTCAGGTATCCCCTTGTTAAGGCCGAAAATAGAAAGTAGTGGTTTGTGGTCCGTGCGCAATATGAACGGTATTGACCTACCATATAAATATTGGTGGTATCGACGAACACCAAATATTATGGCAGTCGCTTCTTTTTGAATCTGAGAATAGCGTTTCTCGGCATTATTTAAAGTCCGAGATGCAAATGCGATCGGTTTTTCTTGTTCTTCACTATCTATTTGAGACAAAACAGCCCCAAGCCCATTTGGAGATGCGTCCACTGTTAGAATTATCTTTGCATCCGGGTTGAAATGTGTTAGAACTTGATCTGACGTCATATTATTTTTTATTTGCATAAACGCGTCATTTTCCTTTTTTGACCAAACCCATTTAACTCCCTTTTTTAGGAGTTCATATAGTGGGCTTAGAACTGTCGATGCCCTCGGTACAAAACAGCGATAATAATTTACCAAACCGAGAAAAGATTGCAGTTGGCTTACATTAGTAGGTACTGGTGATTCTACAATAGCTTTAATTTTTTCTGGTGACTTTTTTAATCCCTCTTTGTTAATCACATAACCTAAGTAGCTTATTTCGTCTTGAAAAAATTGACATTTTTCCTTTTGTAACACTAGCCCTGCGTCCTGTAACCGCTGTAAAACTTGATGTAACTTTTTCATGTGTTCAGTGCGGTTTCGGCCAGTAATTAAAACGTCATCGAGCAGGCATAACACTCCTTCTATGCCCGCTAGCAAACTTTCCATAACACGCTGAAATATGGCGGGCGCGCTAGCCAAACCAAATACCAACCTAGTGTAAGCGAACAAACCGCGATGCGTATTTATGCATGTATACTTTTGGGACTCCTTGTCTAAAACCAGCTGATTATAAGCCATTGATAAATCTAACTTCGTAAATTGTTGACCCCCGTGAAGTTTAGAAAATAATTCGTTTATTGTAGGTAACGGGTATTGATCCACGATAAGCTGTTTATTTATAGTTATCGAGTAATCAACACATAGGCGAACTGACCCGTCGCGCTTTAACACCGGTACTATCGGTGATGCATATTCGGACTGATCTACCGACCGCAACACACCTAACTCAATTAATCGATCAATTTCTTTATCGACTTTATCTCTAAGTGCAAACGGTACAGAACGCGCTTTAATAAATACTGGATTTGAATTTTCTTTCAGTCTCAGTTTTACGGTGTATTTATTAAAACGTCCTAATTTATCAGAAAAAATGCTAGGATAAAGTAAATGCAACGAATCAATGTCGCCTCCCGCTACATCACAGTTAAACACGGGCGCGAGTTGTAGCTCGAACTGAGCGATAAAGTCTCGCCCTAGCAGCGGCGGCCCGCCGTCGCGCACCACAAACACTTGCAGCTTGCGCGTGTGCCCCTTCCACTCTATAGGCAAGAATGTACAACCCACACATTTCAACACTTCACCTGTATAACCTATTAACCTTTTCGAAGTGTTTGATAATGGCACCTGTGCAAAATTCAACTTGTAAGTTTTTTCAGATATGACAGACACGGCCGATCCGCTATCAATTTCAAATTGCATTTTTACTCCATTAATACACACTACCTCACGTAATGGTTCTCCTCTCAGAGATCGGATGTTGTGAATAGAATTAATGTGCAACTCACCGTCGTCGTCGTTACGCTCGTTTACCTCATCCATTGCAACGTACTTCACCGATTTACACATCCTTCGTAAATGGCCTTTTACATTGCACTTTTTACATATATAATTAGCGAAACGACACTCCGCGGTTTTGTGATTCGTATAACCACATACAGAACACTTCACTTTATCACTTTTTTTATTGCCCGAGGTTTCACGTTTATCGATCTTATAAAGCTCATTTTCTGTGACCGAAGTGCTGGCGGCGACGGCGGCTCGGGCACCTCTCAAACTCTCTGCCAACTCCACGGCCCCGGCCAACGTTAATCCGGCCAGATCCCGAATGTATAACTTTTCTTTTTCTACTCCGGGCAACATTCCCATAATGAACCGGTCTCGGAGTGCCTCCTCAACGTTACTGAACCCGCATTGCACCGTGAGCCCGCGCAATCTCGCGGCCCACTGAGATGCGGTCTCCGTCGGCAACTGAACCGCTGCATAAAATTTTTGCCTTTCTCCGAACCCCAATTGTTTTGGTGTGAAATGAGTGTCCAAAATCTTCAAAATATCCTCGTAGGGCACCTCTTCTAACGGCTTAGGTAGTGCCAGGTCGACAGCTAATTTGTACGTGCCGTCTGCGAGTGCGCTGAGCAGCATTGCTCGTCGTTTGACTCCTGCTGGATCTTTCGTCGCATCCACATCGTTCGCGATGAACCACTGCGTGATTCTGCCCTTAAATGACTTCCAGGTTTGCTCATTATGATCAAAATTCGTGAGAACGCCGAAAGTCAACGACATTTTTTATTTTATTTTTTATTTGTGGGTAATCGTCGCCACTGTTATATACGGGAGTACGGGAAACGAGTGAAACACAAGACTGCTAATAACGCACTGACTTTATTCGTTGTTTGTCGAATGAGAGTGACGTAGCACTCGCCTACATACATAACAAAAGAAAATCGGCAAATGCTAACATAGCTTATTTATCGTAGGTTCTCAAACTAGTCACAAAAGGAAAATTATTTTCGATATGTATAAATGAAATAACTAATTTTATTAAAGCAAAATAATGTGACTATGTCAGTCGTATTAGTCTTAAATAAAATAAGTATGTCAGTTCTATTTTAATTAATGTTAGGATTCTAACAACTTTTTACACAGGTAAAAGTAAGTTACTAAGGCGTTTAGGACTTATTGTGGAATAAACTCACATACTAGTTTCAGATTTCTTATTTCTCAATATATGTTACAAAATCCCACTTGCTGATAATAAAGTATCTATAATAATAAAGTATCTATCTATATGTAAACATTATGTTTTCAAAAGGTACCATGTACTTTCTATGGTTATGGAAAAGCGTGGCCTTCTGACATAGGTGTATTTCACTTAATAGAAGGTCACAAACACAAGAATTATGTACCTACAAATTTTTGCTAAAGAAATAAAGACATTTAATTTAAAGTGTATTCCGAACCCCTTCAAGAATTATATACCGTACATAACTTGTATTATAAATAGTTTACGTTTAAAAGTGCATTAACTCATATTTATTTTGGTGCATCAATAACAGATCTTAGAAATGTTGGGAATCATAGTCCAACGAAGAAACAAATGGAAGAAACATAATTGGTTTAATTATTATGTGTTATTTGCTAATAAAGTATTATGTTACTTACACGAAAGTTCTGCAAGGCGCAAACCGTGGCTACGCGTGGGAATACAAATTTACATGCTGGACAAAAAGTTTCATTCTAGTGCAGGGCGTAATGTGTTATATTATTATCGATTCTTATACAATTGATAATGTAGGCTTACTTTGATAACTTACATTGTTTTGTTATAATGACTACTTTCTCTCAATATAAAATATGAAAATAAATATATAATTTTGTGGTATGTGGTAATGTCGAAAAACTAAGGACAAATACAAAAGCATGCTTAAGCAATCTAGAGTTGAACTACGAGTATACATACATATACGTGTAAGAAACAACTCCACGTATATATAATATAATTTATTTCCGTAGTAGATATAGAAATCATACTTAGTACAGTAATTAAGTTATAATATGTACATCTTACCTTAGTTATTATTATGGCACTGTAACCTGGTAGGTTAACACCTCACAAGATCACATAATATAATATAACATAATTATTTAATATAATTACACTTTCACGAAAAACACAACTGTTTCCGAAGGTTCACTAGTACAGCCTGCCCCGCGAAAGTCACGTTCGATCTCACTTTACCCCCACCATTTACGGCGTGTGGTGTGAGCCACGCGCTCTCTGATTGGCTGATATTTTAAACTTGAAAATAGCGGTTAATTTTAAATAAATTATTTATGGTTTTTAATAACGCTAACAGCTCGGCCATCCTGCAGTAGCGAGTCCCTTCGCGAGATAAATTAAGACTAAACATTTATTATATTAATACAGAGAATTGAATTTATAGTAAAGTTTTAACATGGTAAGATTACCTATTTCTTATTAAAGTAAAATAGTTTAAGTTTGATATAAACATAATTATTATGATACTACATATTAGTTCTATTTTATCAATAATCTATATAACAATAAGCAATACTGTAACTTGTTTAATATTCAATGAAATGATACAATGGCCTTTAAACTAAATAAATTAAAATTAATGTTACTTATTAAAAAAAAATAATTTAATTTAAGTTCGATGTAACTACAATCAATATACTCCATATAAATTCTATTTCATTTAATAATTTATGTAACAACAAGCTATTAGCTATTATAAGCTAGTAAGTTTAATGTTCAATGAAATTATACAATGATCTTAAAATGAATACATGAATAATTTGTACAGTCTTGCATGCATTAAGAGGTATACAAATTAAATAATCTCGTATATTCTAAAGCCAATTAATTAAAAGTCTTGTTATAAAGTTTAGATGAGATAAGGTAGGTATTTATTTATTGAGTTATGTTTACTTATTAAGAATTTAAAATGAACTTAATTAGTTTTCTAATCTGAATTCTCAAATTCGGATTCCGTTGTTTCACAGCGTCTATTTAATACAGGCCAAGGTTTAAGTTAGTCATTGGTAACAATATTTTCATACCCGCGTTGGCTACGCTTGCGCGCTAACGGAGTGCTTCAAATTAAAAAAAACGATCATTAGGAAAAACCTTAACTAACCCTGAAATTTAGCAGGTAGTTTTATTTTATTTTATTTTGAGTTTTCTTCAATAGGTTCTTCTCTTTTAACGCTTACATACTAAATCGCGGACTTTATAAGTTTATTTTGCAATACAATTAGTCTTATCGACCCTTAGTTTAAGCTTGTTATGTTTACGTTGATATGTTTACCAGTATCGACTCCTGGCCTGGCTTAAGTTTTCTGACAGTGTCATCAAAAATTCCGCTAACCATATTTTTGCTGAAGTACTATTTATATATATGTTTATCGTTGATCTTTATGTTAAATATATATCTACAATTGCTATATATAACCTGAGCTACTAACGCTACTTGGTTTTCATTTTTTAGATTGCTTTGCTATCGACAGAGTCTTCGCGATGATCGATATTTTGATTACCGATCGTTAGTTTCGATCTACAGCACTGACTGTTTTACTACAAAAGTCGCACTTTTATGAGGCTTACCGCATTTAAACTTGTTGTCTTCGTTAAAATTATGGCATTTGATATTCGCAATAGTTTTTTTTTTTTGTTATAATCTAAGCGTAACTTATCGTTGGATTGAGTTAATTTTTTATCACGTCCCAACTTTTGGCCCATTTTCTCTTGAACTCCCGGGTTTAACGATTTTAAAATACTACTTCTTCCGGTTCGCGAAAACATGCCACTTGTGTCTCTACCCTAATCGCACGATCTTCGACCACAACAGACGGGATAATAGCGTTCTGAGCTAAAGACAAAGTTCAAAACACAACTGAATAAATTACTAATAGATAAATGTCATTACAATTTAGACGAAGTCTTCAATGATAAAATGGACATACTATAAATAATACTATATAATTAAATTTAAATAATCTAATATCGCTATATTAGATTATTTCGATTTCGATATATAAACGATGACACGATACAATCATTGACGTACGTACAATCATTGACATAAGATTTCAAATGGTTTTTATCTGTTAATGAGGTGTATATATTTTTGGTGGTTGTTTTGACTTAACGAAAATTCATTTGTTTGTAATTTGTGATTTGTATGCCGATCCTGGCTGAACATGTTTATCTGTCTCTTTTGCTTAACATCGACACTGCATGGAATTTATGTGTATGTTACTATAATATGTTCAACAAATAAAGAATCTTGAATCTTGAATCATATAAAGACAATCTACAGCTTTACGAACTACAATACCGCATCGATTTAAAAGGATTTACATTTTACTATAGTAATATTACTCTAATGAATCGCCGCTATGCATATGCTTGGCCTACATTTCGCTTAAGAGTTCTGCATAATCCTGTCTACAGGGGAAAGACTCAATAAGCTTCCTCTTCCTCTGTGTCCAAGTGTATAAAACCGTGCTTTGGCTTTTATACCATCGTTTAGCTACACCGGTTAGTCATGGAAGAGCAAAGTGTATAATTTAGTGCTTATCCCAATCGTAAATATCTGCACATTCCTCGACTTCAATCAGCCAGGTGACTATAGTTTGATCATTGGACAGAGAATCAAAATTGTGAACTACGTTTGAAAGAGAAAGCTATTTTTTTTTTTATAATACAGAAAAATACACAATACAAAAAACATAGAATATAGAAAATTATGTAATTTCGTTGGTCGCTTGCCCTTTTACATTGCTCAATATATCAGGGGACTTATTTAATAAATCATTATACTATTAGGTTAAGTAATTGTCATTGTCCGGTATATCTCGATGCGATCGACGCGAGGCACGAGGTTGCCCCCGCTTTTAACCAACAGTTATTTATCTGTCCAAAACGTTTTAAACCTATTTCTGAGGCTTAATATAAATTTAAGACAACGCGAGTAATATGTAAGAAAAACTAACAAAAATAAAGTTTTCAATCAACACCTTTTATTTTTACTATCAAAATATCATGTGTTTATGCGACGTTAGGTTATATAGATGTTATCGGACAACTATAACGTTGTTTAACCGTTATTATTACAACGATTTACTCCTGTGACTCTATTAAATCAGTCACCGCCTTCACGACTACTTTATACAACATAGATTTTGAAAACGCTCACCCAGCTGAACAATACGACGCCATACATCAGTCAAATAAAAGGGTTCTATTAAGATATGGGTGATCTCAACTCCGAGGCGTATCTCGGCTCACTGAATTTTAATCGGCGTTCGGTAGACTTCTAGTCTGGAGTTACCTTTGTCTAGCTATATTAACCAGTGTTGGCTGTCCACGCAACCCTAACACGATCATTTAATCAAACCGTCGCAAAAAGGCCACTTATAGACCTGTACATAAACAATTTCATTTCATTTAGACAGATGGCAGATTTATATATTAATATAAAGACACAATTTAAATAATAATCTATAACGATTAAATTTCAAGAAATTCGAAGGGGCGTAAAAATTTAACAGAAACATATCTATATTTCGTCATAGAGTTAAAATTCCCATAAGAACTAGGTGCACTGCACACATTTATTTCACTCATACTGCTCGCGTGTTAAAATCGGGTATATATGTAGATATAAAAACATATATACACTTATGAAAATTGATATATTTGAGTTATTAGTCAGGGTGAAAGGCAAAACTAAAGTATATCAAGAAAATAAAGCTTAGAAACTATGTTCAAGAATCATCATGACACAAATAGTCTATTATCAAAAGATCAAGTACTACCCGTTAATAATTTATTAGTGTTATGTTATATCACTGTTTGTGAAATAAGACAGGGTAAGGAATATAATAAGACTTTGTCACTTTTGTATCAAATTGTTTATACGAATTCGAATTGGCTACTCCTTAGCACTTTCGAATCGTCCAAATAAATTATTTCAAAGCTACGGTGGTTCGTAAGGGCCTCTGCAGGCAAGAACCACCAAGGAAACCTGTTCAGTTATGGCCTCTAATGTGCCTGAAGTGCTTTGGACATTATTCTTATGATTCTTTTACTCATTGTACTATTTTGTACCAAATTACAATACACAAGGTTTGTTCATAATAATTCACATTATAAAAATCACAGTAAGTCTGTAAAACAAGCTTTGAAAATATCGGTACCACATATTAAAACTGATTTACAATCAAACTAAAAGCCATCTTTAATTTGTATGGCGGTACCCTCAACTCAGCTTAGTAAGTTATCACAACACCGATTTAAAACAATATAAGCATGTAATATTAATCACCTCTACTCTCACGGGTCTACTGGAAGAGATTTCTATTGAAATAAGTAGTACCTTTGTACTTATTGTGTTTTATATTGTATCCTATATTTGTATTTTTGTGTACATAAAGAAATAAATAAATAATAGGAATGTGGATAGTAATGTGGAAACTATAATGCTTTACACAATTACACAATTATCATAAAATATTCAAAGTACTTATCTTAAAATATGTCCTTCGCCCACGAGCCACGAACCAAAAGTTCTTACAGGCTGTCGTCTGGTTTTCGGGCTATGTGTCCAAAATACTGTATCACTCTTTGAAGGCAAGTACTTATAGCCTTTTTTCACGTTAAGTATCAAACAACGTTAAATTGTTACTTAGACGTGACCGTGAGCGTCAATTACGTCCAATCACGTTTATAGGATTATCATCATCATTATTATAGTTATTATTATTAGAGTATTGCCATCGACCCGATTAGTAATATGGATTATTTTCGATGGCTCCCTACTCTGAATGAGCGTTTGCTGCCATAAGGTACCAGACCCTCGCCCTGAGATTTAGAAAATGAGTGCTTGCGGACTTGCCTGCCATTAGGTAGACTCCCATCCGCTCCCTCACTCATTATTATCATCATTATTATTATTATTAGAGTATTGCCGTCGAATATGGATTATTTTCGACGGCTCCCAACTCTGACATGAGCGTTTGCGGACTTGCCTGCCTGCCATTAGGTAGGCTCCCTTCCACTCCCTCGCTCGCAGTGTTGACTCTTGGCGTGGTCCGTTGTCCCATATTAACGGAATCGCGGCCCGTTACTGGCCTGGCCAGTCTCCCACATTGGAGCCGCCATCAGGAGAATATTATTCCATGTAATAAAATAAGAAAAAAAATATTAATCATCATTTTAATTCAGTTCTCAGTTACCTTGTATTTGAGTGTATTATATCTCTTATATTAATATTGTAAAAATATTTTATCCTAATCATTATATATTATTATTTGATAATTTTGGTAAACACGAAATTTAATAATATTATTCAGTTCTATTATAAGTACTAAAGTGTCCTATTTTAATGATTTTTTTTTCATACTGTAGTTAACTTGAGAATTCAACATTATGAGATTCAACCGTTTGAGAATCCAACTTTTTAAGAGTTCATCATTATGTTCTAAAACTATAGTTTCGACATCGAAATAACCATTGTGTTTTAACAAACATTTCCACATGTGGGTGTGTAATATACACAGTACAAGTTGTTACAAATCCAGGGGTAGGACTCGCCTCGGTCCCTGATCACCTGGGCAGTATGAAACAAAATATTTGTGGCAAATTATTATTGCCGATTCATAGTGTAACTTCATCAATTTGTAGAATTTAGTAGGGAACAGGTTTAAAAGGGGCTTCAAATAAATTACATACTTTATGACATATGTTTTATGAACTGTAAAGTAGCATTTTACTTTTATTTACTTAATTATAATAATGTAAAGGGCGGACCTAAAGCCCTAAGCTTCTCTTACAATCACATTATAGTTAATACATATACATTAGTAATTAAAATGTACACATAATCGTATTTTAAAAAAAAAAGTAAATTGCCACTCTAATTTTCAAACAACGATAATTATTAAATCGTAACGTTACTTAAACAAAGTTTATAAAAACTTTTGAATTACAGTGAGTTTTTATTTTTATTTTTTGTTCCTTATCATGTATCACCATTACAAAACAAACGATACCGTGGGCTAGGATTGGCGGATGACATCAGAATTATCACCCGTCAATCCCACTTCTGATATGTAAGAAACAACTCCACGTATATATAATATAATTTATTTCCGTAGTAGATATAGAAATCATACTTAGTACAGTAATTAAGTTATAATATGTACATCTTACCTTAGTTATTATTATGGCACTGTAACCTGGTAGGTTAACACCTCACAAGATCACATAATATAATATAACATAATTATTTAATATAATTACACTTTCACGAAAAACACAACTGTTTCCGAAGGTTCACTAGTACAGCCTGCCCCGCGAAAGTCACGTTCGATCTCACTTTACCCCCACCATTTACGGCGTGTGGTGTGAGCCACGCGCTCTCTGATTGGCTGATATTTTAAACTTGAAAATAGCGGTTAATTTTAAATAAATTATTTATGGTTTTTAATAACGCTAACATACGAGTATGTGTATACTGCAAATAGTAGTATATTTTATAATATTATGTATATAAATACTTAAATATATGTTGTTAAGTTTAGTAACAGATTGTATAAGTATTGTATTGACAAAAAATATTTCTTTACACTTAACATACGTCACCAATTTGTGTTCTATAATTTATTTATTTTAGTTAGATGTTACTCATTTGTTATAAAAAATGTGTTTCTTATATATAAAAACTTAACATACCGAATATCGATATCTTATTGATTGTTTGTCGATATCATATGTACATGCCTTATAAAAAATATTTCCAGTACATCACTGCACATAATGCATTTGAACAAGGTGTTCGCGTGGTGTGACTGTGTAACTGTGCTGTGATGTGAATGTGATGTGAAGTTTTCTGAAAGTTTAGAATCAGATCTGAATCCTTGTATTTTTGTGACAGGAAATATTGTTTTCCTAGATAAGTCAATCTGGTTTAGCACGAGCAAAGTTCTTGAGCAAGTGTCTCGGTGAGTACCACGGTATCGCTGTCTTATGGTTTTGACTTGGAGGAATCTCATACCTGGGTGCCAACAACCTACGACGGGTGACCGGTACGACCAAACGGGCCAGACACATGCCGATGAGATAACTCACATAGTCTTCCACTGGACGTCCCGATGACTGTGTAATAGAATAATCGTTAAGGCGAGAAGTTCTTTGATATCAGTCGCGGTGGATACCAAAGTAATAATGTCTTGCGACACGGAGCAGTCTCAGTAGAGATCTCGCAGTGTCCGCCTCAGGCGTCCCGATGACCATGTGAAAGACAATTGTTCTAGGTGCTAGCCAATTTGATGAATGGTATGAGCCACCAGCCTAGGCAAAGCCATAACATATAAGGTTCAATCATATTTTAAACTACAGTAATTTTATGTTACTAGTTGTTAATTTAAAAATGAAGTTAACTGTCGGAGTTGTTAAACTAAAGTGAACATACCACAAAATTTTGGATAATAATAATTTAATCAGGTAAGGCTTCATTTGTTTGATGGTGAGTAAAGTAATTTTATTTCGTTATTTTGTATGTTGGTTTGTGTTTTGGGGATTCTGGGATCACGGAGTGGCCCAGAATGCCCAATACACATCTACTCGCGGCGAGCCGCCGCTCCCCGCGCCCCACCACCGCACGCCTCGCCAGCATGCATGTCTACATTTATTGTACACTACAGATACCAACAACAATAGAGGTAAGAAATGCCATTACATACATACGCTCTTTGATTATATAAAGGCTACTTAAATCTTACCCAATTTCATCATCGAAATCGAGATCTACGTACCTAGCATAAGATACCTATTATATCTTGTGTGATGAATTCTGTACTGGTGCTGTCGGTAGTCAACTAACCGTCCGCTCAGTCTGAGACTCTAACCAAGAATGTCCCTCGATCCCTTCTTGTTAGTACCATCTCCACTGCCTCCCCACCGCTATGCTTGTGGTGTCAAAGCGGGGAGTTGATCAACCAATGACAGACTCTCGTAAGATGGCGCCACGGTTGTTATTATTTAAGCCTATTATCACCATCATTGCGTAGTAAATCATAAAATATATAATATAAATAAGCATAACCATAAAAATTATGACATTCGGCCATCGGACAACGTGCAGACTCCGGCGCACGTTACAAAAATTGTACAATTGGATGATCAATACAAAATATACCTTATTCACCTTTTAAAACATATCTGAGTCTATTTACATAGTGTGACAAAGATATATAAGTATTATTAACATAGAACACAATAATATCAAAATTTAAATATTTACAATTATTTCCTCTAAACATTTTAAATAATAAGCCAAATCAAATGAACAAATCTTTTTTCAAGTATAAACTAAATCAAACACAATAAAATCATATCATGACATTCGGTTGTTTTTTGTTTGTTATTATTTAAATGTATATTCTATCTGAATCACCATGTCCAGATTCAATCAACACGCAGAACAGCTTTAGTGGATTACCCATACACCCTACAGATGAAGAATCTGAAGATCAGCCAATAGTAAAATGACCAAGTAAACCACCATTACTCTTATAAGGTGTACAGGAAGTCAATAAGCTGGCAGAACTACTTCGTTCATCTGGCAGTGCGGATAGTTTCACCCTAAGGATAATAAATAAAAATCAACTTCAAGTAATCAGTGCCGGTATAGAAACTTATAAAAAAAATATCTACTCGACATGGTTGGATTGGGTATAAATTCATCCAAGAAGATCAACGATGCTACAGAAACGTTATTTAAAAAAATCTACACAGCACCTTCCAAAGCAATTGAAGCAGAGATAGAAAAAACCGGAAACATCATTCAAGGATAAATTATCAATGTGAAATTTGGACTAGAAAGAAAACTAACGTCAACTTTTTTTTTTTTTGTAAATATTGCTCCAGGTCCTAGCAATAGTGCAGTTAAAAATAACGAAAATTCACCACCAAGCAGTAAAAATAAAAGGTCCTCAAACGAGGCATACAATTCCTTAGTGTCAAAGATGCCAACAACTTTGTCATTCAAAAAAAATACTCATAATACTCATTTATTTTTACCCGTCAATACAATAGATTAATAAAAATAATGATAATAATTAACATCAAGTCAAATAGCAGCTGTCAAATTCAAAATAAAAATTAAAAATGAGAAATAAATCAAAAATTGATACACTGACATCATTAATACTGAAATATCCATACTTCCATACTAATATTATAAATGCGAAAGTCTGTCTGTCTGTCTGTCTGTCTGTCTGTCTGTCTGTCTGTCTGTCACCTCTTCACGGCTAAACTGCTGGACCGATTGTGATGAGATTTGGTAGGGATGTAGTTAACGACCTGAGGTCAAACATAGGCTACTTTTGGGCGCGAGTCCCACGCGGGGCGAAGCCGCGGGGAACAGCTAGTTACTACATAAATGTATATCGTACCTCTTGTACAATAAAACTGATATCAGTCCATTAATTCCTCGTTACTATAGTAAACTTTGTCATTGTCAATTAACTATAGTTTTAATTTTACTATATCAGTGTGTGAAATGTGCTCAAGGTCATCAAGCTTCAGAATGCAAAAAAAAAAGACAGTAGTACCAGCACTATGCGCCCTTTTCCAAGGTGAGCATCCTGCAACTACTAGGAATGTAGTGTTTACAAGGAGATTCTAGCAAGTCGAAAGCCAAATCAATAAGGCTTGGATGCCCAACGAAAACTTCAAATGCATATATTATACAAAAATCTAACACTGATTTCATCAGATGCTACTCAAATGAAACTAAACTTTTTACACGTGACATTAAAAAAAAAGAACTTTCTATGCCAAAATCCTAAAAGGCAATACTGAAGTGTCATCTAAGTTAACCAATAAAATTGAAGAATAAAAAAAAACTGCTTAAAGCATCAACCTCAATAATTAGACATGCTCCTACAACATATGAGTGCACTTTATAAGCCTCTTCGCTCTACTTAATTGTCAGAAGAATAAAATGACTACTGATTAAGAATTAGAAGACATTAAGAATTACTACCTGGAACATAAATGGCTAGCTCCAAATAAATCTGAACTTGAAGTACTTATTGCAACTCACAAACTAGATGTGACCTTAATCTCAAAAGCACACTGCATCAAGCAAAGTAACGTTCCATCAAGGACTACAACACTTATATCACACACCACCCTGATGGAATGAGTCATGTAAGTCCATAAGCATTACCTGCTGCCAGAGTATAAACACTCCGAATCCTAGCAACCACCATAGCTATTAAAGGTAAGCTTGGAAGTCTTAATCTGTCTGCAGTTTAATGCCATCCAAGGCACAAGAGTAACTGTTCTACTTACAGTAAGTACGTTTTGACACTAGGAGGCAGACTTATTTCAAGTGGAGATTGGGGTGCCAAACATTCTGGGGATTAAGGTTGACCTCAACCAAAGGTACACTGCTCAAACTGTGTCTTGGCAATAACAATCTTAATGTAATCACGACTTGTGAACCAACATACTGGCGATATGTTAAATTTCTCTGAATTTTTTTTTTTTTTTGCAAAAGGTCCTGAAGTACTCTATCTGAAAGCAGAAACTTGCTATGATAGCGGCTCTGATCATAGCCCTATACTGTTGACAATTAGTTCCACTATTATCTGCTATAATGAAATATAGTACAGAGACGGTGATTGTTTAAATGATCAAAATTTGATTGATTGCTGTGAAAGACGTCCAGAACAAAACAATTGGACACCAGCTAGAATACCTTACTGCGATACCATCCACCAACTATTCACTGTGGAAAACTACTAAAGGTCCATTTAAACCACAGGCATGAAGTTTCCATTTAAAACTAATACTGGGTGGACACATACTGGAAAAGAGAAAGCTGATATATTTGCAAGACATTTAGTTGACGTGTTTGCACCAAATGAAGGCTATGAAGACGTGAAACTGAAATAGATAGAAGAGCTGAACCAAGTCTTCCAACTATCTGTTCCACTTAACCCAGTGATAGTACAAAAAGTTAAACAGGTCATCTCTAATTTCCAAAGACATAAGTCACTTGGTTTTGACTTGATCATCAAAGAAGTTCTAGAAGAATTAATCAAATCAAATCTCTTTATTTGCATGAATGTATGTACAAAATGATGGTGTAAAAATATGAATGTGCGAATACATTTTACCTTAGTGAGGCGTGCAAACATATCATGTCTAAAAATACTCAATTATAAAGATACACCATTTAAAACAATGTCAAATTTAAAAAGATATAGTCAACATGGTATTTTATCATAATTTCCAACTTGTAATGATTCCAATAAAAGTATAATAATCTGAGTAGTCATAATGTGTTAGTAAAATAAATGTTAATCTATTAGTAGTGTTCGTAATTTTTCTTTAAATGCTCTATATCTTAACTCTTACATACTGTCAGGTAATTTGTTAAATAATTTCGGTTCCAAAACATATATTGTCCTACTTTACGACGCAAGATTAGATTCATATACAATCCAATGATGTATTCATTAATTGATGCAACAAAGTGTTTATTAATTCATTCATTCATGTTGAGGAAGTATTTGTACCATAATTCTTGTTGGTCTTGGTCTTCTATTAACAATTTGCTTAAAACTATTTATATTTTGCCTCACATACAATCATGCCTCAAAAATGAACAGTGAGGGTAAAGTCTAAGTTCAATTTTCTAAAATCTGATACACAAATATCTTTGTTGTCTCTAAACATGGCTCGGATACATTTTTTTGTACCCTAAATGTGCAGCAGAATGTGTATCGTTGCAGCATTTCCCCAAAAAAAGTATACCATATCTCAATTTAGAGGCAACACAATAATAGTCAGCAAGAAAGGCCATAGTCTATCTCACTACTCTATTCAACAGAATATTGAGAGTCCAATTCATTCTATGCCTGTGAAAAGTATCAGTTATAACAATGCTCTACGAGGCAGGCAAACCACCTCATTCTGCAAGCTCTTACAGTTAATTCGTTTCTTACCAATCTTGTCTAAAATCTTCCGAAAGATTTCTAATTAGAATTTTGCGTATCCTCTCGGAACCTGATGCAATACCAAAACACCAATTGGGCTTTAGTAAATATCACTCTACAATATAACAGGTTCACAGAGTATGCGATACTATTAGAAAATCTACTAAGCAGCTTTCTTGGACAATTAGCGGGCATTTTACAAAGTGTGGCACAAGAACTACTTTACAAAATCAGGAAAGTGTATCCTCACAGTAACTATTTGCTAGTGGATGCATAGCCGAAATACATTATTCCAGGTTCAAATAGATGAAGAGACATCAGACTTCTATGAAATTAAAGCGATGTTTCTAAGGGATTAGCCTTAGGTCCCAAATTGTTCACGATCTATATATCTGATCTCCCTGAAGCCGATAATATCACCAACCACCGTTACTAAATTTGCCGATGTTACGGCTATATTAGCAGGTAACAAAAATCCAGGTTTGGCGTCAACTATTGGCATCACAAGATTGCCTTGATAAGATTGATGAAAAGCTCCACAAATGGCGATCATAGCAAGTGACTCAAAATTGTACCCATATTATCTTTGCTTAAAAAAGAGAAACTGCCCACCATCAAACTAAGGGACATGTTACCACAGAATGACTCCGTCAAGTATCTCGGAATGCATTTGGATCGCAAACTAACATGGAAGAAGCACATCAAAACAAAAAAAAGATGACATCTATCTCCAGTATCGAGGACTGGCTGATGGCACGCAACTCTGTTCTATTTATAGATAACAAGCTTCTCATATACAAAACAATCTTGAAACTCATTTGAACATACTGCCTCCAATTGTAGGGCAGTGCTTGTAATACAAACATAACCATCATGGTTCCTCACCAATGCTAAAATCCACGACACACTGCAGATCAACACTTAGGAAACTACAGAAATCGATTCTTGAACCACCCAAATGAGCTGGCACTTAATCTTATAAATTATGATATGATATTCAAGGACTCGCTTCAAGATTCTAAGAGAAGGCTACTTCTACTGAGCCTTTACAAGGGACACATATTTTTATCTTATTGCTCATCGTCAAGGCTCATAGTCCAGAGAACTAATTGTAGATAAAACCAGAAAAAAAATGTATGCATAAGAAAATACATTAGCTCTTTTCACTAATTTCATAAATATAATTAATTAGATGGACTTCATCTGTACATAACAAGACATTTTTACCCATAACTTTTAACATGCAGCTCGTCAGAACTTTAAGGATGTACGATTCCATCTATATATAAAATAAAGCACGCTCTTGCTAATAGCAAACTCAAAAGATGCACATTAACATCTAACATGATCTAGCGCACGCTCGCGCTAATAACGAACTTAAAGGATGCTAACTTTCATCTAATATAATCTAACGCACGCTCACGTTAGTACATGACTCAAAAGATGTACGCTCACATCTACATTATCTAACGCACGCTCACGTTAGTACATGACTCAAAAGATGTACGCTCACATCTACATTATCTAACGCACGCTCACGTTAGTACATGACTCAAAAGATGTACGCTCACATCTACATTATCTAACGCACGCTCACGTTAGTACATGACTCAAAAGATGTAGACTCACATCTACATTATCTAACGCACGCTCACGTTAGTACATGACTCAAAAGATGTAGACTCACATCTACATTATCTAACGCACGCTCACGTTAGTACATGACTCAAAAGATGTACTCTCATAGACTGTAACTGACGTATGCTTCTGCCTTATGGCCTCTGAATCATATCTATACGCCCAATATAATCTGTGATCTACATGTATATGTTATGGCAAGAGTAACTTACTGAAACTATTATAAATTGTCATCATTACCAATAATTAACGAAAGTCGAGGTAAAAGTAAGAAATCAATCACATTTGTCAGTCATTACCTACAATGGAACCCCAGTTTAGATAAATGTAATGGCTCACTTCAAACAAACTTAAGCTGACGACTTTTTCTCCATCGAACAACGATCGAGCGTAAAGTACAACAGGCCACTTAACTCATATCAATTTAATGTGATGAATGTTCATCTACAGTATTTTCTGGGCCAGCCCAGAAAATCGAAATACATCAAATAATAACTACTAAAAGCAATTAGTTAATTGTGTAAGTATTAACATTCAACAAAACACTAGGCTAAAAAATTTTGTCTGTACATTTAGTAATTTTAACTGAAATAGATAGAGGGGCATGAATAATAGAAAGGGATTTTTTTTTGTGTGTGTCTGTCTTTACGTATGATCACGCTTATCACTCAAAGTACCGAACCGATTTACTCAAAACTTTCACCAATTGTTCCATTCTAACTCGGAAGAACATCCAAAGTTGTTTCATAAAAAAAAAAAGTTCATTAATAAAAAGTTATCGTCATTGAATGAGCTCAAGGCATCTTTGCCTGCAAATATATTTAAAGCAATTTCGAACGAATGCACCAATAATTCTTTTTCTTTGTGTTGGTTGGTTAATGTCATGACAAATCTTGTATAAAAACAAACGCGGATTCACGGGAAATTTCCGAAGCCCACGCGCACGAAGTCATGGGCTACAGCTAGTTATCAATTTTACCAAAAATATTATAAACCACTAACAATCTTAAATCAACCATATTAACCGCTCACTACTTTATTCGGTCGGACATGAAAAATCCTTTTGTTCATGATAGCATGATTACTGGGGAAAGCCATCGTCATCATTATCATCGATACGATCTATAAGCATCATATCTGGCCTTACAAAACTTTAAATTTTCATAAAAGTAACGCCCCTTGTACAACAAATAATAAAAACAATAAAAAAATAAAGGCTAAGCAAATTAATATTTTAACCACAATGTATTAGCAAGAATGAAATGAAAGCAGAAAAACAAGCATAATAAAATGAGTGTGTGTTCTGTGGGCCCGGCCAGAAGCAGGCCTGGCTGGCTGGCCACGCAACCTTAGTCACAATTCATGTGATGTATGTATGATGTGAGTATTTCAATATTTCACACAAAAGCGACACTTTAACAATGTCTACTTAAAAAGTACGATAAGTTTAAATTCAAAAATTATAAAAACCTTTTCTTTTTTAAAATTATTTTTACTGTATTAATAATTAAATTAAATTTATTAAATTAACTTTACACTACATAAATGTAAAATTAGAATAATTATTCCATCAAAATAACGAAACCACTCTTTAATAAAAAAGGGCTTACCGCAACCACACGACTGGGCAATTCGAACAAGTTTTTTTTTTTTTTCTTGTGATAAACATACGTTAACTAACACATGAATAAAACACTATCATCAATAAATTTGCACTTTACTAATCTTTAAGCTAACCAATCTCACTATTATCAGTCCAGAAGAATAGAAACAAGGTTCCACCATTAAGGCTTCAAAACAAGTTAATGTAGGTAGGACGTACTAACAAAACTGAGGGTAGCAATCATTAACAACAAATCTAATCATGAAGCAAAGCAAAAATATAACTTGTCAGCCTGTACTGATGGCTTGAAATAAAAACATTAACGCGACACACATATTATTATAACTTAGTAAAAATAAAAAAAGTCTGAATTTTAACTTCTATCTGTAAAGCTTGTAAGCAAAAACTCATTATATTTATTTAAAACATTAAAGTACTTACAATTTCTATCTTTTTTCCACTTCTGCGGGCGAGATAAGAGCACTTCTGAAATGTGATGAATTCTGTACTGGTGCTGTCGGTAGTCAACTAACCGTCCGCTCAGTCTGAGACTCTAACCAAGAATGTCCCTCGATCCCTTCTTGTTAGTACCATCTCCACTGCGTCCCCACCGCTATGCTTGTGGTGTCAAAGCGGGGAGTTGATCAACCAATGACAGACTCTCGTAAGATGGCGCCACGGTTGTTATTATTTAAGCCTATTATCACCATCATTGCGTAGTAAATCATAAAATATATAATATAAATAAGCATAACCATAAAAATCATGACATTTGAAGAATGAAATTTCTTTAATTTTATCTCTGACTGTATCTCATAATTATATTTTTAAATATATCACTATCAAACTACTTTAACAACCATATTGATAAACGGTAATTTAGTCATAAGCAACACTTAAATCGTTTATTTAAGAAATTTGTTATATGTATATTCATTGCTTAGGGAAAATCGAAAATTCATTTCATCATATTTTTTTGTTAGGATTTAAACGAAGTCACTCGCCAGACATCCTGAACACGGAAACGGATGCATATGCACAACGTGCACATTCACCGTCCGTGTTATATCCAACAAAGAAGAACCGTATTGAGAAAGAGTCTGTGAAAGAGAAAATGGCGAACCATCAAGTCTGCGAAGATGCGACTAAGAAATATACAGGATCAGAATGTAAAGTATGTAAGCTACATGCTTTAGAAGATAAGAGAAATATGATTTATTGTCTAGCTATACAAGAAGAACTAAAATTGATTCAACCGTGCATGAGAACTAAAGCTTTTTGTAAAATTATGAATTTTATTGATTCTCTTAAGACTAGCCACATAGAAGACATTGAGCTTACCCAAACGGAGTGAATATGAGTGAATCTACTTTTTATTGTTTAAGGGTACATTTTAATAAAGTGCAGCACAGATTTATCAGTAAAGAAAAATCTTTTATTATGTGTAGTGTCTTTTATGTCCATGGATATATAGCCCTATCGTACCCTTATTCTACATTGAAATTGAACACTGTATTTTTACCCGACTACGGCGAAGCCAAAAGGAAGAGATTTTGGCAGTCTATGTATGTAAGTATGTATGTAAGTATGTATGCAAGTATGTATGTAAGTATGTATGTAAGTATGTATGTAAGTATGTATGTAAGTATGTATGTAAGTATGTATGTAAGTATGTATGTAAGTATGTATGTAAGTATGTATGTAAGTATGTATGTATGTTCAATCGTAGCGCCTAAACTACTGGACCGATTTTAATGAATGAGGTGTCAAAAGATTCGTAAACATAGCGCGGGTAACATAAATTGTATCAAAAATTATAACCTAAACCTCAGATTCTAACCTCAAAAAAATTAAACTGCGTCCTTCACGTATTTGGTATCAAAAGAAAGGTCTTGGCGAGAACATTACAAATATATATATTATTCATATTGTTTAAGTTAAAATATAGATAGAAATGTTTAAAATGCACTCGTAAAGCGGTACATTTCACGCGGTCCAGTCATTTCCGTTCGGGAAACGGAAAAGTATTAAATAAAAATTAAGTTAAAAAACTATAACCCGACTACGTGGTGTCTAAAAAGGATGAAACAAGGAATTATTGAGATAGAAATCCAGAAATACATAGGTACAAAATGGTCATTGCAGAGCTGTGAATTTTTATATACTAAGTTTTCATAGAAATAATGAATTTAGCAAATAGTTTATAAAGCTAAATTATGTTATGTTTGTGTTGTTGAGTAAAGGTGGCGGTAAAAATAAAGACTCCATCGATTTAATATTAAAATTTATTCAATATCTATCTATACTTATAATAAATCTGTAGAGAGGTCAATTCTGTACTTGAAATATATTTATGATTAGTGATCGATACTGATGCCAAAAATGCAATTAGTAAAATTTTTGTCTGTCTGTCTGTCTGTATGTTCCTTATAGAAACAAAAACTACTCGACGGATTTTAACGAAACTTGGTACAATTATTCTTCATACTCCTGGGCAGGTTATAGTATACTTTTCATCACGCTACAATCAACAGGAGCAGAGTAGTGAAGGGGAATATTGGGAAAACGGGAGAAGTTACACCATTTTGAAGCTTCCGTCGCGTGTGCAGTCTTAATGGTTAAAGTTACATAGAAATCATGTATGACGGAAATGCAACAGGATATTGCAAAATTCCCACGGGAACGGGAGTTAGCGGGAAAAAACTTGTATGAAAAAATCTAAACCGCGTAAGATAGATGATTGAAATTTGGCATGCAGGTATAATGAACGTAGAGCTTACTTGCAACGCGATATTGCAAAATTCCCACGGGAACGGGAGTTATCGGGAAAAAACTTTTGTACGTAAAATCACGTAAGATAGATGTTTTCAATTTAGCATGCATGCATACCTTAGTAAATATAAAGTTTAGTTATGGCTGTATTTTGAAAAATTAAGTTAGCGGGAAAAAAATGTTGTATGAAAAAATCTAAACTGCATAAGTTAGATGCTTAAAATATGATATGCATACCTTAGTGTATGCAAAGTTAAATATTCCCCTGGGAACGGGAAGCGAGTTAGAGGCTTGAAAATTATAGCTCGCGGTAGTGGCAACCAAGAAACGTCGCGGCCGCGGCGGCGGTTGTGGGGCGGTGACAGCGAGGCGCGAGGGGGGGGGGGGGGGGGCAGATACCTGAGTGAGCATGAGCAACCGGAATCAGTATCCCTCACGCGTCTGTCGCGTTGATGGTCGTGTCAAATATTGAATTTTGCGGGCGAACTTTTCACTATTCTTGGACTGTTTAAATCTTTAGTAGGTTGTTTTCTGTTGTAGATTACTGTTAAATTTTCCAGGCGGACGTTTCAAGGCCTTTGAATTATCTTATAATTTTCAAGTTAATTTTGTACGGAACTATTCGTGTACGAGTCCGACTCGCACTTGGCCGGTTTTTAGTTTTTATGTGGTCAAACTTTTACTTTCATACCGACTGACATCCACGTTCTCTCCTCTGAATTCCAGACGAAAGCCTATAGGTACTTTAGGGTTAGCCTCCACTGATCGTATTTTCCTAAATTTATATCAAACCAATTTATTATAAACTGATCTACTTATACTATAACCTCATTTAGGTAAAAATAATAAAACTAAGCATTTTTAACCTATATCCCACACACACAAACATCTGTCTTTTATAACACGCCACGCGGACGAAGTCGCGGGCAAAAGCTAGTAATAAACATAAAAAATAATAACGACACAGGTAAAAGGTTTACTTGTAAAACGCTACAAACTATCTGGACTTTATAGCTTACTTCATAAACAACAATAAACAACGTTTGCTTTACGACTTTTTTAATAATAATAATTTTGAGGTCTCCGGGAATTTACTTTCATTCAAAAAAAGATAAGATTTATCGAATCGCAGTTTGGTACAAACCTATAAATGTCACGCAAAACAGTATTATTAAAACTTTAAAAAAGAAATCGTCTTATATCAAACTATTGTTCCATATAACAAACGTTATTTGTTAGCTATATACACCATAATTAATGTTTTACAAGTTATCCTGCATAATAATAATGATTGATTTCTTATTGATTAAAAATGTCATCGGTTTTTTTTTTAAAGTAGATAGATTTGTTCTATTTCTATATCGTGTTTTCGATAGTGGACGTAGTTAAGGGAAAAGGACTCAATCCACACAAAGTGACTTTTGAGTTATGAGCGTTTGAAGTTTGAGCTGTAATTCATCCAAGACAATGTTACATTTTTTTTAAATTTTTGGCCCTATATAAAAATAATAGTGTATATTTTACTAGTCCAACAAATTTTGTGATATATTTTGTAATAGATTTGGAAATATTAAGTAAAATGTGGGTTAAGTCCTTACAATTTAACTTAAGTTAGCTAAGACAGGTATTTTTTCTTAGTTACTCAGAATAGACTCAAAACTACCCTTTGAGCAGAAAATGATTTATAAAAAAATAAGTAAATTAAAAAAAAAAAGATACTATTAATGAACTTGAACATGGTGCTAGCAAACGTTATATAAAAATTGCTATTATCAAACTTAAAATATAAACAACACTAAAATGAATACGCATGTCAATATCTGTCATCCTTCTTCAAGTAAAAGTCAAGAATTGGTTCTTATCCATCGACAAACTCATTTATATTGCTCTTTATTAAGCTTTATTATTTATTTAATAGCTGTTGCCCGCGGCTCCGCCCGCGTGTAGGTCGCTTTTCGCATAACCTGTGGAAACTACAACTATCCAGATATAGTTAATTCTATTGTATCCTTTTCCCGTGCCAATTTTATAAAGCCATTACATTGCTACGATATCATTAAATATTAGGGCCACTTCTTTCTCAAATATCGTTTTTAAAATCAATAGGAATCAGTATTAAACAGTCGTAAAATTCTGAAAAAAATATATGTTTTTAGTTGAGGATCTAGCAGAGTGAAATTCGCTTACAGTAACAGTAACAATATTAGACAAAATTCGCTCTATAGAAAAATCAAAGTTGCCTCCTTAGGAAGTTTATTTTCAATACTATGCCTAAAATAATAAACTTATTGTCCTGCTTTTTATACCAGCTTTTAGATAAAGTATTTATATAGTGAAAATCGCTGAAGTAGATGTTGTAGTGTTATTTTCCCAAATATGATGTCTATATGCCTACAAAATGAGTGAGCGCCGCGACTACCCGGCTTATGAACAACGTACCTTCAGAAAAAGGAGCCCTTAACATTCATACTATCAATCTTTGTCCCTAAAAGAGTAGACGCAGCCTATTACAGAGTCATTAGGACCTAAAATCCACTCTCAAAGTTTTGGTGGGCGTGAAAAGTGGAGAAAATCTCAATAAATAGTGATAAGTCAGATAAATTAGTCCTTACGACACGACCGTATGTTCCGTCAAACACTGATTTGATTATTTTTTAAACCAAAGCCAAACCAAACCAACCAATCAATTCAAATAGCTTACAATACAACACAACAAACGACCGATAAACAAACCAACCAATAGTACTAAATCAACAACCAAATTTTTTTTTAAATAATTAGAATTAATTGCTGCCGTAAGGAAAAATTTCAATCTGCTATTAAAATAAAGTCAGCGCCATCTATTGATATTTTATGTAACTAAATCATACGCCCACAAACATTCAATGTGTTATTTTATTAAAATTTAATAGAGACTGCAGTGTGTTTTTGTCTTTATTGATATAAGTAGAAATTCTAGCTTTATCTTAATTAAATACGTTTATGTAAATCGCATTCAACTGTTTAAAAGTTTTGAAGCAGTGCTTGTAGTAAACTTTAAATTACCATAACTTCTATTTCCCTTAACCGATTTTGATGAAACAAAGATTTTACAACGCTTCTTATTCTATGTAATTCACCTGTGAAAACAGCGTTCAAATCTGTTGAGTAGTTTTGAAATTATAACGCACCACACAGACAGAAAGACAGACAGACAAAAATTGTTTTTTTTTTTGTTTTTATTACTCTTCTTTAATTGCCCCGTAGAGGTTTTTTAGAAAAATATTTAATGTATAGACACTCGATTTTTACTGTCTTATTATATGTATAGATAGATAAGTACAAAATACTTTTATATTAACGGAATTAACGCTAAGAGCTTTCTCTAAGTAAGAAAATAATTCTAGAAAACAAATAAAAAACGAAAACAGAAAATTATTGTTTGTGGCAGGATTCGATCCAGCTACTTTCTAGAAACATTTCTTTACTAAAATATTAAAAAAAAAACTTCTAAAAAATTAATACAAAACAAAAAAAGGGTAAAAACAAAAGAAGTGATGTCTAGCAGGATTCGAACCCTCTACTTAAAAAAATGATCCGCTAACTCTACCGATAGGCCAACATGCTTTGCTTGTTACAGCCGAAATTTCAAATGGGTTTTGTCTATAGGTACGCAACTTGCAGTGTTTGAAGTAAATTTTCAATCGACCATAACTTCTTTTTCCCTTAACCGATTTTGACGAAACAAAGTTTTGACAACGCTCCTAATTATATGTAATCCAACTGTAAAAACCGCGTTTAAATCCGTTGAGTATTTTTGAAGTTATAACGTACCAGACAGACATACATACATATAGACAGACAAAAATTCCAAAAACTGTCTTTTTGGTTTCTGTTACTTTTTTTTAATCGCACTCAATCAGTTTTTTTTTGAAAAATATTAAATGTACAGACACTCGCATTTTAGTGTCTTATTATATGTATTGATTAGGCTTTTATTAAATGCATGACAATCTTTAGGTATTTAACTAAACATATACCTGAGATCTACGACCTTTGCTTGAGAAATGGGGTTTTCCTGGGACCCTTTGGCCATTGGAAGTTCCTTAACTTGGAAATCTTCGTCTGTATTTATATAAATAATTTTATGGTCAAACAAATAATCGTAGATAAGACCACATACTCTCATTTCATGGATAAAACAAAGCTAACTTAGGAACAAACAGTAGTCTAAATTTCCTAAAACCTGTGCGTGCCTGGTAGCGGATTCCCTCAACAACAACATTCTTTTTACTCAACTCTTTTTAGAAAACTATAATAGATCGTGTTAAATTGAACCTCGGGCTGATAGTATTTCAACCTCGTCTTCTTATCCTAGCCTTTTCCCGGTTTCATCCTCGGCATTGTAGCACAGGATATGTACTCCAAAGAAAACTGCTGAGGACCTTTACTACTTTTCCTATTCCACTTTGCCCGATAGTCTGCATCCTGGTAGTCTGGCTATTTATACGAATATCCTGCGCCGCGATATTAAGGCAACGTTTTTTTGATACCGGATGTTGGTCTTGTTTTAACTATCCTACAATTTAGTCGCTCTAATAATAAGACAAAATTAAATTACTGACTCTCCTTTCAGACCAAATTCTAAAGACCTTAAAACGGTTTTTGATCTGATAAAAGGACGAGTTGAGTTGTGGGAACTAAATATCTAAAATAAGGTATATATATAATAGGGTTAATATATATATAAAAGCGGAGCCTTATAATGATAAAGGTGGCTGTAAAAATTTATAAGCAGAATAATGTGCTGGTATTTATTTTAAATAGTTTTTAACTATTACTCGCAGTTTATGGGATTGCTTCCGGTGTTTGTAAAGTTGTTGCCGGTTTGGTTTGGTGATTGCAGGCTTGAATCATCTGATTGTCTGATTATAAAGATGATTCCGGGCTTCAGTAAGTACGTTAAGCCGTTGGACTTGGCTTCCATCTGATGGTCGTTAAAGAAAGCACGTTAGAAGCCGTAAAGGATTGTTTGACAAATTCAAATTCAAATTGTTTATTTTCAATATAGGATATTCTTATCACTTATTGACGTCAATTGTTACTTACTTTAGTTAAACCACTAAGTTTACCACCACTTCCAAAGCGCAAGTGGAGAAGAAGTGGCGCCACAAACTCCACAGCAGCATTTTCTTCAAAAACGTCAATTCACAAAATTTGATTCAAATCAGACGAGTTTACATTTGAATATTTGTATAATTACAATAAGTTTATTATTAAATTAATTAATATTGAGGATTATTGAAATAGTTTAATAAAAATGTCAAGTAATAAAAGATGTCATGATATAATAAATAAAAAAAAAAAAAAAAAATGTACTGAATGTACATATGATCAATTTTTAGCTATGGTTTGGAGGACTCCGCACCAAGCTTAAGTTACACATTCTTGTCATTGAGAAAATCATGAGCGCTATAAAAGGCTTTTTTACAAAGTAAATTCTTAACATGTGCTTTGAATTTTCGGTCAGGCAAACTAAGGACCGACTCTGGAAGCTTATTGTAATAGTGTATACAGTTACCCAAAAATGAGTCATTAACTCTACTTAGCCGATATGATGGGAGATATAATTTATTTTTCTTCCGTAAGGGTCTATCTGTAACATCACAAATTAAAAAAAAAAAAGAAATATTTCTCCTGGTATACATAATAACCTCAAATATATATTGAGAAGCGAGAGTTAAAACATTAATATCCTTAAACAACTCCCTAAGCGACTCCCTTGGTCTTAAACCATAGATGGCACGGATTGCCCGCTTTTGCAAAATAAAAATAGTCTTTATGTCACTTGCCCTTCCCCAAAGCAATAGTCCATACGACATTAAGCTATGAAAATAACTGAAGTACACTAGCTTAGCAGTTTCCACATCTGCTATTTGTCTAATTCTTCTGACAGCATAAGCGGCAGAACTAAGTTTTTTAGCCAGGCTTGTAATGTGCGAACCCCATTGCAATTTAGAATCAATTGTGATTTCTAGAAAGGTGGTATTATCTACAAGTTCTAAAATCTCTCTCATTTCAACGTGACATCAACTTGAACCTGCCTCACGTTTGGTAGTGTAAATTTTATGCATTGGGTCTTAGTAGCATTAAGCATTAAGTTGTTAGTTGAGAACCAATTAGAGATGGTATACAAAATATTATTCACATGATTGGTATTTACACTACGGCGATTCATTTTAAAGATTAAAGATGTATCTGCAAATAAGACTATACCAACGTTCTTTTCAACCGCGTAAGGCAAGTCATTGATATAAATCAAAAAGAGGAATGGTCCAAGAATTGAGCCTCGAGGCACGCCAATTTTTACTGTTGATCCGTCTGATTTGACACTATTTATATCAACAGTCTGACGTCTATTACTTAAAAAAGATCTTAGTAACTCAATTGACTTAGTATTAAAGCCATAATGAGAAAGCTTGAGCAAAAGTGTCTCATGATCAACACAATCAAATGCTTTAGAAAGATCACAGAAGACCCCGATAGCATCCTGTGATTCTTCCCACGCGTTGTATATATGAGTGCCACTCCCGCATCGGTTGTTGATTTACCGGCAGTAAAACCAAATTGTTGACTGTGAAAGAGGTTGTAGGTCTTAAACTGCAGTAGCATTTGGTTGAGCATAATCCTTTCAAACACCTTGCTCAATACTGGCAAAATGGAAATAGGTCTGTAATTGCCAGGTTCTAATTTATCTTGTTAGCGCCTGGTAACATCACGTGACAGATATCTCCCCACTACAGGTAAACCCCTCTTGGCAGTAGTAGTGTCGGGGTGAGTATGAGTGTAACGCTCTCTTCTCCTTGGGTTCGCCGAGCGGTGCAGACGTGTATTGTGCTCTAGTGATTTAACATGGCCTTTATTAGTATTTGATATTGATATGATATTGCTGTTGATAATTTTAATATGTGTTCAAATGTAACTGTAGATTAACATAGGTAGGCACGGACGAGGGATTGGTACGCTTCAGGCTGGATCCCAGTGATAGGAGCGGGGTTGGTGCTCCTATCTTTACCGTGTTTAGTGCCAAAGCTTAGACACGAATGGGTAATTCGGTCCTAGCTAATATCAGAAGTGGGATGATGAAAGAATATTTCTTAATATTCTACCACGCCTAGTAAATTGTACATGTTTTTTATACTTAATACTAATATATTATACTTAATTGTTAACATTCTGACACACACGCGTATGTAAATTTAACAAAACGGTTAGATTAAATTTGTAATCTAAAGTAGTCAAAAAAGTTTTTGTGAGTGTTAATGAATGTTGTGATAATATACCACAGCTGTAAGTATTGGTGCAGAAGCGGTAAGTTTTTTTAAGTTTTATGTGACTCCAATCCTAAAAAGTGTGAAAAAATGATCTCTATGAAAATTATTTATTTTGTGGGTATTTGAATGAAATAATGTAAAAAAAATCGATTTGTGATGAAATACCGTTTGTAAATGTTTGAAATAAAGTTGTTTACTTCATTCTCGATTTTAGCATAGGTGAGGGTTCCGATCAGTTAAAAGCCACAAATGACCGAAACGGAAAGTCACAAGAGGCTCGGAACACTGATGAGTTATACACTCCATGTAAATAAAAGAGATGTTTCAACTAGTTTATCGTTGGACATTCACACTGCTGGCTGGCGAGGAATCGTTTCACTGCTCGTAGTTTGTCTTTAATCGACAAAACATATGATAAAAGTACTACTCGCTCACCACTATGAAACCCTAAAACTCGCTTATAATCGAGCTTGCTAGCTTGTTTCCACATTCTAGCCCTACTTATCACACGTCCATCGTTGTCGGTTGAACAACTGCCTAATTATAGTGTAACATTACAAAACAAACATTTTAATCAACGATTGTAGACAATTGACGTGCCCCACGGTTTTATTTTAGTCTAGTCTATGCATCTATGCATATGTTTATAATTCCCACGACTGTATCTATTTTATTATGTTTTGGTTTTTAGTACATTTATCTTAATTGCAATGTATGTTTAACATAAAACCGTTTAACTTAAAAAGTTTTTTTACCTATTTTTATTTTCTAGTTTTTATTTTATTCTGTTTAATTCATTTATATCCACCCTAATGCCATACAGTTCTCGGCGCGTTTTAACCTTTCACCTTAACTTGGGTGGTGTACCGCTAACGACGTATCATTTTTAGCCACCCTAACGCCACACAGTCCTCAACACGATACAAAATCTTGACTTGGGTGGTGGATTCAGGCTGGATATATCAGATACCTAAATTACAGATTCAATTTCTAAATTTAAATCTTATTATTATACGCCATTTAGTGGCTGCGCCCATCTTAAATATTGAGGTTGTATAGTGCACTGTATTCTTCTTGTCAAGCCCTTTTATTTGATACCCATATTGGTGGGATTGATAAAAAATTGTTATCAGCCATTCGGTAGCGGCGGCCATCTTAGATTTCAATTTTGCATACTAAATTGAATTCTACTTGTTGAGACCTTTCATTTGATACCCATGTTGATGGGATTGATAAAACCTAAGTTATCCGCCATTTTGTAGAGGCCGCCATCTTGGATTTTAATTTTATATAGTACATTGTATTCTACTGGTTGAGCACTTTCATTTGATACCCATATTGATGGGATTGATAAAACCTACGTTATCCGCCATTTTGTAGCGGCTGCCATCTTGGATTTCAATTTTTTATAATATATTGTATTCTGCTTGTTGAGCCCTTTCATTTGATACCCATATTGATGGGATTAATAAAACATAAATTATCCGCCATTTTGTAGCGGCGGCCATCTTGAATTTATAATGATAATGAATAAACATAATTGTATTGTCACCAAAATCCAAAGTGTATACAAAATTTCAGATTAATCGGTTGACAGGAAGAGGGTGAAATTTGAATTACTAAATTTGACCCAAGAATAAATAATAAAACAAACGGGGTGAGCTAAATAAAACCGTTTAATAATGAGTTGTGTGAGTAGTCCCAACTAAATTAAAAATTCATTTAAACATATAAAACAAAATAACACAAATGTTTTAAGTTGTTTCAGTTCAATTACTTTTTTTATTCAGGGTTTTAAAATATATTCAATTCTATTGGATCAATCTGCCTGAGTCCATATAGATTTGATTATTAAATGTGCTGAAATCAAGTAAAATTTTCCAAATATCTTAGGTGCTTTGAGTTGTTTCTAATAAACAAATCAATACATATAATAAGACACTAAAATGCGAGTGTCTGTACATTTAATATTTTTCAAAAAAAACTGATTGAGTGCGATTAAAAAAGAGTAACAGAAACCAAAAAGACAGTTTTTGGAATTTTTGTGTGCTGTATGTATGTATGTCTGTCTGGTACGTTATAACTTCGAAAATACTCAACGGATTTAAACGCGGTTTTTACAGTTGGATTACATATAATTAGGAGCGTTGTCAAAACTTTGTTACGTCAAAATCGGTTAAGGGAAAAAGAAGTTATGGTCGATTGAAAATTTACTTCAAACACTGCAAGTTGCGTACCTATAGACAAAACCCATTTGAAATTTCGGCTGTAACAAGCAAAGCATGTTGGCCTATCGGTAGAGTTAGCGGATCATTTTTTTAAGTAGAGGGTTCGAATCCTGCTAGACATCACTTCTTTTGTTTTTACCCTTTTTTTGTTTTGTATTAATTTTTTAGAAGTTTTTTTTTTAATATTTTAGTAAAGAAATGTTTCTAGAAAGTAGCTGGATCGAATCCTGCCACAAACAATAATTTTCTGTTTTCGTTTTTTATTTGTTTTCTAGAATTATTTTCTTACTTAGAGAAAGCTCTTAGCGTTAATTCCGTTAATATAAAAGTATTTTGTACTTATCTATCTATACATATAATAAGACAGTAAAAATCGAGTGTCTATACATTAAATATTTTTCTAAAAAACCTCTACGGGGCAATTAAAGAAGAGTAATAAAAACAAAAAAAAAAACAATTTTTGTCTGTCTGTCTTTCTGTCTGTGTGGTGCGTTATAATTTCAAAACTACTCAACAGATTTGAACGCTGTTTTCACAGGTGAATTACATAGAATAAGAAGCGTTGTAAAATCTTTGTTTCATCAAAATCGGTTAAGGGAAATAGAAGTTATGGTCATTTAAAGTTTACTACAAGCACTGCTTCAAAACTTTTAAACAGTTGAATGCGATTTACATAAACGTATTTAATTTAGATAAAGCTAGAATTTCTACTTATATCAATAAAGACAAAAACACACTGCAGTCTCTTGAATGTTTGCGGGCGTATGATTTAGTTACATAAAATATAGATAGATGGCGCTGACTTTATTTTAATAGCAGATTGAAATTTTTCTTTACGGCAGCAATTAATTCTAATTATTAAAAAAAAAATTTGGTTGTTGATTTAGTACTATTGGTTGGTTTGTTTATCGGTCGTTTGTTGTGTTGTATTGTAAGCTATTTGAATTGATTGGTTGGTTTGGTTTGGCTTTGGTTAAAAAAAAAAAATAATCAAACCAGTGTTTGACGGAACATACGGTCGTGTCGTAAGGACTAATTTATCTGACTTATCACTATTTATTGAGATTTTCTCCACTTTTCACGCCCACTAAAACTTTGGGAGTGGATTTTAGGTCCTAATGACTCTGTAATAGGCTGCGTCTACTCTTTTAGAGACAAATATTGATAGTATGAATGTTAAGGGCTCCTTCTTCTGAAGGTACGTTGTTCGTAAGCCGCGTAGTCGCGGCGCTCACTCATTTTGTAGGCATTTAGACATCATATTTGGGAAAATAACACTACAACATGTACTTCAGCGATTTTTACTATATATATACTTTATCTAAAGGCTGGTATAAAAAGCAGGACAATAAGTTTATTATTTTAGGCATAGTATTGAAAATAAACTTCCAAAGGAGGCAACTTTGATTTTTCTATCGAGCGAATTTTGTCTGATATTGTTACTGTTACTGGAAGCGAATTTTACTCTGCTAGATCCTCAACTAAAAACATATATTTTTTTCAGAATTTTACGACTGTTTAATACTGATTCCTATTGATTTTAAAAACGGTATTTGAGAAAGAAGTGGCCCTAATATTTAATGATATCGTAGCAATGTAATGGCTTTATAAAATTGGCACGGGAAAAGGATACAATAGAATTAACTATATCTGGATAGTTGTAGTTTCCACAGGTTACGCGAAAAGCGACCTACACGCGGGCGGAGCCGCGGGCAACAGCTAGTATAAAATATTATGTCTCATTAAATCCACAACACAGAAATGACCTAACCTGTTTGAGTTTATTCTAGGATAGGTTTACTAAGGACACCTTCATAGAATTACGTTACCTAAAAATAATTCAAGGGGATTGACTTCCGTTCAGTAAATAAATTTTGTTCAAACATGTGGGTTGAGTCGGGGTATCAAAAAAAAATAGATTCCGTGTACTTTTTGAAAATAGGGTTTTCAATACATAAAAGATTTAACCCTAAGGAGTACGCTGGCTTACTTAACTCATTTTTGCCCAAAGTGTGGATTGAGTCCTTTCTCCTTACCTACGTCCGATTATTGTTATAAAAATATAATCATCCATTGAGCCTTGTTCCAGAAGGAACCTACAAAGACATATTTTTATGGTAATGGCCATACCATTACCATATTTATCATATCAATTTACAGACCAAAAATTTTAAATGGTTTTTGTGATTATAGTTATCCCGTTTATTCATAAAAAAGCAGTGCCAGAATTTAGAAAAAAGTTTTCCTTAATCGATCGAATCGATGCATTATACTTAATTAACAATAAATTACTGTTTGAGGTATGTTGCACATATTTTTATGAATAAGCAGTTAGTAATTAAATTTTAACAAAATAAAATCTAAATGGTGATTGTGTTGTCAATAAATCGGTCAAGTATTTGACTCTTACCGTATTCATTATTTAGTATACAAACTATTATTTCTTACCACGAGAATATCATTTATATTTTTGTCTTTTAGACATTCTTAAATTGTTCATTACAAATTTAAGAGAGGAAAAAAGACGTTCTACGCTAACTTGGGTAGGTGGTGTTGATAAAACTATATTAGCGAGTGAATATAGGTGTGGGTGTATAATTTTATTCTTACTCCAGTAGTCTAAAATATTTCTGTCAGATTTCAATAATGGTTCATTTAAGAAATTTACCAATAAGTTTTGTATATCAAATTGTGTCCTTTCGATACCGGAACGTTTCGTTTGATATAGTTCTTGTAAAAAAAAATCAACTTCTTTTGAAAAAACATCTGGTTGTGTTATTGCTGCCGCGTTCGCCATGGCTGAAGATCCTGTGCCACCTTCAATAGAAAAACTAGGAACTTCGTCTCTAGAAGAACTTGGTACTGCTTCTCTGGATGTACTTGGGGCCGCGTCTGAAACTGTATCTATGAAAGTACTTGGAAGTCTTGAAATCATGTCCCTAGATGATGTGATTTGTAATAGTCTTTGATAAGTCATAATTAAATGATTCCGTGCTGTGGTCAATTGTTAAACTGAAAGAACAAAATTAACCCGAGAATCAAGGTAAACTGCTGCTAAAAAAGATTAATTTTCAAATAAATTTGATTCCCTATTTCTCATGCATATTGTAACTAAAATTGAAAACGGTGTTCCTAATTTCTCTGTCTCTAAAATACACTGTGTCCAGGATATCAAAAAGTCGCCGAATGTCAGTTGTTCACATTGAAGACGTTTTGAAAGAATTCTGCAAGATTTAAGCGCAGAAATCTTGTCTTCAATGCCTTTCCAAATGGACTCTGACAAATGAATTCTAGGATCAAAGCTTTCTATACAAAAACTTTTTAGTAATAAAATCCGTCCCAGCATATCGGCAGTGGTATCCCATCTAGTTGGACAGTCAATAATAGCGTGCAGTAAATTTAAATTTCTTAATTTCGTTGCAACATTTGGAGTTGGCGCACAGTTTGTAAAAGTTCTTCATTTTCTTTTAGGGCATCATTAATGGCCAATTGAAGTGTGTGTGCTGCACATCTAACGGTAACAACTTTTGACCTAAAACTTCTCGTTCCAGGACTCTGTTCATGGCTGACATCAAATTGGAAATCTAACTCATCAATAATTGCCAAATCTGAATTATTGAAATCATCAAAGCACTCTAAATCTTCTTCCAGTGTTTCGAAGTCTTCCTCGACTGCTTGATCGATTTGGTGGGACATGCTAAGCATATTATTACCATTATCTGACGTAATCGAATATATATTTTGGGCTTCTATTCCATAATGACTTAATGTATACAATACTGTTTCCTTCAAATACTTTCCGGTATTATTTTCATGGAGCACAATGACACCTAAATTACGCAGAACAATTTTATCCTTGTGTATATATTGTATGTTCAGTCCTAAAAAGCGTCTTGTTTTAATTGACCCGACGTCGACTTTAAGAGAAATAAGCTTATCTTTTATTTCATTAAAAACTGCCTTTCTTATTTCGTATGCCTTTTCAGTAATTAAACATTTAATAGATTTGGCAGAAATTGAAAGGCCATTCGCACTAGGAATCATGTTAACTAGCTCTTGGAAGGCATTATCTTCAAGCATGCTAAACGGACGTCCGTGGACTGTAATTAAATCCAAACAACACTCTATAATCTTCGAACTAGGGCTATGTTCTTTCACGTTTTCGACTGATGTGTTTGTTTCTTTAATTTTTATAATTTCGTCGTAATATATTCGACTAGCTGTTACCCGCGGCTTCGCTCGCGTGAATTTCGATTTTACTGAATCCTATTTTAAATAACCGAGAGAAACGCAACCGATGACCTTCCTCGATATATTTATAGAATTTCTTAATTTTATGAATCCAGCTGGTAACTTTTATGTAAAGATTACATATTTTCTCCTACCTTTCAGACCACATTCACGGTAGTAGCATTGGGAGAAAGGATTATGAGACTGTTAGCAGAACTCACTCTGGAACACGCCACATAGAATTGTCCGTGTGAGAAACAGTCAGATTTTAAATCTATCCCAGCCACTTTTAATGACTGCCCTTGGGCTTTATTTATGGTCATTGCGAAGCATACCTTAAGGGGAAACTGCAATCTCTTGAACTCAAATGGATACTCGGAGGGTATCACAGTGACGTGCATCCCATAAAGACATTAAGACGTTGCCTACCCTGGGCTTTCTTACATACATACATTTTATTTTCATTTAAACAATAATTTATAAACACGCGCCCCACGCGCATTTCAATTTTAACTCTAACAAACATTACAATACATTTTCGCGCACTGCTATCAGACGCGCAAAGAAACCAAATACACGATCGCGATGCGACCGACGGGCAAGGCAATCCAAGTCCTCGTCTTAATTTACACACATAGACAGCAAACACTGTCTATTTTGTGCATATCGAGTCTGTGCACAGACAGGCGCTGCGAGCATGTAGTTGTTATGCGAAGTAATTTTTGATTGGCCGTTTTACGTAGAATAAGACGAGGTCTTTTCGATGTGTTCCCAACAAATAAAATGCGAATTAGGCTAAACATGATTAATTAAGTAATTTGGTTTGAAATAAATTAATTTTCGAATGCTGTTGGATTGCGTACTTTATTTTTTTATGAAGATTTTATATATTTAATTTATTTTCATATATCAAAAAATTCTTCACTGATTGTATTTCATGAATGCATCCATAAAATTCTATGCAACTGGCGCTGCTGGCGCGGCACTCCGCCATTTTAGTTGTTTACAAACAAACCCATCATTGTATTTTTATGTGATTTTAATAAGGTTATTCAGAAAGTAGGCTTTAAAATATTTATTTATTTATTTATTTATTTATTCACCTTACAACTATCATCACAGTCACAATATGTTTATAACTAAACAGATGAATCAGTGCTTCTACTTGATTTGTGAGCTTTGAAACATTACAAAAGTTACAAGTGAAAAGTGATTATAACAATAATTGTAAATGTTAACAAATAGTTTAGTTTAACGTAATTAACGTAGTGTAGGTATTATGTGCAAGCATTGGGAATTGGGACAAGTTTGACCTGGATTTGATCAGCTGAAGTTCTTACCTAAATTCCCGATTGGTGTACCCAATCGGTACAAGCGTAAAACAACAAACAAGCGGTAAGCTGAAGAAGATATTTAATACATTAATTAATTGATACATGCATAGGAAACTAGGTATTTTAGGGATATTTAGTTTAATTTCATTACATGAATACAAATAATTTGTGCGGACCGTCCCTGCGTGCTGTCTCTCTCGTAAGCTGTAATAACTATTCATATATTTAGAGATTTCCGCAGTCTAAGTAGGTAGGTAGATTTTCTATTGCTGTTTTAACGAAACTCTTGGTTCTAAAACTAGACTCGTGTTTGGCCGATTTTATTTTGCCTACCCTGGGAAAAAACTCTGTGCACGTCACTGGTATCAATGGTATGCGAGGAATGAAAACAGTTTCCCCTTGAGCACATCCAGTAAGCACAGTAGCCTCGACAATGTTCCCATGGAGATCTTTTATTTGTAGTCTCGTTCCATTGCATAATTTCGGAGGTTTTAGGTTTCTTAACAACATCACTGGTGCACCAATTTTGAGTACCAGATTATGTGGAGGGAGACCAGCTGGGTTTAAAGAATTAAGGAATTCTACAGGGTAATTTACTGCATCATCTGTTTGCGATACTGAATCCACTGACTTGTACTGCACTTCAGTCGATTCGAATGACTTCAGTAAAGTGTCATTTATTGCAGCAGCTGTATCATTTTTAGGTGTTAAAATGGCTCTTTCGCATAGCCAATCTAGGGGTTTTGTTTTAATATTTTTAAGATCAGGATAAACCATTGTAGTCAACTCTGAAAGAGATGTAACTACGAGAGCAAGATCTTTAGAAAAAATAATTTTACCGTCGTAAGTTGGATATTCGCCATTTCCAATATCAAGAAGGATTTTTGAAAATTGGTTTGCGTTTTCTTCTCCTCTTAAATGGACTCTCATATTTTGTTTTAATGCAAGTTTCTTGATTTTGGTCCATAAATATGAAGACTTTAAACATGCCTTAATTTCATCAGCTCTTGTACCCCTTGGTATTACTGGTAATGTTTGTCGATAGTCTCCTGCTAATAAAACTGTAACACCCCCCATTAAACTATCATTAGACCCTGTATCTTTTAAGGTTCTATTCAATGCTTCAATGCTATGTTTATGAGACATTGTGCATTCATCCCACACTATCAATTTAGTCTCTTTAAGAACTTGCACTATATTACTTTGCCTGGAGATATTACAGGTAGGTGCCTCAACGTTTATTAGATTTAAAGGCAGCTTAAAAGCAGAGTGTGCTGTTTTTCCTCCATCAAGTAAAGTTGCAGCAATACCCGAAGATGCAACCGCTAATGCTATTCCTCGGTCTTTCCATATTTTAGCTAATAACAGGTTTAAAAGAAAAGTTTTTCCTGTACCTCCAGGGGCATCGAGAAAAAATAAGTGACCAAAATTCATCTCCACACTTTCTATTATTTGTTGGTAAGCGTAAGACTGTTCTTTATTTAGTAAAAATTCATTATTAGTTACTAATTGTGCCAGTAAATTTGTATCATAGCTAATTTCTCTTAGGTAATCTTTATTTTGTAAAACGGAATCACATCTTTTTGGTTGTGGTAAACCATAATTATTTAAACATTGACCCCCCAAAGATAACACTATGTCTTCAATAGAAATCAAGCATTTGTTATAAATCTCATCCATAATGTGTTTTATATTATCATGGTCTATTTCTGATTGACGTTTTATGTCCTCCGATAGGCTATCTTTGTATTTTTCCCAAAGGCTCAAACCATCTGATAATTGACAAAATAACAACAACATAGAAAATAGATCACGTAACTTTACTGGAGAAATGCAAAGAGCAGTATTATCCATAGTGGCATCCCAGTGCTTGTCATCCTCTAACAAACCCAAAGCTTTACACGCTGACTGATAAGTGGAATGAGTAATACCATTTACAGTCTTTAAATCTATAAATGAGGTTGGACCTCGAACTTCGTGTAGTAAAAGGCGAAGATAGTAGCACTCAGCGTTATTGGGTTGGACGGTATAAACTCTGCCCAAAGCTTGATCTTTCTTTACTCCCGGCCAACCAATGACACTTATTCCTCGTTTTCGTCTCTCAAATTTATTATTTTTCCAAACATAGTATGATGGAACCTCAACATACAAAAGTGTTTTCGCAAAATCATCTTCTGTGCAAAGAGAAAAAAATGCCAGGAGTGTTGTTTTCGGGGGATTGTTAACTTTTTCAGCTAAATGATTTGGGTTTTCGGGATTGAAATATATTCTCTGACCATTTTCCAAATGCACGGCAAGATGAAAAACTGTCGGAAATCTTTCGTGTATAGGAAATGTTAGAATTCTCCAGACAGCTTCAGAACTGCTAATATACCGACCACTTTCATATAATTTTACCTCATCCCTATTGTTTTCAAGCCCAAATGATGCCTGATCGCTACCCTTATTAACATATTTGCATATGTACTTAATTGATTTTACTGAATTACAATATTCTATATTAATATGAGCATCAAATATACGTGACAAAACAGAATTATATGGGACCACCCAGCGGTTGTCAAGTGTTAAACCATTGATTTCAACGGTGAAACCACCATCTTTGGGATCTCTTCTCCTATATTGCGGATATCCATCATCTCCATGTTGGGTTTCCTTAAGAGGTCGCGGATACTTTTAGCTGCAAATACCTTCTTTCATGCAAGGTGATTTATTATTTATACTACCACACGGCCCATGAATCATATTTCTCTTAATCCATACTAATATTATAAATGCGAAAGTCTGTCTGTCTGTCTGTCTGTCTGTCTGTCACCTCTTCACGGCTAAACGGATGGACCGATTGTGATGAAATTTGGTAGGGATGTAGTTAACGACCTGAGGTCAAACATAGGCTACTTTTGGGCGCGATATAACCGAGTCCCACGCGGGCGGAGCCGCGGGGAACAGCTAGTAATATCATAAAGTAGAGGATCTTTATCGGGATCGGGAATCTCCGCATGTATAACGTTATCTATATTATCTGGTTTAAGGCGATTCTCTAGCCACAATAAAATATGAACGTGGGGCAATCCTCGTTTCTGCCATTCCACTGAAAACATGAAGCAACGCACTTTTCCAAATAAATTTTCTTTCGTTAACAATGCCATCAATACTTTTACTTTCAAGTGAAAAACTCGCGCTATAATATCATGACGATTTTGGGATATTTGACCAGGTATTAAAGCATCTGCAATATCTTTCCATTTGGGATTACAGGTGAATGTGATAAAAAGATCAGGACGACCGTAATGACGAACATACGTCATAGCATCTTGAGTTTTCTCATGCATATAGCATGCTGATCCTGTGAATGATGATGGGAGCACTACAATCTGACCAAGCTGAGATGTATCCGCATCTTGTCTTCCTACAGAGTCTTTAAGATGAATATAACTGTCAGCCCTGAGCTGTGCTTGGTTATTTCTTATATAATTTAAACGTTCTGTTTCTATTTTAGCATACATATCCACTAAAAATTGGCTTAAAAGGGAGCGACAATACAATAAATGGTTGGTATCAGTTTCTCTGAACATAATGCGGTAAGAATAAAACATCGATGCAGATACTGTTTTATTGAGGGGCAATTTAGCAATTTAGCAAATACTTCAAATACCATCCTAAACATTCGCCCGGCTGCTACTAATTCGCATAGTCCACCATATGTATGGTGTTGCGACATATCGGCAAAATATTCAGCAGAATTGCCGTAATTATTCCCAACATTATCATGAAATAATATAGAAAAATCATCCCAATGGTTGATAACATGTTCTACTATCTCCTCACGCACTTCTCTAGCCATGACTTGGTGTCATATAAAATGTAAGATATTGCTCTAAACAGGCAAGCGCCATCACCAATAATGGGCACTACCTCATGAGGCACCATTACACCGTCTATGTTTAGAACCTCAACAACCATTTTAAGGAAGTATTAAATGCAATGAAATAATGAATAAATGAAAGAAGATTTTTTTTTAATGACTTACAAAATAATAACTTAACGTTATGGGTTGACGTGTGAAATAAAATTTTAATCTTAGTTTAGTAAGAAAAAAAAAAACAATACAATAATGCAAGGCGTAAGAATTGGTCTTATCCTTTAGAAGTGAGACAGATGTTGTAAGAATTTATAAACTACTATTTTATTGACTATGTTAACAGTAAAGCAACAAACAACTAATGTACGAACAACAAATAGGTAACAAAAAACAAACAACTTTTATCTTTAATTTTTAATTACGAACTAACAATAGCAATAACATAACAACCACTAACTATTCAATTCAACTCGAAAATATTAGGAACGAAGAACGAAAGATGCGAAACGACCAATACGTAATTTTCGAGACATCCACGACCCCTTTATGCTGTTAAAAATCTTAATAGCGCGAAGTAGAAATCACTAAAATGGCGAAGCGCCATCTATTGATGGAAACATTGAGAAATAATTTCAGCTTATATTGTATGGCTGGCTATCGAATACGTAATACATACATAATGGTCATATCTTTTTCGTGCAGACTCAGTGGATTACGATTTATGATTATATTCTCAGATCACATCAAACAAGGGAGATTTGTCATAGCGGCCCGGCCCTGGCGAACGCATCTGGCTAAATTTTGGCTTGATACAGATTTCCGCTGTCAGTCTATGACGTGCTACACGCTCGCGCACATCTCTCAAATTTTGCCAAAATGCCGAGTTGTTCAGTGGTTGTTTGCAAAAATACAAGCAGTAAAGTGAACTTCGTGAAAGATGGAATCTCATTTCATGTGTAAGTATTGCATTATATACATATTTCTTCTCTAAACCGGAAAAAATGAAATTAATTATTATGTTATTGACATGAAGTGACAATTCATTCATAACGTGTAACAATACATTGCTTGCTAAGTAAGTATCAATAAATGAATCGGTCCGCTTGATTGCGCAATGGATCTGTGCTTCACCGATACTCTCAAACTAGCAATGTAATGTCAGTGTCGTAGTACCGGCGTTGTCACCGCCCGTAAAATAGTGATGTAGTCTTACGAGTAATCTGTCGTAACTATTAAACAATTTATCGATAGTTTTATAGCGTGTTTATTATAACGTTTTGTGGGCTAAACAAAGCGTGAAAATAGAGTTAGCTTTTCAACCGAACAATACTTATAAAAAACGTTTCCAACCGAGCATTAAAAGTAAACAACGGTCAAAACCTTTTTCCATACAGATTAAAATTGGTTTAGATTAAGGTTGGCATAGAAATACGTCTTTTTTAGGGCTGCGTACCTCAAAAGGAAAAAAACGGAACCCTTATAGGATCACTCGCGTGTCTGTCCGTCCGTCTGTCACAGCCGATTACTCTGAAACCACTGGACCAATTGAGATGAAAATTGGTACACATTGGTACAAATAAATTATGAATTTGGGGGTCATTTTTGGAGGGTAAATCACAACATTAAAAAAAAAAGATTCGCTAACCATATCATGTGATATATCAAATGAAAGAGCTCGTTATGAGGATCTCAAATATATTTTTGTTATTATTGTTATATAAATATTTTTCATTTTATTCAGGAAAGAAGACGAAAATTGACCATTCCACCTCCTGATCTCCGAAACTATTGAGCCTAAAATTTTGAAAAAATTACGGAATGTAGGTCATTGCCTGTAGATTACAGGAAAACATAAAAGAACTGTCAATTGATAATTAAGTGGTTAATTCATTATAAAACGTTCACTGAAAATAGTTCACTAAAACACGACTTTTTTTTGTTTTATTTATTACACAATTGTAAACGGCGGACTTAAAGCCTGAGGCTTTATCTACCAGTCAATCAAATGAGTGATGCAGAGAAAAGTAGGGTTATGTTTTTCGAGCGTATGTATGTATGTCCATTTCTATGGCACGCCCTACAGCCCAAACGGCTAAACGGTTTTTGACATAATATGAGGTGTCGTTCAATTCGTCAGAACTGCGGTAGTGACATAGGCTATATATTTTTTTTAAATATTACCCGCCGGAGGAGCAATCAGCAAGGAGGTTTTTTTTTTGTTTTTATAATAATTGCTTGTTTGTGTTATTAGGTTTTTTGGACACACCCACATCTAATGATTTTTATATTTTTATGACAAACACTCGTGTAGATTAACGTCTTTATCTGCACGAGGTAAATAGATCTTAAACTAAAATAAATGTCATATTTTTACCCGACTGCCAAGAAATTTTATGTTCTTCACAGGTGTTCTCGCATGTATTTATGGTTGTATACCACTATTATTATACCTCGTATACTAGTATTGTACCTAACCGCAATCGCGAATATCTTGGGATGCTTTTTTAGAATTCACTCCGTATATTTGTGCTTTAAACTAATATCGCATAAGGGATTTTATTTTTGTTTCAATTGACTTTGTCTTTAACTTGTAGGTACCCAAAGGATCCAAATATTAAAGAAAAATGGATAAATGCTACAGGCAGAGGTCCTAACTGGTTTCCGACAAAGAATAGCACAATATGCTCGGTTCATTTTGAGCCAAGGTGTATGCAACCACATAAAAATGTTCGTCGGTTATTTGAGTGGTCGGTTCCAACATTAAAATTGTATACCAAATTAATGGTAGGATCAAATTCAGAATTATTTAATTTACTTTAATGGTACATAGTCTTCTAAATTAATTATGTTTTTAACTGTCTACAGAATAGTATGGAGCCTTCAACATCCAAAATGAGTGTTGATTCTGAATTGGATATTTCAAACCCGCAAATTGAAACTGATTTACAAAAGTCTACTGTTGATAAAAGTAATATTTTGGTAAGTTAAGGAAGTTAAGGTGATACATCGGTGAACACTAGCGCCACCGTCATTTAAAAATCATTACTCACTGAAAACGCAAGTTATCAAAAATCCCTCTGCTGTAATTATGGCTTTGTTGACAATACCATGCTGATGGTTCATAGCCTACTAAATTAATTATGTATTTTATTGTCGACAGAATTATATGGAACCCTCAACATCTAAAATGAGCGTTAATACTGAATTGGATATTTGCAATCCGCAAATTGAAACTGATTTAAAAAATACCTGTGAGCAAAGTAATATATTGGTAAGTTACGGATAGTTATTTAACTTGGTATAAGATATTTGTATTAATTTTCAGTTATCAATAACACTTTGACTGCAAGTAATACTGAAGACAGTGGACAATACGATACATTAATATGCTTATAAATAAACTAGCTGTTCCCCGCGGCTTCACTCCGCATGGAACTCGGTTATATCGCGCCCAAAAGTAGCCTATGTTTGACCTCAGGTCGTTAACTACATCCCTACCAAATTTCATCACAATCGGTCCAACAGTTTAGCTGTGAAGAGGTGACAGACAGACAGACAGATAGACAGACAGACAGACAGACAGACAGATAGACAGACAGACAGACAGACAGACAGATAGACAGACAGACAGACAGACTTTCGCATTTATAATATTAGTATGGATTCATTTGTTACAGGAGCTTTTAGAAGATCCCGATAAAAATTTAATCAATGAATCCCCTCGAAAGCGCAAATTGCGTCGTATAATTTCCATTCAAGAAAATTGTATAAAAAAACAAAAATCACAAATTAAAAGGCTTCAAAAAAATACAAGTAGATATCGGAAAAAAATTGCCAATTTGAAAACTATTTTGGATAATCTAAAAGGAAAAAACTACATTGGAGGTGACCATGTAACTCAATTAGAAAACATTGGAGTGAAAGATTTCATGCACCGGTATGAGGAAAATGTTTCATTAAGTAAAACCACTAAAAAGAAGTATTCTCCTGCTCTAAGAACTTTTGCGTGTACTCTACACTTTTATTCGCCGAAGGCTTATGCTTATGTTAGAAAAACATTTCATACAGCTCTGCCTCATGTTCGAACTATAAAAAAATGGTACCAGTCCGTTGAAGCTCAACCTGGTTTCACGCAAGAATCTTTAAAAGCAATAAAACTTAAAGTAGCCGCAACTAAATACAAATTGTTGTGTAATTTAGTAATAGACGAAATGGCAATCAAACAGCGTGTTGAGTGGGACGGAAGACAAATGCATGGATATGTCGATATATCTAATTCAGCAAAGCATGGCGATTGTTTACCTGAAGCCAAAGAAGTCCTCGTATTTTTAGTCACTGCTATCAATGGGGCATGGAAAATACCAGTGGGTTATTTTCTTGTGGATGGTGTGACAGGCGAACAGCGGTCTAATCTTGTCAAACACTGTTTAGAATTACTGGAAGATACAGGCGTCCAAATAACATCGATGACCTTTGACGGCTGTCCAGCCAACCTCACCATGGCTAAGGAACTTGGGTGTTCTTTTAATGCAGATCAATTAAAAAGTCATTTTGAACACCCTGTTACTCATCAGCCTGTTCATATATTCTTGGACCCTTGTCATATGCTAAAGTTATTAAGAAATGCATTTGAAGCTTATGATTGTTTTTAAAAAACGATACAAATAAGTTCATAAAATGGAGTCACTTAAAAAATCTGAATAATCTGCAGGAAAAAGAAAAAATGCATTTAGCGAACAAATTAAGAAAAGGTCACATTTTTTTTAAAAACCAAAAAATGAAGGTACGTTTGGCATCACAGTTATTTAGTAACAGTGTAGCAGATGCACTGAGTTTTTGCTCTAAGCTGCAAATATCTGGTTTTTGTGATGTAGAAGGTACTGTTCAATTCCTCAAAATGGTTAATAACTTGTTTGATGTCTTAAATTCAAGGCATATGGCCCAACTACATTTTAAAAAACCTATTTGTCCAGGAAATAAAGAGAAGACATTTCAGCTTTTAGAAATGGCAAAGCAGTATCTTCAGTCTTTAAAGCTTTTAGACGGCACAAAAGCTATCGATTCAGGAAGAAAAACAGGTTTTATAGGGTTTTTAGTTTGCATAGAAAGTCTCAAAGCATTGTATATTATATATAATTCATTCTTTAAAAAGGTATTGATTGAAGATCGATCTAGTAAGTAGTACCTGAGATGAGTACATTCAAACTAATATTTACCTACTTAATTTTATTTTATGAATTCAATAGAAATACCAATACTGAATAATACCGACGATATAAAAATATTTATTTGATAAATTACCATTTTTTGGTATTTGTCTCATACATAATTTTTTTATCGATCATATTTTTCCCATCACTAGCGTTTGTGTAAAATGCTGTGATTGGAAAAGTGAATTTGCGTGAGTTAATAGAAACAATGTTATTGTTGTGTTTGCAGCCAATCACGTTGGCTTTTGTGTTTGCGTCTGCCCTGTTGAGATAATCATTAGGTTGTGTGCAAGTACAAATGTGTGGCAAAGTGGCGACATCGGGTACGTATACTAAACTCGCAAGATAGCAAATCTCCCTTGTTTGATGTGATCTGAGATTATATTGCTATTAAATTTACATAGGAACTACGTTTAAATTAGGATAGTATTATATATAAATCACTTTAAAGACGCCATTATCATTTTATCAACGCCGTCTATTAGATATTTTTCTTGGCACAATCAGTAGATGACCGGAAATAAATTTGCAAATGAATTTATTCGTTTTTTTTTTCAAAATTAAAAAAATAGTAAGAAAATAATTCTAGAAAGCAAATAAAAAACGAAAACAGAAAATTATTGCAGCCACTTTGTTGAAACATTTCTTAACTAAAATATTTAAAAGAATATAGAATTCTAAAAAAACTAATACAAAACGAAAAAAAAGTAAGTAAAAAAAAAATCATGTCTAGCAGGATTCGAACCACCTACTTAAAAGCAATAGTCCGCGACCATTACCGATAGGCCAAGATTCGTTGCTAGTAACTGGCGAAATTTCAAATAGTATTTGTGTATAGGTACGCCAATACACCCATTTTTTTAACTATAAGGGTTGAAATTGTGAACAACCCTTTTTTATGTAGGCAGTTTATAGTATAATGAAGACACCTTACCAAATTTCACGTAGTAGAAATCACCATAATGGCGAAGCGCCATCTATTGGAAACATTGAGAAAAAATTTCAGCTTACATTGTATGGCTGGCTATCAAATACGTAATACATACATAATAGTCATCTCTTTTTCGTGCAGACTCAGTGGATTACTATTTATGATTATATTGCTATTAAATTTACATAGGAACTATGTTTTACTTAGGATAGTATTATATATAAATCACTTTAAAGACGCCATTATCATTTTATCAACGCCATCTATTGGATATTTTTCTTGGCACAATCAGATCAGTAGATGACCGGAAATAAATTTGCAAATGAATATAGGTATTTGTTTCTTTTCAAAATTTAAAAAATAGTAAGAAAATAATTCTAGAAAACAAATAAAAAAACGAAAACAGAAAATTATTGCAGCTAATTTCAGCTACTTTCTTGAAACATTTCTTCACTAAAATATTAAAAAAAACATAGAATTCTAAAAAACTAATACAAAACGAAAAAAAAGTCATGTTTAACAGGATTCGAACCCTCTACTTAAAAAAACAATCCGCGACCGCTACCAATAGGCCAACATTCGTTGCTAGTAGCTGGCGAAATTTCAAATCGGATTTGTCTATAGGTACGCTAATTCACCCCTTTTTTGGATATAAGGGTTGAAATTGTGAGCAACCCTTTCTTATATGGGCAGTATATAGTATAATGAAGACACTAACCAATTTTCACGTTTATAGCTTTTATAGTTTCGGTTTTGTGTGTGTGATAAATTAGTTTACCTCCCCCTTTTTACCTCTTTAAAGATTGAATTTCAAAAAACGCTGAAACACGCCATTGGTTGTTTTTGTTGAGAAGCATTCTTGCCAAGTTTCAAGTAAATCAGTGAAGATTTCAATTTATTTTCATACAAACTTTGCCCTCAATTTTAACCCCCTTAGGGGTCTCATTTAAAAAAATCCTTTCTTATCTGAGCACTACGTATTAACATAAAACTTCGGTTCAAATTTCAAGTTTATAGCTTTTATGGTTTAGGCTGGGCGTTGATTTATCATTTACCCTTGTTCTTTTATATATATAGATGTTGGGTATGATAATGCCGAGGTAAGTTCGAAGCATGACTACCCTGCAACAGCAGTAAAATAAATCTGTAATAATAATGACATCAAAAACAACACTTGTAAAAAATCCAAGTCTCGCTTAGTTGTTCTACCATTAGGGGCCGTCAATTAATCACGTGATCTTTTTTTAAGCATTTTTTAACCCCCTCTCCCCCTTGGTGATACATGGTGAGGTTTAAGACTACCCACCACCCCCCACCCAACATCAAGTGTATTTTTAGTATGTACCTACAATTTTTTTTTACTTTTTAGATTAGGTGTTATATATGTCGCAGAATGAAGTACTAAACGTAAGGTCTTTATCAATCTGAAAGCAACTTAACTATAGTGGCGACACTATGCGTTTGGCAAAATCAAATGACATTGTCAAATGTCAATGTCATAGAAGTAGCGGTTGGGAATCGAAATGAACGTTCTTTTTGAATATGGCGTCGGGCGTGTGCACTTGTGAGGTTATCCCTACTTTTGTAACGGTGAAAGTGATTGCAATGGCAGTTGAGAACAGAATCGATCGGGCCGAGTTCGAATGTAGACGCGCGGCAGTGCACTGCAGTAGCTACGAAATAGTATCGTGATTAGTTGGTGTTAATTGTTTTAAGTGTTAGTTTAGATGTGTCCTGAGAGCTAGCTATCCCTTGTTGTCCAATGGGCGAGAAGCCTGGTGTTCAGAAGTCACGTGATGAGGCGCCTAGATGCGCAAGTGTCTGTGTACCCTTGACCCTTGATTTCACCAATTGCTGTTGGTTATCAGTTGTGTTAGCACGGAGGAGGCTCAGGTAGACTATTGTGCTGAGAGCCACTGTGGACGCGGGGCGTGGGCGTCTGCCTTAGCCGTGACTCGGGTTACCGTCCCTCTACCGGGACAATTATGCCCTCGCTTGACCTTTGTAAGATTGTGTAAAGTTACTATTTAGTGATCTGTCACTCTGCTTAAAAGAGTTGCCCACAAAAGCCATCCTACGACCCTATCTGATGCTCGGAGCCATCCATCCTGACTTCCACCTGGCCCTCCTTATATATCCCTCTATTTCCGACATATACATGTCGGAGAAACATTATTCTCGACGTCATCATTGGTGGTGACAGACTTAGTGGGCGTCATTGGGGTTAAGTACGAGCACAAAACACAACAATCACGTATTTTACACTACTTTAATATTTTTAACTTTTAACATTATTTTACAGTTTATCTTAGAACAACAAAAGAAAATAAATAATTTATTTTGAGCAGCGAGTTCAGGGCACCGATTTAACTTTAAGCGACTCAAGATACCACGATCCAACTCGATCGATCGATAATAAAAACATCACTGCACAATCTGTCCACACGGCTAAAGTAGTAATGGTGCCCCAACCACGCTCGAAGCAAATGCTCTGTTCTGATTGGTCGTTTCGAAAATAACAATATTCATGACTTTTAAACATTACAATCATTTTTAAATCATAATAAAAAAATATGAAAAATCATCTAAAATTAAATTGAGTTTAGTTTACATAATTAAAAAGGCAATCAAACATTATTTGGAGCTTTGCGCACTAAGCAATCAACTTTACTCGTCGCTTCCTCCGGCACGGCCGTCCTGACGTATCACACGCCCTCGTGTGATGTTGAAGGCCGCGCATCATTGTCATCTGAAAAATAGAGCGTTAAGAGTTCGGCTTCTCCTGACCCTCTGCGATTACTTTATACAACAAACACAAAAAAAAATCTCTTTAGATATTCCTCAACCTATTTATCGGTGGTGCCGATCTTTAGTAAATCTTGTACAATGGATATGATAGAACGGGTTTTGGCAGGAGCACCACATAACATCAACTTCTCCAAAGGGTCTCTACGCGTTGGATCAATATCCCCGCGCAAGCCTCTTAAAAGTCCGGGGTGAATAGACCCGTGATTCTCAACGGAGATATAATAATAATAATAACCCCCCCAGGGGACCACCTTGACGTGGTGAGGGGGTTTACGGGAAGCAGAGGTTCTATATTGTGATCAGCCCAACTTATTCACCTCCATGTTAGGAGACGCAGATTTACTAATAACATCTTAGTTTTACTCTTCCCAAACTAACGGTTCCAAAACTTTAAAAATAAAAAATGAGTTCAGGTAATAATAGGAGATATAATTTGCGGCCGCTGCCCGGGGGTCGCCGGGGCGCACTTGGAGCCGGTGCCGAGTGCCACAGTATGCGAACCATCGGCGACGGGGGGCTGAACAGGCGGGCTCCCCTCGAACAAACGACTACAGCCGACGATCTTTTACAATCATCTTCCTATGTAGTAACAGAAAATCACATAAGTCCAACATCATCATTTTCATCACTATTTTTATCTCTTCCTTCTTCACCACCATCTTATCTGGGTAGAGAAAACTCCCCAGTTTCTTCAGTTAATACTGAACCCAGTTGGGATGTTGTGCAGGAGGCTACTATCGCCATTTCGCCTGCACCCGCCACGACTGGTCCTAAAGTACGCATAAAGTGGACTAATGATATGAATGTATTCATAATGCGTACATATCCATACTAATCCATATCCATACTAATATTATAAATGCGAAAGTCTGTCTGTCTGTCTGTCTGTCTGTCTGTCTGTCTGTCTGTCTGTCTGTCTGTCTGTCTGTCTGTCACCTCTTCACGGCTAAACTGCTGGACCGATTGTGATGAAATTTGGTAGGGATGTAGTTAACCACCTGAGGTCAAACATAGGCTACTTTTGGGCGCGATATAACCGAGTCCCACGCGGGGCGAAGCCGCGGGGAACAGCTAGTTTAACAATAACATCTTTAGAAACGACTAATAAAAGAAATTACTTGCTTCCATTATATGAACATTTTACCCAAAAATACCCAAATATAAAAGTTAGTAGACAGCGCATAGGAGACCAACGTAGAGCAATAGTACGAAACAAATAATAAACCAGATTCGCCATCAAGTTAAAGAACACTTACAAACCATATCACAATACACCTCGCATCTATCTCAAACTTCACACAACACTCGAACAGAACGAATGAAATGGTCAGATGAAATAAATGAAACAATAATGTCCACGTATTACGCAATAACAGCACTAGAAACTAACAAAACAGGATATAGGCAAACCTTACACCAAATAGTTATAGCAAAACATCCGGAAATAAGTCATGTATCGGAGCAAAGAATTGCAGATCAGCGTAGAGTAATTGTAAATAATGGACTTTTAAGTAAAGAAAAATTGGAAGAAATAAGAAAAAGAGTATTACGCGATCTAGTTTTAGATAATACATTTACTTCACTCCACTCTCATACAGTCACTTTATCACAAGATAATCCGGTTTCCAATAACACACCATACTTACAACAGGAATCACAAACAGGTGAAACAAATACTTTGACGCCTCAAACTCAAGCACACAACACACTAGAAATAAATTACTATATTCCGGAAGAAACAGAAACTGAATTAGAAGAACTTCTTAAAACGCTGCTAGAAAAATTTAAAGATATTGAGCCTCCTAATCGACCACACATACCGAAACAAAAAACCTCAAAAAAGCTAGCAGCAATAGTGTCCACACTTAACAATAATATTTTGCCAAAGTACCTAGATAATGAAACAGATTTTTTAATATTCCAAACGGCTATATATTCAGCAGCATATGCTGCATCGAAATTGAATGGATCTAAAATATTAGAAAAGCCATTTAGCAAAAAAATTGAACCCAAAAAGCCAGCATGGGAAAAGAGATTAGAGGGAAAGATTAAAGATCTCAGAGCCAAAGCAGGAAGACTGATGGAGTATATAAATGGTAATCGTGGTTGGGAGCTTGAACGACATATAGAGAGAATTAAACAGGAACACCGTATACATTCACAACACGAAAATCAGAATACAGACTTAGAACACTTCTTGGATACTAATAAACAAAAAAATAATGCTGCAGCTAGTCGATTAAGGAGGTACAAACAGACTTCGATAAGAAAACAACAAAATAAACAATTTACAGCCAATGAAAAAGGTTTCTATAGGTCACTTGCACAACAACAAACAGACGGTACCCATGAAATTCCCCAAGCCGAATCACTTCATAAATTCTGGTCTGACATTTGGTCCAACCCCATGGACCACAAAGATAATAATAAGTGGATATAACAAGATAAACAGCATACTACAGATTTACCACATATGAAATTTGAAAATATTACTATAGACACACTAACAAAAGTAATTTCTAAAACGCACAACTGGATAGCTACAGGAACTGACAAAGTACACAACTATTGGTATAAAAAATTCACTTGTACACACCATTTTCTGCTTACACATATCAATAATTTTATTCAGTCGCCAGACACAATGCCATTATACTTAACGCAAGGAATTACATATATGCTCCCTAAAGATGTAACAGATGCTACCAACCCAGCAAAATATCGCCCTATAACTTGTTTACAGACACTATATAAAATTATTACATCATGTACCAATGAAAACATTTACACACATATTAATGATAACAATATCCTTGCTGAAGAGCAAAAGGGGTGTCGCAGGAATAGTCGAGGCTGCAAGGAACAGTTAATCATAGATGCAGTGGTGTCCAAACAAGCACTGTCAAGAAAGCGAAATATTCACTATGTATATTGACTATAAGAAAGCATATGATACAGTACCTCACACATGGTTAGTTTATATACTCGAGCACTACAAAATACACACCTCACTTGTAAAATTTTTGAAAACCATAATGCAACATTGAAATACTAAACTTATACTTAACAACAATAACAAGAACATTGAAACAGACTCTATTCTAATACGTAGAGGAATATTTCAAGGAGATGCTTTGAGCCCACTCTGGTTCTGTTTGGCCTTAAATCCACTCTCTAGCCTGCTCAGAGATAGTGGTAAAGGATTTGAAATAAGATCTAATAACACAACTCATACCTTGTCCCATCTGATGTACATGGACGATATAAAACTTTTTGCTAGTTCATTAAATGACCTACATACTTTAGCACATAGAACAGAGAATTTCTCATAAGACATTCAGATGCAGTTTGGCATTGATAAATGCAAAATTCAATCGATCCAAGGAGGAAAACCAGTTAATAATACCTATACACTACACACAGAAGAACAGATAGATCCTGTAGACCAAACCGTAGGGTACAAATATCTTGGATACCAGCAAACACAACAAATTCACCACAAAGAAACCAAATTAAAACTTGCAAATGATTCCCGATCTAGACTTCATAAAATCTTCAATACATATTTAAATGCTCGTAATACTATAAAAGCTATAAACATTTGCCATACCGATTCTCACATACTCCTTTGGGATCATTAATTGGTCGCAAAGTGATTTGAAAAACATACAACGGTCTATTAATACTCTTTTAACAAAATATCGAAAACACCATCCAAGATCTTGTATCCAACGACTGACACTTCCGAAACATGAAAGTGGGCGAGGAATTATTTATATTCAAAATCTACACAATATTGTTGAATTGAGGGCAGTTGAATACCTACAAGTAATACAATAGTTGTATTGCTGTTAAATTGTTTTTTGTTTAATTTTTTCTATTATTTGGTTGTAGGATGCATTAGGAAAGCAAAAACTAGTACAATTGTCTAAAATATTATTAAAAATATGACCCACATTACGACCTAAGCTGTCAGAAAATATCAAAGTATTATGAGTAGGGTTGTCAGTTGCGACACAAGCTAATACAGCAGATCCTAACAAATCACTATTACATGAAGATAATACAGACACAGAGTTACATATGTCGGGTTTATTTAATATCCCACAAGTACATAGTTGTACTGCTGTAGTTAATTTCTCTTCAATGTACCTACTGTCATTAATCAGTTGCTCCGGAGCCAGCTCATGCTCAGTGATCTGCTTTTGCACCGAATCATACTTAATTTTAAGGCTGTAAAAATCGTCACTAACAGTGTTACTTATAAACGTTTATTAAATTTAAGACACAGTTAAATAGCCTATTTAAAAATATGTTCACTTATAAACGATAACTAACGCTAATGAACGTCTTAGTGACGTCTTAAATAGCTGTCAAATTAAACAGCGTTGGACCCTTGTTTAAAGCTTTGTTAAAGCTTAATTACCAAAATGGCGGACATAATTCGAAAAAGTAACAGCTGTTGTAGACCAGCTTACTTGCCGCCAATGCATTGTGAGTGCTGTGAATGTATCGCGTATTGTCCATTTGTATTGTATTGAGCCATATTTTGTAACTTTGTGAAGTGAATCATCAGTAGGTATAATATGGATTTGTTTGAAAACAATAATGTTTTGCGAACATACCGAGACGACCTAGAGGAAATATGGAATTTTAGGAATACCGGTATAGGGAGAAGTCGAAGAACAAAAGTCTATAAATCAAGAACAAACCCAATGGCGGAATTGAGTGAAAAAGAGTTTTAACTACGTTACAGATTCAGTAAAGAAAATATGAATAAAGTTATTAATATTTTAAGAAACGATTTGTCTAACGATAGCCGGGGCGGCAGTATACCTGTGGAGCTGCAAGTAATGGCAAGCCATGAAATGCGAAGCAAAGTTTGAATTTTAAACCTCATTCACTTTCGTTGTATGGAAGTCCCTTCTCTTAAACTTTGATACGTGCCCACACACACAATCACAATACACAATATCGTCAACAACAATCATCCATTACATCAAAAATGTTGAACATTGACATAACTTTGACGTTTATTATTTTTAATTTCGACGTTTATTTTTAATTTAGGCGTTAGGTGACGGCATTTTGGTAATAAAATTGGTCTGAAGTTCGGTGTTGCTAGAGTAAAATAAAGATGATGCTAATTAAACGTTACTTAGTTAAGTAACGCCTAAACAGCGTTTATAAGTAAGAAATAGTTAATTACTAATTAAGAAGTTAAGTAGTGATTAGTTAATTAGTCGCTAAGACGTTGATTAGATGATTTTTATAAGTAACACTGTTAGTCTACTAATAAAAGATTTAAGATTAGCCGTGTCGACACTGTACAACTCTTGACTTTCCGCCAATTGTTTTTTACTCATCTCGAGGTCTGAGCAAATTTTTGAATACATTTTTATACCGTTTTTAATTTTTGATATACAAGACTTCACTAAACAATTTTTTATCTGAGATTGTTTTTTCTTTATAATTCTATTTAATTTACAAAATTTTTTAAACTTGTTATGACTGATTTTTGCCCGAGGCAAGTTAATAATGCTGGGAGATGTGTCATTAGTTAGATCAATTACTGAAGAGTTAGCTGAAGGAGGCACAGTGGTAGATACAATGAGCTGGTCATAAAGGTCACCTCCGATGACTGATGAGACTGCTTGTCTTGCTCGCAGTTGTTTATTTGGTTTAGTGCCTTCTTCAGCTCCCTCTCCAACTCAGTGTTACGTGTTAATTGATAATGGACTGTCAAAGTGAAAAGACGTACAATTGAAGCTCTTGAGTGTTTTATTGATTATAAAAAGAAATAATAAGTTTTTAGGGTGCTTGAGTTGCTGAAACTAACCTGCACATCCTACACCAAGGTACGACCACAATATTTTCACTCAAACACGATATTAAAAAGACAAATTATACACAAGAAATTCATAGATTTGATTAACGGAAACATTTTTGAAATTTATATACAAATTATTAACCAATTAGAAGATTATTCACAATTTATTTACAAACACCCGACACCTGCAAGATACGATACTGGCCGCAGGATAGGAGTTTTTAAAAACTACGATAGTTAGGGATTATAAAAAGTTTATTAAATCTAATAATCACAATCGATTATACTTAAGATAAAATTAACACTAAGATGTCTGATAGCTACCGCGATTGGAGCATAACAGCGGCTGTCCTTTGGTAGTAATTTCCCACCGTGAGTCCATAGTGCTTCATCAGCAGTTTCGAAATATGGTGTGATCAGTTTCGGGGGAAAATGACTCATTACGTTGATTTTGTAAGGAACGCGAAGGGTTTCCAATATGTAACACCTCCCCTCATAGATGAGCAACTATTTGCCAATGTCTAATGCAAATGTTGCGGCTTTGTGCTCTTGCATAGACTTGATGCTGCTTTCAGATCCTGCTGCAGTAAGCTCGATATCCGTTTGAGTAGACTTTGAATGTTGGCGGCGCCGTCGATAGAGTATGAATAAGAAGGCAGATGTGCATAGTATTGCGATGCTATAAGTAGGTATCGTGGTATGGTAGATACCTGTAAGATCCGAAGCTTCAATTTTCGTGGCAGGTTCCATGAGAACTTGGTGTTGGATATTGTGCAAAGTATTCAAGTCAATTGTAGTCAGATTGTAATGAGTCAATGCATTCGTTGAATTTGGAATTGCGATTGTCATGATTTCGACAGCGTGTCCGCGAATTTTATCGTCGACATTTATAACCGTGAATTCAGGTGTTCTTATGCTGCAATTTCTTGGAACGGTGGCCAGGAAACTTCCTTCTAATAATCGGTATTCTTCTTGTCCGCAGGAGATCTGAACTCTGGTACTTTTCGGGAATGACACGATGTAATGTTGGCTATCTAATTCTAGAAGGGCTTCTTTGGTAAGGGTAATCGGCACGGGATGGCAGGATGCTATGACTTCTTGTTCATGTATGAGATGAGAAATACAGTCGCGCTGGGTCCGTGATTGATGTATAGTTTTCTGCTGGCAGATGTACCACGTTTCAAACTTCGGGCATTCTGCCTCCATATACACGAATTCCTTGGAATTGGTTGCTATGTACGGGAAGGGTGGAATTATAGTCTCAAAATGCCTATTAGGTACAGGACAAAGTCTATAAAGGATGTAGGTAAAAGGATACAAAATGGGAAAATTAAAGACAATAACTAACCTGTCGTCTATAAAATATGAGCCTAATCTAACGATATCGTAATAATGCCTAATATCTAAATTCAAGATTGAATTAGTGCCATAAAGTGACTTAATCTTACTTATCATATTACTTATATCGCTAATAGATAAAATGGAATGGTGCATAGTGCCTGTGCGACTAAAAGCTATTATGTTTTCTAACCTAGATGTTTCAAGAAAAATGTCTTGAACGTTTTCGCTGATAATGTCAAATATCTGTGAAATTTGAGCGTATCGGATTATTCCCTTTTGGTCCGCATGAGTACTATTAACTAGATTTGAAATTATAGTTTGCAACTTTTGCTGATTTAGTGTCAATTTGGTCAGGACTTGAGTTTGCTGGTTAGTCAAATTTTTGTACAAACTTATGTGATTATTAAGACTATTAGATAATTCTTGATCATCTTTCTGTAAAGTTCTAAGGGCATTTTCAAACCTGAGGGCATCGCTATGATCTAAATTTCCAGTAATACTTTTGATAAACGTTCCCAATGGATTAACTAGACCACGCTTGGCTCGTCTAGGCTTAAATGAATTTATTTGCTCAGTAGTTTTAGTAATTTTGTTTAATAAGTACATCATACGACTTTTAAATAAGGAAATTATGGGAATCGGTATTTTATTAGAAATATCAGTCAGTTGAGAACCTACGAAATCTAATTGTCGTTGAATATTGTCTAAGTCTAGGTCTTGTAAGAACGTATGGTCGTGGGATATAATCTTAGTAGATCCTAGCTTAAATGGGAGGATGCCGGGTCCGTATGACAGGCTATCAAGTCGTATTTCTGCTGGTTGAGGGTTGGCTCGCGAGGGGCGGTTGGACATCACGAGTATTATCGTCCTGTAACAATGTAGGGGATTTAGATTTCTTACCTCGTTTCAACCTATTTTTCGCAACAAGTCCGCGTTTCCTTGAGGTATATATGTGAATAGGTAAGTTAGTTAATACGTTGTCTTGTGTATAACGGGGTGCTAGTTTCTGACGGGATGCTAACGGATTTTTAATAAAAACTTCTTGATTTTCCTCATAGGTGACTTCCGGTTCTCTATTTAAGTTACGTCTAGTCATTATTTCGATGCGATTAGTGTGGGAATCGTCATGAATAATTTTATATATAAGTTCCATTTTACTTTTATGGTCTTGTAGGTATTGTTGGAATAGACGTTCGGATAAGTCAAGGTCTGTCGGGTCCCTAGGATCAAAATGGCCCGTTATCAGGTCGAATGGCCTGCACTTTGTTAAACTGTGTATGGAACTATTATATGCAATTAATGCGTAAGGAACCAAGGTACAGGCTGATTCATTTTTATGCTGAAGACGCAGTAATCTAAGGTGCTCCAATAGTGTGCTGTGAAAACGTTCGATCATACCATTTTCATTTGGGGTTTGAGCGGCAGTGGTATGATGGTGAATTTTATGCAATTTCAGGAATTCATTTACGACTTGGTTAGTGAACTCTGTTCCTTGATCTGTAGTTATAGATAATGGGAAGCCGTGATGAGTGCTGAAGGTCATAAGGGATTTTACTATATTCGGTGCAGTGCAATCGGGTAATCGGTATGCTTGTGCATATTTAGAAAAGGAATCTATAATTGTAAAATACTTTTCCTGTTCTATAGTTAGTACATCGGCGTGTATTAATTCGAACGGTTTAGATGGCGGTGGAACTATTTGAAATTTAGGTCTTATGGGGACGCGATCATATTTCGCTTGGTTGCAAATAGTACATTCATTAATGAAAAGGGTTATAGATTCTTTAAGTTTAGGCCAAAAATAGTGCTGTGAAAGCGAAAGATACGTCTCGTTAATTCCTCTATGATTCGTCTTGCCTTCGTGATATTTTAAAATTATATCTTGTTGGTTTAGGTAATCACTTATATCCTGCACTTCACGTTTGACTAATATGAGTTTCATAGAAGCGTTTTTAAAATAATTTTGAAGGATTGGGACTATTTCATACATTTTATTAATTGGGTTCACAAATATAGCTGTACGAAATTTAGGATCAATGTGCTTTTTTATTATCGAAATAAGATCCTGTTCTAAGTTTTCTTCTGAGGCATGAACTATGACTTTTCTGAAGGTATCGAAGGGTTTTGATATAGTAGGTCTAACAGGTGTAGATCTATCCGAGATTTTAATGACGAGTTGCCTTTTATACTTGTTCAAGGGATCTTCCGTAATTGGAATTTCCAATACAGGGTGTTCTGCACTAGTATGCGCTGTGGCGGAAGGTAGGTTATCCTGATTAGGCGTTTCTATTTCTTCTACATCATTCGTATGTTCTAGGGATCCTATACTACTTAAAGGTCTTTGGCTGGGAGCCGTATCTGTGGAGGACATACTAATTATAGGTCTATCATCGGGTGCAGTAATAGTAGAAATAGATGAGCGTCGCGATGAAGATTCTGAGCTGATGTTAACGATAACGGAATCTAATTCTTCATTATGAATTTCCACACGGGATAAGGCATCGGCGTTAGTATTAGTTTTTCCTTTTTTGTAAATAATAGTGAAATCAAATTCTGATAATTTAAGTCTCCAACGCGTAAGGCGGGAGCTGGGTTCTTTTAAATTAAGTAGCCACTGTAAAGGTTTGTGGTCGGTAACTATTTTAAATTTTCGGCCATAGAGGTAGGGTCTAAAATATTTCGTAGCCCAGACGATGGCGAGAAGTTCTTTTTCTATTGTCGAATAGTTGATTTCACTATCATTAAGTGTCCTTGACGCATAGGCAATAGGCCGGTCGGATCCTATTGCTCCTTGAGATAGGATAGCTCCTAGGGCAACATTAGAAGCGTCCGTGGTTAAAATAAAATCTTTCGAAAAATCGGGGTATTGTAAAATAGGATCGTTAGTTAATAGTTATTTGCAATGGTTAAAACAGTTAACATAATTAGGGGTCAGTTGGATCTTTGCTCCCTTTTTAAGGCACATAGTCAAAGGTTTGGTTAATTTGGCAAAATCGGGTATAAAACGTCTATAATATCCTAGAAGGCCTAGAAATCCTTTAATTTGCTTTGTTGTTCTAGGAATAGGATATTTCAGGATGGCAGCTATTTTATCCGGGTTCGGCTTAACTCCATCGGGCGTTATAATGTGGCCTAAGTAGGGCGTTTCGTGTTTCAGGAATTCCGATTTGTCTAATTGAATTTTAAAATTACTTTCTCTGAGCCTATCGAATATTTTCTTTAAATTAATCATGTGTTCCTGCAAAGATGTCGAAAATACTAAAATATCATCGAGATATACGGTACATATAACGTTTTGCAAACCACGCAGGACGTTGTCCATTACGCGTTGAAAGGTCGCCGGACTATTCTTAAGACCCATGGGCATGCGTAGGAACTCAAAATGCCCATTACCGTCCGCTACACTGAACGCTGTTTTATGGATATCGTCTGGATGCATTTCCACCTGATAAAATCCGCTTGCAAGGTCAATGGAACTAAAATACTGACACTTGCCTAACTTGTCTAGGATGTCGGCTATGTTAGGAATAGGATATTTATCGTTAACTGTCTTTTCGTTCAACTTTCGGAAGTCGACGACTAACCTCCACTTAACTTTCATGGATGCGTCCGATTTTTTTGGTACTATCCATATAGGAGCATTCCATGCGGAAGTAGAAGGTCTAATTATTCCCTGATCTAACATTTTTTCTATTTGACTCTGTACTTCTTGTCTATGTACGTATGGATACCTATATGTCTTACTATGAACAGGAATTTCATCAACTGTATGAATTCTATGCTTAATTTTACTAGTAAAAGTTAAGGCCTCATTTTCTAAATAAAAGATATCTGAATATTGTCTACAAAGTGCAATTAAATTAGCTTTCTCCTCGTTATTCATATGATCCGTGCGCAACCGTGATAAGACTTCTCGGGTTCGCTCCGTGTTATCAGTTCCTAAGGCGGCGATCGGAATAGTTTGTTCATTAAATAAATAGGCATGTAAGGGTTGTGAAAGTTTAAAGTGTACCTCGTTTTTACTAAGGTTAAAAATTTCGACATATGCGTATCCATTTTCGGCAGTGGATAGGCAATCTATGATGTAACAGTCACATAGAGTCTGTTGATCTATACATATATCGCCAGTAGAAACGTCAGTAGGCACCTTAATAAGCTGGCTCGACTCTGCCGGTATGACTGTTTCGATTAAGTTGAAACTCTGTGACTCATGTAAGTGAATAGGGTTACAAGCGAATTGAGTTCTTAACTCTTGAGAACTAAGGTCGATTTGCGAATGCCATTGTCTTAATAGGTCTAGTCCAATCAGTCCATCGAAATATTTGTGAAAACGATAGATAAATAATTTAATAGGCTTTTGATCTCTAAATTCTGAAAAACAGGGAATAGTCACTGAATAGTCATTTTTTGTAGTTGCATGGATGTTAGTTACTATAAAGGGGTCGTAGTTAATAGGAAAATTAGAGAAATACATTTGTACAGCTTCAGGGCTTAAAAATGATTTATTCGCTACCGTGTCTATTAGTAGTTTTAAGGGTGGATTGGAAATTTGAATATACGGAAGCTGTCTTGTATCCTGTAAATTTAATTCTATTTTGTGGACGTCATTTGAGGCTTCGGAGAAAAATTTTTTTCTTTATTTTCTTTACAATCATTAGATTTTTCCTCCTTAATAGAACTATTAGTTTCGACCTCAGCAATAGGCATAGAATACGAGTATTGTTCGTAGTCTGTGTACTGGTCATAGTCGACGTACTGATCATAGTCCAAGTACTGTTCGTAATCATAGTCCTGGGGATAGTACTCATCGTAAAAGTAGGAGTCGTATGTCTCATTTTGTGGTGTTAAAGGTAAGTTGCGAGCTACGGGGTGACTAATACCACTCATCGGGATAGGAGCGTTTTGAATGGGCCGTTGGAAAAATGGACGGGGCGGAATTCTAAAACCGGTAGACATATTAGATCTAGGCAAGGCTCGCATGATTTCTTGCGTCCTTGTGGGTCTTTGTCCCTGAAAACCCGAGTTTTGAAATGAATTGGGATTAAAGAATCTATTTTGACCTTGAGGATTGAAATTTTGAAATTGGAAAGGAGTATTAAATCTATTTGGGACATTACCATTAGGATTTTGCGTTTTAATAACTTGGGAAGAACCGGGATTCGGTTTGTTCTGATAAATAGGAATAGATGTGGGATAACCAAATTGTCTAGGGATCAGTTGGTTAGAAGGTGTCATTTGGGGCATATTAAATGGGGAATAATTAAAAGCGTTGCTGTGCTGTGGTAATTTTCTAGCCATGGGAACGCGATCTATTTTATGCTGCAAATAGAGTACATTTAATTCTTCTTGGGCGTATTCTAATGCTTTTTCTAACGTTTCAGGTCGCATGCATCGAATCCTGGAGCCAAGAGGCTCGTGTAGGCCTTTTAAATAGGACTGTAATGCTAGTTTTTGATAGAGAGTGCGTTTAGCCTCTACTGTCGTAGGAATCGATTCATGTAGCTGAACATACGTCATTATGGTACTCAATAAGCTCTGAACGCGTTCGTAGAAAACGTGCGGTGTGTCAATGCCCTGTGATAATGACGATAGATCAGTGTAAAGTGCTGATTCGTCCCTATGATCTGAAAATGAATTTATAAGAGCATTCCTTATACCATTCCAGTCTCTAGGTGTACCATTGGCAGATAAAGTGGTCGCAGCGCGACCAGTTACTTTATTTAAAATTCCGTTTAAAACAGCTGCGTTATTTAACTCATTTCCTGGAGCTGGATTGATATAATTGATAACAATTTGATCGCAAATAGTCAGAAATCTGATCAAGACATGAGCATTACCGTCGAATTCGGGAACCAATCTCAAAGCCTTCCAAATTTGGTCTGTTAAATTACTATTAATAGTTGCTGAATTCTGGGCACCAGAGGCTAAGCTATTTTCTTGTGGAAGAGACATTTCGTCTATTTCCTCTTCTATATTTTCTAATTCTAACAGTAAATCTCTATGGAAACGATTTTCCCTATAACTATCGCGTATGTTACGCAAGGTGGGTCTATTACCCCTAAAATTACTTGGGTGAAAAATCTTGAAATAATTCTATTAATCACTTTATGCAAAAAAATATATTAAATTAAGTAAATCTAGTTTCAATAAATCTAAAATAGGTTCTTACCTATACTAACCCAAAAATATCTTTGGAATATAGGAAATAGGAAAACAACCAATAGGAATAGTGCGTATAACTCACAGGATCGTGGCAATCTGCATTTTTACTTGATGACCCATCGATGTCTGGATGATGTCTCTTGATGTTCCCGCGGCCGGCCGTAGGTTCGTGGATAGTCAACGCGTCGAAGATTCGACTATCAGGCGGTAACGATGCTAGAAACGCGCACTGACTCGACTATCCTACCGACTGCGCCAGATACGATACTGGCCGCAGGATAGGAGTTTTTAAAAACTACGATAGTTAGGGATTATAAAAAGTTTATTAAATCTAATAATCACAATCGATTATACTTAAGATAAAATTAACACTAAGATGTCTGATAGCTACCGCGATTGGAGCATAACAGCGGCTGTCCTTTGGTAGTAATTTCCCACCGTGAGTCCATAGTGCTTCATCAGCAGTTTCGAAATATGGTGTGATCAGTTTCGGGGGAAAATGACTCATTACGTTGATTTTGTAAGGAACGCGAAGGGTTTCCAATATGTAACATGCATGAACATATCAACACAAACAATTTTGACATATCTACAATATATCTGACACTGACATTTGAAGGATTGACGTTGACAGCCATCGAATGTTGAAATTTTTTTTAATTTTATTTTATAATTATTTTATGGCCCTGGACACGCATTTGTTTAAGGACTGATTAATGAAATAAGTAGAATTCATAGATACAGAAAACAACAAAATATATCATATAACAATTATTGACCGAGTATCGTTAGATGGCACTAGTATATTGACAATATCAATAAGTACAAAAACACTACTGTCACAAATCTGCTTCTGTTGGAACTAACTTAACAAGGAGAAAAAAAAAAATGTCAACTGAAAATTAGTGTTCTTTGTTTTTCTCATTGTAATATGAGAAAAACAAAGAACACTAATGATGATTTAAACACTTCACATGAATCCTTCTCATCAACTATGTCTGACTTGAGAACGTCAAGCATACAAGATTTAACAGAAATAAATAATGACTCACAAGAATTGAGAAAACAGATTGATTTATTACAAAATCAATTGAAAAACGCTGACAATGAAATAATTCGTTTAGGTCAAGAAAATATATCCCTATTGGAAAAAATTAAAGCACAAGAAACTGAAATAAATATATTACAAAACAATAGTGCAAACACATCGACTAATACAAAGAACAAAAAAAAGAAAAAAACACGTAGAAGAAAACGAAACAGCCTTTCTTCGGCTTCGGGTATTGAGTCTATGGAATGTACGCCCACACAAAAAAATCCTCCCTCAAAAAAAATTAAACAATACTCTGACTTAGAAACATCACAAGCAGAAAATCAAACCGAAAACCGAACTAGTATACAAAATGCAAAAAATAAAAGAATATGCATACTTAGTAGCGACAATCACAATAACCTTCATCAAATTTTAGAAGAAGTAGAGCTCACAAAGGAATTCTCTTGCTGTCATTATAAGCAGACTGGCGGAGGAATACGTCAACTTTTGGCGGGACTTCATACTAAATTAGAAGGTTTCAATAAAAACGATCACTGTATATTAATCATCGGCGAAACGGATTTCAAGTACTCACAACAGTACACAACACTAGTATATGAAATTTCCGAATGTTTAAAACAAATAAGACATACAAACATCCTAATTGCTCTGCCAACGTATATCTGTGGCGCTGTTATATACAACTGTCGGGTAGAGATGTTCAATGCACTATTAACTTTTGACGCATGGAGAAACAAATACGCAGAGATATTTGATAGCAATAGGGAACTAACACATAACATGTTCTCATATCGAACCGGTAAAATAATGATGAATGGGAGAAGAAACATAATATCAAACATAAAAATATTAATACAAAGTAACAACGGACAAGAGGATTCACGACTGCAGACATCTACTCAACGAACTACGACACCAACTAACATAAACACAAACATTCATATTGTCGATAGTGATAATAATCGAAATAAAGTAGACTTAAACAAGATTGAAAAACAAGATAACATAGAAAATGATTTTTTTCGTATATAATAGTTTATGTGTAATGCATCAAAACATAAATGGTCTCATAAATAAATCTGACATTATATTAAAATACTTAAATGAATTATGTGAAAATGGTAGAAACATAAATATCTAATGTTTTACTGAACATAATATGACGAAGAGCGACGTCGAGTTTCTCAATATTCCTAATTATAGTTTGACATCATTTTTTTCCCGAAAAGATAGAAACGGCGGTGCTTGTATCCTCGTTCAAAATGGTATCGAGTATAAAATAATATCATCCATTGATAAATTCAATATAATTAATACGTTTGAATGTTGTGCAATTGAATTAACGAAAAATAATGTAATAATACTATGTATGTACAGAATACCTAATACAAATGTTGATTTATTTTTCAATACTTTAACCAAAATACTAGAGACTATTAGCTTTAACAAGAAAAAAATAATTATATGTGGTGACTTCAATATAAATATGCTTGTAAAAAATAAAGAATCGAGAAAATTTGAAACAATAATAAAACAGTTTAATTTAAAAATGGAAATAAAATAAGTTACTAGACCAAGCAGTGGTACTTGCCTTGACAATATTATACACAATATAAGAGGATGTATAAGTGAAAATGTAGAATTAGGCGTATCTGACCACAAATCACAAAATATGATATTTCCAATAAATAAAACAATTATATTAAAGCACTGGTTTCGAATGAAACGTGACTACGGTGAAGATAACATAAGAAAATTTATTGACTGCCTAAAAAGTATACATTTCTCTGAAATATATGAGATAAATGACGTAAACGAAAGTTTTGATAGATTTATGGACACTTTTAAAATGTTCTATGACCTATGCTTTCCAAAAGTAAGATACAAAATTTCTACTCATAACAAACCAACATGGATAACACGAGGAATTAAATTACTCAGCAAAAAAAGGCGAGAATTACTCTGGAAATACAGGCAAAAACCAAATAAACAAACAAAACAAATATTCAAAAACTATACAGTAAGATATAAAAAAATACTTAAACTAACACAAAAAGCCAGAAATACTCATTATATACAAAAAAGCAATAACAAATCAAAATCAACATGGAACATAATTAATTCAACAAAGCAAAACATACCTAAGGACAATATTAAAGAAATAAATATAAACGGAAAAACTGAAACAAACCCTAAAAATATTGCACAACATTTTAACAAATACTACATAAACCAAGTAAAAGAAAACAAAAGTCCACAAACTAATACAAAAAATACATGCTCACATAGCTCACCTAAATCTATATACATCAACCCAAGTATACCAGAAGACATAATAACAATAATAAGCAACTTAAAAAACACTAATAGTACAGGTCATGACGATGTAAGCACAAAAATAATCAAAAGAGTTGGTCCAATAATAGCACCAGTACTGTGTCATATAATAAATAACTGTATTCAAAAAGGAATATTCCCGGAAAAATTAAAAATTAGCATCGTAAAACCCTTGCATAAAAAAGATGATCGAAAAGAGGTAACTAACTATAGACCATTAACACTATTGTCGGTATTCTCTAAGATCTTCGAAAAATTTATTCATAATAATCTTTATAACTACTTTGAAAGAAACAATATTCTATGTAAAGAACAAATGGCCTTCAGAAAAAACAAAACAATAAACACAGCAATATATAATTTTCTCGAAAAAATACATATAAACATGGACAAAAGTAAACCAAGTGCAGCAATGTGCATGGACATGACTAAAGCATTTGATTATGTAGATCACGAAGTACTATTGCATAAACTATATGTATATGGAATCAGGGGTAATGCATTTGATTTAATAAAATCATACCTAGAGGACAGAGTACAAATAACGCAAATTGATAAGATCAATCCTAAAACTAAGACATTAGAAGTATACTCATCTGATGCTGAAAAAGTATGCTACGGAGTACCTCAAGGCGGGGTTTTGGCTCCCCTTCTATTCCTAATTTATATAAATGACCTCCCTAAAATCACAAATAATCAAATGTCTTTGTTTGCCGATGACAGCGCAATAATATTTGACAAAGGAAATTTAGACTTTATTAATATGGACATAAAAAACAATTTGACAAAAACAATTGACTGGTTAAATAATAATAACCTAAAAATTAATTTACCTAAAACAAAAATAATGACTTTCAAAATTAGACAGAATTTCAATTTCAATTTCAATTTATTTATTGCATTCACATTGTACAATAACAGTTATAACTAGATAGTATACACTAAATAAACCTAATAAAATAAAAGTAAAATACAATGACATTACACTTGAAGAAACAAATAGCACAAAATTCTTGGGGTTGCTCATTGACAATAACATGTCATGGCAAACACAAATAAACCATGTTTGTAATAAGCTTAATAATTTCTCATATGCGCTGCATATGCTTGGTAAAGTCGCCAACCAATCAGCACAACTAACGGCTTATCACGGGTACGCGGCATCAACACTAAGATACGGAATAATATTCTGGGTTACCCCAGAATAGTCAAGATGTCCTTATAGCACAAAAAAAATGTATTAGAGCCATATGCAAACTAAAACAAAGAGAAACAAGTAAACCACATTTTCAAAAACAAAAATTACTTACATTTGTCATGATTTTTATGGTTATGCTTATTTTTATTATATATTTTATGATTTACTACGCAATTATGGTAATAATAGGCTTAAATAATAACAACCGTGGCGCCATCTTACGAGAGTCTGTCATTGGTTGATCAACTCCCCGCTTTGACACCACAAGCATACCGGTGGGGAGGCAGTGGAGATGGTACTAACAAGAAGGGATCGAGGGACATTCTTGGTTAGAGTCTCAGACTGAGCGGACGGTTACTTGACTACCGACAGCACCAGTACAGAATTCATCACATTTCAGAAGTGCTCTTATCTCGCCCGCAGAAGTGGAAAAAAGATAGAAATTGTAAGTACTTTAATGTTTTAAATAAATATAATGAGTTTTTGCTTACAAGCTTTACAGATAGAAGTTAAAATTCAGACTTTTTTTATTTTTACTAAGTTATAATAATATGTGTGTCGCGTTAATGTTTTTATTCCAATCAGTACAGGCTGACAAGTTATATTTTTGCTTTGCTTCATGATTAGATTTGTTGTTAATGATTGCTACCCTCAGTTTTGTTAGTACGTCCTACCTACATTTACTTGTTTTGAAACCTTAATGGTGGAACCTTGTTTCTATTCTTCTGGACTGATAATAGTGAGATTGGTTAGTTTAAAGATTAGTAAAGTGCAAATTTATTGATGATAGTGTTTTAATCATGTATTAGTTAACGTATGTTTATCACAAGAAAAAAAAATCTTGTTCGAATTGCCCAGTCGTGTGGTTGCGGTAAGCCCTTTTTATTAAAGAGTGGTTTCGTTATTTTGGTGGAATAATTATTCTAATTTTACATTTATGTAGTGTAAAGTTTAATTTAATAAATTTAATTTAATTATTAATACAGTAAAAATAATTTTAAAAAAAGTAAAGGTTTTTATAATTGTCGAATTTAAACTTATCGTACTTTTTAAGTAGACATTGTTAAAGTGTCGCTTTTGTGTGAAATAATGAAATACTCACATCATACATACATCACATGAATTGTGACTAAGGTTGCGTGGCCAGCCAGCCAGCCAGGCCTGCTTCTGGCCGGGCCCACAGAACACACACTCATTTTATTATGCTTGTTTTTCTGCTTTCATTTCATTCTTGCTAATACATTGTGGTTAAAATATTAATTTGCTTAGCCTTTATTTTTTTATTGTTTTTATTATTTGTTGTACAAGAGGCGTTACTTTTATGAAAATTTAAAGTTTTGTAAGGCCAGATATGATGCTTATAGATCGTATCGATGATAATGATGATGATGGCTTTCCCCAGTAATCATGCTATCATGAACAAAAGGATTTTTCATGTCCGACCGAATAAAGTAGTGAGCGGTTAATATGGTTGATTTAAGATTGTTAGTGGTTTATAATATTATTGGTAAAATTGATAACTAGCTGTAGCCCATGACTTCGTGCGTTTGATTATGTTAGATGTGAGAGTGCATCTTTTTGAGTTCTGTAATAACGTGAGCGTGCGTTTGATTATGTTGGATGTGAGAGTGCATCTTTTGAGTTCTGTAAAAACGTGAGCGTGCGTTTGATTATGTTGGATGTGAGAGTACATCTTTTGAGTTCTGTAATAACGTGAGCGTGCGTTTGATTATGTTAGATGTGAGAGTGCATCTTTTTGAATTCTGTAATAACGTGAGCGTGCGTTTGATTATGTTGGATGTGAGAGTGCATCTTTTGAGTTCTGTAATAACGTGAGCGTGCGTTTGATTATGTTGGATGTGAGAGTGCATCTTTTGAGTTCTGTAATAACGTGAGCGTGCGTTTGATTATGTTGGATGTGAGAGTACATCTTTTGAGTCATGTACTAACGTGAGCGTGCGTTAGATTATATTAGATGAAAGTTAGCATCCTTTAAGTTCGTTATTAGCGCGAGCGTGCGCTAGATCATGTTAGATGTTAATGTGCATCTTTTGAGTTTGCTATTAGCAAGAGCGTGCTTTATTTTATATATAGATGGAATCGTACATCCTTAAAGTTCTGACGAGCTGCATGTTAAAAGTTATGGGTAAAAATGTCTTGTTATGTACAGATGAAGTCCATCTAATTAATTATATTTATGAAATTAGTGAAAAGAGCTAATGTATTTTCTTATGCATACATTTTTTTTTCTCTGGTTTTATCTACAATCAGTTCTCTGGACTATGAGCCTTGACGATGAGCAATAAGATAAAAATATGTGTCCCTTGTAAAGGCTCAGTAGAAGTAGCCTTCTCTTAGAATCTTGAAGCGAGTCCTTGAATATCATATCATAATTTATAAGATTAAGTGCCAGCTCATTTGGGTGGTTCAAGAATCGATTTCTGTAGTTTCCTAAGTGTTGATCTGCAGTGTGTCGTGGATTTTAGCATTGGTGAGGAACCATGATGGTTATGTTTGTATTACAAGCACTGCCCCACAATTGGAGGCAGTATGTTCAAATGAGTTTCAAGATTGTTTTGTATATGAGGAGCTTGTTATCTATAAATAGAACAGAGTTGCGTGCCATCAGCCAGTCCTCGATACTGGAGATAGATGTCATCTTTTTTTGTTTTGATGTGCTTCTTCCATGTTAGTTTGCGATCCAAATGCATTCCGAGATACTTGACGGAGTCATTCTGTGGTAAGCTCATGTCCCTTAGTTTGATGGTGGGCAGTTTCTCTTTTTTAAGCAAAGATAATATGGGTACAATTTTCAGTCACTTGCTATGATCGCCATTTGTGGAGCTTTTCATCAATCTTATCAAGGCAATCTTGTGATGCCAATAGTTGACGCCAAACCTGGATTTTTGTTACCTGCTAATATAGCCGTAACATCGGCAAATTTAGTAACGGTGGTTGGTGATATTATCGGCTTCAGGGAGATCAGATATATAGATCGTGGACAATTTGGGACCTAAGGCTAATCCCTTAGAAACATCGCTTTAATTTCATAGAAGTCTGATGTCTCTTCATCTATTTGAACCTGGAATAATGTATTTCGGCTATGCATCCACTAGCAAAAAGTTACTGTGAGGATACACTTTCCTGATTTTGTAAAGTAGTTCTTGTGCCACACTTTGTAAAATGCCCGCTAATTGTCCAAGAAAGCTGCTTAGTAGATTTTCTAATAGTATCGCATACTCTGTGAACCTGTTATATTGTAGAGTGATATTTACTAAAGCCCAATTGGTGTTTTGGTATTGCATCAGGTTCCGAGAGGATACGCAAAATTCTAATTAGAAATCTTTCGGAAGATTTTAGACAAGATTGGTAAGAAACGAATTAACTGTAAGAGCTTGCAGAATGAGGTGGTTTGCCTGCCTCGTAGAGCATTGTTATAACTGATACCTACTTTTCACAGGCATAGAATGAATTGGACTCTCAATATTCTGTTGAATAGAGTAGTGAGATAGACTATGGCCTTTCTTGCTGACTATTATTGTGTTGCCTCTAAATTGAGATATGGTATACTTTTTTGGGGAAATGCTGCAACGATACACAATCTGCTGCACATTTAGGGTACAAAAAAATGTATCCGAGCCATGTTCAGAGACAACAAAGAGATTTGTGTATCAGATTTTAGAAAATTGAACTTTGACTTTACCCTCACTGTTCATTTTTGAGGCATGATTGTATGTGAGGCAAAATATAAATAGTTTTAAGCAAATTGTTAATAGACGACCATAACCAACAAGAATTATGGTACAAATACTTCCTCAACATGAATGAATGAATGAATAAACACTTTGTTGCATCAACTAATGAATACATCATTGGATTGTATATGAATCTAATCTTGCGTCGTAAAGTAGGACAATATATGTTTTGGAACCGAAATTATTTAACAAATTACCTGACAGTATGTAAGAGTTAAGATACAGAGCATTTAAAGAAAAGTTACGAACACTGCTAATAGATAAACATTTATTTTACTAACACATTATGACTACTCAGATTATTATACTTTTATTGGAATCATTGCAAGTTGGAAATTATGATAAAATACCATGTTGACTATATCTTTTTAAATTTGACATTGTTTTAAATGGTGTATCTTTATAATTGAGTATTTTTAGACATGATATATTTGCACGCCTTACTAAGGTAAAATGTATTCGCACATTCATATTTTTACACCATCATTTTGTACATACATTCATGCAAATAAAGAGATTTGATTTGATTAACTCTTCTAGAACTTCTTTGATGATCAAGTCAAAACCAAGTGACTTATGTCTTTGGAAATTAGAGATGACCTGTTTAACTTTTTGTACTCACTGGGTTAAGTGGAACAGATAGTTGGAAGACTTGGTTCAGCTCTTCTATCTATTTCAGTTTCCACGTCTTCATAGCCTTCATTTGGTGCAAACACGTCAGCTAAATGTCTTGCAAATATATCAGCTTTCTCTTTTCCAGTATGTGTCCACCCAGTATTAGTTTTAAATGGAAACTTCATGCCTGTGGTTTAAATGGACCTTTAGTAGTTTTCCACAGTGAATAGTTGGTGGATGGTATCGCAGTAAGGTATTCTAGCTGGTGTCCAATTGTTTTGTTCTGGACGTCTTTCACAGCAATCAATCAAATTTTGATCATTTAAACAATCACCGTCTCTGTACTATATTTCATTATATTTAAACAATCACCGTCTCTGTACTATATTTCATTATAGCAGATAATAGTGGAACTAATTGTCAACAGTATAGGGCTATGATCAGAGCCGCTATCATAGCAAGTTTCTGCTTTCAGATAGTGTACTTCTGGCCCTTTTGCAAAAAAAAAAAATATTCAGATAATTTTAACATATCGCCAGTATGTTGGTTCACAAGTCGTGATTACATTAAGATTGTTATTGCCAAGACACAGTTTGAGCAGTGTACCTTTGGTTGAGGTCAACCTTAATCCCCAGAATGTTTGGCACCCCAATCTCCACTTGAAATAAGTCTGCCTCCTAGTGTCAGAACGTACTTACTGTAAGTAGAACAGTTACTCTTGTGCCTTGGATGGCATTAAACTGCAGACAGATTAAGACTTCCAAGCTTACCTTTAATAGCTATGGTGGTTGCTAGGATTCGGAGTGTTTATACTCTGGCAGCAGGTAATGTTTATGGACTTACATGGCTCATTTCATCAGGGTGGTGTGTGATATAAGTGTTGTAGTCCTTGATGGAACGTTACTTTGCTTGATGCAGTGTGCTTTTGAGATTAAGGTCACATCTAGTTTGTGAGTTGCAATAAGTACTTCAAGTTCAGATTTATTTGGAGCTAGCCATTTATGTTCCAGGTAGTAATTCTTAATGTCTTCTAATTCTTAATCAGTAGTCATTTTATTCTTCTGACAATTAAGTAGAGCGGAGAGGCTTATAAAGTGCACTCATATGTTGTAGGAGCATGTCTAATTATTGAGGTTGATGCTTTAAGCAGTTTTTTTTTTATTCTTCAATTTTATTGGTTAACTTAGATGACACTTCAGTATTGCCTTTTAGGATTTTGGCATAGAAAGTTTTTTTTTTTAATATCATGTGTAAAAAGTTTAGTTTCATTTGAGTAGCATCTGATGATATCAGTGTTAGATTTTTGTATAATATATGCATTTGAAGTTTTCGTTGGGCATTCAAGCCTTATTGGTTTGGCTTTCGACTTGCTAGAATCTCCTTGTAAACACTACATTCCTAGTAGTTGCAGGATGCTCACCTTGGAAAAGGGCGCATAGTGCTGGTGTACTACTGTCTTTTTTTTTTTTTGCATTCTGAAGCTTGATGACCTTGAGCACATTTCACACACTGATATAGTAAAATTAAAACTTATTACTAATTAATTGACAATGACAAAGTTTACTATAGTAACGAGGAATTAATGGACTGATATTAGTTTTATTGTACAAAAGGTACGATGTACATTAATGTAGTAATATTTCAGTATTAATGATGTCAGTGTATGAATTTTTGATTTATTTCTCATTTTTAATTTTTATTTTGAATTTGACTGCTGCTATTTGACTTGATGTTAATTATTATCATTATTTTTATTAATCTATTGTATTGACGGGTAAAAATAAATGAGTATTATGAGTATTTTTTTTGAATGACAAAGTTGTTGGCATCTTTGACACTAAGGAATTGTATGCCTCGTTTGAGGACCTTTTATTTTTACTGCTTGGTGGTGAATTTTCGTTATTTTTAACTGCACTATTGCTAGGACCTGGAGCAATATTTACAAAAAAAAAGTTGACGTTGGTTTTCTTTCTAGTCCAAATTTCACATTGATAATTTATCCTTGAATGATGTTTCCGGTTTTTTCTATCTCTGCTTCAATTGCTTTGGAAGGTGCTGTGTAGAGTTTTTTTTAAATAACGATTCTGTAGCATCGTTGATCTTCTTGGATGAATTTATACCCAATCCAACCATGTCGAGTAGATATTTTTTTTATAAGTTACTATACCGGCACTGATTACTTGAAGTTGATTTTTATTTATTATCCTTAGGGTGAAACTATCCGCACTGCCAGATGAACGAAGTAGTTCTGCCAGCTTATTGACTTCCTGTACACCTTATAAGAGTAATGGTGGTTTACTTGGTCATTTTACTATTGGCTGATCTTCAGATTCTTCATCTGTAGGGTGTATGGGTAATCCACTAAAGCTGTTCTGCGTGTTGATTGAATCTGGACATGGTGATTCAGATAGAATATACATTTAAATAATAACAAACAAAAAACAACCGAATGTCATGATATGATTTTATTGTGTTTGATTTAGTTTATACTTGATAAAAGATTTGTTCATTTGATTTGGCTTATTATTTAAAATGTTTAGAGGAAATAATTGTAAATATTTAAATTTTGATATTATTGTTTTATGTTAATAATACTTATATATCTTTGTCACACTATGTAAATAGACTCAGATATGTTTTAAAAGGTGAATAAGGTATATTTTGTATTGATCATCCAATTGTACAATTTTTGTAACGTGCGCCGGAGTCTGCACGTTGTCCGATGGCCGAATGTCATGATTTTTATGGTTATGCTTATTTATATTATATATTTTATGATTTACTACGCAATTATGGTAATAATAGGCTTAAATAATAACAACCGTGGCGCCATCTTACGAGAGTCTGTCATTGGTTGATCAACTCCCCGCTTTGACACCACAAGCATACCGGTGGGGAGGCAGTGGAGATGGTACTAACAAGAAGGGATCGAGGGACATTCTTGGTTAGAGTCTCAGACTGAGCGGACGGTTACTTGACTACCGACAGCACCAGTACAGAATTCATCACACATTTCCCTCCATGTATATCTACGAAGTATGCATTTTTGTTAAAAACAATTATAATATGTTTAAGCCAGTTGAAAGTCAACGTCGCTCTGATACACTTCACCTCGTAACAACAAACACAGCATTTTTACACAAAAGTATATATGCAATGTCCCCTAAACTATATAATAAGCTACCCTCACACATTAGAAAATGCAAAGAATTTTGTCATTTTAAGCGAATGCTATATAATTTATTAGTAGACAAAGCTTATTATCATGTAAATGAATACTTAAATGATAATTTTATATAATATTTTGCATAGGTACTTAGTAATTTTATTTTAATTAATAGTAATTTATATATTTGTATTCCAGTGTATAATTTGACATACATTTATTATCATCTACATAGATTATTAATCCTGACATAAAAAATGGAAATAATGTAAATTTGAAATGACTGACATTATGATAATTAACTTAATTCGATAATTTAATTGACATGAATTGCATGAATGTTATTTACTAGTATACCATTTTTTTATAAAATTAATACCAATTTTGTATGCCTGACGGCGCAGCATGGCGCACAGTAACTAATTTAATACTAACACCCTTAAATGTACCCATGTCTGACATAAAATAAATGAATTATGAATTATGAATTATGTAAGGATTTCCTCATACATATCACTGCATTGGCGGATCTATTTTGGACACCAGTTGGTTAAGTTGGTCGTTTAACTCATCACAGTTTAATCTACTAGCCGATAGCTCAAGCTTCAAATTCAAGTTCGAATTTATCTCTAATACAGATTGAAATTCCAGTTCGTTCTGTTCCCTTTCCAGTAGAAGTTTGTCATTTTCGTCTTTTAAAGCCTTTAGTTCGAGTAAGGTAGACTTTAACTGCATTTCCACTTGACGGGCAGTCACAGCTCTGCTTGAAGTGGACATTATAGACAATACAGAATAGATTTATATTTGCAAGGAACAGAACGAACAATTTATTTGCAATTAACCAGTAAAACCAACTGACCGAACCTTAACGTCAACTACCTACTTGAACAAAATAAAAATACAAAATTTACAAAATATTTATTGTGAAAGTAAGTGAAGCGTATTTTAATCTGATAATCAGTGTTAAAAAAAAAACTTACAATTGTATCCGGTAATCCTTGTTCAGCAAATAATTCTCTTAATATTTTTATTAGTGTAGAGCTGCTCATATCTGGAACTATCTTTACTTCCGGCCATTTAGAAAATGAATCTATTAAAGGAAAGGAAATTAAGGAAAGTTTTTCCCTGAAAAGGACCAGCATAATCTATGTGTAATCTAGATCAAGGTTTGTTTGGTCTTGTAACGCTCCCCTTAATATACCTAAACATACATACGTATACCTATCTTATCTTATCTTAAATATGGGTCCTAAATTAAAGGAAGCACGTCGAACCTTTGGGTCCTTTTGTACTTACCCCATCCCTTACTCACCCACACAGGGATTTCTGAAGAAGGACTGCATGAGCTTCAGAACATCACCTGGTGCGAAGTGCCTATAGTCCTCCAGGTCAGGGTACGCTGCTCCAAAGAGGTCCATTCGCTTGCTGGCCAGTGAGTCACAGCAACACAAAATGTGGCTCATGGACTCCTCTGCTTTTGCACATGCCCTACATTCGGGGCTTTCGACAAGTTCCAGTTTAAAGAGGTGACTGCGGTTTTCAAAATGTCCGGTCAGAGCTCCTATTATTGTTCTTGTCTGTGTTCTGTTATACCTACAGACCTTCCTATGCCACCAGGTGCCATTGGCACCAATCGTCGCCTTCGAGTGTGCGAGTCCACTCAGTGTATTCCATTCGGCCTTTTGTCTCCTCTCGACATTTTCTTTGACAGCTGTAATTGCCGTTCCATATGCCAGCCCTACGAAGGGCTCAGGTCCTATTAAAGGATTACTGGATCCTTCCCTTGCCAGTTTATCGGCTTTCTCGTTCCCCTCAACCCCAACGTGACCGGGCACCCAAACCAGTCTCAGCCTGTTGTGTCTTCCCAATTTATTAAGGGAATTCACACAGTCCAAGACTAGTCCAGAATCAATCCTGTCTGAGCTGAGAGCAGCAAGAGCCGACTGGCTATCGGTAAGAATGTAGATAGATTGGTTTTTTAGGCCTTTCTCTAGATTCAATTTCGCACATACAGTAATCGCATACGTTTCTGATTGAAAAACGGTGGATAACCGTCCCATGCTCTGATACAGTTGCCTGTCCTTGGAAAAGATGCCTGCTCCTGTTCCATGGTTGGTTTTTGACCCGTCCGTGTACCAAGTAAGGCAGTCTTTCTCTAAAGGTCTAAATTCTCCCTTCCATTCTTCCCTTGATGGGACATATGTTTTGTAGTTTCTTTTGAAGTTATACACGGGTAGTATCTTGTCGCTTCCCATGTTTAACATCCTGTCGAGTTCTTGTGTGGTCTCCATTTGCAAATGCCTTGTCCTTGGTGCGTTCCTGTTCCACACGCCAGCTGTAGACAGCCGGTAGAGTGCTTTACAGGCTTCGCCTTCTATATATAGATGTAGTGGCGGTATTCCTAGGATAATTTCCATGGATACCGTTGGTGTAGTAGTAAACGCACCAGAGATAGCACAGCAGGCCATCCGCTGTAGCTTTCTAAGGGCATTTATACATGTCACCTGTTGGACCTTCGGCCACCATACTAGTGCTCCGTAGGTCAGAATAGGCCTCACCATCATATCGTACAGCCATCGTACAATATACGGTTTAAGTCCCCATGTTTTACCATATGTACTTCTACACATGCCAAATACTCTTGTGGCCTTTGTTATAATATTGTTAACATGTGTGTTCCAAGTCAGTTCTTTGTCCAGTGTTACACCTAGATACTTAACCTCCTTGGTCAATGTGATCTCCGTACCATTCATCCTGAGGTGGTTTAGTCCCGTCAGATTCCGGAGCCTTGTAAAGGGTATAACTGTTGTTTTGCTCGGGTTTATACTCAGGTGATTTTCTAAGCACCATTTCTGTACATCCACCAAAGCTTTATTCATTATATCCTTTACCGTATTAGGAACTTTACCATTAATAAGGATGGCAATGTCATCTGCATAACCAACCGCTACTACTGGTCCTTTATTTAGAATAGCTATCAGAGAATTCACAACCAGGCTCCACAGGGTCGGAGATAGTACTCCCCCCTGCGGACATCCCTTAGTCGTCACCGCCGATAGCTTATCCCCCATAAGCTCGGTTGTAATTATCCTACTTTTGAGCATATTGTTCATCCATCTGCAGAGTGTTTCCGGAATACCGTGTACCGTTGCCGCTCTGCAGATAGATTCAAATGTGGTCTGGTCAAATGCCCCCTCTACATCGAGGAAAGCCCCCAGACATATTTCTTTACTTTCGAGCGCCTTCTCAGCTTGGTTCACTACATAGTGTAGGGCTGTCTCTGTCGATCTACCAGGCTGATAGGCGCATTGCATACTGTGGAGCGGATGCTTCTTAAGTGGACCATCTCTAATGTATCTATCCACCATTTTCTCCAATACCTTCAACAAGAAAGATTGCAGACTTATTGCTCTAAAGGATTTAGGCTCATCATATGTCGCTTTTCCTGGCTTAGGAATAAACGTCACATTCACCAACCTCCACGCTTTTGGAATATACCCAAATGCTATGCAGGCTTTGAATAGTCTACATAGATGTGGACCTAGTATGGAGATTCCTTGTTGCAAGAATATCGGGTAGATGCCATCTGGTCCTGGTGCCTTGTACGGCTGCAAGGTTCCCACGGCCCATTTTAATTTCTCGTCATCTACTACCTTCTTTGCCACCTCCCAGTCTCTTTTGAAGGTTTTCACCTCTACAGGTTCCAGGCAGTTGAGATCTTGCTGATCAACTGTTGTCTCAATGCAACCTGGAAAGTGAGTATTATACATCACTCTCAATGTTTCCTTGCCGGTTTCGGTTTGCAAACCATTTTCATCTTTCACAGATAACAATGGATTTGCTTTAGTAACACTTACAGATTTAGCCAGTCGCATTCCTTCAGGCAGTGCACTTATCGAGTCACATTGACGTCTCCAAGCCGCTTGCCTAGCCTTTTTCACCATTTTACTATATTCGGTTAGGGCCTTATGATAGTCCCTAAAGTCCTTTTTGGCTTTAGCTTCATTAAAGAGCCTTCTCGTTTCCTGTCGCATTTTTGCGACTTCTGGCATCCACCAAGGTTCCTTTAGGCCCCTAGGTTTGCGCTCTGGACAGCTGTCCATCCAGGCAGTTTTTATACCATTAACGATACGATCAGCTTCCAGTTCGAGGTCAATAACAGAGTTAAGCTTCGATCCTGGAGCTCCTAATTCTACTTTTAGCATTTCTCTGTACGATAACCAGTCAGTATGCCTTGGGTTCCTTTTGCGAACATTTTGTGATATTATATTGTCACATTTGTACCTGAAGCATATATAGTTGTGGTCAGACAATGTGGTTTCGTCCGACACAGTCTGGCCTGCCCCTTGTTGAACCTTGACTGCTGTTAGGTCTCTGTAACATAAGGAATTCAAGAGCATGGCGTCTATGCCTTCTCTGATATAGACACATGTTCTTGAATCATTAGTAGTGCAGTGGGTGAAAATTCGACTGTTTAAACTACCAAAGCCACTTATTTGGCCTTTGTAAAGATAAGGTTCTTGTATAAGAGCTATATCATACCTTTTCAGTCGTAACTCCCTTGCAAGGATAGCTACGGCTGCCTTGCAGTGATGTAAATTGATTTGTACACACCTAAAAGATCTAGGTTCAGCCTCGGCCACCGTGCGTTTATGAGGTACATAACCCTTTCCAGGTCCCTGACAGGTCCGTGATAGGCCCTGGGCAGGTGGCCCGGGATTGGGATCAACCCTCTGTGCAAACGCGGGACGACCTTTCAGCTGTCCCTTGACCTCCATAATTACCGCAGCAGGTGGTTGGGACAGTTCTCCATCCACAGCACGCCCTGCTTTGGCTGTTGATGGTTGCGGACCGATCGAAGCCGCCGCGCATCCATCCCGTCTCTCCTTTCTTGCGTCATATTTACTATTATTATGTTGGGATGCCATAATAAATTGTAAATTTGCTTTCGTCCCTTTAACTCCCCACCCTCCACGGAGTCCTCAAATGGGGATGTCTGCTAGACACCAGGGCTATTAAAGGGATATAGCACTCCGCCAGAGCAACCTGCGAGACCAACCCCGGCGGTAAGGGGTCGCGCGAACAGCGCGAACACACAATACCGCCATCGACTGCAGGCCGCGATCCTTTAGAGTACTCGCCGAACGTCGTCTGAGGGACGGACGTCTCAGCCGATTGATTCACTGCTGGCTAAACAGGAACCGCCCGTGTAAGACGAATAGCCAGACCGAAGAGGTGTGTTGCCGCAGTCCCTTTGGCTCAACCTCCAGGATTCCTTCATCCGTCCGCACGGGTCCCCGCGCACGGCAAAAACACGCGGATGGATCACCTACCTACCCACCATCAATATCTTGTGATGGTAAGCCCGCGATACCGGTCCATGAAGTACCGCAGTGGGATAGAGGATGGGAGTCGGGAAGGACTAAATAGGGATGCGATTTTGGGTAGGGTAGAGTAGAGGTCCGTCTAATAGTTTCAGTTACGTCTGTTTCTGAGGGAACCAGACCAATAACAGGCAGCAACCACGGGAAGGATAATCTAAAAGACTTGCCAGGGTAGTCTTCGCGACCTGCGCTCGTACCATGACCATTCGCCAAATTGTACACCGGACAGGTGCACAAAATGAGATTCCGTATGCTGGAAACCCTCAAGGGAAAATGTTACTTCCAGCACACCGAACCTCGCCCTAACACTACACACCAAATCTATTTATATCTATTTATACTTACTCTCCTAAAATCCTAATATTAAGATGCTCTAACCTACAATTTTTTTTTTTTAATTATTAAATATCTATTTGTTTGGCTTGAAAATTTGGCTTGTGATATCTAGTGGAGGAATACCCTGGTTGCAATCCAAAGCTTAACCAGATCCTTTTAAGAGTATTATCAATATCTATAAAAACACAATGCTACTAAATACTAACTTTTATTGATAACCTACTTAACCTATTACTTGCCCTAATAAATTAATGAAATATAACTAAGAGTTTTATCAAATTTGGTTTAGTGAATCTACATAGACCTTTACATTAAAAATCCTAGATTAGTCATCATCCTACATGTTCTAACTAAATTATTTGTCAACCATGATTATGAAATTGAACTATTTTATTGGACATTATCCTACTACACAGAAGAGGTGTTCACTTGCATTAAATATTTATTATGCCCGGATTTCTAAGTCTTAGATTATGAATCAATAGTCTTATTGTTAGATAGATGTATGTCTCTTAAACAATGTTGAATAGTAATCTAATTAGAATCCAATAATAATCAATCTAGTAAGTATAGACTCATAAATAGTATTACAGGTCTACGGAATGTTCTACAAGTATGAAATTTCTACTTGAAAGGTATACTTTTTATTTACAAATGATAATTAGCTCATACATATGGGTTTTTGCAGCAAGGGCAGAGCACCGCCACCGCTCATACCGATAGTCTTCGTCACCTTACTTGGCCCGACTTCTTCTGCAACCCAGCCTTTATTATATTTATACAAAAGACAATTCTACTAATAGTCGGTGAAGTTTAAGTCAGTACTGTAGACTTAAGTGGACAAGAGGAGAGACAAAGTGTCTCCAAGCGCTATCCCAACACTACAGTGTGTGATTTCTTCGAGTAAATAACTCAATCACGAACAGTGAAACACGAATAACTGCATCCCAAATTAACGCTATCACGAATTTTCTTCACACGAAAAAATCTTACCCGAATCAAAGTACCACGAAAACATCCCGCCACGAATAATTTTATCACGAACGATCATCATCATCATCATCATCATTATTTCGTGTGTTACAAGGTCAATTGAGAATGCACACCCTGGTGGCAGAGTTCTTCGAAACCGCCTCTTGACCTCTGACACACGAACGATAAAATCCGAATACCTAATTGCATCCCGAATTAACGCCACCACTACACACAAAAGTCGAGTTGAAAAAAAAAGGAATCTTACCCACCCATAGTGCAAAAAGAAAGTGGAAGAAAAACAGAGATCAGAAAATTGACATAACAAGCCCATCCCATCCCCGACGTGCCGCTTATTCCATGATCGACCTTTATAAATCGCGCGGTGAAAATCAAGTTTTTTTGTTTATTATTTACTGTTACTTATTACTACTATTATTTGAGACCAGCTGTATTAAAATTCAGCTATTCCCCGCGGTCTTACGGCTCATCCGCCCGTATATTAGTGTGTATCCATACTTCCATACTAATATAAATGTGAAAGTCTGCCTTCCGTCCGTCTGTCTTTCTGTCTCTCTGTCTGTCTGTCTGTTACGCTTTCAGAGCTAAACCGCTGGATCGATTTTGATGAAATTTGGTATGAATATATGACAAGGGGTCAAAAATTGGCTAAATTTCGGTGCGATCGCGATATAACCAAGTATCACGCGGGCGAAGCCGCGGGCAACAGATAGTTTACTATATAACCTTCCCCAAAAATGGGGCTATCATATTTATGCAGATTTTTTTTAGATCACTTATTAGGTTCGAAGATTGTTACAATCAAACTGATAAACTTACACACACTTCCTCTTAATAGCATAGAAGATTATAAGTTTTACATTCTCAAGCCAAAATACAAAGTAGTAAACTGTAAGGATTAATCAAACAAATGAGTAAAAAACGTACGTAAATTTGGAAATCATTTTAATTTAATCAAAATATAAACTTCATTAAAATAATGTTTATTACTGTACAACGATTTAACAAAAATGACTTGTTCTGTCCTGTATATGCGTGCGTAATGCGTGCGTATACTTATTATAGTATAAAAAAAAACTAATAAAAAAATAGCTGCTTAATTTAAAAAAAATAAACATTCTTTATATATTATCTTGATATCAAAACTACATACATAATAACAAAAAAAATTATGTTTTAATATAACAAGTATGAGCCAGACCATTTAAAAAAGGAATTAACTCCATACTGGCTTGTTTTTCAAAATGTTTTTTAATTTTCTCTTCTCTTTTCTTTTTCTTTTCTACTCTTTGTGTAGTCTGTACTTGAGTTCTTATTCTTTGTATAGTATTTTCTACGTAAATTTGTTCCTTTTTAAATTCTTCAATTGTTTTATATACATTCCATTTTTTTTTCCCTAAGAGTGCATTAAACCTGTGATGCCAGCTTTCAATTTAATTTTGGGTTATTGGGATTAAAGTACCAAAAGTCTCAGAAACCGACCAGATTTGTGGCGGATATCGAGGTTTATTCTTTTTAATAATAATTTTTATCTTCGGTCCATTCCTAATGATTCTTTTCGTATACTTTCCTTTTACGTAATATTCAGAAAACCATTTTACTACCTTCGATGCTTCTTTAGGTATCACATGCCGTCTTAAAGCAGTAAATGCTTTAGGTATTTCTTCTGGCTTTAAGTACGCCAAAGCTGCAAGGTGTCGCATTTTATAAGCAAAATCAGAAGAGTGTCCATACTTTTTGGCCAAACCAGCTTTTTGAATTTGCCTCCAAATTGATTGAGTTAAGTGAAAATAGCAACACTTTGTAACACATTTTGAAAAGGCTTTCTTTACTCCTTGAATAGCAGCTAATTCAAAATCAGTAATAATAATTTTTGGGTATAATGTGACATTTATTTGATTTGCCGCTGATTTTAGAAGTTCAAAAAAAGTATAATAATTTTGTTTTGTCTTGCCTGTTAGTAAACCGTAAATCAATGGAATTGTCTTTTGTTCGCTGTCATTTTCACCAATAATACCATGCAAAGTATAAATTTGGTAGAACAGCTTAGGACATGTTTTGAATGTTCCGTCCGCTATCCAGAATGGAGATTGTGATAAAATTTTAATATTTTCAGCAGTACCGAATATTAAAATACACTCACCATTGCATGTGTAATGTGCCAATAGAAAATTAGCATATATATCTGGGATTTTCAGATCCTCCAAATGTGAAGGAAGTTTGGGAAGACCCCGTATCCTCGTACGATGAATTACCATTTTCGAGGCACTTGTACTTGGGATGTAGGGCGCATCATGTTTCTGAACATTCTGAATTTCTGCTTGTATTATTTGGCACGGTGTATCCATGCTATTGTGAGCCTTTGATCTAAGCCCCTCTTTAAATTTCAAGTTCACAATTTCTGCCGGTCCCGGACTATGGCAATGATCACAATTACTTTTCACAATTTGATGGCTACCACCACTGTCGACTTTGGTAACAATACGGGAATTACATTTTAATGTCCACCTTTTCGTACAACACCAGTAATTAGTATCACCGTTTTTTCTATCTAAACTGAATAAATATCCATCTAAAACCAATTGTTTTTTATTTTTATTCGAATTTATAAACGATAAAGTAGACATTTTGAAGTTGCGATTGTGGGTTGAATACAAGTAATGAACACGGTTATTAATATGAATACCCTCATTAAAAAAAATGAATTCTTCATTTTTACTGAGGGTAAATGTTTTACAATGTATTATATTCTAGTTAAGTATATAAGTAAGAGTATGTATTGTGTACCTATGTATGTTTACTCAGTTTAGTATGGTATATATCAAAAATGCCCATCGTGAAATTTTTTTTTATTTTTAAGTATTTTCCCTTGTAACTATTTTGGCGCCGCACAGTTTTTCTGTTTCTCCCAATGGTTGACTGGTAGAGAATAATTTTAGCATTTAGGCCGCCAATTAAATACATAAGTATTTTGTACTTATGGAACAATAAAATTTTAATAAAGTTGTATATTAACCAGTATTGCCAAGAGTGGGTTTACGTGAGCAGGCGGCCAAAAAAGAAGATGGAAAGATGTGTTTGAGATATTCTTAGATAATTGTCATTCATTTACGATGATAAAATTGTAGTGTAATGTTTTGGTGGTTTGATTCGGTTATTAGTGGTGACGTTTCGGATGCAATTAGGTATTCGGATTTTATCGTTCGTGTGTCAGAGGTCAAGAGGCGGTTTCGAAGAACTCTGCCACCAGGGTGTGCATTCTCAATTGACCTTGTAACACACGAAATAATGATGATGATGATGATGATGATCGTTCGTGATAAAATTATTCGTGGCGGGATGTTTTCGTGGTACTTTGATTCGGGTAAGATTTTTTCGTGTGAAGAAAATTCGTGATAGCGTTAATTTGGGATGCAGTTATTCGTGTTTCACTGTTCGTGATTGAGTTATTTACTCGATTTCTTCAACATCACTGCGATATTTGCTGAGCTGTTTTAAATCAAGAATTTAACTTAATACAAAATATAGTCTTCATATTTTGCTATCTCAAGACTTATCTTATGTCTTCATAGATTCAATCTTACAATCCACTCCTATAGATTGTCTACTAAATTAATACTTGTTAGGATAACTAGATTTTTAGATGAATTAAATATGTTTATACTAGAACGGAATACTTTTAGTAACATATGAAGAGATCCATATTATATGTAGATAATTAAAGTGTCAGTTAAGAAGAGAGTACTTCTCATTTGAGGTAGAAGATAGATCAGGTAGTAAATAAAATATTATTGAATCTGATATTCAGATTAGTAGTTTACAACTATAAGTAGGTTAGAATATAGTATAGTTATCCAAGATATCTGATTAATAAGTGAGATTTAGTTAGACTATATTGTTCTTGTTCTTTCCATTAAAATTATCCTTTATATGTAGGTAGTTTTAGAGTGACATAACTCTGCTTAGAAATCTTTTTCCAAGTAATTTATAAGTAAGTGAATCAATCTTACATTCACATGAGTATTATAAGACAGAATCGAACCCATGGCAAAAGCTATGTACATGAATGAATGAATTTTATTGCTGCTATAAACATGGTCTTAAAAAGTTATTAAATATAAAGTAAACATATGTATCACACGTTTAGTCAATAACTGACATGCAACAGACTATGTCAAAATTATATAAATTAAAATTCAATAATTATAGTATACCTTGTACACTATCTTGAAATTAGATTAATTCAATAATTATAGTAGGTATCCAGGAAAATATGTCTCCCATGGGAAATCTCATTAAAAGCAAACTTATCTCACCGCTTCTGCATTTGGAGACAGAGGTTCGCTTGGCTTGGCCAGATAAGACCTCCACACTCAAGAATCCCTCCAGAAAAACCAGACAAACGTTATAGTATTCTCATAATTGTTATTATTTTCTAGAATGAACAAGACAATTGTAAAATAATTAGATAGATAATATTCTTTGATACCACAATATTCTTGGACAATTCTTATATATACTTAATAGATATTTATATTGAAAATAAATTATTTTACTTTCTTTGCAGAGAAACAATATCATAGGGAAAATAGGAAATGGATTTTTTTTTTCTGTTTTGGGCGTGGCAATTTTGAATATGGAGCCTAGGTTCGCTTATCCCCATAAATTATAGTTTTATGTCCTTGGAATTTACTAATTTCACAAGAAACACAAGGTTTTCCACTATTTTCGCACTTTTCACTACACTGACGATTGCCGTAATGCCTACTACCTATACAACCTATTTTCCTAAAACTCTGCCTATACTTACTATCCACTACCATTCCCTAGAGCTAATCGCGTCATTTCGAAAGTGTGATATGTGTAAGTCTGATTCCGGTTTAAGAATCAGGCTGTCTAAAGCTACAGAATAAGCTGTTGAGAAACTTTTTCTCGCTAATCTAGGTATTTCCTCCTAATCACCCTAGCTCTGTAATAGTCCACTCGACCTTAGCCAAAGCCAGTGAACTCTAGTCTCACTACAAACTGGATTGGGCAGATCCCTCCTAATTCTAGCAACCCGTGTAAGTAGGTCAACCTTTATGGGATAGGATCAGTTGACCTAACCTGGTGAGGTCTGAAACATTGAAGTGATGAAGAAACAACACGACCGAGAGACGCGTACTTAGACGGACTCGCATGAATATCCTTCCTCGCTCATTTATTCAGGTGGCTAACTAGACTCTAAAATGCGAGTCCCAAAGCCTCGCCACAAGACTTTGTCTTTCTACCTTGTCACACAGTCAAGCCTTTAAATTAACACCGCTTGGTTTCAGGGCAAGACTGATGACCGTTGATAGCACCTCTCCGATCATAAAGCAGATCTTAAAAGAATTTTCTTCATAAAACCCCGAGACGCCTGGATTTAGGCTATCCTCTAGGTCCCATGAAAACTAACCAAAAACAATTACGAAAATAACTAAAGTGTACTACAAAATGGCGCCCTTAACCTCAGACCTCACCATGAGGTCTGAAATTAAGACGAATATCAGCTAGGACCGAATTACCCATTCGTGTCTAAGCTTTGGCACTAATCACTGTAAAGATAGGAGCACCAACCCCGCTCCTATCACTGGGATCCAGCCTGAAGCGTACCAATCCCTCGTCCGTGCCTATCTATGTTAATCTACAGTTACATTTGAACACATATTTAAATTATCAACAGCAATATCATATCAATATCAAATACTAATAAAGGCCATGTTAAATCACTAGAGCACAATACACGTCTGCACCGTTCGGCGGACCCAAGGAGAAGAGAGCGTTACACTCATACTCACCCCGACACTACTACTGCCAAGAGGGGTTTACCTGTAGTGGGGCGATACCTGTCACGTGATGTTACCGGGCGCTAACACGAATAATACTAAACTACCGCGAATCTACACTGCCCTAAGCTAAAAATGTGCTATCAACCCCACGCAAATAACTTCTTCTTTCTTGATTATAAAAATACTTTACAGAGAAAATGTTGGCGATCTTCTTGTGTTTTCTTCCGAGTTGAATCCCCAAGTGTCCGAGGAAAAAGCTAAAGTCCTCCGCAGCTGTCCAAGAAAAAGTGATCCTTGCGGCCTCCCGCAAGCCTATTTATCACCTAACCCCGTACCTCATCCTCCGTGACGCTAATGTCCATCTACCGGCGACTCGTGTGATACTCTTTATTCTATTTTGTACTTAAATAATTTAAAAAGCTAAGCCTGTCCCATGATTCAAGATTTAAAATTAACGTACAAATTTTATAAGTAATATTCATCATTCATTGATGTATAAAATTATTAAATTATGATATCATCATTATAAAAGTTAGTCAACATTCACCGCGTCCTCAACATATTCCATTTTCAAAAGAGGCTTCGGTTTTTCATGACTACCTACATTTATCGCGTCCTACTATACATTCAATTTTTAAACGAGGTCATTCGTGTTTCGTGACCAATACAACTCCTTTTAATACTTAATTTCAGATAATTTAAGTTTTTAACATTAAAATAATTGATTTTATATATTTACCATTTCATTATATATTATTGAATTCGAGCAAATAATCTTATTCTAAACAATTAATATTTATTAAAATCTGAATTGGTCAATCGCACAATCTTAATTTCCACGACGATAGTTTACCACATCTGTCACCAGATGGAGCAAAATTTAACAATGAAGACTCTTTCTCTTCTCTTTAAAATCAAATTAAAAGAATATAATCAAACTACAAGCATTCTTAAACTGAGAAACAATTCATAAAGAAAATTTACAAATTAAATTTTCCTTGCGTGATGAACCATCACTAACGTACAATGTTGCCCTTCAATAAAATTTTCCTTGATTGATAAATCATCACTAACGTATAGTGTTGCCCCTCATTAATCTAGACGGAGTAAAATATAATATTGTGCGGAAGCAAAAGTTACTGACTTTTCCGTAGATGGCAGCACGCATATTTCTATCCTTATTTTATATTATCTATGGATTACAATTTAAAACTCCAATCAAAAGCGGAATATTTGAGAATGAAACGAATGCACAAATAAGTGTTTCGTTACAGTCTTATCAAGTGATATGTAACTTTCGTTGGCATACTTCTATTTTCTGCACAAATATGACATCATTTAATCAGATCTTCAATGTGTTTGTCGATAGCTGGCCACCAGAAATAACTTCTAGCCATTGCTTTTGTAATTACAATTCCATCATGAGTTGTGTGTAGTTCTTCTAATACTTAAGCCCACATTTTTTCAGGTAGTACAACTCTAGTACACCACAGAATGCAATTTCTAAATGTTGATAGTTCTTCTCTTTTTTGCCAATATACCTTGAATTCCCTTTCAGTTTTAGTTGGCCATCCATTCTTAATCCAGTATAAAATTTTACTCAACTTTGGATCTTTTAAAGTTAGTTTAGCTACTTCCTCAGCTAAAAACTCTAATTCTAGTAGTGTTTCTTCTATAAGTAGAACACCTGAAAATTCTTCTTCTATCTTTTCCGTATTAGGAGAGGGCCACCTACTTAAGGCATCCGCATTTCCCAAATTCGTTCCTTTCACATATTCTAATGTTTAATCATAAGAACTTAATAGGAGTGCCCATCGTAACATTCTAGGTGATATGATATTTGCGATGGGACGTTTTGGATCAAACAATCCCAACAAGGGCTTATGATCAGTTTTTATTGTAACTTTCCTACCACTTACAAATTGGTGAAATTTTTTCAAACCAAAAACTATAGCCGCCGCCTCTTTATCCACTTGATATATTTTTTAAGTAAATTAGCTTCTGTGGCACCTATTTCTATATTATTTATTCCTAGTAATTGGATATTCAAATCATCAAACCAATTTCTATCTATTAAACTAGGACCCTGTCCCTTAGCTTTGATCAAAGGTAAGGTCTTATTAGTCCCTTTGTAGTGTACCTGTACCATCACTTTACCCAAAATATGTAAGGGGTTGTCAGTCCATGTTTTTAATGCAAGATCATTTTTTTCCATTTTTGGTAATTCCCCTTTCCATATGAGTCTGGCTGTCGGTTCACTTATTAATGTAAATGCACATCCTGAATCAATTTCCATTTCAATTCCCTGGTGATTTATAAAAATATTTATCAAAAATGGAGATATTCTTTTTTTTCTAACATTGTTTACAGAAGCTTCATACAGACCATTGCAGTCTGCTTTCACCAAACTTCCATTTTCTTTATTTTTACTTAAACAGACTAATTCTATATGACCTGTTTTCCCACAAAAATTACATTTCGACCACCTAAATCGGCACTCCCCCCTATGCTGTTTCCCACAACGAAAACACCCAGTTTTACTTTGAGATTTACTAAATTTTGAATCTGTCTTTTTATATGCAATTTTATTGTTTCCATCGGTTCCTCCAAAGATTTATTAGACTTGCTGGTTCCTGGAATAACTATTAGACTAGCATCACTATTGGCCGATTTATGCAATGTGACAATGTCATTTTACATGCTGATGTAAATGTTAAATCAGATTGCTGTAACATCTTTCTTTGAATCTCTTTGTCACAGATTCCACATACCAATTGATCACGCAGAGTGCGTTCAATATCTTTAAAATTACAGTGGATTGACAATTTCCTCAAGTTAGCAATATAATCTCTAACCTTCTCCTCCTCTTCTTGGTTTCTTGGAATTTAAAAGATTCCACAATTTCATTAAGTGGGGGGTGAAAATGATTATCTAAAAATGTCTTTATAGTAGAAAAAGTAACCTCACTTATTTTCTTTGGAGCATCAATGACGAAATTAAATCAAATAAATCCGGGCCACATACCGCTAGTAGATTCGCCTTTTTTTAGCATCTTCAGTCACTTCATTTGCTTCTAAACAAAATTCAAACTTTGTAACGTAGTTTTCCCAGCAGCCATCTGCCACATCAAATCCACTGAATTTAATCACCATTTTTACCACACTTTTACACTTTGTTTTACGAAAATTATATTTATTATGAATTTTCCACACTTTATTGCACACTTTCCACTAGTTTATCCTGTCGCCACTAATATATATCGGGAATTTCGGGAGAATCGCGTGCGAACTCACCTGACATAAAACCAGACTAGTTATTTCAGAAGTACCCTCAAGCATAGGATATGACATTTACTATTTTTACAGACTTAGTGAAATTTTCTTCTGCCATTTCGTATTCTGAACAGGTGGTAGTAGTTTCTTCGGGTATTTTATCACTTAACCAAAACTTTTGCATTTTGTTATTGAGACTACTATCTTCATTTTGAACAATTGCTGAATTTCAAACTAGAGATGAGTCTTCCATTGCATTGCAAGGAGCAACACCTGCAACTATGAAACCAAATGTGGTACCTTGAAGGACAAGACCATGTCCTAAAGCAATACTTGTGCCTTTCAAAATGCTGAAATAGACATCCGCTCCTAATAGAAGGGATATTTCTTTAGTAAATAAATAAATATCATTATCCGCTAATTGGATATCTTTGGGTATATCACACACAGAAAATTCAATTTGTTTCTGTAATTTTGTTGTAATTTGATTCACAACATTTCAATTAACATTTAATTTAATCTGTTGTAATGGGGAATGTAATTCTAAATTAACACTTTTATTTAATGTGTTACTTTTGTTACCAATACTAACAATATTGGTTTTCCTATTAAAAGGGTTTAAAGATAATCTTTTTACTAAAGAATTTGTTGCAAATGATGCTTGACTAGCACTGTCTATAATTGTTTTTGCCAAAAAAACCAAACCGACTTCATTTCCTCAACTAAAAAGGATGAAATAATTAATACATTGTTGTTTAAATATGCTTCATATCAAACATTTTAATAAATCTGAAGTCGGTGCCGATTATTTTAATAAAATATTATAGCGGGCAACCCTACGTTGCCAAAGACACAACGCGCCCTTTCCCGCACCTCGCAGCCAGTCTTGCGACGCTCTGTGCCCCTAGTATGAGTTTTTCTTAACGCAGACGCTAGCGACTGGCACTGCACGCGCGCGGCGCGTGAGTTCCCGTCTAGCCAGCGGCAGTAAACTCCATACAAAAAAGGGAAATAATTAAGTTTAAGGATATTAAATTAGAAATGTAGTCTAACTTGCTGCATTTTTCATATGATGCGATACCATTGTAATTTAGTCGCGTAATACAATTTTAAATATAATTAACAGATGGCAATACAAGTATTACAACAACTAAAAAGTTTGATAAATATGCCATATATATCACTAAGAACTCACAAGCAAGGAACAGAGATAATTTATATAGTATAGTCATAATTTAGAAAATGGTAGACTACAACTAAAATTAAAAAAAAAAAAAATGAACACGTATTACATTATAAACATTTGTGAAACATCTAAAAATATATTATAAATTAGTTGCGGTAGTTGCGAAGTATGTTCATTAAACATCCATACTAATATTATAAATGCGAAAGTCTGTCTGTCTGTCTGTCTTTCTGTCTGTCTGTCTGTCTGTCTGTCACCTCTTCACGGTTAAACTGCTGGACCGATTGTGATGAAATTTGGTAGGGAAGTAGTTAACGACCCGAGGTCAAACATAGGCTACTTTTGGGCGCGATATAACCGAGTCCCACGCGGGGCGAAGCCGCGGGGAACAGCTAGTAATAGATAAAAGAAAAGAAAAACACAATCTTTCAGTAAGATTATCCTGTAAATTAATGGCAACACTGAGATCAAATCTACTCTTCAACTCCAAGATTTTCCACCATGTTTTTTTGCCTTTTGCTTTTCACAAGCTTGACGACTTTTAATATTCTCGTTAGTATGTGTTATGGTGTTTTGAATTTCCGTTGAGTTGAGCCAAGTTGCTCCGGCTTAAATAATATGATGAACAAAGAGTGAAGATTTGGGAGATAGGACTCCTATGACTATTTTGATATCGTAGTTATTATATTTGTGAGATAGGACTTCTGCATTGTTGTGGTGTTTGTGAGATAGGTAGGACTCAAGACTTTATCAGCGGAGATGGAAAAATATTTGTAAATGTTGTTTGAAAATAAATTCGATGGAATTTTATAGTTATTTTTACTTCACGAGGTTATATCACAATGTCTATGTTAATGTTTATAGATATATCTCTATATAGTTATACTCTATAGAGTTAAATAAAATTTCCAGGATTGATTTAGTTTCTTGGCAACTATAGAGACATTGTGAATAATAACAAAATATCCTAACTACGTTTTTTCTACAGAAGAGGTCGCAGGAAAAGATATTTTTGGAGAAAACTTATTTTAATTAAATAAAAAAATATAATTAATACTACACAAGTGATTAAGATCGAAGTTGGATCAGTAATCCTTAATTAAATGAAAATCACACGGGAGGTTCAAGGGACACAGGTGTACCAAATTCTCGTAACTGCCCGCCGTGAAGTGTTGACGTAGCGCTTCCCGACGGTCCACATGCAGTGTCGTTGGGGATAGTGCATGCGATAATATGCAAGAGATTAGCTCTGCGTAACACCACCACCCGTAGAGCAGCGATTATTGAAGACAGATGTCGTAAATTGAGCTGGAGGTTGGTCGGAATCAATCTTTTTGGGACCAGGAGAAGTAGCCGTGTAGATTCCTTGAACTTCTTCCTGGTTGTTCTCAGTAACTGCTTGCGCAATCATTGCTTTTCTTTTCAGGATATATCTTCTATATAGCAGAATACACAGCATGATGATTGCGATGAATAGTATTACATACATCGGTATGGTAGTGTGGTATACATAGTAGTCGCTATTCTCAGGCAATCCAAGTTGTGGCTCCAAGAACATCTTCTTACTAGTTTCATGTAGATGGGCCAAGTTGATAGATTTTAACTTGAAGCTTGAAGAGAAAAACTCTGGGCGTTGCCACGAAGATAGATTATCTGCTGGAACGTCGATGATCTTTAACGCTTGTCCTTTAAGACGATCTTTTTTGTTGAAAATTTTAAACTCTGCAGTGTCTAGGTTGCAGCTATGAGGTATTACAGCAAGATAGCTGCCTTGTAAGGTGTTGTAAAGATCTCTTCCGCAGGATAGATGTACTTTTGTAGGCATCGGGAGACTGATGCTGTAGTGTCTATCATCAAGTTCTTCATAAGCCGGTCTTGTTAGTGATACTGTCACAGGACTGCACGAAGTCACTAGTCGTTGAGTGGTGATCAGCTGCTGGATACAATCTGATGCTGCCTGATTGTGCATACTATTTGATTCATTACATAGATACCACTTGCTCGTCTTCGGACATTCTGTCACTATGTACCTGAATTCTTTCTTATTAAGGGCTAGGAATGGATGAGGCGGAGAAAAAACTTGATTCAATTTATTGGGAATCATACATAATTTATATAAATCATAAGTGGAGGGGACAAGAATAGGAATTTTATATACTATTACTATTTTATTTCCCGTATAATAAGAACCTAGTCTAATAATATCGTATAGTTCCCTACCATCTAAGTCAACAATATTCTTTTTATTATAAATCTTAGTTAAATTATTCATAATGTCTTTAATACTATTTAAATCTAAAACTGCATGATGAGCAGTAGACGTCCTGATAAAAGCTAGAACATTTTCTAATCTAGTAAGTTCTTGCGAAATATAATCTATGTTGTCGCTCAAAATAGTAAGAACCTGAAATAAATGAGCATACTTGGTTAGATCATTGTCTCTAGTAGCGTCACTCTGACTTATCTTTCTTACTAGATCTTCTATTCTATTTTGGTTGTCTACTATACTATCTATAATTTCGGAATGTTGAACTATCCAATCTTTGGTCGAGCTTACATGCGTATTAAATTCCGAAATTATCTTATTCTCATTACCTTGCAATGATTTTAAAGCTTCATTATAATGAAAAAAATGAAAAAAAAATGAAAAAATGTTTTATTGAATAACTTACAATAGCATTACAATTGTGGCTGGAGCCTCCATTTAAGTACATAATGCACTTGTAGTTGGAGTATCCGCTCTTCTTAAATAGACCTATTTCTTACGTAAGTTATATACTTAATCTAAAGCATTATTAACTAATTGATAGCAAACTATAATACTAAACTATAATATAGATTATTATCATAAATTTGGAACATGTTTAGAATTTAAGACCGTAACATTTGAAAACAATGTATATCGTTCGGAAATAAATAAACTAAATGAAATTACATAAATAAATGGAGAAGTAAATAATATTTAATGGCAACAGAAATAATAATAACAATGAGTGCAGGCTTGAGGTATCGAGTGCATGTCGGTCACTTGTGGGTAGTAGTGTCGTTCTCATCTAGTTATTATCTATTATCTATCTATCTATATATATAAAAGCGAAAAACACTCACTCACTCATCACGAAATCTCCAAAACTGCTGAGCCGATGAAGATGAAATTTGGCAGGAAGGTAGATTGTGACTAAGAGACGTCCGCTAAGAAAGGACTTTTGGGAATTTTATCCCTAAAGGGGTGAAAAAGGGGTTGCCAGTTTGTATGTAACTTCGTCATTTTTGAAGTGAGATACATAAAATTATTAATTTACATTTGAAGTTGGTAAGTTGGTTGTCTTTTGGTATAATATTTTGTATTGTATTATATTGTATGTACACAATATATTGTAATAGGATACAATACATAATAGAAGATAGAGTGCAAAGGTTTTATTTATTTATATTATGAGTTCAGTAATGTGTCAATACATGGCGCCACCATACATTTTAAAAGTCGATATGGTTTGTCGTTCGCATTTAATCATCATGTGTAGTAATTGAGATTTCAAAATAAATAAAATATTTTTTTTTTGCTTTTCTAACGATTTGATTTTGTGTTTAGACAATCTGGTACCTGCTTAATATAAAATAATAACATTAAATTGGAATTGATTGGAGTATGGAGTGGTAATTGCGGCATTATATTGTATGTATAGTTTAATATCTGCGTTTGGGGCTACTCATTGATTCGTTTAATTTAAGTTTGAAAAGTATTTTTCCGGATTCCGGATTTCGAATAGTAGTTTGAAAATAGGTAAATCTTTGTGTTATTTTCCATAAGTTAGTTGCATATCTTAAATATATTGTAAGGTTTCTCAAATTAATTGTAGGTCTTTAAGTATATTAGTATTCATTTCTAATTAATTAGTAGATTAATATAATTTCTATATATATAAAAGAACAAGGGCAATTGATAAATCAACGCCCAGCCTTAACCATAAAAGCTATAAACTTGAAATTTGGACCGAAGTTTTATGTTAATACGTATTGCTCAGATAAGAAAGGATTTTTCAAAAATAGACCCTTAAAAGGGTTAAAATTGAGGGCAAAGTTTGTATGAAAAAAAATTGAAATCTTCACTGATGTACTTGAAACTTGGCCAGAATGCTTCTCAACAAAAATAACTAATCCTGCCACAAACAATAATTTTCTGTTTTCGTTTTTTATTTGTTTTCTAGAATTATTTGCTTACTTTTATTTTAATTTTGAAAAGGAACGAATAAATTCATTTGCAAATTTATTTCCGGATAAACGATATCGCAACCCTAATCAAATCAAATCTAATAGTTTGTCATTGACGACATTGAAGAAGAAGATTAATCAAATGGTTTACTGGTAGAGAACGCTCTTAGCGTTAAGTCCGTTAATATATCAATATTTTGTACTTATCCATCTATACAAATAATAGGACAGTAAAAATCGAGTGTATATACATTAAATATCTTTCTAAAAAACTGATACGGAGCGATTAAATAAGAGTAACAGAAACCAAAAAAAAAAAACAATTTTTGGAATTTTTGTCTCTCTGGTACGTTATAACTTCAAAACTACTCAACAGATTTGAACGCGGTTTTCACAGGTGGATTACATATATTAATTATGACCGTTGTCAAAACTTTGTTTCGTCAAAATCGGTTAAGGGAAAAAGAAGTTATGGTCAGTTGAAATTTACTTCTAGCACTGCTTCAAAACTTTTAAACAGAGTTGAATACGGTTTACATAAACGTATTTAATTTAGATAAAGCTAGAATTTCTACTTCGTTTTATCGATATCAATAAAGAGAAAAACACACTGCAGTCTCTATTAAATTTTAATAAAATAACACATTGAATGTGTGTGGGCGTATAATTTTGTTACATAAAATATCAATAGATGGCGCTGACTTTATTTTAATTATTTTTTCGCATATGGTATAGCAGATTGAAAATTTTCCTTACGGCAATCAATTTGAATTATTAAAAAAAAATTGGTTGTTGATTTAGTTCTATTGGTTGGTTTGTTTATCGGTCGTGTTGTATTGTAAGCTATTTGAATTGATTGGTTGGTTTTGGTTTGGCTTTGGTTTAAAAAATAATCAAATCGGCAAGTCAGTTCAGTTATTGTTTGACGGAACATACGGTCGTGTCGTAAGATTTAATTTAACTAACTTATCACTTTTTGTTGAGATTTTCTCCACTTTTCCCGCCCACTATAACTAGGAGTGGCTTTTAGGTCCAAATGACCCTGTAATAGGCTGCGTCTACTCTTTTAGAGACAAAGATGTGATAGTATGAATGTTAATATTTTCAGTTTGATATCGTAGCAATGTAATGGCTTTATAAAATTGGCACGGGAATAGGATACTATAGATTTAACTATAGGTCTGGATAGTTGTCGTTTCCACAGGTTACGCGAAAAGCGACCTACACGCGGGCGGAGCCGCGGGCAATAGCTAGTAAGTAATAAAAATAAGTTTATGTAGTTTTAAACCGCAGTAAGTCAATATGGTGTAAGTTTATTTATAGTTTATGTTAAAAATTTTGTAAGAATGTGAGTATTAGTAAGTAGATAAGTGATAGTTAAAACAAATATTTTTAAATAGACGTGTAGATTATTGATTCGACTTCCTCATAGTTTAGTGTTTTTAACCAGTTAGTAACAGTTTTTTTACAGTTATACTTATTCATCTGATGTGTATTTATTTAATTTATTATTTAGTATATTTTACAAATGAGTTGACTGATAGCTGAATTGTCTATGAGCATATTTTGTTTTAAAACCTAGAATTGGTGCCACATAATGTATTCTTCTTCTATTTAAAATTTGAGGATCAAATACAATACGTTTACGAGCTCTGAGTGTAATTTGCAGTACTTATAGCTTTCGCACGGATAAGAGATCGCTCAGCGCGTAAAGCATGTCTGTGGGGAATCTGTAAGGCTTAAAGTGTATGACTTTAAGCAGTGATCTTTGAGCTCTCTTTCTAAACCTAAGAACTTTGTTTTTGTGGCTCCACTCCAGACTGAAATGCAGTAAGTTAGTACTGACTGTGCAAGGGCTGTGTAAATTTGTTTTAAAAGATCCACATTAGCTATGTGTCTTAAATTTTTAAATATTCAGATGAGCCTTCTTATTCTGGTCATGACCAACTCTAAATGAGCATGCCAAGACAGCCGCTGGTCTACTATGATTCTTAGATATCTTACACAGGTTTCGCGCTTAATATAATTACAGGAACATGTTAACGAGTTTGGTGAGCCACAAGTATGTATCTGTATAGTATAGTTCGAAGGTGGCTGAGAAGAGTTATAATTAGAAAAGCAAACAAAGTACGATTTACCTGCATTAAGGGTTAAAAGGTTGTGATTGAGCCAGTTAGCTATTCGAGCAAGACCTTTTTGGGCATTACTTTGTACAGTCTCCCAGGATTCACCTGTAAAAACCACTGCAGTATCATCAGCATAAGAGTAGACTTTACCTCCATCTACATCTAAGCTGCATAGGTTACTTATATAAATAAGGAACAAGGTGGGCCCTAATACGCTTCCCTGTGGTACCCCGTAGGTAATTTCACACTGATCACCGAGGTGTTCTCCTATTTTTACACGCTGTTTTCTATTGTGTAAGTAATCTTTAAACAGTTGTAAGGGAATTCCTCGTATGCCTATTCTCTCCAGTTCATTAACAAGTTTGGTAACTGACACCGTGTCAAATGCTTTTTTCATGTCTAAAAATGCTGTGACACATTTTTTCCCTTTATCTACCGTATCAGTTATATGGAATGTGAGATCAACCACGGCATCTTCTGTCGAAAGATTCCTTCTGAATCCGTATTGTGTAGGAGAAAGGATCTTAAAAGAATTTAAGTAGCTCATAAGGCGTTTATTCATTATTTTTTCTAGAATTTTTGAAATAGGTGGTAAAACAGAAATAGGCCTGAAGTTGCAGACATCGGATTTGTCTCCTCCCTTGTACACTGGTGTTATTATAGCAATTTTTAATGTATCTGGGAACACTCCCTGAGTAAAGCATAGGTTGGCCAAGTGTACAATAATAGGGACAACAATATCCGCAGCTTGTTTCAGGAACTGAGTAGGGATACCATCCCAACCAGGAGCGCTGCTAGATTTTAACTCATTTAGTATATTAAACACCTCAATGTGATCAGTATCCTCTAATACAAGCGATGATGTATGGGTGCTCTTTAAGTCAGCAGTGTCAAGGAGTTGATGTGGGAATTGCTGTCTTAGAATATCTTCAGCTAATGTTTTACCAATTTGAGAAAAGTAATGATTACAATGATTTATGGACTCTTGGGGGGTAGTCCTACAATAAATCAGTTCCAGATTGTCACCTTTATTGTTATTGCGATTTGTAATATCATTAATTGATTGCCATAGTTTTTTCGAGTTTTGTTTATTTTGGATTAGTTGTTGTTTGTCATAATATTAACTATCCGACCGAATTACCATTTCGTGTCTAAGCTTTGGCACTAATCACGGTAAAGATAGGAGCACCAACCCCGCTTCTATCACTGGGATCCAGCCTGAAGCGTACCAATCCCTCGTCCGTGCCTACCTATGTTAATCTACAGTTACATTTGAACACATATTAAAATTATCAACAGCAATATCATATCAATATCAAATACTAATAAAGGCCATGTTAAATCACTAGAGCACAATACACGTCTGCACCGCTCGGCGAACCCAAGGAGAAGAGAGCGTTACACTCACTCACCCCGACACTACTACTGCCAAGAGGGGTTTACCTGTAGTGGGGCGATACCTGTCACGTGATGTTACCGGGCGCTAACACTCGGCCGTCCTGAAAAATCCGGTCGTCCCCGACCGTCGAGCTCGAACCATCAAACAATAATACATTGATTGAATAAAATTAACCATTTATGCTTTTTCTATAAAGACCTCGCCATCTCGATAATGCATAGTATCTTGGGTTGTTTTTCAGTGTTCCGAGACCATTATGACTTTTCCGTTTCAGTCACTTTTGGTTTTTAACTGATCGGAACCCTCAACCATGCTAAAATCGAAAATGACAGTAAACAACTTTATTTCAGACATTCAATGTATAACCACCTCGATAATGCATAGTATCTTGGGTTGTTTATCAGTGTTCCGAGCCCCTTGTGACTTTCCGTTTCAATCACTTCTGGTTTTTAACTGATCGAACCCTCACCTATGCTAGAATCGAGAATGAAGTAAACAACTTTATTTTAAACATTTACAAATGGATTTTATCACAAATCGACATTTTTTTACATCATTCTATTCAAATACCTGCAAAATTACTTACGCTTGCTATTCCTTCGTAAGTCAGCTCACTTTATTTTCATTACTAGTAACTATTTCGTTAATATTTGAACTCAAGCAATCACAAAATTAAACCACATATTTAAGTAAATAACATTAAACACCAAAGTTTATTTATCAAAGCTATTACTCATTTTAGTACTTACAGATTATACATGGAAAACCCTTATAATTCACATTATAATTGAATAAACCAAATATAACTATTAACCTTTTAAACTTTTTAATGTGTACTGACATCAGTCAACAACCAATACCCAACGGTTAACATTTTTTTTTAGCATCATTTTTGAAATACCCACTAAGTAAATAATTTTCACAGATATTTTATTTTCACCCTTTTTTTTTAGGATTGGTGTCACATAAAACATAAAAAGACTTACCGCTTCTGCACCAATACTTACAGCTGTGGTATATCATATCACAACATTACATTTACACTTTAACACTCACTAAAAAATATTTTTCACTACTTTTGATTTCATTTAATTTAACCGTTGTGCTAAATTTACTTATGCATGTGTGTCAGAATGTTAATAATTAAGTATCACAAAACATGTACAATTTACTAGGCGTGGTAGAATATTAAGAAATATTTTTTCATAATCCCACTTCTGATATTAGCTATCCGACCGAATTACCCATTCGTGTCTAAGCTTTGGCACTAATCACGGTAAAGATAGGAGCACCAACCCCGCTCCTATCACTGGGATCCAGCCTGAAGCGTACCAATCCCTCGTCCGTGCCTACCTATGTTAAACTACAGTTACATTTGAACACATATTAAAATTATCAACAGCAATATCATATCAATATCAAATACTAATAAAGGCCATGTTAAATCACTAGAGCACAATACACGTCTGCACCGCTCGGCGAACCCAAGGAGAAGAGAGCGTTACACTCACTCACCCCGACACTACTACTGCCAAGAGGGGTTTACCTGTAGTGGGGCGATACCTGTCACGTGATGTTACCGGGCGCTAACAATAATCTCTTTTTAATTTTTTGATTAGTTTAGTACAAAAATTACGATACCTCCTATAGGTTATTTTTATAGTTTCATTTCCGGGATCTGATTTCAACTTTTTTTGCATACTATTTCTATTTCTGACACACCGAAGAACACCTAGAGTCATCCAAGGCTTGACTAAACGATTTTTACATGGAACTGTTTTGGTAATAGTGTGTAACTGAATGCAATCTCTTAACCTACTCAATAAAAGCTCAGTTAACAAATTAGGGTCTGTAACTGAAGTCAGATCAGCTACTAAAGAGCTTTCCCTCAGATTAGCTAACGCTTTGTCAAAGTCAATGAAATTTTTTGTTTTGCAGTGCATTCCCGTATTTGATACATTAGATAGTCTTAAAAATATTGTGGAGTGGTCAGTAACAGAAGTATTTATAATATTAATCGTAGCAGAGTGATTATTTTTGTCTAATCTCAGCATGAAGTGATCAAGGCAGCTTTCATAACGTGTAGGCAGTTCATGGCCTGGCAGTAAACCATGCGTGGCTAACATATTTAAGTAATAGAGTCGATTATTACGTTCTTGCTGTTGCGCGTTACTTCTTTCTATAAGGTTAATATTTAAGTCTCCAGGTATAATTAAGTTTTTACAGCATTTTAAAGAAGCGAGATGATTGTCTAACGAATTAGTGAATGGCTCGGAATTATTATGTGAGGGAGATCGGTATATTCCTAGGACAGTAATTCCGCTGAAACTTATGCGTGTGTAAGGAATATTTCTTTGACGTTAAACTTAAATTTATTAGATACGTAGATAACCACGCCGTCACATTGGTTCAGATGTTTGGTTGTGGAAAAGGATGAGTAGTTAATAATTTGAGGTATTTCTTTTTTACTGTCTATTCTACATTCAGTCAAGATAATTAAGTCGGCTTCGAAATTAAACTGGGCAAGAGTAAGTTGAAAGTCATTCATATTACTGTATATAGTCACAATATTTTGAGAGATTATTTTTAAATCATTTTTATTAAAATTTGCAGATTGTGTATATATGTCATGTACTTCGCATATGCTAGATGGGGCCAACTCATAATTGTCAATTTCTGTTACTGTAGAGAGTGTATTATCCATATTCGGATGGTGAAATAAACAAGGACATTACAGTAGATTGCTGATACTGCGGGTACAATGTTGCTACAGGAATCAATCCACTCATTTTGACATAAATAGTATAAATATGTAAGTAAGATATGTAATTAAGTTTTGTAAAAAAGAGTATGTAATGAAGTGGAAAGTCTAATCGTTTGTTATTCAAGTATGTATTTATCTGTATGATAGTAATAAGTAAAGTGGGCACACTCGAGTACAAGAAGGGCACCAAAAACAATATAAAACAAAATAAACAAAAATAACCATGATATGATGTATTTAGGAGTAGTGCAAAATCACTTAAAAGACTAAAAATCGTTTTCAGACCAGTTAGGGTGAGCGAATAAAAAATAAACAACCGAATCACAAAGCAATAGACTAGTCATATTTCTTGTAAGAGTTTCTGAATGATTGTTTCATTGTTTATAATAATGATGGGTGAGTTATCAGCTTTTCCAACATAGATCCTACCGTAGGAGATCCAACAATATTTGTAGGATTTTGATTTGGCAAGATCTCTAGCAAGGAAGTACAGACGGGCACTCTTGGCCGTCAGCTGTTCTGCAATGTAGACAGGAATATTTTCCTGTGCTTGAGATTTTAAACCAAGGTGTTTGGCTCTTAATTTATCCCCATTCTTTAAATTGTAAGCCTTGCAAGCCTGCAAGAACTGCATCTTCAGAATGGTGGAGTGTAGTTCAACTATTATAGGGGAGCTGGCACTTCCCTCCTTCTTCGATTTAATCCTATATATGTCGTTTATATCTCTGTCTTCTAATCGGCAGTTAACTGATTTACCCAATTCTATTATAATATTTATAAGGTGTTCCTTAACTTCATTATTAATTTTGGGTACGTTTCTTATCTCTATATTGCTTTTTAATATGTCCCTTCTCATGTCCTCTAACTGTCCCTCCAAAATAGTAATATGTTCCTTGTCCTTTTTCCGTTCAATTTCTAGTAGATCGTACTTCTTTTTTAATTCTACATTTTGTTCAGCCAGGAAAGACATAGTCGTTTGTATACTTAGGTTAGTTTTATTTATTTCAACAAGAGTAGCACTGACTTTTTTTGTTTCACTATTCTGCGATTGAAACATAGTTGAAATAAGTGTTTTTATCTCTTCGCGAAACTCATCAAAACGATCCATATCTGCATCATCTTCCCTTCTTCTTTTGTTACGTTTTACCACATAGTTAGGAGGCGTAATCAGTTCAGATTCCACACCAATCCGATCAATATTCGATTCAGATAATGACTTATTCGCAATTGAATCCATCATATAATTTAATATACAGAAGGAAATAATGGAGGGACCTATTTAAAGTTCCGAATGGTAGACTCCGATTAAGCGAGTAGTAAAATATTGTGTTGTATGGTGAAAAGAGTGTGCAAGTAAACAAATCAGCTGTTACCTCACTCGATCCGGTCTATGGGATGCGCTACGACACAGCTCGTAGCAACGGTATTTTTGTAGCAGTCGTAGACGGAGCACGTGTGCGTCATAAACTTCGTAGCATCAGCGGTGGGGACTCGTAGCTTGTACACACGATGCGCGCGGGGCTCGTCGCAGCCCGTAGCACTGGCCGCTCGCAGCAGAGGGAGACGAAAAATAGCGACTGTCTCTTATCCAGCTGATGAGGAAGATGTCCCCGCGCTCGCTATAACTTGCCGTTGACGGGTGGGAGATACCGCGTGTGGATTTAAAATATAATTTTTGCTGGAGATAGCACAGGGGATTCTCAGACTTAATGCGCACTGGGTAATTAGGTAATTCGCTTGCACTGTTATTGTTGCTGCATTAGAATTTTTGCAACACGTCTGCTCTCAAACAAGATCACGGACGAAGAGGATATAATAATGCAGCGCATCTGTGTAATCTAGATTGCCAGTAATACTTTTTATAACAGAGCCGAGACCATCTACGAGTCCTCTCTTTGTACGACTTACCTCGAAAGTTTCTAAATGCTTAACAACGTTATTGAGCTTACTTTTCAGGTACGTCATATGCGGTTCAAATAAGAATTTGGTACGATTGTTAAGTTCAGGGCCAACTGTCTGTAGTTGTCTATTAATAGATGTAACTGCTTCATGAATATCGCTGAAGTCGACATATCGCAGAAAGGAATGATAATGGGAGACGATCTTAGCTGGACCAAGTTTAAATGGAAGGATGCCCGGCCCATTGTCTAGGCTTTCAAGTTTTATTTCCTGCGTCAGTGCTGGGGTCAGTAGAAGGTGTATCACCAGGAGTTTCCTGCAACAATTGGGCGCTTTTAGGGACTCTTTTTAATCTATTTTTAGCTACTGGACCTCTCTTCTTTTTCGTATAGATATGAATAGGGAGGTCAGTCATGACTACGTCATGAGTATACCAAGGAGCTAACTTTTGTCTCGACGCAAACGGATTTTTCACGAAAATCTGCTGTTCGGGTGAGTATTCAATTTCCGCTTCTCGGTTTTAATTACGGTTACCGGTGAGTTCTTTACGAGCTAAATTACACTGTTCCTGAATAGTATTATATGCAACAGTCATTTTCTTTTTGTGGTTATGCATATACTGTTGTAATAAATGAGCCGTAAGATCTATATCGAAAGGATCACGAGGGTCAAAGTGACCTGTAACTATGTCTATGGGTTTGCATTTTGTAAAACTATGGATGCTACTGTGGCGACACTAGCGCCACAACAATATCTACAAAGACGCACCACAGATGGCGTTAAAAGCAACAATCTCAGAATTGCATACAAGATGGCAAAATTACTATGAAAGTCTAAATCGCGCTATCAAAGTTTCTACGGATTGGAGCATATATACAACCTCCGACAAGACATCGTCGGAGCCGCGGTTCCCCAGGCATAACACCCTAGCCTGGCGGGAAGATCTTCCCTTTGTGGCGGTCGAGCATAACACTATCGCTCCCGTCACTCTCTCCAAACTGGTGACCCCCGACGTGATTGGAAGCAGCCTTCTCCATCAACATTCTCCGATCCATCATCTCGCTACCTCTCAAGCTTCAGCAGCCAGCAGTCTCACAGCAAGCCAACTACGATGGGGTATCTACAGGTCCAACGCAGCCGACGTACCGAGCTTCCTGGTCCTGCAACCACCCTCACTACAAAGACTTCAGCGACCGGCACATCCACCGCAGCCCACGCCTGGTATTCATCGGCCGGTTACCGCACCAGCGTGGCAGTTCTGCAGGACATCTACCGGCGCCAACAAGTCATCGCTCACTACAGTCTCGACTCACCGCAGACTACGAGCAAGCAGCAACAACGTACCCGACTCACTGGGACGTCAAGTCAAGCAACTGGCACTTGCAAGCTAACATCATACGCACAGACTGCACATGAAGATTTATCAGACCTTCGGTCTTGGAAGGGAGTCCTGTGGCGACACTAGCGCCACAACAATATCTACAAAGACGCACCACAGATGGCGTTAAAAGCAACAATCTCAGAATTGCATACAAGATGGCAAAATTACTATGAAAGTCTAAATCGCGCTATCAAAGTTTCTACGGATTGGAGCATATATACAACCTCCGACAAGACATCGTCGGAGCCGCGGTTCCCCAGGCATAACACCCTAGCCTGGCGGGTTAATCTTCCCTTTGTGGCGGTCGATGAAGTCTTTAAAGTGAACTACTATTAAAACCAAGCCGAGCATATGGCATTAGACTTACAACAGATTCGGTATTCTCGGTCAATTTTAGTACCCGCAAATGTTCTAGAATAGTGGAGTGGAATCTCTCGACAATACTATTCTCATTAGGTGCATGAGGAGCTACTTTATGATGTTGAATTTTGTGGACTCTCACAAATTCAGCTAATAATTGATTAGTGAATTCTGTACCATTATCAGTTACGATTGTGATGGGTATTCCATGATGGGTACAAAAATTTAACAACGCTTGAATTACACTGACTGCAGTTCCGTCACGTAAGTAATAGGCTAGGCCGTATTTAGAAAAAGCATCTACTATAGTTAAACATTTTTCGTTTTGGATAGTTAATAGGTCTAAATGTACTAATTTAAAAAGCTTTGAAGCTGAAGGGACAACTCTAAGTTGTGGTCTCACAGGATTACGATCATACTTGGCCTGTCCACATACTGTACATTCGTTAATAAATTTAGTAATTTGTTCACGCATTTTTGGCCAGTAGTACTTATGAGAAAGAGCTAAATAGCATTCGTTAATGCCCCTATGGTTAGTTTTGCCATTGTGGTATTTGTTAATAATATCTTGCTGCTTTAGATATTCCCTGATATTCTCTACTTCTCTTTTAGCAATGAAAATGTTCATAGATGAATTCTTAAATGTTCTCTGTATAATTGGCACTATTTTGTACATGTCCAGGTAAGGATTTATTAATAAACCAGTTTTAATTTTAGGTTGTACATATTCTTTTTTAGCATTAATGACATCTTTTTCTAGGTTTGATTTAGAAACTTGAATAGATATACGCGTATGGCTATCAAAAGGTTTAGAAATAACGGGTCTACTTTTAATATCACCTACTACATTAAATATAATTTGCTTAGTGAATTTATTTAAGGGTTCATCTGTTATTGGTACTTCTAAAATAGGGTTTTCATTATCTGTGTGGACCGCTATCTGGAGCAGTTAGAGTTCTAGAACTAGTATCGTCTATAGTTGGGGTTTTGTCAGAATCATTAGCTATAAGGGACATGTGCTCTTCGTTATGTAGCTCAATACGAGAAAGAGCATCCGCGTTAGTGTTAAATTTACCCTGCTTATAAACCACTGTGAAGTCGTATTCGCTAAGCCTAAGGCGCCATCTAGTGAGACGTGAATTTGGTTCTTTGATACTCATAACCCACTGCAATGGTTTGTGATCGGTAATAATTTTGAATTTTCTTCCAAATAAGTACGGTCTAAAATACTTGCAAGCCCATACTATAGCTAAGAGTTCTTTTTCGATGGTACTATAATTAAGTTCACTTGTGTTTAAAGTTCTAGACGCGTAAGCGACAGGTTTATCGGAACCAATTGAACCTTGAGATAAAACTGCACCGATAGCAATATTTGAGGCATCAGTAGTCAGAATAAATTCTTTGCTAAAGTCTAGGTATTGCAAGATGGGATCGTTGGTGAGAAGAGTTTTACAGTGGTTGAAACAATTAACATAATTTTGATCTAAACTAATTTTTGAACCTTTTTTTAAACATTGGGTTAGTGGTTTGGTAAGACGTGCAAAATTGGGTATAAATTTTCGATAATAGCCTAAAAAAGAAACGTTTAATTTCGGTTGCGGTTTTTGGCAAGGGGTAATTTTCTATTGCGTGAATTTTATTAGGATTAGGTTTAACACCGTCCTTACATATGACATGACCTAAAAATTCGGTTTCTAATTTCAAAAATTCTGATTTGTCCATTTGAATTTTAAAGTTAGATTCTCGAAGTCTCTGGAAAACTTTTTCTACGTTTATGATATGTTCCTGAAGGGAAGTACTGAAAACTATTATATCATCCAAATAGACAAGACAAATGGATTGCAGGTTTTTGAGAAGATTGTCCATCACCCGCTGAAAAGTAGATGGTGAGTTTTTGAGTCCCATCGGCATCCGAAGGAATTCAAAATGGCCGTTTTCGACGTTAAATGCTGTTTTATGAATATCTGCGTTATCCATTTTCACCTGGTAAAATCCAGAAGCTAGATCAAGAGTACTGAAGTATTGACACCTACCGAGTTTGTCAAGTACATCTGTAATATTGGGTATAGGGTACTTGTCGTCAATAGTTTTTTCATTGACCTTTCTAAAGTCAACGACAAGACGCCATTTAACCTTTCCTGATGCGTCAGTTTTTTTGGGACTATCCAGATAGGTGAGCTTCATGCAGAATCAGAGGGCCTAATGATGTTCTGTTCGAGCATCTTATTGATTTGGTCTTTAACTTCTTGACGATGAACATAAGGGTACCTGTAGCTTTTAGTATGTACTGGAATCTCATCAGTGGTTCGTATTCTATGCTTGATCTTGTTGGTGAATGTAAGAGGTCATCCATCAAGTTAAAACACATCTGCGTAGTTCGCACACAATGTCTCTAGATTTTTGCGTTCTTCTTCATTTAAGTGATCAGTGCGAAGACGGGATAACACTTCCGCAGAACGTTCTGATAAAATTTCGGTACTATAACAATTAACGCTTAATGGTTCAGCTTCTATAGGTCTATCCATTGAAAATATAACATCGTTGGAAGAAGGATTACTCAACTTTATCCATCCTCTATGATTTTCTACTTTAGTTAGACAGTCTGAGATAACGCAATTACAAATGACCTGATTTTCAACTAAAACTTCACCATCCTTTGAATTAATCGGAACTTAAACTAATTTAGAAGAATTTGCTGGCATGATGTCTTCATATAAGTTGGCGTTACGTGAGTCATACATTCGTTTAGGTACTTTACTATTACGTGTATTTAGAATTTTATTTTTTAAATCAATATTTGAATCCCACGCATCTAACAAATCGATGCCTAATAGACCATCGAAATAGTCATGGAATTTGTAGATAAAAAGGATAATATCTTCAGTTTCATTAAACTATTGAAAGCATGGCAAAGTTATAGAATAATCATTTTTACTAGTAGCGTGTACAGTAGTAATTTGAAAGGGTTCATAATTTAGTGGTAGATGACTGTAGTAATTTTCAACTGCTTCGGGGCTTATAAAAGATTGATTCGCTCCAGTATCGATTAAAAACTTAAGTGGAGGGTCATTAATTTGTATATAGCCTAGCTGTCTTTGAATATGAAAATTTAATTCTATTTTGGCTTGTCGGAAGCTTCACCTCCTTTTAAAAATTTTCATCACTGACGGGGATTGGATTCGGATCAATTTCCTGAATTGCAGGGGCCTCGGAGCTGACTTAAATGAAAATTGGTACGACTACGATCAGCACAATGAATTTTACTATAGTTGTTATAGTAAAATTCATTGTATCATTAAAATCTACGTTTGGGCCTAGGTTGTCCCCACATAAAATTTATCGAAAGATATTTGAAAGGGAACAGAGAGGAAATGAGGCCACGGATTTATTTATATGTCGTATCCGGTCATGAATACGGACGCTAAGCGAAAGGTCTTGATCAATCTGAAAGCAACTAAACTATAGTGGCGACACTATGCGGTTGGCAACATCAAATGACATTGTCAAATGTCAATGTCATAGAAGTAGCGGTTGGGATTCGAAATGAACGTTCTTTTTGAATATGGCGTCGGGCGTGTGCACTTGTGAGGTTATCCCTACTTTTGTAACGGTGAAAGTGATTGCAATGGCAGTTGAGAACAGAATCGATCGGGCTGAGTTCGAATGTAGACGCGCGGCAGTGCACTGCAGTAGCTACGAAATAGTATCGTGATTAGTTGGTGTTAACTGTTTTAAGTGTTAGCGCGTGCGTGTGACCCGATATGTTTAGATGTGTCCTGAGAGCTAGCTGTCCCTTGTTTTCCAATGGGCGAGAAACCTGGTGTTCAGAAGTCACGTGATGAGGCGCCTAGATGCGCGAGTGTCTGTGTACCCTTGACCCTTGATTTTACCAATTGCTGTTGGTTATCAGTTGTGTTAGCACGGAGGAGGCTCAGGTAGACTATTGTGCTGAGAGCCACTGTGGACGCGGGGCGTGGGCGTCTGCCTTAGCCGTGATTCGGGTTACCGTCCCTCTAACCGATTTCACTACCTTTGCAGAGCTGATTGTTTTGGCTCGACGTGTGGAAGATATACTGGAGGAAAGTAGGCCTTCAACCTCAGGTGACTCAAAACCTTCATCAGCTCCCACACCTGTTGCAGCTGCACCTTCGCTTCGGCGTACGCAATGTAATTATTGTAAGAAATATGGACATACAAAAGATAATTGTCAAAAATTGGTAAAGCCAAAGACTGGTAAAGAAGGAGAACCGCAAGTAACCTCGAGTATCACTTGTTTCGGGTGCGGTGCACCCGGTGTTATTCGATCCAACTGTTCTACGTGTAAGAAGTCGTCTTCGACTTCTACATCGTCTGTACCTGCTCCGACCGCTACGTCATCGTCGTCGTTCCAATCGATTTCAACCAATAGTGTTAGTGTAGACTCGAAGAGTGCGTCCGGTTTTAGAAATTGAAATTTATGGTGAATGTGGTAAAGTGTTAGTTGACACTGGTGCAAAACACTGTATAGGAAGTGTTAGTTTAAGAGCGCAATTAGTTAAAAATAATCATAAATTTGAAAATGTTTTTACTGAACTTAAATATGCGGACGGTCGGGTAACTGCGCAAATTGTAGAAAAGACGCAGGTTAGGATAAAGGTGCGCGGTGTCTCTTTGGACGTTATGTTTATTATGTTGCCCGATGCTACGGAAAGTTTGTTGGGTATGAATTTCATTTCATTTCACAGGACGCTGGCATGGTGTTAGATTTTTGTCGCGGTATTTGGTACATGAGTCGCGATAGGGCCCTTCAACCCATCGTGTTTGAAGACCATGTTGGTAAGCCACGTGAGCTTTTAAGTTGTTCGTCTGTGGGTCTTCGTCAGGACGAAGGTTGCCACTTGAGTGTAGGCGAACGTCAACAACTGTCCGACCTACTGAATGCCCATGAAGACATTTTTGCTCCAGGGGGAGGACCTACTCAGTTTGCTGTGCACCATATAGACACTGGAGACGCCAGGCCTGTCGCAAGTCCACCATATCGGGTGACACCTGCTAAAAAGGAAGTGATCAGAGCTGAAATTGAGAAAATGTTAGAAGATGGTATCATTGAGGATGCTGAGTCGGAGTGGGCTTCCCCAGTGGTTCTGATACCTAAGAAGAACGGAGAAGTCCGCTTTTGTGACTATTGTGACTATTGGAAGCTAAACAGCGTCACTCGCACTGACAAATATCCACTTCCAGTCATTGATGAGTTGTTGCAGAGTACCAGAGCCGGTTGTGTGATGTTCACAATCGACTTGAAAGCTGGATACTGGCAGACCATAGTAGCCCCGGAGGATAGGCACAAAACTGCCTTTATGACACCTTTCGGAACGTTCCAGTTTCTTCGTATGCCGTTTGGTTTAAAGAACGCGCCGGCTACGTTCCAGAGGTTGATCGCTCGGATGAGGTTTGGCCTTAAGGACATCTGCGTATTGGCGTATCTTGATGATTTGCTCGTGATCTCGTCCAACTTTCAAACTCATCTCAAGGATCTCCAGCAGGTCTTTGAACGCCTACGCTTGTTTAACCTGAAAGCAAACAGAGTTAAATGTGTTTTTGCTAGGGAAAAAGTAACTTACCTTGGTCACGTCGTGTCTTCTCGAGGCATCGAGCCAGATCCCAACAAAGTAGAAGCTGTTATGAAGATGTTGTCACCAAGAAACATAAAGGAACTAAGAACCTTCTTACAGACGTGCTCATGGTTCCGTAAGTTTATCCCTCAATTTTCTAATGTTGCACGTCCGTTGACGGACCTTACGAAAAAGAATCGATGTTGGAAGTGGGGGGAGACAGAGCAAAAGTCTTTCGAAGACTTGAAACATCGTCTTTCTTCAAGCCTTATTCTATGTCAGCCTAATTTCGATCAGCCATTTGTCTTGAGAACCGATGCTAGTGCGTATGCTATTGGAGCAGTATTGCTGCAAGGAGCCACTCCCCAAGAGGAGAGGCCAATAGAATACGCTAGCCGGTTATTGACGTCAGCAGAGAAGAATTATAACACCACGGAGCAAGAAGCCTTGGCTGTGGTCTGGGCCTTAGATAAGTTCCGCCCCTATATAGAGGGCGCGAAGGTTCGCGTCTCTACGGACCACCAGCCGTTGAAATGGCTTATGGCGCTGAAGGCGCCTAGTGGACGTTTAGCTCGGTGGGCAATAAAAATTCAGTCTTACGACCTTGTCATTAATTACACTCCAGGTAAGGTTAACGTTGTAGCCGACACCCTCAGTCGTCCTGTTTGTGACGAATCTGAAGAACATGTTGATATTTGTCCCGTCGTTGTTGACCTACCTCAGTGGGCCCCAGAAGATATGCGTAGCGCCCAACTCCATGATCCAAATGTAGCTAAAATCATTAATAATTTTGAAGATCCGCATGATGCTGATGCCGCCGTTCTACTGCTGGACACTTGGGTTTGGAGCGGACCTTGCGAAAGATTAAGGAACGTTTTAATTTTGATAATATGAGAGCATTTGTGGCTCAGTATTTAAAGTCCTGTGACCTTTGCCAAAAGTACAAATCAACCAATTTAAAGCCTGCAAGTCTGCTGCAAACCCCAGTGCTTCAGCAGCGTTTCGAGGTACTGGCGATGGACCTGTTTGGGCCTCTTCCTGAAGAAAATAATGGCGAAAGATGGATTCTACTGATAGAAGATACCGCTAGCCGTTGGGTTGAGCTATTTCCTCCTAAAAACGCCACCACCGAGTCTTGCGCTAAGGCGCTCATTGAAGAAGTATTCATGAGGTTCGGTCTTCCCGACGGGTAATCTCTGACAATGGTACCCAATTTATGTCAGCGGTAATGCAAAAGGTTATGTTGGTTTTCGGAGTACAGCAGTCTTTGATCCCTGTTTATCACCCTGAAGCTAACCCCGCCGAAAGGAAGAATAGAGAGCTTAAAAAGATGCTTGCAATGTTGGTGGGTCCGGAACATCGATCGTGGCCGGATATGTTACCGTCAATTCGTTTTGCTTTGAATAGCTCATTTAACGAAGGCACTGGTAGTACTGCTGCCTACCTCACTTTCGGACGTGAGTTGCGCACGCCATTTGCTGTGAATATCGATATCAAAACGATAGTCGTCCAGCAAAACTTTGTTCCCCAAATAACTCCGTATTTGAAGCGTTTTGCTGAGTTTCTGGTAGACGTTAAAAGGCGTGTTGAATCGCAACAAGATATTCGAAAGGCTGCCGCCGATCAGCATCGGAGGCAGGCGGCTCCTTATAAGGAAGGAGATCTGGTCCTCGTCGAGGCCCATTTAGCGAGTAAAGCTGCGCGTGGTTTTGAATGAATGAATGAATGACTGAATTTTATTGCTGCTATAAACATGGTCTTAAAAAGTTATTAAATATAAAGTAAACATATGTATCACACGTTTAGTCAATAACTGACATGCAACAGACTATGTCAAAATTATTTAAATTAAAATTCTGTTAACAATTATTACCGGCTATTACTAATAATTTTACTATACATTAATGTCAATTTCAATATCTATTCATGTCAATTTACAATACCTACTCATGTCAATTTATGTTAATTTTACAGTCAATTTTTATAGTTCTTAAATCTAAATATTCCTGTACATTATAAAAACATTTGTCAACAAGCCACTTTTAGAGTTTCTCCTTAAAATTTTTTAATGGTAGTTGCCTTAATTCATCCGGTAGTTTGTTCTATATTTTAATAGCCATCGCATAACAATTAGCACTATATAAAGCTGTTTCCCTCGTAGGGTTTACTAGTCTATCCGGATATCGTCTTCTAAATTTACTAGGAATATCTTCAAAACGTGTAAATAAATGTGGATAAAGCTTAACAAATTGACAAATTTCAAAAATGTACAGACACATTGAACAGTGGCTTACAGCTTGTTCTTGGCGTGGCATTAAATATAGCTCGGACACATTGTTTTTGGGCAACAAATGCCCTGGTTGCTTCTGCACAATTACCCCACAAACATAAACCATATCTTAATCTGGACGCAACATATCCATGATAAGCTTGTATGGCTGTTTTTTCACCTGCTATGGTAACCAAGCGTCTCAGTGCATATGTAAACCTATTTAACTTTTTACATATAACGTTAACATGTTGTGACCACATAAAATTATTGTCCAAAATGATTCCCAAGAAAGTGGTGGTTGTTACTTCGGGTATGCTTTCATCATCATGTTTTACATCTAGGACTTTGGTATTTTTATTTCTTTTATTGTGGAATTGTATAAGTTTTGTTTTGGAGATATTTGCCTTTAAATTATTATTGTTGAGCCAGCATATAACGTCTCGTACTGTGTCATTAATGTCATTATTGTAATTATTTTTAATGTCAGGTATAATTATAGCTAAATCGTCAGCAAACAGCGTACAAAAATGATTAATTGCTTTAGGGAGGTCGTTTATATATATTAAAAACAAAAGGGGTTCCAGTATACTTCCCTCAGGGACACCAGTAGTATTTATTGCCCTGTTGGAGGTGTATGTTTCTTCGTGTTTGTTAAGATTATTAATCGAGTCTAATTCCACATACTGAGTTCGATTTTTTAAATAGCTTTGGAGCCAGTTTAATGCTTTACCACGTATACCATATTTTTCACATTTGGACAGAAGCTTATCATGAGACACCATGTCAAATGCTCTGCACATATCAAAAAAAACTGTAGTAGTACCTATTCTTTTATCGACGTAGTTCATAAGTTTAGTAACGAGTTTAAAAGCAGCTAGAGTGGTTGATTTGCCTTTTTGAAACCCATTCTGCTCCTCGCTGATTATATTATACCTTTTTAGAAATGCTGAGATCCTATTATGCATTGCCCTTTCATATACTTTTGATAATATAGGCACCAATGATATAGGCCTATAGTTTTCGATACGCTCTTTATCATCTTTTTTAAATACAGGTTTAATTTTGGACATTTTAAGCGCATCAGGGAACACCCCCTGTTCAAATGAAAGATTTATCAAATAACTTAATACAGGAGCTACAATGTAGGAAACAGTCTTCAATAAAGATGTGGGAAATCCATCGTAGCCTACTGAATTAGTATTTTTTAAAGATTTTATAATTTTAATAATTTCAAATGGATCAGTTGGAAATATAAATATACTGTTATGATTATATTATAACTACGAGGCGGAGGAACAAGAGAAACAACCGGTACTTATAATCTCGTTTATTCGACTGGGCGCAGCCAGTCGTCATCTCACTTACACATCTATGTAGGTACCCACATAATATTTATAAAAATTATTAATACAGTTATAACATCCCTCCACCTTTATTTTTAAAAAAACCTCTTATAATCTACAACGGGTCTCTTGCGTTTAGAACGGCCAGTCGTTGTCGTTGGTGAGATAGGGCAGGCACTTGACTCGGTCGGTACAGCTGAAGTTTCAGCTGTATCCGCGACTACAGCAGGCTCACTACTAGTATTGCCACTGAGGGGTACCGGGGTGCTCCCTTCTTCGATGGTCTGAGATGCAGGCTGCTCAACTCCTACTTCGAACGCTTGTTTTTGACTGTTGGTCTGCGAGGTGGTTTCTCCAGATGGAACAATAAATGCTGGAACCTTCTCTTCACCTTCTTCTCCCCCTTTAAATTTCCGCAACTGATTTGCATGCCTTTTCACCGGACTATCAGAGCCTTGTAGCTGCACCATATACATCGCGTTTCCAACTTTTTTTGCAATAACCCCACGGGACCATTGCATCCCAGGTTTGTTATAAATTCTTGCTAATACGATCTCACCATCGACAAAACGTACTTTCCGATTTCCATTATAATAGTCACTCTGCAAAGACTGTTTATCTTTAACAATTTTGTCTGCATCAGATGGAGTGGTAATGGCAGGCTTTAAAATATCTAACCTACATCGTAATTTATGACCAAATAAAACCTCTGCAGGTGATTTGTTGGTAGTGGTATGTTTAGAGTTCCTATATCGGAGTAAGAATTCATTTAATTTAATATTTAAATTACGTAAATTTGTTCCATTCAAAATTATAGATTTAATGGCTCTTTTAATAATTTTAACATAGCTCTCAGCTTGACCGTTACTAGCCGGATTATATACTGGAGATGTTAAATGGATAATGTTATTAAGGGAACAAAATTGTTTAAATTCTTGGGAAATAAAAGCGGTACCGTTATCTGAACAAATGGTATGAAACAATCCGAACCGTGACATAATTTCGCTTATTTTTTCAATGACTGTGCGGGTACTATAACCTGACGAGACATCGAAACATTCGACCCATTTAGAGTAAGCGTCTACCAGTACTAAATACGTTTTCCCATTAATTGGGCCCAAAAAATCTAAATGTACTCGATACCAAGCCTGGGTCGGGTACGGCCAGGGCGTGAGTGGGGCTCGAGGTGGCGCGGGGTGAAGGGCGGTGCATGCAGTACACGCACCTGCAAACTGCTCGATCGCACCTGACATATTGGGCCACCAAAACCTGTGTCGAGCTTCTTCTTTCATTTTAGAAATACCTAAATGCCCTATGTGCAATTCGTCGAGAACCTTGTTCCGTAGCTTTTCAGGAATGACTAGCCTATGACCTCTCATAAGGCAACCGTGTTCTACAGCTAATTCCGATCTATGACTTAAATAATTCTTTAATTCTCGATCTTTAACTTTACTAGGCCATCCATGTAACACGTAATCCATAACAGTAGAAATAGTACCGTCTTGTTTACTGTGTGAAATTATATCTGGCATAGTGAAAAAAAAATCCCTATTGTAAACAAACCGAACGTATGCCGAGTTATCTACGTCGTCAGTCCTGCTTATACATGAGTCATCAGTCGCCTGCGCAGGGCGTGTGGCGGCCTCAGAGGTCTCGCTCGCAGTGGCTCGACTTAGAAAATCTGCGCTATTGTTTGCACTACTGACATACTCGATCGTATAGTTATAGGCAGATAAAAAGATTGCGTAACGCTGCAACCTATTTGCAGATATCTCCGGAATACCTTTATCTGGATTAAATATAGATATTAAAGGCTTATGATCTGTTCTTAACACAAAAGGATATGCCCTACCATATAGGTACTGGTGAAACTTCCTAACTCCAAAAATTATTGCCGTAGCTTCCTTTTGTATCTGACTATACCGTTTCTCAGCATCATTCAAGGAACGTGACATGTATGAGATAGGCTTTTCGACGCCATCCTCTATTTGTGATAAAATAGCGCCTAAACCAGTAGGTGACGCGTCGACGCTTAATATTAACTTAGCGTCGGGATTAAAATGCGCTAATGTTTCGTCGGACGCAAGTGCCTTTTTAATAGATAAAACTGCATCGTCTTGCTGCTTTGACCAAATCCACGGCACGCCTTTTTTTAGTAAATTGTGTAATGGATTTAGGATTGATGACGCATTTTTAACAAAACTTCTATAGTAGTTTACCATGCCTAAGAAAGACTTTAATTCCGAAACATTGCCAGGAATCCGAGATTTGATTATAGCTTCCACCTTTTCTGGAGATTTGTGAATGCCGTTCCGGTCTATTACAAATCCCAGATAGGAAACGGATTCTTGGAAAAATGAACATTTCTCCGTTTTCACCACGAGCCCTGCCTCCTCTAATCTTTGTAAAACATCATACAATCTTTTTAACATTTCGGATTTAGACGAACCGCATATAAGGATATCATCTAAAAATAATAAAGTGCCGTCTAAGCCGCCGAGAACAGATTCGATAGCCCGTTGGAAAATAGCGGGCGCGCTTGATAAACCAAAAACCAATCTTGTGAATTTAAAAAGACCTTTGTGTGTGTTAATGCAAGTTATCATCTGTGAAATACCATTTTTAAGTTTTAGCTGTGTGTAGGCGTGAGATAAGTCTAATTTACAGAAAAATTTGCCACCGTGAAGCTTAGAAAATAAGTCCTCATATCTAGGTAAAGGGTATTGGTCAACAAGCAGTTGCTTATTAATTGTAACGGAGTAATCGGCACAAAGTCGTATGGAACCATCACGTTTTAACACTGGTACGATAGGGCTGGCATATTCAGAATATTTTACTGGTACTAAAACGCCAGTATCAACCAACCGGCTAAGTTCCTTTTCGACACCTTCTCGTAAGGCAAAAGGTATAGGTCTAGGTTTAAAAAAAACTGGTTTTGAACCGGATTTTAAATGCAAATTTACTTCAATACCTTCCAGACATCCTAGTTTATTAGAAAACAATTTAGGGAATTTAGCTGTTATATGCTCCAGTAAGTCCTGACACCGGTTGACCGGACAGATCTGCAAACTGAATCTAGAAAAAAAATCTCTACCTAACAAGGGCGGACCCCCATTTCTAACAATGTAAACTTGAATGTTGTTTTGTTTATCATTGTAACAAAATTGTAGATTCAGCTTGCCTAATATGTCCAGCCTATCTCCGTTATAACTATGAAGTATAAGATCACTGTGTGACAACTTATAGTTTAGAAAGTATTGTTTATACATTTGTTCTGAGATAACGGTAACCGGAGATCCTGTATCTATTTCAAAAACTAATCTATTACCGTTTACCATAACAGATTCCCGCATCGGCTCTCCACGGACCGAACGAATATTAAAACAAAAGCGCTTACCATCGTCATCACCATCCGTGCAGCACTCGACATAATGTTGCCGATTCACTGTTTGTTTACACATTCTTTTAAGATGCCCTTGCACACCGCACTTTTTACACTTATACCGCGCAAAACGACACGAATTCACCTCATGCCCTGTATAACCGCACACTGTACACTGTGGTTGCTGCTGCTGCTGAGAGCCGCCGGCGCTGGTCGCCCCGCGCTGCTGCGCGCGGCCGCCGCGAGCCACAGCCGGCCTGCCGCCGCCGGCCGCCACTTTAGACACATGCAGGCAGTCAGCTTCCTTCCGACGTACCGTCTCTTGAGCTCCCATACGCGCACTGCGTACTCCTTCTGCTATTTCTAAAGCGCGTGTCAGGGTCAGCTCAGATATATCTTTTGTGAACAGTTTGTCTCTCTCCGGGCCGGCCTCCATGCCTAACACGAAACGGTCTCGAAGCTGTTCATCGAGGTGTAAGGCTGTGAAACCACAATGCGTTGCCAATCCACGAACGCGCGCCGCCCAGTCTGCTAAACCTTCACCGACGCTTTGCGTTGCACTGTGGAATCTGTATCTCTCTGCAAATGTGCACTTCTTTGGCTTAAAATGTCCATCCAGCAATTTCACTACATCCGTGTAGCCTAATGTGCTTACTTGAGTCGGTAATGCGAGGTCACGAACCAACTTGTATGATGACTCCGCTAAATTACTCAACAAGATGGCGCGTCGTTTAACACCGGCTTTGTCTTCCTCCACTCCGATATAGGAACTCTAAACATACCACTACCAACAAATCACCTGCAGAGGTTTTATTTGGTCATAAATTACGATGTAGGTTAGATATTTTAAAGCCTGCCATTACCACTCCATCTGATGCAGCGCTCGACAAAATTGTTAATACAGTTATAACAGATTAGAATTTATATTATTATCGGATGTCAAATTATTATAATCAGAATTCTTAATAATATTACTATTAGATGTCATTTTATTATTATTATTATTATTCGATGTCATATTATTATTATTCGATGTCAGATTTTTATTATTATTCAATGTCATATTTGTATCATTATTTTTAGTCAGGTTAATAAAAAAATCATTAAAGCCATTAGCAATATCAATAGGATTAGTTAGTGTATTTCCATTGTCTACTATTTTATTAATTGATCCTTTAGGGTGGTTATGTGCTAGGCTCGTTTTTATTACATTTCATGAAGATTTGCAGATATTTTTTGATTTGCTCAAATATTTGGAATTTCTGAGACGTATTGCAGTATGAACACAATTTTTTAGAATTTTACTGTACTTTTTATAATGTTTTTTGATTTTTAGTGTTTTATTTTTATAGTAGGTGAATCTTAAATTCCTTTTTTTGGCACAAGCTTGCTTGATACCGTTTGTTATCCAGGCATTTGAGTTCTTTTTTCTCTTAATTTTTTTTATGTATGTTGGGAAACATAAATTTAGGTATAATATTAATGTATTATGGAAAGTATTAAAAGCCTCATTCTCATCTGAAGTCTCATAGACTTCCGACCAAGATAGACTTTGCAAACATTGTGCAAACTTCTTAACATTTTCCTTATCATCAAAATCACGATATTTCCTAAACCAGTATTTATGTGTATTTTCTCTTTTTTTAATAGGAATAGTCAGGGTTTGTGCCGTATTATGGTCAGAAATCCCGAGAGGGTGTAATTCACCAATAGCATCGTGTATATTGCTAATAAATTGGTCCAAACAGGATTTTTCTCTCGTTGGTTCTTGTATGTGAACCAAGTAATTATTTGATTTTACTATTCTATCAAATTCTTTAGTTTCATTGTTATTTTTAATGATATTTATATTAAAATCTCCTATTATTATTTTCTTTTTTGTCTTTTTTTGGAGTTTTTCTATAAGTTCCTCGAGATGATTTAGAAATACATAGGGATTCGATTTAGAATTTGTTGGTATTCTGTAGACACAGATCACTAAGATATTATACTGCGTTAACTCAACTCCGCAACATTCAAACACAAAATCTTTAGCCATTTCCTTTAGAAATGAAATAGGTTTGAATTCAATGTCATCTTTGCAAAGGATGGCGGCTCCGCCACGCTTTTTCACAACTCTAGAATAATAATCTGCTAGAATATAGCCATTTAGCTGTATGTTAGCTTCTGTACCAGCCTTAATGTGGGTTTCAGTTAAGCAGATTACATCAATGCCCTTATTGTCTTTGGAGAAACTATCTAATTCTATTTGTAATAAATCGCGTTTACTAAGAAAACCTGACATGTTTTGGTGAAAGATAGTAAGGTATTCATCTTTAGTCACGAAATAAGTTACGCTTCGGTTTTTGTAAATTTGATGTAGTGCTAGAACCATTTGTGCAGTCATTAGTGTTGCGCGTTAGCTTGTCATACTTAAATCTATCAATAAGGGGAAAATAATCTAATATAGTTTTTTGAGTGTCTTTTTTTTTGCCATGCATTTCTTTTCTTTCCGTTTTGCCTGGTTTTTTCGTGAATGTAAGAAATTTTTGTTCATAGTCAATATAGTCAATAGTTTGATTAATTTTTTTGCATATTTCCTTAAGAGATTTGGTTTCTGTATAAATGAAAGTAGAGTTAATATAATTATGTGATATAAGTTTAAGTTGTTCATTAATTTTTACCTCATTAAGGGAATTATTTTGCACCACACTAATAACCAATACATGGATGTTTCTGAAATGTTCCAATATAATACATAAATTTGACATAATTTTTACAGGGTTTATATCATTTTCTCCAATACAGATAATTACTTTGTCATTACTATTTACTACGGTATTCCTACATCCGTTGGCTACCTCTTTAGATAGTGCGTTTGGTTTTGTTAATGCAGCAATAGAGTAATTTTCATATGGTGTATCACGGCGGGATTTTGTCAATTCAGATGCCAAACCGACGAGCTGCTGAGTGCTGATGATGTGAATAGTTTTTTTCTTTTCTTCATTTTTATGAACTAGGCCATCTTTGAATACTTCTTAAGCATTACCTTAAACATCTTGAGTTTCATCATTCATGTTCACCAGAACAGGAACTTTTTCTGAAATTACTCCATTATTCGCAGTATTGTTCGCGTCTTTCTTGTAGCTTGGGGTAACGACCAAGTTGTTTGTCGTGTTATTTTTTTTAGAATTACGTCTTTTATTTTTTGTCGAACTTAAAGGTGAGCTAATCATTTGTTTGTATTGTTCTGATTTAGTTTCTAGATGTTTATTTTTTTCCATTAGTCTACCATTTTCCAAAACAAGTCTATCAATCTCTTTATCTGCACTGTCTAATTTATTTTTCAATTCGTAATTTTCATTTTCTAATTTATGTAATTTCAAGCTTTCCATTCTTATCGATATCTCAGGAAGACTGTGTGCTGTGCTAGTTTCACTGGATAAATCCGAGTCATCTATGTTGCTTGTATTTAGGGACATAGATTTTGCTTCATTAATTATTCTATTCGCGATAGCAACATTCGGCGAATCGCAGAATGACTCATTTAGAGAGCCTTGCGCATTAGTAGTCTCCGGGCGCTTAGGTGTGCTTGTGGTAGATTGTTTACTGTGACCAGATGTTACAATGTGCTTAGTACACTTCCAAGCAGTTTTTTTGTCTTTTCCCATAGAATTATATTTTTTTTGAGTCATCTTTGCACAGCTTATGTGATATTTAAGTAAACATTCCGATTCTGAACAAGTTAAAAACTCACGTGTAACAATTATTTTCTTACATCCATTGCACTTATTGAGTGAAGTCTGTTTGTTTGTAATATCTTTATTGTATAAAACATATTTAAACATAGAAAGTTGAACCAATATACAAGTCATTTTTATATTATAATTGTAATGTAGTAGTTATTGTAACATGCAGTATACGATTTTTCCTTGCTTCCTAGTATTATCGTTATGTCAATGCCAATGTCACACATACGTCAAATTCAGTTTTGACAGATAATTTTGTTGTGACGTTTTACAATAGTTGGACTGGACTGGACATAAGCCGTCCGGTTATGATGTAAATTATTTTATATGCAATTACCTTCATAATTTATAATAATTACTTCAAAAACATAAACAAGAGTTCAAAATTTTTCCGTTATCAGTTTTATGTGAATTTCTTTCAATGATTGTGCGTCGAATTGGTGTTGGATAATAATGACAATTGTGGTACCTTGAGCTGTGTGATGCGGAGGCTAGTTCGGGTATGGTTTTTGACGTTATCTTTAGTTTTTACTACACTTTTCTAGCTAATTACTGCAGAGATACACAAAACAGGCCCTTCTCGCTTGACAACCGGAAGCACTCGTAAGTTTACTAGTAAGTTTGCCCCTAGGAGAGAGGGACCTTATCGCGTCTCACAGGTTGTTAGTCCTACATCTTATGTAATCGTTGATAGCAATGGGACGGTTAAGGGTAAATACAATGCCAGCGCCTTGACTCCGTATGTTGGAGTATTCGACGTGGTTGCGCACGAGCGCCGTCGTGGTCGTCCGGCCAAGTCACACCCGGGTCGTTCTTGTGACTTGGAGGGGGAGATTATAGCGGGCAACCCTACGTTGCCAAAGACACAACGCGCCCTTTCCCGCACAGTCTCCTCGACTCGAATAAATCACCGCTATAATATGCTAATTAACGAGCCAGCAGCTAGTCAACGAATTCGTAAAATTGGCACCAACTTCAAATTTATTAAAATGTTTGATATGAAGCATATTTAAACAACAATGTATTAATTATTTCATCCTTTTTAGTTGAGGAAATGAAGTCGGTTTGGTTTTTTGGCAAAAACAATTATTCTTAACTTTTTAGTTTTGAGTACGCAATACCTTATAACTAAAAAGTTGTAAACAAATTCAACATTATTATTGCTATGCAGCAGGGTATTGTGGCCTTTTTTACATATAATGCATTTGAAATGATATTTGCAAGTCCCTTTATGTTTGTTGAGACATATCTTACACAATTTATTATCATCAACAAAGGTACTACGGTCCTTTTCCGTAGTTGTTTTGAATTTGGGACATTCAAACATTGAATGACCGATCCCTTTGCAAAATAAACAACTTTTTGAGTTTATATTGGCAACATTTACAACCTTGTTAGATTTTTTAAAGAAATTCTCATTTGTGCTTTTATCACCGCTTTCCTCAAAGGCTATAGCACGTTTCTCTAAAAATTCATTGATCGTGGGTAAAGTATCAGAATTTCTATCAACCTGATAAGCACGGTTAGTATACTGATCCAGCTTCTTTGTTAAGATGCAAATAAGAAGCATATCCCAACTATCTATGTTTTTGTTTAAATTCTTAAGTGCATAAAGCTGCTGGCGTACTTCTGAAATAAATAACCTTATAGAAGCCGCAGTGCCCCGCTGCATAGATGGCAATTCAAGAAGAATATTAATGTGATTTTTTATAAGAAGAGCTTTATTATGGTATCTCTTTTTTAATAAGCTTAATGCCTCTTTATAAGATTCATTAACTAATGGCAAATTGACTATGATGGATAATGCATCATCTAACAAGTATTTTCTTAAATAAAGTATTTTTTGAACATCTGAAAGTGTTTTGTTGGAATCGAATATAGCAGTGAATAAATCCATAAATGGTACATATTTTGTGAAGTCTTTTCCATTAAATATGGGTATGTCTATGTTTGGTAGCTTTGAAGAAGCTACACTGGGACATTTTAAGACTTCTGTTTCATAAAGAGACTTCAAACTATTATTGATTGATGAAATAATATGAAAAAATTTTTGCTCCAAAATGGCTGTCCTCATTATCATCAGAATCTTGAGAAAGAATGTCTATCTGAATCTTTTCATATTCTTTCATCGCTTCTATTAATTTATCCTTTCTGGCTTGCAACATTACAGAAGATGCAGTTGTTAAATTTAAAGGGTCACTGACAAAATTAAAAATTCTGGTGACAGTACCTTTCAATAGTCCTCTCTGCAAACTTCTTCTGTAATTTCTTTAGGTCGGTCTCCATTTTAGCTATGTACAAAGACACGTACTTTTACCTTTTCCTTTTATTTTATTTTTTTAAAAACCGCACACAATTAACCACTGAATTATTACCAAGCCGCACTTATCACTCGCGCACACGTAATATAGGTAGGTAATTCGTAAAACAGAAACACAGCAGAGAGACGATGCAACTGGAGCCAGGAAGTGTAGTGACAATAATGGATTTCCGCAAAAACAATTATCTTCACGCTAGTACAGCTGAAAAATTATATCTTATAATGCTCTTTGTGTTTTTAAATAGAAATTTGGTGTAAAGATGTGGTGGAGTTCAAATGTGTAAACATGTAAACAATGTTCCGGGTTTTGACATCTGCGTGAATAACAGTTGACGTTTTGGCAGTAGTGCCAACTTCTCGCCAGAATATTGCCGCCGACGCCGATTGTTGTATCAACTCTCAAACTTTAATTTTTCTTCCACCAACTAACTTTTATAAAAATCACATTGAAATTTCTTTAGAAATTTTCTGAATTTCTTCGATAGCTTCACTGAAACTGGTTTCTTTTTAGTTGTTTTGATGTATTGTAGCTTTCAGTGGAAGAAATATATGGATTTCTTCCAGTTCGGCGTGTCGCAAAAGTACCGACTCACTATGACACCGGCACTGATTTTGTTCACGAAACGCAAAAACTACATGAAAATCTCACAACTTTCGTCTGAAGAACCACTTTGTTGAATAAAATAATAAATTTATTGCCACTGAACTAATTTATTTTAATAAAACATTTGTACAGCGCAACGGGACACCAGTAGAAGGGAAAAAAAGATGGCGATTGCCAGTATTAAAAAGTTAACATAATGTTGCCATTAAGAATCTAACAAAATTGTTTATGTTAAATTTATTATTTAACACGTCGCAATCGCATTTGCTTAGTCGGCAAAATTGCGATCTGTGCGTAGGTAATGCTGCGTTTGCCAGACGTACTGACGTAATTTATGACGGAAAGTGTTTTCATCGTAACGTTTTTTGATTGCAATGAGCTATTTAACTCATCTTGTGCAATTTGTCGTTTATTCTCGGTCGTCCCCACCATGTCGTCGCCACTGGGGACGAGTGGAAAAAAAAAGTTTTATTCGTCCCCAGTGGTGACAATTGGCACTTTTTATTTCCCACTCGTTATAGACCGAGAGTCAAAATACAATGGGGTTTCAATAAGAGATTTCACGGTTTGTTAAAATGCTTTAATAACGCTTTTCTAAGCAAGACTGTCAATGGTTTTGATTGAAGTAACTAAAAAACTGAGGTAATTAGTACAGTATTAACGAATATACAATAATTCATGCAGTGCATATCACAGATAATCAACTAATTAAAAATATTTAACTACCATAAATATTATTGGAAAAATTATGTATCACAGATAATCAACCTATTTACAATTAGGCGCCACAAACTCCACAGCAGCATTTTCTTCAAAACCGTCAATTCACAAAATTTGAGTCAATTCAGACGAGTTTACATTTGAATATTTTTATAATTACCATAAGTTTATTATTAAATAAATATTGAGGATTATTGAAATAGTTTAATAAAAGATGTCATGATATAATAAAAAAAAAAAAATGTACTGAATGTACATATGATCAATTATTAGCTATAGTTTGGAGGACCCCGCACCAAGCTTAAGTTACACATCCTTGTCATTGAGAAAATCCTTAGCGCTATAATAGGCTTTTTTACAAAGTAATCTACTTAGCCGATATGATGGGAGATATAATTTATTTTTATTCCGTAAGGGTCTATCCGTAACATCGCAATTTTTTTTAAAAGAAGAAATATTTCTCCTGGTATACATAATAACCTCAAATATATATTGAGAAGCGAGAGTTAAAACATAATATCCTTAAACAACTCCCTAAGCGACTCCCTAGTTCCCTCTTAAACCATAGATGGCACGAATTGCCCGCTTTTGCAAAATAAAGATAGTCTTTATTTCACTTGCCCTTCCCCAAAGCAATAGTCCATACGACATTAAGCTATGAAAATAACTAAAGTACACTAGCTCAGCAGTTTCCACATCTGCTATTTGGCTGATTTTTCTGACAGCATAAGCGGCAGAACTAAGTTTTTTAGCCAGGCTTGTAATGTGCGAACCCCATTGCAATTTAGAATCAATTGTGATTCCTAGAAAGGTGGTATTATCTACAAGTTCTAAAATCTCTCTCATTTCAACGTGACATCAACTTGAACCTGCCTCACGTTTGGTAGTGTGAATTTTATGCATTGGGTCTTAGTAGCATTAAGCATTAAGTTGTTAGTTGAGAACCAATTAGAGATGGTATACAAAATATTATTTACATGATTGGTATTTACACTACGGCGATTCATTTTAAAGATTAAAGATGTATCTGCAAATAAGACTATACCAGCGTTCTTTTCAACCGCGTAAGGCAAGTCATTGATATAAATCAAAAAGAGGAATGGTCCAAGAATTGAGCCTTGAGGCACGCCAATTTTTACTGTTGATCCGTCTGATTTGACACTATTTATATCAACAGTCTGACGTATATTACCTAAATAAGATCTTAGTAACTCAATTGACTTAGTATCAAAGTCATAATGAGAAAGCTTGAGCAAAAGTGTCTCATGATCAACACAATCAAATGCTTTAGAAAGATCACAGAAGACCCCGATAGCATCCTGTGATTCTTCCCACGCGTTATATATATGAGTGATGAGTGCCACTCCCGCATCAGTTGTTGATTAACCGACAGTAAAACCAAATTGTTGACTGTGAAAGAGATTGTAGGTCTTAAAGTGCAGTAGCATTTGGCTCGGCTCGGCGCAGGATACCTCAGCACAGCGTTCGACAGAAAGTCTAGCTATGTCTGACCGCTCTTTATAGCGTAAACCATTTTTAATATAAATAGCGGAACCTCCTCTAATTGCAGACTTCCTCCTGAAACAGCTTGCAAAATTAAAGTTGTTTAGACTAAGCATTGTCTCACACTCTTTAATCCAATGCTCTGTTAAACATAAAATATCTACATTTAATGTATCTAGAAATAACCTATCTATCCATCTTCTTCTTTCTTCTATCTATCTATCTATATCTATCTATCTTCTATATCTATCTATATTATCTATATTATATATTATTATTATATATATATAAAAGCGAAAAACACTCACTCACTCATCACGAAATCTCCAAAACTGCTGAGCCGATGAAGATGAAATTTGGCAGGAAGGTAGATTGTGACTAAGAGACGTCCGCTAAGAAAGGACTTTTGGGAATTTTATCCCTAAAGGGGTGAAAAAGGGGTTGCCAGTTTGTATGAAACTTGTTTGTTTGTAATATCTTTATTGTATAAAAACATATTTAAACATAGAAAGTTGAAACAATATACAATGGCGGACTTATCCCATTATAGGGATCTCTTCCAGTCAACCAGCGATTGATTGGGAATATTTATTTAAAAATGAGCGAGTAGAATAGAAATAGATATATACAAACACAAAAATGACAATGTTAAATAAAGAAGACTACAAGTAACAACAATAATAATATTTACTTAAACTTAGAAGATCATACAAAATATTACTTATATACTATTTGTTTAATATAAATAATAATATTAAATAATATACAAAATATAAATATAATATAGATATAATAATAATAATATTATATATATATATATATACATAAATACATACTTATAATAAATAGCTCAAATATTAGACGTTACCAAAGACGATTTCATTAGTCTTGACTTAAAGGATTCAATAGTAGGTGCCATTCTTACATCTAATGGCAGAGAGTTCCATAGCCGTGCCGCTAAAACTGTAAAAGAATTCCAATACCTCTCTGATGAATATGAGGGTATATTCAGAATCGGGTCATTGGCAGACCGCAAGCGACTGTCCACTATCTTAAATGAAAAATTGTTATGAAGGTAATCGGGAGAGGAAGGATTAAAAAGCACATTAAAAAGGAGAGAGAGAATATGAATGTTGCGACGTATCCTAGTGGGAAGCCAGTTAAGTTTCTTACGGTAATCGGAAATATGGTCATATTTTCGAAGGCCAAAAACAAACCTGATACATAAATTTTGGAGACGTTCCAATTTATCAAGAAGTTCCTCAGTAGGGTCAAGAAAAGCCACGTCGGCGTAATCTAAAATAGGTAATAGTAACGATCGAGCTAATAATGCCTTAGTATTGAGTGGCAAAAAATTTTGAAGTCGCCTGAGTGAATGGAGAGATACGAAAATTCTGCGACTCACCTCACCAATATGAGCAGCCCACGAAAGCGTTTCATCAAATAGTACCCCCAAGTTTTTGACGGTGGTGGAGAAAGGAATAATATTGCCATCGAGAACAACGTTGGGTATACTAGTAGAATGTAACTTTGCAATGAAATGCGGACTACCAATAACTATGGCCTGAGATTTATCTACATTCAACTTCAGACCAAAATTACTTGACCATTTGGAAATAGCCTTTAGATCTGTGTTAATAACTTCCACAGCATGATCAAAATTATCAAGATGAGCAGCTGAATATAACTGCAGATCATCCGCATAAAGATGATAGGAAGATAGAAGAGATGAAGTAATTCCATCAATGAAAATAGAAAATAGTATGGGAGACAAAACTCCACCCTGAGGAACACCAGCAGACAGACTACACCAATCAGATTTACGCTGATCAATCTTTATCCGCTGATGGCGTCCCACCAGGTAAGAGCGAAACCAAGAGATAGATAAAGCATTGAAGTTAAGAGACTTTAGAACGCCGATTAAAATATCAAAGTCGACTGTGTTGAATGCATTTGAAAAGTCAAGTAGCACTAGGACAGTAAGATTTTTGTTTTTAATATTCAGCCTTATGTCATCAGTTATTTTAACTAATGCTGTCGTAGTACTATGTCCTGAGCGAAAACCTGATTGAAACTTATTAAGTAAATTATTATTTGTAAGATATTTGGTTAACTGCTGCTGAACAAAATGTTCCAAGATTTTAGATAATACAGGCAGTATTGAAATTGGACGGAAATGTAAAGGCAAAGAGGGATTAGGTTTTTTAGGAAGAGGAACTACATAGGCGTATTTCCACGCCGAAGGAAAAATACCTGTACGTATAGAACAGTTAATAATGTCCACCAGAATGGGAGCAATCACAGGCAAAATTGGCCCCAACATATCAAGAGAGACACCATCACTTCCGACAGCGTTAGATTTAACTCTGCTGAAAATTTTAATCACCTCGTCAACAGAAATAGTCTCCAAAGAGAAGGCAGGACAGTCTGGCAAAGATTTATTGGCAAGCTCTGATAAAGTTGTTTGCTTAGTATTATACGAAAGTGCACCGGAAGTAGAACAGAAATATTTGTTGAGGTTATTAATGTCAATATTAGTGTCGGTATTAGAAGATTGCTTGCCCACACCTAAACCCTTAAGGAAATTCCACAACTTATTTGGAGGACAGTTATCAACATTCTTGTGAATATATTTACGTCTTGCTTCCCTGCACCGTTTGTTGCATGAATTACGAAGAGTAACGTATCTTTCACGGTTAATGTCAGAAGGACAGCGACGCAATTTTAGTTTAGCCTTATCCCTACGGGCCATGAGCTTTTTGATATCCGCAGTAAGCCAAGGAGCTGGAAAATGTTTAACTCTAACTTGTTCAATTGGAGCATGTTTATCATACAAGGCTAAGAGAAATGAGTTAAACGATGAGACCTTCGAGTCAACATCCTTTACAGAGAGTATATACTCCCAATCACTAGCATGAATATCAACTTCAAACGACTTCCAGTCAATGGCACCGTAGTTACGTCTAAGCACAAACTTGTTTCTAGGTTTAGAAGTCCTCAACCTAAAAGATGCATAAATAAGGTCATGTGCCGAAAAAGCTGGAGCATTAATTTGACCGTGCTTTGAAACCAATTCCGGAGAAGAAGTAACAATAAGGTCAAGTAAAGATGAGGGCCCATTATGGGGAAAGTGGGTAGCACTAAGAGGAAGAGAATGTAAATCAAGAGAGTGAAGGAGTGAGAGAAGAGTTTTGGAGCGAGCATCATTTTTGATTAAACATGTGTTAAAATCACCTAGAATTATGATATGATCATATTGTGGACGAAGATTAGACAAAATTGATTCAAATGAGTTGAAATACTGAATATGTAGAGAAGGACTGTAGTATACGCCCAGTAGAACTTTCGTACCTTGAAGACAAACATTTAAAAATAAATGTTCAGGAGTTTGAAAGGTGGTATCAGAAATAGAAATTATATCTGCTGGTATATCACTCCGTAGATAGATAGCAACACCGCCCCAACCCGTGATCCTGGAACTACCATCCGGTCGCGTAGTGAGATAGGAGCGATCATTTCTAATCACACGAAAACCTGGAAGAGGAAAAAGAGCAGAAGGCAAAGACGGCTTAAGCACGGTTTCTGAGATCAAAATTGCATGTATATTTGTATACGCAAAGGTAGCTAAGAAATCAGCGTAGTGAGCGGAAATACTTTGTGCATTGATGTGCACGACATTAAAATTAGATTTAAGAGTAGAAAAAGTGAGCTTTAAATTATCATGAAGTGAGATTTTATCAGAGTCTTCATCCTCTGCACTGAGGAAACCTTCCGAAGAGGAAGAAAGAGAGAAATATTCCAAGTCACAACCATCACGCAAAACATCAGACATAGAGCTATAAATATTTAACAATAATACTTATACTTAATAGATATAACCAAAAAAATTTAAATAAAAAAATATATAGATATATATATATATATATATATATATATATATATATATATATATATATATATATATATATATATATATATATATATATATATATATATATATATATATATAAATAAATTTGTATCTTTAACAATAATATGTGTAATAATTGCAATAAACAAAAAATGTCACTAATTAACCTTCAATCAGCCGCCAGTTGAATCAATACATAAACTAAACACTATTCACGGCTAATGACCTGTCCACTGCGACACAGAATGCCAGTCTTAAAAAAAAAAAAAAAAGAAGTTAATGTCAAAACGTCACTGTTGCGTCACTGTCATGTACAGCTCGCTCACGACCACAAGCAAATATTTTTGACATGAATAAAAAAAATTACATTACAGATACCTTACTAAATTATAACAAAGTTAACAAAAAACAAATTATTGTGCACCTGCCAAAGTTTTACATAATAATAAACCACAACATCTAGAGATTATGAGACCTCACTTCTTTACTTGCGATCTAGTGCTGCGAACCTGTTTAGTAGCAACCACCGAGGCTGCTTTACTCAATCCAGTAGCCGCACCTTCCTTGCCCTTGCTAGGGGGGACAATGTCTCCGCTCCTTCCCGGCATCTCAGCTAGAATGGACTGCAGTTCCGACATAGTGGAGATCTTCCGCTTTGCACCCTGACAGGCAACAACAATCCTTCCATCTGAAGTCCAACATCCACCGATGCCCAGCGCCTTACGCGCCTCGACAAAAACAGCATGACGAGGTGTTGTCAGAAATTCGGAGATAGTGTAGCCAGTTCCTTTCAAACATTTTTTGGCTGTCCAGACCCTGTTACGACTGGCATAATCTACAAAGCGCAGCAACACGGGACGTGGTTTGTCCGGCTTAACTTTGCCTAGCCGCTGACAGGAACATAGAGACTCCTTTAGGAATCCAGACAGCTGCAAGTTGCCAATGCAGAGTTTAGTCACCCTATCGCAGATGTCCTCCTGCTTTTCTTCAACGAGACCATGCAACAGTAAGAGATTGGATCTTGACCGCATTTCAAAAGAGTCCAACGTTTGCACAACCAATTCAAGCTGCAACTTGAGGCCAGATACTGCTTTCCATATAAAGGATTTAAAAGTTTGAAACTCACTGTATATCACTGAAGTGTCTGGAGTATTAGAGCCTGCAACACTGCCCTCAAATGAGGACATCTTTTCAGTAAACATATTAGTCATTTCGTCCATCTGTTTCCTCAGAAGTGCAAGCTGATCCATATTGCAATGTGTTCTTTTGTGTGATGGTGAAAATGTGCCAAATACGCAAAGGAGTAATGAAATTATTAACTGGCGGGTGAGCTGAAGGTAACTATATCATAAATTTACAATCATTAGAATTAAAAACATGTATTTATTATATTTATAATAAAATAAAAATAGAGCGATAACAAAAACGACTTGTTGTTTTTGCTTCTACCCGCAAAAAAAAAAAAAAAAAAAAGAAACTTCGTCATTTTTGAAGTGAGATACATGAAATTATTAATTTACATTTGAAGTTGGTAAAAAATAATAATGCACAAATCAGATTTTGAAAATTACATCCCTAAAGGGGTGAAATAGGGGTTGCCATTTTGTATGAAACTTTGTCATTATTGAAGTGAGACAAATGAAATTTTTAATTTAAATTTGTAATTGGTAAAAAATAATAATGCATCAATCTGATTTTGAAAATAACATCCCTATAGGGGTGAAATAGGGGTTGCCAGTTTGTATGAAACTTTGTCATTTTTGAAGTGAGATACATGGAATTAAAATTGAAAATGTCTTATGGTATAATATTTTGTATTGTATTATATTGTATGTACACAACATATTGTAATAGGATACAATACATAATAGAAGATAGAGTGCAAAGGTTTTATTTATTTATATTATGAGTTCAGTAATGTGTCAATAGATGGCGCCACCATACATTTTAAAAGTCGATATGGTTTGTCGTTCGCATTTAATCATCATGTGTAGTAATTGAGATTTCAAAATAAATAAAATATTTTTTTTTTTGCTTTTCTAACGATTTGATTTTGTGTTTAGACAATCTGGTACCTGCTTAATATAAAATAATAACATTAAATTGGAATTGATTGGAGTATGGAGTGGTAATTGCGGCATTATATTGTATGTATAGTTTAATGTCTGCGTTTGGGGCTACTCATTGATTCGTTTAATTTAAGTTTGAAAAGTATTTTTCCGGATTCCGGATTTCGAATAGTAGTTTGAAAATAGGTAAATCTTTGTGTTATTTTCCATAAGTTAGTTGCATATCTTAAATATATTGTAAGGTTTCTCAAATTAATTGTAGGTCTTTAAGTATATTAGTATTCATTTCTAATTAATTAGTAGATTAATATAATTTCTATATATATAAAAGAACAAGGGCAATTGATAAATCAACGCCCAGCCTTAACCATAAAAGCTATAAACTTGAAATTTGGACCGAAGTTTTATGTTAATAGGTTTTGCTCAGATAAGAAAGGATATTTCAAAAATAGACCCTTAAAAGGGTTAAAATTGAGGGCAAAGTTTGTATGAAAAAAAATTGAAATATTCACTGATGTACTTGAAACTTGGCAAGAATGCTTCTCAACAAAAATAACTAATGGCATGATTCAGCGTTTTTTGAAATTCAACATCTAAAGGGGTAAAAAGGGGGAGGTTAATTTATCACCACAAAACCGAAACTATAAAAGCCATAAACGTGAAATTTGGTTAGTGTCTTCGTTATACTATATACTGCCCACATAAGAAAGGGTTGTTCACAATTCCGACCCTTACATCCAAAAAAGGGGTGAATTTGCGTACCTATAGACAAATTCCATTTGAAATTTCGCCAATTACTAACAACGCATGTTGGCCTATCGGTAGAGGTCGCGGATTATTTTTTTGAGTAGAGGCTCCTAATCCTGCTAAACATGACTTTTTTTTACTTACTTTTTTTTCGTTTTGTATTAGTTTTTTAGAATTCTACATTTTTGCTTTTAATATTTTAGTAAAGAAATATTTCAAGAAATAGCTGGAAGTAGCTGGATCGAATCCTGCCACAAACAATAATTTTCTGTTTTCGTTTTTTATTTGTTTTCTAGAATTGTTTGCTTACTTTTATTTTAATTTTGAAAAGGAACGAATAAATTAATTTGCAAATTTATTTCCGGATAAACGATATCGCAACCCTAATCAAATCAAATCTAATAGTTTGTCATTGACGACATTGAAGAAGAAGATTAATCAAATGGTTGACGGGTAGAGAACGCTCTTAGCGTTAAGTCCGTTAATATATCAGTATTTTGTACTTATCCATCTATACAAATAATAGGACAGTAAAAATCCAGTGTCTATACATTAAATATCTTTTTAAAAAACTGATACGGAGCGATTAAATAAGAGTAACAGAAACCAAAAAAAAAAACAATTTTTGGAATTTTTGTCTCTGGTACGTTATAACTTCAAAACTACTCAACAGATTTGAACGTGGTTTTCGCAGGTGGATTACATATATTAATTATGAGCGTTGTCAAAACTTTGTTTCGTCAAAATCGGTTAAGGGAAAAGGAAGTTATGGTCAGTTGAAATTTACTTCTAGCACTGCTTCAAAGCTTTTAAACAGAGTTGAATACGGTTTACATAAACGTATTTAATTTAGATAAAGCTAGAATTTCTACTTCGTTTTATCGATATCAATAAAGAGAAAAACACACTGCAGTCTCTATTAAATTTTAATAAAATAACACATTGAATGTGTGTGGGCGTATAATTTAGTTACATAAAATATCAATAGATGGCGCTGACTTTATTTCAATTATTTTTTCGCATATGGTATAGCAGATTGAAAATTTTCCTTACGGCAATCAATTTGAATTATTAAAAAAAAAATTGGTTGTTGATTTAGTTCTATTGGTTGGTTTGTTTATCGGTCGTGTTGTATTGTAAGCTATTTGAATTGATTGGTTGGTTTTGGTTTGGCTTTGGTTTAAAAAATAATCAAATCGGCAAGTCAGTTCAGTTATTGTTTGACGGAACATACGGTCGTGTCGTAAGGTTTAATTTAACTAACTTATCACTTTTTATTGAGATTTTCTCCACTTTTCACGCCCACTATAACTTTAGGAGTGGCTCTTAGGTCCAAATGACCCTGTAATAGGCTGCGTCTACTCTTTTAGAGACAAAGATGTGATAGTATGAATGTTAATATTTTCAGTTTGATATCGTAGCAATGTAATGGCTTTATAAAATTGGCACGGGAATAGGATACTATAGATTTAACTATAGGTCTGGATAGTTGTAGTTTCCACAGGTTATGCGAAAAGCGACCTACACGCGGGCGGAGCCGCGGGCAATAGCTAGTTCTACTATAAGTTCTTTGCCGGGAAGCCCTTCTAAGTTTTGATGTACTATTTTTAATTCCTGAGGGTTTTCCATTGTCTGGGTTTGCAGTTTAAATCTGCTATTGCGTCTCCTGAGTCACCATTACAAGTATTTGGCAACTCGGCAGATGTTGTCCTATGACTAGATGTTTGTTTACAATGTAAATTCGTCCAAAAATTAATAGTATAAGCTACAAGTGTAGCAAGCTTATGTCTATAAAAATTTGAAAGATAAAATTGATCTTTTGTCATAGAACATCCACTAATAAAGTTATTAGTGTCGAAATAAATTAATTTTTCATTATGACTACATGTCAAAGTATGTATTAAGTTATTAAATGAGTTAATGTTCTTATTTATGTTTGGAGGCTGGCAACTAAAATACGGAAATGCACATATAATTACTTTGAAAACATTTAAATTATTTAGGATATTAATACTAGAGATAATATATTTTTTAAGCAATTTCTTACAGTTACCTACAAGTAGTACAATAGTTGTATTGCTGTTAATTTTTTTTTTGTTTAATTTTTTCTATTATTTGGTTATAGGATGAATTAGGAAAGCAAAAACTAGTACAATTGTCTAAAATATTATTAAAAATACGACCCATATTACGACCTAAGCTGTCAGAAAATATCAAAGTATTATAAGTAGGGTTGTCAGTTGCGACACAAGCTAATACAGCAGATCCTAACAAATCACTATCACATGAAGATAATACAGACACAGAGTTACATATGTCGGGTTTATTTAATATCCCAAAAGTACATAGTTGTACTGCTGTAGTTAATTTCTCTTCAATGTACCTGCTGTCATTAATCAGTTGCTCCGGAGCCAGCTCATGTTCAGTGATCTGCTTTTGCACCGAATCATACTTAATTTTAAGGCTGTAAAAATCGTCACTTAGTCTACTAATAAAAGATTGAAGTTTAGCCGTGTCGACACTGTACAACTCTTGACTTTCCGCCAATTGTTTTTTACTTATCTCGAGGTCTGAGCGAATTTTTGAATACATTTTCATACCGTTTTTAATTTTTGATATACAAGATTTCACTAAACAATTTTTTATCTGAGATTGTTTTTTTTTATAATTCTATTTAATTTACAAATTTTTTTACACTTGTTACGACTGAGTTTTGCCCGAGGCAAGTTAATAATGCTGGGAGATGTGTCATTAGTTAGATCAATTACTGAAGAGTTAGCTGAAGGAGGCACAGTGGTAGATACAATGAGCTGGTCATAAAGGTTATTCACCTCCGATGACTGATGAGACTGCTTGTCTTGCTCGCAGTCGTTTATTTGGTTTAGTGCCTTCTTCAGCTCCCTCTCCCATCCAGTGTTACGTGTACGGATTTCCTCATAAATATCACTGCATTGGCGGAAACAATCTATTTTGGACACCAGTTGGTTAAGTTGGTCGTTTAACTCATCACAGTTTAATCTACTAGCCGATAGCTCAAGCTTCAAGTTCGAATTTATCTCTAATACAGATTGAAATTCCAGTTCGTTCTGTTCCCTTTCCAGTAGAAGTTTGTCATTTTCGTCTTTTAAAGCCTTTAGTTCGAGTAAGGCTGACTTTAACTGCATTTCCACTTGACGGGCAGTCACGGCTCTGCTTGAAGTGGACATTATAGACAATACAGAATAGATTTATATTTGCAAGGAACAGAACGAACAATTTATTTGCAATTAACCAGTAAAACCAACTGACCTAACCTAAACGTCAACTACCTACTTAAACAAAATAAAAATACAAAATTTACAAAATATTGATTGTGAAAGTAAGTGAAGCGTATTTTAATCTGATAATCAGTGTTCAAAAAAACGTGGTGTAAGGTGAAAAGGAGTAAACGAAGCTAAATAGTTACCGATTTCGCCTTGTAAACTTGTAAAAGTTGTAAACAAACGATACCGGCTTGTTACCCACTAACCTTTTTGTTCGCTATTTATCCACCACATACACTTATTTTCATTACACAAATATTTAAATTCACAAATATTATTACTATTTTATACATTTATTGTACTTTTATTATAATTTATGTGCATTAAAATTTAATTAAACAAATAGAAATACGGAGCTAAATAATTGACAAGTGAGCTCCAGTGTTGCCAGCCGCCAAAAACCGATCGATCGATCGATGTATGTAAAAATTTAGTTTTGAATATCCCCAAAATTCCCCTACTGAGGCATATGTCTAGAGTGGACAGCCTGCGGCTGATTAGTTACGGTGAACATGCATGTTCACCGTACGTCACGCAATAAACGTACATGTTCTTTACAAGTAAGAGGGGTAAAGGAATACGAAGAGTTTCAAAAGTATAGTTTAAATATCAAAGCAATAAAGTAATGTGTCATTTCGCTAATACTCACGATACACTGTGGTCAATTTAATTTGACTGTGGTTTAGCTATTAAATTTATACAACAAAAGGAATCGTTAAAACTATTATGTATTTGTCCTACTGCAGTAATAAACGGAGCAAAGCGACATGGTAACTTATTACCAAATACTATTCGTTGCATTGTTTGCGGACCATCAAATTGCGGGAAGACCAATTTAGTGATAAGTCTTTTACTACACGAAGACGGTTTACGATTTCGTAATGTGTATGTTCGAAATCTTTATACCAACCGAAATACATATTTTTAGAAAAAATATTGTCTATGGTACCAGGCATATCGATTTACAAATTTAATCACAATAGTAAAATTTTAAGCCCCCAAGAGGCTGCTCCAGAGTCTATTTTAATATTTAACGATGTTGCTTGTGAAAACCAAAATAACATCGTAATCTGCAAATATTTTGCCATGGGTCGTCATAAAAATATCAATTGTTTTTATCTTAATCAGACTTATACTAAAATACCAAAACAGCTTGTCAGAGATAAATCAAACCTTATTGTTTTATTTAAACAAGATGATATAAATTTAAAACACTTCTTTGATGAGCACGTGGGTTCCAATATGTCTTGGCAACAATTCCGTGCAAAACAAAATGTGTGCTACTGTTTGGAATGAACAATATGGTTATGTCGTAATAAATAAAGACTGTGAGCGAAACGCAAAGGCTGCTACAGAATGAAATTTGATACATTCATAGTGTTGTCATAACATTCATAAGACCCGGTTTTGTTTAAGATTAATCGTTTTCGTTCATGGTCTCAAACGAAGAGAACATAAACATGGAAAGAAATTTAAAAGAACAAATTGTGAAATCTGCTAAGTGTAAGGGATGTAACTTCCTTACACTGGTAATATGATATTGATAAATGATAGGGGTTGCTTCGGGGATGATATGATATAAAACAACCGAATTGAGTGAACTGATATATTGCACTAAATTAAATATATTATTTGATACAGTAATCGGCGAAAGTGCCGCATAAGCTAATTGTAAATGCATTCAATCGCTACTTACAAAATGATTAGGGTTCAGTAAATAATGTACGGTGTTCCGTACATCCTGCCCACTCGAGCAAGAAAGCGACATAGTTAAAAACCCTAGAATGAAATAATATTAACAAATTCTAATGATTCAACTAAAATAAATGATATAACATTATTTTACATGATACAAAGATGATAAACAATTAAATTATGCTATCTATAAACTATTCAATTTTCTTTAAAGTTCAAATTACGATTTTCGCGCACTTATTCACTGGGGAGGTTAAATTGGACTGATTGCCGAGAAACCATGGGGGACGAACTTTTATCAACACTGAGAACTGATTTTCTTAATTCACTAGGGATTTTACACATCTCATGCACTTTACTATCGTCATCACTCGTAGTCGTAGGCTCCTCCTGCGGCGGCCTCACCTGAGGCTGCGGGACTGCTGCTGCGCGGGAGCGTCGAGACTTTCGAAATTTTAGGAAAATTATAATAGCACCAATGGCTAGAAGAATGCTGATAATGATATAAGAGATTATATAGTGGTGTATATCATGTATACTGAAGTGGTCATGAGATTGTTCCTTTATAGTGTCAATTTGATTTTTAAGCTGATGATAAACTTGATCATGATTTGGAAGTTGTTCGGTAAAATTGGGGTATAATGATGTGCTGACAATAGAGTTCAGAATCGATACCTTAGGCGCCTCGTACTCGTACTGCTTGCTCATATTGCTGATGAAATTGTTGTGACTGTAGATTGTGAGGTCTTTGCCCTTGAGAACGCATCCCTGACCTAGAGTTATAAGGTCATTTCCTTGTAGCTGCTTCATTTTTAATTCATTATTACAAAAAATGCGGACCTTGCATTCCTGGCAACACGAGAATAGCCAGACATTAGGACGCTGCAACTTGATCCACCTGTCGGCGCACGCGACTTGATAAGACTTGCAATGTGAGCCGATTGTTTCTATGTTTATTATATTGCTATCACATAACGATTGATTTTCTTTTAAGTTATAAAGCGGTTTATTTAGAGAGCAAAATGTTTTAGGTGGGAGATGGATACAAAATTGTACACTCTGATACAAATAGATCTTTCTTGAGATTGAATGATATGTGAAACGCCGTAGAGATGATTATACTTATTAATTTTTGTAGGTGATTCTCATTCTGATTGATCTTCTCGATATCCTGTTGATACTTTTCAGCGAAACTTTCATCTAACACTCCAAATAAGGTATTTGCTATCATTCAGACTCCGTTTATAAGACCGCGCTTTCTTCTTGACCGAAACTGATTCTTAAGCAGCTTGTTGTAATGTTCAATTTCCTTCATTTCGTGTTCTAATTGTAACGCAATGCCCATGTATTGTGTACTCGTGCCATAACATGATTCACTTGTCTTTTTAACGAAATATACTAAGTCCGATACTCCTTGCCAATACGAAGACATGTTATAAAAGATGACAAGTTTCCAATCGTCTCTGATATATTGGAGATCTGTTATTTTGTCGAAGTAGAGACTCTGATTATTTTTAAAGTAATCGATATGATATGCGGTATGATTTTCTTGTTGAAAAGTGGGTGATATAAGAGTCATAATGAAAAATAACGCTATGCATAATAGGTTCTTAAATGTTACTTTCTTCTTCGCTCTTCGTGTCCTTGGCGCAGTTTGACTAGCGGGTGGTATACTTTTCGATGGTGATGATTGTGTGTTTGGCTTATCGAAGTCGCCCGAAGTTTCTTTGACAGGTAATAAAACTAATTTGATGATCGGACGTGTTATAATGTTGCTGCATGTTTTGATTGATACTACGCGAACGTGCCTGTCGCTCCCCGGATGCAGCTCTAGCACTCTTTCCAGAGCCCATTTGCCGGGCGGCATGTTGTCTTCTTTGATGAGCACGATGTCGTTGACCTTGAAGTTGGGTGTCGGGGTAAACCACTTTGCTCTTGTTTGCAGTTGTTGGAGATATTCACTGGACCAGCGCTTTCAGAATTCTTTATTCATCGATTGAATGAGCTGCCACCGAGTTGTTAGTGTGAACGAATGAGGCTCAGTTTGTGGACGTGATAATAAAGGTCCCCCTATGAGAAAGTGTCCTGATGTCAAAACTTCGTCATCAGGGTTTTCGGTAAGAGGGCACAGGGGTCTTGAATTCAGACAGGCCTCTATCTGATGCAATAGAGTGGTGAACTGTTCGTATGTGAGCCTTTGTTCACCTACCACGCGCTTGAAGTGGTACTTAAAGCTCTTTTTTACAGCTTCCCATAGTCCCCCAGCGGACGACCAGGTAGCTACATTGAATCGCCAATCAATATCTAATTCACTGATGTTGTTGAAAAAGTCTTCATTGATGGTTTGAATAATCTCCCGATATTCTTGTTTTAGCATTCGACTGGCCCCGACGAAATTTGTCCCGTTGTCGCTATACATGCATTTAGGAGTTCCACTACGAGCGCAGAACCGACGGAAGGCGGCGAGAAATGATGCTGAGGTAAGATCTGATACTAGTTCTAGGTGTACCGCCTTCGTTGATAGACAAACAAACACTGCGACATATCCTTTACTTGATCTCACTCCCCGCCCTTTGTTTGATTTGACCTGGAAAAATCCTGTGAAGTCGGTTCCCGTGTAAGTGAAGGGGCGCAAAGGGTTAACTTGAGCCTTAGGTACGTCGGCCATGATCTGGTGGCGATTGTCATGACTAAATCTCCTACACCTGACACATGTTCTTAATTGGCGTTTAACAGTCCGGATGCCACTTATTATTCAATACTTGTCTCGTATATGACTAAGTGTTAGTCGAGGGCCGCCGTGGAGTGTAGCGAGATGTGATTGATGTATGAGTAGATCCGTGAAACGACTGTGATTTGATAGAATGATAGGGTGCTTCGCTGAATCCCGAATGTTCTCGTTTTTTAGTCGTCCACCTACTCTCAAGATACCATTTTCATCAAAAAATGGACAAAGGTTTGCTATCTTCTTAATTTTATTTACATTCTCATCCTTTGTTAAATTAAAATCGTACATTTGCACGTCCTTTATAATCAGCTGATATGCCCTATTTATTTCTAATGAGGTTAATGATTTACAATATGATTGCTGTTTGTTTCTAAGGCGTAAAATGAAACGTGATAACCAGGCTATTGTCCTCATAGCCCGTGATAATGAACTACTATTCAGCAGTAATTCATAAATAAATGATAAATTATTTTTCTGAGGTCGTAAAGCGGCGTTTACACTTGCGCTTTTAAGTTCTAAATTTGGCTTTGCGATTTCATGTTTTGGATGGTGTTCAGGGTTAAAGTCCAGAAGCCATTCTGGCCCTTCCCACCACAACGAATTATTAGCCAACTGTAACGTTGTTTTTCCTCTCGTCGCGCAATCTGCTGCATTTTCTTCAGATCGCACGTGATGCCAGCATGATGGAGGAATGATATCGATTATCTTCTGTACCCTATTGCTTACAAACTGTTTCCATCTCGCGATGTCTCCTTGCAACCAACCAAGTACTATCATAGAGTTTGTCCATGCGTGTATCTCTACTTCAGCATCCTTACTTCCTAGGGACTCTATGACCTTCTTCATGAGCTGTGACAATAGAAGCGCGCCACATAATTCGAGGCGTGGTAGGGATACAGTCTTGCCGACGGGAGATAATTTTGTTTTGGCCGTAAGCAAGCTTGATGTGTACACGCCTTTATCGCATGTCACGATGTATACTGCGCAAGCATACACCTTTTCCGATGAATCGCAAAAACCGTGCAAATGATATTTATTTTTAGTACTACCGATATAACGACGAATTGATAATTTATGTAAATGCTGTATGTCTATTTGTATGCTCGCCCATTTCTCTTTAACTACAGATGATAACTCTTCGTCCCATGTCACTTCCGAAGCCCATACATACTTCCTGAAATAGGAGCTTGGGCCGTACCGTTATCGGGGAAATCCAACCTAAGGGATCGAAGATTTTTGATATATTTGATAGTAGAGTACGTTTTGATAAATGATTTTTATTATGGTAGTCAATGTTGTAATAGGCTTGTGTCCATTAAGAATAAATATAATGGATAGGGGTTTATAATGATTAATTATATTATGGAGAAAATAACAAACAATTTTAATTATTAAAAGCGTTAAAGATTAATAATATTTTTTAAAAATAAATTTCGTAAAATGATACCTTTAGTCACGTGACAGTGAACACCAATCAGAAAGCGTTACGTCACGCCGTGCGAAACTGTTGGAAATAATTTGTTATTTCTAATGGTAACATCAAATAAACTTATCCCTGATTTTGTGTAATTTTTATGTATGGCAATGGGCTTCAAATAAAAACTCACTTTGTCAATGTTCACAGAATACGTGCGTTGTTTTAATTAAAATATCATTAAATTATCAGGTTATGGGCCCGCTTATGCCCAAATAGGGAATTTCTCAGTTAAATTAGTTAGTTTAGCTAGCATAGGTATATACATTGTGTTAAATAGCAATCCTTCGCAAAAAAAAGAAATTTACAACAATGGCTTCCAACTCATTTTTGACTAACGTGCCAAAGTTAAAAGGGCGCGAGAATTATCATGAATTTGCGGCGGAAAGTCTGCTAGTTTTGGAAGGTACAGCTAGTTATATAAAGCAGGAGTGTACTCAAGATGCAGCTGCTGAAGATGCAAAAGCGAAAGCCAAATTAATTTTAACCATCGACCCGTCATTGTATGTTCACATCAAAGATGCTTCGAATACAAGGAACTTGTGGCTGAAACTACAGACTATGTTTGATGATTCTGGTTTTTCTCGAAGAATAACCTTGCTGCGGAATTTAATATCGATTTGTTTAGAAAATTGTGATTCGATGACGAACTACGTAACGCAAATCATGAATACAGCTTCGAAATTATCAGGAACAGGTTTCTCAGTAAACGATGAATGGATCGGTTGTTTAATGCTAGCAGGTTTGCCTGAAAAATATTATCCTATGATTTTAGCAATAGAACATTCTGGAATTTCCATTACGGCTGACGTGGTGAAGACAAAGTTGATTGATCTTGCTGCAAATGACAGTTCAGATGCCGACCAAGGAAGTGCTTTTTTGAGCAGAGAGCAGCACAATCGCCAAAATTATAATGTTGGCATCAGTGCAAATGACAGCTCAAATCATCATGGCGGCGAAATGTCTAGGCAGAAGAAAGCAAACATTCAATGCTACCGTTGTAAGCAATTTGGACATTACAAATCTCAATGTAATCAAAATGATCAGTATCAAGTTAAGAAAACTAATGCTTTTTCTGCTGTTTTCTTGAGTGGAAAATATAGTAAACAGGATTTTTACTTGGATAGCGGCGCAAGTATGCACATGACGACGGTATAACATGATACAGAATGCATCATCAGCGAATATCAAGGCGATTATGGCAGCTGATAAAAATGCCATGCCAGTGTTGTGTTCAGGAGATGTGGATATCATAACAGTTACTCCAAGTTGCAAGTATGAGGTCACCTTGAAAGATGTTTTGTGCGTTCCTAACCTCTCAACAAATTTGATTTCCATTAGTCAACTTATTAAAAATGGAAACAGTGTGGAGTTTAAAGAGAAATGCTGCTATGTTTACAACAAAAATAAAAATTTAGTAGCTGTTGCAATTCAAGAAGATGGTGTTTATAAGTTAATTATGGAACACAAACAATGTTTGTTTACATCTACTTCTGCAGTCAGTAGTGAAGTGTGGCATAGAAGATTAGGCCATTTAAATATAAATGATCAGAATAAAATGAAAAGTGGAGCAGTAACGGGAATATCATACACAGATAAGTCATTGATCAACAAAAATACATGCATGGTGTGTTGTGAAGGGAAACAATCGCGTCATCCATTTGGTCATGCTGGTACAAGGAGCAGCAAACCACTAGACGTAATCCATGCTGATGTCTGTGGACCGATGGAGGATATTTCGATTGGTGGATCCAGGTATTTCTTAATATTTGTTGACGACTTTACCCGTATGGCCTTTGTTTATTTTCTTAAAGCTAAAAGTCAAGTTTTTAAATACTTTGAGGAGTTTAAAAGTATGGCAGAAAATCAACAAGACAGGAAAATTAAAGTTTTCAGGACAGATAATGGCTTAGAGTTTTGCAACAATGATTTTGAAAATTATTTGAAACAGGCGGGTATTGTTCATCAAAAAACTAATATTTATACACCAGAACAAAATGGTATGAGCGAACGTATTAATCGAACAATTGTTGAAAGAGCTCGCTGTTTATTATTTGATGCCGGACTAGATAAGAAGTTTTGGGCAGAGGCTACTAATACTGCTGTTTACCTTAGGAATAGATCTGTTGCTTCCGGATTGGACAATAAAACTCCATATGAGCTTTGGACAAATAAAAAACCAGATCTTAGTCATATCCGCATATTTGGCAGTCAAGTGATGGTCCATGTGCCAAAAGAGAAACGGCTTAAATGGGATTCTAAGTCAAAGAAACATATTTTAGTTGGATTTTATGAAAATGTAAAAGGTTACCGTGTTTATGATCCGCACAAGAAGTGTGTTGTAACTAGCAGAGATGTGATTATCCATGAAAATATAGAAAGAAACTGCACAAATGAAGCAGTTGTGTCAGTTTCAGTTGGGGATGTGTCAGTTTCAGTTGGGGATAATGAATTAAAACAATTGGATGATCATGATACCAAAGAATCGAAAAATATATCCCTTCCCATTTCAAGTGTGTCTTCAGATTCAGATAGTTACGATTCAACAACTGACTTGCTGTTTTACAGCAATCTGATGAGGATGAAGAACAAGAACCACAACCAGTAGTTACTAAACGTATTAGGAAACCGCCAGAACGTTATGGTTTTTCTAACTTCTGTGAAATGTCAAGTCCAAATGTCACTAATGATCCAGTCAGTCTCCTAGAAGCCCTGAATAGCCCAGATAAGGATAAGTGGATAGATGCCATGAAGGATGAGCTGCAGGCTTTTGAAGAAAATGATGCTTGGGTTCAAGTGAGTGAATTACCTTCTAATAAAACTTTAGTGCAGTGCAAGTGGGTTTTTAAAAAAAAGGTGAATAGTGATAACAATGTACGTTACAGAGCCCGATTAGTGGCCAAAGGTTTCACGCAGAAACCTGGTATTGATTATCAAGAAACCTTTTCTCCTGTGGTAAGACATTCCACTTTAAAATTATTATTTGCTCTCTCTGTTCAGTTAAATTTGGATGTCACTCACTTAGACGTTAAAACGGCCTTCTTAAATGGTTTTCTTAAGGAGGATATTTATATGGTTCAACCAGACATTAATTTTGATTCAAATAAAAAGAAAGTAATTGTAAAATTGAATAAAGCAATTTATGGTTTAAACAGTCTTCTAGGTCTTGGTATGAGAGAGTAGAACAATGTTTATGTGAGCTTTATTTTAAAAAGAGTCTTATAGAGCCATGTTTATTTACAAAAATGTGTGCTGATGTAAAAATCATTATTGCCTTATATGTCGATGATTTTTTTATTTACTCGAATAATCAAAATGAGACTGATAAGTTAATAAGTGTATTGAGTTCCAAATTTAAGATTAAAAATTTGGGTCAGATTCAACAATGTTTAGGCATGAGGGTTGTAATTGATAAAGAATTAAATGTTATTACTTTGGATCAGGAACAGTATATAGATCAGTTATTGGAGAAATTCAATATGTCAAATTGCAAAGTTGCTAGTACACCAATGGAATGCAAATTAGATATAAATAAATCTGAACAATGTGATCAAGAAGTTCCATATGTCATGATTTTTATGGTAATGCTTATTTATATTATATATTTTATGATTTACTAGGCAATGATGGTGATAATAGGCTTAAATAATAATAACCGTGGCGCCATCTTACGAGAGTCTGTCATTGGTTGATCAACTCCCCGCTTTGACACCACAAGCATAGCGGTGGGGAGGCAGTGGAGATAGTACTAACAAGAAGGGATCGAGGGACATTCTTGGTTAGAGTCTCAGACTGAGCGGACGGTTACTTGACTACCGACAGCACCAGTACAGAATTCATCACATTTCAGAAGTGCTCTTATCTCGCCCGCAGAAGTGGAAAAAAGATAGAAATTGTAAGTACTTTAATGTTTTAAATAAATATAATGAGTTTTTGCTTACAAGCTTTACAGATAGAAGTTAAAATTCAGACTTTTTTATTTTTACTAAGTTATAATAATATGTGTGTCGCGTTAATGTTTTTATTTCAAGCCATCAGTACAGGCTGACAAGTTATATTTTTGCTTTGCTTCATGATTAGATTTGTTGTTAATGATTGCTACCCTCAGTTTTGTTAGTACGTCCTACCTACATTTACTTGTTTTGAAGCCTTAATGGTGGAACCTTGTTTCTATTCTTCTGGACTGATAATAGTGAGATTGGTTAGCTTAAAGATTAGTAAAGTGCAAATTTATTGATGATAGTGTTTTAATCATGTGTTAGTTAACGTATGTTTATCACAAGAAAAAAAAAAAAAATCTTGTTCGAATTGCCCAGTCGTGTGGTTGCGGTAAGCCCTTTTTATTAAAGAGTGGTTTCGTTATTTTGATGGAATAATTATTCTAATTTTACATTTATGTAGTGTAAAGTTTAATTTAATAAATTTAATTTAATTATTAATACAGTAAAAATAATTTAAAAAAAAGTAATAGTTTTTATAATTGTCGAATTTAAACTTATCGTACTTTTTAAGTAGACATTGTTAAAGTGTCGCTTTTGTGTGAAATAATGAAATACTCACATCATACATACATCACATGAATTGTGACTAAGGTTGCGTGGCCAGCCAGCCAGCCAGGCCTGCTTCTGGCCGGGCCCACAGAACACACTCATTTTATTATGCTTGTTTTTCTGCTTTCATTTCATTCTTGCTAATACATTGTGGTTAAAATATTAATTTGCTTAGCCTTTATTTTTTTATTGTTTTTATTATTTGTTGTACAAGGGGCGTTACTTTTATGAAAATTTTAAGTTTTGTAAGGCCAGATATGATGCTTATAGATCGTATCGATGATAATGATGATGATGGCTTTCCCCAGTAATCATGCTATCATGAACAAAAGGATTTTTCATGTCCGACCGAATAAAGTAGTGAGCGGTTAATATGGTTGATTTAAGATTGTTAGTGGTTTATAATATTATTGGTAAAATTGATAACTAGCTGTAGCCCATGACTTCGTGCGTTTGATTATGTTGGATGTGAGAGTGCATCTTTTGAGTTCTGTAATAACGTGAGCGTGCGTTTGATTATGTTAGATGTGAGAGTGCATCTTTTGAGTTCTGTAATAACGTGAGCGTGCGTTTGATTATGTTGGATGTGAGAGTGCATCTTTTGAGTTCTGTAATAACGTGAGCGTGCGTTTGATTATGTTGGATGTGAGAGTGCATCTTTTGAGTTCTGTAATAACGTGAGCGTGCGTTTGATTATGTTAGATGTGAGAGTGCATCTTTTGAGTTCTGTAATAACGTGAGCGTGCGTTTGATTATGTTAGATGTGAGAGTGCATCTTTTGAGTTCTGTAATAACGTGAGCGTGCGTTTGATTATGTTGGATGTGAGAGTGCATCTTTTGAGTTCTGTAATAACGTGAGCGTGCGTTTGATTATGTTGGATGTGAGAGTGCATCTTTTGAGTTCTGTAATAACGTGAGCGTGCGTTTGATTATGTTGGATGTGAGAGTGCATCTTTTGAGTTCTGTAATAACGTGAGCGTGCGTTTGATTATATTAGATGAAAGTTAGCATCCTTTAAGTTCGTTATTAGCGCGAGCGTGCGCTAGATCATGTTAGATGTTAATGTGCATCTTTTGAGTTTGCTATTAGCAAGAGCGTGCTTTATTTTATATATAGATGGAATCGTGCATCCTTAAAGTTCTGACGAGCTGCATGTTAAAAGTTATGGGTAAAAATGTCTTGTTATGTACAGATGAAGTCCATCTAATTAATTATATTTATGAAATTAGTGAAAAGAGCTAATGTATTTTCTTATGCATACATTTTTTTTTCTGGTTTTATCTACAATCAGTTCTCTGGACTATGAGCCTTGACGATGAGCAATAAGATAAAAATATGTGTCCCTTGTAAAGGCTCAGTAGAAGTAGCCTTCTCTTAGAATCTTGAAGCGAGTCCTTGAATATCATATCATAATTTATAAGATTAAGTGCCAGCTCATTTGGGTGGTTCAAGAATCGATTTCTGTAGTTTCCTAAGTGTTGATCTGCAGTGTGTCGTGGATTTTAGCATTGGTGAGGAACCATGATGGTTATGTTTGTATTACAAGCACTGCCCCACAATTGGAGGCAGTATGTTCAAATGAGTTTCAAGATTGTTTTGTATATGAGGAGCTTGTTATCTATAAATAGAACAGAGTTGCGTGCCATCAGCCAGTCCTCGATACTGGAGATAGATGTCATCTTTTTTTTGTTTTGATGTGCTTCTTCCATGTTAGTTTGCGATCCAAATGCATTCCGAGATACTTGACGGAGTCATTCTGTGGTAAGCTCATGTCCCTTAGTTTGATGGTGGGCAGTTTCTCTTTTTTAAGCAAAGATAATATGGGTACAATTTTGAGTCACTTGCTATGATCGCCATTTGTGGAGCTTTTCATCAATCTTATCAAGGCAATCTTGTGATGCCAATAGTTGACGCCAAACCTGGATTTTTGTTACCTGCTAATATAGCCGTAACATCGGCAAATTTAGTAACGGTGGTTGGTGATATTATCGGCTTCAGGGAGATCAGATATATAGATCGTGAACAATTTGGGACCTAAGGCTAATCCCTTAGAAACATCGCTTTGATTTTATAGAAGTCTGATGTCTCTTCATCTATTTGAACCTGGAATAATGTATTTCGGCTATGCATCCACTAGCAAAAAGTTACTGTGAGGATACACTTTCCTGATTTTGTAAAGTAGTTCTTGTGCCACACTTTGTAAAATGCCTGCTAATTGTCCAAGAAAGCTGCTTAGTAGATTTTCTAATAGTATCGCATACTCTGTGAACCTGTTATATTGTAGAGTGATATTTACTAAAGCCCAATTGGTGTTTTGGTATTGCATCAGGTTCCGAGAGGATACGCAAAATTCTAATTAGAAATCTTTCGGAAGATTTTAGACAAGATTGGTAAGAAACGAATTAACTGTAAGAGCTTGCAGAATGAGGTGGTTTGCCTGCCTCGTAGAGCATTGTTATAACTGATACTTTTCACAGGCATAGAATGAATTGGACTCTCAATATTCTGTTGAATAGAGTAGTGAGATAGACTATGGCCTTTCTTGCTGACTATTATTGTGTTGCCTCTTAATTGAGATATGGTATACTTTTTTGGGGAAATGCTGCAACAATACACATTCTGCTGCACATTTAGGGTACAAAAAAATGTATCCGAGCCATGTTTAGAGACAACAAAGAGATTTGTGTATCAGATTTTAGAAAATTGAACTTAGACTTTACCCTCACTGTTCATTTTTGAGGCATGATTGTATGTGAGGCAAAATATAAATAGTTTTAAGCAAATTGTTAATAGACGACCAAAACCAACAAGAATTATGGTACAAATACTTCCTCAAGATGAATGAATGAATGAATAAACACTTTGTTGCATCAATTAATGAATACATCATTGGATTGTATATTCTTAATCTTGCGTCGTAAAGTAGGACAATATATGTTTTGGAACCGAAATTATTTAACAAATTACCTGACAGTATGTAAGAGTTAAGATATAGAGCATTTAAAGAAAAGTTACGAACACTGCTAATAGATAAACATTTATTTTACTAACACATTATGACTACTCAGATTATTATACTTTTATTGGAATCATTGCAAGTTGGAAATTATGATAAAATACCATGTTGACTATATCTTTTTAAATTTGACGTTGTTTTAAATGGTGTATCTTTATAATTGAGTACTTTTAGACATGATATATTTGCACGCCTTACTAAGGTAAAATGTATTCGCACATTCATATTTTTACACCATCATTTTGTACATACATTCATGCAAATAAAGAGATTTGATTTGATTAACTCTTCTAGAACTTCTTTGATGATCAAGTCAAAACCAAGTGACTTATGTCTTTGGAAATTAGAGATGACCTGTTTAACTTTTTGTACTATCACTGGGTTAAGTGGAACAGATAGTTGGAAGACTTGGTTCAGCTCTTCTATCTATTTCAGTTTCCACGTCTTCATAGCCTTCATTTGGTGCAAACACGTCAGCTAAATGTCTTGCAAATATATCAGCTTTCTCTTTTCCAGTATGTGTCCACCCAGTATTAGTTTTAAATGGAAACTTCATGCCTGTGGTTTAAATGGACCTTTAGTAGTTTTCCACAGTGAATAGTTGGTGGATGGTATCGCAGTAAGGTATTCTAGCTGGTGTCCAATTGTTTTGTTCTGGACGTCTTTCACAGCAATCAATCAAATTTTGATCATTTAAACAATCACCGTCTCTGTACTATATTTCATTATAGCAGATAATAGTGGAACTAATTGTCAACAGTATAGGGCTATGATCAGAGCCGCTATCATAGCAAGTTTCTGCTTTCAGATAGAGTACTTCAGGACCTTTTGCAAAAAAAAAAATTCAGAGAATTTTAACATATCGCCAGTATGTTGGTTCACAAGTCGTGATTACATTAAGATTGTTATTGCCAAGACACAGTTTGAGCAGTGTACCTTTGGTTGAGGTCAACCTTAATCCCCAGAATGTTTGGCACCCCAATCTCCACTTGAAATAAGTCTGCCTCCTAGTGTCAAAACGTACTTACTGTAAGTAGAACAGTTACTCTTGTGCCTTGGATGGCATTAAACTGCAGACAGATTAAGACTTCCAAGCTTACCTTTAATAGCTATGGTGGTTGCTAGGATTCGGAGTGTTTATACTCTGGCAGCAGGTAATGCTTATGGACTTACATGACTCATTCCATCAGGGTGGTGTGTGATATAAGTGTTGTAGTCCTTGATGGAACGTTACTTTGCTTGATGCAGTGTGCTTTTGAGATTAAGGTCACATCTAGTTTGTGAGTTGCAATAAGTACTTCAAGTTCAGATTTATTTGGAGCTAGCCATTTATGTTCCAGGTAGTAATTCTTAATGTCTTCTAATTCTTAATCAGTAGTCATTTTATTCTTCTGACAATTAAGTAGAGCGAAGAGGCTTATAAAGTGCACTCATATGTTGTAGGAGCATGTCTAATTATTGAGGTTGATGCTTTAAGCAGTTTTTTTTTTATTCTTCAATTTTATTGGTTAACTTAGATGACACTTCAGTATTGCCTTTTAGGATTTTGGCATAGAAAGTTCTTTTTTTTTTAATATCATGTGTAAAAAGTTTAGTTTCATTTGAGTAGCATCTGATGAAATCAGTGTTAGATTTTTGTATAATATATGCATTTGAAGTTTTCGTTGGGCATTCAAGCCTTATTGGTTTGGCTTTCGACTTGCTAGAATCTCCTTGTAAACACTACATTCCTAGTAGTTGCAGGATGCTCACCTTGGAAAAGGGCGCATAGTGCTGGTACTACTGTCTTTTTTTTGCATTCTGAAGCTTGATGACCTTGAGCACATTTCACACACTGATATAGTAAAATTAAAACTTATTACTAATTAATTGACAATGACAAAGTTTACTATAGTAACGAGGAATTAATGGACTGATATTAGTTTTATTGTACAAGAGGTACGATGTACATTAATGTAGTAATATTTCAGTATTAATGATGTCAGTGTATCAATTTTTGATTTATTTCTCATTTTTAATTTTTATTTTGAATTTGACTGCTGCTATTTGACTTGATGTTAATTATTATCATTATTTTTATTAATCTATTATATTGACGGGTAAAAATAAATGAGTATTATGAGTATTTTTATTTGAATGACAAAGTTGTTGGCATCTTTGACACTAAGGAATTGTATGCCTCGTTTGAGGACCTTTTATTTTTACTGCTTGGTGGTGAATTTTCGTTATTTTTAACTGCACTATTGCTAGGACCTGGAGCAATATTTACAAAAAAAAAAAAAGTTGACGTTAGTTTTCTTTCTAGTCCAAATTTCACATTGATAATTTATCCTTGAATGATGTTTCCGGTTTTTTCTATCTCTGCTTCAATTGCTTTGGAAGGTGCTGTGTAGATTTTTTTTAAATAACGATTCTGTAGCATCGTTGATCTTCTTGGATGAATTTATACCCAATCCAACCATGTCGAGTAGATATTTTTTTTATAAGTTTCTATACCGGCACTGATTACTTGAAGTTGATTTTTATTTATTATCCTTAGGGTGAAACTATCCGCACTGCCAGATGAACGAAGTAGTTCTGCCAGCTTATTGACTTCCTGTACACCTTATAAGAGTAATGGTGGTTTACTTGGTCATTTTACTATTGGCTGATCTTCAGATTCTTCATCTGTAGGGTGTATGGGTAATCCACTAAAGCTGTTCTGCGTGTTGATTGAATCTGGACATGGTGATTCAGATAGAATATACATTTAAATAATAACAAACAAAAAACAACCGAATGTCATGATATGATTTTATTGTGTTTGATTTAGTTTATACTTGAAAAAAGATTTGTTCATTTGATTTGGCTTATTATTTAAAATGTTTAGAGGAAATAATTGTAAATATTTAAATTTTGATATTATTGTGTTCTATGTTAATAATACTTATATATCTTTGTCACACTATGTAAATAGACTCAGATATGTTTTAAAAGGTGAATAAGGTATATTTTGTATTGATCATCCAATTGTACAATTTTTGTAACGTGCGCCGGAGTCTGCACGTTGTCCGATGGCCGAATGTCATGATTTTTATGGTAATTCTTATTTATATTATATATTTTATGATTTACTAGGCAATGATGGTGATAATAGGCTTAAATAATAACAACCGTGGCGCCATCTTACGAGAGTCTGTCATTGGTTGATCAACTCCCCGCTTTGACACCACAAGCATAGCGGTGGGGAGGCAGTGGAGATGGTACTAACAAGAAGGGATCGAGGGACATTCTTGGTTAGAGTCTCAGACTGAGCGGACGGTTACTTGACTACCGACAGCACCAGTACAGAATTCATCACACATATCAACAATTAATTGGAAGTTTAATGTATTTGTGTGTTCTTACTAGGCCTGATTTATCTTACAGTGTCAGTTTCCTTAGTCAATTCAATAAATGTCACACAAATGTTCATTGGAATTATGCAAAAAGAATACTTAGGTACTTAAAGAAAACAAAAAAATATTGTTTGAAGTATGTAAAGGAAACAGCTGAACTTGTGGGATATGTTGATGCTGATTGGGCAAGTAACACTTTAGATCGCAAATCATATACAGGTTTTTGTTTTGTAATGTCAGGCTCACCTATTTTGTGGGAAAGTAGAAAACAAAAAACTGTAGCATTGTCAACCATGGAGTCTGAATATATGGCTATAGCTGAGGCATGCAAGGAAGCTATGTATTTGAAATCTTTATTATGTGAACTTACTACTAATCAATGTAGTGTAGTATTGTATAATGACAGCCAGAGTGCACAAAAATTGGTGGCAAATTATGCATGTAATAGAAAAAGTAAACACATTGACATTAGATATCATTTCATAAAGGATGCAGTTAACAATAATATTATAAATTTAAAATATTTGCCAACAACTGATATGCCTGCTGATGTTCTTACAAAAGCTTTAAATCCTGTTAGTCATGATAAATGTGTAAAGGGTCTAGGAATTAGCCAGATACTTTAAATAAAACACTGTTAATGTTATGAAGCATTAAGTTTATTTACTATAGTTGGGGTGTTATGTATAGAGGTTCAAAGTGTTAGCCAGTTAGTTTAAATAAAACTGTTATTTTTATAAAGTTAGGTTTATTTGCTGTAGTTGGGGTGTTGGAAATAATTTGTTATTTCTAATGGTAACATCAAATAAACTTATCCCTGATTTTGTGTAATTTTTATGTATGGCAATGGGCTTCAAATAAAAACTCACTTTGTCAGTGTTCACAGAATACGTGCGTTGTTTTAATTAAAATATCATTAAATTATCAGAAACTCCAATCTTGTCTTTGACGTTTCGAGTATCACTACCGGTTCTTGATAAAATTTTGGTTTTCAACAACTAATATCAAGTTGATACAGTTTTTGCTAATTATAATTTGAAAGAATTAACCATGGAATCTGGATTCAGCAAAGCAGACAGTAATAATTTGCCCAGAATCGATGCCGTTATGCTTGGAAATTTTTTCGCGTCGAACAGTAACTTTTGCTCATCTGAATTTCGCAATGTTAAAACTTCCTTGTAAGTATAAAATATTTATTATAAGCTTAAATGCTATGTGATATTTCAGTTCGGTACACAAGAACTTAATGTTGTGACGTACATTTTGCAAGATACTGTTTACTATTTTACTGTTCCCTTCATATGATACTCCATATAATTAGTCATATCATTTGGCAACTAGAATAATAAAAGAGTATGCTTGTAACATTAATTAGAAAACTAAAATGAAACGTTCACTCCTAAAAGTGAAACAACTTAACCTGAACTCATGTATTTATTATTTAGAAAATAGGGATTCTACAAAACACATCTAGTTTGCTCGAATTAAGTAATAGATTGTATTGTGTGAAATACTTAATCAAAATGATCTTCACAAAAATACATTCTTGAACCTGTTGATAAAGTTTGTTTGTTTGTAATATCTTTATTGCTTTAAAATACATAGTAAATAGAACATTATTAAAATCAGAAGACAATGGCGGACTTATCCCAGGAAGGGATCTCTTAGCATAAAGTATGATCTCTAAAGTATGAGCATCATCTCTTCTTGCAAGTTTTAGCCACTTTTTCCGTATTTCTCCATTGTTTGGAACATATATAAATAACTTGTTTGGCGTTTTTATAGTCGTGCTATCACACTGGGGCACTATACATACTTATAATATGAGAAATTTATTTTTAAACGATTAAAACTAGCTATAACGTACGAAGACACGATCGCTCTTTGGTTTGTTTCGCACGGCGTGACGTCATTCAAGACGCCATGACAGTCTTGTGCGTTTTGGAACCAAATTGAAAAATTGTTTTTTAAAACGCGAAATTTATAAAGTAAACGCTCGATTAAAAATAAATAAACCTTTTTTTTGATAAAATGCCTAATAAGCTAAAATATTAAGCAGTTATTGAAATTTTGTCAACTAGCCTATTATAAGTGAATGTATCTGATAAAGGAGTCCATTTTAGACCTAATGTTTTTCTTGATTCGGAACATTTGAATTCGTGCGGATCGTTAAGTTTGTTAGAAGGTAAATCTTTGATGAGGGCGGGGTCATTGCTCGAAAATTTTCTGAGATTCATTCCCACTCCTTGTAACATATTGATGAGTTGATTGATTAACTCTTTGCTTTTTTCAAATGTTTCAGCACCACATAATACGTCATCCATGTAGCAGGAGGTCTCCAGAGCCTCTCCAGCCATGGGGTATTTATTACGATCGTCCCTGGCAAGCTGCAGCAATGTCCGCATAGCCAAATAAGGCGCTGCTTTGGTGCCAAACGTGATGGTCGTGAGGAAATATTCCCGCAGTATTTCCTGAGGAGAGTCCCTCCAAATGATACTCTGAAGGTGTTGATCAGCCTCTCTAACATTGATTTGATTGAACATACGCTGAATGTCTCCAGTAACCACGTACTTATATTGTCTCCACTTCAAAATTAACGATGGAAGGTCCTTTTGCAAGTTAGGCCCGCTTTCCATCAGATCGTTTAAGCTGAGACCGGACGAGGTCTTAGCTGATGCAACTCGCAGCTTCGTTGTTGTGGATTCTGCCTTGTATACACCATGGTGAGGTAGAAACACCATAGGCGTTGTCATAGAAGCCGGTCGCATATGATACTGATCTTGATATTCTTGCATAAATTGTTTGTATTGGTCGGAAAATTCAGGATTGACCGACATTTTTCTCTCTAGCTGTCTAAATTGGGCCACAGCCTTTGGTTTCGAATTTCCCAACTGTTCCTGATAACCCTGTTTCATAGGTATGGCCACTTCATATCGACCATCTTCAAGGCGTTTTGTAGTTGATTGATATAACTGTTCGCAGTACTCTTCACTTGACGTCATCGATGATGAATCTGATTTGATATCTTCTAGTTCCCAGTATTTTGTCAAATCTGGAATTTTTATTCTTTATTCTTTATTTCGCTTTCATGCATACATTTGATGGGAAAACATACATGGACCCTTGTAGGGTGTTGCGAAGTCAATATTGTAGTCTTGTGAGGGTACACAAATATAAAAGATTGCATTTTAATGTCATAAAAATAAAAATAAAAAAATAAAAATAATAATATTAATTTACAAAACATGTCAAACTGCAAACAAGATTATAATATCTACCTACTCTATTATTACAGAAATGTCAAATGAATCTTCTATATATATAAAAGCGAAAAACACTCACTCACTCATCACGAAATCTCCAAAACTGCTGAGCCGATGAAGATGAAATTTGGCAGGAAGGTAGATTGTGACTAAGAGACGTCCGCTAAGAAAGGAATTTTGAGAATTTTACCCCTAAAGGGGTGAAAAAGGGGTTGCCAGTTTGTATGAAACTTCGTCATTTTTGAAGTGAGATACATGAAATTATTAATTTACATTTGAAGTTGGTAAAAAATAATAATGCACCAATCAGATTTTGAAAATTACATCCCTAAAGAGGTGAAATAGGGGTTGCCATTTTGTATGAAACTTTGTCATTATTGAAGTGAGACACATGAAATTTTTAATTTGAATTTGTAATTGGTAAAAAATAATAATGCATCAATCTGATTTTGAAAACTACATCCCTATAGGGGTGAAATAGGGGTTGCCAGTTTGTATGAAACTTTGTCATTTTTGAAGTGAGATACATGGAATTAAAATTAAAAATGTCTTGGTATAATATTTTGTATTGTATTGAATTGTATTGTATGTACACAACATATTGTAATAGGATACAATACATAATAGAAGATAGAGTGCAAAGGTTTTATTTATTTGTTAATATTATGAGTTCAGTAATGTGTCAATAGATGGCACCACCATACATTTTAAAAGTCGATATGGTTTGTCGTTCGCATTTAATCATCATGTGTAGTAATTAAGATTTCATAATAAAATAAAAATGTTTTTGCTTTTCTAACGATTTGATTGTGTGTTTAGACGATTTGGTACCTGCTAAATATAAAATAATAACATTAAATTGGAATTGATTGGAGTATGAGGGGTATTTGCGGCATTATATGGTATGTCTGCGTTTTGGTCCCATGCTGGTCTGGGAGAAAAAGAAAAACATAGAATGTACCAGCTGCTTCTCTTCCCGCGCAAGCCGTAAAAGTCGTCTGAGGGAATCGCCGAATGGGGAAATCATGACAAAGGCGATGCGGCTAGCAACCCATCACTATTGATTTCCTGTTTCAACTACCATTATGCTAAACGTGGCCTAAGGTATTATGGCTCTAGGCTCTGTCTACCCCGTATAGGATAAAGACGTGTTTATATGTATGTATGTATGTATGTCTGCGTTTTGGGCTACTCATTGATTCGTTTAATTTAAGTTTGAAAAGTATTTTTCCGGATTTCGGATTTCGAATAGTAGTTTGAAAATAGGTAAATCTTTGTGTTATTTTCCATAAGTTAGTTGCATATCTTAAATATATTGTAAGGTTTCTCAAATAAATTGTAGGTCTTTAAGTATATTTGTATTCATTTCTAACTAGTTAGTAGATTATTATAATTTCTATATATATAAAAGAACAAGGGCAATTGATAAATTAACGCCCAGTCTAAACCATAAAAGCTATAAACTTGAAATTTGGACCGAAGTCTTATGTTTATACGCAGTGCTCAGATAAGAAAGGATTTTTCAAAATTAGACCCCTAAAAGGGTTAAAATTGAGGACAAATTTGTATGAAAAAAAAATTAAAACACTGATGTACTTGAAACTTGGCAAGAATGCTTCTTAACAAAAATAACTAATGGCGTGTTTCAGCGTTTTTTGAAATTCAACCTCTAAAGGGGTAAAAAGGGGGAGGTTAACTAATTTATCATCACAAAACCGAAACTATAAAAGCCGTAAACGTGAAATTTGGTAAGTGTCTTCATTATAATATATGCTGCCCACATAAGAAAGGGTTGTTCACAATTTCAAACCTTACATCCAAAAAAGGGGTGAATTTGCGTACCTATAGACAAATTCCATTTGGAATTTCGCTAATTACTAACAACGCATGTTGGACTATCGGTAGAGGTCGCGGATTATTTTTTTGAGTAGAGGGTTCTAATCCTGCTAAACATGACTTTTTTTTTACTTACTTTTATTTCGTTTTGGATCAGTTTTTTAGAAGTCTATATTTTTGCTTTTAATATTTTAGTAAAAAAATGTTTCAAAAAATAGCTGGAAGTAGCTGGATCGAATCCTGCCACAAACAATAATTTTCTGTTTCGTTTTTTTATTTGTTTTCTATAATTATTTTCTTTTTTATTTTAATTTTGAAAAGGAACGAATAAATTCATTTGCAAATTTATTTCCGGATAAACGATATCGCAACCCCAATCAAATCAAATCTAATAGTTGGTCATTGACGACATTGAAGAAGAAGATTAATTAAATGGTTGACTGGTAGAGAACGCTCTTAGCGTAAGTCCATTAATATATCAGTATTTTTTACTTATCTATCTATACAAATAATAGGACAGTAAAAATCGAGTGTCTATACATTAAATATTTTTCTAAAAAAACTGATACGGAGCGATTAAAGAAGAGTAACAGAAACCAAAAAAAAACTATTTTTGGAATTTTTGTCTCTTTGGTACGTTATAACTTCAAAACTACTTAACAGATTTGAACGCGATTTTCACAGGTGGATTACATATAATTAGGAGCGTTGTCAAAACTTTGTTTCGTCAAAATCGGTTAAGGGAAAAAGAAGTTATGGTCAGTTGAAGTTTACTTCTAGCACTGCTTCAGAACTTATAAACAGAGTTGAATGCGACTTACATAAAAGTATTTAATTTAGATAAAGCTAGAATTTCTACTTTGTTTTATCGATATCAATAAAGAGAAAAACACACTGCAGTCTCTATTAAATTTTAATAAAATAACACATTGAATGTGTGTGGGCGTATAATTTAGTTACATAAAATATCAATAGATGGCGCTGACTTTATTTTAATTATTTTTTCGCATATGGTATAGCAGATTGTAAATTTTCCTTACGGCAATTAAATTGAATTATTTAAAAGAAAAGTTTGATTTAGTTCTATTGGTTGGTTTGTTTATCGGTCGTATTGTATTGTAAGCTGTTTGAATTGATTGGTTGGTTTGGTTTGGTTTTGGTTTAAAAAATAATCAAATCGGCAAGTCAGTTCCGTTGTTGTTTGACGAAACATACGGTCGTGTCGTAAGGTTTAAATTATCACTTTTTATTGAGATTATCTCCACTTTTCACGCCCACTATAACTTTAGGAGTGGCTTTTAGGTCCAAATGACCCTGTAATAGGCTGCGTCTACTCTTTTAGAGACAAATATGTGATAGTATTAATGTTAATATTTTCAGTTTGATATCGTAGCAATGTAATGGCTTTATAAAATTGGCACGGAAATAGGATACTATAGATTAACTATAGGTCTAGATAGTTGTAGTTTCCACAGGTTACGCGAAAAGCGACCTACACGCGGGCGGAGCCGCGGGCAACAGCTAGTTAATAATAAAAGACTGTGGGTCCTGCACCCCGGCCTATCTACCCACATCTTTTGTATGTGCTACCTACATTATATATAACACCTCACCACTTAATTAATAATATATTTAAAAAAAAACTAAAACTTAATATTGTTACATTTTTGTTAACAGGAATTAAGACAATTTAATTAACAACGACTGTTGTAATTATTACACATTAGTTTTTCTAAAACATTTTCAATTATGTAACTATTTTAAGTCAGAATTTAGAAAATAATAAAAAGTGTTCTTACATAATTATTTATAAATTTAACTTAATTAAGTAATTAATGATATGCATGTTTATTAAAACATTTCACAATAAAAAAAAAGTAAGTAAACAAAAAAATAAAATAAAGAAATCCAATAATCCCGTACATAGGAATAATAACAATGTACACAACAACATACTCTGTCTAATCTATTTCAAGTCCATATCTTTTAACCGGTTTTCTTACACGCTTACTAGGCACAGCTTGCGGATCAGTGTTGAGTTCTGAACTCTTATCAGTGTGAGGCGGGGAGGACTCGGCGCGGGCGGGCAGCGCTGCTGGCGGCGCGGTGCTGGGCGGTGAAGGAGGACCTGGTGATTTAAAACTACTACGCTGCGGTGTACGACTTTCTTTACTGACTTGTGTTTTAGGTAAATTTCCACTTAGTTCCTGGGTGACGACTGAACCTGTATCACCCCCTTCTTCACTTTCTTTAGAAAAAGATGGAACCACTACCAAAGACCTCCTCTTTAATTGGTCGATATGTCGATGTGCCTCCCTACCTATGCTGTCCCTTACTTTGTAATCTGTCGATCCTAATTTTTGTAAAATTTCTCCCTTTACCCATTTCTGTCTATCTCTGAAATCCCTTAAGTAAACCTGATCACCTGCATTTAGTTCCCTATGAGAGCTAGCTCCCCTTTCGGTTTGGCGCTGCTGTTGTTTAAATACTCTCATATCTCTGTCCGGCTTAAGAGCATCCAACCTAGTTCTTAAATTCCTACCTTGCAGTATTCGGGCAGGGCTATCACCCGTGGTGGCATGCTCGGTATTCCTGTATAGTAATAGATACCTTTGTAAAGCTACGTCGATATTATCTTTAATAGCTTTCTTGATAACAGACTTACATAACTTCACGGCATTTTCGGCGGCTCCGTTAGAGGAAGGGTGGTATGGAGGTGAAAATGTATGCTCGATTCCATTGTTTTCAAGGAATGTTTGAAAACTATTACTAGAAAAAGGAGGGCCATTATCCGACACAATTATTCTTGGCAGTCCAAATTGTGAAAATAAACAACGTAGTACTTTAATAACTTCCGTCGCATTTGTAGTTGTCATTTTAAATGCTTCTACCCATTTAGACGTAGCGTCTACTACAATTAAAAATTTGTAATTACCAATAGGGCCTAAGAAATCTATGTGTAGCCGCTGCCAGGGTTTGCCGCACCACGGCCAGGGCTGCGGCGCGTGAGCGGGCGGCGCCGCTGCCAGGGCTGCACACGTGTCGCAAGCGCGGCACACTGCCTCGACTTCCTCGTCCAAGCCGGGCCACCACACGTAGCTTCTGGCTAGACCCTTCATTTTCACAATGCCTAAATGCGTCTCATGAAGTTCTTTAAGTACTTTACTACGACCCTTTTCTGGTATGACGACCCTGTGACCCCACATTAAACAACCTAATCTATATCTATACATATAATAAGACACTAAAATGCGAGTGTCTGTACATTTAATATTTTTCAAAAAAACTGATTGAGTGCGATTAAAAAAGAGTAACAGAAACCAAAAAGACAGTTTTTGGAATTTTTGTCTGTCTGTATGTATGTATGTATGTATGTCTGTCTGGTACGTTATAACTTCGAAAATACTCAATGGATTTAAACGCGGTTTTCACAGTTGGATTACATATAGTTAGGAGCGTTGTCAAAACTTTGTTTCGTCAAAATCGGTTAAGGGAAAAAGAAGTTATGGTCGATTGAAAATTTACTTCAAACACTGCTTAAAACTGTTAATGCGTTTACTTACGTTTAATTTAATTTAGATAAGGCTAGGATTTCTACTTTCTATTATCCATATCAATAAAGACGAAAACACGCACTGCACCTATTTATTTTAATAAAATAACACATTGAATTTGATTGTAAATTTAGTAACATGAAATCTCAATAGATGGCGCTTACTTACTTAACTCGCTATGGTTTCGCATTATGGTATAGCAGATTGAAATTAACCCTAGCAAATTAAATTAAAAAATTTGTTGGGCTTTGTCCTTGTGGTTCTTTTGATTTGGTTCTTTGGTTGTTGTCTGTCTATTGATTGGTTTTTTCCTATTTCGACATAAGTTTATTTAGGAAAGTTGTTCAGTTGAGTGGTCTGAATCTGCCCTTAAAATATTTGCATTGCAGTTGATTTAAATTCACCTTATATAAAGAACTAGCTGTTCCCCGCGGCTTCGCCCCGCGTGGGACTCGGTTATATCGCGCCCAAAAGTAGCCTATGTTTGACCTCAGGTCGTTAACTACATCCCTACCAAATTTCATCACAATCGGTCCAGCAGTTTAGCTATGAAGAGGTGACAGACAGACAGACTTTCGCATTTATAATATTAGTATGGATATGGAAGTATGGATTTTAATTATTTTAAATAATGCCTAGGAGGAAACGATCTAATCTGTCGCATCATTCCAGAATAGCTAAAAGCAGAAGGTTAGCTAGATCTCAAGAATCGAATGCGGATAGACAGATGCGACTCGATGAAGATAGGCAACGCCATGCATTGTCTCGGTCTTTACTTCTGACAGAGAGTCTCGGTTGTCCGCTGACCGCGAGCGTCATGCGTCATCTCGGGCTTCGGAAACGTTTACCGAAACTCAAGGTTTTGGCGGAAATTGTCGGGGATGAAGTGATTTACACTTCATATAACAGTGTTGTGCATCAGGATGATGCTACCACCTAAGCTATCGATTTTCATTGGCTGCAAGTGGTCTACCTGCTCATAACATTACCCTTAAAGTCGGCGTTCCCATTATGCTCCTAAGAAATCTTTCTCCGCCTAAACTATGCAACGGGACCCGACTCAAAGTAACGGTTTTGCAGCACAACTTAATACAGGCCGAAATTCTCACAGGGTGTGGTTCAGGCGAAACGGTGTACATACCTCGAATACCACTCATCCCCAACAATTACTCCTTTCAATTTAAACGCACCCAGTTTCCAGTTGCTGTATGCTTTGCCATGACGATAAATAAGTCGCAGGGACAAACCGTAAAAGCAGCTGGCATCGACCTAAGAACAAGTCAACAAGACATTTCTCGCATGGACAACTGTATGTGGCTTGCTCTGGGGTCAGTAGCGCCGAAAATCTATTTTTATTAGCCTCTGAGGGAAGAACTGCTAAAGTTGTCTACAAAGGATTCTTTGAACTTAACTCTGAAACATGATATTTGTTTATATTTGAATAATGTCCTGGCTACTTCGATTGCGTCATTTCATTTCAATGTAACACAGGTTACGCGAAAAGCGACCTACACGCGGGCGGAGCCGCGGGTAACAGCTAGTTCTAAATATAATTCTTTCCTACGATTATAATACGGCTTAAATTCACTACTATCTACTTCTGTTGGCCAACCGTCTTGAACATAACTAACTATTCTACCCAAGACTGGATCTTTCTTTGTTTCTCTTTTTAATTCTTGGTAGTCTAGTAACAAAGCGTCCCTAGCAAAATGCAAAAATGTTTGTTCCGGATCTGACGATTTGTGGACTTTTCCTTCAGATGGCAAAGGTAACCTTGATAACGCATCTGCGTTATTTTTATCTGTCCTCACGTATTCAATATCAAATGAGTATGCCGATAATATTATTGCCCACCTTTGAAGGCGGCTAGCCACCATACTAGGAATTCCTGCCTTTGGACCTAATATTGTCACTAACGGTTTGTGATCAGTCCGTAACAAAAATTTTCTGCCGTATAAATATTGGTGAAATTTTTTTACAGCAAAAATAATAGCTAATGCCTCGCGTTGAATTTGACTATATTGTCGTTCCGCCGGCGCAAGCGCACGTAACGTATAGCTGATGGGTCGTTCCCGCCCGTCGGCTCCGCACTGACTGATTAACGCTCCGATACCTAGTCCGCTTGCGTCACAAGTCACCGTTATCATTTTATCAGGATTATAGTGCAAGAGCACGTCGGCACTTATTAACATTTTTTTTACCAAATCGAAAGCAGAATTACATTGATTATTCCAGTTCCAATTTACAGATTTCTTTAATAGTTTGTATAATGGTGCTAAATGGGAACTTAAGTTTTTTATAAATTTTGCATAGAAATTAACCATACCTAAAAAGGATCTAAGTTCTGATACATTAGTAGGTCTGGGCAGTTTTACAATGGCTTTTACCTTCTCGGGATTCGTATGAATACCATTTTTATCAATAATGTATCCCAGGTATGATACTGATTCAGCAAAAAACTTACATTTATTGACGTGACGTCTTAAATTAGGTTGCGGCTGGGAGTCACTTATGAAAAAGTGTAACGCTCGGTAACGTTACGATGAGTCACCGAACGAGAGAGAGGCCCGCCGAATGCCTTGCGTCTCTCTCCCACTCAACTATGATCGGTCTGCCGCGCGCGGCAGACCGCGCGCGGCAGATTATATTCATATCAATAAATATTCTACCGAGAAAAAGACGTTGTCACGTAAAATCTTCGCCCGTAAAACCGACTTTACAGGCAACCATTTTTTTTTTATTTAATTTTAAACCATTCTTTTGCAACCTATCAAATACTTTTTCTAACGTTTGTAAATGTGATACCCTATTCTTTGCAGTAATGAGCAAGTCATCCATGAACACAGCTACCCCTGGAATACCCCTCATTACATTCGTCATTGTGCGCTGAAAAATTGCTGGACTGGATGATAATCCATAAACCAATCTATTATACCTAAACAAACCACGATGAGTGTTTATAACTGTGTAACTTTTAGACTCATCTAATTCGATTTGATTATAAGCTGAGGATAAATCAATTTTAGAAAAATGTACACCTCCACTTAAATCAGCAAAAAGTTCTTCCACTCTAGGCAACGGATACTTATCGACCAATAAAGAGGGGTTTATTGTTACTTTAAAGTCTGCACACAATCTTAATTTACCATTGGGTTTACTCACCGGTACCAATGGAGTAGCCCACTCGGAAAATTCAACAGGTTCAATCGTACCGTTTCGCAACATGGAGTCTAGCTCTTCGTCTACTTTTTGTTTGAGCGCGTACGGCAGAGGGCGCGCGCGACAGTAAACCGGTTTCGCTCCTTCCTGCACATGCAGCGTTGCCCGTCCGCCCGTGTACCTGCCCAGCCGATTGTCGAACAATTCTTTATACCTATTAAGTAAACAAAACACATCATTAGGCTTACTTTGCACACTTATACTATTATTATTTTGAAATACAGGTATTTTAATAGATAACTCCGATAACCACTGCCGGCCTAAAAGTGATGTTGTTCCCCCGTCAATTACATATAAATCTAAGAGTTTTTTACAATTGCCATATTTTACAATGGGCTTCATTATGCCAACTGGCCGGACTTTACTACCATTATAAAATCTTAATGTTACATTACATTGTTCTAATGGATAATTTTTGAAAAAGGTATCATATGTTACTTTACTTACACAAGATAAAGCACTACCTGTATCTACTTCCATTAGTAATTCCCTATTTCCTATAAGGACTGGAACGCTTACCGCAGGATAGTTTCTCAACGACATCTGATAAATCGCCTCCTCATCAGACGAGCCCTCTTCACTCTGGCTGGTATGCTCATCAGGCATCGCAAAATACTGGCCGGTTTTCGTTTCACGACTCCAATTACTCTTTCTTTGCTTTCCCTTACCAGTAGGATTGGCTTTTTGAGTGCCTTTCTTGCTTGGACACATACGCTGGAGATGCCCTGGCTTCTTGCAAGCGTTGCACACATAAGAACGGAAACGGCATTCACTCATATTATGAAATTGTGATCCACATGATGAGCACTGTTTTGACATTTCGCCCTTTTTCTGGTCACGACGGCTCAAGGACACGCTATTTAGCTCTTCACTTGTCTTAATTTCTGATGGTTTTTCTACTGCCGCCGCATCTTTCTCTGCCGTTTCTAATGCCATAGCTAACGCAACGGCCCTAGTATACGTTAACTCCGTTTCTGCGAACAGCCTCTGCCGAATTATATCATTGGCTAAACCACAAACCATTTGGTCTCGCATGTTTTCTTCTAAAGTAGATCCAAATCCGCAGAATCGCGATAAACACTTCAGCTCCGCCACGTAGTTCGCAACCGTCTCACCTACCCTCTGACGCCGCTGACGAAACTTGTATCTCTCTGCCATTTCCGACGGCTTCGGTTGTAAATGGTCTCCGACGATTTTCACAATTTCGTCAAAAGTAAGGGTCGATGGTGCTCGCGGACTCGTTAAGTTAACAATAAGTTCATACGTTTTATCACCAACGGTTGCGATCAATGTGGGTAACTGCAATTCCGGTTTTATATTGTTCACCAAAAAGTACATTTTAACACGATCACAATAAGTGAACCAATTTCCATCTTCCAATTTAAATTCCGAAATCTTCCCTATCGACATATTTTACCGATTGTTTTAACTGCACGCGCTCCAAATTATTTTCAATTGTCGCCACTGATATGTATTGGGCACGGATTAAAACGATGTCTGCTTTGAACCACATTTATTGCGAGACTGCGGGTCCTGCACCCCGGCCTATCTACCCACATCTTTTGTATGTGCTACCTACATTATATATTACAAGAAGGTCATCTGCATTTACACTGTTGCCCCACAGTATGACCCCATATTTTAACCATGAGTACGCGTAGGCATAATATGCAATTAAAGCAGTTTTATAATCTGTGTTTACTTTTAAAACGCTAAGTGCATAAACGAATTTCGACAGTTTACTTTTAATATTACTAACATGTTGTTTCCAGTCTATGTAGGAATCTATCTTTATACCTAAAAGTTTGAAATTGTTAACTTCTTCTATTTCTTGGTCATACAAAGTATTTTTTAAGGATAGTGCCTTTTTTTGACGAGGGTGGAATTGGATTATTTTTGTTTTTTTAGTATTTATTTCTAAATTTAGCCATGTATTTACGACATAAATGCTGTCCGATAAATTTTGTTAGCTTCTGTTGCTGTTTCACATTTGAAAAGTAGCGATATGTCGTCAGCGAACATGACACAAGTGATTTGGGAATAATCTTGGCAAGTCGTTTATGTATATAAGGAACAATATACACCCGAGGACGCTCCCCTGTGGGATTGAGCAGTTTGTGGTTCGTATTTTAGATTTACTGTTTGTGCCTCGTATGTATTTTGATTATAATGGTCGATTACTACATATTGCTTACGGTCTGTAAGGTATGATTTTAACCATTCATATGCCTGACCGCGGATACCAGAATTATATATTTTATGAAGAAGAATTGTATGTGAAACCATGTCATATGCTTTCGTCATATCAAGTAATAAACCTACGGCGTAATTCTTTTCATAAGTCCTTGATAAGAACTTGACAATTAAATGTTTTGACGGCTCCTGATAAAATCCAGCCTATCCTGGTTTATTGAGCCATTGGGGCATGTTGTGGACCTTTTATTAATCCCTGCATGATGACCTCAGCATAAACTGTGGTGTCGAGAAGAAGATCGATTGGTCTCGAAATGTTGTATTCTGGGTCGGCTAAATTAATGTTTTGAAGATGATCCCAATGTTTTTTATGAAATGATTCGTTGGGTAGGTTACCTATCACCCTAGATACTACCAATGCTTCCGTATTAAATTGATAATCATCGTAAATTGATTGGCATTCGACGTCAACGATTCCCTGACTAAATCGGGGGCCTTTCCCCGTCCCTGATATCGCTGTGTGGAATTTTCTGCGTGACAAGCCTAGCATTTGGACTGCGTTTTCTGATATGAGAGAGACCTGTGCACACTGGTCTAATAGGGCTCTGAATGTGATGTAAGTTCCATCGGATGATTTAAGTTTTAAAAGAATGGTAGTGAGCAGGTTTTCTTCGTCGTCGGCCGCTACATAGTTGACGTTGTATTGTTTTTTGTTAGATGGAGATGTTGATGATTGCGGATGGGTCGACCACCTGAGTGATGGTGGTGGGGTCGACGACCTCGATGTAGAAGGCATTGACTTGTTAAAAGCGTCATGAAGAAGCGAATACTGTTCACCGTTGCATTTTTTACACCTTTTAGTAGAAAAACAAGGTTTTCCATAATGCTTGTATAAACAGTTTGGGCAAATACAAAATTTCGAAATTGTTGATAGTTTCTTGTCCGATGACATGTTATTAAAATCGCTACAAACGTACAAATCATGACCTAGATTGCACAATGGACATTGTCGCGTGTAAGTCGCTAAGGCTTGATTTTGATTTTGGTGCGTTTTGTTTGGTATTTGGCGATAGTTATAGGTTTTATTATTATGATATGATATTTAGGTTGATATTGATACAATGGTTTTTGTATTGATTGAGTAGCGGGTTTAAATGATGATGAATTGAAGGATGATGACTTATTTCGTTTATTAATAGGCTCCAACGCGGTAAATTTATTTTCCAAAAACTGTATAAACTCTTCGAATGTCGGTAACTCTCTCGGTGCTTTCCGAGCTTCCTTATAATCGACGTAGGTCTCGTTGTCCAGCTTTTGGGATAAAAGATGCACAATCAGTGGATCCCAGGTATGTGTGTCCACCCCCAGGTTGTGTATGGCGTGAATACACTCGATGTTAGTGTCATGTAACTTCTTCAACTCGAAAGCCGTAGATTTACTGACGTTGGGTTGATTTAGAAAGATTTCTATCTGTTTTGTAAAAAGGACTTGGGTGTTGTTATATCGCCGCGTTAGAATATCCCAGGCCGTATCGTAATTGTCCGCCGAGATATGAAGATGTTGTATTAATCGTTCCGACTCGCCACGAAGCTTGCCCTTCAGATGCTGCATCTTCTGAGCCTTCGTGATGGTGTTATTGTTATGAATGGCCTCACTGAATAAATCATAGAATGTAGGCCACAAGGTATAGTCGCCAGTGAAAACCGGGATTTGTAGTTTAGGGGTTGATTCAACAGTGTGCGCTGTAGCACTAAGAAGCTGATTTAATTCGCGTTTGATAGATTTATATGATGACTCGATTTTTAAAAATTCGTCTTCGTAGAATACATCCGCGCCCTCAAGGATGCTGTCGATCTCTAAATGGAGTTTATAGATAGTTTTCCAGCGTATCTGAATATTGTTGATTTCGTCCTGTATCTCCCACCGCTCTGATGAGAAATGTTAATCCTCCCTAACAGTCGTTTAAATGCTCTAAAGTTTGCTCTCTGATTTGCTAAAAAGTCGTCAAGTTTGCTGCTAGTTTAGACCGTTTGGTCCGTATAATCAGATGACGAACCGGGTTGCATTACTTTATGCGAATTAATGGCCTGATAAATTGATTGATAAACTTGATGGGTGTTATCATAAATGTTCTCTTTAAAATACTGATGTTCCCTATCCTGGTCAGACGCACTGTCCAAGATTTCGGTATGATTCTGATCAAACTCTTGCCAGAGATTTTGAATAGTTTTAAGACGATTTTGTAAATATTGTAAGGTTTTCCGGGACTCGGAATCCTTACCAAAGTTGATTTTGATTCTATGGAGACTTTGAAAGATCTCAGCTTGTCTAGCTAAGGAAGAATCCATGATAAAAATGATACAGGTTAAAGATAAAACTCAAGAAAATAGGAACAATCTTACTTTAGCCTCGACGCGTTGCCGATAGTTGCGTAAGCGTAACGCAACGAAGTTATAGCTACCGTTGATCCGTGATGATGATGATGATATCCAACTTACAGCTCCCTCAGCTGTAAGGCTTTTACACGCGAGACACCAGATATGATAAATGATAACTCCGACCGTCGCCGGGTCCTCCTTTTTCACTTCGAATGGACAGTGAAAAAAAAGGTAATCGAAGGACCAAAAACTATGTAAGGGATGTAACTTCCTTACACTGGTAATATGATATTGATAAATGATAGGGGTTGCTTCGGGGATGATATGATATAAAACAACCGAATTAAGTGAACTGATATATTGCACTAAATTAAATATATTATTTGATACAGTAATCGGCGAAAGTGCCGCATAAGCTAATTGTAAATGCATTCAATCGCTACTTACAAAATGATTAGGGTTCAGTAAATAATGTACGGTGTTCCGTACACTAAGGCTGTAAAAAGAAAAGTTGATATGATGAAAGATACAACGAATACAAGCAGTGCGGTATTAGAGAAAATCTTTAAACCTATTGTTAATCCATTGAATCAGTTATCTAGTAAAAAATTATCTACTTTCACTACACACTTTTCACTCACATTTGCGGAGCTACAAATGCCCATGTTTCCCTGACCATCGCACTCATCTACACTTGTCACAAAACGACGCGATGGTACTGGCTGCCACAGCTCGGGCGGCGTGCCGGTCGCCTGGAACTTTGCTTCTGCTCGCTCTGGTGGAGGGCGCGCCTGGCCTGATGTTTGGCGCGTTGCTGTGAAACGCTCCTCTGATGTAGGACGCGTCTCTCTTGATGTGGGACGCATCTCAACTTCCAAATGGTCAGACGTAGCACTTGAGTCGCCCGCCTGGGCTAACCGGTTGGCGTGGGTGCGTCGCAGTAATACGATTAAACCGACGATCAATGTTATACCTATCCATCCATATATTACTGAATAGTGGTGAATATCATGGCTTGAAACTTGCTCTAATAGATGTTCATTCGCTTTTAAACTCTCAATTTTGTTTCTCATATCCTTCATTTCGTTAATGTTTGGCAGATCTAAACTCTTTTGCAAGGTTGATGGCGAGATATCAATATTTATGATATGGTTGATTCAATCAACTTGATTGGCTCTATATCCTCCACAGGCAGGAAAGAACTGACGTTTATCTGACTCATACCTTGATTATGTGAATAGATAGTAATTTGTTCCGTTTTGATGATACATGTACGTTCTATACTAATTATTCCAGCTGACGTTAACCTTTTAGCGACTACTTGATTGTCACATAATATTTTAATAGGGCATTGATCACAACAGAAAAATAAATATTTGTTAGGTTTACTTGATTCAGTCCATTGACTAGTACATGGGGCAATGCTGATCTTACACTGTTCTGTAGAGGGATCCAGCAAACACAACTTGTCGTCATTTTTCAAACGATAAATTGGCCTTTGTATGTAGCATAAATAAGTATCAGTTTTATCATGTAAACATGCTCTGACGTCATATGTAGTCATAGTTAAATAGGAATCCTTTTTCAAGTTAATAGCAATGTGTTCGGATATTGGAGAAACGGTAACCATCTTCATATTTTCCACTACTCAAGGAACAGGAATGATCATCATGATTTCGAAAGAATCTCGATAGACAAGAGAGACACGCAACTCGAAAATTAAAAACTCCTCACTCATCCTAGCTTTGATCTTGATTAGATGATAAATCTTGGTAAATTCAGACTCTACATCGCTGATCGGTAACAACAAATCCTTTGATATATGTGATGAAATGGTGTTTAGTACCGCTTTCAGTTGAGTTGTGTGATAAGTTGGAAATTCATCCTCCTGTGAAAAATGTCGGTAATAGTATCCAATAACGTGTTTCGCATGCTCTTTAAGTTACGCAGTAGATTACTTGCGGCGATAGAAATTAAACTAAAGTCATTCATGATTGAATTCCTTTCCGATTCCGTTTTTAAAGTACTTGCTAAACTATCTTGTTTTATGATTAATTTGTTTAGGGCCTTATGCTGCTTGTCGATTATATTTTCGGTCCTTTTTAAAACGTTATATTCAGATTCTACAAGAGATATCTGGATTTGTATAAGCTTAAGTAAGTGATCCTGATTATTTTGTACTGATAAAATGTCTGAGGCATATTCTTCCGCAAATCGTTCGTCGAGTACCCCGAACAGACTGAGCGAGATACCCGATCCCGTTGATAAGGCCGCGCTTGCTGCGGCGCGTGCTGGACTGCTGACTCTGCAACAGGTGGTGATAGTAGTCTAACTCGGAGAACTCATGTTGCAACTGCATTGTTATGATATCACAATGAGAATCCTTTATACTGTCACATAATTGTTGTAGATATTTTAGATATTTATCACATGCGAGATTGGCCTGCCAAAAAGGGTCCAGATCATAATATGTGACTATTTTCCATTCATCCCTGATCAATTGCATGCTTGATATCTTATCGAAATATAAACCTTGATCATTTTTTAGTGCTGTAACGTTGAAAGTTGCTTGTACTGTAGTGAATATGCTTAAAAATGATAAAAGTAAAATAACGATTGAAGAGAAGATAGTATGTGTGGTTTTTAGTTTATCACGAATCTTAGGTTCCTGTTGTTCTTTCTCCTTGTACTCTGTGGAATTTTGATGTACTGGTAAAATCGACAATTTTGTGATGGGACGCTTGATATACCCGTTCTTGGTTCTTACGGTGACGACACGTACGTAGTTGTCCTTGCCGGGGTGCAATTCTACTACCCTACCCATAATCCATTTGCCTGGGGGTAGGTTGTCGTCGTGAACTAGAACAATGTCGTTTATGTTCATGTTATTTTGAGGACGCTTCCACTTTGACCTTGCTGTTAGCTCTGATAAATATTCGGAACGCCACCGCTTCCATATGTCTTGATATATTTTTTGAGTAAGATACCATATTGTTCGCATATCTTGCTCGGTGTTCATTAATGTTAAAACGGGGCCGCTTGCCAAAAAGTGTGAGGGTATTAAATAATCCAGATCATCTGGATCTTCCATGAGAGGGCAGAGGGGCCTGAAGTTCAAACAGGCCTCTAACTGTGATAAGATAGTGGTAAACTCCTCGTAGGTCAAGCGCTGTTCGCCGACCACTCTCTTGAAGTGGTACTTCAAGCTCTTCACAGCGGCTTCAAAAAGGCCTCCTGCTGAAGCCCACCTTGGAGCATTGAAGTGAAATTTTATGTTCATATCGGTGACCTCTTGTAGTAATTCTTGATTTTCAGCACTAATCACCGATTGGAGAGCTTCATACTCCTGTTGTATGACCCTGCTGGCTCCCACGAAGTTTGTGCCGTTGTCACAAAATATACGTTGAGGTGTTCCCCTTCGAGCTGCCATTCGTTTAAGTGCCGCCAAAAATGCTGAAGTTGTTAAGTCGGACACGAGTTTAAGATGTATGGCCTTTGTTGCCATACAGACGAACACTGATACGTAACCCTTCGTGCATTTGACTCCTCTTCCTTTCCTTGCTCCGGTGTTGGAAAGGGGGCGCGAAGAGTTGGTCCTAGCGTATGGTAAGTCTCCCATGAGTTGACACTGCTTGTTGTAATCGTACCGTCTACATCTGACGCAGGCACGAAGTTGTTTTTTGGTGGCCCTGTTGCCTCCGATTATCCAATATTGTTATCGGATAAATGACAAAGTTAAACGTACGCCGCCGTGAAATGTGAGACTATGTGCGTTTTCGATTATAAGTTCGGTAACTGGACTGGAATGGGGGATGATGAGAGGTAGGTTTCATGTCTAAGGAAATCTGTGCGTTCCTTAGTCTTCCGCCAACACGAAGTGTTGCGACGTCAATGAAAGATGTAGACCCATGGAAAACTGAACATTTATTTGTCGGAGAGAAAGAGGGATATAAGGGGGCTAAGTGGAAGTCAGGATGGAAGGCTCCGAGCATCAGATAGGGTCATAGGATGGCTTTCGTGGGCAACTCTTTAATCAGAGTGACAGATTACTAAAATTGTAATTTTACACAAACTTACAAAGGTCAAGCGAGGGCATAATTGTCCCGATAGAGGGACGGTAACCCGAATCACGGCTAAGGCAGACGCCCACGCCTCGCGTCCACAGTGACTCACAGCACATTAGTCTACCTGAGCCTCCTCCGTGCTAACACAACTGATAACCAACAGCAATTGGTGAAATCAAGGGTCAATGGTACACAGACACTCGCGCATCTAGGCGCCTCATCACGTGACTTCTGAACACCAGGCTTCTCGCCCATTGAACAGCAAGGGATAGCTAGCTTCTGGCAATAATCACATAACCACGTGCACGAGTTAACGCTTAAACCAATTTACGTAAACTATTATCTTTTCGATCTATGATCCGCTCAATTAATCACGATACGTATTCCGACCCGAGTGCGCTCGCCCGACGCCAAATTCAAAGTGAACCTTCGTTTCGATTCTCAACCGCTACTACTGTGACATTGACATTTGACAATGTCATTCGATGTTGCCAACCGCATAGTGTCGCCACTATAGTTTAGTTGCTTTCAGATTGATCAAGACCTTTCGTTTAGCGTCCGTATTCATGACCGGATACGACATGGCCATCCTGCAAGACACACGCTCTCGTGTGTTAATCTGAAAAAGGAAAAGACAGCACAGTTTCCGTTCGGCCATCCATTTTTTCCTAAAGTTTCTTGCTACTCTACTACAAATAAGAGTCGTGATCTACTTTACGTGGTTTATTAATCACCAAAATATTAGACAATCACTATACATTCTTAATCAATTTATAGAAGACACACCTAATGAAAAAAAACATCACTAATTGATCTAAAATTTACTCCTAAGTTTTTACAGCATAATTAAACTACTTCAGATCTAGTAAGTACCAAAGATTACCGAGACACCGTACCATTGAGTTTCATTAAATATTTTCAAAAGGTAATTTTTGACCGATTAAAATTTACTACAGTTTCACACACACAAGCTTACCTGGTATCGCAATCGTGGTCCACAGCTATCATAATAGCTCCAAAACCTTTCATTTTGTGGACTTCCCCACGGGAATCCCTAATCAGACCATGACTCTATGATCTATGCTACTAGGCAAGATCCGACTGTACTACCCAGTACTACCGCCTACCGCTTACCCACGGACATCTCAAGGAGATGACACCGATTTCCACCAGGCTACGGCTACGATATACTGGTACAGTCTCCGACCCCCGAATCGATAACCAGATCAAGTGATTAATTTGACGCTTCATCGTAATCAATATCATCATCTTCTATAATCTCAATTGGTACGTGGACCTCGGGCATCTTCCTAATATTATTATGAAAGTACTTTTATTTTCTACCAAACGATGGTTTTAAAAAGCGATAATCTAAAAGAAAATAAATAAACGGTAAAATTTAACCGCTCGGTCATTCCTGACCATCTAAAATCACAAAACGAATGTCAAATCTCAATATCAAGTTTATCGTGTATTGTGGTTGTTAAACATCACCCGAATTTCAAAAAGAAACAGAACCATCTCTAGTTAACATGTACTTGCATAGCTTCTGCAAGTGCGACCTCCATCCGGTCACATATCAAACGTAAACTCCATCCAGTTACACGTAACTTCGTAACCTGCATCCGGTTACCGGCCTTCATCTGGCCATACCACTAAGCAATGCAAGACTTCTCATAACTGCCAAAAATTGCAATAATTTCTCAAAACAATAAACTGGGTTCTATTTAACAAGCACACAAAACATAATTGTCAAACTAAATTTATTCAAGGAATAAAATCAGTAAATCGCACATTATAAACAACGGTCCATTTTCGCCTTTGACGCATATCAATTATTTTTTTTTTTCTACGAAATTTACAGTTACTTTAAAGCAATAAATCCCAATTACAAAATGAGAACTCCGAGATCACTGAATCACCTTGATCAAAAACTCAATACCTTGATCGCAATTAATGTCAACACAACATCCAAAATTGGGCAATCTCAATAATATCACAAATACGCGCATCACACTTGTGATCACCGGGTCCAACTGACCCTACGGTTTCCTCAGAAACCCGACCTCCACCAGAGTCAACCGCATATCGCCTACTCACGGACTACACAAGGCAGACACCGATTTTTCTCGAAATACGACTAAGACTCGGACTCCAGCATAGTCAAAACACAAATAATATCAAACAACGCAATTTAAAAATTCAACTATTACACAATGAACTTAAAGATATTCTTCAATGATCTCTTTTGCCTCTAGCGTATCACCAAAAATCACAAGTTACGCTTTACAAGCACGCTTACAAAAATTTAATTCAAAATAACTTCGTCGTAATTACACCCTCAAAGATGTAGAATCAATAAACCGTTAAACAATTTTTTTTTATTACGCGTAAACGAACGTTAAATCATTACAGACAACGAAACATTTTAAACAGATTAATCAATCAACTTTGAATTTACCAGTCAACGTCGTTTTCGCAATTTAAATTCACTACCTAAACTTTAAGTACCGAAAATTACAATTTAAAAATAACTTTGTCCATATAATTTAAGATATTTCTCGAACTACCTCAAATATCTCGTAACCACAGTGTGTTTTTATGTATGCGGAAATGTTCAATAACAAAAGTGAAATATCATAATTTTTTTAAATAATTCAACATGGCAATCGTTTAAATACTTTCGATTATTTTCTGACTAAATAAAACGCACAATGTAATGAAACATTATAATTGCGCTATATTAATGTAATCGACAACGTTTTCAAAAACCTGTGGTTGCTAAATTGATATCGAAGACGATATTGTCAGTTATTTTTATCTACATCATAACTACCTTCAAATATCAAACAATTTTCACTGATAATAAAACTTAATTGATGATGAACGCATAAAATTTCAATAAATTCAGGTTAAGATAAAAAAGGAAATAGACTTACCCCGGATACTGCAACAAAACAAACGTATTGGCACCCACACTGTACCAAACACGAAACCGCTATGTTCACAGAAACATCTGCTAACCGCATTACCCTTTAAGTAGGTAGTTTTATACGCGTAGGGTAATAACCAGATTAAAGCCATAATCAAAAACAAGCGTGTCAGAAAACTAAAAACTATCGGGTTCACCATCATCCCACTTCTGATGTCGGAGATAGAGAGGGATATAAGGGGGCTAAGTGGAAGTCAGGATGGAAGGCTCCGAGCATCAGATAGGGTCATAGGATGGCTTTCGTGGGCAACTCTTTAATCAGAGTGACAGATTACTAAAATTGTAATTTTACACAAACTTACAAAGGTCAAGCGAGGGCATAATTGTCCCGATAGAGGGACGGTAACCCGCACGCTTATTAGCTAAAAATTAGCAATCAGCAAAAATTGCGCAGCTATCGCGCGATCACCGCGCGATCGATTGCTTATTGCTACAAAAATTCGTATTACGTATGTGATCGCTCGCTGATCGTTCGCTGACGGTTTAAATGCACTGTTTGCTAGTTTTCGCAACGACACTAGTGCCATTAGCAATTTGGTAGCAATAACAAGAACTATTGTTGGAATGTCAATTTCAAACAGATGTTTTCGCGGGATTCAAAGTTTACAAAACAAATACGAGAAAAAACATATTAGACAAAAAAAAACATTCAGACGAATTGAGGACCTCCTCCTTTTTTTGAAGTCGGTTAAAAGTGAAAGAAAGTGTTTCAATGTTTATTTGTATTCGCGAGCAAATATCTAAGAGCTCTCCCAAAGTAAGTACTTACAGTGATGATGGGTACAGTGTGAAATAAATTCTATAATGAAGCAAAAGTTTAGTTTGCATATATACCTACTGTTAGTTTCTCATGTACTAGTGTCAATAACCTTCTTCAAGAAACATGCTATGTACAGAAATATATTTTTTTTTCAATCTGACCAGCAGTTCTAAAGATATAAGCGTTCAAACAAACAGCAGGCTTCATTAGATTAGCATAGATTTAATTTAATTTTAGTGTTTTATTTAGTCAATAAAAATTAATTACTAAAATAAATAGCAGGTACAGTGCGTCACAGAAAAGTATACCACCCTAGGTGTAAGATTGAAGTGGTAAGTATACTTTTCTATGTGGCCCCTAGGTGGTACATAGTTAAGTTTCTGGCCAATCTATGCGGTATGAAAGGAAATTAAAAAGTATATAAATGACATACATATATTTAAATAAAAGGTATTTAACTGATTTACATTTTACATATATATTTTTTTCATACATTTGATACTTATAACTACACACAATTTTAATTTGGCCTTATAGACCACCTTGTAAAGCATCCTACAGAGATTGGGGTATTTGATTTAGTTGATCTCCTTGAGTATCAGTACTTGGGATTATGGTACCGGCAGTCGATGTTTATTGCAGATATGTATTGATGTTGTGCAACCCATCTGGACTGCCAGGTTTAGCATTTACAATTGGTGTTAAAATCCACGGTTTTAATGGGTATCCAGAATCACCTGTAAATTAATAATAGTATTATACATTTCAATTCATATAAAAAGTTAATCAACATTAAACTACTAGTTAGTACTGATACACACCGAGCCACCAAACATCCTTTACGGTGAAGATCTTGGATATGCTGTTGAATGCCAGGCATTTGCCAAATGTGGCATCATGTGTGTGTAGCTCCTTCAAATGTAGCATCTTAATTTATAATATTTAAATCGCTATCAGAAATCTGTAAAAATAAGTTATATATTATATTATTAATGTACACACTTGGCTTAATAATTGGTACATTAATTCAAAATTGATGTTACTAGTACTTACTATTTGCACATTTCTAGAATGGAATGCTTTCTATTAAAAAATCTCTCTTCGTGTTCTGTTGGCTTTATCAGAGCCACATGAAATATAAATTTGTTGTAGAAACTAAAACAAACAGTAACTTTAATATACATTATAAAGTACAGCAGATACTATTAGCTTAGTAATATTGTATGATTTGTATTTCTGAACAACTTAAGCGCCAGTATCTTTTCTGGTGGAACATCACATGATTATTCGACTTAGAAATGCCCTTAAAAGTTTATTCCTAACCATTTATAATGGCAATTAGATTCAAATATGTAGTTAAATGAAAATAGTACCTTCTATAGTGCAAACCCTAATGCAAACAATATAGTGATCAATCATAATAAGAATTGTATTCTCACCCGTTAATAATGAACTGCCTTCCTTGTGGTGTTTGAAGAAAATAAATGTACTTTTTAAGTATTCTATGCTGATTCAAAGCCCATGTGACTTCTGTCACAGCATTAGAAACACTAGGTTGGCTAAGTCCGTGCAGGTAGCTCATACCTTCAGGCGTCGGATACGAACCCGTAGCAAAAAATCATAATGTTGTGAGAATCTGTAAATTATAATTGCTGTAAGACATTATAATATTGTGGAATATTATACATATTAACCATGTAACAATCAACCAACATAAAAATACTTCTTACCTTATTTTCCAAACTAATTTTTGTTCTTCTCGTTTGATTTCTATAGTGTTTTGTTGTTCTATAGTGGGCTATAAACTGAGAGTTTGATAGTTGTAAGGCATTGGCTTGGTCCTGAAGCCTACGCCTCAATTTGTGATGTGTTGTTTATTATACACGTCTTTCTCTTCTCTGCTCAATATTTAAAGCTTCTAATAACAATAAAGCACGCGCCATGTTAATACAAGAGCGTTATTTAACCACAAATTAGAAAGAATATGATTTAACACAGTAATTAACTTAAAAATATACGACGATAGGAAGCAATCTTGAAGCAATCGAAAAAATTTAACCTTTTTTGTAATCGCAATCTGACAGCTCAAATTGTTTGCAGATTGCTGTCGCTTTGCTGTCAAAAGACATAGATAATACGAAAACGCGATCAAGTCGAAGAGTTTGAATGCACATATAGTTCACCGATTGTTCGGTAGAGGCAGCACTGTCGTTTGCTTTGCTATGGTTTTGTTTTGGTTGTACGTAATACGAATTTGCGAATTTTGTGCAAATATTGTGCGATTTTTGCTATCGCTTTGCTTTTGCAAGATAGGTAATAAGCGTGCCGAATCACGGCTAAGGCAGACGCCCACGCCCCGCGTCCACAGTGACTCACAGCACAATAGTCTACCTGAGCCTCCTCCGTGCTAACACAACTGATAACCAACAGCAATTGGTGAAATCAAGGGTCAATGGTACACAGACACTCGCGCATCTAGGCGCCTCATCACGTGACTTCTGAACACCAGGCTTCTCGCCCATTGAACAGCAAGGGATAGCTAGCTTCTGGCAATAATCACATAACCACGTGCACGAGTTAACGCTTAAACCAATTTACGTAAACTATTATCTTTTCGATCTATGATCCGCTCAATTAATCACGATACGTATTCCGACCCGAGTGCGCTCGCCCAACGCCATATTCAAAGTGAACCTTCGTTTCGATTCTCAACCGCTACTACTGTGACATTGACATTTGACAATGTCATCGATGTTGCCAACCGCATAGTGTCGCCACTATAGTTTAGTTGCTTTCAGATTGATCAAGACCTTTCGTTTAGCGTCCGTATTCATGACCGGATACGACATATTTTAAATTACATTTTGCTTATATACTACATAAAAACATCTATTAAATAAAGACATGAGCTGTACAAAACCTTGGATGCACGTACATCAGAACGTGAGATGCAAAACAGGCATTATTCCCTTTTACTCCCTATGTCTACTCACGTCTTAGCATTAAGGTGCAGCTACACGAAGTACACCGTCTTGATCTAAAAATGGATGTAAGTTCAATATCTTGCTCTTTGAACTGACACACTTATCCTTTGTAAAGTCCTTGATTTCTTGATGAAAATGTTCTTGCTGTATAAACTTGATAATTACTAAGTTTGCACTCTTGATTTCCTGTATTGTTAAATAACTAGGTTTTGATGTTTTTCTAAAATTTACGATACGGCTTACCCATGCTAGTACGCGTATTAATTTGTTAAATGAGCTGTATTTGTTTATGATATTATGCATGACGTCATTGTTAGTTTGTTCGTAAACAGCCGTGTTGGTCTGTTTGTTTGTTCTTGTTTCTTCACTCGTTTCGAATATTTCCTGTTGGGGTTGATCTTCATATGTTGCTAACCATTTTGGCCCCTGCCACCACAAGGAATGGTCCTTTAATTGAGTTACAGAGAGGCCCCTGCTGGCACAGTCGGCTGGGTTTTCTTGTGACTTGATGTAACGCCAGCATCCCTTGGGCATGATGTCGGTCACTTGCTTGACCCTGTTCGCCACGAAAGATTTCCACTTGTTTGGATCTCCACATAGCCAGCCCAAGACCGCAGTCGAATCAGTCCACCCATATTCCTCAATCTGATACTGATTTAAGCATTGCTTTACTTTATTCATTAAAGTGGCAAGCAAAACCGCGCCACACAACTCTAGTCGCGGCAACGATATTTTCTTGCTGATCGGTGCAAGCCTTGTTTTGCCTACAACCAGAACCACTGTTGTTTGATCTCCACGTACAATTTTGCAATATATGACGCAACCGTATGCTTTACCTGAAGCGTCGCAAAACCCGTGTAATTGTATCCTATCATTATGTTGTGTAGTTAACCATCTTGGAACTTTAATTTGATTGATGTTTGGTATGTCGTCTTTCAATTTCAGCCATTTTTTCTTGATTTCATCTGGAAGTGTGTCAACTCTTGAAAAAGTTGTTTCAATTTTTAAATAAGGGGGGAAATATAACCTAATGGATCGAAAAGCTTGGAAATTTCTGAAAGTAAAGTTCTTTTAGATGAATTGTCAGTTGAAGTCTGTAATTTAGATTGAAAGGTAAAATTATCTTCTATTGGATTCCAGCGCAATCCTAGGGTTTTTGTATAATCCGCCTCCCGAAAGTCAAAACTAGCCTGATCAGTTCCGCTTTCCAGCAACTGAGGTGCATTCGAAACCCATTTTTGAAGGTTGAAACCGCCTGATTTTAATAATCTAGTAATATCTGATTTTAACTGTAAAGCTGATGAAAGAGAATGATTGCCGTGGATTAAATCGTCCATGTATAGACATTCCTCCAGGACCTTGATAGCTTCACTTGATGTGTAGTTATACTTTTCGTCACTCGCCAGCTGTTTGAGTGTCATCATAGCTAAGAAGGGGGCGGCCTTGACGCCGAAACTAACTGTAGTCAGCTGATAATCTTGTAGAGGTTTCTTGCAATCATCGCTCCATACAATTTTCTGAAACTGTTGATCATCTTCATTTAACCAAATTTGACAAAACATTTTTTGAATGTCTGCCCTGTATGCATATTTATATTGACGCCACTTAAGAATTAAGCTTTGAAGATCTTGTTGTAAATTTGGACCCTTGTACATAATATCGTTCAAACTAAGTCCTGATGATGACCTTGAAGATGCGTTGTATACGACTCGTGAAGCCATCGTTTTCGATTCAGCGCGATGAACCCCGTGATGAGGTAGAAGTCTGGTGTCTTGTTACCGGTCGCCGGTTTCATATAGCCGGCTGCTAAGTAGTCGTGCATAAATAATTTATAATTATTTGCAAATTCATTTTGTTTGATAAATTTACGTTCTAATTGTAAGAATTGCGAAACGGCTTTTTGTTTTGATGTACCTAACTCGTGTATTAAGTCCGACTTAAGGGGAAGTTTCACTTGATAAGATCCGTCCTCTCGTCGAACTGTCGTTGCCTTATAAAAATCGATGCAGGCTTGATCTTCTGCAGATAAGATTGATGATGATGATATGTCTTCAATTTCCCAAAATTTTTGGATGCTGTCTATATCGTTCAGAACTACATTATACTGAAATTGTTTAGTATTAATTCCTCCGCTAAAAATCCAACTAAATCGCGTTTGTTGTACGATTATTTCGCGTACGTACGTAGTACGATTATGGACTATTCGTCTACTCTACAGATGCTGTTCATGAGTATGTGTGAATATACCTCAGCTCCTAGTAATAAATCTACGGATTGGCTGAGATAAAATTCGGGATCTGCTAGTTGTATGTTGTCGAGAAGTGCCCATGTCGGCTTAGGTATAGTGCAATTAGGTAAATTGTTGACTAATGTTTTCATAACAAAAATATCCGTTTCCAGTGTATAGTCACCTTTAGTTGATTTCATAGTGATTGTCGTAGCGCCTTTACAGTTGTTTTCTTTTGCACCGATACCTACTAAAACACCCTTACACTTGTGTATCGAGGCTCAAGATATTCGTTTGGGAGCCTTGGTCCACCAAAATGCGGAGTTTGACATAAGTACCGTCAGCAGCCTTCACCTGGACGATGGCGGTTACTAACAGTATATCAGATGAGTCGCCTTGTTGCGCCTCGCTGTTTGACTTGCTGGTGTGATTGGCAGCTCTTGAGGTAGATGGTTGATGTTCGCTATTACGTTGTGTGTAGGCATCATGGATTATAGTGTTGTGTGAGGCATTGCACTCACAACAACGTTTTTCTGATGTGCATGCTTTGCCGTGGTGGTTGAATAGGCATTTAGGACAAAGCTGCAGTCTTGATACAGTACTCTTTTTATGCTGAGGTGACATGGCTAAGAATTTTTGACAATAATAAAGTCCGTGATCGTTGTCACAGAGCGGACACTTGTACTTTGGTTGGTTACGACTGTTTGTCCTCTCTGCGACTTTATTATTGGAAAATGATTGATGATTTGCCTTTGGATGCCTAATAGGCTGACTTGATACGGTCCTATTGTTAGGGAAATCTTGTTTTCTGCGCGGCGACTCCATGGAGGTGAATTTACCTTCAAGGAATCCCAGGAATTCTTCTATAGTTGGTAGTTCTCGTGGTTGTATCAATGATTCGTTGTAATGGTTGTGGGATTCAGAGTCTAATTTTTGTGAAAGTAGGTACACTAACAATGGATCCCAGGAAGTGATATCTACCCCAAGGTTTTTTACGGCGTTTAATGTCTCCAGAGTGGTATCATGAAGACGTTTAATGTGATTAATAAATGGTTGCTGCATGGTAGGTATGTTCATGAGGTTGTTAAGGCATGAGGTAAATATCAGTTTCTTATTGTTGTATCTATGATTTAAAATCTCCCAACATGTGTCGTAATTGTCTGAGGAAATAGGTAAATGTTGTATGAGTCTCTCTGCTTCACCGCGTACCTTTTCTTTTAAGAATTGTATCTTTTGAGCGCTTGATAATGATGCATTGCGATGAATAACCTCCGTGAATAAATCTTTAAATGATACCCATTGATGATAGTTACCGTGGAACGTAGGTACATCCATCTTCGGAGTGGTTTTTTCGCGATGGGACTCTGACCATAATTTGCTATTGATGGACCTCTTCATGTTGTTGTAGGACTTTTCGTGAGAAGAATACGCACGTTCATACTCTTGATTCGAACCCTGGGTTTCACTGTCGATCTCCCAGTGGAGGCTATCGATGGCCGACCACCGAGACTTTAGTGAGCCAAGAAGATCTTCAAACTCCCATTTCTCCTTTACGCTATCTAAATCTATGTTTGCTACAGTTATTTGAAAAGCCCTAAAGTTGCTTGCCTGTTTTTTCAATGAATTGTCAGTTTTACTTTCTGTTCCCTGTGATTGGGATTTTTGAACAGATGTTGATTGATTGCCCGAAACAGATGGTGTGGATAGTGTCGCTGGTTTAAGGACCGGCGACAACGGCCTAATTTCCGCCTTGGGATCGTACGCTTGAATCGTAGATCGTATTTTTTCATAATTGTTTTTGACTACATCGTACATGTTTTTAGTAAAATAAACGTCAGATTTGTCAGAATAAGCCCATAACTGCACATGATTGTTATGGAACTCCTGCCAATAGCCATCGAGAGTATTTACCTTGCGATTATTATAATCTACTGTTTTCCTGTCTTTGCCATCCTTTTTAAAATTAACATATAATTGATCAATTGCTTCAATGATGAGTTGTTGGTTTGAGAGTAAGTTTTCCGTTGTTGGATAGGTATATGATAAAAAATTGATAAGAGAGTAAACAAAAGGTATCTAAATACCTGGTGGGTTCTTGATATGCTGCTGCTAATACCAGTACCTTGATAGACTGGCGCTGTTAGCATGTGAACTTGTTTTCACACGCAGGAGTAATACTGATGATGTCCATAAAGTGATCCAATGGGTAAGGTAAGACACGTGGCACAAAATTCACTGAACACGCGCAAATGTCCCACCTTTTCCGAAGGCTCGAGAGACCAGCTTATGTACGGGGTATTAGTTTGATGTGGAGGAAATGATAGAAGTGTCTTAATAACAAACTAAATTATATTGTCCAAAACCTTAAAACTTGATAAAAATGATAATGAATGATAGTGAGAACGTACGATGCGCTTGATGATCGAATACGAACTAATTGCAAAAATATGAAATAACATTAATGCTACGAATTGGGCTGACGCGGCGCATTGTACCTAAAGTAATGGCCCGTACAGAATGTAGATAAATTTGGACACCACGTTCATAAGCGTTTACGAATTTCTGAATATAAAGATACTTTAAATGATACTTTAACTAAGACAGGAGAAGGGAACATCGACCTGAAATCATCGCGGTGAAAAGGATTATTACATCCTAAGGAGGATGATGACGCAGTTAACAAAGCTTATCTCGATAGTGAAATTCAACTTTTAAAAGAAGAAATAAAAAAAATATCTCTTTCAAAAGGATTGCAACATTCGAAGGAAGATGACGATGCAGTTAACAAAGGTTATCTCAATAAAGAAATTCAACAATTAAAAGAAGAATTAAAAATATCAGCGCGGTTAAAAGGATTATTACATCCAAAGGAAGATGACGATGCAGTAAACAAAGCTTACCTTGATAATGAAATTCAAGATTTAAAAAAATAACTAAAACAAATTAATAGTGACTTAAAAAGTTGTGTTTACGATTTTCAATTGCTTGGAAATAATTAAAGTTACCATTACTACACAAAAGAAGAAGTAAATCATATAATAACTGCAAAGTATAACAAAAATTAGCAAACAAAACATAGTTGACGGAGATCGGCTAGGAGAAATTTTGTACGTCGTTTTCTATTTTCTTTTTCTTTATATATATATATATATATATATATATATATATATATATATATATATATATATATATATATATATATATATATATATATATATATATATTATATATCTATATATATAAAAGCGAAAAACACTCACTCACTCATCACGAAATTTCCAAAACTGCTGAGCCGATGAAGATGAAATTTGGCAGGAAGGTAGATTGTGACTAAGAGACGTCCGCTAAGAAAGGACTTTTGGGAATTTTATCCCTAAAGGGGTGAAAAAGGGGTTGCCAGTTTGTATGTAACTTCGTCATTTTTGAAGTGAGATACATAAAATTATTAATTTACATTTGAAGTTGGTAAAAAATAATAATGCACCAATCAGATTTTGAAAATTACATCCCTAAAGGGGTGAAATAGGGGTTGCCATTTTGTAAGAAACTTTGTCATTATTGAAGTGAGACAAATGAAATTTTTAATTTGAATTTGTAATTGGTAAAAAATAATAATGCATCAATCTGATTTTGAAAATAACATCCCTATAGGGGTGAAATAGGGGTTGCCAGTTTGTATGAAACTTTGTCATTTTTGAAGTGAGATACATGGAATTAAAATTGAAAATGTCTTTTGGTATAATATTTTGTATTGTATTATATTGTATGTACACAACATATTGTAATAGGATACAATACATAATAGAAGATAGAGTGCAAAGGTTTTATTTATTTATATTATGAGTTCAGTAATGTGTCAATAGATGGCGCCACCATACATTTTAAAAGTCGATATGGTTTGTCGTTCGCATTTAATCATCATGTGTAGTAATTGAGATTTCAAAATAAATAAAATAATTTTTTTTTTGCTTTTCTAACGATTTGATTTTGTGTTTAGACGATTTGGTACCTGCTTAATATAAAATAATAACATTAAATTGGAATTGATTGGAGTATGGAGTGGTAATTGCGGCATTATATTGTATGTATAGTTTAATGTCTGCGTTTGGGGCTACTCATTGATTCGTTTAATTTAAGTTTGAAAAGTATTTTTCCGGATTCCGGATTTCGAATAGTAGTTTGAAAATAGGTAAATCTTTCGGCCATTCTCAATTTTGGCATTCTTAGTATAATTACCACAACCCTTTTAGTTTTTTGAACTTATTCATGAAATATGACTGTAGAGCGAATGAATATGAATCAATTGTAAATTTAATCGTATTGGCATTTATTTAGCTTATGTAGTATCCAAGTTATCGGTATCTAAAATATTTGATGGTTGTGACAATTAGAAATTATAATTTTACCTCGTCCCGGTAATTAGAAACTTGAATTTTTCCATATAAGTATATTGAATAATGACCGCTTATGTATTTAAAAAAGATATTTACATATTAAATATTAATTTTGTTGAGAAACTATCATATAAAACGCAACAATTCAACATTACAATTAGTTTATTATTGTTTGAGTTTACTTAAATCTAACGGAAATAACAGCTGTTTTGGTTTTTAATTGACGGTGGCGCTAGTGTTCACCGAGGTAACACCTTAAATAACAGCTGTTATATACTTATTTTTAAACAACAGCAGCGATGGCAATTAGAAAAGTTGTGGCAATTAGCGTCGTGGCTCTTAGAGAGAAACATGATTTTCCAAAAAAAAAGCTACTTAATAAACAGAATTCTCATAAAGACACATCATAATCCATAGAGCCTAGAAATCTGCTTTATTTTCAATAAACAAGAATAAGTTAACAATAACTCATAAGTTTTTAATCAAGGCTACATGAATTAGAAAAATCGAAAACCAAAGTCATGGCAATTGGATACTTAGGTGTCTAATTGGCGATTACTCGACACAGCGCACAACCACACTCGACGAGTACCTCGACAACACTAACGGCTCGGGATCTGTGCTATAGTAATGTGCCAGAGATTCTTATTTAGGGATGTGCGCCCTCGATTGCAAGTGGTTTTGGCAATTATTGTCCAAGGTCGGACACGTCTTCATTTGATAATTTTGACAAAGAAAGTACTAGTAACTTGTTGTATTTTTGATATGTTGTTAAATACATATTCCTTTATATAAAAAACCATCTAAAATAACTTAAACTCTTTCTCTGAATTAGTATTAGACAAGTTTCCAAACTGGGAGAGCGCGTGGACGCGTCGTGGTAATTTAAGAACAATGTTTTGAAAAAATAATTCTGTTATACTATGCAATATAGAGATATTTTTTAAAGTGCAACACATAGAAATAGTTGTTAGCTACTTTACAAAAAAAACAGCACATAATGTTATTATGTTTACATGAAAATTTTGCACTGGACGCTCTAAATTAAGCCTTCTGAGAATGGCCGCTTTGTGTTATTTTCCATAAGTTAGTTGCATATCTTAAATATATTGTAAGGTTTCTCAAATTAATTGTAGGTCTTTAAGTATATTAGAATTCATTTCCAATTAATTAGTAGATTAATATAATTTCTATATATATAAAAGAACAAGGGCAATTGATAAATCAACGCCCAGCCTTAACCATAAAAGCTATAAACTTGAAATTTGGACCGAAGTTTTATGTTAATACGTATTGCTCAGATAAGAAAGGATTTTTCAAAAATAGACCCCTAAAAGGGTTAAAATTGAGAGCAAAGTTTGTATGAAAAAAAATTGAAATCTTCACTGATGTACTTGAAACTTGGCCAGAATGCTTCTCAACAAAAATAACTAATGGCATGTTTCAGCGTTTTTTGAAATTCAACATCTAAAGGGGTAAAAAGGGGAAGGTTAATTTATCACCACAAAACCGAAACTATAAAAGCCATAAACGTGAAATTTGGTCTTCGTTATACTATATACTGCCCACATAAGAAAGGGTTGTTCACAATTCCGACCCTTACATCCAAAAAAGGGGTGAATTTGCGTACCTATAGACAAATTCCTTTTGAAATTTCGCCAATTACTAACAACGCATGTTGGCCTATCGGTAGAGGTCGCGGATTATTTTTTTGAGTAGAGGCTTCTAATCCTGCTAAACATGACTTTTTTTTACTTACTTTTTTTTCGTTTTGTATTAGTTTTTTAGAATTCTACATTTTTGCTTTTAATATTTTAGTAAAGAAATGTTTCAAGAAATAGCTGGAAGTAGCTGGATCGAATCCTGCCACAAACAATAATTTTCTGTTTTCGTTTTTTATTTGTTTTCTAGAATTATTTGCTTACTTTTATTTTAATTTTGAAAAGGAACGAATAAATTCATTTGCAAATTTATTTCCGGATAAACGATATCGCAACCCTAATCAAATCAAATCTAATAGTTTGTCATTGACGACATTGAAGAAGAAGATTAATCAAATGGTTGACTGGTAGAGAACGCTCTTAGCGTTAAGTCCGTTAATATATCAGTATTTTGTACTTATCTATCTATACAAATAATAGGACAGTAAAAATCGAGTGTCTATACATTAAATATCTTTCTAAAAAACTGATACGGAGCGATTAAATAAGAGTAACAGAAACGAAAAAAAAAAACAATTTTTGGAATTTTTGTCTCTCTGGTACGTTATAACTTCAAAACTACTCAACAGATTTGAACGCGGTTTTCACAGGTGGATTACATATATTAATTATGAGCGTTGTCAAAACTTTGTTTCGTCAAAATCGGTTAAGGGAAAAAGAAGTTATGGTCAGTTGAAATTTACTTCTAGCACTGCTTCAAAACTTTTAAACAGAGTTGAATACGGTTTACATAAACGTATTTAATTTAGATAAAGCTAGAATTTCTACTTCGTTTTATCGATATCAATAAAGAGAAAAACACACTGCAGTCTCTATTAAATTTTAATAAAATAACACATTGAATGTGTGTGGGCGTATAATTTAGTTACATAAAATATCAATAGATGGCGCTGACTTTATTTTAATTATTTTTTCGCATATGGTATAGCAGATTGAAAATTTTCCTTACGGCAATCAATTTGAATTATTAAAAAAAAATTGGTTGTTGATTTAGTTCTATTGGTTGGTTTGTTTATCGGTCGTGTTGTATTGTAAGCTATTTGAATTGATTGGTTGGTTTTGGTTTGGCTTTGGTTTAAAAAATAATCAAATCGGCAAGTCAGTTCAGTTATTGTTTGACGGAACATACGGTCGTGTCGTAAGATTTAATTTAACTAACTTATCACTTTTTATTGAGATTTTCTCCACTTTTCACGCCCACTATAACTAGGAGTGGCTTTTAGGTCCAAATGACCCTGTAATAGGCTGCGTCTACTCTTTTAGAGACAAAGATGTGATAGTATGAATGTTAATATTTTCAGTTTGATATCGTAGCAATGTAATGGCTTTATAAAATTGGCACGGGAATAGGATACTATAGATTTAACTATAGGTCTGGATAGTTGTAGTTTCCACAGGTTACGCAAAAAGCGACCTACACGCGGGCGGAGCCGCGAGCAATAGCTAGTATATTATATATTATTATATATATAAAAGCGAAAAACACTCACTCACTCATCACGAAATCTCCAAAACTGCTGAGCCGATGAAGATGAAATTTGGCAGGAAGGTAGATTGTGACTAAGAGACGTCTGATAAGAAAGGACTTTTGGGAATTTTATCCCTAAAGGGGTGAAAAAGGGGTTGCCAGTTTGTATGTAACTTCGTCATTTTTGAAGTGAGATACATAAAATTATTAATTTACATTTGAAGTTGGTAAAAAATAATAATGCACCAATCAGATTTTGAAAATTACATCCCTAAAGGGGTGAAATAGGGGTTGCCATTTTGTATGAAACTTTGTCATTATTGAAGTGAGACAAATGAAATTTTTAATTTGAATTTGTAATTGGTAAAAAATAATAATGCATCAATCTGATTTTGAAAATAACATCCCTATAGGGGTGAAATAGGGGTTGCCAGTTTGTATGAAACTTTGTCATTTTTGAAGTGAGATACATGGAATTAAAATTGAAAATGTCTTTTGGTATAATATTTTGTATTGTATTATATTGTATGTACACAACATATTGTAATAGGATACAATACATAATAGAAGATAGAGTAGAGTGCAAAGGTTTTATTTATTTATATTATGAGTTCAGTAATGTGTCAATAGATGGCGCCACCATACATTTTAAAAGTCGATATGGTTTGTCGTTCGCATTTAATCATCATGTGTAGTAATTGAGATTTCAAAGTAAATAAAATATTTTTTTTTTTGCTTTTCTAACGATTTGATTTTGTATTTAGACGATTTGGTACCTGCTTAATATAAAATAATAACATTAAATTGGCATTGATTGGAGTATGGAGTGGTAATTGCGGCATTAAATTGTATGTATAGTTTAATGTCTGCGTTTGGGGCTACACATTGATTCGTTTAATTTAAGTTTGAAAAGTATTTTTCCGGATTCCGGATTTCGTATAGTAGTTTGAAAATAGGTAAATCTTTGTGTTATTTTCCATAAGTTAGTTGCATATCTTAAATAAATTGTAAGATTTCTCAAATTAATTGTAGGTCTTTAAGTATATTAGTATTCATTTCTAATTAATTAGTAGATTAATATAATTTCTATATACATAAAAGAACAAGGGCAATTGATAAATCAACGCCCAGCCTTAACCATAAAAGCTATAAACTTGAAATTTGGACCGAAGTTTTATGTTAATACGTATTGCTCAGATAAGAAAGGATTTTTCAAAAATAGACCCTTAAAAGGGTTAAAATTGAGGGCAAAGTTTGTATGAAAAAAAATTGAAATCTTCACTGATGTACTTGAAACTTGGCCAGAATGCTTCTCAACAAAAATAACTAATGGCATGTTTCAGCGTTTTTTGAAATTCAACATCTAAAGGGGTAAAAAGGGGGAGGTTAATTTATCACCACAAAACCGAAACTATAAAAGCCATAAACGTGAAATTTGGTCTTCGTTATACTATATAGTGCCCACATAAGAAAGGGTTGTTCACAATTCCGACCCTTACATCCAAAAAAGGGGTGAATTTGCGTACCTATAGACAAATTCCTTTTGAAATTTCGCCAATTACTAACAACGCATGTTAGCCTATCGGTAGAGGTCGTGGATTATTTTTTTGAGTAGAGGCTTCTAATCCTGCTAAACATGACTTTTTTTACTTACTTTTTTTTCGTTTTGTATTAGTTTTTTAGAACTCTACATTTTTGCTTTTAATATTTTAGTAAAGAAATGTTTCAAGAAATAGCTGGAAGTAGCTGGATCGAATCCTGCCACAAACAATAATTTTCTGTTTTCGTTTTTTATTTGTTTTCTAGAATTATTTGCTTACTTTTATTTTAATTTTGAAAAGGAACGAATAAATTCATTTGCAAATTTATTTCCGGATAAACGATATCGCAACCCTAATCAAATCAAATCTAATAGTTTGTCATTGACGACATTGAAGAAGAAGATTAATCAAATGGTTGACTGGTAGAGAACGCTCTTAGCGTTAAGTCCGTTAATATATCAGTATTTTGTACTTATCTATCTATACAAATAATAGGACAGTAAAAATCCAGTGTCTATACATTAAATATCTTTCTAAAAAACTGATACGGAGCGATTAAATAAGAGTAACAGAAACCAAAAAAAAAAACAATTTTTGGAATTTTTGTCTCTCTGGTACGTTATAACTTCAAAACTACTCAACAGATTTGAACGCGGTTTTCACAGGTGGATTACATATATTAATTATGACCGTTGTCAAAACTTTGTTTCGTCAATATCGGTTAAGGGAAAAAGAAGTTATGGTCAGTTGAAATTTACTTCTAGCACTGCTTCAAAACTTTTAAACAGAGTTGAATACGGTTTACATAAACGTATTTAATTTAGATAAAGCTAGAATTTCTACTTCGTTTTATCGATATCAATAAAGAGAAAAACACACTGCAGTCTCTATTAAATTTTAATAAAATAACACATTGAATGTGTGTGGGCGTATAATTTAGTTACATAAAATATCAATAGATGGCGCTGACTTTATTTTAATTATTTTTTCGCATATGGTATAGCAGATTGAAAATTTTCCTTACGGCAATCAATTTGAATTACTAAAAAAAAAATTGGTTGTTGATTTAGTTCTATTGGTTGGTTTGTTTATCGGTCGTGTTGTATTGTAAGCTATTTGAATTGATTGGTTGGTTTTGGTTTGGCTTTGGTTTAAAAAATAATCAAATCGGCAAGTCAGTTCAGTTATTGTTTGACGGAACATACGGTCGTGTCGTAAGATTTAATTTAACTAACTTATCACTTTTTATTGAGATTTTCTCCACTTTTCACGCCCACTATAACTAGGAGTGGCTTTTAGGTCCAAATGACCCTGTAATAGGCTGCGTCTACTCTTTTAGAGACAAAGATGTGATAGTATGAATGTTAATATTTTCAGTTTGATATCGTAGCAATGTAATGGCTTTATAAAATTGGCACGGGAATAGGATACTATAGATTTAACTATAGGTCTGGATAGTTGTAATTTCCACAGGTTACGCGAAAAGCGACCTACACGCGGGCGGAGCCGCGGGCAATAGCTAGTACAATTATAAAAGGTATAGATGATTTGTGGCAAGCCGATCTTATACATGTACAAAAATATGCACATTTAAATAAAGGATACAAATATGTCTTGGTGGTTATTGATATTTTATCAAAATATATTTGGATTGTTCCTTTAAAATCAAAATCAAAAGATTGTGTTACGAATGCTATGCAAAAAATACTAACTGAATCATTCCGTAAACCTGATAATTTGCTAACAGATTTAGGTAAAGAGTTTTACAATGAATCATTCCAGCAACTGGTGAAGCGTTATAATAAAAATCATTATTTCACTTATTTTGTAAAAAAGGCATCCATAGTCGAACGAGTAATAAAAACTTTAAAATGTCATCTTTACAAACTTTTTAGCCTAAATGGTGAATATGCATGGTTGTAAGTTAGTAGTTAGTAGATGGTAGGTAGTAAGTTGGGAAATAATTTAGATTCCATTGTTTGACATTATAATAGAACTCTTCATAAAACCACAAAGTTTAAACCAATAGATGTGAATCAGTACAATCAGGAAGCTGTAAAAGCTAATATAATAAAAACGCAGAAACCAAAAACAGATTTTTATATGATTTTTTATAAGATTTTTATTTGAGGTTGGCGATAAAGTTCGTATTAGTAAATATAAAGAAGATTTTTGTAAAGGGTATACGCCTCACTGGTCAACAGAAATATTTACTGTGATTAAAGTTAACTATACAAACCCACCCACTTATCAAATAGAAGATCAACATAAGCAACGAATATTGGGATCTTTTTATGGATATGAGTTACAAAAAACCAAGAACCCAGACATTTATCTGTTTGAAAAAGTTATAAAAAGAAAAGGAACAAAACTGTTTATAATGGGGCTAAGTGAAAATAGTTGAATTGAAAAAAGTGCATTGTTATAGTAATACTTATAAGTCAAGTGTTTGAATGATTTTAATTAGTGTGAGCCTATCAATAAAGAAAGGAAGTAGTATTATTAACAGTTTAATTAACAAATTACCGTTTCAAATACATCTGCCTGGATATCAATTTTGTGGTCCAGGAACAAAACTAGAAAAGAGATTGTGCTTAGTAATAAGGGTGTATTTGGCTTAGCTGGTTGGACACAAGGAAATACGTGTGTATAATAACAAATTTATTTTGCGACTGAATGCATACAAGTTACGATTCCTATTATATAACTACATATTGAATCTAATACATGCGTGTTTACTTCCGAAGTACAAAATCGAACATACCGCCCACCAAAGGGCCGTTAAGGCCTTTTTAAATAGAAATTTATACAAAATCAAAACTCTCTAAATGAAATATAATGTAAAATTTCAAATGCTATTCGTAATACAGTTTATTCATTATGATAAAATGTGCCTACTTGGTGGATTGCCATTCTGACCTCGGTCTGAGACGGTCGTGTCCCTTAAAATATTTTATTTCTGCCGACCCTTTTTTTTGTGGGGCATAGCGCTAGACGCTTTGTCTAAGATGCGCTTGCGCGGTCAAAAATTTTTTTTTTAATTTTTTTACTTTGCTAGCATGAGCCGCGGAATTCATTTTACATTATTAATAGTTCGTTTTATATAGTTGCGTATAGTGTAAAGATTTTATAATAGTGTAGTGCACCAGAAGCTCCCGTCCACGAAGGCCCCGATGCAGAAAACCCGGTGAGATCTTTCCATGAAATAATACATTTATTCTTGTTTACTATGGGTAGCTTTTGTGTATGCTGGCAGTTAGGAAAGAAAAAGGCCTTAACCTTATCTGCTCTTGTCAAAAGTTTAATTTCTTCCCAAATAAAAGAGAAGCAAAAGCTTAACCAAACTATATACCTACTACGTTATGATGGTGTTAACGTAAACACTAGTATTAGTGGGATAAAGTTCCAAGCAGATTAATTTGATACATTCGCGTTGGAGATTTCGTTGACGTGATTTTGTTGGTGTTGATGTCATTGTTACCACCACCTTAAATCCTTTTGGGGCCTACGCCTTGGGAACTAATACTAACTCTTACACTCCAGTTATTAATATTAAAAAGGTTTTAGTCTGGGATTCCTTTAAGTACTTACTTCTGTTATTGGTACATAAAAAAAAACTGACATAAATAATGTGCACCTAATTTTTTTCCAAACAAAACGCACCTTCTTTTAAAGGTATATACACCACGCGAAGTTTTACGTGGGTACATAAAGCCTCAAACCTAACATAACTAGGCTGAAGTGTACTTATTGTTAAATTATTGTGCGTGTGTCCGCGACGCCACAAAGGTTGACAACAGAAAAGTGCCGGATATCGTTAGCGATTTGATCTTTTGTTTTATTTTGTTATTGCTCATATTATTTTACGATTAAATAATTCTCGGCTGTGGCAAGCTGTGGGCAGTTGCAAAGTCTAATTTATTTGTAAAGGTTCGTTATATAATAATTCTTAAATATACTTAGCATTCTCAACCATATCATAAGTTATTTAATTTTTTGAACAAAATAATAATACCTACAAAAAAATATGGAACTGCAAGACATTATAATGTCGTTAAATTACGAGCCTGAACGGCAAGCAAGCAATTCATTCACAAAAAATTGAAATAGACAGGCCTTTGGTGTCCAATGCAATTGTTCTACGAACGAATAGAAATCTGCTAAAGCACCAAGACAACACAGCAAATGCATCCATCACGGCCAATTAAAACCCACAAAAAAAAAAAACACAGACATTTCTCAGAAAACAGCCAAGCATATGGTGGCGGACTGCGTTACGCAATGAGGAAAAAAAAGGGTCGTCGGGGTAATAAACTACGTTAATATTCCACACGGAGACAACAGGCATCATCTTACAGACCACTGCATTCGCACCAAACAAGCATAATTTAATTAAAACGACCTGATATCTATTTTGGAAATACACTCGTAAGAATAACATTGCGATGGCCATGTAAGAAAAGCTTAAGTATTCTAAGCACAGAATCCGGAAACAATGGAGAACTTATTGATGTGAGACAATTGTGTTCGCAACATGAGCGAAGGCATGAAACCGTCTTAAAAAGATTATGAGGAATCTTATAAAGCGCATGGACCTATACTGTACAATAAACAGTATTTTCTTACGCGAACTCAACATAAACAAATATGATGAGAACGAACAAGATACTTAATTACAATTCATCACAGCGTGAAGTTTGCCGCTGTCTGTCTCTATGTGCGCTTGGATTTTTGAGCCTGCGCGGCGGTTTATAGCGCATAACAAAAAAAAAAAAAACTGTAAACAGACGGTGTTTTATGAGAAGAGCCTAGCCAGGCGTGCGGGTGATACTGCCACTTACCGTTCCTGCCCTAGATCAGTTACAGGATAAACCATTACAACTGCTAAAGCAGTCACGGAGCGGCTAATGTGCAAAGTATTTACCCGTATAAAGTTGGGCTGTGTAATAATACAACACAAAAATTCACTCCTAAATATAATACAACGTATGCATAATATATGTACTTATCTAGTAAGATTTCGGAACAAAATCCCAGGTTTGCCTAAAGTTTGGGTTACAATCCGACCTTCTAATTTGCTAGCGATAATTTACTATGTGTGTAACTTGCTTCATGCATCTAAATAATAAACAAAATACATAAAACCATAAATAAAATACGGGTCCCTCACTGTCACGGCCCACTTTATGTATCGTGTTCCTAATGATAAGACATCCCTTTGGAGGAGGTTGGGGGGGAGGGTTTAGTGTATTCCAGTTGTGGCCGGCATGCAGGTATCATCGGATCTGGGGCAAGAATTGGGGGCGTGCCCCAGACCCTATAGAGCTTAGGAGACAGGGAAGCGCGCTCGGACAACACAAAAGATCGGCCAAACGAATGGGGGGCGTTGCTGATTTGGAGGGGCGGTGAAAATAATACACTAAACGAAATTAAAAAATGGTTACAATAATAATTTAAATGAAACCAAAGTTATGCATATCTATCAAAATTAATAGAAGAACCCTAATGTTAAAATAAATCACAACGGAGAAAATATTGACGAAGTACTTATTACTAAATTTCGAAAGAGTAAATACTGACAATACTCTTACTTAAGCATTACATACTGAGGAGATATTTAAAAACTTATTAAAGCGGTTTATGTACCAATTAAGTTAAGTAAAAAAGCAAATACTGAAATTGCACTGATGGCTTATCACGGCCTTGTGTCACCCATATTGACATATAGGTATAGAATTATTTTATGGGGTAATTCGACGGAAAAGACCACAGCATTCAGAGCACAAAAAGGGTGTTTGACATCTATGTGTGGACTGAAACCTAGAGATAGTTGTGTACCTGTGTCTAAATCCCTTAAATTACTGACATTTGTTGACAAAAAATATATTGTTTTGTACAATCTAACCCACACCTATTTGTTAAATTATGTGGTACAAAAAGGGTAGATCTAATAAGAAAGCAATATCAAATGAAATTGGTTTCAGGTGGACATAATACTGCACTCTTGACTAATAATGTATTTGGTATGGGCTAGTTATTCATAATAAATAAACATATCACTTGAAAATACTAACAGTCGTATTAAGAAAAAATCGCTATCAAAGGTTTTAAGGACTTGTTAGTTATTGTGCTTGTTAACGCTATTTGACGTTTGCCAAGAAAGTGCCTTTAGGCGCGATTGGTCCAATTCGCGATTGGTCCAATTCACCTTTTCGCGATTGGTCTAATTCGCGGTTGGTCCGGTTCGCGGTTGGTCCAGTTCGCGGTTGGTCCAGATCGCGGTTAGTCCGGTTCGCGATTGGTCCAATTCGCGGTTGGTCCAAATATATGATGTTTCCGAAATTGTATAATTTATATACATACCAATCACGTTTTATCCCTTATGGGGTAGACAGACACATATATAGATTCTATGTTTTTTATTTATTTTTAATTTTTATCCGCTCTTAAACCAGCAAGGTATATAACATTCTAACAATAATAATAATCCTATTCTGCTATACTTCCTACTATCTTACTAATGTTATAAATGCGTAATTTTGTATGTTTTGATGTTTGTTACTAAATCGCACAAAAACGGCGACTAGCACCTGAGAACACGGAGTACAACAGAAAGATGTCTACAGCACTGACACCAGAGCGAGAAACAGACTGAAGGCGACTAGCACCTGAGAAACACGGATTACAACAGAATGATGTCTACAGCACTGACACCAGAACGAGAAAAAGACTGAAGGCGACTAGCACCTGAGAAACACGGATTACAACAGAATGATGTCTACAGCACTGACACCAGAGCGAGAAACAGACTGAAGGCGACTAGCACCTGAGAAGCACGGATTACAACAGAATGATGTCTACAGCACTGACACCAGAACGAGAAACAGACTGAAGGCGACTAGCACCTGAGAAACACGGATTACAACAGAATGATGTCTACAGCACTGACACCAGAGCGAGAAACAGACTGAAGGTGACTAGCACCTGAGAAACACGGATTACAACAGAATTATGTCTACAGCACTGACACCAGAGCGATAAAAAGACTGAAGGCGACTAGCACCTGAGAAACACGGATTACAACAGAATAATGTCTACAGCACTGACACCAGAGCGAGAAACAGACTGAAGGCGACTAGCACCTGAGAAGCACGGATTACAACAGAATGATGTCTACAGCACTGACACCAGAGCGATAAAAAGACTGAAGGCGACTAGCACCTGAGAAACACGGATTACAACAGAATGATGTCTACAGCACTGACACCAGAGCGAGAAACAGACTGAAGGTGACTAGCACCTGAGAACACGGATTACAACAGAAAGATGTCTACAGCACTGAAATCAGAGCGAGAAACAGACAGAAGGCGACTAGCACATGAGAACACGGAGTACAACAGAAAGATGTCTACAGCACTGACACCAGAGCGAGAAACAGACTGAAGGCGACTAGCACCTGAGAAACATGGATTACAACCGAATGATGTCTACAGCACTGACACCAGAGCGAGAAACAGACTGAAGGCGACTAGCACCTGAGAAACACGGATTACAACAGAAAGATGTCTACAGCACTGACACCAGAGCGAGAATCAGACTGAAGGCGACTAGCACCTGAGAAACACGGATTACAACAGAAAGATGTCTACAGCACTGCCACCAGAGCGAGAAACAGACTGAAGGCGACTTGCACCTGAGAAATACGGATTACAACAGGAAGATGTCTACAGCACTGACACTAGAGCGAGAAATAGACTGAAGGCGACTTGCACCTGAGAAATACGGATTAAAACAGAAAGATGTCTACAGCACTGACACCATAGCGAGAAATAGACTGAAGGCGACTAGCACCTGAGCATTATAGAAGAAGAATAAGGAGGAAAGCCCGCAGTGCCATTAGGAAAGCAGCAAGAAGAGGACATAACAAAGGCCTGGAAGGTCATGTCCCAGCATCAACTTTATTGCAGCATATCCTTTCCCCAAGTATATATTACACACCAAGTATAGTATCTATATCCCAAACACTAGTTTGACGCGAGTACTCGGCTGGTTCAAATTTCCCGTCATTCCTTAATTCCCAGGCTGCACCACCTACACATCCGTCCGTATCTACGTTTCCCAACCGGTTTCTCGAGTCTGAGCTAGCTAGCTTCAGGGCGGACTGACGAAGCCGTACATGATGAGGAAGAGCCAGTACCACCCCGCACCCATTCGGACTCGATGATCGTGCGGATGCGTCCCTTCGAACTGGAACTCAGCTCTGCACTCTTGCAGCTTAACCGCTGGCTGGGCGGGAACAGAATAGAACAGATGATAAAATGTGCCTACTTGGTGGGTCTTTGGCAACTAAAAACATGCAAAATTATAATATCGAATCATCATCATTGACTGGAAAATAACATAGTTTACCGATTGATCTTTTGACTATCTTGTTCCCACATTTAATGCTGTACACTTTAGTTAGACCATCAGAACCTGGGTGTTTGTCAATTATTCTGCCCATTTTCCCGGTGGCAACAACTCATTTTTAAGCAACACTATATCTCCAAGGTCAAATTCCTTTTGCCTTTTCAGCCATTTTGGCCTTTGCTGCAACCTTGAAAGGTATTCTTGCTGCCATCTATGCCAAAAATCACTCAGCAGTTTTTGTGTATGTTGCCATCGCGTCAAATTGGTTGTTTTTGTATTTAGCAAATTTGGAGAAGGAACGACGTTAGGTGCTTCACCAATTAAAAAATGGCCAGGGGTGAGTGGCTGAGAAGTTTCTGAATCGTCCAAGGGTGTTAAGGGTCGAGAGTTCAGACATGCCTCGATTTCACACAGTACGGTCGTTAACTCTTCAAATGTAAGATTGGTATTAAGAATACGCTTTAATTGGTACTTAATAGACTTAACCCCGGACTCCCAGAGTCCGCCAAAGTTAGGGCTATTGCGGGTAACAGGTGCCATTCCGTACCATCAGCTGCTAGCATGTCTGTAATATCTCCTGAGAAGTCTCGGTTTCGATACGATAGTGAATAGACGCTTACTTGCAAGAAGTCAGTGGTTCTCAACCTTGCGCGACTCTAATTTATTATAATTGTCACGATGTATACTTGTGCGAGTTGTGGTGCTCGTCATACAGAGGGTACATTCTGCAGTGCTTGTAAACAACACTTCGACTTCCAATGCTCAGGTGTTACTGAGGCTGGATATCGGAAGCTCGGTGAAAGGAAAAACGCATGGCGGTGTCCCAAATGCAAATCAGCACCGATAGGTGGTCAATCTGGTGCAGTGTCTCCTCAGCCCAGTCAATTGGACATGATGCAGGAACAACTTAACAAAATCACGTTCCAACTTACTCCACTGGCATCTCTTGTGGAGGATGTTAAAATAATAAAGCAGGAGATAGGAGGCCTCAAAGATTCCGTGTATTTGGCGCATGAGAAAATTACTAGCTCCTGCGATAGGATAGACTACCTGGAGACAAAGTTTGAGGAGGTACATAGGGTGGCTGTAGAAGTACCAGCCTTGCATATTGAAATAGACAGACTCAACAAAGAACTACGAGACAAAGACCAATGGGCAAGGGCGAATAACGTAGAAATTAGAGGGATCCCGCTGAAAAAGAATGAAAACTTATATGAGATTATCAACAATATTGCATCATTGTGCAAATTCTCAGTGAGAAAGGAAGATATTAGCTACATCGCTCGAACCCCTACCCGGAACCCTGCTTCTATTAAACCTATTATAGTGGCTCTTAATAATCGATACATCAAGGAAGAGTTTGTGGCGTTGGCAAGAAAGAGCAAGGAACTAAATTTAATTAATTTGGGATTTTCGACAGCAGGGAATTTTTATGTCAATGATCACTTGACACAGTTCAATAAAGATTTGCTGAGGAAAGCGAGAGCACTGGCAAAGGAAAAAAACTTCCAATTTATTTGGGTCAAGCATTGCAAAATTATGGCCAGAAGAACGGAGACAACACCTATAATTTTTATAAGGAACGAAAAGGACCTATTAAAAATAGCATAGTTAACTTTTTTATTATACAAAATTATCCAATTTTCAAACTTTATTTTTATAAAGAACAAAAGGAACCCACTAAAAATATCTTAATTTACTTATTTATTGAATTTATTAATTTACTTATAAAAAATTTGATCAAAGAAAGTTTGAGAACCAGATGTTGTTTACGTGCGACGCGCTCGGAGTTGACCGGAGTAGGTAGTGGCATCAATTTAAACCTACACGGCGTAAGTACGGGGCTTTGTTTTCAAATATCGCTAGTGATTGTATGCACAATCGATGCAATTGTGGTCAATACAGCTTGCTTAGATTTTGCGACGTATCTGCTACCGACTGTGGCTCATATTGGTTTGGAATGCAGGTGGCTTGGTAAAAATTATATTTTGTTATTGAATAGCAATTTGCTGTATGTATTCTCGATCGCTTGCGCTAATAGTAATTTTGTATATAAGCCAAGATTTAATACTTTGATAGATTATTGTTGTAAAGTTGGCCTAGGGCAACATATATTGCAGTTAATTTGTATAAATTGTGTTGGACTAAATAAGTTACAGTTTTTTTGTATGACATGGGTGTTTTGCTTTATTTTGTTTTGGTTTAGCTATAGCTTAACCGTTTCTTAATGACTGATAAAATAATGTTTATTACCAAAACACCCGTGGTCTCCGAAGTAAAACACATAGTTTTAAACGTAACTTATTATTGAATCAATATCATATAATTTCGATAACAGAGTCTTGGTTGAAGGATGGTATTAGCGATAATGAGCTTTTTGACGATAGATACATAGTATGGCGTCGTGATAGGGATTACGAAAGTACTGAGGAGTTACTTGGGGGCGGGGTGCTGTTGGCCGTACGTCGAGATATAACGGCGGTAGGTCGACCGGACTGGGGATCCTCAGCTGAGGATGTATGGGTAACAGTCACACAGCGGTTAGGAGACCGCCAACTTAAAAAGATCCACTTTTGTACGTTATATCTATGTGATGAAAATAAAGGTTATTCATTTAATGCACAATTAAATAACTTTGCAGACAAGCTGTCACTCATTGTAAACTCTAATCCTAACGACTATTTTGTAATATTGGGCGACTTTAATCTCCCCAATGTTGACTGGTTTTCTGATGGGGGACAATTGCAACCATCCGGCATATCTGGTGATAGTCAAGTTTATTTTTTCGACACACTTTTAGAATGTAATTTAACACAATTTAATTCATTTCGTAATGTTAGTAAAAATCGGATTTTAGACTTAGTATTATCAAACAACGACTTGTCTGTGACGTGCTGCGATGATCCCTTAGTGCCGGAGGATGTTCATCATAGGACTCTCAACATACAGTTAAATTTTTCATCTATCGAGACTCTCAAGGTCGTACCAAGAACCAAATACTTCTATGAATCAGGAGATTACGATAAAATTAACTTATGTTTAAATGAAATAGATTGGGATAGTTGTTTGAATGATGCAGACCTAGATAGTGCACTCGCTTATTTTTATCAGTGTTTATACGACCTAAGAGACAAATATATAAGACGCAAAATTATTAGTTCCACTTCTTTTCCAGTTTGGTATAACGCATCTTTAAAAAAAATCTTAAAAGAAAAATTTAAATTTTTACAAAAATTTCGGAAGTATGGTAATACGACGGACTATGATACTTTTACCCTATTGAGAAAAAGAGCTAAATTATTGGAGCAACAATTGTACAAGGAATACATTAAGAAATTGGAGATCTCAATAGGAGAAAACCCTAAGCTATTTTGGTCATTCATTAAATCGAATAAAAAAGGTGGTAATTCTTTGCCCGCGACTATGAATTACAACGATCAAACGGCGAGCACTGGTGAAGGTGTCTGTGACTTATTTGCGTCTTACTTTCAGTCCACATTTCTCTCGAATACTCCCGATCAGATTCCTTCATCTTCTTCAGGCGATGAACATAATATGGTTACTGGATGTGTCCAGTCTATATGTGACATTGAAATCGACCCTGAAAATGTGTACGAGTTGCTTAAATCGATCGATTTAAATAAGGGTCCGGGACCTGATCACATTGCTCCGTTGTTTATAGTCAGATGTGCGAAAGCCCTCGCAAAGCCCCTTACCATACTCTTCCGTCGATCAATTAAGGAGGGTACTGTTCCTAGGATATGGAAGTCTGCATTTATTACCCCGATCCACAAAAAAGGTAGTAAAAGTGAGGTGGCTAATTACCGCCCGGTTTCAAAATTATGTATTTTTGAAAAAGTCTTTGAACGTATTGTCTACACTCAAGTATATAACTCCCTCTCTAATAAATTTATAGAGGAACAACATGGATTCTTGAAAAATCGTTCAACCGCATCCAACTTGGTAACGTTTATTGACTACACAACTGAGAATATGGAGTCCGGGGGACAGGTGGATACCATCTTCACCGATTACAGTAAAGCATTCGACCGTATTGATCATTTCACTTTGCTGCAAAAGCTTTTTTCATGCGGAATACACGGAAATTTATACAGATGGTTCACCTAAAACATAGAAAATCGGTCACAGGCTGTGGCGGTGAACGGTTACACATCTGGGTGGAATTTTGTGCCTTCCGGTGTGCCTCAGGGGTCGTTGCTTGGGCCTTTGTTGTTCAATATCTTTATTAATGATATAAAGTACTGCTTCGTAAATTCTCACTTCCTATTGTACGCAGATGATATGAAAATATTTAAAAAAATTGATAATTACGACGATTGCTATCTACTGCAACAAGACCTTCAAAGAGTTGAAGAGTATTGTAAACTAAACAGACTAGACCTTAACGTATCGAAATGTCATGTTATTACTTTCACTCGGAAATCTGTACCAATTTCATATCAATATGAGCTAAAGGGTCATATACTCAATCGTGTGGACAAGATTCTTGACTTAGGAGTGCTGCACGACTCAAAATTGACATATGAGTTGCACATAGATCACATTGTCAAAAGAGCTAGCAAGTCGTTAGGATTTATTATAAGATCATGCTCTCAGTTCCCTAGTGTAAAATTAATCAAAATTCTTTACTGTTTATACGTACGCAGCATTCTGGAATACTGTTCTCAGGTATGGAATCCGCAGTACGACATTTATATCAATAGTATTGAATCCATACAGCGTAGGTTGTTGAGATACATACAGTATAAATGTAATATTTTTATTGATGTTTATGAAAAGAGGTGTAAAAAATATCATCTACTCCCGCTATCACAGAGACGTAAAATAGCAGACATCGTGCAACTTGTCAAGATAGCGCAGTCGAAGGTTGATTCGCCGCACCTACTTTCAAGAGTAAATTTAAAAGTTCCAAATAGAAATTTACGACACCATATCACACTTTCTATTCCGTACTGCCCTACAAACTACAGAAAAAATTCCTTCTTTTTCCGGTCCTCCGACGCTCTGAACAAATTGATCAATAATAAAACTGAATTAGATCTCTTTTATTCAACTATTAGTACATTTAAAAACATATTTTATAAACAATGGTTTGACACGGTTCCTTAAGTTCTGCCTCATTTTTTATAATTTTGTTGTTGTTAAAATGCTGCTTTATACATGAGTACCTACATCATTGCACACTAGTACTAGATACTCATTGTTTGATTACAGTATTGTAAGTAAGTTTTTTTTAAAATCTAAATGCGAAAACTTGTTGATGGTGTTCTTGTTACCTTGTTATAAATGTATTCAGTCATATTTAAACACTGTAAGTTTTCCAAATAAAATAAAATAAAATAAAATAAAGTCTAAACTTGCTTCTTTCCATGCAGTGACTAAATCTTTGTTCGCTCCAACGAAATTTCTACCCTGGTCACTCCACAGATGTGAACATTTACCTCTCCTCGAAACAAATCGCTTGAATGCGCCAATAAAAGCTTCTGACGTCATGTCTCCAACCAACTCAATATGGATTGCCTTTGTGGCCATGCATATAAATATCGATACGTAAGCTTTTCTAGTCTTCATTCCTTTTCCTTTTGATGTCAAAACTTGAAATGCTCCAGCAAAGTCCACGCCACTATTTGAGAATGGACGCGACGGTGTAACGCGTGCTTTTGGTAAGTCGCCCATTAGTTGATTTCGAGCAATGGCATTTTGTCTGGCACATATTATACAACGATGAACGTGAGACTTCACTAAACTCTTCCCGCGTATTATCCAATACTTAGATCTTAAATAGCACATCATCATTTGGATACCGCCATGCAACGTCTTCTTGTGGGCGTCGGCAACTATTTATTTATTTATTTAACTTTATTACACAATTGTAAACGGCGGACTTAAAGCCTGAGGCTTTATCTACCAGTCAACCAAATGAGTGATGTAGAGAAAGGTAGGGGGTAGTGCAAAATTTTGAATTAATTATGATAATGGGGCATAACAACAACCAAATTATATTATATTTAGGAACTTTATCAATATACTACTTATGAATAATACATAATAATATCAAATATGACAATAGACAATACATATACTACATATACAATTATGAACTATCTGACAGACTTTAAAGAAAATGTGCACGAACTTTATTCTTAAAAGCCAAGCGAGTTTGAGCCTTATGAATCTTAAGTGGTAGAGAGTTCCAGAGTAGTACAGCTTGAACGGTAAATGATGATTTTTGTAAAACCCACTTCGTGAAATCGGCGTACGAAGTCGGAGATTATTAGATGAACGAAGATCTCTGTCATGGGAATCACAAAGGTATTGAAAATTTGATTTGAGGTACGACGGAGTCATGGGATTGAAGAGAATCGAAAAAAGGGTGGTCAAAATATGAAGGTTACGACGATGGCGAATAATTTAAGCGTTAATTTAATTTCATTAGGGAGAAAATTCTTTAATTTATAAAGAGAACGCAAAACACCAGAAACTTTCCTACACACCTCAGTGACCTGTTTTCGCCAGTTAAGGTTAGAGTCGATGTACAATCCCAGGTCCTTAACGAAGGCACTAAGTTCGATTGAAATGCCTTCGAAGCAGACTGGCGGAAGGGAGCTTATATCCGTTTGTCTAATAAAATATGGACTTCCAACTAATATTGCTTGACATTTCTTTGGATTTACCCTAACACCAAACCGACGGGACCAGTCAGCTATGACACTGAGGTCCGAATTCACTTGCTGAATAGCTAAGGCCATATTGTCAACATCAGCCTGTACATAAAGCTGCAAGTCATCGGCGTAGAGGTGATACGAACACTGAAGGTTTTTAGTAATAGAGTCAATAAAGATAGAAAAGAGTAGAGGAGACAGCATCCCACCCTGAAGAACGCCAACATCGACTTTACACCACCGTGATAAGGTTTCATCAACCCGAACCGACTGCTGTCGTCCTCGAAGGTAAGACGAAAACCAATCAACTGCCGAAGAGGAAACCTTGAGATGAGATAGTATTGCAAGTAATATGTCATGGTCGACAGTATTAAAGGCATTTGAAAAGTCTACCAGTGCTATTATAGTAATTTTAGAGGTATCCATACCGACCCTTATATCATCTGTGACCTTGAGAAGAGCTGTCACCGTGCTATGCCCGGGACGAAATCCTGATTGATATGCATTCAACAAACGGTTGCGATAAATATGTTCAGAGAGTTGTTTGTGAGCGCATGCCTCCAGCACTTTTGATAGAAATGGTAAGATTGAGATAGGTCGGAGGTCACTAAGAAGTAAAGGATGAGAGACTTTTGGAATAGGGCGAATAAATGCTTTCCGCCAAAGTAAAGGGACTCGGGCAGAAGACAAAGAAAAATTAATTATATGGGTAATAACTGGGGCAATTATATCTAAATTGGGTTCAATCATTCGACGGCTGATTTGATCACAACCGATAGCTCTGGTTTTAATGGCTAAGAAGATTTTTTTGATTTCGTCTTGCCCTATATGAGAAAATTCCGCACCGGCAACAGCTGGAAGCGAAGTTATTTCTGAAATTGTATTAGATTTTACTGCGTTATCTAAAAGGAAAGAAGTGATAAAATGATTATTAATATCATCTGGGGTCAACGAAGTTGGAATTTCGAACTTGCGAGATTTACCAATACCCAGAGTTCCGAGAAACTTCCAGATATCAGCAGAAGAAGAGTTAGAAATAGTTTTATGAATTAGGCGACGTTTAGCGTCACGTATCATCCTATTACACCGATTTCTCGCAGCCCTAAATACAGCCCAATTTTTATCAGTCCGAAGTCTTTTGTATCTCCAGAACGCACGATCTCTACGTCTCATGAACATTCGGACTCCAGGTGTTATCCACGGAGCAGGAGGACGTTTTAACTTAACTCTCCTAATTGGAGCATGTTTATCGTACAGCTGAGTTAGGAGACTATTAAAGATGGTGAGCTTAGAGTCCACGTCAGGCGCTGCCCAAATCTGTCCCCAGTCCATATTTGCAGCATCTACAAGTAGTTTTTTATAATCGGTCCTGGCAAAACTACGCATATGCAAAACCTTAGGAGTAGGTTTAGGTGGTTTAAGAAGATAGGAGCAATGTAAGAGATCATGTCGGGAAAAGGCTGGTGCTTCGCGTTGACCATAAGACAGAACATGGTCAGGAGAAGAGGTAATAATTAAATCAAGCCATGTGTCTTCTGTGTCAGTATTATGATGAGTAGCTTGCAATGGCAAGACGCTCAGACTGGCTGACTCCAATATTTGATGCAAGTTTTGAGCCCTATATAAGTGAGGTGCCAATTGATTAGTGTTAAGATCCCCCAGTATAAGATGGTGTGAATACTCAGATCCAAGCGGTTCAATCGCGGCTTCCAGGTCTGCGAAATAATTAGTAGAGGGCGGGCAATAAACAACTCCTAACACAGCTTTGACACCTTTCAAACAAATTTCCAGAAAAATAAATTCTGCGGAGGCGGAATACAAAGATGGAGATACAAGCAGAGTTTTATAGGTGATATCACTGCGGAGATAGATAGCAACTCCCCCACAATCTTTGCCAATTCGATCGTTGCGGATAAGCACGAAACCAGGAAGGGGAATAGAGGTAGACAAGACTTCTGGCTTTAACCAGGTTTCGGAAATAAGGATAGCATGTACATTGGCCTCTGAAAATGTTTCAACAAAATCCGTATAGTGACCTGCAAGGCTCTGGGCATTGATATGTGACACGTTAAAATGAGAAGTATCATTTTGGAAAACGCTAGAAATATAGTCACTTAATGGTATAAAAGATGATACACTGTCACAGGAATGAAAAGAATCGCTGTCACTACTGTCAGACACAAGATTTGTATATAATATATAAATATAGTATAATAATACAAAGTATAGTGTACAATAAATAACAAAAAACGAAAAACTGAAGCGCGAAGAGAAGCACCGTCTCAGCACCACCCACCAATTGATCACAATATTGTGAAGGAATAACATTTCACAAAACGTAGAAATATAAAAAAATATATATATATATATATAAAAAGGCAACAACGGTAACAAAAATTGTAAAAATAGTAACCACCGTCATAGCCTACTGTCTTTTGCCAAAAACCAGATTAATCTATTTTGAAGTTGGATAAGTAACCGGAAGAAAATACGTTTACAAATAAGTATCGTCATATCATGATTATGTATCTTGCCACTTACCTATGCTGAGATCTGTCAATGTCAATGTCATATGAGTGAGTGACACTACAATTTTAATACCGACCGAACAAAAATAAATAAACATGTAGTAATTACCCAATCTTTGCATACCTACCTTATTATCAGTGAGTGTACAAAATTAGGTACATACAAAAAAAAAAACAACCAATTTATAAAATAATCTGAGGCGAAACACTCAAATAACAAACACCGTAGGTCTTGGCATTTTTACGACTGTAGGGTTACCTACCTATTTGTGATAGATTAAGATACAAGAATATAGCTTTTATTTTTTTACAAAGGAACAGCACTACAATACAAGTACTAACTACAATGAAAGTGAAGTAATGAAAATGTGACAGTGGTGGATGTCCACAAGCCAATCTCAATTATATAGTTTGACAAGGCAATGGGAACGGGAAGAGAACAACATTTTATACCTGGGACATGTGTATAAAACCTACAACTGACCAACCAGTGGGCTACAAGCATTATATTCACTGAAGTTCACAGTTTCAACGCTAACAGGATCCAGCAGACGTCATTTTTGCTCCGCAGACCGGCCACCAAGCTGAGGGAACTTTTCAATGAGAAATTTAAGTTCCTCATTTGTGGATATTTTGTGTCTCGAACCATCTGGTGTCTTGACAACCACAACTCCATCCAGTGACCAGCAATTTCGCATCCCGAAATGTTGACGTGCTTTGCCAAAGATGGCCAGCCTAGTTTTGGTTAAAAATTCTTTAACAGAAACTTTTGTCCCTTTAAGAGAAGATTTCTTACTCCAGACAGTGGACTTCGTAGCATAGTCACAAAACCGGACAAGCAAGGGGCGATGATGGCCATCCTTTGATTGGCCGAGGCGGTAATAGATCCTAACATCCTTCGGCTGAAGGCCAGCAACTCCTAGTTGTTTTGTTGCCAGATCCACAAAAGTTTTCTTACAATCCTCTTGAGGCACTTCGGGGATACCAGAGAATATTAGAACCTTCAAGCGGTGCCGGGCCTCAATACCATCAATAGTCTGCAAACAATCGTTGATCTGTCTTCGCAGAATACCAGGCAATTTGTATATAATGTCCCGGAAGGTCCGAAACTCCTCAGCGACTTTTGCAACTGTCTCCTTGGGTGGAGCAGCAGTTTGCAACTGGCCCTCCAGTTCAGACATCTTAGAATTGAAATGAGCTTCCAGATCTTGTTGTGCCTTTAGGATTTCAGATAACTGTGAGATTTTTATTGAAGCAAAATAAGTGAAGTTTCAGCTTACTGTGTAGAGATTTGGCAGGTGGTGCACAGTGCTTAGTTATTATTAACTTTAATCTTGGCAAAAGTATCTCCCCATGTAAGTAGTATTATACCCCATCCAGACTCACGTCGAGAACACCCGAGAAAGTACCTCTCTCTCTCTCTCTCTAGCTATAGTTCAAAGCGAGACAGACGATCGGTTCTCGGATGTTCTCGGCGTGAGTCTGGATGGGGTATTAGAGTAACACTTTTTCTATTGATTTAAGGTGAAAAAACACTCTAAAAGTTATCCAAATTAATTAAAATAAACAATTATATTAGAGGGACTTGTTATATTTATTTTGCTCCTACCGCCAAAAAACATCAGAGATGACAACTTGTTAGTGTGACTCAATATGATAGGATGCTTGTTATCTTCATCTAAATTTGCGTGCCTAAGTCTTCCGCCCACCCTGAGAATACCTTCATGATCTAAATATGGATTTAAAAATTTTAAACTACTTTTCTTTCCTACTTCTTTCTTATTTTGTATAGCATTTATCTCTTTTCCAAATTCTTCCTTTTGTATATTCAGGATACAAATCTGTAATGATTCTTCTATTTCTTTTGGAGTAATAGCCTTATCAATGTCACCTTGTAGTTTTTTAAAATTCAAAAACCGTTTGCTCCATGTTATGCTACTCCTTAGTAATTCTGGTAACGTGTCAAAATCCTCGAATCGTTTCATTAAAATCATTTCTTCTTCAGTATCTATTGTGGATGTAAGGCGAATTATAATAATAACTCACGTAAATCCAGTCATAAAAGTTTATTCCGAGTAAGTTCTAAATAGCACAACACAAGCACAAGCGAAGGCACAGTACAGAAGAGAAGAAGATAAAGAAACAGTTCGGAAGAATATAGAGGGAAATCGAAGTAAGCAAAAGTAAACAATGGTTTAGTCGAGCGCGTAAGCAAGGCGGTGCGGCGGAGCTCAGAGCGACGTGCGTCTGCTTTCGAAGCGTGCGGCTGACTGTCGGGCTTGTCGATCTGCGCAGGAGTCGCCGGACGGCGCGCGATGATAAGTACTCCTTCCTTTGTTCTCGTCGTGATCGACAGTTGCTGGGCAAGTTTATACTTCACGACACGACTTCGGTACGAAAAGTGTTAAAGGTAAGTATTTATATATAAATATATATTTATAAATATATTAAGTAATGTAAATTAGTGTATATAATAATCTATATATATAAAAGCGAAAAACACTCACTCACTCATCACGAAATCTCCAAAACTGCTGAGCCGATGAAGATGAAATTTGGCAGGAAGGTAGATTGTGACTAAGAGACGTCCGCTAAGAAAGGAATTTTGAGAATTTTACCCCTAAAGGGGTGAAAAAGGGGTTGCCAGTTTGTATGAAACTTCGTCATTTTTGAAGTGAGATACATGAAATTATTAATTTACATTTGAAGTTGGTAAAAAATAATAATGCACCAATCAGATTTTGAAAATTACATCCCTAAAGAGGTGAAATAGGGGTTGCCATTTTGTATGAAACTTTGTCATTATTGAAGTGAGACACATGAAATTTTTAATTTGAATTTGTAATTGGTAAAAAATAATAATGCATCAATCTGATTTTGAAAATTACATCCCTATAGGGGTGAAATAGGGGTTGCCAGTTTGTATGAAACTTTGTCATTTTTGAAGTGAGATACATGGAATTAAAATTAAAAATGTCTTGGTATAATATTTTGTATTGTATTGAATTGTATTGTATGTACACAACATATTGTAATAGGATACAATACATAATAGAAGATAGAGTGCAAAGGTTTTATTTATTTGTTAATATTATGAGTTCAGTAATGTGTCAATAGATGGCACCACCATACATTTTAAAAGTCGATATGGTTTGTCGTTCGCATTTAATCATCATGTGTAGTAATTAAGATTTCATAATAAAATAAAAATGTTTTTGCTTTTCTAACGATTTGATTGTGTGTTTAGACGATTTGGTACCTGCTAAATATAAAATAATAACATTAAATTGGAATTGATTGGAGTATGAGGGGTATTTGCGGCATTATATGGTATGTCTGCGTTTTGGTCCCATGCTGGTCTGGGAGAAAAAGAAAAACATAGAATGTACCAGCTGCTTCTCTTCCCGCGCAAGCCGTAAAAGTCGTCTGAGGGAATCGCCGAATGGGGAAATCATGACAAAGGCGATGCGGCTAGCAACCCATCACTATTGATTTCCTGTTTCAACTACCATTATGCTAAACGTGGCCTAAGGTATTATGGCTCTAGGCTCTGTCTACCCCGTATAGGATAAAGACGTGTTTATATGTATGTATGTATGTATGTCTGCGTTTTGGGCTACTCATTGATTCGTTTAATTTAAGTTTGAAAAGTATTTTTCCGGATTTCGGATTTCGAATAGTAGTTTGAAAATAGGTAAATCTTTGTGTTATTTTCCATAAGTTAGTTGCATATCTTAAATATATTGTAAGGTTTCTCAAATAAATTGTAGGTCTTTAAGTATATTTGTATTCATTTCTAACTAGTTAGTAGATTATTATAATTTCTATATATATAAAAGAACAAGGGCAATTGATAAATTAACGCCCAGTCTAAACCATAAAAGCTATAAACTTGAAATTTGGACCGAAGTCTTATGTTTATACGCAGTGCTCAGATAAGAAAGGATTTTTCAAAATTAGACCCCTAAAAGGGTTAAAATTGAGGACAAATTTGTATGAAAAAAAAATTAAAACACTGATGTACTTGAAACTTGGCAAGAATGCTTCTTAACAAAAATAACTAATGGCGTGTTTCAGCGTTTTTTGAAATTCAACCTCTAAAGGGGTAAAAAGGGGGAGGTTAACTAATTTATCATCACAAAACCGAAACTATAAAAGCCGTAAACGTGAAATTTGGTAAGTGTCTTCATTATAATATATGCTGCCCACATAAGAAAGGGTTGTTCACAATTTCAAACCTTACATCCAAAAAAGGGGTGAATTTGCGTACCTATAGACAAATTCCATTTGGAATTTCGCTAATTACTAACAACGCATGTTGGACTATCGGTAGAGGTCGCGGATTATTTTTTTGAGTAGAGGGTTCTAATCCTGCTAAACATGACTTTTTTTTTACTTACTTTTATTTCGTTTTGGATCAGTTTTTTAGAAGTCTATATTTTTGCTTTTAATATTTTAGTAAAAAAATGTTTCAAAAAATAGCTGGAAGTAGCTGGATCGAATCCTGCCACAAACAATAATTTTCTGTTTCGTTTTTTTATTTGTTTTCTATAATTATTTTCTTTTTTATTTTAATTTTGAAAAGGAACGAATAAATTCATTTGCAAATTTATTTCCGGATAAACGATATCGCAACCCCAATCAAATCAAATCTAATAGTTGGTCATTGACGACATTGAAGAAGAAGATTAATTAAATGGTTGACTGGTAGAGAACGCTCTTAGCGTAAGTCCATTAATATATCAGTATTTTTTACTTATCTATCTATACAAATAATAGGACAGTAAAAATCGAGTGTCTATACATTAAATATTTTTCTAAAAAAACTGATACGGAGCGATTAAAGAAGAGTAACAGAAACCAAAAAAAAACTATTTTTGGAATTTTTGTCTCTTTGGTACGTTATAACTTCAAAACTACTTAACAGATTTGAACGCGATTTTCACAGGTGGATTACATATAATTAGGAGCGTTGTCAAAACTTTGTTTCGTCAAAATCGGTTAAGGGAAAAAGAAGTTATGGTCAGTTGAAGTTTACTTCTAGCACTGCTTCAGAACTTATAAACAGAGTTGAATGCGACTTACATAAAAGTATTTAATTTAGATAAAGCTAGAATTTCTACTTTGTTTTATCGATATCAATAAAGAGAAAAACACACTGCAGTCTCTATTAAATTTTAATAAAATAACACATTGAATGTGTGTGGGCGTATAATTTAGTTACATAAAATATCAATAGATGGCGCTGACTTTATTTTAATTATTTTTTCGCATATGGTATAGCAGATTGTAAAAGAAAAGTTGGTTATTGATTTAGTTCTATTGGTTGGTTTGTTTATCGGTCGTATTGTATTGTAAGCTGTTTGAATTGATTGGTTGGTTTGGTTTGGTTTAAAAAATAATCAAATCGGCAAGTCAGTTCCGTTGTTGTTTGACGAAACATACGGTCGTGTCGTAAGGTTTAATTTAACTAACTTATCACTTTTTATTGAGATTTTCTCCACTTTTCACGCCCACTATAACTTTAGGAGTGGCTTTTAGGTCCAAATGACCCTGTAATAGGCTGCGTCTACTCTTTTAGAGACAAATATGTGATAGTATTAATGTTAATATTTTCAGTATGATATCGTAGCAATGTAATGGCTTTATAAAATTGGCACGGAAATAGGATACTTATAGATTAACTATAGGTCTAGATAGTTGTAGTTTCCACAGGTTACGCGAAAAGCGACCTACACGCGGGCGGAGCCGCGGGCAACAGCTAGTATGTTAATATAAGTATATATTTTATTTATTTGTTTAGGTAATATGTAATTATTATTTATGAATATATAAATGTATATATTGTAAATATATATCATATGTGGAGACACCACATCACTCCCGTCCTAGGACGGACGATAGTGGGCCGGAGGTCTAGAGATTCTTCCGGAACGTGTCCGGTAATGTTTATTATCTGTGTTTTCATTTTTGTTTTCAGATTGCTTTTCAGCGCTTTCATCTTTAAATTTTTCTTTTGTTTCTTTCTCCTTTTCAGGTTTTTCTTTTTCAGATGCAGTTTGCTGAGACTTTGGTGCGTCGTTAGCGATCAGGTAAGCTGGTTTGATTCTATCTATGGACACATTTTGTTCTTTTCCTCTTATTAATAGTTTATAAACTTTTTCTTGTTTTTCCAATATCTGATAAGGTCCTGAGTACGCCGGCTGGAGAGGATGTTTGGAGCGGTCGTCCCGGAGGTAAGCATGGGTTGCAGTTTTCAAATCTTTAAATATGAAAATATTTTTGTTGCAGTGTCGAGATGCTGGCACGGGGCGTATGTTATTTATTACTGAGCGGAGTCGCACAATAAAATCGCTCGTGTCAGTTGTCGTATCCGCTGTTCCAGGATTGAAAAACTCTCCTGGGAGTCTCAATGTTTCTCCATATAGAAGTTCGGCGGGAGAAGTTTGCAGGTCTTCTTTGATGGCGCTTCTGATCCCGAGCAACACGAGTGGTAATGACTCTGTCCAGGATGCTGAGTTGTGACAGGTTATGGCTGTTTTAAGTTGCCTGTGCATTCTTTCCACCATCCCGTTGCACGCAGGATGATATGCGGTGGTTCTTTTGTGTTTGAATCCAGTTATGTCGGATAGGTATTTGAATAAGGTAGATTCAAACTGTTTTCCACGGTCTGTTAAAATCTCAGATGGGCATCCAAAGCGAGAAATCCATCCTTGGAGAAGGGCTTTTCCCACGCTTTGGGCTGTGATGTCAGTCAAAAGCTTCCGGCCACCTGGTGAATCGATCCACAGCTGTCAGGCAGTAGCGAAAGCCATCTGATATGGGCATAGGTCCTATTATATCTATATGGACATGCTGAAATCTAGCTCTGGGAAGTCTAAAAGTGCTGAGAGGTGAAGAGGTGTGTCGAGTGACTTTGCACGATTGACACGCGTGACATGTTTTAGTCCATTCTCTGCAGTCTCGTCTCATTCCTGGCCATACGAAGCGTTGGGCTACCAGATTTGCAGAAGTTTTTGCGCCGGGGTGGCTAAAGGAGTGAAGATTTTGGAAAATTTGTCTTCGGAAGTCCTTAGTCACGAATGGTTTTTCATTTCCAGTACTTATGTCGCAGTATATTGGTGTGTCTACGTTATCCAACTTTATTTTCGTAAGCCGTAGTGCCGTTGAAGAATCCCGAAGTAGGTCTTGCAGTTCGACGTCTGTAGATTGAGACTTAGCTAGGTCTGCCAAGTCTATGGCCTGTGATATTTCAGTTATTCTCGATAAACTATCTGCAACCACGTTATCTTTTCCAGAAATATGTTTTATATCTGTCGTGAACTGTGAGATGTAATCAAGGTGTCTGAACTGACGCGGTGAGCAATTTTCCTTCCGAGCCTGGAACGCGAAGCAAATAGGCTTGTGATCCGTGTATATAGTGTAGTGACGGGCTTCAAGCATGTGACGGAAATGCTTAATAGCTTCATATATGGCTAATAATTCTCTATCATAAGGCGAGTACTTTTGTTGCGATGGGCTCAGCTTGCGCGAGAAGAATGCCAGTGGTTGCCAATCGCCGTCCTTCAGTTGCTGAAGTGCTGCGCCGATGGCTGTATCTGATGCGTCCGTTACTAAGGCTAACTTTGCTTCTAGGTCGGGGTGTGCCAGTAGGGTTGCTTTGCATAGGCTAGTTTTACATTCCTCGAAAGCTTTTAAGGTATTTCCAGAGATATCTACGGGAGAAGAGCCTTTCACTGATCCTGTCAATAGAGCATTCAGAGGTGCTTGAGTTTTAGCTGCACCGGGTATGAAACGACGATAGTAATTTATCATCCCGAGAAATCTTCTGAGTTCTTTTACATTTTTAGGGACTGGAAACTCTTTTATGGCCGTGGTCTTCGTGTCGAGTGGCATAATACCTTTTGCAGAAACATTATAGCCCAAAAAGTTGACTGTAGATGCTCCAAAAATGCATTTTGAGGTGTTGATCACCATCCCGAACTCTTGAAGTCTGGTAAATATTTGTTTCAGGTGGTCCATGTGAGTTTCTTCGTCACGTGAGCAGATGAGGAAGTCATCGAGGTAGCAAAAGCAAAAATCAAGGCCTCTGGTCATCTCATCCACAAATCTTTGAAACGTTTGACCTGCGTTTCTGAGTCCAAAGGTCATAAACATAAATTCGAACATCCCAAAAGGTGTGGTGATTGCCGTTTTGGGTATATCCTCGGGACTTACGGGTATCTGGTTATAGGCTTTTACAAGGTCTATGGTACTGAACACTGTGCATCCAGATATATGATGAGTGAAGTCTTGCACATGCCGTATAGGGTATCTGTCAGGTATCGTTCGTGCGTTGAGCATCCTGTAGTCGCCGCATGGTCGCCACCCGTTGTCTTTTTTAGGAGCTAGGTGCAGCGGTGACGCCCAAGGACTTTCTGAAGGCCTGGCAGTCCCATTCTTCAACATGGCTTCAAACTCTTCCCTTGCAATTTTTAGCTTGTCCGGTGCTAATCTTCTGGGCGTACAAGAAACTGGCGGTCCTGGCGTTGTTCTTATGTGATGAACAGTTTGGTGCTTGGGTATCCGCTGGGTAAGAGTGCCTGAAGGACGCGTTATGTCCGGAAACTGACTGAGAAGTTTGTGGTATTTAGAGTCACCGTAGATGGTCTTCACTGATGAAATATCATTCGTGGACTTTGCTAGTGATGCGGTAGTTGTCCAGGTGGTGTTGTTGTCAATCAGGCGACGATTCCGACAGTCTACCATCAGGTTGTAGAAAGAAAGGAAGTCGACACCAATGATCGGCTTAGTCACATCTGCCACTATAAACCGCCACGGAAAGTCACGTCGAAGCCCGAGGTTAAGTTCAAGATGTATCATGCCGTATGTCCCAATAGGAGTTCCATTCGCTGCATATAGTCCGTACGAGGTGCGTTCTCGATAGTGATTTAATGCTGAGCGGGGGTAGACGCAGAGATCGCTGCCGGTATCAACGAGAAACTGCATCTTTGTTCTCCTGTCCGTAATAAATAAGCGACTATACGACATGGGGCAATCATCAGTCGCCATTAACGACCGCCCCTGGAGTTTTCCGGCTCATAGTCGCATGGTTGTTGACATATTCTTGCCTTTTCTCCGTATTTATAGTGGTAGAAGCATATTGGGAATTTCCGATAATTTGATTGGGATCGACGTCCACGTTGGTTTGTAGAACTACGCGAGTGCGATCTTGATCTCTGGTTGCGGTTGTCCCTTGGAGAAAGTGCCTCCACTTTACGAGTCAGCTCGGCTATCTGTCGAGCCATCTTGGCTAACAATGAATCTGATGAAGAGTCGGTTACAGCTACATGAGGAGATGGGGGCACGAGTTCATGCACTTTATCAGCCAGGTCAGCCAGCGCCTGAAGAGATGATTCTGTCTGCGAAGCAATGACAGTTTGAAGGTTATTGGGTAACCGGCTAGTCCATATTGTTCGCAGGAAGTCTTGTGGAACGTTCGGTCCAGCGAGGTGCTGCAAGTGCCGCAGGAATTGCGATGGGCGCCGATCACCTAACTCCTCATGCATGAGGAGCTGCTTTACTTCTTTCTCACGAGATGCAGAGAGTCGTTTTATAAGCTCCGTTTTCAGTCGTTCGTATTTACCTTTTGCAGGCGGTGAAACAATTATATCCTTAACTTCGGCGGCGTATCTTTGATCTAACTGGGCAATGACGTAATAATATTTTGTTTCGTCGTCCTTAATTCCGGATAACATGAAATTTCCTTCAATTTGCGCAAACCACGTTAGGCTCTTCCGCCCAAAATGGTGGGAGACGTACGCCAACACGAAAAATATCTGACGGTGTAAACGATCCTTTTGCCGGTACTGACACGGTCGCTGCGTCATCGAATGTTTCATCGCCTTCGTTCGACATTATAAATCTGCTTACTGTTTCCTCTTGAAATCCGTGTCCAGATCGTATGGGTCACCAGTGTGGATGTAAGGCGAATTATAATAATAACTCACGTAAATCCAGTCATAAAAGTTTATTCCGAGTAAGTTCTAAATAGCACAACACAAGCACAAGCGAAGGCACAGTACAGAAGAGAAGAAGATAAAGAAACAGTTCGGAAGAATATAGAGGGAAATCGAAGTAAGCAAAAGTAAACAATGGTTTAGTCGAGCGCGTAAGCAAGGCGGTGCGGCGGAGCTCAGAGCGACGTGCGTCTGCTTTCGAAGCGTGCGGCTGACTGTCGGGCTTGTCGATCTGCGCAGGAGTCGCCGGACGGCGCGCGATGATAAGTACCTCTTCCTTTGTTCTCGTCGTGATCGACAGTTGCTGGGCAAGTTTATACTTCACGACACGACTTCGGTACGACAAGTGTTAAAGGTAAGTATTTATATATAAATATATATTTATAAATATATTAAGTAATGTAAATTAGTGTATATAATAATATGTTAGTATAAGTATATATTTTATTTATTTGTTTAGGTAATATGTAATTATTATTTATGAATATATAAATGTATATATTGTAAATATATATCATATGTGGAGACGCCACACTATCTTTAAGTTCACATGTATAGTTTTCTTTTTTTCCAGATCTGTGTCAGTAATATTGGGCTTAGTCAACTTAAAATTTGGTTCAGAAAGCCATTGTGGGCCTTTCCACCACAGACTACAATCTGTAAGATCCTTCAGTAACATTCCCCTAGAAGCGATGTCTGCAGGATTGTCTTGAGACATTACATGAAACCAATGTTTACTTTTGAGATTTTCAATGATTTCCACCACTCTGTTTGCCACGAATGGTTTCCATCTATTCGGTTCGCCCAGAAGCCATGAAATCACAATGGTGGAATCTGTCCACGCAAAAACTTGAGAAGTAGAAAGTTTCATTGCCTGTTGAACTTGTTTTAGCAATCTTGATAGCAACACGGCACCGCAGAGTTCCAAACGAGGCAACGAAACTGTTTTCAACGGAGCTACCTTTGTCTGTGCAGCTATAAGATGCGTATGAATGGTTCCATCTGATCTCTCTACTCGGCAGTATAGCACAGCAGCGTATGCTTGCATGGATGCGTCGTTAAAGCCATGTATTTGAACGGAACTCATTTCAGCAGAGAATGTGCCTAACCATCGATCTATATGGACGTGATTCACATTTTTAAAGTCCGATTTTATCGTAGCCCATTCATCTTCAAGAGGTTGACTAACACGATCATCCCAATCCACTCTGGCTGGAGCGCCAGAGTTTTTGGATAAGAATCTTGGCTTTAACTACTAATGGCGCAATCCATCCTAAAGGATCGAACAGCTTTTGGATGTCTGATAGGATGTTCCTCTTCGTTACATCAGCGTATTCTTCAAATGCAGTCGAACTGAATTGGAATTGATCAGTTTTTAAATTCCACAAAATGCCTAGCGCCTTTGTAGTGCCATCGATATTTAGATCCAAACGCACACTCGATGACCTTTCTTCTGGCTCAATTGATCGCATAAATTCAGCGCTATTAGAAGACCATTTCTTTAACTTAAAACCACCTTGTAGTAGTAACAATTTTAGCTCTCGACTTGCATGTACCGCTTCATCAACTGTATCAAATCCTGACAAGACACCATCGACGTAGAAATCCTCTTTGGTAATTTTAGCAGCTACAGGATATTTATCACCTTCATCAACCGCTAGTTGGATAAGAGTTTTAATGGCAAGGTAAGGAGCGGATGCTGTTCCGAACGTGACTGTGAGTAATCTATAATCTTTGACTGGTGCATCAGGTTGATCTCTCCACAGGAATCTTTGATAATCAGCATCTTCTTTAGCCACCAGTATCATGCGATACATCATTTGTATGTCGGAAACAAAACAAACAGCATGCATTCGCCATCTCATTATCAAGCTTTTGAGATCACCCTGTAACAACGGTCCCAACAAGAGCTCATCGTTTAGAGAAATGCCATTTGAACCTTTTGCAGATGCATCGAATACGACGCGCGTACTTGTAGACTCTTTTCCTTCTCGGATAACTGCAAGATGAGGTATGTATACTGCTCTTTTCGTATCTATCTCTTCCACTGGTACCTCTTCTGCATGTTTTAATTCTTTATATTCTTCTATAGCTTTAGTATATACTTCTCTTAAGCCTTTCACTCTATCAAATCTTTTCTCTAACATGTAAAATCGCTGTAGTGCTCTTTCTCTTGTATTGCCATCTGGAGATTTGGGGTGTCGCGTTTTAAATGGCAGTTTCACAATGTATCGCCCCTCTTCATTTCTAGTATAACTTTTCTCGTAGATTTCTTCACATAGTTTCTCTTCGTTTGTATGTTTTCTCTTGTTGTCAACATCTATCTCCCATATACTTTTCAGAACCTCATCTATGTCCAGTTTGTGATGCATGACAACGAAATAACATTCTTGAGTGCCAACTAATGAATTAATGTCTCCAAATAGAATCCAACCGAGTTTAGTATTTTGAGCACATGGTGTACCCGGCGGACCCTTGATCAAATCGGGCAGTATAATTTCAGCATATTCTTTGACACCGATAAGTAAATCAATAGAGCCTGGTGTACAGAAATTTGGATCAGCCAGTTGGAGTTTTTTTATGTGCGGCCAGTTTGTAAATGTAATAGCTTTCGTGGGTATCTTTGTGGTCAGATTTTTGGACATAACAAAGGCTTCAATAGGTAAGTTATACTTTGACTCGTATCTTGATATAATATTCAACCGAACCACATGATTAATATTTGTTCTCGTAGATCCCACACCAACCACACTTCTTTTTGCTGGCTTTCGCGAAAGTTTCAGTAGCTGAGTCGCTTTGTTACTGATGAAAGATGCTTCTGAACCTGGATCTATTAGCGCCCTCAGAATAATTGTGTGACCGTTCTCACTTTGCACGCTCACCAATGCAGTCGCTAATAGTGCTTGTCTAGTATTGTAGAATTGTGACGTAACCATTGTATTAACGTGCAACTCATTATCTTCTACATTGGATACTGCTGATACTGTCGGTTGGATATTGCTCGAGGAAGCCGAAGTATTTGTATTACTCGTAGTATGCAGAAGGGTATGGTGACGCTTGTGACACACGCGACAGGACATTCGGACACGACACTTATAAACAGAGTGTCCTGGTACTAGACAATTGTAGCATAATTTGTTATTTATTGCGTAATCAGATCGCTCAGAAGGCTGCATCTTGGAAAATTCTTTACAATGACACAAGTAATGGTTTTCCTTGCACATGACACAAGTCTTTTTTTCGTTAGCAATATGAAATGATTTTTCTTTGATAGGTCGCTCTTTGATGTTAGACGGTGGTGATATCATTTCCAATGTACGGAAAGTATTCTCCAGAAACTTCTTGAGGTCTGCCCACACAGGTAATTCTTCCGAGTTTTCCTTGTAGGCAAGCTCCTCCCAATCTTTATGTGACTCCGGGTCCATCTTCTGCACGATCAGAAAAATAATTATAGGATCCCAGGAATCGGTGTCTATTTCCAAATTTTGTAAGCTATGTAAACATTCGGATGTCGTATCCAATAATAATTTAATTTGACTGGCAGATCTGTTAATTACTTTTTTCTGTGAAGTTAATCGCTTGAGCAAAGAGTTCACTATCAACCGCTTGTTCCCATAACGATGTTTCAAAGTATCCCACGCCTGGGCATAATTGCTGTCGGTGACTTGGACATGTCTCAATAAGTTTGCTGCTTCGCCGCTAATGCTTGTTTTTAAATAATGTAATTTTTGTACGTTACTAAGGGATGTATTATTATGCACCAATGAAACAAAAAGGTCTTGAAACGCAGGCCATTCTTCATAATTTCCAGCAAATGAAGGAAGTTCTATTTTCGGCAACTTCACCTGCTGCTGCTGAGATCTTGTCGTATCATAGACGTAAGCTGAGGTAGAACTTGATCCGGTAGGTATCACTTGCATATATTTCAGGTCGGCTTGCATACATAAATATAAGTCCTCATATATGTAAAATTCTTCATTCACGAAATATGGTAAGGAGTTTCGTTGTTCTTTCGTAGTAGCTGTTATCAAGTTTTCATGTGATTTCTTAAAAGCCATCCAATATTCATCGATACATCGTAATCTCGCCTCAATATAACCTTTTGTTAATCTTATTTTAGGACATTTTTTAAGATTTGTTTGAGTTCTTGACAATAAATTTGCGTTATCTTGTAGTAATCCCAATATTTGTTCCGTAGACGACATAATTTCCCAAACAAATAATAAAATTTCCAAATAACACCGATAAACACCAATAAACAAAGTTTGCAATGCACTTGAATAAAATATTCACTGTGTTAAATTGTCTATTAATAGCACAAAACATGAAGCTCAATAGTCCTTATCAGTGATGGAATGCAGTTTCTTTTGTTTACTAATGACACTTAGGTAAGATCGTCTCAGTTTGTCCGGCTCGATGTGACCACTTTATGTGCGTAGTTATAAGGGTATATTTGGCTTAGCAGGTTGGACACAAGGAAATACGTGTGTATAGTAACAAATTTATTTTGCGACCGAATGCATACAAGTTACGATTCCTATTATATAACTACATATTGAATCTAATACATGCGTGTTTACTTCCGAAGTACGAAATCGAACAGAGATTATTTTGTGTCTGTGCCTTTGCTTGACCCTACAAGATTACCTCTGCTTATCACACCACTCCAGACGTGCTATCGGGAGCAGATAGCACGTCTGGAGTGGTGTTCTAGCGCACAGCGTCGAGATACAGCCATCTCGCTCTCGCATAGCTGTGCGCTATTATCCGTCCGCGCCGGCTAGCTTGCTAGTTTATTCAGTACGTTTTTGTTCCAGACGCAACGGGCGCGCTTTGTGCTCCCGCATCTCGCACTCATATTTAGTAACGTGAACTCAAAAAGTTAAAGTTATTTGAAGTGTATTGTGAAATGGATAAAGATATCCAGGTGAGTACTCACATAATACTTTTGTAAAAGCATAGACGTAACGTTTTCTTTGTGTGTTAAGTGTTATTTCAGTGTCAGAATTGCGCACATTCTGTTGTTTTAGTGATTCGAGCGAGCCATTCCTCAATCACAATTTAACAAAAATACTCATAAGCTGCTGTCCTTGTGCAAAGTCTTTCGAGTTTTAGCATGATATTGCCTATTTTTGAGCCTCAACGCCTTGATCTGGGCCTCAACGGCTTGACTTTTGAGCCTTGACGGCTGGAATTGTGAGCCGCAACGGCTCAAACTTTGAGCCTCGACGGTTCGAATTTTGAGCCTCGAAGCCGCAATTTTTGTTTATATTTGGTTAGAGGCGATTGACAATCCCTCATATTATGGATGTGTGCTAATGCCGACCCATTCTCTACACAGATGGCGGTTTCATCGGCATTTAAAACTCTTCGAGAGCTTTATGACGAACCATCAGAAGATGAAATCTTGGCAAGATTGAAAGTTGCAGCAGCTGAGTTTCTACCGCAAGGATGGGAAGAATGGAGGGTTCAAGAAGACATCGTCGTAGATCTGGACTCATCACAACTGAATAAGCTGAGATTTTGTTTACCTGCGATGGTCATTGCAAAAGCATTTGATCCTGACGCAGTAAGTCTGCAAGAGCGTCCTTACAGAGATATGAAGGTGAAGATGCTATCGTGGCCTTTTTGCCAGGGTCTGGTCTTAGGGCCTCCGTCGTTAGCTATGCAGATTAGGGGTTCTGCGCTTCAATGCGAGCTGATCACCCAGGCGTTTAAAAGTGTAAAGGACAGGCTGCCAACAAGATAGCAGGCATCCAGAAATCTAAGTGAGGATAGAACTACCGACTCAGAGTTGGAGGGATCTTCTAAATCTGGTTGTAAACAGCTTGTGCTAAATACCTCCACCCGTATTAAACTGCTGGAGCAAGAATCTAGGGAAACAAAATCTTTGTTAGAACAAATTCTTGCTAGATTAGACAATCAGGCGCATTCTAGCTCGAAGCAAGAAGAGGAGGAGGATGGTGACCAAGAAAGCATTAATGAGTCTGTTGATAATTATCCATGGAGTCCTCCAAAGGAGCAAAATATTTTGGTTCAGACTCTTTTGGACCAAGCTCTTTATGATTTTACTCCTAAAACCAAGGAGCAGGAGCCTACCCCAAAACCTAGTCAAGAAATCAGTTTACAGGGTATAGAGTGCCAGCGTTTAGGGAAGGAGACTTGGAATAAAATTCGTTATGCTGATGTTCAAATGAAGCTTCATGCATCTCCGGTTTTTGGAGCTCTCAAGGTTAATCCTCAATTAAAACATCTGGCGCCTTCTTCTTCTCAGTCGGATTTCCTTGAAAGAACAGAAGGGTCCTATGGTACGATTACTCATGCCTTACTTCTTCAGCGAGCAGCTTTTAGTAAGGCTATAAACAAGGTGGTAAAGCTCTACCCGAGGGCCTTGACGGCTATCAACTCCGAATTGTTAAGTCACGAAGGGGAATTTAAAAATATTTCTGATAGTTTGCTGCAGTTCGTTTGTGGAAAGAGGACTGAAACTATTGAGCAAAGGAGAAAAGCTCTAATACCGTTAAATTCTAACATCTCCACTTCACTTGTTAAGACTCCGCCATCAACTCAGTTTCTATTTGATGAGGCTAAGCTAGAAGAGTTGGCTAAAGTACCTTCTTCAAGTTTTGTTGCATTTAAGGCTAAAAGATAATTTAAAAGAAAGTTTATTCAAACAGAACGAATGAAAAGAAATCGGCCCCACTGGCAAAGAAGACTAAGAAGACAAGCAAACAAGAAGAGGTAAAACAGAACCGCCTGACTATGAAAAAACCCGTCAGGGACAAAGACCGTCGGCCCCGCACAGGACGGCGTTTTTGACTACTTTCTTCACTGGAGGGCAGGCCAGTTGAAAATTTTTGCCGATGTTTGGCAAGAGATGTCTGCCCCAAGGTATATAATGAATACCATAGTAGGCTATGCAATTCATTTCGTGGAAAAACCTCCAAATTTCAAAAGAAATTTGTCTCAAATTTCAGACACCTTTCAGCAGCGAAATGTACCTAGAAATAGAGAAAATGAAGGAAACTGGTGTTTTGAGGAAAGCCCTTCTATCTCTGACCTCTGGACTCATATCGAGGATGTTCCTTATCCCAAAAGGAGACGGATAAAATCGACCGATTTTCGACTTGAGAAATTTGAACAAATATCTTCACCCCAAGACATTTCATCTTCCAAGTAACTTCACTGTTCCAGACTTTCTTCAAAAGAACGATTTCATGATACAGCTCGATCTAACACAGGCATATTTTCACATTCCAATAAAGGAATCGCATCAGCGTTATCTGGCATTATATTTCCTAGACGAACTTTATCTAATGACTTGTCTACCCTTCGGACTCGCAACTGCCCCGATCGCATTTTCCTGAATTTCAAATTCGATGGCGGCACAGCTTTTTTTCTCAACCAACAGCTTACGATAATAGCGTAAAAAGTTTCATATTTCATTCTTACAAACCGTATGTGACAAGTTTTAACAAGAATGATAAAATCCGAATACCTATTAATCAACAAGACTTGTACGTATTACCCTCTCTCAGCACTTTGTATATCGAGGGCAAAGTTAATGTTTGTAATAGCGCAACTAAAGAAAAGATATTTAGTGTGCACTTTGTAAATAATCCAGCGTTATTTCTATTTCAAGATATTCGATACGAGCTAAATGGAATTGAAATTGACAAAATAAAAAATGCAGGTGTTACTACCACGATAAAATCTTATCTATCTTTAAATGATAACGAATCCAAATGCGCTAAAGTTTGGGGATGGTCTCCTAGTGGTACAACAAACGTTAATGATGGTGTATTCTCAGCTTCTATACCGTTAAACAAAATATTAGGTTTCGCTAAAGACTACGAAAAAATCATTATCAATTGTAAACATGAGATGCTTTGAAATTAAATAAGGGAGAAATCGTTGAATACACTGTTATCAATAAAATTGTTTGGAGAGTTCCACACGTTAAAGTATCTGATCGTGATAGGATTAACTTATTAAAATATTTAGAAAAAGATCGTGCAATAACACTAACTTTTCGGATTTAATTGTAACTGAAAATTATTATTGTCAATGAATTCTTACAGATGGCGCTTTTAAAAGTGATTCCTTTGTTTGATCTTAAGACGTTTCTAAATATAAACGAACAGTTGTTATTTAATTTGGTATAATAAAATATAAACCATAAAGTAAAAAGATATTTTATTTTTATAGTATTACTAGCTGTTGCCCGCAGCTCCGCCCGCGTGTAGGTCGCTTTTCGCGTAACCTGTGGAAACTACAACTATCCAGACCTATAGTTAAATCTATAGTATCCTATTCCCGTGCCAATTTTATAAAGCTATTACATTGCTACGATATCAAACTGAAAATATTAATTACCTATTACAGGGTCATTTGGACCTAAAAGCCACTCCTAAAGTTATAGTGGGCGTGAAAAGTGGAGAAAATCTCAATAAAAAGTGATAAGTTAGTTAAATTAAACCTTACGACAAGACCGTATGTTCCGTCAAACAATAACTGAACTGACTTGCCGATTTGATTATTTTTTAAACCAAAGCCAAACCAAACCAACCAATCAATTCAAATAGCTTACAATACAACCCGACCGATAAACAAACCAACCAATAGAACTAAATCAACAACCAAATTTTTTTTAAGTAATTCAAATTAATTGCCGTAAGGAAAATTTTCAATCTGCTATACCATATGCGAAAAAATAATTAAAATAAAGTCAGCGCCATCTATTGATATTTATGTAACTAAATTATACGCCCACACACATTCAATGTGTTATTTTATTAAAATTTAATAGAGACTGCAGGGTGTTTTTCTCTTTATTGACATCGATAAAACGAAGTAGAAATTCTAGCTTTATCTAAATTAAATACGTTTATGTAAACCGCATTCAACTCTGTTTAAAAGTTTTAAAGCAGTGCTAGAAGTAAACTTCAACTAACAATAACTACAAAGTTTTGACAACGCTCCTAATTATATGTAATCCACCTGTGAAAACCGCGTTTAAATCTGTTGAGTAGTTTTGAAGTTATAACGTACCAGAGAGACAATAATTCAGAATTTTTTATGTTTCTGTTATTCTTCTTTAATCGCTCCGTATCAGTTTTTTAGATAAATAATTAATGTATAGACACTCGATTTTTACTGTCCTATTATTTGTATAGATAAATAAGTACAAAATACTGATATATTAACGGACTTAACGCTAAGAACGTTCTCTACCAGTCAACCATTTGATTAATCTTCTTCTTTAATGTCGTCAATGGCAAACTATTAGCTTTGATTTGATTGGGGTTGCGATATCGTTTATCCGGAAATAAATTTGCAAATGAATTTATTCGTTCCTTTTCAAAATTAAAATAAAAGTAAGAAAATAATTCTAGAAAACAAATAAAAAGGGGTCTAATTTAAAAAAATTCCTTTCTTATCTGAGCGCTACGTATTAACATTAAACTTCGGTCCAAATTTCAAGTTTATAGCTTTTATGGTTTAGGCTGGGCGTTGATTTATCAATTGCCCTTATTCTTTTATATATATAGAAATAGAAATTATATTAATCTACTAACTAATTAGAAATGAATACAAATATACTTAAAGACCTACAATTTATTTGAAAAACCTTACAATATATTTAAGATATGCAACTAACTTATGGAAAATAACACAAAGATTTACCTATTTTCAAACTACTATTCGAAATCCGGAAAAATAATTTTCAAACTTAAATAAAACGAATGAATGAGTAGCCCAAAACGCAGACATTAAACTATACATACAATATAATGCCGCAATGACTACACATGATGATTAAATGCGTACGACAAACCATATCGACTTTTAAAATGTATGGTGGCGCCTTCAATAATATTATATTACCACTCCATACTCCAATCGATTCCCATTAAATTTTATTATTTTGTATTAAACAGGTACCAAATCGTCTAAACACACAATCAAATCGTTAGAAAAGCAAATAAAAAAAATATTTTATTTATTTTGAAATCTCAATTACTACACATGATGATTAAATGCGAACGACAAACCATATCGATTTTTAAAATGTATGGTGGCGCCATCTATTAACACATTACTGAACTCATAATATTAACAAATAAAAAAAAACCTTTGCACTATATCTTCTATTATGTATTCTATCCTATCACAATATGTTGTGTACATACAATGCAATTCAATACAAAATATTATACCAAAAGACATTTTCAATTTTAATTCCATGTATCTCACTTCAAAAATGACAAAGTTTCATACAAACTGGCAACCCCTATTTCATCCATATCGGGATGTAATTTTCAAAATCAGATTGATGCATTATAATTTTTTACCAATTACAAATTCAAATTAAAAATTTCATGTGTCTCACTTCAATAATGACAAAGTTTCATACAAAATGGTAACCCCTATTTCACCCCTTTAGGGATGTCATTTTCAAAATCAGATTGATGCATTATTATTTTTTACCAATTACAAATTCAAACCAAAAATTTCATGTGTCTCACTTCAATAATGACATAGTTTCATACAAAATGGCAACCCCTATTTCACCCCTTTAGGGATGTAATTTTCAAAATCTGATTGATGCATTATTATTTTTTACCAACTTCAAATGTAAATTAATAATTTCATGTATCTCACTTTAAAAATGACGAAGTTTCATACAAACTGGCAACCTCTTTTTTACCCCTTTAGAGATAAAACTCCCAAAAGTCCTTTCTTAGCGGACGTCTCTTAGTCACAATCTACCTTCCTGCCAAATTTCATCTTCATCGGCTCAGCAGTTTTGGAGATTTCGTGATGTGTGAGTGATTGTTTTTCGCTTTTATATATATAGATTTTATTCTCTAAAATAAAATATTTACAAAACGCATTATATATAATTATAAATTACTTAACTTAAACATTTTTATTTCTATTATTTACTAAAATATACCATATTATTATCTATAGTATTTATCTTATTAAATTAAACTGGTCATTAGCTAACTTCTTAGCAATCTTATTAATAACATTTTCTGTTAAATCCATGATTTCATCCATCGAGTCCTTGATGACGTATTTTGCATTTAACATTAAATTTTCTGTTAAGCCTTGTTGTTCACTTATACTAGCCAAATCACTTTCTAAATCGAATATTTGTATCTTTATAATTTTCCTTGGTTTTTGACGTTCCTTCCTTATAACGAAGGAAGATGATGAGAGTGCAGACTTTTTTCTTGCCAAGTCTTGCTGTTGCTCCAATTGCTTTCTTGCAACTATTCTGTTTCGGAGCAGTTCTTCATAACACTCATCTACTCCATCATATGGGTCCTGAGCACCTTGAGGAAAAATCAAAACTGTGTCTTGTGAATCCGACATCATCTGTAAAGATATAAAAAACAGTTAGGTTATATATAAGTATCCCTATTGATTATTTATAATCATACATATAATAAGACACAAAAATGCGAGTGTCTGTACATTTAATATTTTTCAAAAAAACTGATAGAGTGCGATTAAAAAAGAGTAACAGAAACCAAAAAAACAGTTTTTGGAATTTTTGTCTGTCTGTATGTATGTATGTCTGTCTGGTACGTTGTAACTTCGAAAATACTCAACGGATTTGAACGCGGTTTTCACAGTTGGATTACATATAATTAGGAGCGTTGTCAAAACTTTGTTTCGTCAAAATCGATTAAGGGAAAAAGAAGATGGTCGATTGAAAATTTACTTCAAACACTGCTTCAAAACTGTTAATGCGTTTACTTACGTTTAATTTAATTTAGATAAGGCTAGGATTTCTACTTTATATTATCCATATCAATAAAGACGAAAACACGCACTGCACCTATTAATTTTAATAAAATAACACATTAAATTTGATCGTAAATTTAGTTACATAAAATCTCAATAGATGGCGCTTACTTTACAACTTGCTATGGTTACGTTTTCGCATTATGGTATAGCAGATTGAAATTAACTCCAGCAAATTAAAAAAATTGATGGTCTTTGTGGTTCTTTTGGTTTGATTCTTTGGTGTTGTCTATTGATTGGTTTGGTAAATGGACGTTTCGGTTCGCTATCTATTGTTAGTTGTCTTGCTTGAATTGAAAATTGAATTTGTTGTTTGACGGAACATACGATCGTGTCGTATCGTATACAAGGTGGACACAAATCAACTGCAAATATTTTAAGGGCAGATACAGACCACTATACGGAACAACTTTTCCAAATAAACTTATATTGAAATACGAAATTTTATTTTTCACTCTCCATACTATACTATATCAGCTGATTCTCAATTTGTATGGGAGGTCAAAATTTTTTTTTCGTATTTCGACATAAGTTTATTTGGGAAAGTTCAGTGGTCTGAATCTGCCCTTAAAATATTTGCAGTTGATTTAAATTCACCTTATATAAAGAATTTTAATTATTTTAAATAATGCCTAGGAGGAAACGATCTAATCTGTTGCATCATTCCAGAATAGCTAAAAGCAGGTTAGCTAGATCTCAAGAATTGAATGCGGATAGACAGATGCGACTCGATGAAGATAGGCAACGCCATGCATTGTCTCGGTCTTTAGAAACTTCTTCTGACAGAGAGTCTCGGTTGTCCGCTGACCGCGAGCGTCATGCTTCATCTCGGGCTTCGGAAACGTTTACCGAAACTCAAGGTTTTGGCGGAATGAAGTGATTCACACGTCATAACAGTGTTGTGCATCAGGATGATGCTACCACCTACCCTATCGAGTTTTTGAGTTCATTGGCTGCAAGTGGTCTTCCTGCTCATAACATTACCCTTAAAGTCGGCGTTCCCATTATGCTCCTAAGAAATCTTTCTCCGCCTAAACTATGCAACGGGACCCGACTCAAAGTAACGGTTTTGCAGCGCAACTTAATACAGGCCGAAATTCTCACAGGGTGTGGTTCAGGCGAAACGGTGTACATACCTCGAATACCACTCATCCCCAACAATTACTCCTTTCAATTTAAACGCACCCAGTTTCCAGTTGCTGTATGCTTTGCCATGACGATAAATAAGTCGCAGGGACAAACCCTAAAAGCAGCTGGCATCGACCTAAGAACAAGATGTTTCTCGCATGGACAACTGTATGTGGCTTGCTCGCGGGTCAGTAGCGCCGAAAATCTATTTTTATTAGCTTCTGAGGGAAGAACTGCTAATGTTGTCTACAAAGAGATTCTTTGAACTTAACTCTGAAACATGATATTTGTTTATATTTGAATAATGTCCTGGCTACTTCGATTGCGTCATTTCATTTCAATGTAACACAAGTTACGCGAAATGCGACCTACACGCGGGCGGAGCCGGGGGTAACAGCTAGTTAATAAATAAAGATACTTACATTCAATAAAATTTTAGCTAGAATTTTTTATTAAAATATCAAATACGTGTATTAGAACCTCGACTGCAGATATAACAATGACTACAAAACTATCGTTTCGCATAAAATTTTATGCGAAACGATAGTTTTGTCAAGGTGAAACTGACCGTCGTGTTCGAACATGCGCAGACATCACTTACATTACGCCAGCCACGTGTGTTTAATCAGCAATTTTGGTTCTAATAAAACAAGTAAGAAATAGACAGGTGATTAAATAAAATGACATGCATAGCATTTACCAAATTTTATTCAATATTAATCAAATCAGTTTAACAATAAAAAAATATTAGTAATACATAATGATAATTTACATAATAAATTAGAAAATATTAAAATTAAATATTTTAAATATCTTCCAATTACAAGTATTATATTATCAACCAGTTTTTTAATATAAATTAGATGAATGGCTAAATTTGAAATTTTATCTTTGAGTAAGATGCGTTTATCGTCATTAGATGATAACACCACTTTATTAACGGCTTGAGTGAAAATTTCATGTTTTAAGGATTTGAAGAATATATTTCTTTTTCGGATAAGCTTATTATTAAGTAGGTCCTCTCAAAAGTCAATTTTTTTACTACCGGTTTTCTTATTCCTTTTGCTTTCTTAGAAATGTTACTTTCAGTTTTAATGCAATATAGTTTTTATCTAAGTCCCACAAAAGAGACAATAAGTGTATTAGGAGTCTTATCTTTAAACTTGCCAGAATTTTTTTTATTTTGAGGTACGATACCAAATAACTCTATACATACACTATTACAATAAGCTTCCAGAATCGGTCCTTAGTTTGCCTGACCGAAAATTTAAAGCACATGTTAAGAATTTACTTTGTAAAAAAGCACATTATAGTACTGATGATTTCATTGATGACAAGGATGCGTAACTTAAGCTTGGTGCGGAGTCCTCCAAACGAAGACATTATTATTATTTTTATAATTTTATTTTTAAATTATTATTATTATTTTGCATGTGTATATTTTACTCTCCCTTCTTGAAAGGGGTGTACCTAATTACACGGGCCATAGCCAAGCGTAAATTAGGGGGATACTAGGTAATTGTGTTAAAAGAGAAGGAAACAGATGATGTTGTGAGAAATTTTCGAGTGAGGCGGCAACTATTAAGAATTACAGCTTTTTGTAGTATATTCAAAGTATTTTTATTGATATTCAGCAGATCCAGGCTTCTTTGCAAAGTTTTAGGTATGATACCTGTAGACGAAATCACAATCGGAACTATATGAACTATCTCTACTCTCCATTGGCGCTTTAGTTCTATTGCTAGGTCTTGATACTTGGTAAGTTTCTGAGATATAGTAGCTTGGATGTTATGAGTGTTTGAAATGGCTATGTCAATTAGGAATGCTGTTTTGTTTACTTTGTCGTGAAGTGAGATGTCAGGTCTATTAAAATGTATCGTTTTATCAGTAATAATTGTTTTATTATTATTATTATAATTATCATGTAATTTTTTATTATTTGACATTTTATAACTATTTTAATAATCTTTAATACAAACATATTTTAATGATAAAAATATTCACGCCAATGTAAATTCGTCTGTTCTGACTCAAATTTTGTAAATTGACGTTCTGGAGATGCTGCAGTGGAGATTGTGGCGCCGCTTCTTCTCCACTTACGCTTTGGAAGTGGTGGTTAACTTAATTTAAGCAATGATTGACGTCAATAAGTGATAATAATATCCTATATTGAAAAAAAAACAATTTGATTTGAATTTTTTTTTTTAATTTGAATAGCTACAAAACTTTTTGAAAATACCGTAGAACTTTTGAAGTTTGGTCTTGGTCGGACTCCTGTTCAGCTGTGTAAAACTTTTTCTTTTATTCCATCTGTTAATAAGATGAACATTTACTCTTTTTTCGGTATCTTCCAAGGTCTTTCGATTTAATTTTAATATTTAATTTAATAATTTAAAGAATTGTTCTGTTCAAATGCCGATTTTGCTTTTTGTCGTAATTCTGTATTCAAATCAATATACTGCTTCAAGAATGGACGCTGTTTAAATTTTATAACTCTATATATATAAATATACATAATGAATTACATAATTGTATTTATCATATAAATTTGGGATCAATTTGAGACTTTTAGAACTTGGAGGTATACATTTTTGAGTACAAAATGAAAAGTCATTGTGCAAATCATGTAAGAGTTTTGGATATTTTAAGTCCACCTCTAAAATATAACCGAGTTCGGAGTCGTTGGGTATGCTAATAATATTTAATTTTTAAATTTCTGTACGATCAATTAACTCGAAATCAGAATATGGAAAATGGGAACACATCGCCAACCCATACAAATTATTACAATCAATATACAATAAATAATTGTCGGTGATGAATGGGTTGTATTCAGAAAGATATTTGTTTTTGCTTCAGAATATCGTGTAGAACACAACAAACTCCACCTCGAATTCCTTTTTCAATCATGCGGATAATTTCAAGGTTTTATTGCAATTTTACTTTTGTTTTTAGCAACATTGCATCAAAGCTAAGTCCTGAAGCTGAGATATAAAATGCTAGATCTAATTTATAATTGGTCTTTCGAAAGTTTTCGAAAACGTCTGCTAATAAAACTACGTCAGTTTTGAGATATAAATCCGTGTATTCGCCAAGTTCTTTAGATTAAACGTACTTCACACTAACTTTGCGTGATTGTAATCAGACTCCGATATTATATCATCATTAAGTGTGCTATAAAAACAATGTCGTGGTGGTAACTTATTTTCCTCGTAGCAACTCCATTTTGTTATGTATTCATATGGATATACTCCTTTACATCTAGAATTATTTTTTGTTGGTGTAAAAATGTGATAAGTGAATAAAACTGTTTTTGTCTAAATTATTCACAAGTTTATCTAAGCTAGTACCTAAAAAATTAAAAGTATCTACGAAACGAACTGGCATAAATTTCTGACGACCAACTTGCACAAATTTTTTCTTTAGTTTTTGCTATAACTTTAATTCTACCCTTAATTTCTCCTAATTCTCTTATAAATAAATGACTATCGCAGCCGGACAAATTATGAAAAACACATATGAGAACACATTTCTGTAATCGATACTTCAAGTTGCAGTAAGAATGTGCTGCACCGCGAAATTTTCTAGTTAAATGACAATGGTCTATAACTCTATCGTCAAAAAGAAACTGTTCGCAAATAAAGCAATATTTTGCTGACTCAAATTGTTTTTTTGCGTCTACAGTCAACGAAATCATTGGAACAGTTGATTAAAAATTTTATGAATTGCGGTCACGTCTTCGAATAGATATTTGAGAAATTTTTCTACACAGTCCTGCCCGCGATATGATACATATTTGTTAAGAGAGCGGTCATATGAACAAACAATATAATATGCAAACGCTGCCGTAACGTGATTTTGATAAACTGTCGTGTTATTTGAGTCGAATCCATCGCCTAATTTTGGCTCTAACAAAGATTCGAAATCTGCATAGACCACAAAAGGCATATCTTGCATTCTTTCAAAATTTTTAAATTGAACGAAAGTACCAGGCTCAGGTAAAATATTCCGCACTCCGCTACATAAATGTGAATTAAATAATTCTTCCTTGTGGAAAAATAACATAAATTCATCACAAAAGAAAATTTTTTCATGATGCTAAGTCAGCTGTGATTTGACTAATTTATTTAAACTTTTAATTAAACAATAATGTCTGCTTCCACCCTTTTCTAAAAGTAAAAGATTAATATGTATTTTTCTTTTTTGTTGAGTCTTGTAAAGCGGGCCCACTATTTGAGATTTATTTGCTAGCCCATAGACGTTAATGCTTATACTCGTATTATTAACCTCAAAGGTCTTAATATCTTTGAATTTCACTGGAAACGACATTGCTTTAATATTGAGAATATTTTTATAATTTGGGTATGAAGATGTTCTGTGGGGATTTTTTTTACTAGGGAATAAGGTTGCCATGATGGACCATATGAAACATAACGAATCATTATTCTGTATATTGATACAAGCGCGCTTCGTCTTTAAACTTTTCGGCAATTCTATGTACTGTCCCGCGCGTAACGGATTAAACTTAATGATATTGACTTCTAAATATAAATTTTGTATTAAAGTCCATCCACTGTCCTTTTCCTGAAAGTCATCAATTTTCTATGAAATTTTGTCTATACCTTTAGAAAAAAAATGAGGCGATGCGCAGCCCAATGTCCCCTGCGACCGTTTTGTGGTGGGCCTCGGTCGGCCAACTGGCTGACTTAAGGCAGGTCCTCCTTTTGCAGGCCTTTCGAAATTTGAGGCTGGTTGAGTGGTGGAAACGGGATCCGCTGCTCAACCGATAGCCTTCCTGGTTTAAAGGTATGCTTGTGTCAGCATGCCTTAACCCAAGCGGGACATTTTGGCTGTCGTCCCGCTGGCTGCTCGGACCCCTCTCCTTAGAGAGGGGCTCGCGAGTAAGCCGGGAAGGGGCTGCCGAAAGGCGGCCAGCCGCGCCGGGGCTATGGAGCATGAGTACGGCATATGCGGACGTGACGGACACCGTGAGGTTTTTAGTGGGTTTAAGTCCCACATAACCGTCCAGCTTCCCGTCGTAGCACCTTATAGGTGCCTAGGCTGGGCGGTAGGCGTGGCCTTTTCCTCACTTTTTTTTTTTTTTTTTTCTTTATTGGGATAAGCAAACAAGAACACAATACAAAAGGATTAAATTGTTGTTCAGACAGAAAAAGTAATTGTGCTCTCAGCACCGCTTACCACATATTACATAATAAAATAAAATTAATCTACGAACTAGGTATTAAGTCTTAGAATGTTACAAAGTGATGTAAATAATTTATATTAAGATTACCATAATTTTTCTTTTATATGTGCCAATAGGCTTGTGTCCATTAAGAATAAATATAATGGATAGGGGTTTATAATGATTAATTATATTATGGAGAAAATAACAAACAATTTTAGTTATTAAAAGCGTTAAAGATTAATAATATTTTTTAAAAATAAATTTCGAAAATGAAACCTTTAGTCACGTGACAGTGAACACCAATCAGAAAGCGTCACGTCACGCCGTGCGAAACTCCAATCTTGTCTTTGACGTTTCGAGTATCACTACCGGTTCTTGATAAAATTTTGGTTTTTAACAACTAATATCAAGTTGATACAGTTTTTGCTAATTATAATTTGAAAGAATTAACCATGGAATCTGGATTCAGCAAAGCAGACAGTAATAATTTGCCCAGAATCGATGCCGTTATGCTTGGAAATTTTTTCGCGCCGAACAGTAACTTTTGCTCATCTTATTTCGCAATGTTAAAACCTCCTTGTAAGTGTAAAATATTTATTATAAGCTTAAATGCTATGTGATATTTCAGTTTGGTACACAAGAACTTAATGTTGTGACGTACATTTTGCAAGATACTGTTTACTATTTTACTGTTCCCTTCATATGATACTCCATATTATTCATAATCCAATTAGTCATATCATTTGGCAACTAGAATAATAAAAGAGTATGTTTGTAACATTAATTAGAAAACTAAAATGAAACGTTCACTCCTAAAAGTGAAACAACTTAACCTGAACTCATGTATTTATTATTTAGAAAATAGGGATTCTACAAAACACATCTAGTTTGCTCGAATTAAGTAATAGATTGTATTGTGTGAAATACTTAATCAAAATGATCTTCACAAAAATACATTCTTGAACCTGTTGATAAAGTTTGTTTGTTTGTAATATCTTTATTGCTTTAAAATACATAGTAAATAGAACATTATTAAAATCAGAAGACAATGGCGGACTTATCCCAGGAAGGGATCTCTTAGCATAAAGTATGATCTCTAAAGTATGAGCATCATCTCTTCTTGCAAGTTTTAGCCACTTTTTCCGTATTTCTCCATTGTTTGGAACATATATAAATAACTTGTTTGGCGTTTTTATAGTCGTGCTATCACACTGGGGCACTATACAGTACTTATAATATGAGAAATTTATTTTTAAACGATTAAAACTAGCTATAACGTACGAAGACACGATTACTCTTTGGTTTGTTTCGCACGGCGGCGTGACGTCATTCAAGACGCCATGACAGTCTTGTGCGTTTTGGAACCAAATTGAAAAATGGTTTTTTAAAACGCGAAATTTATAAAGTAAACGCTCGATTAAAAATAAATAAACCTTTTTTTTCGATAAAATGCCTAATAAGCTAAAATATTAAGCAGTTATTGAAATTTTGTCAACTAGCCTATTGTCAAAATTGTCATATCTAAAGCGTTCAAGTGATCATTATATAGTTTGGTCAGACGATAAAGAGGGGAGCGCAAACCAGAATTCGTGCGACATGTAGGCAGAGCGAACATAGGGCATCCATTCTTATTACGCACATGATGACTACGTGGAATTCTGTATCCTGGTTTATTAATCAACTCACAACAATCATATCTATTGTTAAACAAATCAAAAAGTAAAATCGCGTCTAATTGAGTTCTCCTAACTTGCAATTTACACAAATTGTATTTATCAAGAAGATTATCATATGTTTCTTTTCTATGGTAGCATCTGTAATACATACACTTCAAAAACTTTTTTTGAACTTTCTCTATAGTGTCAGTATATTTCTTATAGTAAGGGTTCCATATGGGCACGGCATACTCAATTTGTGATCGAATTAAGGATTTATATAAATATATATAGGTTGAAGGACGTGTAAAGTTAGAGCTAGAGCGCATAACAAAACCATACATTCTGAAAGCCTTGGTAATGATTTTATTTACATGCAAATCTAAATGTAGCTTACCATCCAGGATTACTCCTAAGTCCCTTATAAATTCTACAGTGTCTAAAGCTTCACCACACAGACGATATGAGAACGTCGATTTATTTTTTCTTTTTGTAAAAGTAATAGCTTTACATTTGTTAAGGCTCAAAGCCAATTTGTTTTTATGACAATATGCTGAAAAGCGGTCAAGATCTTCTTGTAGTTCTAGGTGATCAGTGATACTATCTATATTGTGAAAGATCTTAACATCATCGGCATAGAGCAAAAATTTGCTAAACTTAAAACATTCGTTTATGTCGTTGATAAAGAGGACAAACAAAAGAGGACCAAGGATGGATCCCTGAGGAACTCCAGATGTGACGGAGACTAGCTCGGACTCATACCCATTCACAACTACCTTCTGCGTACGGTTAGTAATGTAAGACTTGAACCAACGCCATAAATCACCTCGTATTCCATTGTATGCTAGCTTTTCTAGAAGCAATTTGTGATCCACCTTGTCGAAAGCTTTTCGGTAGTCCGTATAGATACTATCTGTCTGTTTATTTTGATCCATTGATTCAAAAAGATGTGTAGTATATAATAACAGATTCGTAACTGTAGATCTCCGTTTGACAAATCCATGTTGTTCTTCAATTATGGAGGAGTGTAAAAGTGGATATATATGATTGTGAACTAGTCTCTCGAAAAGCCTCGCCAAGGCAGACAGAATTGATATCGGACGGTAATTCTCCACATCAGACTTATCCCCTCCCTTGAAAATTGGTACTATCCGAGCCGATTTCCAGATAGTTGGGAACACTCCTTCTTTCAAACATTTATTAAACAAAATGTGCAGAGGTTTACAGATATACGCAGCTGTGGATTTTAGGAATAATGGGGGGATATTATCCAGACCAGAAGCTTTAGTCGAATCAAGTTTAAGTAGCTCCTTTAAAATTTCCTGTGTAGATATTTCTATAGTACCTACAACAAGATTCGATTTGTAATTCCTGTCTGGGATGTCATCTATATCGTAAGTATCTTCTACACTTGATGGTTCAAAAACAGATTTAAAGAAGTTTGAAAAAAGGGCTGGTGCATCTTCCGCATTTTTTGAAGTGTTACAAGAATATTGTAAGTCGGTCGGGATGTCAGATTTATTAGATTTAGTGGTATTAATATATGTCCAAAAATGTTTAATATTATCTCTAATACCATCCTCAACCGACCCTATATACTTTCTATAACATATTCGAGACTCCCTGTGAAACCTTGCTCTCAGCATAGAAAAGGTTTCGTAGTCAGATAAATTATTATATTTTTTCCATTTAACCCACGATCTATTTTTGTCTTTAAAAATATGTATCAGTGCAGGCGAGAACCACACGGGAAACTGGGAAGATTTTGGTTTTTTTAAAGGAATATGTTTTTTAATAATATGGTACATTTTGTCATAAAATTCGATCACTGCATTTCAGCATCTTTATTGGCAAATAATCCCTCCCAATCCATATCCGACAACTCTTTATTTATTGCAACATAATTCGCTTTATAAAAATCAAATTTCGGTTTATGGTGTTTTTTAATTGGTATAGAACTTGTAGTGATCTGTAAAAGGCTAAAAAGAGCGGGGTGGTTTTTATTATTTGGGACAATTGTAGCCGGTGCAAGAGAAGCCGAATGATTTCTTATGTTAGTTATAAATAAATCTAGTATCCTACTTTTCACGTTCAAAAACCTATTTAATTGATAACCCTTTATCGAATTTAAAAAAGTTATCAGATGTTTATTAGATTGACAGTAATTGCTGTGAAAAATAGGTTCAGTATGAGTTACGCTGTCTTGCCATTGTAATGTATATTAGCTATCCGACCGAATTACCCATTCGTGTCTAAACTTTGGCACTAATCACGGTAAAGATAGGAGCACCAACCCCGCTCCTATCACTGGGATCCAGCCTGAAGCGTACCAATCCCTCGTCCGTGCCTACCTATGTTAATCTACAGTTACATATGAACACATACTAAAATTATCAACAACAATATCATATCAATATCAAATACTAATAAAGGCCATGTTAAATCACTAGAGCACAATACACGTCTGCACCGCTCGGCGAACCCAAGGAGAAGAGAGCGTCACACCCACACTCACCCCGACACCACCACTGCCAAGAGGGGCCTACCTGTAGTGGGGCGATACCTGTCACGTGATGTTACCGGGCGCTAACACTCGGCCGTCCTGAAAAATCCGGTCGTCCCCGACCGTCGAGCTCGTACCATGAAACAATAATACATTGATTGAATACAAATCACCATTTATGCTTTTTCTATAATGACCTCGCCATCTCGATAATGCATAGTATCTTGGGTTGTTTATCAGTGTTCCGAGACCATTATGACTTTTCCGTTTCAGTCACTTCTGGTTTTTAACTGATCGGAACCCTCACCTATGCTAAAATCGAAAATGACAGTAACCAACTTTATTTCATACATTTTTAACGAATATTAATCAACATTATTAACGCTTGCTGTTCCTGCGTAGGTCAGCTCACTTTGTGTTAATTACTGATAATTATTTCGTTAATATTTGAACTCAAGCAATCACATAACTAAACCACATATTCAAGTAAATAAACAATAGATACCAAAGTAGATTTATCAAAGTTATCACTCGTTTTAGAACTCACGGATAAGACAATGAAAAACACAAATAATTCACATAATCATTAAATAAACCAAATATTATCATAAACCTTTTCAATGTATTGACATCGAATTCAATCACAAATACCCAAACGTAAAGTTTTATTTTTCATATCATTTTTAAAATACCCACAAAATAAATAATTTTTCACAGAACTTTTTTTTTTCTCCCTTTTTTTTAGGATTCAAATCACATAAAACATGAAAAGACTTACCGTTTCTGCACCAATACTTACAGCTGTGGTATATCATATCACAACATTACATTTACACTTTAACACTCACTAAAACTTTTTCGACTACTTTAGATTACAAATTTAATCTAACCGTTTTGTTAAATTTACTTACGCGTGTGTGTCAGAATGTTAACGATTAAGTATCACAAAACATGTACAATTTACTAGGCGTGGTAGAATATTAAGAAATATTCTTTCATCATCCCACTTCTGATATTAGCTAGAACCGAATTACCCATTCGTGTCTAAGCTTTGGCACTAATCACGGTAAAGATAGGAGCACCAACCCCGCTCCTATCACTGGGATCCAGCCTGAAGCGTACCAATCCCTCGTCCGTGCCTACCTATGCTAAACTACAGTTACATTTGAACACATTAAAATTATCAACAGCAATATCATATCAATATCAAATACTAATAAAGGCCATGTTAAATCACTAGAGCACAATACACGTCTGCACCGCTCGGCGAACCAAAGGAGAAGAGAGCGTTACACTCATACTCACCCCGACACTACTACTGCCAAGAGGGGTTTACCTGTAGTGGGGCGATACCTGTCACGTGATGTTACCGGGCGCTAACACTCGGCCGTCCTGAAAAATCCGGTCGTCCCCGACCGTCGAGCTCGAACCATGAAACAATAATACATTGATTGAATACAAATCACCATTTATGCTTTTTCTATAATGACCTCGCCATCTCGATAATGCATAGTATCTTGGGTTGTTTTTCAGTGTTCCGAGACCATTATGACTTTTCCGTTTCAGTCACTTCTGGTTTTTAACTGATCGGAACCCTCAACTATGCTAAAATCGAAAATGACAGTAAACAACTTTATTTCAGACATTCAATGTATAACCACCTCGATAATGCATAGTATCTTGGGTTGTTTATCAGTGTTCCGAGCCCCTTGTGACTTTCCGTTTCGGTCATTTGTGGCTTTTAACTGATCGGAACCCTCACCTATGCTAAAATCGAGAATGAAGTAAACAACTTTATTTCAAACATTTACAAACGGTATTTTATCAGAAACCGTCATTTTTTTGTACATCATTTTATTCAAATACCTACAAAGTTACTTAAGCTTACTGTTCCTTCGTAGGTTAGCTCACTTCATTTTCATTACTAGTGATTCTTTCGCGTATTGTAACAATTTAACTTAAGCAATCACATAATTTAATCACATTTAATTAAATAAACAATAGATACCAAAGTAGATTTTTCAAAGTTATCACTCGTTTAAGAACTCACGGATAAGACAATAAAAAACAAATAATTCACATAATCATTACATAAACCAAATATTATCATTAACCTTTTCAATATATTGACATCGAATTCAATCACAAATACCCAAACGTAAAGATTTTTTTTTTCATTTTACATCATTTTTAAAATACCCACAAAATGAATAATTTTCACATAGATTTTTTTTATACTTTTTAGGATTGGAGTCACACAAAACATGAAAAGACTTACCGTTTCTGCACCAATACTTACAGCTGTGGTATATCATATCACAACATTACATTTACACTTTAACACTCACTAAAACTTTTTCACTACTTTAGATTACATTTAATCTAAGGGTTTTGCTAAATTTACTTACGCGTGTGTGTCGGAATGTTAACAATTAAGTATCACAAAACATGTACAATTTACTAGGCGTGGTAGAATATTAAGAAATATTCTTTCATCATCCCACTTCTGATATTAGCTATCCGACCGAATTACCCATTCGTGTCTAAGCTTTGGCACTAATCACGGTAAAGATAGGAGCACCAACCCCGCTCCTATCACTGGGATCCAGCCTGAAGCGTACCAATCCCTTGTCCGTGCCTACCTATGTTAATCTACAGTTACATTTGAACACATACTAAAATTATCAACAACAATATCATATCAATATCAAATACTAATAAAGGCCATGTTAAATCACTAGAGCACAATACACGTCTGCACCGCTCGGCGAACCCAAGGAGAAGAGAGCGTCACACCCACACTCACCCCGACACCACCATTGCCAAGAGGGGCCTACCTGTAGTGGGGCGATACCTGTCACGTGATGTTACCGGGCGCTAACATGTAGGTAAATTATAGTCACCAGCTATGATAAATTCATCAACGTTTGTAGTCTGCAGTACACATGAAAGATAGTTGAAATGAGCATCGTAAATATCCGAGCTTAAACTGGGGGGAATATACACTGCACTGACTAGGCAAGAATATGTACGCGATCGCAGCTCGATTACAACATGCTCGACATGCGGGGAGTAAGGGAGATGCATACCATCCGGGACAGGTACAGTAGTCGCCGTGAGCGGCAGGTCTCTGTGTACACCGATCAGTACGCCGCCGCCGTCCTTTTTCCCGCTTGCAATGCGGTCTCTGTCACATCTGAATACTCGGTAGCGGGAGTCAATAACTTCACTATCCGGAATGTCATTAATCAGCCATGTTTCCGACAATATAATAAGGTCATAACTATGGGAAAGTATGTTCATATATGCCGTATGTAATTTGGTACGTAGCCCTTGACAGTTTTGATAATAAACCGATAAGGTGTGTTTATCCATAAAAGGTATATGATCTGTAAAACGGCATTAAAGTAAGGTAGTATTGCGGAGTAGGTTATGAAGCTATCGACAATGCATTATAGTAGTAGGCTAGATACCAGCCAAAAATTAAAACATCAAATGTATGCATGTACATTACATAAGCAAAGTAAATAGTACATAAATAAAGTACTGTTCCTAGATAGGTAGTGGTAGTGAGTTCGTCATAATCGTAGGATAAATTTCTTCGAAAAATTAAATTATTATACGTATCTAGGTTATATTTACAAATTATATTATGATTAAATAAAATTCGTGCACATATGCAAGTATACATACAATTAGTGAAACATCGTGGTAGTATTAACTGTAACGACAATGCTGCGCTGTAATAATCGGAAAATATGCAACATGATTGTTTGTGTTTGGGCAGTGAATTAAATGTATGGAGTTGTTGAGAAAGACTAGGATAGAGGAGAATTAGATATTTAATTACAAAGAAAAACTGATCATACGAATATTGTTTAATGTGACTAGTATTATTTAATAAAAAGAATGAGTACAATATAATAGGTCGCGCCCATGTGGAGAACAAGAAATAATGGCATTTAATTAGTGTACTAGGTTCAATTAAAATAAAACAAGCGTTACGCTTCATAAGACGAAAATAATTTTGTTGTGAGAGGTAGATACAAAAAAAAAAGAAATGATGCAACTTTATCGCCTGACCATTTATTATGTTGAAGTAGTATCATGGAACTCGTACAAAAAGGCGTGGTATTACAATTAATAAAATAATAATATATAGTTTTAATCATAGTTAAGCTATAAACACAATGACAGTATATTTCACAAAGCACGGTCTCGTATAGTTTGCTAGAATTTTTATTTCGAATGACATAAGCACATCTACACCAGAAAAAGCACCCATTATCACATATTCCGTCACTTAATTTTTGCAATATCTTGAGATGTCCTAACTGCGACGACAGGAAAGGTGTCCGATTTTCGCGCCAATATAGTTCCATGCTTGACCCACACGTATCTGTATTGCTGCTGCTTAGCGGCCTCCCGACATTGCCGAAACAAGATCTTGTTCTGTGGTGTCAGGTGCTCGTTCACATATATAGTAGTTGGACTCCCGGGTATGGACAGCTTGCTTGAATCTATACCCTTGGCTGCGCGGTAAGCTGATAGGATATTATCGCGCAGTAGTCTCGAGGTGAATTTGACAATAATGTTTTTCGGACGCTGGTTCTTTTGGTCGGCATGAGGCACGCGATGCACTGAAACTATATTGGCTGCACGCACTGGATGCTTAATGAGGCTACCGAGACCTTCCATGATAGTGATAAGGTTTTCGCCGCGTCGTTCTGTCAAGTTTGATATTTCGAGATTGCACTGCCTCGCTTGTTGTTCCATGGCCGCTATTTTAGATTCCAGCAAAGTAACCTTATTTGTCATATCAGCAGACTGAGTAGATTTCTCTTCCAGTGTCTTGATGCGAATGACTAGCCGGTCCTGTTGTTCTGACATAAAAGTTGAACTCTTTTCAAGATCCGTAAGTTTAGTATTAGCACTCAAAACAGATTCCTTCAAATGACTTATTTCCATTTGATGCGTCTGCAAGCTGTCGTTGATACTACCGAGTGACTCGGAGATTTTTGCTAACTCATTATTGAGTGTTGTATTCACAGCCGTGTTTACTGCATTTGTGATTGTCTCCATGACATTGTCATTCCATAGCGATAATTGTTTTTGAAATCTCTCTTCAAAGCGCTCCATCAATTCTTTCATAACGTCCTCGCTGTCCGGCAGGCGGCGCTTACGCGCGTTGCCAAAGAGGTCCTTGTCAATTGACTTTGGGATATCGGTATCTGACAAAAAATCTTTTTGTGGCGGCGTACGTTGCAGTGACATTGTGGTAGGGATGAATTCACAGTACTTCAACACGCGCGGTGAGGACGTAATTTATGGGCGTGGCCTCAGGTGCAAAAAGGACGAAAAACAGCGTAAAAAACGAGAGGGGGTGAGGACCCTTACCGCCGATAGATGCGACGCCAGAAAAGGACAAATAAATCTTTAGTACGCTGACTTGCTCTAATGATTATGTGTACACGCTTTAGCTTGCACACGACTTTGGCACCAATAGTTATTACACTTACGGGTTTAATTAGCTCGGAAGGTTCACTTACAAAATTATAAATTTTTGTAACACAACTGCTCTCAATGCTAGCTCGAGACGGAATGTTAAAAAAAAAAAAGTCATCTGTCAGAAGCCTAACTCTATATGAAGCAATACGACTTCTAAACGCACTGCTAATTTTTTCAATCCCATCACTAACTCCTATTGAATTATTATTTTTATGTTGGTTACTTCTTAAATGCGCAGAAAACCCTTTACTCTTAACTGATAAATCACAAACTGTACAATATATTGTCCTCTTGCCCATTATGCTATAGTAGTAATTTATCTTGCTTAAAAATAAAAATAATGTATTAGTCAATAATAATTATATTTGTAACTTCAAAAAGCTACCTAAACTTTAAATTCTGAGTTATTAGTTCTAAACATAATAAACACATAGCATGTAAAATCAAATGAAATAAGATGAAGTTAACTGTTTTCATATTAAATTTTTATTTAAATAAAAATAAAATATGAATATTAATAAACCTTACTAAAAGATAATGTTTCACAAATTAGTCATTAAAAGACCTTAATAAAAAAAATACCTATACCCAATACCCACTTAAAATATAAAATAAAAATAGTAGTTACATAGTTTTTTTTTTTTTTTGAGTAAAGAATTTGCCTTCTTCGATAAAATTTGCCTTACAATTTTTTATAAGGTCTTTCAGTGGTAACAGTTCACGGGAATCAGAATTCCCTTGATATTTTAAAGAAATCAAAGCATTAAATATTTTCAATTCAACAAAGACGTCGCCTGTGAGATCAGCTGTTCGGCGCAGCACTCCGTCGGCGACCCGACGCGTCAAGAGGGACTACAATGTCGGCACCCTGTTGGCTGCTGCGCGTTGTGCTGTGTGTCGACCTCGTCCTCACTGTCGCTCTCCAGGAGGCAACCTTTCTTGGGACGTCTTTTGGCTAGCGGAGGTGCTGCATTGCGCTTAGCAACCTTAGTTTCTTCCTTTTTCTTAGAATTGCAAAGGAAATTATACATGATAATGAATATGAAGCGTATCATTTTCTTTTTCATGAGCATTTTGGTCTTGGTATAGTTAGATCATCTGTAATAATTCCGTAATCGTCAGCAGTTAATTCTTGTCAGATCGACTGTCTGCTTTTGTTGATAGATAATATAAAGATAAAATTTTCTATTTATATACTAGACACTAAAAAATATAAGGCTCTGTTTACACCGTTACTTATATCGGTATGAAAAGTATCTAAATACGGATTTCTTGGTTATCACATTAAATTGATACTTATACGATAATAAATTATACGTGCTTACATTATGCTAGAAGTTGTTGATTCCTCCTCGCAGTCCGAAGTGAAAGCATCCGCTGGCTTCTTCTTGTTCACCTTCTGCCGTTTAGCGTAGTACTCAGAGTCCGACCTGAAATAATAAATAATAAACATGTTATTCATACTTAAATTTAAAGACTATAGTTAAAGAGAAAAGAAGAATGGATCAACTAAGCTTATGGCATTGACACGAAAAGACAATGTCAAATGTTCTTCGTGCAACATCACGTCGGGGTATTATGGCAGGAAATGAGAGACGAGGTGAAGTGTACACCGTTTATTCTCTCGACGACTGGATAATATTAACAAAATAAAATAACTTTATATACTAAATTAAGACTTAGTTACAAACACGTATTAGCCAGACGTGACGCGATGAACTTGCAATAATGATTTGCTTACAATTTATAAATATTTCCTTGACCACATCACGTCTGCTAATTAGGGACGCAATAGTACTCCCCCTTTTTAAACGGTTTTTTAAAAAGAAGAGAAAATTACAATAAATTAACAAATATTGAATCGAAGACGGCGCAGTTGGCTCGTACGTGTTATTTCTATTTCTTGAATATCGATGTCCTGATTATTTTCAACTCTAGAACGTTGTCTTCATGCATTGCGTAAGGTAGCCTTGATAAGTTGATCCATATACAAGTTCGCGGACAGCAACCAGGGTCTTGTCGATAACTGGAGCGTAATCCGAATAGAACTGATGGCATCTTGATCCCTTTTTCACAATTTTCCTTCTTGTTAGGCTAATATTGTTCCATTGCAATCTTGACGATAAGATTTTATCTATTCCCATTCATTTTGGGGTTTCGTTTCTGGACACAACGGATGAACATATTGGCATAGTTTGCCATTTTCCTTGTCGATAGAGCGTATGGGCGGAAGGTTGATGAATCTTGCAGGCATTGTCAGCTCTGTAACTTTATCCACTTATTTTCCTTCCGGAGATTTCCACCAATAATCTGCAGTATTCCAATATATTTGCTCTTAACATCGTTTCTTCATGTCATCTGTGTCGAATTTCCCCTGTTCAATTGTTCCATTTTCAACGTTAATTTGAAGTCGCTCGAGTTTCCTTTTCTGTGCAGGCTATTAATATATTATGTAATTTATTCTTGCATTGTAATTTTGATAAATATATATTTACTTATTTGTTATTACACCTCGATAATGAACCTGACCTCCTAGTTGGTCGTCCCAAATCGCAATTGCTTAGTCGGCAAAATTGCGATCTGTGCGTAATGCAACGTTTGCCAGCTGATAGTTCAATTTCTTAGGCCATACTGACGTAATTTATGACGGAAAATGTTTTCATCGTAGCGCATTTTGATTGCAATGAGCTATTTGACTCAATTTGTGCAATTTGTCGCTTTCCTCGAGCAGTTGATCATTCATTAGTTTGGAGCCAACTTTTCATGATCGGCGGCTGCTGAGGATGTCGCTTTCTTCTATGTGAAGTTTGGATACCGCATTGCTTGATTTGGGCTTGTCTCGTTGTGACTGCGGTGCGACATGGGCTTGCTAATTGCGACCATAAGCGGGGCGTTCTTCACTGGACTGGTAGGATCCATTCTTGCAAGTTCCAGTGGTTAAAGTGCCTCTTGAATTTCCGAAAACCGGTGAGTTCCGCTTGTGGAAGGCCGGTGGAAATGCGCACGCTGCTTTGCTGCTTGACCCAGTCGTTGCTGCCTTGTGACGACGATCGCGTCGCTCCCGTCTTGACGGGGTACCCATGTGGCGGGAGCTGTGCTCGACCACAGACGGATGTTCTTCATCACGTCGGGGTCACCACTGTTGCGACGGCAATGACAAATGTTCTTCGTGCTACATCACGTCGGGGTCACCACTGTTGCGACGTCAATGAAAGATGTAGACCCATGGAAAACTGAACATTTATTTTAAATTACATTTTGCTTATATACTAAATAAAAACATCTATTAAATAAAGACATGAGCTGTACAAAACCTTGGATGCACGTACATCGGAACGTGAGATGCAAAACAGGCATTATTCCCTTTTACTTCCTATGTCTACTCACGTCTTAGCATTGAGGTGCAGCTACAAGTTCCAGGGTAAAGTTAAAAGAAAGAGACTCATTCATATCGTGTGGCATTGAATGGAAAAATTAACAAACTACTATGGCTAAGATAAATGTTAAACTTACGAACATTATTGCGATGCAGCGGATCTTCATGTTAGTTGCGAGGTAAGAATAGCAGGGCAGCTGCAGGCCTGGTGGCGAGCGCGGTTAACACGTAGAGCGGGCGCGGTCACGATCTGCAAAGCAGCTGTGACTGGGGCGGGCGGCAGCGCGATCACGAACCAAGAGCGCTCTCACAACGGAGACAATGAAGAACTAGCGTTGAATAGTTTAATGCCGGCACGAGCTTTATGTATTTATTTTATTGCTGACACGATATTTTTGCCAGGTGATGACAACCATCAAAACCCACCCCAATTGTTGACGATCACGATATTCATTAAAAAATCAGCAAAATAATATTATACAACAATGCAATGTATACGATTGGACAAGAAATTAAAGAGGAGTTTTGAAATAATGATATGGTGTACTTCCAATTTTGATTTTACAACAAAATAATTACTGAAAAAAAAAATTACAAAAAAAAAATTATACATGTTGAATACAAATACAAACAATGTGTACAAAGGCGGACTTATCGCTGATGCAATTTCTTCCAGCCAACCTTAGGGTGGATAGGAACAACGTGGAAAAAATGCGGTAGGCGGTACCAAAACAAATATGAAATAAATAATATAATAAACTATGAATGAAAAAAAAAAAAACATACACGAATAATCATACACAAATACATATATATACATATACATACATAAATGCATATACATACATATACATACATACATATACATAAATATTTATATAAAAATTTACCAGTATAATATAGAACCTAGTGAATGAAAATACTACTATCAGTGACCAGTTTCCACTAATGAGAGATAATGATTTTTTACCTGATTTTTAAAGGATGATATTGTCTGAGCCTTACAAATTTCAACAGGCAGTGCATTCCACAAACGAACAGCCTGAACGGTAAAGGAATTGGAATAGAACTGGGTAATATGTGCAGGGGTAACGAGACGGAGGGAGACAGTACTACGCAACTCACGACTATTAACCTCACCGAAAAACCTGAAACGTTCTCTGAGGTAACCAGGAGAAAAAGGAATAAATAGGATTGTATATAAAAGTGAGAGAATATGTAAATTACGACGATATCTAATGGGGAGCCACTTGAGTTGAGAGCGAAAAGAGGAAACGTGATCATATTTACGTAAACCGAATATAAATCTGATACAGAAGTTTTGAAGACGCTCAAGTTTATTTAGTTGCTCCTCAGTGAGGTCTAAATAGCAGGAGTCAGCATAGTCCAGAATAGGATGAAGCAAAGATTGTGCAAGCGTGATTTTGGTCCTGATCGGCAAAAAATTCCTTATTCTTCTCATAGCGCCAGCCGCAGCAAATACTTTCTTACTGACCTCGGCCAGCTGTGGCGCCCATGACATATTACAGTCAAACATTAATCCCAAATTTTTAACCTTTTTACTATATATAATAGAGGTATTGTCAAAATCAAGAGAAGGGATAGATAGCCAATCGATTCTAGATACAAGACGAGAACTACCTAAAATAATAGCTTGTGTTTTAATGGGATTGACTATTAGTCCAGAAGATTTACTCCATTCCGCAATTCGAGATAGGTCACTGTTAATATCGGATATGGCCACGGAAAGATTTTCTAACGACGAGTGACAGTAAATTTGTAGGTCGTCAGCATAAAGGTGATAGGAAGTGCGGATATGAAAAGTAATGGAGTAGAATAAAGCAAACAAGAGAGGAGATAGGACACCACCTTGAGGAACACCACAGGACGTCAAACACCACGAGGAGAGATTCTCCTCAATAAGTACCCGATGTTGCCGTCCATGCAGGTAAGAATGAAACCAATTAATGACTGATGGAGATATGTTCAGAGAGCAGAGGATTCCCAGGAGCACATCAAAATCGACTGTATTGAAAGCATTACTAAAATCTAAGAGACATAAAACAGTAAGCTCCGTTCTATCCATTGCGGAACGGATATCATCAGAAATTTTAACAAGGGCCGTTTGAGTGCTATGGCCTGCGCGGAAACCAGATTGAAAAGGGCTGAGAATATTATTTTTGTTGAGAAAGGTATTGAGCTGGAGTTGAACTGCTCTTTCAAGAATTATTATATATTTTTTTGTAAGGTGAGTTTTCAACTCTAGATAAATTCTAAGTTTACACGTGTTTCACCCTAGCCCGTGACGTACAGGGCCGTATTTAGGACGGTAAAATATTCTGTTTTGTTCCAGTATGGATAGGTTCTAGAGCTGAAAAAATAAAATTATCTAACTTATAACTACCGAATAGTATTTTTCTAAACTTATATAATATTATTTGTATATTATATCTTATTTGTAGATTTCCATCTAACGATATCTTAAAGAAAAAGTGGATCGATGAATACTAAACTAGGTTGAAACATCGAAACTAGGTGGAAACATCCTTATTCCTAGTTTAACTATTCCAAGCGTAACCTCGGAGTAAGCTTGGATTAGTATTATTTTATTAATAAGACAGTTATGGTATACAATTTGCTTTTAGCCTTTTTTAGTTCTGTATGTTCAATTAGGTGTTCCTATCATCCATTTACAATGGGTGCGAAAAATAAATAAAAAAATATTCAGGCGAATTGAGAACCTCCTTTTTTGGAAGTCGGTTGCAAAGAGATTGAGCTATTAAGACGAGATGAGACCATTTAATCAATAAACATTATAACATTTTTAAGTTTAGCTATATTTGCAGCGATTTTCTATCGTAAGTGAAATAATGTCTACCATTTTCTTGGCAATCGTAGAGGCATTGTTGAACTATGAAGCATTTTTGCTCTTCCGTCAAATAGTGAATCAAAGCAATACATACAACAAATGAATAGTAATGTATGTATTAAGGAGAAATGAGGATGCAATCGGAAAATAAATAAGAAAAAAAGAAAAACTCTTGTAGTTACGCAAAAATTTTGAGTTATCATTGGTTAATTTTTTTGTTAAATAAATAATAAATTAATTACGATGTATACATGTGTATTAATATCTTTATAATTTAAGTTGATTAAAATATATCTATATCTATATATATAAAAGCGAAAAACACTCACTCACTCATCACGAAATCTCCAAAACTGCTGAGCCGATGAAGATGAAATTTGGCAGGAAGGTAGATTGTGACTAAGAGACGTCCGCTAAGAAAGGACTTTTGGGAATTTTATCCCTAAAGGGGTGAAAAAGGGGTTGCCAGTTTGTATGTAACTTCGTCATTTTAGAAGTGAGATACATGAAATTCTTAATTTACATTTGAAGTTGGTAAAAAATAATAATGCACCAATCAGATTTTGAAAATTACATCCCTAAAGGGGTGAAATAGGGGTTGCCATTTTGTAAGAAACTTTGTCATTATTGAAGTGAGACAAATGAAATTTTTAATTTGAATTTGTAATTGGTAAAAAATAATAATGCATCAATCTGATTTTGAAAATAACATCCCTATAGGGGTGAAATAGGGGTTGCCAGTTTGTATGAAACTTTGTCATTTTTGAAGTGAGATACATGGAATTAAAATTGAAAATGTCTTTTGGTATAATATTTTGTATTGTATTATATTGTATGTACACAACATATTGTAATAGGATACAATACATAATAGAAGATAGAGTGCAAAGGTTTTATTTATTTATATTATGAGTTCAGTAATGTGTCAATAGATGGCGCCACCATACATTTTAAAAGTCGATATGGTTTGTCGTTCGCATTTAATCATCATGTGTAGTAATTGAGATTTCAAAATAAATAAAATAATTTTTTTTTTGCTTTTCTAACGATTTGATTTTGTGTTTAGACGATTTGGTACCTGCTTAATATAAAATAATAACATTAAATTGGAATTGATTGGAGTATGGAGTGGTAATTGCGGCATTATATTGTATGTATAGTTTAATGTCTGCGTTTGGGGCTACTCATTGATTCGTTTAATTTAAGTTTGAAAAGTATTTTTCCGGATTCCGGATTTCGAATAGTAGTTTGAAAATAGGTAAATCTTTGTGTTATTTTTCATAAGTTAGTTGCATATCTTAAATATATTGTAAGGTTTCTCAAATTAATTGTAGGTCTTTAAGTATATTAGTATTCATTTCTAAGTAATTAGTAGATTAATATAATTTCTATATATATAAAAGAACAAGGGCAATTGATAAATCAACGCCCAGCCTTAACCATAAAAGCTATAAACTTGAAATTTGGACCGAAGTTTTATGTTAATACGTATTGCTCAGATAAGAAAGGATTTTTCAAAAATAGACCCCTAAAAGGGTTAAAATTGAGGGCAAAGTTTGTATGAAAAAAAATTGAAATCTTCACTAATGTACTTGAAACTTGGCCAGAATGCTTCTCAACAAAAATAACTAATGGCGTGTTTCAGCGTTTTTTGAAATTCAACATCTAAAGGGGTAAAAAGGGGGAGGTTAATTTATCACCACAAAACCGAAACTATAAAAGCCATAAACGTGAAATTTGGTCTTCGTTATACTATATACTGCCCACATAAGAAAGGGTTTTTCACAATTCCGACCCTTACATCCAAAAAAGGGGTGAATTTGCGTACCTATAGACAAATTCCTTTTGAAATTTCGCCAATTACTAACAACGCATGTTGGCCTATCGGTAGAGGTCGCGGATTATTTTTTTGAGTAGAGGCTTCTAATCCTGCTAAACATGACTTTTTTTTACTTACTTCTTTTTTCGTTTTGTATTAGTTTTTTAGAATTCTACATTTTTGCTTTTAATATTTTAGTAAAGAAATGTTGCAAGAAATAGCTGGAAGTAGCTGGATCGAATCCTGCCACAAACAATAATTTTCTGTTTTCGTTTTTTATTTGTTTTCTAGAATTATTTGCTTACTTTTATTTTAATTTTGAAAAGGAACGAATAAATTTATTTCCGGATAAACGATATCGCAACCCTAATTAAATCAAATCTAATAGTTTGTCATTGACGACATTGAAGAAGAAGATTAATCAAATGGTTGACTGGTAGAGAACGCTCTTAGCGTTAAGTCCGTTAATATATCAGTATTTTGTACTTATCTATGTATACAAATAATAGGACAGTAAAAATCGAGTGTCTATACATTAAATATCTTTCTAAAAAACTGATACGGAGCGATTAAATAAGAGTAACAGAAACCAAAAAAAAAAACAATTTTAGGATTTTTTGTCTCTCTGGTACGTTATAACTTCAAAACTACTCAACAGATTTGAACGTGGTTTTCACAGGTGGATTACATATATTAATTATGAGCGTTGTCAAAACTTTGTTTCGTCAAAATCGGTTAAGGGAAAAAGAAGTTAAGGTCAGTTGAAATTTACTTCTAGCACTCCTTCAAAACTTTTAAACAGAGTTTAATACGGTTTACATAAACGTATTTAATTTAGATAAAGCTAGAATTTCTACTTCGTTTTATCGATATCAATAAAGAGAAAAACACACTGCAGTCTCTATTAAATTTTAATAAAATAACACATTGAATGTGTGTGGGCGTATAATTTAGTTACATAAAATATCAATAGATGGCGCTGACTTTATTTCAATTATTTTTTCGCATATGGTATAGCAGATTGAAAATTTTCCTTACGGCAATCAATTTGAATTACTAAAAAAAAAATTGGTTGTTGATTTAGTTCTATTGGTTGGTTTGTTTATCGGTCGTGTTGTATTGTAAGCTATTTGAATTGATTGGTTGGTTTTGGTTTGGCTTTGGTTTAAAAAATAATCAAATCGGCAAGTCAGTTCAGTTATTGTTTGACGGAACATACGGTCGTGTCGTAAGGTTTAATTTAACTAACTTATCACTTTTTATTGAGATTTTCTCCACTTTTCACGCCCACTATAACTAGGAGTGGCTTTTAGGTCCAAATGACCCTGTAATAGGCTGCGTCTACTCTTTTAGAGACAAAGATGTGATAGTATGAATGTTAATATTTTCAGTTTGATATCGAAGCAATGTAATGGCTTTATAAAATTGGCACGGGAATAGGATACTATAGATTTAACTATAGGTCTGGATAGTTGTAGTTTCCACAGGTTGCGCGAAAAGCGACCTACACGCGGGCGGAGCCGCGGGCAATAGCTAGTATTAATATAAAATTTGTAACGTATGAAAAATAAATAAATATTTTTTTATTTATTTTCATACTTTTTTTACTTCTAATTTTATAAAATAAAAAGACTTTGTTACGTTCAATGCATTTATTATCCCTTCTCCCTTCCGCACATAACATTTACTCTATTTTATCTCGATCACACGCTTCTTCATTGATACAAAACCTTTTTCTTAGAAGTTGGTTCAATAATGAGTTATTTTTACAATATTGCATACGTACAGGTTCAACTGATAACCTTTTTTTTGAAGTTTTAAGAATAACATAAGTAGATTTAATTATTTTTATAACATACCTGAATTTGTTCCTGGCCTTGACATCTAGTGACGAGAGGCAAACTTGACCTTTATGAAAGCAGCCTGATTTTAATTTCGTCTATTCACCAATAGATGGCATTCCAAATGATATATTTTGGGGATACCCCATACCCCGACCCCCCGTAACTAGGAGACCCTGTGTTTCTAAGAGAAAGAGCCAGCTCCTCTCTGTATTTGCTTCGTGGTCGCATCTGTCTATCCGCATTCGATTCTTGAGGTCTAGCTAACCTTCTGCTTTTAGCTGTTCTGGAATGATGCGACAGATTAGATCGTTTCCTCCTAGGCATTATCTATCTATACATATAATAAGACACTAAAATGCGAGTGTCTGTACATTTAATATTTTTCAAAAAAACTGATTGAGTGCGATTAAAAAAGAGTAACAGAAACCAAAAAGACAGTTTTTGGAATTTTTGTCTGTCTGTATGTATGTATGTATGTATGTATGTCTGTCTGGTACGTTATAACTTCGAAAATACTCTATGGATTTAAACGCGGTTTTCACAGTTGGATTACATATAGTTAGGAGCGTTGTCAAAACTTTGTTTCGTCAAAATCGGTTAAGGGAAAAAGAAGTTATGGTCGATTGAAAATTTACTTCAAACACTGCTTAAAACTGTTAATGCGTTTACTTACGTTTAATTTAATTTAGATAAGGCTAGGATTTCTACTTTCTATTATCCATATCAATAAAGATGAAAACACGCACTGCACCTATTAATTTTAATAAAATAACACATTGAATTTGATCGTAAATTTAGTAACATGAAATCTCAATAGATGGCGCTTACTTACTTAACAACTCGCTATGGTTTCGCATTATGGTATAGCAGATTGAAATTAACCCTAGCAAATTAAATTAAAAAAATTGTTGGGCTTTGTCCTTGTGGTTCTTTTGATTTGGTTCTTTGGTTGTTGTCTGTCTATTGATTGGTTTTTTCCTATTTCGACATAAGTTTATTTAGGAAAGTTGTTCAGTTGAGTGGTCTGAATCTGCCCTTAAAATATTTGCATTGCAGTTGATTTAAATTCACCTTATATAAAGAACTAGCTGTTCCCCGCGGCTTCGCCCCGCGTGGGACTCGGTTATATCGCGCCCAAAAGTAGCCTGTTTGACCTCAGGTCGTTAACTACATCCCTACCAAATTTCATCACAATCGGTCCAGCAGTTTAGCTATGAAGAGGTGACAGACAGACAGACTTTCGCATTTATAATATTAGTATGGATATGGAAGTATGGATTTTAATTATTTTAAATAATGCCTAGGAGGAAACGATCTAATCTGTCGCATCATTCCAGAATAGCTAAAAGCAGAAGGTTAGCTAGATCTCAAGAATCGAATGCGGATAGACAGATGCGACTCGATGAAGATAGGCAACGCCATGCATTGTCTCGGTCTTTACTTCTGACAGAGAGTCTCGGTTGTCCGCTGACCGCGAGCGTCATGCGTCATCTCGGGCTTCGGAAACGTTTACCGAAACTCAAGGTTTTGGCGGAAATTGTCGGGGATGAAGTGATTTACACTTCATATAACAGTGTTGTGCATCAGGATGATGCTACCACCTAAGCTATCGATTTTCATTGGCTGCAAGTGGTCTACCTGCTCATAACATTACCCTTAAAGTCGGCGTTCCCATTATGCTCCTAAGAAATCTTTCTCCGCCTAAACTATGCAACGGGACCCGACTCAAAGTAACGGTTTTGCAGCGCAACTTAATACAGGCCGAAATTCTCACAGGGTGTGGTTCAGGCGAAACGGTGTACATACCTCGAATACCACTCATCCCCAACAATTACTCCTTTCAATTTAAACGCACCCAGTTTCCAGTTGCTGTATGCTTTGCTATGACGATAAATAAGTTGCAGGGACAAACCGTAAAAGCAGCTGGCATCGACCTAAGAACAAGTCAACAAGACATTTCTCGCATGGACAACTGTATGTGGCTTGCTCGCGGGTCAGTAGCGCCGAAAATCTATTTTTATTAGCCTCTGAGGGAAGAACTGCTAATGTTGTCTACAAAGGATTCTTTGAACTTAACTCTGAAACATTATATTTGTTTATATTTGAATAATGTCCTGGCTACTTCGATTGCGTCATTTCATTTCAATGTAACACAGGTTACGCGAAAAGCGACCTACACGCGGGCGGAGCCGCGGGTAACAGCTAGTTTAAAATAATTCAAATTCTTTATGTAAGGTGAATTTAAATCAAATGCAAATATTTTAAGGGCAGATTCAAACCACTCAACTGAACAACTTTCCTAAAAAAAAAATTTTTGACCTTCCAAAAAAATTGAAAATCAGCCGATATAAGTAGTTTAGTATGGAGAGTGAAAAATAAAATTTCGTATTTCGCTATATGTTTATTTGGAAAAGTTGTTCAGTATAGTGGTCTGTATCTGCCCTTAAAATATTTGCAGTTGATTTGTGTCCACGACACGATCGTATGTTCCGTCAAACAACAAATTCAATTTTTAATTCAAGCAAGACAACTAACAATAGCGAACCGAACCGTTCATTTACCAAACTAATCAATAGACAACAACCAACGAACCAAACCAAAAGAACCACAAAGACAAAGATCATCAAATTTTTTAATTCGCAAGGGTTAATTTCAATCTGCTATACCATAATGCGAAAACGTAACCATAGCGAGTTGTAAAGTAAGTCAGCGCCATCTATTGAGATTTTATGTTACTAAATTTACGATCAAATTCAATGTGTTATTTTATTAAAATTAATAGGTGCAGTGCGTGTTTTATTTTAAATTAAACGTAAGTAAACGCATTAAAAGTTTTGAAGCAGTGTTTGAAGTAAATTTTCAATCGACCATAACTTCTTTTTCCCTTAACCGATTTTGACGAAACAAAGTTTTGACAACGCTCCTAGGGGCCGATTCTGCTAATTAACATTTAGTGGCAAACCATTCCATCGCAATAGATATTTCATAAGGATTATATTTTCAAAGTGAAAAATTGGGTATTCTGCTAAAACATAATCAATGCGGCAGTGTAATGTCTCACAAATAAATCACTATGTATGGATGTGCTTTTGCTCGTGTAGTAGTGCAAGTAAAAAACTTATGCGCTAAATCACGCCTGTGTGAGTAAATTTTAGACTCCACTATAGATGAAACAAAATGCTATGAGATGACATTACCAATTGTGTATGCCTGACGGCGCAGCATGGCGCACAGTAACTAATTTAATACTAACACCCTTAAATGTACCCATGTCTGACATAAAATAAATGAATAATGAATAATGACATTTCGTCTCGCTCTCACTTTTGTTACGGCCAATTAGAATTACGCGTTAACACATACTTAAATTTGATTAGTGATTACGATCGATTGCAGCAACATGATAACTGTGTTTATTGGATATTAAATGAGTAATGCTGCAAATTTAAAAATGCATAGACTTGAAGACTTTATAGAAACAAGATAACATTCCCAATTCCGTAGGGTTATAGGTATTTTTATTTCCGTATCGAAATCAACAATATGTTTGCTTGTTTACAATGAGGTGAAAAAATAGAACTTTTATTTTTAACAAATTTACTCAGTTATAGTTTAAAATGTCAAAATTTTCATGTGATTGTTGTAAACCGAGTGTTTGTTTACAAAAACTATAAAATGACGCGCTAAGTAATGATTCTTTTGACGAAAAAATGGCAATAATAATAAATGGACGTTATCAACCGGGATTGATTGGATTTAGTTGAAGTGAAGGGTAAGCTAACAATAACATTATTTAATATGATTTTCGAATTAATATGTTTGCTATGCTTTTCCAAAACTCGTCTCGTAAATGGGCCTAAGTAGGTAGGTACATGATTAATATATATTAATTTTATTATCTTCTTGTTCGTTACTGTTTAAGTTGTAACTCAAATATACCTAAATTATAAGTATAAATTAAACTAGAAATAGTTCTGGTCTAGGTAGGTTTTTCCCTACCCTAAGGAAAATGTCTGTCACGTCACTGGTATGTATGTATGTTTCACCGTAGCGCCTAAACTACTGGACCGATTTTAATAAATAAGGTGTCAAAAGATTTGTAAAAATAGCGCGGGTAACATAGGCCATATAAATTGTATCAAATTTTTAACTGACAGAATTTAAACCTCAGATTCTAACCTCAAAAAATAATAAAATGTGATTGGTATCACGTCTTTGATATCAAAAGAAAGGTCTTGGCGAGCACATTACAAATATGCATATAACTCATATTGTTTAAGTTAAAGTATTGTTTAAAATGCATTCGTAAAGTGGTACATTTCACGCGGTCCAGTCATTTCCGTTAGGGAAACGGAAAAGTATTAAATAAAAATTAAGTTAAAAAACTATAACCCGACTACGTAGTGTCTAAAAAGGATGAAACAAGGGCATAATTTGTTGAATAATTTTACATATCCGAACGCATTCAACAAAATATTTTTGTACGTGAATCCGAACGCAACTCTTCCCCCCTTTTTTACAATAAATGGCTGCCAGCAATGTGTGTTTCAATATTATAAAATAAGAAAAAGCCCTACAAACGCTTCCACTGCGCCATATTTTAGAAGAAAATGGATCATAAAGATTTTTACCAAGACTTACTAAAGAAACCAGCTTCAGTAACTGGAAATTTAGGGTAAGACTCATTCTTGAAGAAAAAGGCGTGGCGTACGTGTTGGACGCCGACATTAAGCACGAGGAAGAAAATCAAAAACAATTGAAAGACGATGCCAAGGCACGATCCTGCATCGTTCAATGCCTATTTGACCATCATTTAGAAATTGTTAAGGGTAGCAAGACTGCCAAACAAATGATACAAAGGTTAGAAGAAACATTTGAGAGAAAAAGTTTATTTAATCGTCTCTATTTGAAGAAACAATTGTTAACAATAAAATGTCAGCCGAATGAAAAACTGCAGGATTTCTTTTGCAGATTCGATACTGCTGTCAGTAACGTTAAAGCTATAGGAAGTGATGTAGCCGAAGAGGACCTGGTATGCCAATTGTTGGCAGCAATGCAACCATCATTTGAGAACATTATAACTGCTATAGAAACTATGTCAATTGATAAGAGTGTGACATTGGAATTCACTAAAGATCGTCTTTTGGATGCTGAGATAAAACTTGAAAATCAATGTGGAGTCAGCGATAACTCACAAACATCTTTTCTTACATGTTATAACTGTGGCAAACAAGGTCACAAATCAACGGAGTGCTGGAGTCGTGGTGGACAATCAAACCGGATATTATCAAGAGGCCGAGGCAATTTAAATCGTGGTCGATCATCTTATCAAGGAAACAGTCACAGAGGATTTAGAAGAAATACCTACAACAAAAATTAAAGCAATGTTGCCCACCAAATGAAACAGGAACTGTCTTTTATAACGTCAAGTGCATTAAATAGTATAAGTAACAACAGTGACTCAGGTAATGTAAATAATATTAATTTTGTTATAGACTCTGGTGCAACGGAACATTTAATCATGCCTAAATTTATGCCTTATTTAAAAGATATTAGAAAAATACCAGATATGAAAATATATGTGGCTAACGGACAGTATATTACTTCTAATAAAAGAGCAATTTTAACTGTTTATTGTAATAACATAAAAATAAATATTGATGTTTTAGTATTACCTGGTTTGACACACAATTTATTATCTGTAAAGAAATTAATTGAAAAGGGCTACAGTGTAAACTTTTCAAATAAAGTAATTATTTCCAATGGCAGTATTAACTTAAATGGTAACTTGGAGGATAAACTGTATGTTATTAATTTTCAATTTAATTTTCAGCGCACTTTGACAATTGACACAACTGACAATGGCTTATGGCATAGAAGACTCGGACATGCAAATAGAAAACATTTATCCATACTTAAGCTCAAGTACTCAACAACACCCTGCAGTGCATGCTTGGAAGGTAAATCGATACGTCTTCAGTTTAAGCCGGTAACAAAGCCAAGGTCAAGGTATGTTGGTGAGTTATTACATACAGATTTATCGGGACCAGTTAATGTAAAATCAATAGATGGGGAATTATATTTCCAAACAATTATAGATGACTTTAGCCATTTTAGCCGACAAGCAAATTAAGAGTTTTTGGATCAAAAGCGTGGGTTGTACAAGTACCAAAAGGAAATAAATTTGACAGGAGAGCAAAGGAAATGAGAATGGTTGGTTATTGTAATAATGGTTACAGATTATGGGATCCAGAATATGACAAAATTGTAATGTCAAGAGATGTACGATTTGATGAAAGTCAATATGAGTATCAGATCAAAAGAGACAGTCAAGAACCTTACTACACATATAAAGAGAAGGAAGAAAGTTCTATCGAAGAAGAAAAAGATAACCGTTATGAAGAGGCAACTGATGAAGAAGAAAAAGAAGAGTATTATGAGAGTTATAGTGAAGAGAGTGACACACAAAGTCAAGAAGAAATTATTGAAAATAAAATAGATAATGGACAACCACAGAGTAAGGTAATTAAGACAAGATCAGGAAGAATATCCAAGAAACCAAGTAAATATGTCAATTGTGAAACAAATATAGATTACTGCTTATTGAGCGGTGAACCACAACATTATGAAGAGGCAATAAAGAATGAAGAATGGAAGAAAGCTGTAGAGAAAGAATTAAACGCTCATCAACAATTATAAACATGGGAGGAAGCAGTATTACCAGCTAATACAAAAGCTATTGACACAAAGTGGATTTTTAGACAAAAACAAAACGGTACTAAGAAGGCCAGACTCGTAGCTAAAGGATATCAACAGAATGGTTCAGAACAATTATATTATTCACCTGTAGCGAGAATGTCAACAATAAGGGCTATGTTAAGTCATGCAGTTCAAGAAAATTTAAAAGTGAAACAACTTGATGTCCCTACTGCATTTTTAAATGGAAGTTAGATGAAGCTGTATACATTAAATGTCCAGAAGGTTTAAAACTTGTAAAAGGAAATGTTTATAAAATTAAAGAAGGCTCTATATGGGTTAAAAGAAGCACCTACATGTTGGAATATGAGATTTCATAAATTTATTACAGATAACGAATTTCAACAGTCAAAACATGATTTTTGTCTTTATCGAAACAATAATACCAGTTTATTAATATATGTGGACGATATACTGTTACTCGGAAATGAAAATAATATATTAGAGAAATTGACAAGAGAATTTAAAGTTAAAGATTTAGGAGAAATTAGAGAATACCTTGGATTAGAAATAACTAGGAAAAATAATGAGATGGAAATTAAACAAAAGAAAATGATAAGAAAATCTTTGGAAAAATTTAACATGACAGAGTGCAAGAGTGTCAATACACCTATGGAAGCAAATTTTACACCATCAAATAATGAAGAAATTATAGATGTACCATTTAAAGAACTTATTGGATGCTTATTATATATCTCAACAAATAGTAGACCTGACATAACATTTTCTGTATCATATTCAAATTCAAATTCAAATTGTTTATTTTCAATATAGGATATTCTTATCACTTATTGACGTCAATTGTTACTTATTTTAAGTTTACCACCACTTCCAAAGCGCAAGTGGAGAAGAAGTGGCGCCACAAACTCCACAGCAGCATTTTCTCCAAAAACGTCAATTCACAAAATTTGAGTCAAATCAGACGAGTTTACATTTGAATATTTTTATAATTATTAATAAAATTATATATTAAATAAATATTGAGGATTATTGAAATAGTTTAATAAAAATGTCAAGTAATAAAAGATGTCATGATAAAATAAAAAAATAAAAAAAAAAAATAATGTACTGAATGTACATATGATCAATTTTTAGCTATAGTTTGGAGGACTCCGCACCAAGCTTAAGTTACACATCCTTGTCATTGAGAAAATCATGAGCGCTATAATAGGCTTTTTTACAAAGTAAATTCTTAACATGTGCTTTGAATTTTCGGTCAGGCAAACTAAGGACCGACTCTGGAAGCTTATTGTAATAGTGTATACAGTTACCCAAAAATGAGTCATTAACTCTACTTAGCCGATATGATGGGAGATATAATTTATTTTTATTCCGTAAGGGTCTATCCGTAACATCGCAAATTTTTTTAAAAGAAGAAATATTTCTCCTGGTATACATAATAACCTCAAATATATATTGAGAAGCGAGAGTTAAAACATTAATATCCTTAAACAACTCCCTAAGCGACTCCCTTGGTCTTAAACCATAAATGGCACGAATTGCCCGCTTTTGCAAAATAAAGATAGTCTTTATTTCACTTGCCCTTCCCCAAAGCAATAGTCCATACGACATTAAGCTATGAAAATAACTAAAGTACACTAGTTTAGCAGTTTCCACATCTGCTATTTGTCTGATTTTTCTGACAGCATAAGCGGCAGAACTAAGTTTTTTAGCTAGGCTTGTAATGTGCGAACCCCATTGCAATTTAGAATCAATTGTGATTCCTAGAAAGGTGGTATTATCTACAAGTTCTAAAATCTCTCCATTCAACGTGACATCAACTTGAACCTGCCTCACGTTTGGTAGTGTGAATTTTATGCATTGGGTCTTATTAGCATTAAGCATTAAGTTGTTAGTTGAGAACCAATTAGAGATGGTATACAAAATATTATTCACATGATTGGTATTTACACTACGGCGATTCATTTTAAAGATTAAAGATGTATCGTCTGCAAATAAGACTATATCAGCGTTCTTTTCAACCGCGTAAGGCAAGTCATTGACATAAATCAAAAAGAGGAATGGTCCAAGAATTGAGCCTTGAGGCACGCCAATTTTTACTGTTGATCCGTCTGATTTGACACTATTTATATCAACAGTCTGACATCTATCACTTAAATAAGATCTTAGTAACTCAATTGACTTAGTATCAAAGCCATAATGAGAAAGCTTGAGCAAAAGTGTCTCATGATCAACACAATCAAATGCTTTAGAAAGATCACAGAAGACCCCGATAGCATCCTGTGATTCTTCCCACGCGTTGTATATATGAGTGATGAGTGCCACTCCCGCATCGGTTGTTGATTTACCGGCAGTAAAACCAAATTGTTGACTGTGAAAGAGGTTGTAGGTCTTAAAGTGCAGTAGCATTTGGTTGAGCATAATCCTTTCAAACACCTTGCTCAATACTGGCAAAATGGAAATAGGTCTGTAATTGCCAGGTTCTAATTTATCTCCTTTTTTGAATAATGGGATTAGTTTACTGTATTTCATTAAATTTGGAAAAATACCTTGATCGATACATTCATTAAAAATAAAAGCTAAATCTGAAGCTACAACATTGATAATGTGATAAATCACGCTAACAGACATACCCCAGTGATCCTCGGACTTTTTTAAGTTAAGCTCTTTAAAAGTTTTAACAATATCACTGGGGTGTATGTAAGAGAAATTAAACTTGGAGTTGCAAGGGGTGACATTCTCTTTAAGCAATGTTTCAGCAGCTTGTGGGCAAGAATTTATATTTGAAGTTATTTGCAATGGAATGTTTGTAAAATAATTTTCAAAAGAATTTACTATTTCTTTAGGGGAAGAAATTTTTTGATCTTCGAATTTGATTTCTTGAATATTTTCCCTTACTTTACATTTCCCAGTTTCTTTATTTATGACCCTCCAAGTCTCTTTCATTTTGTTAGGAGCAACATTAATCTTTTTTTTAATGTAATTAGCTTTAGCCATCCTGCAAACAATTTTGAAAGTCTTCGAGTAGTTTCTAACATAATCAACAAAACAGCTATCAAAAGTGTACTGTTTTTGGGCATACAAATCGAACAGTTTTTGTCTACTTTTATGAATACCCACAGAAGCCCATTCACTAAATTTTAATATATTATTGCGCTTAAGCTTTTTTTGTTTAAAATTTTTGGAGAAACTGTCAGAAATAACACTAAATAGTTTATTATAGTGACTATCAGGATTGTTATCTGTATAAGTCATTGAGCCTAGTTTATTCTCTATTGAGTTTTTAAATTGAGTAATTTTTTCTTTTGTGATGGGTCTACACATAAAACTTTCTTCTGTTACACGCGAATTTTTATTAAGAGTTATCAATTGACCACAATGATCCGAGGGTAATTTACTGAAAACAATTTTACTTAGCGGTTTTTGGCTACTGAAAAAATTATCAATACATTTAGCCGAAGTGGCTGTAAATCGGGTTGGTTCAAAAAATACATACCTCAGTAGATATTTAGACAAACCTACGGAAAGCTTATGGAAAGCAGGAAAAAGAATATTAAGATACTTAAAAGGTTCAGAAGATAAAGGATTATTTAATAAAAAATCAGATAAGGAAAAACAATTGATAGCTTATTCAGATTCAGATTGGGCAGCAAGTAAAACTGACAGGAAAAGTACAAGCGGTTGTGCAATATTTTATTGTAATAATTTAATACATTGGTTCTCAAAGAAGCAGTCAGCAGTAGCACTGTCAACAGCAGAGGCGGAATATGTCGCGGGAGCACTTGCAGCGAGTGACCTACTGTATCTGAAAGGTATATTGACTGACTTGACTAAAAAAGACTTTACTTGTTGGCAATCAAAGTGCCATTGTTATGATGAAAACTTATGAAAATAGCAAACGTTCTAAACACATAGACATAAAAGCTCATTTTATTAAAGATGTTGTAAATAAGAAATTGTTAAGTAAATCTCATGTTTCAACTGATAAGAATTTAGCTGATATTTTCACAAAGGCCTATTAGTAAACATATGTATTTTGTTGAAAATCTTACTATAAAATAAAATAACAAAAGATGTTAAATTTAGTTTCAAATATATATTTTTTGATGTTCAGTTTTAAATATTTAAGTCACATAGTGTTGTCATTGCTACAAAAGGTTAATGTAGTTTTAATTTCAATTTCATAACTTAAACTTAGTTAAGTACATTTAAGTAAATACTTAAGATATAGAATTGTTAAGTTCTAAAATTGAGGGGGGATGTTGAATAATTTTACATATCCGAACGCATTCAACAAAATATTTTTGTACGTGAATCCGAACGCAACTCTTCCCCCTTTTTTACAATAAATGGCTGCCAGCAATGTGTGTTTCAATATTATAAAATAAGAAAAAGCCCTACATAATTGAGATAGAAATCCAAAAATGCATAGGTACTTAAATAGTCATGGTAAAGCCGTAGTCGCACCCATTGTAAATGAATGATAGGAACACCTTTAAACAAACATTTTGTTGGTATGCAGTATACAGTGGGTGCGACCACGGCTTTACCATGACCATTTAAGTACCTATGCATTTTTGGATTTCTATCTCAATTATGCCCTTGTTTCATCCTTTTTAGACACTACGTAGTCGGGTTATAGTTTTTTAACTTAATTTTTATTTTTAGGATTAAAATATCTCCATTTTTGCATATTTCGAGTATATTATTGGAAGAAAAAAGAAATGTTATTGGTGATGGCTATCGTATGCGTGATGCGTTTGCCTTAAAAAAATAAAACCTATGTACATGTCAAAGTCTTGTTTGACAAGACAACATTGATGTGAAATTCACAACATTTAAATTTTTTATAGGTACCTCAAATTGTTAACTATTTTGAAGTTTATGTTTTAATAATACCGTAAAAAAAAATTCGACTATTTTTATCGCTTATTTATCGAAATATTCCCAAAAAACTTTGTGCAGTCTCAATGGCAGATTAACGTCGTGTATACCTTTGCGAATTTATACAGTATAATTAAAAAATTGAGGTGTCAAATGTCATTGTCAAATCAAATAAAGAGATAGTCTGTGGTTTGACCATTCCTGTCATCCTCCTACTATCACCTTAGATCATGTACCTATAGATGTACAAATAGCATGGCGGCACATGAGACAGAAGATGGACTTTCCTATTTCGCTATCTCATTTTCGCAGGAAATAACAAATCATAACTACATCTATATTATTTCTAAATCTATGTTATCACCACTACCAACCGAAAACAAAAACAAACAAACGTCAAACGTCAATCGTGACAATGTCAATTTCATTATTTTTATTTTTTTAACTCGTGTAGGCAAAGGTAATGGGTTTATTTATCCTCTAAAGCATTTTTTGAATTTACAAAGTTTAAAAATATTTTTCTATCACTTACATCTAAAATATCACGAAAAGAAAAAATACGTGTTTCCTAATTTTCAAAATACTATTTACTGAGCATAAGAAAACAAATGGCAAAAAAATGAAATGTTGTCAATTGTCAGTCTATATAATTTATTGTATGTAACATAAACATACAAATGAAAAATATAGGAATTTATATAAAAACCTATTACAAAAATAAAACTAAAATTCAACCTACTCTTAATTTAAGTAAAAAATAGAGCCCAAGTCACTGTCATCACATGGTAAAGTACCCAAAAGACTAGCGGCATTTCCTCTTTGTACGGCTAAACTTATCCTTTGGCCAAAATAAGAACCAGCCCTTGGGTCCCCGGAGATGGAACTAGTGAGAATCGTCGTTGACTAGGCGTGCGGAAATTTCATGGAATAAACGCTTAGCATCCGCATCCCACGGCCCCATAGACTCAACAGCAAAAGGCACAAATATGTTTGTAATTTCTTTATTGTACGAAAATATAAACCTACCTAAAATGAACCTAGTGTTAATACATTTTTGATTAAGGTCTTTGTATTGATGTTTTTTTTTTATTTATTGAAAATAAAGGTCGATTTTTATTTTGTTGTTGTTGTATAAATATACAGTTTGCTCGCATATTTCTAAAGCAAAATACCTATGACCCTTTTTATTTACATCTTAAGTAGGTAAGCTATTAACTATTGAAAAAATTAAATGAAGTAGATAAATAAAACATTATTTAAAATTGAACTTGTATTTATTTATTTACTAGCTGTTCCCCGCGGCTCCGCCCCGCGAGGGACTCGGTTATATCGCGCCCAAAAGTAGCCTATGTTTGACCTCGGGTCATTAACTACCAAATTCTATCACAATTGGTCCAGCCGTTTAGCCGTAAAGAGGTGACAGACAGACAGACTTTCGCATTTATAATATTAGTATGTATATGGATTTAGGCACATACAAGCAGAAGATAATTGTAATATTTGGTAGGTTTTGGATAAAATGGGTAACAAATTACTACATAGGTAGTAAAATCAAATACTTATGAAATTTAATGTGTCTTTGCATTTGGTTGATTCATCGATATATTTTTAGATAAATTATGTTTTCTTTTTTTGTCACATCTCTTCTACTGCCTTTTCCTTGTGTGATCTCTCTGTCCATTCTCCCTGCAACAGATGTTGGATAAACGCCTATTTTATTGGATCAAGATTATGCCCTGAATATGGCTATGGTTGAATATGGTTCCAATATCCAATTTGCCGTACAACATATTATAGCAAGGCACATAACCTTCAGTAGGTACTCGGCGGTGATTGCTTGCAGTAATCTTATAGGAAATTAGACTAATACTAGAAGCATAATGCATTTCAATAAAAGCGAGTGTCTGCTCTCACATGTATTTTGCTCATACTGAACCATGCCATTGTACATACCATAGCAGCCTAAATTGTCTGTACTCGTATGTTTTTTGCTCTTACAGATTAGAGCAAAGTGTATTTTATTTCAGTCTCTCTCTGTACTGACATGCAGTATGCTCTCCAGCCACAAGAGCATATTGTGTGTGGTATCAGAGCAACCCCTGTCTGTAGTAGTATACATTATGGCAATACACCACCGGGGCTGCTTGCATCCATCCATATTTAAATCAGAATCACAAATCTATAACAAGGTAAAGGATCAATTAGTAAGGAAAATCAAAATAAAATTTATATTAACATGCCTGACCGCTACTCAGGAGGTCCCCGGTTCAATCCCCGGTCAGGTCAAGATGAAAAAATGATCTTTCCTGATTGACCTGGGTCTTGGATGTTTATCTATATATGTATTTGTTATAAAATATAGTATTGTTGAGTTAGTATCCCATAACACAAGTCTCGAACTTACTTTGGGGCTAGCTCGATCTGTGTGATTTGTCCCTATATATTTGGCGGATTAATTTACAAAGATGCCAATAGATGGCGCTGTATCGAATTGCAACTCGATATGGTTGCGTCCACTTCATGGTTTTCACTGATTTAAAATTGATACCCTGTCAGTCTTTAATACAGATACTTTTAGTATACCGTGTTTTATTTTTGGACCTGTAAATCGGTAGCCATTTTGGTCAAAACAACCAATTATGGGCGAGCTTCCGAGTGTTCGTGTTAATCCTGGAAGAGCTTTTGAAGCCAGTGGAGTAGATTTTGCAGGCCCAATACAAATGAGATTCTCAAAGGGTAGAGGACAGAAGTCATTTAAGGGATACATCTCACTCTTCATTTGCATGAAAACAAAGGCGATTCATTTGGAAGCCGTAAGTGATCTCACATCGCAAGAATTTCTCGCAGCATTTCGCAGATTTATATCACGTCGAGGGCACTGTTCAGACATGTGGAGTGACAATGGTTTGAACTTCGTTGGTGCAGCCAATGAACTGTCACAAATGTTTGGTCAAAGTATGTCTGGAACAGTCAAGGAAATTGCTGAATTGTTAGAGAATGATAACACAACCTGGCATTTTATATCACCCAAAAGCCCAAATTTTGGCGGACTATGGGAGTCTAATATCAAGTCCGTGAAGTCACATTTGCTTAAAACCATAGGTGAATCAACTCTCACATTTGAAGAAATGTCTACGGTGCTTTGTCAAATTGAGGCTTGCCTTAATTCCCGGCCGATTTGCCAATTAAGTGAACATCCAGAAGACTTAACTCCATTAACTCCGGCACACTTTTTAGTAGGAGAACCTTTAATTCTCATCCCTGAAAGAAAACAAGATTTGGAAGAAGTAATAAGTCCTTTACAACGCTGGAAACTTGCACAAAGAATGACAACCCATTTCTGGAACAGATGGTCAAAAGATTATCTTAATACTATGCAACAAAGACACAAATGGCAAAAGATAGTAGACGCGCCAAGAGTAGGAGACCTGGTACTATTAAAGGAAGAAAACATGCCACTGGCGAAATGGTTGATGGCACGAATAGTCAACTTACACCCAGGACCGGATGGCGGAGTTAGAGTTGTGACTCTTAAGACAAAGGATTCCATTTTAAAGCGCCCAGCTTCAAAATTGATAATATTACCCCGTTAGAGATAAGAACAGAGTTCTTGGTGGGCGGGATGGCGGATTAATTTACAAAGATGCCAATAGATGGCGCTGTATCGAATTGCAACTCGATATGGTTGCGTCCACTTCATGGTTTTCACTGATTTAAAATTGATACCCTGTCAGTCTTTAATACAGATACTTTTAGTATACCGTGTTTTATTTTTGGACCTGTAAATCGGTAGCCAATATTTATTTATTTATTTTATATAGAATAGAATAGAAAAACTCTTTATTGCACCAAACAAATGTATACATAATTTTGTTAAAAACTAGGTAAGGTACAAAGGTATATACCTACCTAACCTAAATAAAATATACTTACAATCATAACATTCAGCGAATGGTATCCCTTACGGTTATAATACCTCTCTTCATGCATTGTGGGGCGTAAAGTTGCCACATGTGTCCCGTCTATTATACAGCCAAGCACTCCCGGAATACCATACTCAATATAAAATCTAAAAGAGATCGAGATCGTCGTCGCTCAGCAGCATTAGCCAAAGCTAACAAGCGCCAACGAATGCTCCCTGTCCGCCTCATTACTTATGATTTGTATCACAACTATTCTTAAAAAAAGGTGTCGTTGCAAAATATCTTCAAAATATTCAAAACACAATTAGGAAACGATCGGCACAAATGTCAAATAAACGTCAAATAACGAACAGAATACCGATAAAGTGACAATCGAGAATCCATAGACACTCAATTGTAGAGCAGAATACCAATTTAGAATATATGTAATTCAACTGTGAAAACCACGTTTAAATCCGTTGAGTATTTTCGAAGTTATAACGTACCAGACAGACAAAAATTCCAAAAACTGTCTTTTTGGTTTCTGTTACTCTTTTTTAATCGCACTCAATCAGTTTTTTTGAAAAACATTAAATGTACAGACACTCGCATTTTAGTGTCTTATTATATGTATTTATTAATCCCTGCTTTAAGTTCTCTACTTAACTCATTGTTTGCACCCACAAAATTAGTGCCATTATCACAATGTATTCGATCAGGTTTTCCCCTGCGTGAAATGAATCTACGAAGGCACAGAATAAAGGCGTTTGTTGTAAGATCACTTAAAATTTCTAAGTGGATAGCCTTTGTACAAAAGTAAACAAATAAACAGAGCATTTTGTAATTCTATTACCTCTGCCAGTTCTACTAGAAATAAGGAACGATCCAGCAAAATCGCTTCCACAAATTTGAAACGGATAATTTTGCGTTACTCTATTGGATGGTAGATGACCCATCAATGGCTCCATTGCCTTAGCTTTAAAGCGAACATATATAATACATTGATGAACTATTTTACGAGCTAATGCTCGTCCACCAATAGGCCAAAATCTTTCTCTAAAGCTAGAGAGGAGCAATTGAGGGCCTGCATGCAACAAACGTAAATGCTCGGCTCGCATTAACAGTTTAGTTAAATGATGTTTTCCGTCTAATAATGCTGGATGCTTCTTTTCAAAATTGAAGTTAGTAATATAAATTTATAGTAAATATTAGAGTCGACCATTTACTCTCAGAACACAATCTTCAGCGAAATAAGGAGAAAACTATAACAACGATGAGGTAAAATTATTTTTATTTTCAATTGAATTAATTTCAGTATTAAAGGACTGACTGTGCAATTTTTATAAGGTAAGTGAGTGACTGCAGAAGTTCGTTTTGCGTTAATGGGCCAAATATTTTAGGTTTATTTTTACAATTATATATAAATCGATGTATATATGCAAATATGCGTTTTAATTTAACTATACTAGAATAATTTTCTATGTTTATAATAATAATAATAATAATCATTTAATTCAGATATCATGATCCATAGGGGTTAGTAACAATTGGCATTAAAACTAAAGTTAGTAACACTTACGAACATACATATTATATAGACACAATATAGGTCCCATCAGTACCAGCCAGAAGTCTATGTAACTGCGTGCAGCCGTATCCATCGAGCTAGCATCGGTGAGTCCCACCGGTCGGCCAAGGCGCGAAGGATAGTGTTGGGGCTGTCGCGCATGCGCTTGAGGTGTGAAGCGCAACGCTTGCGCATAATGGCTGCAAAACCATCTACGTGGGCCTCCGCGAACATGGCAGAAGCACTGCAGAAACGCGGCAGCCCCATCAACACCCGGAACGCGTTATTATATTGTACACGAAGGTCACTGTATGTCCCCTGCGTATAGTTGACCCACAGACTACACGTATAAAATGACTGACAGTACGATTTGAAAAGTGTAATCTTAGCTTCATCGGTGCATTTAGCAAATCTGCGGGCCAACATATTACAGCGGACAGACAGCGACCTCCGCTCCCTCTCAATATCCTGATTATCCTTCAGGGTGTCGATTCTGCTAACGTTAAATCACAATCGTGTCAAAATAGTGTTTCAATTGTAGTGCTTTTTTACACACTAGTTACAAGAAATGTATATTTTTTTTATATCACTTCTGATGATCACACCACACACTACATTCACATCACATCATACTGTCATAACTCTTGTAAATAGTGTGTAAAAAGCACTACTATTGAAACACTATTTTGATACGACTTGGACTTAACGTTAGCAGAATCGACGCCCAGGGGCCCGATTCTGCTAATTAACGTTATACAAATATTGTGGCGATTGTATGGCAATCGTGTATGTTAGCGCCCGGTAACATCACGTGACAGGTATCGCCCCACTACAGGTAAACCCCTCTTGGCAGTAGTAGTGTCGGGGTGAGTATGAGTGTAACGCTCTCTTCTCCTTGGGTTCGCCGAGCGGTGCAGACGTGTATTGTGCTCTAGTGATTTAACATGGCCTTTATTAGTACTTGATATTGATATGATATTGCTGTTGATAATTTTAATATGTGTTCAAATGTAACTGTAGTTTAACATAGGTAGGCACGGACGAGGGATTGGTACGCTTCAGGCTGGATCCCAGTGATAGGAGCGGGGTTGGTGCTCCTATCTTTACCGTGATTAGTGCCAAAGCTTAGACACGAATGGATAATTCGGTCGAATAGCTAATATCAGAAGTTGGATGATGAAAGAATATTTCTTAATATTCTACCACGCCTAGTAAATTGTACATGTTTTGTGATACTTAATTGTTAACATTCTGACACACACGCGTAAGTAAATTTAACAAAACGGTTAGATTAAATTTGTAATCTAAAGTAGTCGAAAAAGTTATAGTGAGTGTTAAAGTGTAAATGTAATGTTGTGATATGATATACCACAGCTGTAAGTATTGGTGCAGAAACGGTAAGTCTTTTCATGTTTTATGTGACACCAATCCTAAAAAGTGTGAAAAAAATATCTCTGTGAAAATTATTTATTTTGTGGGTATTTTAAAAATGATATGAAAAAAAAAACCTTTACGTTTGGGTATTTGTGATTGAATTCGATGTCAATATATTGAAAAGGTTAATGATAATATTTGGTTTATGTAATGATTATGTGAATTATTTGTTTTTCATTGTCTTATCCGTGAGTTCTTAAACGAGTGATAACTTTGAAAAATCTACTTTGGTATCTATTGTTTATTTAATTAAATGTGGTTAAATTATGTGATTGCTTAAGTTAAATTGTTACAATACGCGAAAGAATCACTAATAGTGAAAATGAAGTGAGCTAACCTACGAAGGAACAGCAAGCTTAAGTAACTTTGTAGGTATTTGAATAAAATGAAGTGCAAAAAAAAAATGACGGTTTCTGATAAAATACAGTTTGTAAATGTTTGAAATATAGTTGTTTACTTCATTCTCGATTTTAGCATAGGTGAGGGTTCCGATCAGTTAAAAGCCACAAATGACCGAAACGGAAAGTCACAAGGGGCTCGGAACACTGATAAACAACCCAAGATACTATGCATTATCGAGGTGGTTATACATTGAATGTCTGAAATAAAGTTGTTTACTGTCATTTTCGATTTTAGCATAGTTGAGGGTTCCGATCAGTTAAAAACCAGAAGTGACTGAAACGGAAAAGTCATAATGGTCTCGGAACACTGATAAATAACCTAATATACTATGCATTATCGAGATGGCGAGGTCATTATAGAAAAAGCATAAATTGTGATTTGTACTCAATCTATGTATTATTGTTTCATGGTTCGAGCTCGACGGTCGGGGACGACCGGATTTTTCAGGACGGCCGAGTGTTAGCGCCCGGTAACATCACGTGACAGGTATCGCCACACTACAGGTAAACCCCTCTTGGCAGTAGTAGTGTCGGGCTGTAAGTATTGGTGCAGAAGCGGTAAGTCTCTTCATGTTTTATGTGATTTGAATCCTAAAAAAAAAAGGGGTGAAAATAAAATATCTGTGAAAATTATTTACTTAGTGGGTATTTCAAAAATGATGTTGAAAAAAAAATGTTAACCGTTGGGTATTGGTTGTTGACTTTGATGTCAGTACACATTAAAAAGTTTAAAAGGTTAATATATGTATTTGGTTTATTCAATTAGAATGTGAATTATAAGGGTTTTTCATTGTATAATCTGTGATTACTAAAGTTAGTAATAGCTTTGGTAAATATACTTTGGTGTTTAATGTTTATTTACTTGAATATGTGGTTTTATTATGTGTTTGCTTGAGTTCAAATATTAACGAAATAGTAACTAGTAATGAATATAAAGTGACTTACGAAGGAATAGCAAGCGTAAGTAACTTTGCGAGTATTTGAATAGAATGATGTAAAAAAATGTCGATTTGTGATAAAACTTACACTTCAGTTAGAAATAACTTGTTTTTATTAAATATCTATTTGCCGAAATGTATCTTGACTGTGTTTGATGCTTTGATTAAATATGTCTGGTGTATGTGTGTTCAGCAAAGTTCACAAGTTGTGATAGTTGGCCATGACCTACAACTAGGTACAGTTGTTTGTGGGAGTGCATGGTGATAGACAGCATCAGCGGCCTTAGGTGCTGATGGCTGTACCATGTTGTACAAGCAAGTTGGCCGACGATGGGATAATTTGCTTAACTCTTCGTGGCAGCTAACGCATCTTGGGAATATATTGTTAACACCGTATTAAGAGATCATTTATGACAGGTTGATTGGTGGACCTGGTTATAAAGGTCACCGATATTAAAGTATTTATTTCCTGTGTTTGTTTTTAGCCATACACCAGACCACAACGGTCGGGGACGACCGGATTTTTCAGGACGGCCGAGTGTTAGCGCCCGGTAACATCACGTGACAGGTATCGCCCCACTACAGGTAAACCCCTCTTGGCAGTAGTAGTGTCGGGGTGAGTATGAGTGTAACGCTCTCTTCTCCTTGGGTTCGCCGAGCGGTGCAGACGTGTATTGTGCTCTAGTGATTTAACATGGCCTTTATTAGTACTTGATATTGATATGATATTGCTGTTGATAATTTTAATATGTGTTCAAATGTAACTGTAGTTTAACATAGGTAGGCACGGACGAGGGATTGGTACGCTTCAGGCTGGATCCCAGTGATAGGAGCGGGGTTGGTGCTCCTATCTTTACCGTGATTAGTGCCAAAGCTTAGACACGAATGGGTAATTCGGTCGAATAGCTAATATGTATTTTGTGACATTTGGTATTCTCGTAGTTGTATAAAGCAGTGCCACTCTATCGCCATTCTATTGAACCTAAATTGGTATTCTGCTCTACAATTGAGTGTCTATGGATTCTCGATTGTCACTTTATCGGTATTCTGTTCGTTCTTTGACGTTTATTTGACATTTGTGCCGATCGTTTTCTAATTGTTAGAGGTGTTATATTAGGGTCAGATATCAAGAACCTTGTTATCGAATATATTAGTTTACCGGTATTATGTTCCGTTAAACGTTCTCCAAGAACGGTGAAGAACAGGCTGGGATTTTGCAGGCGATATTATTTTTTGAGGCATTTTACATCTACCTATCAATATAAAATGCATTAAGAACATACGAGATGGGACAAATTTTTATTGCGCCAGACCAAATAAAGTAGAATTACATGTGATCGAGTAATATTACAATAAAAATAAGCGTTCAGTTTTAAAAAAATAACGAGAGCTCAATTTACATCCTGCCTATGAAATACAAAATTACGATGTATTGTCGAATTGCGCGCGGTAGTGACGCATTTTTTTTTATCTATGATCTATTATAGTATACCTTGGCGTATTTAAAAAGATAATCACTCTTTTTACAAATCATTAATTACATGATGTATATACAAATAATTCAGTGTTCTTTTACAGTCACGTTCCGCCTATACATAAATAAAACGGTTCGGCTTCGCTCGTGTCGCCGAGGGATGTCCGAGATCGACGCGGCTCGGAGCGAACTCCGTTCGTTCTCTCGTTCCGAGAACGTTTAGTAATTTTATTTCATATCGTCGCGCGAACGGATGCGGAACGCGAACGGGCGCGGAACGCAATAACGCAGCCGGTTTAGCGATACGATATTAATTTTGGATATTAACTGTTCTTGACGGTTCTTCGGGAACGCGTTCTTTGAGAACGCGTTCTTCTTATATGTTCGCGGTATCGGTTCAGGGGCCCGATTCTGCTAATTAACATTATACAAATATTTTGGCGATTGTATGGCAATCGTGTATTTTGTGACATTTGGTATTCTCGTAGTTGTATAAAGCAGTGCCTCTTTTATGGCAATCAAACATAAAGCTTATTTTTGCCAGTATCAAATTTAGATAAATGATCTTAATTTTGTCGAGTCACAGTTAAGTCAAGTCAGTAGTCATGTCTAGTCAACTTAGTCAAGGAGCGATGGAAGTTTCACTTAGCTTTATCTTGGGAGGTTTTGGTGACAAGGATTAAAGTCACATATACGACATTGTACCACTTCCCAACACTCACGCTTGTTCACGAACACTGAGCGAATAATAATCCACCTTTATTATGCACAAATACTCGAAAAAACACAAATATTAGAAAATAAATACAATGGCGATAACTGAGCGGCTTTAGCTTGGCGCCAAAACTCCGCAGTGCCTCGCTATCGCCATTCTATTGAACCTAAATTGGTATTCTGCTCTACAATTGAGTTTCTATGGATTCTCAATTGTCACTTTATCGGTATTCTGTTCGTTGTTTGACGTTTATTTGACATTTGTGCCGATCGTTTCCTAATTGTGTTTTGAATATTTTGAAGATATTTTGCAACGACACCTTTTTTAGAATAGTTGTGATACAAATCATAAGTAATGAGGCGGACAGGGAGCATTCGTTGGCGCTTGTGAGCTTTGGCTAATGCTGCTGAGCGACGACGATCTCGATCTCTTTTAGATTTCATATTGAGTATGGTATTCCGGGAGTGCTTGGCTGTATAATAGACGGGACACATGTGGCAATTTTACGCCCCACAACGCATGAAGAGAGCTATTTTAACCGTAAGGGATACCATTCGCTAAATGTTATGATTGTAAGTATATTTTATTTAGGTAAGGTAGGTATATAGAATAAATAAATAAATATATAGGGACAAATCACACAGATCGAGCTAGCCCCAAAGTAAGTTCGAGACTTGTGTTATGGGATACTAACTCAACAATACTATATTTTATAACAAATACATATATAGATAAACATCCAAGACCCAGGTCAATCAGGAAAGATCATTTTTTCATCTTGACCTGACCGGGGATCGAACCCGGGACCTCCTGAGTAGCGGTCAGGCATGTTAATATAAACTTTAATTTGATTTTCCTTACTAATTGATCCTTGACCTTGTTATAGATTTGTGATTCTGATTTAAATATGGATGGATGCAAGCAGCCCCGGTGCCGGTGGTGTATTGCCATAATGTGTACTACTACAGACAGGGGTTGCTTTGATACCACACACAATATGCTCTTGTGGCTGGAGAGCATACTGCATGTCAGTACAGAGAGACTGAAATAAAATACACTGCTCTAATCTGTAAGAGCAAAAAACATACAAGTACAGACAATTAGCCTTATTTAAACTTAGTATAATTACATAATTTGTTTTGTATTGTGAACTCTTTGTATAAAGATAATTGCATGTGGTGTTTACCTTAAAAGATTTGCACATTAAGCTTAAGAAAATTGTAATTTTAAAGTGTTGTACTGATGTAGCAATCACTGGTGAACCAAATAAATAAAATAAAAAAAAAAAAAAAAAAAAAATTTAGGCTGCTATGGTATGTACAATGGCATGCTTCAGTATGAGCAAAATACATGTGAGAGCAGACACTCGCTTTTATTGAAATGCATTATGCTTCACAGTATTAGTCTAATTTCCTATAAGATTACTGCAAGCAATCGCCACCGAGTACCTACTGAAGGTTATGTGCCTTGCTGTAATATGTTGTACGGCAAATTGGATATTGGAACCATATTTAACCATAGCTATATTCAGGGCATAATCTTGATCCAATAAAATAGGCGTTAAACCAACATCTGTTGCAGGGAGAATGGACAGAGAGATCACAAAAGGAAAAGGCAGTAGAAGAGATGTGACAAAAAAAAAGAAAACATAATTTATCTAAAAATATATCGATGAATCAACCAAATGCAAAGACACATTAAATTTCATAAGTATTTGATTTTACTACCTATGTAGTAATTTGTTACCCATTTTATCCAAAACCTACCAAATATTACAATTATCTTCAGCTTGTATGTGCCTAAATAAATAAATAAATAAATACAAGTTCAATTTTAAATAATGTTTTATTTATCTACTTCATTTAATTTTTTCAATAGTTAATATGCTTACCTAATATTATATACCTAAAAAAAAGGGTCATAGCTATTTTGCTTTAGAAATATGCGAGCAAACTGTATATTTATACAACAACAACAAAATAAAAATCGACCTTTATTTTCAATAAATAAAAAAAAAAAACATACATAACCTTAATCAAAAATGTATTAACACTAGGTTCATTTTAGGTAGGTTTATATTTTCGTACAATAAAGAAATTACAAACATATTTGTGCCTTTTGCTGTTGAGTGTTTGGGGCCGTGGGGTGCGGATGCTAAGCTTTTATTCCATGAGATATCCGCACGCTAAGTCAACGATCATTCTCACTAGTTCCATCTCCGGGGACCCAAGGGCTGCTTATTTTGGCCAAAGGATAAGTTTAGCCGCACAAAGAGGAAATGCCGCTAGTCTTTTGGGTACTTTACCATGTGATGACAGTGACTTGGGCTCTATTTTTTACTTAAATTAAGAGTAGGTTTAATTTTAGTTTTATTTTTGTTATAGGTTTTTATATAAATTCCTATATTTTTTAATTTGTTTGTTTATGTTACAATAAATATAGACTGACAATTTCACTTCACATCAATATTGTCTTGTCAAATAAGACTTTGACATGTATATAGGTTTTATTTTTTTAAGGCAAACGCATCCCGCATACGATAGCCATCACCAATAACATTTCTTTTTTCTTCCAATAATATACTCGAAATATGCAAAAATGGAGATATTTTAATCCTAAAAATAAAAATTAAGTTAAAAAACTATAAACCGACTACGTAGTGTCGAAAAAGGATGAAACAAGGGCATAATTGAGATAGAAATCCAAAAATGCATAGGTACTTAAATGGTCATGGTAAAGCCGTGGTCGCACCCACTGTATACTGTATACCAACAAAATGTTTGTTTAAAGGCGTTCCTATCATTCATTTACAATGGGTGCGACTACGGCTTTACTATGACTATTTAAGTACCTATGCATTCTTGGATTTCTATCTCAATAATGCCCTTGTTTCACCCTTTTTAGACACTACGTAGTCGGGTTATAGTTTTTTTACTTAATTTTTATTTAATACTTATCCGTTTCCCTAACGGAAATGACTGGACCGCGTGAAATGTACCACTTTACGAATGCATTTTAAACAATACTTTAACTTAAACAATATGAGTTATATACATATTTGTAATGTGCTCGCCAAGACCTTTCTTTTGATACCAAAGACGTGATACCAATCATATTTTAATTTTTTTTGAGGTTAGAATCTGAGGTTTAAATTCTGTCAGTTAAAAATTTGATTCAATTTATATAGCCTATGTTACCCGCGCTATTTTTACAAATCTTTTGACACCTCATTTATTAAAATCGGTCCAGTAGTTTAGGCGCTACGGTGGAACATACATACATATCTACATACATACATAGACTTCCAAAATCATTACCCTTCCTTTTGGCTTCGCCGTAGTCGGGTAATAAAGGATATGACAATTGTAACATTTATTAATAATTAAGCGGATAAAAAGAGTGTAAATTATGTTTAAAAAAATGGTAGCTTCTGCTGGCAGCATTGGTTCGTAGTAGATTAGATGGGCAATACCGACAAGGAAATCCACATACACTCCATCGCCACTCCATAGACATTACACTGCCGCAGTGATTATGTTTTAGCAGAATACCCAATTTTTCACTTTGAAAATATAATCCTTATATAATATCTATTGCGATGCAATGGTTTGCCACTAAATGTTAATTAGCAGAATCGGCCCCCAGGTCCTCTGTTATCCAGTGGCCCAGGTACTTAAAAGCCTCAACCTTTTTTAAGGGAGTGCCACAAAGAGATAAATGGGCAATATTAGTGTATCGCTTGCGATCTGGACAAAACATCATAAATTCACTCTTTACAGCATTGTATCTGAGCCCCTGGCTGACAGCATAGGACTCGCATATATTTAATAGATTTTTCAAAGCTCCGCTTGATGGGCTCAGCAGTACCATATCATCTGATAATTAATGTTATTTACACAGACTCCGTCTATATGACAGCCGATACCGGCACTGCTGAGCTCATCAATCAGTCTATTCATATATACATTAAAAAGCGTGGGAGAGGATAACCCGCCCTGCCTCACGTCGCATTCCAATTTGTAATCCTCTGAGAGTGAACCTGCCCATTTTACGTTACATTTTTGGTTACTATACCAATGTCTAAAAAGTAATATAATTTCCTCAGGCACTTCAGTCTCCGCTCTCATCCTGTCCCACAAAATATGGTATAATACTAAGTCAAAAGCCTTTGATAGATCCAAGTAACACACATAAACAGGCGTTTTTCTAGTAGTGTAGTACTGGACAGTCCGCTTGAGACACAGGATAGCACTCTCGGTAGAAAGACCTGGTCTAAAACCGAATTGTGCATCATTAAGCGAGACGTGCTTATACAAGTACCTATTAAGCAAGCTGTCCAGCACCTTTGCAATCACTGTAGCAAGCGAGATGGGCCTGTAGTTGGACACGTCAGAGGAGTCACCTGTCTTGTTTTTTTGGGATCGGTACAACAATAATTCGCATCAGTTTGTCCGGTAGATACGAATGCCCAATACAGAAATTAAAAAACAAAGACAAAACCCTTGACACGTGACCTCCAGCCTGTTGCAGGTGTTCGATGCTGAGGTGGTCGTGTCCAGGGGATTTGCCCCTCACCATACCTTTGATGACCTTGACTACATCTTTAGCACTAAAAAATATGCTACGATTCAGACCACCTGCCTCAGCGTCGGACATCGGCCGCGCCGGCGGCTCAAGTGGTGACTCAATTTTAAAATGTTGCTTAAATAAATTGGCAATATCACCAGGCTCATGAGCTCCTGACACACTTATGGGCAGGCTCGACTTATGATTCAATTTGTCGGTGGCTTTCCAAAACTGGCCGAATCTCTTATGTCTATGGTGTTCAGCGATAATGTCCATTTTTATTTGTAAGTAAGTAAGTAGGTATATCTTTTATTCACAAAAAAACATGGTATACATTGGTGTTACAATTATTAACTATTGTGTCACATATTTTGTCATATTAAATGACGTGTGAATGCATAACGTGTCATATTGAATTATAACTTAAATTTTACATTATAAACATATTATCAAAGAAAATTGCATATCATAACAAAAAAAAAATAGGAAATTTACATGCAAATGTCATTGTTTACTCTGAAGGTCAAAAAATTCATTAATGTCATAAAATGGTCTGTCATGTAGCCATATGCTTAGATTCTTTTTAAATGAGTAGTTATTCAAGTGTTTCATATCATTGGGCAAACAATTATAAATACGAATACACATATTATGTGGACTGTTTAGACATTTTTTTGAGTGTGCTATATCATCTAGTACAAGTCGATGTGGATTTCTTTGAGGTCTATTATTTACATCAATAGCTTTTCTAAACAATTTTATGTTTTTATGTACAAATAAACATATTTGGTGCTGATTATTTTGGCACCACTTTAATTTTGCTTTGAAAACGCGCCTGGACTCACACATATCGTTATAATATCGACCAGAGCCGGGTTTGCCGTGTAATGACCAACTTTGAAAACAAAGTCGAGCCCTCTCATGTGATTCGCGAACGTGTTTGTTCCAACCAGGTACGTATTTACCTTTCCGCCTTTCTCTAACACCGTAACTACAGATTGCGGCCTCAGAGAGTATGTCGATAATATTATCATACATTTTATCCAGTAACAATCTGTGCTGCTGGTTACTACACATATTATCACAGCAATTAGAAAATTCTAACGGGAAATCTATTGTTTTTAACTTGGAGTTACATTCACTATTATATTTAGTTACTAGCTGTTACCCGCGGCTCCGCCCGCGTGTAGGTCGCTTTTCGCGTAACCTGTGTTACATTGAAATGAAATGACGCAATCGAAGTAGCCAGGACATTATTCAAATATAAACAAATATAATGTTTCAGAGTTAAGTTCAAAGAATCCTTTGTAGACAACATTAGCAGTTCTTCCCTCAGAGGCTAATAAAAATAGATTTTCGGCGCTACTGACCCGCGAGCAAGCCACATACAGTTGTCCATGCGAGAAATGTCTTGTTGACTTGTTCTTAGGTCGATGCCAGCTGCTTTTACGGTTTGTCCCTGCAACTTATTTATCGTCATGGCAAAGCATACAGCAACTGGAAACTGGGTGCGTTTAAATTGAAAGGAGTAATTGTTGGGGATGAGTGGTATTCGAGGTATGTACACCGTTTCGCCTGAACCACACCCTGTGAGAATTTCGGCCTGTATTAAGTTGCGCTGCAAAACCGTTACTTTGAGTCGGGTCCCGTTGCATAGTTTAGGCGGAGAAAGATTTCTTAGGAGCATAATGGGAACGCCGACTTTAAGGGTAATGTTATGAGCAGGTAGACCACTTGCAGCCAATGAAAATCGATAGCTTAGGTGGTAGCATCATCCTGATGCACAACACTGTTATATGAAGTGTAAATCACTTCATCCCCGACAATTTCCGCCAAAACCTTGAGTTTCGGTAAACGTTTCCGAAGCCCGAGATGACGCATGACGCTCGCGGTCAGCGGACAACCGAGACTCTCTGTCAGAAGTAAAGACCGAGACAATGCATGGCGTTGCCTATCTTCATCGAGTCGCATCTGTCTATCCGCATTCGATTCTTGAGATCTAGCTAACCTTCTGCTTTTAGCTATTCTGGAATGATGCGACAGATTAGATCGTTTCCTCCTAGGCATTATTTAAAATAATTAAAATCCATACTTCCATATCCATACTAATATTATAAATGCGAAAGTCTGTCTGTCTGTCACCTCTTCATAGCTAAACTGCTGGACCGATTGTGATGAAATTTGGTAGGGATGTAGTTAACGACCTGAGGTCAAACAGGCTACTTTTGGGCGCGATATAACCGAGTCCCACGCGGGGCGAAGCCGCGGGGAACAGCTAGTTCTTTATATAAGGTGAATTTAAATCAACTGCAATGCAAATATTTTAAGGGCAGATTCAGACCACTCAACTGAACAACTTTCCTAAATAAACTTATGTCAAAATAGGAAAAAACCAATCAATAGACAGACAACAACCAAAGAACCAAATCAAAAGAACCACAAGGACAAAGCCCAACAATTTTTTTAATTTAATTTGCTAGGGTTAATTTCAATCTGCTATACCATAATGCGAAACCATAGCGAGTTGTTAAGTAAGTAAGCGCCATCTATTGAGATTTCATGTTACTAAATTTACGATCAAATTCAATGTGTTATTTTATTAAAATTAATAGGTGCAGTGCGTGTTTTCATCTTTATTGATATGGATAATAGAAAGTAGAAATCCTAGCCTTATCTAAATTAAATTAAACGTAAGTAAACGCATTAACAGTTTTAAGCAGTGCTTGAAGTAAATTTTCAATCGACCATAACTTCTTTTTCCCTTAACCGATTTTGACGAAACAAAGTTTTGACAACGCTCCTAACTATATGTAATCCAACTGTGAAAACCGCGTTTAAATCCATAGAGTATTTTCGAAGTTATAACGTACCAGACAGACATACATACATACATACATACATACAGACAGACAAAAATTCCAAAAACTGTCTTTTTGGTTTCTGTTACTCTTTTTTAATCGCACTCAATCAGTTTTTTTGAAAAATATTAAATGTACAGACACTCGCATTTTAGTGTCTTATTATATGTATAGATTTGATCAATATCGCGGTCTCCCCATACGATCTTATTTATACAGTTGTTAGGCTTGACAAATTTTGATGTTACAACATTTAAATTACACTCTAATACTACGGGATGGTGGGAATTAGGTTTGTCTTTTGAGGTCTTTGTTAACCCTCTGAGATCGGCAAGATTATATATAATAGGTAATTCCGACGCTTTTTTATTTGTGTTATTTAAAATTTTAATGTCAATTAAATCAAAAAGAAGTCCGATTGTTATTTACAAATGTATTTCAAATATAAATTGATAACACGATTGAATCATTGGCAGATAAAACGATTTATTAATTATATTAATTTTAATGATTAAATTATTATCATAGGCCAAGATCCTTTTTGGTTCGCTGAACCATGTCAGTAAGTAATAATTATAAATAAATAATAATTGTAAGAAAACAGCGCCGAGAAAACGTGGGAGACCCTGACTCACAAAGGTAAAAGCTGTAGATAGTGACCTTAGAAAGAGCAAAATTGACCCAAAGACGATCTTGAATCGCCAGTTCTGAAGAAAAATTGTTAGAAGAGCCGACTCCAATTAAAACGCGAAAAACAATTTTTATTCTCTCTCTCTCTTCTACCGGTAGAAGAGAGAGAGGGAATAAAAATTGTAAAGGTACTAAGTGACTTTTCAACAGCAGGTGGACCACCACTCCTAAGACCGTAGCCGACGTGACGTTCTTAATAGAAGCTCCACCGAACCTGATGACAGGTGGCCACTGGATATTCCCCTTGATTGTCATAGTGGCGGACTTACTCGACGAGAACTAGTCGGTTCCTCTCCCCCCATTGGCCAACGAGCTTCAAAGTAGCAGAGGCAGAGGTCTCCATGCTCGCTCGGGATTGAGCTTCAATCAAGATGGTCACGTCGTCGGCATACGCCATAATCCTAACCCCCCCCGGCGGGCAACCCATTGTTGCTGTCTTCCACAAGGCCCTTCCTCCAACGAACATGCCGATACGGCGTTCATTGAAGTAGTCCACCAGCATCTTTTAGATGTTTGGTGGGCACCCTCCCCTTTTTGCCTTCAGCAGGATCATCGGCCACCAGGCGTTGTCAAAGGCACCAGAGATGTCTAAGAAGATCACTTGAACGTACTTAGACGAGCTATCCCGAGCCGCGCCAAAGATGGAATTTAGCGCGGTTACCGTCGACCGACCTCGCGTGAAGCCATGCTGACATTCTGAAAGACCTCTAGTCATCTGCGGAGCGCAATTTATCAAGATACGTTCTAAAACCTTACCTAGAATCGGCAACAGCGCGATGGGGCGGTACGCTTTCGGGTCGGTAAGCCGCTTGCCTTTGCCCTTGGGCAAGACAATTAGCCTACCGTCCTTCCATACGTTCGGAAAGCAGCCCTCCTTGACAATTCGCCTATACATTTCCGAGAACTCTACGGACGCGGCTTTCCAGACATGCTGGATAATACGTGCGCTGATCCCATCGATCCCCGGAGCAGTGCTAGGAAGTTCTCTAACTATGTCCCCTATGTCCTCATCCGATGGCGAAGGCGCATCTTCTCCTGACGGTATGAACGAAGCCACACGACGCACCTGTCTGTGGTACGCGTAGTCCTTAGACACGTCGTCATCCGGGTTCAGCGCACACATGAGACCGTGCATGGCCCCGTCCACATCCTCAGCATAACCTTGTGCGTATTCCGTACCATTAATAACATTACTGGGCGGTCTGTGCCGCCCGTTCGCGATCCGGTACGCATGTCCCCAGGGGTCCAAGTTACCGGAGTCAGCGATCTTCCTGAAATGCAAAAGCTGCGCCTCCTCCATGGCCGCCCTATACCTACTCCTATGCGCATGGAACTCGTCTCGTGCAGTTTCCTCTCTATGCCCCCCCACCCTACGGAGGGACTGCCAACGTTTCCGTAATTTATTGTTCTTCGCGCGCAGACCGCTTAGCGTCGGAGTCCACCATTAATACCCCTTGCCTGTCTTTCTCGATTTAACCACGCCTAATGTCTCTCTCGCTGCGCGTAGTATCAAATTAGTAAATTGCTCGCAGACCTCTCCCGCTGGGCAATTCCATTTTATGTCTCCTACACGCCCATGTATGACACGCTCGAAGCGCTCCCAGCACACACCACGATCCCGTAGTCTTATGGGCTCTTCTAGAGGCTCGTCGTTTGAAGCGACCTCGCTTGCCACGACAAATGTAATTATTCGGTGATCACTCTCAATCAACCCCACCCTCACCTTCCATTCTGCCACCGGAATACCTCTGGTAGTAAGCGTAAGATCTATATTTGACGCTCCGTTCGATGTCTGAAATGTGTGCGGTTCTCCCTCCACATTGGCCACTTCTAGACCTCTCGCCAGGATAAACGCCTCCACAGACTCCTTGCGGTGCGTGACGTCTGGCCCGCGTCCTGTGTATTGTCTCTCCTTGGAGAACCACATTGGTGAGTGGGCGTTAGAATCCACACCTATGATGACATTTTTCCCTTTAAGGGCGTCCAAAACTTTACCCAGATGTTCAAGATGCACATCCACATCGTCGATGTACTGGAAATACGCGGACACCACGTACACGCCCCCACCGCCAACATGCAAGTGACACACAGTACAGTGTGTCCCCGACAGGTGGCGGAGGAAGGCGCAAGGGATGTCCGCGCGCCGAATGTAGATACACGCCTTGGCACCCGTGCCGCCGCACTGGAGGAACCTACTCGCTTCTTCTTCCCGAAGTCGGGATTAATGCTCTTGAATTAGTATTACATCTAAATCTAGTTCTTCGGCTACCTGTGGAATCTCTGTCTTGGCAAGCATACCCCCGCCCAGGTTCACCTGGCCTAGCTTGAGTTTTGTAAGTTTCATATTTGGGCCGTAATCCATTAATAGGATGAAGTGTCCTCCTTCATCCTGTTCTCCGCATGAATGCGGGCTGGGCAATCTCTAGAGTCAGTCTCATGACTGTGCAGCTCGCCTCTGCCAAATCGCTTGCAAGTAGCGCACACGGTGTTCTTTTCGTTGCACCCTTTGGAATCATGGCCTACAATCCCGCACTTAGCACTCACCTTATCGCCTTTGCAGCGTTTCTCTGGGTGGCCGTATTGTCGGCACCTATGGCACCTTATCGCCGTTGTGAAGTCATCGACTGGGCACACATCCCAGTCTATGGCTAGTTTGCCCATCACCTTCAGCGTAGAGCGCAGGGCCGGGGAGCATGCAAGGAAGACGGTCGTCATCCTGCCTCCGAGTTTACTCTTCTTGAAGGCCAGGCGGCAGTTGTCCTTCAACTTTTGAAGGGTCCAAGTGGAGTCGTTCCTAAAGTTTTGGTCATGAACCATCGGCAGCAACTCGTCGAGTGTCAGATCCTTCCCGTCAACATTCCTGATACACAGGAGCGGGGTCCGATGTTGAAGCTCATTGGCCTTAAGGGTAGCCGGGAGTGCGGTCCTCAATTTGGCCATATCCTCTTTTGTTCTCGTTTGCACGAGAACGCCCGCGTTGCCGACCCTGCGCACTTTGTCCACATGTATCTGCAGCTGGGCGGGGGTGACGGAGCTTTTCAGAATATTCTTTGTCTCCTCTGCGCTCTTGATATCCGCGTCTGTAGGGTATATAGCAATAATAGGTCCTGCCGGTTTCTTCTTCGCCTTCTCGGCGTAGGAAGTCCCGTCACCGCTTGCTGACGCTGCAGTGATGGCCGCGGCAGCCCTGTCCGCCACCGCCTGCTCCTCTGCGCGAGCCTTGGCTGCCTCCGCTTCGATTCTGGCCGCCTCTGCTTGGGCGGCCCTTTGTTTCTCGCGCTCTCGCGCTTCATCAATGGCCTTCTTCTCCGTTTGGGCCACCTTGATGTCCTTCTTGCCCTCTTCAGCTACGAGCACCAGGTGGGCAACGATTTCCAGAATGGTGCTTACATGGCCGTTTATATTACTCTGGTCCGACTTCTTCAACTTACTCGTGGGGCCACCCGCGATGGAGGCCACCCCCTTCGCCTCCTTATGGGCCCTAGATAGAAGTTGACGCGCAGTTAGAGCGTGCAGGTCGTCTGTTCCTTCTTCGGACATTGGGTCTGCTTCGCTATCGGACGAGAATAATAATAATAATAATAATAAGCTTCATTTATTCCAAAATAAAATGTTATATAGTATGTACATCTAAACATTAATGTATTTTTTTTTTTTTTGGATCCCTAATGGATAAAAGCCTCCTCTTCCATCATTTTCCAATGTTCCCTATTTTGAGCAGTGTTTATCCAGTTAATCCCTGCAATCTTTTTAATGTCATCTATCCAACGTTGTTTTGGTCTTCCTTTTGGTCTTTTGCTTACTGGGCCTGCCCATTTTGTAGATTCCAGTGTCCATCTTTTATCTTGTGATCTCGCAACATGGCCTGCCCATTTCCATTTAAGACGTAAAGCTTGTTGTAGGGCGTCGCTTATATCAGTTCTCTTTCTTAATTCTTCATTTCTAATTCTTTGTCTTCTTTTAAGCCTTAGGATACTTCTTTCCATGGCGCGTTGACAGATTGCTAATTTATTTTTAATCTTTTTGGTGTAGGTCCAAGTTTGGCTTCCGTATGTCAAGCATGGCAAAATACAGGTGTCCATTATTATTTTCTTCAGTTTAAGATGGTAGTTACCTTTTAGTACTTCTTTCTGGGCCCAAAATGTTTTCCAAGCTATGCTAATCCTTCTGTCTACTTCTTCTTCGTTGCTTTTTTTATTTAATGACATTCTTTTGCCAAGGTAGATGTATTCATTTACATATTCTATAGGATTGCCTGCCACCTGTATTTCTTTTCTGATGTGGTTTGTCATTATTTTAGTTTTGCTAGAGTTCATGTGTAGACCTACCTTTTTGCTTTCCGTATCCAGAGATTTTAGCATTAATTCTAGCTCAGTTGCAGATTTTGCCAAGAGCACAATATCATCAGCAAATCTGAGATGATTTAGGTAGTGGTCTCCTATCAAAATGCCTTTTGCTTTCCATTTGATTTCTTTAAATATTTGTTCTAACACAGCAATGAACAATTTTGGTGACAATGGGTCACCTTGTCTGACCCCTCTCTCTATTGGTATATATTCTCCTTTGCTTTCTAGTCGTACTCTGCTTTGACTTTGGAGGTAAATGTTTTTTATGATGTTTATATAAGTTTTGTTTATTTCGCATGAATCTAGTGCCTTCCAAATAGAGTTGTGTGAGATGCTGTCGAAAGCTTTTGAATAGTCAATGAATCCTATATAGAGAGGTTGTTTGAATTCTTTGTGTTTTTCAATAACTTGCTCCAGAGTGTGTATGTGGTCTGTGGTGGAAAAACCCGAGCGGAATCCTGCTTGTTCAACTGGTTGGTTCATGTCTATTTTTTCTGTTATCCGGTTTAGTATTATGGATGCAAAAAGTTTGTATACACAAGACATTAAACTTATTGGTCTGTAGTTTCCAATGTCAGAGGGATTTCCTTTCTTATATAGTAGTATTATATCAGAGATCACCATTGTTTAGGAACTTTCCCAGTTTTTAGGACTTTGTTGAATATTTGTTCTAGGTATGGTATTAGAATTGGTGCCCCAGCTTTTAGTGCCTCGTTGCTTATGCCGTCTGAACCAGGACTTTTTTCCAATTTTAGTCTTTTAATGTGGTCGAGTATTTCATGTTTATCTATTGGATGTATCGTTTCTTGTTCCGGATCCTCATAGTTTGTTGATGTTAGTTTGGTAGTTTGGTTTTCTGTTATGTTTCCATATAGTTCTTTATAAAACTCTGTTGCTAGTCTTAAAATTTCTTTTCTTGTCTTAGTTTCTTTATGCCCTTTTATAAGTTTTTCGATCCAGGTCTTATGAGTACTAAGTTCCTTTTGTGCTCTCTTGGAACTTCGGTATTTGTTTAGATTATCTTCAATTATTTTCTTTTTATGGTTATAAAAATCTTTTTTTATGGCTTTACTAGTTTTTTTGAATATGGCTGATAATTCTTCTTAAATTTTTTTGGTTTTTTTTTTTGTTCTGATTAATTCTGACCGTCTTTTAATCAAACCTTTAGTGGTATCCTTCAAAACTCCTGAATTTCTATTTTCGTCTCCTCTTTGCCTTATGGCTTTAAGACTTGCTATAATTAAATTTTCAAATTTGTCATAATAAGTTTGCAAGTCACAATCATTTATAGGTTGTTCATTTAGATTAATCTGCAGATTATCAATGAAACTGGCTTTGGCTGTGTCTAGTTTTGGTATCTTGGGTGTAGACACAAACGATTTTCTGCTAGTTTTCGGAGATTTCAGTATTAAGTTTGCTCTGAGTAATCTGTGGTCAGATGTAAATTGTACTTTATTTAGAACTTCTATGTTTGTAATCTTTTTGGGCTCATTACATATTATAAAATCAATCTCGTTTTTTATTTGTTGGTTTTTTTGATTAGGAGATATCCAAGTCCATCTCCTATCAGGTTTCCTTTGAAAGTAGGTGTTCATTATGGAGAGTTTATGTTCACATGCATATTGTATAAGCCTTTCACCTCTTTTGTTTCGCTTTCCATATCCATATTTTCCCATTACCAAATTTTCATGTTGTTTAGGTTGTCCTATTTTGGCATTGAAATCTCCAATTACTAGTAGTGTTCCATCTTGCATTTCATGGGCTTCCCTTAAGTCTTCATAGAATTTGTTCAGTTCTTCTGTCTTTGCTTTTGTAGTTGGTGCATAAGTTTGAATAATAGATATCAAGTCATCTCCGAATTTTAGTTTTAATATTGCTACTCGTTCTGATATCCCATTATAGTTTACTATATTTCGTTTATACGTTTTTTTAATAAGGAACCCCACCCCATAGAGGCCTGGAGTTTCCCCAGTATAGCAGAGTATGTAGTCTTGGTATTCCTCTATACTGTTGCCTAGTCTTCTTACTTCGGCAAGTCCCAAAATGTCAAAATCAATTTTTTCGAGGGCCTGAGTTAGTTCTAATAAACGTTCCGGTGATGATAAAGTTCTTACATTGAATGTGCATATCCTTAATTGTTGGGTTCTCTTTAGTGATGGATGAGGGTAGTGGTCTTCTTCCCCCACGGTGACCAGCCGGCTTGGGGTGCTATTAGTTAATACTTTTGTTGATGTTGTTTTGTATTGTGTTTTCGAGTTCCGGCGACCGTGGAGCGGTGTTAGTTTTTTGTTTGTTCTGATGGTGATGATGATCTTCCGCGTGATACAAAGTTTAATATATTAGGTTGTATAATTCCTTTAGTTGTTGTTGGTTCTCTGGGCAAATCTTTGCTGCTTGTTATCTGCTGTTTCTTATTATGAGTTGGTGTTATTGGAGAGTCTCCCTTTTCTCTTTTGCGTTTCTCGCGGTTATTATCTTTTGGGTTCTTCACCACTAATTTGTCATATTTCAGGTATGCAATGTTCCCCTTTTTCTGTTCTTCTTCTAATTGCGGTTGGAGTTTCTTACGTGTTTCTAATACTTATTTTGGGTAGTCTTCTTTAAAGTAAATGCCTTGAGTAAATTTTGATTTGTTTTTTTGGATGAGATGTTTCTTCCATTTTGTTGTGAAAGAGACAATTACTGGGCGGTTGTTGTCGGAGCGTTGTCCTATTCTGTATATATTTGCAATTTCGTTGCTTTCCAGATGTATTCCTGTATCCACTATGACTTCCTTAATGTAGTCGACTAGTTCAGCTTCGTTTTTTCCCTTCTCTTCTACGCCAAAAAACACCAAATTATTCCTTCTTTTATCTTTCTCCAAGTATTCAATCTTTCGCTCCAATGTTGTTATTTTTGTTTTTAGGTTTTTATTCTCTTCTTCTATTGATTTGAATTTGTCATCTAACGCCTGCATTACTGTTTTGGTGACTTCCGCGGATATAGTTATAGTTTGTTCTTTAAATTTATCGTCCAATTTTAAAAACAGCAGTTCCATGTTTTTGTCCATTTTCGTATCTTTATATTTTCTTGTAGAATTTGTAACTTAGAGCTGGCAACACTATAACTATCAAAGTCAGTTTATGTGACAGCTAGAGTTTGACGTTGACACTAAGATGGCAGCTGACACTTGAATGTTTACAATTATTTTGAGGGTATCTCCAGTTTTCGTTTACCCATAGCTTGCCAAAAAAAATAATATTTTTGGTTAGGTTATCGATTATATAGTTTGTGGGATTCTGTTAAATAAAGTTTTGCACTGTTAAATTCACTTTTTCACTGGTTTCACGGATGAGTATGGTTATAGAAATGATCCTATGAAGTAAGGTCTTCATTCTTCATCTTCATCTTCATCGGACGAGAAGGGTGTACCAAATTCCGACACTGGTGGTTCCGGGGGCATCAATGAGCTCGTTGGAGTCGGTACTCTTTTTGACAACTTCGCAGAGCCGACTTCTTCTGGGGACGCCAACGCGCGCTTAGCCGCCGATGCCCACTTCCTAGCGGCGGTTGTCGAGGGGGCCTTCATGAAGCTCAGGAGATAATCTTCTGAGGACGTTCGTCACCGTCTTCACGACCACTGCTGCCATCAGGCTTTTCGACGTGTTATCCTCTAGAATTGATTGTCGCCTTCCTGGTGGGGTCCTCAGTAAGGAGTCCCTAGGCTTAAAGGGGTCGCGGGTCGGGGTCCTGATGCGGGATGGACCCCCGTCGTCGTCTGAGCCGTCCGACATACTTATTATATTTCTAAATATGTTACTGGATAAATCTAGTGTCAGTTTACTGTATACCGAGAACTTAACCTAAACTACCATCACCACTTATAGCTAAAGAGTTCAAAATAAGCTTAAATGTCCTCACCTCCAGTGTCGTAAAATTTTGACGAGCAAAGAGGTGCTTATGTCAACTTCAATTTCAACTGTCATTAACAGCTGACAGCAAAATTTCGACGAGCAAGAAGATGCTATTGTCAACTTCAATTTCAACTGTCAATAACAGCTGACAGCAAATGTCACAAAACTGTTTTCGGTTAAATTCGGTTAGCAAGATGTACTTTTAGATGTAAAATTATCGAAAAGCACTTAAAAATTGGCAAAATTTTGAGAAAAATTATAAACAATTAGTGAAATGTATAAAAAAGGGGAAAAGTCGATAAAAACTTAGCTGCAGGTCCTTGTCCTGATTGCCCGCAATGGTCCACACTTAGACACTAAAAATACCGAAAATAAGCGTTAATTCGCACAATTCACCGTGTCACTATCACTATAAGTGTATATAGCACAGCACTTAAAAAGAAAATGAAAAAAAACCGAGGAAAACTATTTTTAAAGAATTAAAAATCGCGGAGCTCAACGAAACGTGACCATACGGCACGAGGTCGGGCGAGCGAGTCCAGGCTGAAAGTACAGTGGGCCGCGCGGCGGCCGTGACCGCAATGTGATCTAATTACTTTAAACTGCCGTTCGCATCACACACAAACTTGTGGGTATCCGGCGGCAACAAGTTTCTGTCTACGCACGTCCACAACTGTTCAGAGCAAAAAGACAAAAGTTCGGTATCAAACGACTCACCGGGGTGCGCGTTGTAGTCCCCTAACATAAACACAGTCTCAATATTTTGACTTTCAATAATGGCCGCCATCTCACTAAGACACTCTGTAAACTCCACTAGATTTTAATTTTTATCCGTAGGCATGTACACCGAAAATACCATAACGCAACGTTCACTGAGCTCTATTTTTATCGCCGCAAGGCTGACACTACAACACTTCACTATGGTTACCGTAGGGAAGGCAGATTTTCTCCAGAGAAGGGCCACTCCCCCATAAGGCCGCCCGCGTAACACGCCGACCGTAGTATCGACAGCAGATGTACCCGTAAAGGCAAAATCGCTGTCGATTGTCCCCAGAAACGCGAGGTCGTGCGGCAGTAGTCAAGTCTCCTGCAAGGCGACCACGTCCGCGTTGCGACACAGCTGACGTACACACTCCACAGATCGAACTACGTTTTTACAGTTAAAACTTACAAATTGGGTGTAACCTATTTTGAACGCTGATTTATCACCCCGGCCTTAAAGGTACTTCCTCTCTTCTGATATTTAAAGTCGATAAAACGCCTATATGCTACGGCCTCTGGCCAAAATTTTTCTGTCATAAAAAGATCTAATTTGCTCTTAGGTACAAATACTTTATAGGATTCGTAGTCTTTTGATATCTTCATTTTCACCCTTTCTATGTTTATATCAAGCTTACTCTTTTCCTTTATGTATCCGGTGATATCACTCACAGACACTCCCTTCGCCACATTATAAATGTAAACCAGTACCTTTATTTCCGCCGCTCTGAAATTGCTCCCAGGCTCAAAAATAGCTTTTCCTCTGTAACCAGAAAAACGGTTACGTAACCTTTTCCTTTGTACTTGAATCCAATCATGACTATGTACCTCCGGCCTGAATTTTCCTTCTCGGGTGACTTCTGCTATAGTAGGTTTAGTATTCCCATCACTAGTTGTATTTTCACATACGTATCGGCTTTTACGTTTTCAGTACACGTTACTGTTGGTTCGCTCGGTTGCATAGGTGCGACGTCTTTGTGTCCCACGCTTGCATCGGAACCGGTCTCGGTGTTTACTATCTCAGCTATAGGCATCGGTGGCGGCTCGCTCAGCTGAGATGCGGCCGGGTGAGTCATCGTAACCGCCAGCTGTTCATGCGTACTACTGACGGGTAGCGGCGACTTGCGACTACCTTCCGATGAATACAATTTTTGTCCTATGTCCCTGTAGGTTGATTCTTGTAATGAAATATTACAAGGTTCATTACATTCATCCAATGGTATGGGAGCCAGTCCCATGGGACCACTTTGGCACTCAAAACTATCATTAAGATATCCTCCGCGTCGTAAGTTAACATTTCGCCCGTAGCTATTCACCACCGACGACGTATCCTTTAGGATTTCAACCTCAGACTAGCCGATCTAGGTCCTCCTGCTTCGCAAAGTCCTTCTTAATGATACTGATATCCCGTTGCATATTTACGATGTCTTTTAAAATTCTCGTGCCATCTATGTACGTAATCCCATAATACGGGTGGAAGTTTTTCAAGGGCCCTGGCGGTAAAAACGGGAATATCTACGGAATGCGTATCCCGGAGCAGGCAGATAATGTCATCCAGGTCCCTGAGAGCCTTGCCGCCTTTTTTACGACTATCCTTTTTCCGGACTATTTTTCGATTCTTTGTCGGGACCGAAACGAATAATAGATTCTTTGCCTTTTCTATATCACTTTCGGAGAAAGCGCTAACACATATCAAACTCAAACTTTCATCGTACATCACATCCTTCTTTTTATCAATAAACGTAAGAACTTCGTCAATCACCACATTGCAGTTGGCACATTTTACCACTTTCGAGGACATTGTTAATCCTCACGCACAACACACAAATGCGACCGAGAAGATGCGCGTGCGCCGCGAGACTGGATTTATCAAATCATTGGTTTTAATTTCGTTTATATTTGTTTGTAACACTTTTATTTCAGGTAAATGTACATTCATGTTAGGAATTGTGGGCCATTTAGATTCGTCATATTTTAGGAAAGCGGGCCCTTCCCACCATTGGGATGATTCAAGTAAGTGACGGGGATCGACATCTCTGGACGCAATGTCCGCTGGGTTTAGGTCAGTAGGTACGTGTCTCCAGGAGTTTCTAGATGTTAATTTTTATTATCGAAATTTATCTAAAACTTTAGAACATATGAGTCAGGTGTCCATTGTATGCCCAAAACACTGGATTGTTTACTATGGTTTAAAGAATCATTTAAAGTTGTCTCAAGAGAATATTTGAGGACAGTTACTTCGAAATTTAAGTAAAGGAAAACAGGCAGAATTAAGTGCTTCTTTAACACCATGAAGAATGTGAGTTAATATTGCTTCATTATTAGCCCCGGTAAGTAAGTCATCCATATAATAATAATTTTTTATGACTTCCGATATAATTGGGTCTCTACATTCAAGAGCTAACTGTACGAGACAACGAGTGCTTAAATATGGGGCTGATGCAGTGCCATAAGTCTTTAATTGTAGGACTTCAAGAGGCTTATTGTGATCACCTCGCCAAAATATTAATTGTAAATTACGTTGATTTTCATTAATCATGATTTGACGATAACATTTTTGTATATCGCCAGTAAAACATATTTATGTTGGCAAAATCGAACATATACTAAATAAATCATTCTGAACTACAGGGCCAACAAATTGAATGTCATTTAGTGATTTTGAGGAAGAAGTTTTCGCCGATCCATCAAAAACAACTCTTAGTTTTGTAGTTTCACTACTTTCACGAATGACCGCATGATGAGGTTAATAATATCCAAAATGAGGTTTTTTAATTCTAGTTTAATGATCTAAAGTTTCTATTGTCTCATGTCGTAGACAACATTATTAGCATCACTTTCGGCCATGTGAAGATTTTTCGTGCGACGCTTATTTTCCGAGGTTTTCCGTATTTTCGATTTCGGCGACCCAAAAAGGGGTGAGGGGATGGCGGCAATTTTCACAAATCCGACTTTAAGGAGGGTCATAGGTTAGGTTATGGTTTTCTTGCGACAACCAAAATAAGCGAGCGAGCGTTCGACTTGCTGGAAGCCGGCGTTAAGCTGACGTAAATTGCACAAAATTTATACTTTCGAATTAAGCTAAAAGTATATACCACTAATAATCGTGAAATAATGTGTGTTTAGCAATGTTATGAGATAGCTACGTACCAGAATAAGCACTCGAGAAAGATATGATTATGAATCTGACCCGAGCGTAGGAACTGATTACTTACGTGTAAGTAATAAAAGAAAACAGGTAAGTAAATGACACTGCACTATTATTAATGATTTAGGTACACTTTTACGAACAAATCGAAGATTAAAAGGGAGTTAAAAGAAAGGATAGAAAGGCACTTCCCGAGTTTCAGTGTGGAGAAAGCACGCCGCAGTCTCGCCGGGTCCAAAGTTCACCCGGCCGCGCAAGTTTCTTTGTTCTCCAGTAGTCCTCGGTCGGTTGTTGTATCCTGTCACGATCGCCAAAAAATTCTTGTATACGATTGGACAAGAAATTAAAGAGGAGTTTTGAAATTTTAATAACTTCCAATTTTGGTTTTACAATAAAATAAAATAAAAATACGTTGTACGCGCGCTGCTCCTAGCGAAAATTTTGAGAAGTGAGTTCTGATGAACCGATGGTGGGGCCAGCCGCTCCGCGATCCGCTCCCCTCTCCTCATCCTGGCGCAGACATATAGTTTAAAACTAGCTTTTGCCCACGACTTCGTCCGCGTGGCGTGTTATAAAAGAGAGATCTTTGTGTGTGTTGGATAAAGGTTAAAAATGCTTAATTTTATTATTTTTAAATGAGGTTATAGTATAAGTAGCTCGGTTGAATAATGAATTGTTATTAATTTAAAGATTATTAATTTATGATAATTTGGTTTGATATAAATTTAGGAAAATACGATCAGTGGAGGCTAACCCTAAAGTACCTATAGGCTTTCGTCTGGAATTCAGAGGTGAGAATTTGGATGTAAGTCGGTATGAAAATAAAAGTTTGACCACATAAAAACTTAAAAGTGCGAGTCGGACTCACGCACGAAGAGTTCCTTCCAAAATTAACAAAAAATCATCGTAAAGACTTATAACCTACAAATATTTACACAAAATTTAGAAATTACAAAAGAAAATTATAAGATAATTCAAGGGCCGTGAAACGTCCGCCTGGAAAATTTTACAGTAATCTACAACAGAAAACTACCTACTAAAGATTTAAACCGTCCAAGAGTAGTGAAAAGTTCGCCCGCAAAATTCAATATTTGACACTACCATCTGTTAGCGTCATTAAAAAAACATAAATAATTTATTTAAAATTAACCGCTATTTTCAAGTTTAAAATATCAGCCAATCAGAGAGCGCGTGGCTCACACCACACGCCGTAAATGGTGGGGGAAAAGTGAGATCGAACGTGACTTTCGCGGCTCTTGGCCGGCAGGCTATACTAGTGAACCTTCGGAAACAGTTGTGTTTTTCGTGAAAGTGTAATCATATTAAATAATTATGTTATATTATATTTTGTGATCTTGTGAGGTGTTAACCTACCAGGTTACAGTGCCATAATAATAACTAAGGTAAGATGTACATATTATAACTTAATTACTGTGCTAAGTATGATTTCTGTATCTACTATGGAAATAAATTATATTATATATACGTGGAGTTGTTTTACATATCAGAAGTGGGATTGACGGGTGATAATTCTGATGTCATCCGCCGATCCTAGCCCACGGTATCGTTTGTTTTGTAATGGTGATACATGATAAGGAACAAAAAATAAAAAATAAACACTGTAATTCAAAAGTTTTTATAAACTTTGTTTAAGTAACGTTACGATTTAATAATTATCGTTGTTTGAAAATTAGAGTGGCAATTTACTTTTTTTTTTTAAAAATACGATTATGTATACATTTCAATTACTAATGTATATGTATTAACTATAATGTGATTGTAAGAGGAGCTTAGGGCTTTAGGTCCGCCCTTATCATTATTGTAATTAAGTAAATAAAAGTAAAATGCTACTTTACAGTTCATAAAACATATGTCATAAGGTATGTAATTTATTTGAAGCCCCTTTTAAACCTGTTCCCTACTAAATTCTACAAATTGATGAAGTTACACTATGAATCGGCAATAATAATTTGCCACAAATATTTTGTTTCATACTGCCCAGGTGATCAGGGACCCAGGCGAGTCCTACCCCTGGATTTGTAACAACTTGTACTGTGTATATTACTCACCCACATGTGGAAATGTTTGTTAAAACACAATGGTTATTTCGATATCGAAACGATATTTTTAGAACATAATGATGAACTCTTAAAAAGTTGGATTCTCAAACGGTTTTTTTTTTTTTTTTTTATTTATTTAATTAACATTATATTTACAATAAAAATTTTCAGTTAACAGTGTAACAAAAACCATTTTTTTAATTAGGTTTGAACGTACACTGGCATTCAACGTCGAACATCCATATAAATGTAGGTAGTTAAACATAATAATGCATTGCGTCTACCTGCATAGCCGCGCGTTTCAACCAAGTCAGAAACAAACAAGTGATAGGTGTTCCGATACCACACGGGGTGATTTATGTTTTCTCAATTTTGTAAATAAAGTATTTTTTTATTTTTGTCTTAAGATTTTTGCTATTAAGTTCTTCTTTTAGTGTGGATGGTAAGTTGTTTAATAATTTGGGAACTTGGTATTGTAAGTGATATTTTCCGTAAAGGTTATTAAATTTGGGTAGGCTCAGTGTAATTTTCGAAGAATTGCGGGTGTTTCTGTTTTTGATTATCACGTTTTGGTATTTTTGATTAAAGTAATTTTCTATAATAATCATGTACAAAACCTGCTCGTGAACTGGTAGTATCTTGCAATAATAGAAAAGTTGATGATAATTTTCTTGATATTTCTTTTTAATTTTAATTGGTACAATTGCCTTCAAAATTCTCATTTGGAGGTTATATATTGCGTCAAGGTGTGATTTGCACGTCCTACCATAACTACTTAGACCGTAGTGTGTTATTGTTTCTCCTAGAGCTTTATATAAGTTGAGTAGTGTTAAATATGGAATTTTGTTTTTTACCAATATGAATTTTGCTAAAACTGCACGCAACTTGTCACATACATAATTAATATGATCAGACCATTTTAACCGGTCGTCAATGACCAAACCCAGGTATTTATGTTTCTGTACCACTTCAACCTGTGAACAGGAACAGTTCCGAAGTCCATTGTGTAAACATGTGTGATTATGAGCTATCAACTTAGGAATTTTGACTGATCTATTTTGACTTGAGCTTATATACATTAGTTTTGTTTTATCAGCGTTGAGGACTAACCCAGCATCATGTGACCATTTCGTCAGCAATGTGAAGTCTGCTTGCAAATCTTCCATTGCTTTGTCTAAGTTTTTATTCGCTGATATAATGCATGTGTCGTCTGCAAACTGGTAGATGTCACTTTTTGTAACTAGTTTTTTTACATCATTTACGTAGGTAATATAGTGCAGAGGACCCAACACAGATCCCTGTGCCGTGCCCTTAGTGACTCTTACTTTTTCACTCACGTTGTCATCAATTTTTACCATATAAGACCTATTTAACAGATAGTCTCGACACCACTTGTTCAGAGGTCCACGTATACCACAGTTGTCGAGTTTATCTAACAAAGTTTCGTGATTTAGTGTATCGAAGGCTTTACTGTAGTCAATGAATACCACTAGTACATGTTTTCGATTGTTAAGATGTTCATAGATCGTGTCAGTAAATTTTGTAAGTAACTGTGTTGAGCTTTTACCCGCCTGAAAACCATACTGCCTATCCGTGATAATATTGTTATTAATATAAAAATTGTTTATTTGTTTCGAAATGCATTTTTCAACTATTTTGTCTAAAGCTGATAAAATGGTCACCTGGCGATAATTGTTACAGTCAGCTGTATTGCCTTTCTTGTGAATAGGTCTGACTATTCCTGTTTTTAGTAGGTCTGGATATTTTCCTTGTTTTACAGTACTATTAATAAAATGCGCCATTACTTCAGCTATCTCTTTGCCAATATATTTTAAATCTTGAACTCTTATTTTGTCTACTCCTGGTGCTTTTGACGAATTTAAAGATTTTATTTCTTTACTTATATCTTTGGTGGTAACGTTTTGAAATCTACATGATAGATTTACCGGCTGTGTATATAATTGTTTGTCGAGTAGTTTTATATTGCATTTTGGGATTATACTATCAATGCTATTTTTAAAAGACGAAGCAAAACTATTAGCTATTTCCTTTGTTGTAATTTTATTTCTAGCGAATGCATTTAATATAACGGTATCCACAAGCGCTTTAACCCTGCCAGTAATTTGATTTAGTAGTTGCCATAAAATTCTAGGATTGTTTTTATTTTTTAATATTTGAAGTCGTATTTGCTTGTTTTTACTTTTATTTATTAATTTATTAGCAAAATTTCTAGATTTATTATATTTTTGTTTTAAAATTAAATTTGTAGGGTCAGAAATCCATTTATTAAATAATTTGTCCCTATATTCACATGCTACTTTAATTTTATGATTCATCCAGTTATTATTTATTCGAGTGTAGTTAATGGGTTTTTTAATTTTAATTGTAGCTTTATCGTAGCATTTCTGTAAATTATCTACTATAATTTTATATATTTTCAATGGACATATCATATTCTTGATTGGATGCCAATCTATTTCTTTTAAACTATTAGTGAGCGTTTTCATATTATATCTAGTAACATATTTAAAATCCACCCGTGTGGCATGTACCAGCGACCTATCTTGCACGGCTACGAGGGCTATGAGACGATGATCAGCCAGTGTCGTTCCGAGCGCCCCTGTGTACAAGGCTAGTGAGCGGGATCGAGCATAAATATGATCAATGCAAGATTTACAAATTTTATTGTTGACTAATTCAATGCGTGTATACTCATTGATCCCGCAAGCTAATCCGTGGTTGTACATAGTGGTATTATAAATATGCTTTATAGGACTGCTTTTTCGCAAATAATATATTGATGTCTCCCATTAAGTATAAATCACATTCACTACCTGCGTTACGTAATAAGGAATCTAGTTCTTTGACAAATAAGTGTTTACTATTGCTGGGAGGACGATATATACAGCACAGTGTTGCGGAATAACCAGAAGGCGTAGTAATCGTTCCAATAAGATTTTCACAGTGTTTCATTTTTTGATATTTTCTTTGAAAATTATGTTTTTTGTGTATATAAATAATGATGCCTCCGCCCTTACGGTTTCCCCGCAACTCCGTATACATATCATATCCTTTAATTTGATACAAAGTACTCAGTGGTTCTAAAATATTTACTTCACTTAACATTATAACATCGACAATCCTAGGTGAGACACTGATACATTGTTCTAGAGTAGCAAAATTTTTAATAATAGACCTAATGTTCATATGAATACATAGAAGTGAGACGTGATTTGGAGTCAGCTTTAGAAACTCGTTTAAGTCTACACAATTTAATTGTTCTGAAATATCTTCAAAGTTAACGTCCATGCTGATGAGAAAATGACTTTAACATTTTTATTTTACCACTTACGATTGTGTCGTGAGTTAACATTTGGTTGTGTTTTATTCAGGGTGGTGAGTTTTATTTTCTTGACGTCCTCCACTGAGCGTATTATGATTGGCTTTTGATCCTCTCCCTCCTTTCGTACACGCAGGACTCCTTTTTTAATCCAGATGAACCTGTAACTGTCCTTAAGCTCCTGTTTTGTATACCAAAGTAAATGTTTATTGTGTGATGTTAGGGCTTCGCTTATGAACACTATTTCATTTGTTTTATTTGGATGGGTGGTGGGGTATATATCAGATACAGTGATCTTCATATTTTTAGATTTAATCGCCGCAAGCCATGACAACTGTGTCTGTTCCGATTCAAGTTCTACCAGTACCGGACCAGTTCGTGTATTATGGCCCGGCAATCTTCTTGCTTGTTTAATGTCGCTGCTGTTTAAGGATAAGACGCTCGCCACTTTAGCTGTTGTTTCTACTAAGTTCTCATTATCAGTAGTTGGTAAATTATGTATTTCAATTTGATTACGTAGTTTTTGTTGCTCCGCCATTTGAACGTGCTGCTCGAGGGCCCCTACTCTTGTCTCGAGTTGGTTGTTTCTATTCATGAGTTCAACATTTTTCTTTTGAAGGTCAGATATGTTACCCTGCATGATTTCTATGTTTGTCATGAGCTCATCCATTTTGTCTGCTTGATACTGCAGAGATTGTGTTACATCTTTTAACTCTTTCCTCATAGTTTTTTCCATTTCTTTTGAAATATCTGCCAGTAATCTTTTCATGTCAATTTGGACGCTAGAAGGTACAGGACATTCCTCATCAGCCTCGTCATCAGTAGGTACGATGATGGATCGACGTCGAGCGGAATTATTTTGGCACTCCTGACAAGTCCACTCTAGGTTGTCGGTAGCTCTTACAGCTGATATTTGCTTGTTGGTGAGTCCAGTACATTGAGTGGTTAGATGCACTACTTTTTCACAACGGTTACACTCCAATCCTGGTTTTGATTTAGTTATATTTTTGTTACACACATCACACTTGGTTGACATTTTGAAGGTAGAATACGCACAATGTTAATTTGACTTATACACGCCTTTCGTTTCGGAAAGCCCGACGGTGAATGTGGTTGAATCTCATAATGTTGAATTCTCAAGTTAACTACAGTATGAAAAAAAATCATTAAAATAGGACACTTTAGTACTTATAATAGAACTGAATAACATTATTAAATTTCGTGTTTACCAAAATTATCAAATAATAATAATATATAATGATTAGGATAAAATATTTTTACAATATTAATATAAGAGATATAATACACTTAAATACAAGGTAACTAAGAACTGAATTAAAATGATGATTAATTTTTCTTATTTTATTACATGGAATAATATTCTCCTGACGGCGGCTCCAATGTGGGAGACTGGCCAGGCCAGTAACGGGCCGCGATTCCGTTAATATGGGACAACGGACCACGCCAAAAGTCAACACTGCGAGCGAGGGAGTGGAAGGGAGCCTACCTAATGGCAGGCAGGCAAGTCCGCAAACGCTCATGTCAGAGTAGGGAGCCGTCGAAAATAATCCATATTCGACGGCAATACTCTAATAATAATAATGATGATAATAATGAGTGAGGGAGCGGATGGGAGTTTACCTAATGGCAGGCAAGTCCGCAAGCACTCATTTTCTAAAGCTCAGGGCGAGGGTCTGGTACCTTATGGCAGCAAACGCTCATTCAGAGTAGAGAGCCGTCGAAAATAATCCATATTACTAATCGGATTCGACGGCAATACTCTAATAATAATAATGATGATAATAATGAGCGAGGGAGCGGGTGGGAGTCTACCTAATGGCAGGCAAGTCCGCAAGCACTCATTTTCTAAATCTCAGGGCGAGGGTCTGGTACCTTATGGCAGCAAACGCTCATTCAGAGTAGGGAGCCGTCGAAAATAATCCATATTACTAATCGGATCGATGGCAATACTCTAATAATAATAACTATAATAATGATGATGATAATCCTATAAACGTGATTGGACGTAATTGACGCTCACGGTCACGTCTAAGTAACAATTTAACGTTGTTTGATACTTAACGTGAAAAAAGGCTATAAGTACTTGCCTTCAAAGAGTGATACAGTATTTTGGTCACACAGCCCGAAAACCAGACGACAGCCTGTAAGAACTTTTGGTTCGTGGCTCGTGGGCGAAGGACATATTTTAAGATAAGTACTTTGAATATTTTATGATAATTGTGTAATTGTGTAAAGCATTATAGTTTCCACATTCCTATTAGTTATTTATTTATTTCTTTATGTACACAATAATACAAATATAGGATATTATTTCAATAGAAATCTCTTCCAGTAGACCCGTGAGAGTAGAGGTGATTAATATTACTTGCTTATATTGTTTTAAATCGGTGTTGTGATAACTTACTAAGCTGAGTTGAGGGTACCGCCATACAAATTAAAGATGGCTTTTAGTTTGATTGTAAATCAGTTTTAATATGTGGTACCGATATTTTCCAAGCTTGTTTTATAGACATACTGTGATTTTTATAATGTGAGATATTGTGAATTATTATGAACAAACCTTGTGTATTGTAATTTGGTACAAAATAATGCAATGAGTAAAAGAATCATAAGAATAATGTCCAAAGCCCTTCAGGCACATTAGAGGCCATAACTGAACAGGTTTCCTTGGTGGTTCTTTCCTGCAGAGGCCCTTACGAACCACCGTAGCTTGTAGCTTTGAAATAATTTATTTGGACAATTCGAAAGTGCTAAGGAGTAGCCAATTCGAATTCGTATAAACAATTTGATACAAAAGTGACAAAGTCTTATTATATTCCTTACCCTGTTTTATTTCACAAACAGTGATATAACATAACACTAATAAATTATTAACGGGTAGTACTTGATCTTTTGATAATAGACTATTTGTGGCATGATGATTCTTGAACATAGTTTCTAAGCTTTATTTTTTTGATATACTTTAGTTTTGCCTTTCACCCTGACTAATAACTCAAATATATCAATTTTCATAAGTGTATATATGTTTTTATATCTACATATATACCCGATTTTAACACGCGAGCAGTATGAGTGAAATAAATGTGTGCAGTGCACCTAGTTCTTATGGGAATTTTAACTCTATGACGAAATATAGATATGTTTCTGTTAAATTTTTACGCCCCTTCGAATTTCTTGAAATTTAATCGTTATAGATTATTATTAAAATTGTGTCTTTATATTAATATATAAATCTGCCATCTTGTCTAAATGAAATGAAATTGTTTATGTACAGGTCTATAAGTGGCGTTTTTGCGACGGTTTGATTAAATGATCGTGTTAGGGTTGCGTGGACAGCCAACACTGGTTAATATAGCTAGACAAAGGTAACTCCAGACTAGAAGAAGTCTACCGAACGCCGATTAAGATTCAGTGAGCCGAGATACGCCTCGGAGTTGAGATCACCCATACCTTAATAGAACCCTTTTATTTGACTGATGTATGGCGTCGTATTGTTCAGTTGGGTGAGCGTTTTCAAAATCTATGTTGTATAAAGTAGTCGTGAAGGCGGTGACTGATTTAATAGAGTCACAGGAGTAAATCGTTGTAATAATAACGGTTAAACAAAGTTATAGTTGTCTGATAACATCTATATAACCTAACGTCGCATAAACACATGATATTTTGATAGTAAAAATAAAAGGTGTTGATTGAAAACTTTATTTTTGTTAGTTTTTCTTACATACTTATTACTCGCGTTGTCTTAAATTTATATTAAGCCTCAGAAATTGGTTTAAAACGTTTTCGTCAGATAAATAACTGTTGGTTAAAAGCGGGGGCAACCTCGTGCCTCGCGTCGATCGCATCAAGATATACCGGACAATGACAATTACTTAACCTAATAGTACTAATGATTTATTAAATAAGTCCCCTGATATATTGAGCAATGTAAAAGGGCAAGCGACCAACGAAATTACATAATTTTCTATATTTTATGTTTTTTGTATTGTGTATTTTTCTGTATTATAAAAAAAAAATAGCTTTCTCTTTCAAACGTAGTACACAATTTTGATTCTCTGTCCAATGATCAAACTATAGTCACCTGGCTGATTGAAGTCGAGGAATGTGCAGATATTTACGATTGGGATAAGCACTAAATTATACACTTTGCTCTTCCATGGCTAACCGGTGTAGCTAAACGATGGTATAAAAGCCAAAGCACGGTTTTATACACTTGGACACAGAGGAAGAGGAAGCTTATTGAGTCTTTCCCCTGTAGACAGGATTATGCAGAACTCTTAAGCGAAATGTAGGCCAAGCATATGCATAGCGACGATTCATTAGAGTAATATTACTATAGTAAAATGTAAATCCTTTTAAATCGATGCGGTATTGTAGTTCGTAAAGCTGTAGATTGTCTTTATATGATTCAAGATTCAAGATGCTTTATTTGTTGAACATATTATAGTAACATACTTACTGTACACGCGCCTACTGAATATTACTAGCAAACCATTAAGAAGACTAAATCCTGTCACTTAAACCAGGCGAATGCTGTATCTGCCAAATCTACCGACCAGAAATTTACTCATCCACCAACTTTCATGCGAGCTAGTTCTATTAGCATTGTACATTCTAGAAACCCCAGTTAATTGTACCATTGCTTCAATATACGATTATCAAGATCTCCAGGACTTTTTACTTCTCTCAACCTTCCCTGGGGAACATCGTGTACGAAGATACATGAATTGGCGACCGTGACAGGACAAGAGTCACTCGCTATCTAAGTTCCAGGAATAGCCACGTCAAGTCAATCTTCGGATCGCGTGCAGCCAAAGCTCCTGCAGAACTGACCACATCATTTGGAAGCAGCCAGCACTGTTCCGGCCCCGGTAATCCGAGCAGCGTTCAGCGTGACAAGCAGCGCCTCGAGCCGCAGCGAGCCATTCAGATAAGTGCCCTTCCTAGCTACAACTTTATCCTATCCCTAAAGTATTACCTACATTTATCTTCCCTTACTCCCTGTTTACAGACTTCACTGTGCGAATTAATTGACCTCCATCATACATAGGTACCCACCTAGTTTTACCTTTTGGTTGATTTTATATTACACAAAGTCTACACTATAAGCTTTCCAGCATTTAATTTTGATTTTCTATTACGAAGAAGCATAAACATAAGCCTTTTTCCCTTATTTCAAGTAAACTTTAACTTTGCAACGTGTGCACATAGGTTATATACCTACCCACATCACTAAATATATAGGTCCTATCTAGGCTTCAGAACTAAATTTCGGCTAATTATTAGTGCCACATCCTCACACATTTGCCGAACATTTCAGGAAAACGCGGACATTCCGATCCAACAAAGACGCCGCGTGTGCCTCATGCCGGTGACTTCCTTGCACTGTCGACGTGCCGCCGCAGCACTCAGCTGATTCCTGCTGGAGCCATTGATAGTGAGGGGCGTAAGATTCATTTAAATTTGATTATTTTTTTTTCATTTCTTTAAATTTTCACTTACCTTTATTGCACATAAGTAGTTTGATTTCCTCTGGATTCGTCAAACTTGGCTTTATTTTCGCTCAACCGTAAAAGCCGGTCGAGGGAACGAAAACTAATTATATTAAATTTAACTTTCTTTTGTACTTATTTACAACATACTACATACTTCGCATTTCAATATGTCACAAAGTGGAGACAATGGTGAAGAAGCCAAGACTCTTATGTCATTATTCGCCAGACGCAGTTCCATAAAAGGACAAATTACGAAATTCCGTAACTATTTAGACAAGGTGTCGAGATATGAAACTTTAAATACCAACGATATCAACGAATTAACTTTGAAATTATCTAAATTTGAACACCTATCAGCCAAATTTGATGAATTGCAAAGCCAAATTGAGGTAATTAATTACTCTAATTTATCCGCGGAACTTGATGAACGCGATAAGATAGACGACGAGATTCTTAGTTCAATAGTTCTTGCAAAATCACTTCTAGAAAAATATAGCAAGCCTATGAACGCTACCGATTTAAACATCACTCAATCCGTAACTCATTGTCATGATTATAATGAGATAGGTTTTAAATTGCCTTTAATACAAGTTACCAAGTTCGATGGCTCACATTTAAAGTGGCTAGAATTTCGTGACACTTTCACATCACTAGTGCACAACAATGAACGCATAAGCGCGATAAACAAGTTCCACTATTTGTTATCATACCTAGAGGGCGAAGCGGCAAGAATTATATCTAACCTAGAAGTATCAGCTGCTAGTTATGAACATGCCTGGAGCCTATTGCTCGAACGTTTTGATAACAAAAGAATACTTATTAAGCACCATTTAAATTCCCTATTTAATTTGCAACCCATTTTACGCGAATCCCAGCATTCTTTACGTTATATAATAGATAGTGTCATTAAAAATCTACGAGCATTAAATAGCCTAGGACAGGAAACTGACAAGTGGGATTTATTGATTATACATCTTGTTTCCTCCAAGCTGGACTCGCAATCGATTGCAAAATGGGAAGAGTACAGCCAAGCTTCAGCTGGTGACATAACTTTCGATCAATTTAAGAAATTTCTTTATTATCGCGCAGATGTATTAGAATCATTGCAGAAAACTAAATCGGAAAATAATTCCTGTCAAAAACCTTTCATTCATTCAAAATTATTTAACAATAATAAACATTCAAATGTTAAGTCGTTTACTTGCACTCAACCTAACACCTCTGCAGGTTATACATATAGCTGTGCGTCTTGTAAAGGTAGCCATAGGATTTATGATTGTCCCTCCTTCAAGGCCATGAGCACTAAGGATCGTATAGCCGAGGTGTCGAAACTAAAGTTGTGTACTAACTGCCTCAGGTCAGGTCATAATTCCGCCACCTGTCGGTTAGGTCCATGCCGTGAGTGCAAGCGTAAGCATAACACACTTCTCCACATAAACTACAATAAAACAAACACGTCCGATCCAAGTTCTGATACAACCCTTTCAACATTCTCTAAACAAACGTATACTCAAGTATTGTTGTCTACGGCTATTATTGAGGTTGTAAATCCTGACAATAATTTACGCAAAAGAGTCAAGGCCCTTTTAGATTGTGGCTCTCAGTCTTCTTTTATACGAGATTCCCTTGTTTCTGATCTCCAATTAGGCTCTTGTCCTATTCAACCTATCAATCTTGTAGGTATCGGCAACAACCCTTCAGGTCAAATTACCAAGAGTTGCATTGTACAAATCAGTTCCTTAAACAATCCATATAGCATAACTGTTCTGTTCCCGCCCAGCCAGCGGTTAAGCTGCAAGAGTGCAGAGCTGAGTTCCAGTTCGAAGGGACGCATCCGCACGATCATCGAGTCCGAGTGGGTACGGGGTGGTACTGGCTCTTCCTCATCATGTACGGCTTCGTCAGTCCGCCCTGAAGCTAGCTAGCTCAGACTCGAGAAACCGGTTGGGAAACGTAGATACGGACGGATGTGTAGGTGGTGCAGCCTGGGAATTAAGGAATGACGGGAAATTTGAACCAGCCGAGTACTCGCGTCAAACTAGTGTTTGGGATATAGATACTATACTTGGTGTGTAATATATACTTGGGGAAAGGATATGCTGCAATAAAGTTGATGCTGGGACATGACCTTCCAGGGCTTTGTTATGTCCTCTTCTTGCTGCTTTCCTAATGGCACTGCGGGCTTTCCTCCTTATTCTTCTTCTATAATGCTCAGGTGCTAGTCGCCTTCAGTCTATTTCTCGCTCTGGTGTCAGTGCTGTAGACATCTTTCTATTGTAATCTGTATTTCTCAGGTGCAAGTCGCCTTCAGTCTATTTCTCGCTCTAGTGTCAGTGCTGTAGACATCTTCCTGTTGTAATCCGTGTTTCTCAGGTGCTAGTCACCTTCAGTCTGTTTCTCGCTCTGGTGTCAGTGCTGTAGACATCATTCTGTTGTAATCCGTGTTTCTCAGGTGCTAGTCGCCTTCAGTCTTTTTCTCGCTCTGGTGTCAGTGCTGTAGACATCATTCTGTTGTAATCCGTGTTTCTCAGGTGCTAGTCGCCTTCAGTCTGTTTCTCGCTCTGGTGTCAGTGCTGTAGACATCTTTCTGTTGTACTCCGTGTTCTCAGGTGCTAGTCGCCGTTTTTGTGCGATTTAGTAACAAACATCAAAACATACAAAATTACGCATTTATAACATTAGTAGGATAGTAGGAAGTATAGCAGAATAGGATTATTATTATTGCTATACCTTGCTGGTTTAAGAGCGGATAAAAATTAAAAATAAATAAAAAACATAGAATCTATATATATGTCTGTCTACCCCATAAGGGATAAAACGTGATTGGTATGTATATAAATTATACAATTTTGGAAACATCATATATTAGACCAACCGCGAATTGGACCAATCGCGAACCGGACTAACCGCGATCTGGACCAACCGCGATCTGGACCAACCGCGAACTGGACCAACCGCGAACCGGACCAACCGCGAATTAGACCAATCGCGAAAAGGTGAATTGGACCAATCGCGAATTGGACCAATCGCGCCTAAAGGCACTTTCTTGGCAAACGTCAAATAGCGTTAACAAGCACAATAACTAACAAGTCCTTAAAACCTTTGATAGCGATTTTTGACGTGACAACGTCTTAAATTAGGTAAACAATCCATATGGCATAACTTTAAATTTACTTCAATTAAAACAATTAACTGGACAAATACCTAAAACATCTATAAATAATGACAACTTTAATTTACCCCACAATATGATTTTAGCTGACCCTAAGTTTTACGAACCCTCTGACATTGACATCCTTCTTGGAGCCGACGTATTCTGGGAGGTACTAGGTTCTCAACAAATCAAATTAGGAACAGGATGCCCAATGTTACATGATAGTAAGTTCGGTTGGTTATTATCTGGACCTATATCATACACATCTTCTAATAATGTTCTACTTTGCAATCCAATTTGCAATGCTATAATTCCCAAATCGACTCTTCAAGTGAGGACACCCTACACACCGAATTACAAAAATTTTGGGAGCTTGAAAACATTCCATCAAAATCGTTATTAAGTGATACAGAAAAGGAATGCGAACAACACTTTATAACTAACACTTCTCGCTTACCGTCGGGTAGATTTTGTGTTCGACTACCACTAATCGACACTCCGGATTGCTTAGGCGATACATACACTATAGCCAAAAAACGGCTTTACGATTTGGAGCGCCGGTTTCGCAAACAACCCGAACTTAAAGAACAGTACGTCAATTTTATTCGCGAATACGAAGAGTTAGGACATTTAAGGGAGTGTCCCACGAGCACTCCACAGCCATCATATTATTTAGTTCACCACCCTGTTTTTAAGCAAGAGAGTGAGTCCACTAAGACGCGTGTTGTCTTCAATGGATCTTTGCGTACCACATCAGGATTATCGGTTAACGACATTCAATTAGTAGGTCCTAATATGCAAGACTCAATATTCTCCATTCTCATTCGCTCTCGGCAGCATAAATACCTTCTTGTAGCCGATATCGCAAAGATGTATCGTCAAGTCGAAGTTCACGAAGACGATTGCAACTTACAACTAATTTTATGGCGCGAGAATGAACACCTGCCTTTACGAGTGCTACAGCTACGGACGGTTACCTACGGTTTCGCAAGCGCTAGCTACCTAAGTACGCGGTGTTTATGGCAGCTGGGCGAGGAATGTAGTGATCCATTGATTCGCGAAATTATTCAACACGATTTTTACGTTGATGACCTAATTACTTCTTGCGATTCTGAGTCAAATTTACAGTATATTCAAAAATCCGTTTCAGAAGCTCTTGAAGCAGGTTGTTTCAATCTAAGAAAATACAAATCTAATTCTAAAGCCATAATACAATCTCTTTCGACAAATTCAAACGAAGATCTAACCCTTAGTAGCGTATCCAGTACCCTTGGCATGGGCTGGAAACCAGATTCTGACGAATTGTATTTTTCTATAGATTTTAATTCTCAGTCTAATCAACTTACAATAACCAAACGTTCAATCTTATCTACTTCTTTTAAAATTTTCGATCCTTTAGGACTATTAAGTATTTGCGTTATCATTCCAAAATTATTATTGCAACAATTATGGCTAGAAAAAATTGGTTGGGATGACCCAGTACCTCAGCAAATAAAGGTGTCGTGGCTCAAATTTATAAACAGCATAACACAAATAAATAACATCCGCATACCCAGACATGTCCTTTGCCAGTTTCCTAAAAAAGTAGACATGCATGTATTTTGCGATGCATCCCAAAAGGCATATGGAGCTTGTATATATATGACGTCAACAAATGATTCAGGCATGTTATCCACTCGTCTATTATGTTCAAAGTCCAAAGTGGCCCCCATCAAACCTATCACAATTCCAAGACTGGAACTATCTGCCGCATTGTTGGGTGCTAGGCTATGTCAAGCCGTATCCGAGTCACTTAGGAATAAAATCGATCGTACTACATACTGGTCGGACTCAAGTGTAGTGTTGAGTTGGATACACACTAATCCTAGAAACCTGAAAACATTTGTTGCCAACCGCGTTTCCGAGATACACGAGCTCACACAATCAGACAACTGGAGGTATGTACCTACGGATGCTAATCCTGCCGATTTAATATCTCGCGGCGTCAATCCAGATGAAATTCACCTCTGTTCTATCTGGTGGAATGGCCCATCTTTTTTAAATCAATCCGAGTCCACATGGCCCATTTTGAACAATAAAGATTGTGAAAATGACTCATCTGAATTAAAATGTCACTCTGCCATCTCGACACCCCAGCAATATTTCATTCAATTTTCAAAATTCTCTAGCTTACCTAAACTAAAACGAATATATGCTTATTTACTACGATTTATAAATAATTTAAAAAATGCTAAAAATAAAAATAAAACTATTGGAAATCTATCATTGAATGAGTTACAAAAATCATTTTACCTACTTTGCTCATTCTCTCAACAAGAATCGTTTCCCATTGAGTTTAATCAATTAAAGCAACAAAAACAAATAAGTAGCAAGTCTAACATATTATCCTTAGCTCCATTTTTTGAGAAGGAGAATCAGCTAATAAGAGTAGGTGGACGTCTTAATGCCTCTGAGTATACCTTCGCTCAAAAACATCCCATATTATTACATTCATCACATCATCTCACTAAACTATGCTTTGAATACGAACACTTGCGCAATCTGCACGCTGGCCCACAGCTGTTATTAGCTAGCGTACGGCAAATTGTATGGCCAGTCAACGGTAGGCATCTAGCGCGACGCACCGTTCACAAGTGCACTATATGCAGACGAACAGCAGGTAAAACATTGTTTCCTATGATGGGCAATTTACCTTACCAACGAGTTACCACTGATTTTCCCTTTAAGGCCGTTGGCACAGACTTTGCAGGTCCATTTTATATTTTAAATCGTAAAGGGCGCGGTGCTAAGACCATTAAGGCATATTTATGTTTATTCGTTTGTTTACGCTATAAGTGTGTGCATCTCGAACTAGTAAGCGATCTGACGAGGGATGCCTTTATTTTAACGCTTCGTAGATTTATTTCTCGCCGCGGTAAACCCTCTGATATATTTTGCGACAATGGTCGTAATTTCGTAGCAGCGGCCAAAGAAATTGGTAACTTTGTTAAGTGCATATCTTCTTCAATTTTTGACTTTGCAAGCGAAGAACAAATCAAATTTTTTTTCAGCCCAAGGTATGCCCCCCACTTCAATGGTTTATTTGAAAATAGCATAAAATCTGCCAAATTCCATATCAAGAGAGTCATGGGCAATTCTCATCTTACCTATGAGGAGTTGTCAACTCTTTTCGCACAGGTGGAAGCTGTTTTAAACAGTCGTCCCTTGTGTCCTTTGTCCTCAGACCCTAACGATCTCCTTTTCCTCACCCCAGGACACTTCCTGATTGGCCGCCCGCTCACTGCGCTGCCAACGCCAGCTGTCGACGACATCAACATCCCCCACCTACAGCGTTATGCACGGTTGGAGCAAATTCGTCTCCATTTTTGGAAGAGATGGCAACATGAGTACCTGCACGAACTCCAAAAACGGTCTAAATGGAAGAAGGATGGTGGCCCAAAACTATCTGTTGGAGACATGGTCATCATCCATGAGGAAAATACACCACCCCTTTGTTGGAAGATGGGACGCGTTCATCGTTTGTTTCCTGGGCCTGATGGCATCTCCAGAGTAGCTGATGTGCAGACAATACGAGGAATCCAAAGAAGACCACTTACCCGTTTATGTCCATTACCAATGCCCGACTCACAGAAAGAGACTTAAAGGAGGTTTAAAGTGTAGTACTTTAAACAGGCGGGAGTATGTACACGCGCCTACTGAATATTACTAGCAAACCATTAAGAAGACTAAATCCTGTCACTTAAACCAGGCGAATGCTGTATCTGCCAAATCTACCGACCAGAAATTTACTCATCCACCAACTTTCATGCGAGCTAGTTCTATTAGCATTGTACATTCTAGAAACCCCAGTTAATTGTACCATTGCTTCAATATACGATTATCAAGATCTCCAGGACTTTTTACTTCTCTCAACCTTCCCTGGGGAACATCGTGTACGAAGATACACTTACACATAAATTCCATGCAGTGTCGATGTTAAGCAAAAGAGACAGATAAACATGTTCAGCCAGGATCGGCATACAAATCACAAATTACAAACAAATGAATTTTCGTTAAGTCAAAACAACCACCAAAAATATATACACCTCATTATCAGATAAAAACCATTTGAAATCTTATGTCAATGATTGTACGTACGTTAATGATTGTATCGTGTCATGTTTGTTTGTTTGTAATATCTTTATTGCTTTAAAATACATAGTAAAAGGAACATTATTAAAATAAGATATGTCATCGTTTATATATCGAAATCGAAATAATCTAATATAACGATATTAGATTATTTAAATTTGATTATATAGTATTATTTATAGTATGTCCATTTTATCATTGAAGACTTCATCTAAATTGTAATGACATTTATCTATTAGTAATTTATTCAGTTGTGTTTTGAACTTTGTTACTGGCAATACTTTTAACGAAGTTTGTTAAATTTTTTCGGTGCCATGCAGAAAACACTTCGGTGCATCAATTCAGTGTTATATTGTCTTTAGCTCAGAACGCTATTATCCCGTCTGTTGTGGTCGAAGATCGTGCGATTAGGGTAGAGACACAAGTGGCATGTTTTCACGAACCGGAAGAAGTAGTATTTTAAACCAGGGAGTTCAAGAGAAAAAGGGCGAAAAGTTGGGACGTGATAAAAAGTTAACTCAATCCAACGATAAGTTACGCTTAGATTATAACAAAAACTATTGCGAATATTAAATGCCATAATTTTAACGAAGACACACACACAAGTTTAAATGCGGTAAGCCTCATAAAAGTGCGACTTTTGTAGTAAAACAGTCAGTGCTGTAGGTCGAAACTAACGATCGGTAATCAAAATATCGATCATCGCGAAGACTCTGTCGATAGCAAAGCAATCTAAAAACTGAAAATCAGGTAGCGTTAGTAGCTTAGGTTAGATATAGCAATTGTAGATATATATTTAACATAAAGATAAACGATAAACCTATATATAAATAGTACTTCAGCAAAAATATGGTTAGCGGAATTTTTGATGACACTGTCAGAAAACTTAAGCCAGGCCAGGAGTCGATACTGATAAACATACCAACGTAAACAGAACAAGCTTAAACTAAGGGTCGTAAAGACTAATTGTATCGCAAAATAAACTTATAAAGTCCGCGATTTAGTATGTAAGCGTTAAAAGAGAGGAACCTATTGAAGAAAACTCAAAATAAAATAAAATAAAAACTACCTGCTAAATTTCAGGGTTAGTTAAGGTTTTTCCTAATGATCGTTTTTAATTTGAAGCACTCCGTTAGCGCGCAAGCGTAGCCAACGCGGGTATGAAAATATTGTTACCAATGACTAACTTAAACCTTGGCCTGTATTAAATAGACGCTGTGAAACAACGGAATCCGAATTTGAGAATTCAGATGAGAAAACTAATTAAGTTCATTTTAAATTCTTAATCAATACATATAATAAGACACTAAAATGCGAGTGTCTGTACATTTAATATTTTTAAAAAAAAACTGATTGAGTGCGATTAAAAAAGAGTAACAGAAACCAAAAAGACAGTTTTTGGAATTTTTGTCTGTCTGTATGTATGTATGTCTGTCTGGTACGTTATAACTTCGAAAATACTCAACGGATATTAACGCGGTTTTTACAGTTGGATTACATATAATTAGGAGCGTTGTCAAAACTTTGTTTCGTCATAATCGGTTAAGGGAAAAAGAAGTTATGGTCGATTGAAAATTTACTTCAAACACTGCAAGTTGCGTACCTATAGACAAAACCCATTTGAAATTCGGCAGTAACTAGCGAAGCATGTTGGCCTATCGGTAGAGATCGCGGATCATTTCTTTAAGTAGAGGGTTCGAATCCTGCACTTCTTTTGTTTTTACCCTTTTTTTGTTTTGTGTTAATTTTTTAGAAATCTATTTTTTTTTAATATTTTAGTAAAAAAATATTTCTAGAAAGTAGCTGGATCGAATCCTGCCACAAACAATAATTTTCTGTTTTCATTTTTTATTTGTTTTCTAGAATTATTTTCTTACTTAGAGAAAGCTCTTAGCGTTAATTCCGTTAATATAAAAGTATTTTGTATTTATCTATCTATACATATAATAAGACAGTAAAAATCGAGTGTCTGTACATTAAATATTTTTCTAAAAAACCTCTACGGGGCAATTAAAGAAGAGTAATAAAAACGAAAAAAACAATTTTTGTCTGACTGTCTTTCTGTCTGTGTGGTGCGTTATAATTTCAAAACTACTCAACATATTTGAACGCTGTTTTCACAGGTGAATTACATATAATTAGGAGCGTTGTAAAATCTTTGTTTCATCAAAATCGGTTAAGGGAAATAGAAGTTATGGTCATTTAAAGTTTACTACAAGCACTGCAACTTTTAAACAGTTAAATGCGATTTACATAAACGTATTTAATTTAGATAAAGCTAAAATTTCTACTTATATCAATAAAGACAAAAACACACTGCAGTCTCTATTAAATTTTAATAAAATAACACATTGAATGTTTGTGGGAGTATGATTTAGTTACATAAAATATCAATAGATGGCGCTGACTTTATTTTAATAGCAGATTGAAATTTTTCCTTATTAAAAAAAAAATTTGATTGTTGATTTAGTACTATTGGTTGGTTTGTTTATCGGTCGTTTGTTGTGTTGTATTGTAAGCTATTTGAATTGATTGGTTGGTTTGGTTTGGCTTTGGTTTAAAAAATAATCAAATCAGTGTTTGACGGAACATACGGTCGTGTCGTAAGGACGAATTTATCTGACTTATCACTATTTATTGAGATTTTCTCCACTTTACACGCCCACTAAAACTTTGGAAGTGGATTTTAGGTCCTAATGACTCTGTAATAGGCTGCGTCTACTCTTTTAGAGACAAAGATTGATAGTATGAATGTTAAGAGCTCCTTCTTCTGAAGGTCCGTTGTCCGTAAGCCGCGTAGTCGCGGCGCTCACTCATTTTGTAGGCATTTAGACATCATATTTGGGAAAATAACACTACAAAATCTACTTCAGCGATTTTCACTATATAAATACTTTATCTAAAGGCTGGTATAAAAGCAGGACAATAAGTTTATTATTTTAGGCATAGTATTGAAAATAAACTTCCAAAGGAGGCAACTTTGATTTTTCTATCGAGCGAATTTTGTCTGATATTGTTACTGTTACTGTAAGCGAATTTCACTCTGCTAGATCCTCAACTAAAAACATATATTTTTTCAGAATTTTACGACTGTTTAATACTGATTCCTATTGATTTTAAAAACGGTATTAAAGAAAGAAGTGGCCCTAATATTTAACGATATCGTAGCAATGTAATGGCTTTATAAAATTGGCACGGGAAAAGGATACAATAGAACTAACTATAGGTCTGGATAGTTGTAGTTTCCACAGGTTTCGCGAAAAGTGACCTACACGCGGGCGGAGCCGCGGGCAACAGCTAGTAAGTAAATATAACTCAATAAATAAATACCTACCTTATCTCATCTAAACTTTATAACAAAACTTTTAATTAATTGGCTTTAGAATATACGAGATTATTTAATTTGTATACCTCTTAATGCATGCAAGACTGTACAAATTATTCATGTATTCATTTTAAGATCATTGTATAATTTAATTGAACATTAAACTTACTGGCTTATAATAGCTAATAGCTTATTGTTACATAAATTATTAAATGAAATAGAATTTATATGGAGTATATTGATTGTAGTTACATCGAACTTAAATTAAATTATTTTATTTTAATAAGTAACATTAATTTTAATTTATTTAGTTTAAAGGCCATTGTTTTATTTCATTGAAAATTAAACAAGTTACAGTGTTGCTTATTTTTATATAGATTATTGATGAAATAGAACTTATATGTAGTATCATAATAATTATGTTTATATCAAACTTAAACTATTTTACTTTAATAAGAAATAGGTAATCTTACCATGTTAAAACTTTACTATAAATTCAATTCTCTGTACTAAATATAATAAATGTTTAGTCTTAATTTATCTCGCGAAGGGACTCGCTACTGCAGGATGGCCGAGCTGTTAGCGTCATTAAAAAAAAAAAAAAAAATTATTTAAAATTAACCGCTATTTTCAAGTTTAAAATATCAGCCAATCAGAGAGCGCGTGGCTCACACCACACGCCGTAAATGGTGGGGGAAAAGTGAGATCGAACGTGACTTTCGCGGCTCTTGGCCGGCAGGCTATACTAGTGAACCTTCGGAAACAGTTGTGTTTTTCGTGAAAGTGTAATCATATTAAATAATTATGTTATATTATATTTTGTGATCTTGTGAGGTGTTAACCTACCAGGTTACAGTGCCATAATAATAACTAAGGTAAGATGTACATATTATAACTTAATTACTGTGCTAAGTATGATTTTTGTATCTACTATGGAAATAAATTATATTATATATACGTGGAGTTGTTTCTTACACATCAATGACGTCTCTCGCGGTATCTGCCCCCCTCCCCTCCCCTACGCGCCTTGCCACCGCTGTTACCACACCACAACCGCCGCCGCGGCCGCGACCGCGACGTTCCTTGGTTGCCACTGCAGCTATAAATTTCAAGCCTCTAACTCGCTTCCCGTTCCCAGGGGAATTTTTAACTTTGTATACACTAAGGTATTGTGACGTTGGGGAAAGTTATATAATTAAAAGCCAAACATCTACAACAAAACAATTTATTTAGGGGTGAAATCCTACTTCCCTATGCCGTTATCCCGATTCCTGCAGATAGGTACCGTCCTTGATTGCGCCCCGAATCCGTTCAGGTGGCCTGGTGATCTTTGGGGTCGTCCAGCGATAGGAGCACCAAGTAGCAGGTTTTAGGAGGTAGGCGGTCGATTGAAGTGGAAACGAAGGCAGGCGTCTTAGTAGCCCAATCCTTGGACCCTGGAATAGTATGTCCAGTATTAACTTAATGCCCTTACAATGCCCTTGTCCAGCCAGCCACGCCCATAGAAAGTTATAACGAGGAAAAGTACCTAAATTTCCCTAGTAGGCATGAAAGTGGCTGTCGGTCAAAGAGAACAGAGTAACAGGAAAAGAAGGAAATTTCGAATATTGAAATACTAATAGAATATAACAATTACGGAACATAAGTATCAGCTATCCGACCGAATTACCCATTCGTGTCTAAGCTTTGGCACTAATCACGGTAAAGATAGGAGCACCAACCCCGCTCCTATCACTGGGATCCAGCCTGAAGCGAACCAATCCCTCGTCCGTGCCTACCTATGTTAATCTACAGTTACATTTGAACACATATTAAAATTATCAACAGCAATATCATATCAATATCAAATACTAATAAAGGCCATGTTAAATCACTAGAGCACAATACACGTCTGCACCGCTCGGCGAACCCAAGGAGAAGAGAGCGTTACACTCATACTCACCCCGACACTACTACTGCCAAGAGGGGTTTACCTGTAGTGGGGAGATATCTGTCACGTGATGTTACCGGGCGCTAACACTCGGCCGTCCTGAAAAATCCGGTCGTCCCCGACCGTCGAGCTCGAACCATGAAACAATAATACATCGATTGAATACTTATCACCATTTATGCTTTTACTATAATGACCTGGCCATCTCGATAATGCATAGTATCTTGGGTTGTTTATCAGTGTTCCGAGACCATTATGACTTTTCCGTTTCAGTCACTTCTGGTTTTTAACTGATCGGAACCCTCACTTATGCTAAAATCGAAAATGACAGTGACCAACTTTATTTCACACATTTTTAACGAATATTAATCACTAATCAACATTATTAACGCTTGCTGTCCCTGCGTAGGTCAGCTCACGTTGTGTTAATTACTGATAATTATTTCGTATTGTAACATTTTGACACAAACAATCATATTATTTAAATAAAATATACAATATATTATACCAAAGTGAATTTATCAAAGTTATCACTCGTTTTAGAACTCACGAATTATACAATGAAAAACACAAATAGTTCTCATAATCATTAAATAAACCAAATATTATCATTAACCTTTTCAATGAATTGATATCGAATTCAATTACAAATAACCAAACGTAAAGTTTTTTTTTCATGTCATTTTTATAATACCCACAAAATAAATAATTTTCACAGAGATATTTATTTCACATTTTTTTTAGGATTGGAGTCACATAAAACTTAAAAAGACTTACCGCTTCTGCACCAATACTTACAGCTGTGGTATATTATCACAACATTCATTCACACTTTAACACTCACAAAAACTTTTTCGACTACTTTAGATTACAAATTTAATCTAACCATTTTGTTAAATTTACTTACGCGTGTATTAGCTATCCGACCGAATTACCCATTCGTGTCTAAGCTTTGGCACAAATCACGGTAAAGATAGGAGCACCAACCCCGCTCCTATCACTGGGATCCAGCCTGAAGCGTACCAATCCCTCGTCCGTGCCTACCTATGTTAAACTACAGTTACATTTGAACACATATTAAAATTATCAACAGCAATATCATATCAATATCAAATACTAATAAAGGCCATGTTAAATCACTAGAGCACAATACACGTCTGCACCGCTCGGCGAACCCAAGGAGAAGAGAGCGTTACACTCATACTCACCCCGACACTACTACTGCCAAGAGGGGTTTACCTGTAGTGGGGCGATTCCTGTCACGTGATGTTACCGGGCGCTAACACGTGTGTGTCAGAATGTTAACAATTAAGTATCACAAAACATGTACAATTTACTAGGCGTGGTAGAATATTAAGAAATATTCATTCATCATCCCACTTCTGATATCAGCTATCCGACCGAATTACCCATTCGTGTCTAAGCTTTGGCACTAATCACGGTAAAGATAGGAGCACCAACCCCGCTCCTATCACTGGGATCCAGCCTGAAGCGAACCAATCCCTCGTCCGTGCCTACCTATGTTAATCTACAGTTACATTTGAACACATATTAAAATTATCAACAGCAATATCATATCAATATCAAATACTAATAAAGGCCATGTTAAATCACTAGAGCACAATACACGTCTGCACCGCTCGGCGAACCCAAGGAGAAGAGAGCGTTACACTCATACTCACCCCGACACTACTACTGCCAAGAGGGGTTTACCTGTAGTGGGGAGATATCTGTCACGTGATGTTACCGGGCGCTAACATAAGATAAAAATATGTAGGTAGATTTTTTACAATACGGCTGATGCAATATTTAACACTTTTACACTATATAACAGACAGCCAGTTTAAGTATTAAGATGTTATTCTAGTTTTTATCTAAAGAAAGTGGAAACACATAATACTTGAATATATCAAATAAATATCCCTATTAAAATAATATGAGTCCATCACTTACCGATTCACGGGTTTAAAAGCACAACTATGAAGTTACTTTCTTAATTATATTTATTTTAATTTAAACTTAGTATAAGAATATTTCTCAAAAAATTAAGAAAATTCGACACTGCGCTAAGATGAGCGATCGCTGAGATGAGCGGGTTTGTCCGTACCGTACGAGAGCGGTAAATGCTGTGTCGGCCTGCCGGCTGCCGGCCTGTTGCCAAGTAGTTGCGTAAACAATAGGCCCGTGCCGTATGTCGCAGTAAGAATGAACAGCCAGTCATTATTGAAGTGACCAATTTGTGTACAGACTTGTTTGTTTGTTTGGTTATTTTGTAAATTATTTTAGATGACTAGTTATTTCAATTTTAATAGGGTGATTTTACTTATAATATTAGATGAATGTATATAGTGTTTATTTATTTTTATCACTTAGTTTAACTTTTAAATTTAGGTTAATTGGTAAATTTACTTGTATGTTTTGTTAATTTGTAGATTGTATTTGTATTAATGTTTATTTAAAAATAAATGTACGTTACAAATAAATATACGTTACATTACCCCCTCGCGTCCTCAAGGATTTTATTATTTTTTTACTTATAAATAAAATCCGCATATGCAATTTCTTCTTTTTTTTTTTTACTTTACATTCATCTTCTATTATACTTTCGCGTTCATCCATCTCGCACTCGAACAGCCGTAATAAACATAATAAGGATATTATGGCAGATTCTATACTAAGTTATCTCAGGTTATTAGGTATTTCTGAATAACTTAAAACAAAAAAAAAAAAAAAGAAAAACGTCATCTAATGCTTCGAGGTTAATTGAAAGAAACTGAGTATTGTAATATTATTGTTCATTTATTAAAATTTGCTAACTTTAAGTCTTTTATATGCCACGTACCAATGTCTTTGCCAGACATATCAGCCAAATTATAAACCTGTTGCTTCGTTCACAGAGTTGTTGATGGCAAATTGTACAGATGGTATCTTGGTATCCCAGGACCTATGATCGTCATCAACGAATGTTGATAAGCAAGTGAAATAAAAAAAATCACATATACTAGATACCGTAATTTTTGCAATAACTTAATAAAAAAACTAAAAAGACGTTATGAAAGAAATTTAATAAATAATTCTATTAAAAATAACAAGATTCTTTGGAAAAATATAAAATCTATAACTTATACTAGTAAAAAACCTGAAACAAATTCAGAACTAACTGAATTGAAACCAACTGCTCTTGATTCAGCTAATTACATAAATGGGTTCTTTTCAAATATAGGTAATCGACTTGCAAATGAAATACAATCAACTTTGGCCAAAGGTGATATAAAGGAATATCTCCACCACCTTCCTAGTCAAACCCAATCTTTTGTATTGTTACAGACAGATTATCAAGAAGTAGATACCATAATAAAAAATCTAAAATCAGACAGTGCACCTGGGTGGGATAATGTTCCTACTAGATTCATTCAATATATAAAAGATGAAATAATTCCAATTATTACTCATTTAGCTAATCTATGTTTTGAAAAAGGTACATTTCCCTCATCACTCAAAGAATCACTCATAACACCAATACATAAGGGTGGATCTGCAAATGATATTAACAATTACAGACCTATTGCAGTTCTTACTGTACTTGCAAAAATATTAGAAAAATTATTAAATACTAGACTACTTAATTACCTTAATACCCATAATATTCTTTCGGATTCCCAATTTGGTTTCCGAAATGGTATATCTACGGAAGACGCTGTCATATCCTTAACTGCTTCTATAATTGACAATTTAGATAAAGGAAAAAAATGCCTAACATGCTTTATAGATCTGAAAAAAGCTTTTGATACTGTCTCCATCCCAATACTTTTACAAAAATTGGAAAAAATAGGTATAAGAGGCCAACAACTATCTATTTTCAAAGACTATCTTTCAAACCGAGTTCAAAAAATTAAAATCAATGACTGCATAAGCAATGGTACTAACGTGAACTATGGAGTCCCTCAGGGAAGTGTGCTAGGCCCAACCCTTTTCCTTGTGTACATCAATGACTTGTGCAACATGACACTTAAAAATGGTAAAATTTTTTCTTATGCGGATGACACTGCAATTGTCTTTTCCGGTCAAAACTGGGACGATGTACGTAAAACTTCTGAACAGGGCATATCACAGGTTGATAAATGGCTTAAATATAATCTTTTGACACTAAATACATCCAAAACTAACTACATTTGTTTTAGTATTTATAATAATAACCAACCTACTGTTGACTTTGATGTTAAAATTCACTCTTGTAATGAAAACCCTGACACAGATTGTACTTGTCCTTCAATATCTAAAGTCAAAAGTACCAAATACCTTGGGATAGTGGTGGATGAACGATTATCCTGGCATCCTCAAATTGAACAGATGTCTAGTAGGATCCGTAAATTCATCTGGATATTCAAGACTCTTAGACATATAATGACACAAAATTTGTTAAATAAAATATATGTTTCACTTGTTCAATCTATTATTATATACTGTATTCCCGTTTGGGGAGGCGCATTAAAGACTCGGTTCCTAGAAGTTGAAAGAGCGCAGAGGTCTTTGCTAAAAGTTATGTATTTCAAAAAGAGAATTTTTCCTACAATTGACCTATATAAACTTTGTAATCTGATGTCTATTAGAAAACTGTATGTCCTACGCACTATATTAAGAACACATAAAACCTTACCTTATAATCCTAACATAGAAATTCAAAGAAGAAGAAATGCTGCTGTTGCTATTCCCCCAATAGTTAGAACTGAATTTGCAAGATTACAATTTCCAACACGCTGTTTATACTTATATAATAAGATAAATAGGGAACTATCAGTCCATGGTAAGCCGTACTTTGAGTGTAAATCGGTGTTGGTGGCTTGGCTGGATGGGTTGAATTACGATGAACTGGAGGCCTTTATCAATCGTATACCTATATAGGGATATTATTGATGTTGGCCTGTATCTGTTGTGATTCGGTCATTCATTCATGTCATCGTTGGGTTGTGTTTGGGGTGCGGCTTGCTGTGCTGGTTTTTGCATTTTATATACATAATACTAATTAATATTAGGTAAATACCAATTGTTATGTAAGAACGGGGCCTCCTGGCACAGGCATTTTTTTGCTTAAAAGGAGGTTCCAACAACAAATGTAAACCTTGTAAATTGTTACCTAATAAACATTTTTATTTTATTTTATTTTTAAGTGATAATTGTACGATTATAGCGCTCAACGGTATTAATTTGAGGAGTATACTTTGGCGTGAAGAAAACGTTAGGTATTTTGTATTTTTTAAACAGATTATCGGTAAGGTTGCTCGTAAATTGGGTTCCATTGGGAAAAACTGTTTGTGGTACACCGTGAACAAGAAAAACAGATTCTTCTAATATTTTTATTAATATTTGCGACGTGGAATTTCTAATAGGAAAAATAAGACAAAATTTAGAAAAACAACACGTTACCACGAATATATATGTCGTATCCGGTCATGAATACGGACGCTAAACGAAAGGTCTTTATCAATCTGAAAGCAACTTAACTATAGTGGCGATACTATGCGGTTGGCAAAATCAAATGACATTGTTAAATGTCAATGTCATAGAAGTAGCGGTTGGGAATCGAAATGAACGTTCTTTTTGAATATGGCGTCGGGCGTGTGCACTTGTGAGGTTATCCCTACTTTTGTAACGGTGAAAGTGATTGCAATGGCAGTTGAGAACAGAATCGATCGGACCGAGTTCGAATGTAGACGCGCGGCAGTGCACTGCAGTAGCTACGAAATAGTATCGTGATTAGTTGGTGTTAATTGTTTTGAGTGTTAGCGCGTGCGTGTGACCCGATATGTTTAGATGTGTCCTGAGAGCTAGCTATCCCTTGTTGTCCAATGGGCGAGAAGCCTGGTGTTCAGAAATCACGTGATGAGGCGCCTAGATGCGCAAGTGTCTGTGTACCCTTGACCCTTGATTTCACCAATTGCTGTTGGTTATCAGTTGTGTTAGCACGGAGGAGGCTCAGGTAGACTATTGTGCTGTGAGTCACTGTGGACGCGGGGCGTGGGCGTCTGCCTTAGCCGTGATTCGGGTTACCGTCCCTCTATCGGGACAATTATGCCCTCGCTTGACCTTTGTGAGATTGAGTAAAGTTACTATTTTAGTGATCTGTCACTCTGCTTAAAGAGTTGCCCACAAAAGCCATCCTACGACCCTATATGATGCTCGGAGCCATTCATCCTGACTTCCACTTGGCCCCCCCTCTATCCTTCTGTCTCCGACATATATGAATTTTGTTTGCGAGTAATTGGCAATGGACCCATCAGATCTATAGAAATTACCTGGAATGGACGTGAACACTGTTTTGGTCGTCCTATTTCACCCAAGGTTGCGTGATTCTGCATCTTATAAGACAAGCATTTGTCGCAAGACGAGATAAATTTGACTACGTCAGCATGCATGCCAGGCCAAAAGTAACGAAGTGCAAGTCGTCTGTATGTTTTAAAAATTCCAAGATGTCCAGCCGTAGGCTCGGAATGGTTCTCAAAGATAATTTGTTCGCGGAGTTCACTAGGAATTACTTCTTTCCATAAAAATTCAGAATTAAGACTATATTTTTCTTTACTTAAGCGGTATAGAGTATTATTTTTAACAATAAAATTTTGAAAATTTAGGGGATTATTTATGCAACCGTTATAAATATTTCGGTATCAAGAGTCCGAAGTAGTACCAAAAGAGTTACTAGAGCTAATGGCATTAACAGGAACTGCCCTTGATAATGCATCAGGGATAACATTATCAGAGCCACGTCGGTGTTTAATTTTGAAATCGAACGATGAAAGACGTACACCCCAGCGAGCCAGTCTACCTGTTGGATTGGATTAGGATAGAAACCACTGTGGTCGGTGTATACAGTGAACTGCTTACCATTTTCAAGGTAGCATCTCCAATGTTCAAGAGCTGTAATTACGGCTAAAGTCTCACGCTCCGTGATACTGTAATTCCTTTCTGAGGAAGACAATGATCTGCTCATATAGGCTATGGGATGTTCCTTTGAATTAATGGTTTGCGTAAGCATAGCACCAACGCCGTAATTACTTGCGTCTGTATGGACTTCGAAGGGAAGATTGTAATCCGGACACGATAAAACTGGAGCTGATACAAGGCATTCCTTAAGTTTTAGAAAAGCGGCATCGGCTTCATCATTCCACTTAAAGGGTGGGGCATTTTTCTTGTTCGATGTAAGTCTATTCAAAGGAGCGGCTATGGTGCTGAAATTTGGTACAAAGCGACGGTACCAGGTAGCTGTTCCGAGGAATCGTTTGACGTCCTTCTTATTTGAAGGTGTGGGATATTGGATGATAGCCTGCACTTTTTCAGTTTGAAGACCGTCCCCGTCAACCACATAGCCCAGATACTTAAGACGCTCCCTGAAAAAATTGCACTTTTCCGAATTTACGGTGAGGTTTGCTTGTTTGAGTTTCTCCAAAACGCGTAATAATGTAGAAACATGGCTGTCGAAATCTTTATTGACAATAATTATGTCATCTAAATAAGCAAATACTTGCTGGTCAAATTCTGCGAAATGGATATCCACTAAACGCTGCTGTGTGGCTGGAGCGTTAGTCAATCCGAAGGCCGTCCGTTTGAACCTAAAAGTGCCTCGCCCAGGGACGTAGAAGGCGGACTTATCTCGGTCATCGGGATGAATATCAATTTGCCAAAAAGCCTTAGACAAATCGATACTGGACAAATAACGAGCATCTCAGAGGTTGTCAAGGATTTCCGACACAAGGTAAATTATAAGCATCTTTTTTTGTGACCGAGTTAAGTTTCCGGCTATCCAGGCAGAAACGAGGTTCGCCATTCTTTTTCGTCACGATCAACACTGGAGAAGACCAAGCACTCTCACACGGTTCTACAACGTCAAGAGAAAGCATTTCGTCAACTTGTTCGATAAGGATTCGTTGTTTCTCCGGTGACAGGCGGTAGTAACGTTGTCGTATGGGTTACGTATCCCCAGTGTCAATGCGATGAACAATTAAATGAGTGTTGCCTAAACCTTTAACTTTAGAAGAAATTTGTTCAAATTGACTTTTAACATTATCAGCTACTACTCTTTGAGAATTATCTAGAGAAAATTAACTTTGCAAATGGGAATCAGGGTCATGGACATGGGTTAGATTTTCGTTAGGAACACCTACTTTAACAGAATTCAAGTATTTTGGGCAAATATGGAACTTACGCCAAAAATCTACGCCTAAAATCAGATTATTATTGATCTCAGGAACAACAAGGGCCTCAACAATATGAAATTGATCCTCAAATTGTATCGAAAGATTCATGGAACCAATACTTTTCAATTGTTGACCACCTGCAGCGATAATTAAGGAATTGTTGAAGTCGATGCTATTTAACTGAAAACCCTTATCGAGAAGAGTTTTATGTGCATTGTTCCCTATAATCGTGACAGCCGCGCCCGAATCCAATAAACCCGCGACATTTAAATCATGTAATTTAATAGAAGCATAAGGCCTAGAATCATTAATAGTTTTATTAGACAGAACTGTAGCAACATTATAAGTTTTAAAGAAATTTGATATGGTCAATAGCCAATCATGCCAATCTTTACTATCAAAGTTGCTGCTGCAGTTCTGATTGCTTGGTTTTTTGTATGCGATGTATTATTTTTCGGTTTATTGCAATTAGGACATTGAGGAGTTTTAACATCCTTTTTACCACAAACAAAGCAAAAAATATCAGTTTTATCAGCCGTGCATTGGCGTAAACCATGAGACTCTGTCCGACATCTAGGACAATAAGGTCGCTTAGTGGTGTTTATAGAATGTACATAGTTTTTGTAACCTTTGTTTTGTAAATTGTTATTATTTCCTGTTCAGAACCCCTTCGATTTATGCTGTTGGCTCTGAACGGGTCGGGATTGCAGCAGCTCAAGCAGTGGACTGTAATGTAGGTTCAACGGGGTTTTCTTCCAAATAAAAACGCAGTCAATTTTCTGATGCAAAATGGAGAGGGAGGCCAGCCGTCAATGTACCTATACCTAGCGATTGACCGGGTCTTATGGAGTAATGTATGCTATATATAATTAGTTCTATATTAGATCTTTCGGAAAATAAGTGTTATGTAATTTGTTCCGTTTTTGTTTTCTTGTTATGCTGCATCAAACGTCATAGCTAGCCAGCGATGTCCTTTCTAGTTACGCGTTATAAAAATATAAAATTATTATTGCCGATTAGTTCTATGTCAGATCATACCATGTAGGTAATTTTAATTAATCAAAGTTGTTGAATTAACAATATATAAATAAGCCCTAAGATAAGTCTATAATCAGCGATGTTTTTATAAACTTTCGGAAATATTCCTGAACCAAAACCATTTTATTTAACACAAACATAGGATTTATTTATAATCAAATACTTTCTTTCGCAGTTATAATCGCAGAAAACCTAAACTTATAAAACAATATTAATTGTACAATATGAAGTTGTAAATAAGTACTTTATTATTGACATAATATGTATAAAAATAATTCAACGATAAGTGATAAATTTCATTTACATGATAATATTCATCGATGGGTTAACTTTGTCATGAACACTATCATGGGCGTTAGTGACAATTTACAAGCTAAACCATTTTTATCCATCTACTAGCTGTTCCCCGCGGCTTCGCCCCACGTGTGCCTCGGTTATATCGCGCCCAAAAGTAGCCTATGTTTGACCTCAGGTCGTTAACTACATCCCTACCAAATTTCATCACAATCGGTCCAGCAGTTTAGCCGTGAAGAGGTGACAGACAGACAGACAGACTTTCGCATTTATAATATTAGTATGGATATGGATATTAAGCCAACAAACAAAAAAACAACAATTGTAAAAAAATTATACAATAATAAAAACAGGTCAAGTGCGAGTCGAACTCGCGTGGAGAGGGTTCCGTACAATACCAATGTTAGTTTTTATATAATTAATTGCTGTATTTATCTGCTACTATCGCCATCTAGTGGTGTTTTAGTGAACTATTTTCTGTTAGTGAACGTTATATAATGAATTCACCACTTAATTGTTAATTTAAAGAATTCTTATAGGGTTTTCTGTAATCTACAAGCAATGAACTATATTTTGTATTTTTTCAAAATTTTTGGCTCAGTAGTTTCGGAGATCAGGGGGAATGGTCAATTTTCGTATATTTTTATGAATAAAATCAAAACTATTTATGTTACAATAATAACAAAAATATATTTGAGATCCTCATAACGAGCCCTTTCATTTGATATATTACACGGTAAAATTTGCAAAACTTTTTTTTTAATTCCTAAGTTGTCCCCCGAAAATGACCGTTAAAAGTTAAAAAAAAAAACATTTATTTACTTTGCACATCTGTGTTTGGGTCACAGGATTACGCCATCCTACCAAATTTTATCTGTTCTGGTAGGTTCGGAGAAAATTGCCTGTGACAGACGGACGGACGGACAGACAGACGCACGAGTGATCCTATAAGGGTTCCGTTTTTACATTTTTGTAGGGAACCCTAAAAATACGCAAAATAACTACTTGTATATAAAATATGCACATAATAATTGTTTGTGCTTTCTATGCAAAAAGGGAATCAATTAAATAATGAAGCAAATCGTTATTTTCATTATTTATGAAAATAACGATTTCTATTGAAAAAAAAAAAAAAATATGTGCAAGTCTGTTATTGTTTTATATATATCATACATTGGGGTAAGATTTTTCCTTTGTGTTGAACAATTCTGTCACACAAATCATCGTAACACTCCACGACTGAGTTTTTACGAAAACAATGCACTCGATAGTGTCCAATGCTACCGTTTATTGGCGAAATGAATTCTATTATAGAAAGCAAACGGAACGTGTTTTTTTTAATCATTAAGATTGCTGGTGCATCTTTCACTAATATTTTTTTAATACCGTTTACCTCTAAAGCAATTATTTCAGATATCTCATATGTCTTTTCTCGCAAACCACGACAGTCATTACTATGACATAACGTATTTATTTCTGTGAGTCCACTTTCTACAGATTCATTTAAGAAATTAAGCCCTTTCTCTTTAATAACGTCTAGATTTAATGGTAATATAGCTATATGTCTCTGTATTTCTCTTTGCATACATTCTGATTTGGTGCATTGGTTTAAGAAAATGGCGCTTGCATAATTTTCTACGAGAAATCTCTCAAATATATAAGTCACGTTGCAGTGACAGTTCAATACATTATCGGTAACTGGAAATATCTTTTTTAATATGGCTGTTCGAAGGGCGTAAAAGTCACATACATCATTATTTTCAGCCATAGTTTGAATGAATAAAGAAAATTCATAATTTTTATCATCTATATATCTCTTAATGCTGAATGAATCGTGATATGCAATTGCAAATGACTGTGCTACCGCATCAAATGCACAAGTATTAAACACTTTAATATGTCCAGATAAATTTCCATTTCGCAATATGGGAAGTTTTGATGGTTTTTTTGATTGATTTGCCGACTTCCGTTTTCGTTTTTTTGTTTGCCCTCTCCAATTTTCAGTTATGTTAGTAGAACTTATTGATTTTTCATTAAATAAGGATTCATCCATGAATAACGAATCTATGGGATCTGTACTTTTCTGTTTACAAGATCTTTTTATAATTTGGCGTTTTTTAGTAAAATGATCATTTTTGTCTCAAGTTTTTGATTATTGAGTGCTAATTTTAATTCACCTTGTAAAAAATCATGATGTTGAACAATAAACTCATCTACACGGTACTTCGAGAGTCCTTTTTTAAGCATGAGATTCTTAACTACATTAAAATTGCTCTCAATATTACTACTGCTAGGAAAAGTATTCTCATTACCAAAAATAGGACACATTACATTTGAAATTATGGGCAATCTTGAAATTATTCGTAAAATGACGTCGCAAATTTTTGGGAAAAAATAAAAGTTGATTTGATCTCCGTAATTGTTCTCATCAGTTAATACTAGAAGCAAATTTTGTCTTTCAATGAAAGCAGTAAACCATCCAGTTGCTATATTATCGGTAGAGTCAGATAAAATAGTTCGAATTTGAACATGTCCTATTGAATCATCACAAATATTAATGTAATCATCTATTTTATTGGAAAATTGCAACTCATTTAGTTTTTTTAATGACCTTTTCAGTCGATCTAATGATTTACTACAAGCAGTCGATTCACCGCTCTGTGTATTATCAATATACTTATGAAGTGCTACAACCGCCACATCGCACGCAATTAATTTAATTAAATCATAGCTCTGGCAGTGTTTAATCATTTTAAGGCACTGAACGAAAAATTTTTTGATAGCATAATCTACACCATCAAAACAAGGTGAATTCCAAAAAGTTTTGATTAAATGTGATGTGTCTAAGCGAACAAAACATTGCGGGATTGGTGTATTGGGTTTTTTGTTAAGCAAATCGAAACACAAATCAATGTAATCTTTAGTAGACAAACAAGATGTGAACGCTTGCACTACAGCACCAATGAGAGCGGCAGAGTCGTCAACAATTACTTCATTGGGTGGATCCATGGAAGCCTTTCACGTAGTTAGCCATTGACATATACTTGCCAAGGTGTGGCTCTCCGACAACATCTGCATTAATGGCACACTAGCCGCATTTTTTACATATATAACACCGGCGTATAAAAGTATGTGTTTTGAATTGCCCTTTCCAAGAAAAAAACTGTCACTTTTATCTACAGAAGAAACATTCTTACACATTGAACCAGTCGCATCTATACAGAGACAAGTGTGACTTTTTTGCTTTAAACAATTTTTATAATACTGAATTTGTGCTGGCGACCAGTAATACACGTAAAATGGGCGGGCTGATACTTGCCGTATAAATGTCGAAAATGGCGCTAGTGTAGTCATTTTCCAAATACTCATGAAAGGATTATTATGAAGGATAGCTTCCTGTTTTAATTCCATCTTGATTTGATGTATTTGATTTAATTTTGGTAAACATGGATGTTCCTGTTGAGGCTTTGCCAGTTCATCATCACTACTATTATCTTGATTAAGGATAAATTCCTCTGCAATCGAGTTTCTAACTACAATAGCAGAATGTCTTTGTAACTTTTCGCGCTGGTAAGTAGTCATTCGCATTTTGGCTTTTGGGTTATGTTTTATATGATAATTGTTTATCTTAACCTTACAGCACACATCTAAATATGTGTCCGACCCAGACTTTGGTGTAATATTTACGGTCAAATCAGCTAAACATTGATTGCAATAACCAGTGCAAAGTACCTCACCACTTTTATAACAAATATTAGATTTCATACACCAAGTGCAAGGTAACTTCGTATTTTTCCAAATTTCGAGACATAATATATAACTCCACTTTCGTTTAGGTAATTTTAATTGTTTTTGAAATAGCGTGTTTGGCTTTTTTGGGTCATTTCTCTGAGAATAAAAAACTTTTGGTTCCATTTCTTTCCATTTATAACAGTCTATCGTAAAATTATACATTTCTATATTTGAGTCAGAATCTATACTGGTACTACTTTCGGGTGATGACTGACCTGGACTTGCAAAAGAATTTGTCTCATGGGAGTACAAAACGTCCTTAGACTTGATCAGCTTAGGTAAAACGGTCTGATTAAAGAAAAAATCATAGTTACGCCTTACTGATTGATAAACAGCCTTTGCAGTTAATTTTCCTTGAAACACTTTCGATATTTCTTTATAAATTTTATGTTTCGGCGTAAGTAAACGACTAACATCGTCAAAAAAACTTTTATAGTCGTGAAGTATCATTTTCTGTTCTTGTATACTCACTGCACTTTTCCGGCCAGCCATGATCAATAAATATTTTATCGTCACTTTGCAATAACAACACTTAGTCACACAAATATAACTTTTTAATTTGTATTACAGTAAATCCTTTTATTAACTAGATAAACTTCTATGCGAGGTACAAAATGTTAACTGCGCACTCGTTATGTCAAAGCAAAATTAATGTTTCAATACTACCCTCAAATTCTAGTTTTTCTTATGACCCAAGGAATTCACAACAAGTTTGTTTGAATTGAATAGGCTCCAAAACTACTGGACCGATTTGAAAAAAAAATCACCGTTGGATAGCCGAGTTATCCCTAAATGCAATAAAACGGCTATGTTTGTGTTAAATAAAATGGTTTTGGTTCAGGAATATTTCCGAAAGTTTATAAAAACATCGCTGATTATAGACTTACCTTCGGGCTTATATATTGTTAATTCAACAACTTTGATTAATTAAAATTACCTACATGGTATGATCTGACATAGAACTAATCGGCAATAATAATTTTATTTTTTTATAACGCGTAACTAGAAAGGACATCGCTGGCTAGCTATGACGTTTGATGCAGCATAACAAGAAAACAAAAACGGAACAAATTACATGTTAGCGCCCGGTAACATCACGTGACAGGTATCGCCCCACTACAGGTAAACCCCTCTTGGCAGTAGTAGTGTCGGGGTGAGTATGAGTGTAACGCTCTCTTCTCCTTGGGTTCGCCGAGCGGTGCAGACGTGTATTGTGCTCTAGTGATTTAACATGGCCTTTATTAGTATTTGATATTGATATGATATTGCTGTTGATAATTTTAATATGTGTTCAAATGTAACTGTAGTTTAACATAGGTAGGCACGGACGAGGGATTGGTACGCTTCAGGCTGGATCCCAGTGATAGGAGCGGGGTTGGTGCTCCTATCTTTACCGTGATTTGTGCCAAAGCTTAGACACGAATGGGTAATTCGGTCGGATAGCTAATACACGCGTAAGTAAATTTAACAAAATGGTTAGATTAAATTTGTAATCTAAAGTAGTCGAAAAAGTTTTTGTGAGTGTTAAAGTGTGAATGAATGTTGTGATAATATACCACAGCTGTCAGTATTGGTGCAGAAGCGGTAAGTCTTTTTAAGTTTTATGTGACTCCAATCCTAAAAAAAATGTGAAATAAATATCTCTGTGAAAATTATTTATTTTGTGGGTATTATAAAAATGACATGAAAAAAAAACTTTACGTTTGGTTATTTGTAATTGAATTCGATATCAATTCATTGAAAAGGTTAATGATAATATTTGGTTTATTTAATGATTATGTGAACTATTTGTGTTTTTCATTGTATAATTCGTGAGTTTTAAAACGAGTGATAACTTTGATAAATTCACTTTGGTATATATTGTATATTTTATTTAAATAAAATGATTGTTTGTGTCAAAATGTTACAATACGAAATAATTATCAGTAATTAACACAAAGTGAGCTGACCTACGCAGGAACAGCAAGCGTTAATAATGTTGATTAGTGATTAATATTCGTTAAAAATGTATGAAATAAAGTTGGTTACTGTCATTTTCGATTTTAGCATAGGTGAGGGTTCCGATCAATTAAAAACCAGAAGTGACTGAAACGGAAAAGTCATAATGGTCTCGGAACACTGATAAACAACCCAAGATACTATGCATTATCGAGATGGCGAGGTCATTAAAGAAAAAGCATAAATGGTGATTTGTATTCAGTCAATGTATTATTGTTTCATGGTTCGAGCTCGACGGTCGGGGACGACCGGATTTTTCAGGACGGCCGAGTGTTAGCGCCCGGTAACATCACGTGACAGATATCTCCCCACTACAGGTAAACCCCTCTTGGCAGTAGTAGTGTCGGGGTGAGTATGAGTGTAACGCTCTCTTCTCCTTGGGTTCGCCGAGCGGTGCAGACGTGTATTGTGCTCTAGTGATTTAACATGGCCTTTATTAGTATTTGATATTGATATGATATTGCTGTTGATAATTTTAATATGTGTTCAAATGTAACTGTAGATTAACATAGGTAGGCACGGACGAGGGATTGGTACGCTTCAGGCTGGATCCCAGTGATAGGAGCGGGGTTGGTGCTCCTATCTTTACCATGATTAGTGCCAAAGCTTAAACACGAATGGGTAATTCGGTCGGATAGCTAATATCAGAAGTTGGATGATGAAAGAATATTTCTTAATATTCTACCACGCCTAGTAAATTGTACATGTTTTGTGATACTTAATTGTTAACATTCTGACACACACGCGTATGTAGATTAAATTTGTAATCTAAAGTAGTCGAAAAAGTTTTTGTGAGTGTTAAAGTGTAAATGTAATGTTGTGATATGATATACCACAGCTGTAAGTATTGGTGCAGAAACGGTAAGTCTTTTCATGTTTTATGTGACACCAATCCTAAAAAGTGTGAAAAAAATTTATCTGTGAAAATTATCTATTTGATGGGTATTTTAAAAATGATATGAAAAAAAAAAAAAACCTTTACGTTTGGGTATTTGTGATTGAATTCGATGTCAATATATTGAAAAGGTTAATGATAATATTTGGTTTATGTTATGATTATGTGAATTATTTGTGTTTTTCATTGTCTTATCCGTGAGTTTTTAAACGAGTGATGACTTTGATAAATCTACTTTGGTATCTATTGTTTATTTCCTTAAATGTGGTTAAATTATGTGATTGCTTAAGTTAAATTGTTACAATACGCGAAAGAATCACTAGTAGTGAAAATGAAGTGAGCTAACCTACGAAGGAACAGTAAGCTTAAGTAACTTTGTAGGTTTTGGATTAAAATGATGTGCAAAAAAAATGACGGTTTCTGATAAAATACAGTTTGTAAATGTTTGAAATAAAGTTGTTTACTTCATTCTCGATTTTAGCATAGGTGAGGGTTCCGATCAGTTAAAAGCCACAAATGACCGAAACGGAAAGTCACAAGGGGCTCGGAACACTGATAAACAACCCAAGATACTATGCATTATCGAGGTGGTTATACATTGAATGTCTGAAATAAAGTTGTTTACTGTCATTTTCGATTTTAGCATGGTTGAGGGTTCCGATCAGTTAAAAACCAGAAGTGACTGAAACGGAAAAGTCATAATGGTCTCGGAACACTGATAAACAACCCAAGATACTATGCATTATCGAGATGGCGAGGTCATTATAGAAAAAGCATAAATGGTGATTTGTACTCAATCAATGTATTATTGTTTCATGGTTCGAGCTCGACGGTCGGGGACGACCGGATTTTTCAGGACGGCCGAGTGTTAGCGCCCGGTTACATCACGTGACAGATATCTTCCCACTACAGGTAAACCCCTCTTGGCAGTAGTAGTGTCGGGCTGTAAGTATTGGTGCAGAAGCGGTAAGTCTCTTCATGTTTTATGTGATTTGAATCCTAAAAAAAAGGGTGAAAATAAAATATCTGTGAAAATTATTTACTTAGTGGGTATTTCAAAAATGATGTTAAAAAAAAAAATGTTAACCGTTGGGTATTGGTTGTTGACTTTGATGTCAGTACACATTAAAAAGTTTAAAAGGTTAATAGATGTATTTGGTTTATTCAATTATAATGTGAATTATAAGGGTTTTTCATTGTATAATCTGTGATTACTAAAGTTAGTAATAGCTTTGGTAAATATACTTTGGTGTTTAATGTTTATTTACTTGAATATGTGGTTTTGTTATGTGTTTGCTTGAGTTCAAATATTAACGAAATAGTAACTAGTAATGAATATAAAGTGACTTACGAAGGAATAGCAAGCGTAAGTAACTTTGCGAGTATTTGAATAGAATGATGTAAAAAAAATGTCGATTTGTGATAAAACTTACACTTCAGTTGGAAATAACTTGTTTTTATTAAATATCTATTTGTCGAAATGTATCTAGACTGTGTTTGATGCTTTGATTAAATATGTCTGGTGTATGTGTGTTCAGCAAAGTTCACAAGTTGTGATAGTTGGCCATGACCTACAACTAGGTACAGTTGTTTGTGGGAGTGCATGGTGATACACAGCATCAGCGGCCTTAGGTGCTGATGGCTGTACCATGTTGTACAAGCAAGTTGGCCGACGATGGGATAACTTGCTTAACTCTTCGTGGCAACTAACGCATCTTGGGAATATATTGTTAACACCGTATTAAGAGATCATTTATGACAGGTTGATTGGTGGACCTGGTTATAAAGGTCACCGATATTAAAATATTTATTTCCTGTGTTTGTTTTTAGCCATACACCAGACCACAACGGTCGGGGACGACCGGATTTTTCAGGACGGCCGAGTGTTAGCGCCCGGTAACATCACGTGACAGGTATCGCCCCACTACAGGTAAACCCCTCTTGGCAGTAGTAGTGTCGGGGTGAGTATGAGTGTAACGCTCTCTTCTCCTTGGGTTCGCCGAGCGGTGCAGACGTGTATTGTGCTCTAGTGATTTAACATGGCCTTTATTAGTATTTGATATTGATATGATATTGCTGTTGATAATTTTAATGTGTTCAAATGTATTAAGGTTTCTTGAGGCAGTGGGCGTCACAACTTATCAAAGATAAACGAGTAAGATTTCTATGAGAACTTTTATTCAGTTATACAAACTGCTTGCACCGACATTAACAAAAACCACGCAACGAAAAAAAAAATGACAGCAGGAAGCGCCGTACACTGACAAACAAAACAGCGCCTCTAGCGGTAAAACTAAGAAATATTACATTCCACGCACAGGACATAATTCATACAGCCAGTATGTTTATAACATTTAAATTCAACACTCCCACTTAAATTTTATAAACAGACACTCCCAAATAACCAAAAAATTTAAGCTACTTAAATATCAAAAGATAATTCTTACACTATAGAAGTATCTAGTACCCAAGTACTCCCTATAAGGTACATACATTTTAAGGTACATCCAAGAACTTAAATATGAATAAACATATGAAAACATACATCCTACTATTTGAAACATATAACAGGTGTATTCAGTTTAAACTCTAAAGAAGCATCTATAAACTATTACAATATAATAGATACAGAGCTACGCTAACCTTCTCTAAATATTTGTTCCCTGTTTGTGATAAATTTTCCAGGACTTAAGGCCTTTGTTAGAAAATCAGCAAGCTGACAACTACTTTCTACAAATTTAATATTTATAATGTTTAATTTAACTTTTTCTCTAATGAAATTGTATCTTACATCAATGTGTTTTGACCTTCTATGAAAAACAGGGTTTTGTATTAATTTAATGGCACTCTGGTTATCTATACATAACGTTACCATATCTTGTGGTTCTTTAATATCATTTAATAATTGCTTAAGCCACAAAATTTCTTTGGCAGCATCGCTTGCAGCCATATACTCTGACTCTGTTGTTGAAAGTGCCACCGTGTTTTGTTTCCGACTGGCCCATGTGACAGGGCCACCATTCATCATAAAAATATATCCAGTGTTAGACTTTCTGGAATCCAAATCAGAGGCAAAATCAGCATCAGAATAGCCAACTAACTCACTATTACAATCATAAGTAATACAAATATTCTTGGTTTTTATTAAATAGCGAATTATTCGTTTTACAGCATTAACATGGTCTTTACTAGGACTATTTAAAAATCTACTTACTAAATTAACAGAGTAGGCAATATCAGGCCTTGAAACCGCTACCAAAAACATAAGAGCTCCCACTGCTTGTCTATACGGAAAATTCTGTACAATATCATTTTCAGTATTATTTTTAGTTAGAATAACATTCTTGTCAGCAGGAGTACTACAAGGTATTGCTAGACACATGTTAAATTTTCTTATTATCTGGTCTACATATTGACGTTGACTAATAGAAATACAACCTTCAGTTTGCAAAATCTCCATCCCCACAAAACAATTTAAGTTCAATATTTTAATGTTGAAATTATTTTGGAGATCATTTAAAATATGTAATAATGTATTTTTGTCTTTTGAAAATAATAAAGCATCATCTACATATAGTGCTAAAATGACTTTAAACCCATTAAACAGACCCACAAATATACAATTATCCGATTGACACATTTGAAAACCATAGGCTGTTAGGAAAGAAGAAAACTTTTCATTCCAACAGCGCGAGGACTGCTTTAACCCATAAATTGATTTAATTAACTTACATATCTTTCCTGGTACAGCATAGACACCCTCGGGTATCTCCATGTAAACATCTTCCTGCAGCTCTCCGTATAGAAATGCAGTTTTCACATCAAACTGTTTGATGATATATTTTTCTTTAGCTGAAATTGATAATAAAACCCTAATAGAATCGTACCTAGTTGTAGGGGAAAATGTTTCACAATAATCTATATCTTTCGTTTGTGTAAATCCTCTTGCACACAAACGAGCTTTATATCTTTGTATACTACCATCTGAATTTTTCTTTATTGTAAACACCCATTTTGATGTTACAGTTTTCTTATTATTTCTTTCTACAATTTGCCAAGTTTTATTTTCTTCATGAGATTTCAATTCTTCGATTATTGCTTCCTTCCACTTATTTCTTTCTTTAGATTTCATGGCTTCTTGATAGCTATTAGGAACTTCATATTCTATTAAATTAGCTTCTTCTACTCTATTTCTTCGTGGCCTTAAGGTTATATTTCTTTCTTCGTCACTCAAAACTTCTTGAGATGGTTCATAAGTCTCATCATTCAAATCTGTTAAACTCGAAAAGCTATTATCCTCTTCCTCATTTGATTGAGTCTCTTTTAGTGTATCAGATGATGTATCTGGTATGATCTGTCTTTCACTTCCATGATTATCGTTTTCTATCAAAATTTCTGCAATATTTTTCCTGGAAAGAGGTATATTATTTTCATTGAAGCGGACATTTCTACTCACTGTTATTTTTCCAGTTTCCACATTAAACATCCTATAATTTTCATGTTCATAGCCTACCAGCATCATCTTTTCACTCTTTTTATCAAGCTTCTTCCTCTTTTCATTAGGTACATGAACATAACCTTCAGATCCAAAAATTCTTATATGCTGTAGAGAGGGCTTTACTCCATTCCACAATTCATATGGTGTGATGTTCTTTGTTTGGCTAGATGAAGTTCGATTTAATAAATATACTGAGCAATTTACAGCTTCTGCCCATAAATTCAACGGGATGTCACGAGAATATAACATTGATCTAACGCTTTCCATAATTGTGCGCATCTCACGTTCAGCTCTCCCGTTTTGCTCTGCTGTATATGGGGCAGTTCTCTCATGGACAATACCTTCAGTTTGTAAATAAGTTGTAAAGATATTATTTATATACTCACATCCATTGTCTGTGTGAATTACTTGCACACCATGGCCAAACTTGTTCTTTACCAAAGCATTATATTTCTTGAAGCAATCAAAGACATCACTCTTGTTTCTAATCAGGTAGACATGCTTGTAACTAGTAGCACCATCCTTGAATAATACAAAATATTTTGCACCTGAGACAGAGGGCTGCTCTATTGGACCACACACATCACTATAGGTTATATCACCGGGACGACATTTTCCTCTTTGTGATTTATGAAAAGGTAAGCGACTTTGTTTTCCATATTGACATGCTTCACATATAAAATCTGTATCATCTGTCAATTTTCCAGGTATAGCACCTATGTTGCACATATTTTTCACTTCCTTTAGATTTAAGTGTCCCAATCGCTCGTGCCAAGTTTTCAGTGAACTTTCTTGTACTATGTTACATGCCGCCTGCACTTCAGCTTTGAAATTAAGTTCGTATAAGTTGTTTTCTTTTAGTGTTGCAATTAAAACAACCCTTTTATTCTTCATGATCATTGCAGTATTTTCTTTCTTAATTATAGTATAACCTCCTCTAGTAACTATACCTTCTGAGAACAAATTGCGTCTTAATTCAGGGATATACAGCACATCTCTTATTATGTTGCGTTCTGTCACTCCATTTATGCACTTCTCAATAAGTATGTTGCCGCAGCCATGTACAACAAGTTCCTTGCTATTGCCAAGCCTCACAATTCTGTTTTCTTGATCACATTCCTCAAAACTATAAAACAAATCACGCCTATATGTCATATGTGCAGATGCTCCGCTGTCTAATATCCATACATCATTGTTTAATTCTGTTGGGCAGTGATTAGCACTGAATGCTAACATCTCTGGAGGCTTCTTGTCTTTTCGTTTAGGAGCACGGCAGTCCCTTGCAAAATGCCCACGCTTGTTACAGTTGTAGCATACAAATCTATGTGTTTTCTTAGAGGTTGAGTCATTGTTATTTTTCTTCTGGTTTGCCGTATTGACTGTTAATAAGGCTGTCTCTGTTTCTTCATCCTTAGTAAGGCTAGACTCCTCATCCAACAGCCGTGCTGTCAGATTATGAATAGTTTGACATTTTGGGTCCAGCGACATCCATGCCTGACGCAAATATCTATATTTTGATGGCAAGGTACTCAGTATTTTGGTCATAATTGCCGTGTCACTAATTTCTTCACCACTTTCTTTTAATTGCTTAGCCAAATTCTCCACCTTTGAAACATGTTGAGCCATACTGTCTGTTGACGACATTTTATATTGGTAAAACCGTTCGTGAACCAACATTTTGTTTAATTCCGATTTCTGTTCGTATATGCTTTCCAATTTTGCCATAACATCAGAGGCTGTTTCACAGTTTTCAATGAGTGATATTTGGTTCAAATCCATTGATGACGTTATAATGAACATGGCCATGCCATCGTTTTTCGACCATTTATTTATTTCGACTTCGTCCTTTGGTTTTGGTGTTTTTAACTCAAGGCCTTTTGCTTTTAGGGCACATTTAACTTGAAACTTCCATTGCCTGAAATTTCGCCCATCAAACTTCTCAATTCGCATGGAATTCGTGACCTCCATTTTGGTTACCGGCAAACAAACCACGTCGACTTCTTGTTGATAGGTACTTTTTGCTCTTTACTCCGTGACTTCTGCGAATTTCTGGGCCCATAACCTATTAAGGTTTCTTGAGGCAGTGGGCGTCACAACTTATCAAAGATAAACGAGTAAGATTTCTATGAGAACTTTTATTCAGTTATACAAACTGCTTGCACCGACATTAACAAAAACCACGCAACGAAAAAAAAAATGACAGCAGGAAGCGCCGTACACTGACAAACAAAACAGCGCCTCTAGCGGTAAAACTAAGAAATATTACATTCCACGCACAGGACATAATTCATACAGCCAGTATGTTTATAACATTTAAATTCAACAAAATGTAACTGTAGATTAACATAGGTAGGCACGGACGAGGGATTGGTACGCTTCAGGCTGGATCCCAGTGATAGGAGCGGGGTTGGTGCTCCTATCTTTACCATGATTAGTGCCAAAGCTTAAACACGAATGGGTAATTCGGTCGGATAGCTAATATACATAACACTTATTTTCCGAAAGATCTAATATAGAACTAATTATATATAGCATATATTACTCCATAAGACCCGGTTAATCGCTAGGTATAGGTACATCAGCCGTCAAGCAGGGATTTTCCTTTCCTTTTTCTTCTAGTCTTCTGGCAGAGTTTCTTCTTAATTTGAGAGAGTCCCGGAACCGAACTGGCGCTCCACGGATTGGCGCGCATTTTTATAAGACTCGTCCGTGCTTGTGGCTTCCCCCCACCACCCTTCCTTTATTTTCTTTTAACAAACAATTTTTACAAGTTAATACAATTTTCTTATTACATATTTTATACTATTCTAATCTTTACAACGTCTATTATCTATTACAAGTATTTATTATACCCTGGTGCATCCGAATTTCCCGGAAAATGCCTTCAAAGTTTGCGCGTATAAAATAAGCATTTCCCCCCTCGTGCATCCCCCGCGGCGCCCTTATAAAAACAGCGCGTTATTGTTGCGCGGCGCTTCAGTTGTATTTCGGATGCCCCAGTGTTATCTTATGCTAGTTTATTTTCTAAGTCCTATTCTTATCTATCTATATGTCTTATCTAGTCTTATCTCTTATCTACTAAGGTTATTGAAACTCAAACACAATAAACTCTTTATTCTCTTGTCTACTATGCTTATCCTAAGGTTATTGAAACTCAAACACAATAAACTCTTTATTCTCATAACACAAACATAATCAGTCTTATTCCTAGATTTCAAAACAAACATTCATCAATTAAAATAAGTTATAACTTAACCTACAATAAAAAAGGTAGTTATGTATTTTGTCTATTCTTCGTTCGTCGTAAACATTCTCCCGCCGTCGCCGGAAGGCGATACCTCTGGGATCACGACGATCTTCCTTGTTGGCCTTCGAAGCACGTTGCCGCTGCCGAGCTGGATGTCCACGACGCGCACCTCTCCGTCGCCGCCTGGATGTACTTGCATGATCCGTCCTCTTGACCAGGTGTTCCGCGGTGAGTTCGGGTCGCAGATGATGACGAAGTCTCCGACCTTCGGTGGAACATCAGCATTGTAGTTCTCCCGCCGGCTTTGGAGTATCGGCAGGTACTCGCGTGTCCATCTCTTTGAAAACACGTCGGCCAGGGCTTGCGCGCGTCTCCATTGTTGTCTTGCTGTCAGGTCTCCAGCTTTAAAGTGACCCGGTGGTGGAACATGGCAGTTGGGCCCGATCAGGATGTGGTTCGGCGTCAGGGCTTCTGGCTCGTTCGGTGTGACCGCGACATGAGTTAGCGGCCTTGAATTCACTGTATTTTCGACTTCTATCAGCAGGGTGGCCAGGGTTTCGTCCGACAGGTAGCGCTCGTGAAGTGTTGTCTTCAGGGCTTCCTTTACAGCGCGTACCATGCGTTCCCAGCTGCCGCCCATGAACGGCGAGGCCGGGGGTATATATCTCCAGGAGATGTGGTGAGCGGTGACCTCATGCTGTAGACCTTCCAGTGCCGCTTCCGCCAACTCCTTTTCCGCAGCCTTGAAGCACGTCGCGTTGTCACTCCAGATTTCTTTAGGGCAGCCTCGTCGTGCGATGAATCTCCGTAGCGCCGATATCGCTGAGTCAGCACTTAGCGAGTGGGCGATTTCAATATGCACCGCCCGTGACGTCATACACGTGAATAGCGCTCCGTACCTCTTCTCTCTGTGCCTGGCTACAGTGACTTCTATGGGACCGAAGTAATCCAGGCCGGTGTAGGTGAAGGGTCGTTGATGGTGGGCGAGTCGCGCTGATGGTAAGTCCCCGGTCACCGGGGTCGATGGCTTCTTTCTTGCTATTCGACATAGTATGCACGTCTTGATGACGTCACGTACCGCCGGTCTTATCTTGAGAATCCATACTGTAACGTAGTACACATTTTTAAGTAAAATAAAACTATTAACTAAATACATTTGTTATTAATAATTATGAACATAATAAAAAACAAACTTAAACCTAAACTTAACACTAAATTTAATCTAAAGAAAATAATAACTAAATAAAATATTGACAAACAAAAGAAACCTACCTAAAATTATTTACAATAAAAATACCTATCAATAAATCATATTTACTAGTTACTAATGATTTTCTTAGTACAGAAGTTGGTCAACTCGAATATGTCTGATTTTGCTTATGTGACTGAAACATGCTGCATTTTTTATGTGAGCACTTTAGTTCCTTTGTCTCGATGCGCGGGCGATCGAGCCACATTGGCATAGATTCTTTACTGCCGGACACACGTATTTACGAGCTCATCTCAGTTTCGTACTTCGACATACGTTGTGACCCCTTTTTTATATATATATATATACTTATTCGTAAAAATAGTAGTGCAGTAATTAATATTAGAAATACCATATATTTAAAATTTATATGTACAAAGATACAAATTAGTGAGTGTCATTCAAACCCGAAATTCGGTAAGTGGCGAACTATTTCTTTATTTTAACATCCAATAGGTACTTTTACTATTTAGGCAATTTTAGATAAAAAAGTGTTTGTTTTATAAATATTTCAATGGAAAATATATTATTATTGGAAACAAGTACCTAGTAGATTTTCTGTTCGGGCGTGGCAGTGTTTTACTACCGCCCGGTATTAATTATAAAAAAATATTAAGTGTTCTGGAACATGTTTCTATTTAATTGGCAATATTAGCTTAACAATGACTCAAAGCTAGATAATCATCTAGCTTTGAGTCATTGTTAACTCTGTTCTTAATGACGACCAGCAGCCACAGACATTGCTCTTAGGTTAGTAGGTACGTCCTTCACCATCACCCTTTCGATCATCACCTCCCGGAGCAAGCTGGCTGGCCGTCATTATCGTTTTAGAACAATATCCTGACCAATGGACATCGATTCCAGGGTTCCAGATTTGGGCTTACTATTGAGGATCTCATCATACGCGCCGGGTGAACACCCCATCAACCCTGGTCGGATCACCATCCCGGAACCACCGGCATCCCAGAAACACCTAGCGCGGAACACCAGGACAGTACCTACTTGTAGGAGATGGAACCACCGGCATAGTAGGGCCCTATAAATCCACCCCTGTGTTTTTTTATTTAAATAAAATTTTATACTTTTATATTTGACTGTGTTGTTGCTCATTTAGCTCCTTCACACGTATAATACGCGTTGCCTTAACTCGTTGACGACTGTCTCGACGCCGCCGTGGTGGAGCTTTTCGTGTACATGTTGTATGTATAGAGCGGTGTTTTCCCTCTAGTACCGCCGGGTTGATTTGTTCCTCTTGTATCCCTGTTGCGGCCGCCACTCGTCCTCGTAACCTCAATACGTTTTCCCTGTCCACGTAGGTACTAAGTTGAGCCAGTCGGTCGTTGTTTTCCGGGTTTCCGCCTTTTTTCACTCGTACTATTTCTTGTGGGAAGCTATCTTGTTGGCTTGCCGTAATCCATGCATTTTCGGCCTGTATGAGTAAATCAGCTGATAACGCCTCGTAGATAACTTGTTGTTGTGCCGGCCCGCTAGTGCGCCGATGAGTGATTTCTTCTTTCTTCTTTATTCTTGTCCAACTGGGGTCCTTGTCTTCTTTCTTCTTAGTGCTTTTCCGTGTCGCCATTGTAGACTCGGGGTTTTATTTTTTCTTAATATGCGTATAAATTGAAATACGCGAGCCGTAGTCCGTATGAGCCGTGTCCATCTTGAGAATTTCTCGATGCGGGGAAGGTGTGGGTGTCTTCTCTCTTCTTTCTTCAGTTCTTCCACATGACATTTTTCTGTTCTTCTTTCTTCTTCTCCCATCGAGATCTCTTCTTTCTTCGGCTCTTGTGGCCAATGCTCTTCACTAAGTTACAGGAATGGCGGTCCCTGGAACCAGCGGTGGTTGGAGTCGAAGTCAGGTGGAGTGGCACGTGTGGCGTCATCAGCAACATTCTCTTTCGTGGGGACCCATCTCCATTCATTTTTCTTAGTGGTCTCTTCTATTTCCGCGAGTCGATGTGCCACGAATGTTTTGAAAAGTCGCGGTTCCGATCTTATCCATGCGAGCGCCGTGCGTGAGTCACTCCAATAAGTTTTCTTCTCTACCTCGAACTCATGCTCCTCCAGGACCTTCTGTGCCAATCTTGCCCCCAGTAGCGCCGATTGCAGCTCGAGTCTTGGAATAGAGACTGGTTTCGTCGGGGCGACGCGACTCTTGGCTGCCGCGAGTGTCACTCTGACGCTGTCGTCGCTATGTTCCGATCTCCAATACACGGCCGCGGTGTATGCCTCTTCACTTGCGTCGACGAAAACATGGAGTTGCCTTCTTGTTACTCGTTCATAATCGTAGCACCGGGGTATCTTCAGGTGTTCTATAGTGAGGAGAGTTTTTAGCCACTTCCGCCATCTTGACTCTAATTCTTCCGGAAGTGGATCGTTCCAGTCGATTTTATATTTCCATGTGTCTTGAAAAATCCTTTTGACTGGCGTTGTTATTGCTGAGATGAGGCCCAAAGGGTCGAAAAGGGCCATGATGATGCTTAAGGCTTCTCTCTTGGTAGGTCGTCTTCTTCCTTCTAAGATGTCGGCTGGAGTCTTCTGACGGTTGATGGTGAAGCTGAAGCAGTCCTCTTTCATGTTCCGTTGTAGTCCCAGCGCTTTTTCCGTTTCTTTTCCGCCGATTGATTTTTCCGGATTTTCTTCGATTTTCTTGCAAAATTGTTGTTGTACTTTTTCACTGTTCGATGCCCAGCCGTCGAGTGTGAATCCCGCTTGCTTATGTACGTAGTCGACGGAGCTCGCTACCTCGATGGCTTCTTCCGTAGTTTCGAAACTTTGCAAGTAGTCATCCATATAGTGGTTGTTTATTATAGCCGCCGCCGCCCGAGGATACTCTTCCTTGTGTTCTTCCGCGTTCCTATTCTTCACGTATAAGGCCGTACACGGTGATGACGTCGCCCCAAAAATTACGGATGTCATTCGATATTCGTCCGGCTTGCTCTCCCGCCGGTCGCCTCTCCATAGGAATCTGAGTGCGTCGCGATCTTCTTCTCGTACTTTGACTTGCATAAACATTTCCTTGAGATCAGCTAACACGGCGTATGGGTGTTGACGAAACTTCATGATGACGCCTGGGAGTGACTGTAGGAGATCCGGGCCGGAGAGTAACATGTCGTTGAGGCTGACTCCGGCATACTTGCTCGCTGCGTCGTGAACCAGGCGTGGTGGCTTGTGTGGTTTCGCTGGGTTGACCACAGGAAAATGAGGCAGGTACCATGTTCGGTCTTCTTTTGGTGGTGGGGGGGCTGGCTCGGCGTAACCTGACTTCAACAGGTTGTCTATTCTCTCTTCATATTTTCGTTTCAAGTCTTCATCGCGATCCAATTTCTTCTCTAAAAGGTGTAGCCTCTTCTCTGCTTGTGTGTAGTTGTTAGGTATGGCGTACTCTTCATTTTTCCATAGTAGGGCTGTCTCGAATCTTCCATCTGGTAGGCGCCGACTCTTCTGCTGGAGAATTTGTAGGGCTCGTTCCTCTGGATCTTCTCTTGGTTTTCGTGGCTCGATGCATAGAGACTCGAGCTTGAAAAAATCCTTGACGAGTTCTTCCATGTCCTCTTCTTTTTTGTTTACATGTCTTATATTCCCGCAGAAGGCCGTGGTACCAGTGATGGAGCTCTGGCACCCATGAAGTACCCATCCCAGCCGAGTGTACGATGCTACAGGTTGATTTTTCTTTCCGATGCGCAGTTCTCTTGAAACGATAAGTTCCCATGCGTCTAGTCCCAGTAGTACTTTCGGCGACGCGCGTTCGTATACTATTGCGTGCATTATGTCCGCTAAGTGAGTACATGCGGACAAGTCTTCTTTTCGTACTGATTCCGGTGCGAAGTCTAAGCGTTCGATAGTGCGCGCCGACTCTAATGTGTATTCCTTCGATGAATATTTTCCTCTTATTTTCGGGCAGACTAACTTGCTGTTTTCTTGGCGTGTTTCACTGCTTATTCCTTGTAGCCACATAGTTTTCTTTGGGCCGTCCACTCCGATGATATCCGCAACCGACGCGTCGATTAGGCTGACTGTGCTACCTTCGTCCAAAAGGGCGTATGTTTCGATGCTTGATAGTGGCCCGGATAACACGACAGGAACAATCTTCAAATATGCCCGCCGGCTGTTATCGAGACCCGCGGCGACCGTTGTTGACGTGACAGCTTCGAATTTTTCTTGTTGTTGCGGCGTGGCGTATGTGGCTCTCGTGGTTGGTCATTATGTAGCAACTTGTTGTGCGACATGCGGCATCCATGTTGACCGCACGGAGGGGCTTTGCAAACGAATTTCTTGTGGCGGCTCTTCAAACAACGGAAGCAAACTCGGATCTTCTTAGCGGTTTCCCATCGTTCGTTTATGCTTGACTCGAGGAATTGTTCGCATTCGGTAAGTTTGTGTTGCTTCTTGCATAGTGGACACTGGTTGTAATCTGTCCCGTCTTTCTTGATGGTGAAGGCGCGCTCTCTTCTAAACCCCCTTCGTTCTTGACCGTTTCTTTCTTCTTTAATTATTTCCGGTAGACAATACCACAATACACAATTACAATGCCCTTGACCAGCCAGCCACGCCCATAGAAAGTTATAACAAGGAAAAGTACCTAAATTTCCCTAGTAGGCATGAAAGTGGCTGTCGGTCAAAGAGAACAGAGTAACAGGAAAAGAAGGAAATTACGAATATTGAAATACTAATAGAATATAACAATTACGGAACATAAGATAAAAATATGTAGGTAGATTTTTTACAAAACGGCTGATGCAATATTTAACACTTTTACACTATATAACAGACAGCCAGTTTAAGTATTAAGATGTTATTCTAGTTTTTATCTAAAGAAAGTGGAAACACATAATACTTGAATATATCAAATAAATATCCCTATTAAAACAATATGAGTCCATCACTTACCGATTCACGGGTTTAAAAGCACAACTATGAAGTTACTTTCTTAATTATATTTATTTTAATTTAAACTTAGTATAAGAATATTTCTCAAAAAATTAAGAAAATTCGACACTGCGCTAAGATGAGCGATCGTTGAGATGAGCGGGTGTGTCCGTACCGTACGAGAGCGGTAAATGCTGTGTCGGCCTGCCGGCTGCCGGCCTGTTGCCAAGTAGTTGCGTAAACAATAGGCCCGTGCCGTATGTCGCAGTAAGAATGAACAGCCAGTCATTATTGAAGTGACCAATTTGTGTACAGACTTGTTTGTTTGTTTGGTTATTTTGTAAATTATTTTAGATGACTAGTTATTTCAACTTTAATAGGGTGATTTTACTTATAATATTAGATGAATGTATATAGTGTTTATTTATTTTTATCACTTAGTTTAACTTTTAAATTTAGGTTAATTGGTAAATTTACTTGTATGTTTTGTGAATTTGTAGATTGTATTTGTATTAATGTTTATTTAAAAATAAATGTACGTTACAAATAAATATACGTTACAGTATATGCATATCATATTTCAAGCATCTAACTTATACAGTTTAGATTTTTTCATACATATTTTTCCCGCTAACTTAATTTTTCAAAATACAGCCATAACTAAACTTCATTTTTACTAAGGTATGCATGCATACTAGATTGAAAACATCTACTTACGTGATTTTTACATACAATTTTTTTTTTCCAATATCTCCCGTTCCCGTGGGAATTTTGCAATATCGCGTTTCAAGTAAGATTTACGTTCATTAGGGATGCATGCCAAATTTCAATCATCTGATTTAGATTTTTTCATACAAGTTTTTTCCCGCTAACTCCCGTTCCCGTGGGAATTTTGCAATATCCTGTTGCATTTCCGTTATACATGATTTCTCTGTAACTTTAACCATTAAGACTGAACACGCGACGGAAGCTTAAAAAATGGAGTAACTTCTCCCGTTTTCCCAACATTTCCCTTCACTACTCTGCTCCTATTGATTGTAGCGTGATGAAAAGTATATTATGACCTGCTCAAGAGTATGAAGAATAATTGTGCCAAGTTTCGTTAAAATCCGTCGAGTAGTTTTTGTTTCTATAAGGAACATACAGACAGACAGACAGACAGACAAAAATTTTACTGATTGCATTTTTGGCATCAGTATCGATCACTTATCACCACCTAATAGTTATTTTGAAAATATATTTCATGTACAGAATTGACCTCTACAGATTTATTATAAGTATAGATAAAGTGTAAGGCACACATTACATGCTCATGCACGCATGATGGTTTTCCATCAATCAAAGGGATTGTACTCGAAAGGTAAATTGAATCGACTGATTTCCAAACAAATCATCGCAAAATTCTTGATATAAATTTAAAAAAATAAAATGATTTATTTGGAAATCAGTCGATTCAATTCAACTTTCGAGTACCATCCCTTTGATTGATGGTAAACCATCATGCGTGCATGAGCATGTAATGTGTGCCTAATATTGCAAGCACTTCCTTTGTAATTGGATACTAAAAGTAATGCCGCCACCGGTATATATCTATCTCTCTTACTCTCTGTCTCTCCCTCTATCATCATAACGTTTCCACTCGTTAGGTACATTCTTAAAAGCAATTGTCTTAAGATTTTTCTCCTTACTACTCAGAGATAACACTACTGTAGAGTGTGGCAGAGGTAGTAGTTAAGTTGTGGAGTGCAGGAGGAAAAGATAACCAAACAGTCAGAGTTAGTTAAAGGTATATTGTTTTCGTAGTTACAATTTGACGGTGGCTATTCCTTTCTGTGTTACTCGTAGTAGGTGTGAATGCACTCTCCGTAAAATAAAAATATTGTGACATTTAGGTTATACGCGCGAGCCGTGGTGATCGCCGCGTTAGCAAAAATATGTACAGTAAGACTGTACATCTTGGCAACGCCAAAAAGATAAAAAGTTAAAAAATGTCAATGTTACTAAGAACTAGTCACAAAGATCGGAAAAGCCATTACAAAGCAAAATTTTTTTTTATTTTAATCAAAGTCGAATGCTAAGTTAGGAGTTCCTCCGGTGACGCTTCGACGCGATGACCCCGGGGGAATCTTGGTATGATGGTCCTCTCTCTGTGCTCGTCCGGTCGCTGAATAACTTGCAGTTCGATGTCCTCAGTATACCGTTCAGTGTTTGTTTTTTGATTGTTTCTCCTGTTCCTAGTGAAGCAGCGAGGACAGTTTCCTCCCAGCCAACACAAGCGACAATGTTATAGCGGCTGACAGTAAAGTATAACTAATCGACTTTCTTGTTCTTTCTGGTAGGCGATACTCTCGTCTATCTTGTCGAAAGTAAGTTCTTGAGGTACAGCTTGAAAATATGTTAAGTTGACTATCTTGTTAATAGACTTATTCATGTTGAAGTCTGGTATAGTAAGTCCATAATCCATGGCTATTCGGCTGCTGTAGCGGCTTTGAGAGTAGATGGTTAAATCTTTTGATTGTACCACGACATTTAAGTGGTCCAGTGGTTAAGGCGTTTGCCTGTAGACCCGGGGGTCGAGGGTTCAATTCCCACGGGAAGCATACTTTGTTTAGTTGTTTCCAGTTTGGTTAGGTCATTGCAGGCTTGAATCACCTGATTGTCTGACAAAAAAGATGATGCCGTGCTTCGGAAGGCACGTTAAGCCGTTGGTCCCGGCTGCCATCTGGTAGTCGTTGAAGGAACCATGTCAGAGGCCGAGAGGCGGTTCCGAAGAACTCTGACACCAGGGTGTGCATGGTCGATTGACCATGAGACCTACACGAAATGAATGAATGAACCACGAATCCCGGTGGCAGTGTAACAATCCCAGAGGAAGTCATCGTGAGAGGTGTGACGTCGTTGCCACATATGACACGTAGAGGGCAAGTTTGGCAACAGATAATCAGCCAGCTGTTCCGTGCGTGTAATGCTATCCATGAGTCCTTGCATGTCGCGTGCTGGCGCGCAGGCTGCATTGTTGCTGTGTAGATCGAAAACAGGCGGGTTTTTCTTGCAGATTATTTTTTCACGCTGTTGTAGACATTGTTGGAAGTCCTCTGCAGTTAACTTTGAGAAAAACAACCTTGAGAAAAACATCAATGTGCTATACATTGATGTTTTTCTCAAAGTTGACTCCGATGTATGTTGATGTCACTTGTACATAGCCATATTCCATGTTAGTTTTCACTGGAAGTAGTATAGTTTGAAATAGTGTAAAATCTTCATTTGAAATCAAGGGAATATGCATTTCGAAGAGAAAGTAATTATCAGTTACTCGTGCTCTCACGTAAATAAGTTTGTAAATATCTTTGATATCTTCTTGGTAGTTCTCGGCTGGTAACGAAAGTGATTTCGGAATGCTTCCTGAGATTTCACTAAGCTGTTGAATTAAATGAGCTGGAGTTATCAAATGCACATCGACATGTCCTTGGTGAGAGAGTCGAAGAGCATTTCTTGAAATTTCTTCAAACTGTTAATTAATAGGTAAAGTGTCAACGACGCCGAATTAAAGTAGGTAAGTTGTGGCTGAAAGAATTTCCATTTGAGTCTCTAATGCAGCCAGATTCTGGTTTGTTTGGTTTATGAATCCATCCATCATGTAGAATTGTCGTTGAATGTTTTCTTCGCTATCCTCAATATTTTGTTTTCAAGCTCTAGCAAATCGTTGGTCGAGTATTCCAAATAAGCTGTTAGCAATATATCCCACACCATCAATTAACCCTCGTTTCTTTCGGTTGACTGTGAGATGCTTATGAGGATTGACCAAGATGTCATTGTAATGGTGAAGAAGATCCATCTCATGGTGAAGCTGTTCTGTTGTTGTCTTACATTGTTGTAAGTTGGAAAGGTGACATAGCTTTTCTAAGTTCTTGAAATAACTGTCAACTCGTCGAGTACCCTCCCAGTACGTAGATAGGTTGTAATACATAATTAGCATCCATTCATTGTGTACTACTTGCATTTTGCCGACAGTGTCATAATATATAGGTCGCTCGTGTTCCAGTGATGTAATTTGAGCGTCCGACGGTACGCCTTTTTGATAAGAATGTAAACAAGGTCAATGCAGTTAGTAATAAACTTGTAAGAAGTTTGTTTCCCTTTCTTCTTCGAGTTCTCTTTTCAGGTTGTTGACTGTGTTTTGTTTCCTTTTGAGTTTCAGCTTCAGCATCAATGTCTTCGACTTCAGAGTTCAATAGAAGTGGCGATAATTTGACTATAGGGCGCTTAAAAACTCCAGTTTGCGTTTTGATGGTGGTGACTCTAACATAACCGTCAAAGCCCGGATGTGTGTCCAACACACGTCCCATAGCCCATTTTCCTGGGGGCAAGTTGTCTTCCTTTACTAGTTCGATGTCGCCAATGTTTATATTTTTTGTTGGTCTGTTCCATTTACTGCGAGCTTGAAGTTGCGTGAGATAATCGTTGGACCAAGCTTTCCAGTATTGTTGGAACATGTGTTCGAGTAGTTGCCATCTGCGACGTATGTCGATGTTGTAATCGTTATAGTTGGATAGAGGTGGAGATAGTATCGAGCTGCCTGTGAGAAAGTGTCCCGGTGTCAGAGAGTTATAGAACTCTTCAGGATCTTCGGTTAGAGGACACAACAGCCTGGAGTTTAGACAAGCTTCGATTTTGGTAAGCAGGGTTGTGAACTCTTCATAGGTTAGCTTCTGATCACCCAGTACTCGTCGTAGATGGTGCTTCATGAACTTCACAGAGGCCTCCCATACACCGCCTGCACTAGGCCAGGAAGCTATGTTGAAATGCCAAATAATCTCCAATTTGGCTAGTTCGTTGAAGAAATCAGTAGATAAAATCGATTTTAACTCCTCAAATTTTTGTCGTAGTACCCTTGCAGCGCCGAAAAAGTTAGTACCGCAGTCCGAGTACATGTGTTTAGGGGTGCCACGTCTGGCACACAAACGGTTAAATGCTGCGATGAAGGTTTCGGTGCTGAGGTCCGAAACTAGTTCAATATGTACGGCTTTAGTTGCCATACATATGAATATGGCAATGTAGCCCTTAGTAGTTTTGGCGCTTCTACCCTTGTGAGTTTTTACTTCAACGGCTCCAGTAAAATCGACACCACAGTGTGTAAAAGGTTGACTCTGTGTTACTCGTTGATACTCGTATGGTAGGTTGGCCATGAGTTGATGGTTATCCACTTGGTTGAAGCGACGACAGCGTACACATTTTCGTAATTCAGTTTTGACAGCCCTATTGCCGCCAAATATCCAGGCTTACCTTATGTGAGTCAGCGTTAACCTAGCTCCGCCATGCAATGTTTGTATGTGCGATTGTTCTATTAATAGACTCGTAAATCGTTCATTATATGGTACGATGATGGGATTCTTCATATTGGCAGGCAAAGCTGAGTTCTTGAGGCGTCCACCAACTCAGATCAGGTTGTCCTTATCCAGATAAGGATTCAGTTTTAAAATAGGACTTCTGTTAGTTATAGGTACTTTTCGCATCAGCTGTTCGTATTCGTCAGTGAATTGCGTTTGTTGCACGTGTCTGATAATTAGTATGTTAGCTATATTGAGTTCGCTTGCACTTAGGTAAGTAGTTTCAGATTTCTTCTTGTTGCGCAAGTTATAAAAAAATCGTTGAATCCAAGCGATAATTCTTTTCACTCGGAATAATGAACTGTAATTATTTAATAATGTAGTTATAAAATGTTCTATGTTGATTTGCGAGTTTGGTTGTTCGCAATAATATGTAGAGTACCCCTGGTTTGTCTGGAAGTTGCAGGGTTGTTCCAAGTTGTCATTATAGTCCATTTTCTTGAGGAATTTCGCTCCTTGCCACCACAGGTCGAAATTAACAAGTTTGCTAGGAAGTAAGCCTCGAAGCACAGTCAGCGGGATTTTGATCCGATTTGACGTAACGCCAGTGTACAGGGGGGGTAATGCGCTTGATTTTGTTAACTCGGTTGGATACATACACTTCCCATCTGGATGTTTCGCCTTGGATCCACGCCAATACAACTTGAGAGCCACACCATGTTGTACCCAGAGAAAGCTTTCTTTTCCATGAGTTCGGCTAAAAGCTGAGCACCACAAAGTTCCAGTCTGGGCAGGGATGTTTATTGAGTGACGGGCGCTACTCTTGTCCGTGACGCTATCAAAGTAATTTTTGGTGTTCCGTCTTTATTAGTTATGCGACTGTAAATACCGTAGCGTATGCTTTTTCGCTGGCGTCGCAAAATCCGCATAACTCGATATGATCTTTAGTTTCCCCAATCCATCGGTTTAAAGTTATTTTTCCAATCATTGGTAGTTCATTTTTAAGTTTTAGCCACTAAGTTTCAATATCCTTAGGAACGTCATCATCCCAGTCGAGTTTGCTGAGCCATAGTTTTTGGAAGAGCAATTTTGCTGTGAGGACCAAAGGTGACAGCCATCCCAAAGGATCGTAATATTTGGAAATCTCTGATAAAAGAGATCTTTTAGTAATTCGTTTTAAGTTTTCTTGAATAAGCCAATTGAAGTAGAATGTATCGTTTGTACGATTACAGCTCAGTCCGAGCGTTTTAGAAGTTTCTTCAGTTCTAAATTCATAGTTTATGTTTGGTGCAATTTGATCCGAAGGCAAGTCTTCCAATAGGGAACGATCGTTGCTGGACCACTTGCGTAGATTCATACCGCCGCCTTTAAGTAATGAGATGAGTGATTGTTGTAGCTCTTTTGCTTCCAAAAATGAATTTCGACCGCAGACCAAATCATCCATGTAGAATGCGTTCTTCAGTACTTCGGCAGCAGATGGGTGGTTGTAGTAGGGTTCGCATTGCAAGCCAAGGTGCGCATTTCATCCCATATGTTAAAGTACATAGTTGGTATTCGTTAAGTGGCTCGTTAGGTGTTTCTCTCCATACGATTTTTTGCAGATGTTGTTGTTCATTAGCAATCCAGATGCAACGATACATCATTTGAATATCTGCAATAAGAGCAAACCTATATGTTCTCCATCTTAGTATGAGAGCTTGAATGTCTTTTTAGAGATTAGGAACTTTCTCAAGTACATTGTTTAGACTGAGGTCATTGGAATTCTATTGAGATAGGATGGAATTCTATTGATAGGTTTTCATTTTTCCGCATAGAATCCATCCTAGATGTGTCTGTTGAGCCACTGGGGATTGTTGACCTCCCTTAAGAACCCCGTCGAGTATAATCTGTGAATACACGTCGGCGCCTAGGAGAAGATCAACAGGGCGTGATATGTTAAAGTCTGGATCGGCAAGTTTAAGATTTTCCAGATGAGGCCATTGTGATTTTTCAAAAGTAGAGTGCGGTAAGTTATTCGTAAGTTTCTTCATAATTAGTGCTGTTGTTTCAAAGGTGAAGTCGGAGTGTATAGATTTGCAGGATGAGTTAAGCTGTCCTCTGCAATCTCCAAATACAGAACCGATGCCAGTTACAGTGGCAGTTAGTTTCTTTCGAGGCAGACGCAGCAGCTGCGATGCTGACTCACTCAGTAAATTCACCTGAGAACCTTGATCCAAAAGACACCTAAGGGTGTGGTAAGTACCATAAATTACCTTTACTTTCAGCTGAATCGTGGTAAGTAAAATTTCAGTGTTAGCATCAGTTATATGGTTTGAAGTTTGATGCTGTGAAGATGTTGAGGGATGTTGCTCTACGTAGTTAGACTTGTTAGATGAAAATTTTCTGATAGATTGATGTAATAAAGTATGATGTCTCATATTACATTCTTTACAAGTTTTCTTCGATTTGCATTCCTCATTATTGTGGCTAAAGAGACAGTTTTTCCATAGTTTCAATTTCGCAACTGTGTTATATCGAGCGCTGCGTAGTATCGAGTTCAAGAAATTTGTCACATTGCATAAGAAAGTGATTTCCGCTGCAACTTGGGCATTTTCCATAAACTGTATGATAGTTGTAAGATTTTTTAAAATCAAAATTAGGTTTCGTCACAAGTTTTTTCGGCTAATTTTTCCAGCATGGTGAAGAGTGGGATGATTTTTCAGTCGGATTATTTCCCTTCTTCGTTGACTTTGCAGTTTCATAAGCCATGAACTTTGTTTCCAGGAAATATATAAAATCCGACAAGTTTTATAATAATAATAATAATAATAAGTTTCTTTATTATATCAACCAGGGATCAATTTATTTGTTAGTAACACAGAAAACCTTATAAATCTAATGTTAGTAGATCAATATAAAATAAAACATAGATTATAGGTTGCGTCACATTTGTCTGTTCCTCAGTACGTGAACCATTGAGCAATGGTTCACATACCGAAGATCAGTTCGTGACGCAAACATACTCAGGATGCTGTTGGTGCTAGCCCGCAGCCTGCCCGCCAGGGACGTGCACCGTTTGCGCATGGTTGTGTAAAAACAATCCACGCGCGCCTCAGCGAACATCCCCGACGCGCTGCAGCGTCGGGACAGCCCCACCAACATCCTGAAGGCATCATTATACTGGACCCGCAGGGCGCTAAACTGCTTCTGCGTATAATTAACCCAAAGGCTGCTCGTGTAGAAAGATGAGCAGTACGCTCTAAACAGTGTTATTTTTACTTGTTTAGTACAATGAGCAAACCTACGGGCTATCATGTTAGCACGTACAGACAGCGCCCTGCGTTCCCTTTCAATGTCTGTATTGTCTTTCAGGTCAGAGGTTTTGTATCTCCCTATGATCTCGTTTCATTCATATAGTCGTTTAGAGTTAAAGAATCGAGTTTTGGTAACATTAATTGGACGATCATAGGATCCCAAGTTGAGGTATCGAGACCAATATTAGAAATTCCATTCATGCATTCCATGATGACGTCATGCATTTTCCTTAAGTTATTAGAGTCTGGATGTTGAATAACAGGTAGGTTTATCATAGTGCTGAAGAAAGAGGTAAACTGGAAGCGACGATTGTCACACCGCTGAGTCAGTATTTCTCAACAGGAGTTGTAGTTATCGGCGCTTACAGATAAATGTTGTACTAAAGTTTCAGCTTCACCCTTCAGCTTAGTTTTCAAATGCCTCATTTTCGCGCCTGGTTAATAGTTGGGTTGTTATGGATAGTCTTCACAAAAAAATCTTTAAAAGATATCCACTTGCTGTAGTTTCCGGAAAAATCCGGGAGTTCCATTTTCGGTGCAGATTTTTCGTAGTGAGCATTTGACCAAATTTTAGAGTTGATCTTTTTTCTTAAGTCGTCGTATTGTTCTTCAATTTCTCCAAAAGATTCGTAGTAGTGTGAATTAGATCCTTTCAGTCTGAAATCTATTTCCCAGTGTAGTTTGTCGATAGGTTCCCATTTTGACTTTAAGATAGTTAGGTTATCTTCCAACTCCCATTTTTCCGAAATACAGGAGATGTTGATCTTGGACATAGCGTTGCTGATTGCGTTAAAGTAGCATTCCTGTTTGTTAAGTAAGCGTTGTACCTCACAGGCACCCTCGTCCGTGTCCTGTGAGTCGTCAGTTAAAGTTCCAGCTAAGTCAAATTTAAAGCCGCGTTTTGTTTGATTACGGCACTTAACCTATTGTTTATATCAGTTATAGTTGAAAGATATAGTTCCTTAGTTTTCTCGTAGACATTTTCCGAAAAATAGTTGATCGTTTTGTTTTCTATCTCCAGTACTAGAAGAGCATGCCTCGCCTCGAAGTCCTGCCACTGGGCTTCTAGCGACGCCAGTCGTGTGTTGAGATAATCCTCAGTTTTTCGAGATGAAGAGTCCTTGCGATAGTTGGTACACAAGGTCTTGATGTTCTCGAAGCAAGTTTGTTGAAGTTCCATCTTGTTCATGTTGAAAGTTAGTTTTTCAGTATATTATACACCCACTTAATGTTATAGTAACTTTATTGGTTTTCCCTGTAACCTTATTTCTATTGAAGTGAAACTTTTAAACAGCTAGAACCGACTAAGTGGAGGAGCTCTATCACAAATACACATACTTTGCCGGGGGTAGACTGCCTTTCTGTTCATGAATTCTTGGTGCGTCTTAAACTACAGCGGGCTAGACGGAGAAAGATGTCGAATAAAAAGGAAGTAAGACCAAAATGTCTGACTGGCGTACACTGTCTAATGGACAAGACCCTAATATCGTATGAAAATATCAAAGTCAATAATAACAGATTCCATAAATGAATCTCAACCTAGCCATAATTTTGACAAAAGACAACATTGGATGACAACGGTAACGTGGAGTTTAGTGGAAGAGCGCCGACGTCTTAAGGCTAGTAGAGTAGATATCACCGAGCTAAACGCTAAAATGGCGGCTATACAGATACAGGCTGCATGTCGAAGAGACCGTAATAATGCCCTGGCAAGGATTTGTGACGAGATTGAGAGGCACTCTGACACGTATCAAACTTAAGATCTCTATAATAAAGTGCGATACATTACCCGACAATTCAAACCTAAGACCTGGATTATAGAGAACTCCACTGGGAGAGCAGTAACTGAAATACAGGACATTGTTAAAGTTAGGAAGGAATATTGTGAATCACTTTTCGCTAATAATAGTAATCTCTCATAACACCCCATGCCCACCTCTTATTTTATTTATTATAACAATGAACCACCCATTTTGAGAAATGAAGTATGTGAGTAATGTTTATTGGGCATTCTGGGCCACTCCGTGATCCCAGAATCCCCAAAACACAAACCAACATACAAAATAAAGATAACATTCATTTGTCTGAAATTTTGTGGTATGATCAGATGTTCACACAACATATCCGTATTAATTATAGAAGTATTATAAAACTTGTTTCTTCGTGAAACGTAAGCTCATTTTGTTCAAACTCATGGAGTACTGCAGTCGAGTTCAGTAACATATGCTAATTATTTATGATGAAATTTGTAAAACAAAAAGAAACACTTAAATTAGATTGTATTTGTCCAGTATCATCAGCGGAACGAAAACGACATGGTAATCTGCTACCGAACACAATACGTTGTATTGTATGTGGTCCATCAAACTGCGGAAAAACCAACTTAGTAATAAGTTTACTGTTACATAGAGATGGTGCACGTTTTTGCAACTTATATGTTTATTCAAAATCTTTATACCAAGCTAAATATTTATTTCTAGAGAAAGTTTTAAACATGGTGGCTGGTACAACTTTTAATAAATATAATCACAATAGTGAAATTTTGAGTCCTCATGAAGCCTTACCTGATTCCATTATTGTTTTTGATGATGTCGCTTGCGAAAATCAAAATAGCATCAGAGATTATTTTGCCATGGGTCGTCATAAAAAAATTGATTGTTTTTATATCAATCAGACATATACAAAAATTCCGAAACAACTAGTAAGAGACAATTTAAATCTGATAGTATTATTCAAACAAGATGACATCAATCTGAAACACGTTTACGATGAGCATGTTGGATCTGATATGTCATGGTCCCAATTTCGTGAGATGTGTTCAGCTGTTTGGAAGAAACCTTTTAGCTACCTTGTTATTAATAAGGATTGTGAAAAAAATAAAGGATGTTATAGATCAGCATTTGAAACTTTTATAGTTCTAGACTAACATACATAAAAGAGTGTTTAATTTATAATGGGTCACTTTTAATTGTGATTTGCACAGGAACACATTATCTATTACTAAAATGGAAAAATCATTTAAAGAACAAATTGTGAAAACAGCAGCAGCTGTTAAAAGATAAAGTTGAAATGATAAAAGACGCAAAAAACGAAACCAATATGGTACTAGAGACAATATTAAAACCTATAGTTGATCCGCTAAATTTGATAGCCAATAAAAATAATGAAAAAAGCATTGATGAAGAGACACATTTTACTCCTGTTATTAAAAAATGTAAAAGTAATGAAAGCATGTCTTCCTACCCATCCAATGAGGATTCTAATGATACTGTTAGCGAGGAAGGCAATATTTCTGATAACGATGTTCCCAAAGATTATAACAAAACTTTAGTTTTATCACCTTCTGTAGATTTTAATGTAAGTGATGGATCATTTAAATCCACTACTTCAACACCAGACAAAAATCATACATTGTCCTGGTCTACATCTTCTGATGTAATGTCTGCTATACCTTTTGGAGTCAGAAATGAACGTGGAAAACTAATGCTTGGTAACATTCGAGTTTATGATGATGGAAAAATTCTGAAAATAGGAACTCATTCTTTAAAGAAGACAAACGGGTTAAGAGTTATTATTTAAAAAGATACCTAATTTAGAGATAGTTACACCAGAAGATCTACAAAATTATAAGTTATTACTAAATTATACCAACGCACATCGGCGTAATTATGAATCATCCAAACCTATAAATAGCAACAAAGGTTTTAAATATATGAATGTTATAAGACCTTTATTTAAATTTTCAAAAAATGCTACTACAAGTACAGAAAGTCTTCCACAAAGAGAAGGTATTCCACTTTTAAAGAAGGTTAAAAAATACACTGAATTAGTTTATTGAGATGATCCTAACGAGTTGGTAGAACGACTAAAATTACTATTGGCTTCACGGACAGCTGGCAACACTGGAGTAGACAATGAAATTATTGCAATCATATCAGAATTACAAGAAGCTGGGATTGTAAATGTAGAACATAAAGAGCATTCACCCGGGAAATTGAGCAGTATTATTTCAGTTCTCAACTCATCTAGACAACGATGAATATAGACAAATTTGGTCATCACGTCCACAAACGCTTACGATTATCGGAATTTATTGACACCATAAACGATTCATTATTAAAAACAGAAGTTGGACATTATGATTTAAAAACATCTAAATTAAAAGGTGTTTCTTCCCCAAACGAGGACGATGAAGCAGTGAACAAAGCTTATGTGGATAACCTAATTGAAGAACTAAGAAATGAAATTAAAAAAGTTAATAATAATCAAAAGGTATATTTAAAAAATTTAGAAAGTGCTACATCGTACCATTTATCAAGGACATTTTACACAAAAGAAGAAATAGATAATTTAATTGAACTTAAATTGAACAAACATAATGAGCAAAAAAAATGGTTGCCTGTAAAGTCGGTTTTACGGGCGAAGATTTTACGTGACAACGTCTTTTTCTCGGTAGAATATTTATTGATATGAATATAATCTGCCGCGCGCGGCAGACCGCGCGCGGCAGACCGATCATAGTTGAGTGGGAGAGAGACGCAAGGCATTCGGCGGGCCTCTCTCTCGTTCGGTGACTCATCGTAACGTTACCGAGCGTTACACTTTTTCATAAGTGACTCCCAGCCGCAACCTAATTTAAGACGTTGTTATAGTAAATTACGGCAAAAACTAACTAAAGGATTTTAGGAAATTAAAAAACTACTGGAGCGAAATGATAAAACGTGCATAGCATTTGCATAGACAACAGAGAGAGTTATTTATTTTTTAATTGAACGTACATAGAGCACAACAAAAACAGCGACTATAAACGGCTATGGTATAATATTTTGATTATTTACAACACCCCCACTATCAAAGTATTATACCTATGTTTGTATATAAAATATAAATGTACTTTATTGTCAATACCCAACTGCTGGGCATAGCACTCTCGATAAGGTACTAGCATTACAAATGAACATTTGAACATTTACAATTCCTAACTCAGACATGAATTTGTAATGCTTTGTTGAACTTAAACTCTTTGTGAACATATCTGCGGGCATTTCAGCTGTAGGCAAATAATGCACCTGGACTACATTACTCGAGATCACTTCTCTACAGTAATGATATTTAACATCGATATGCTTAGTTCTGTTGTGGAAAACTGGATTTGAAGACAACTTTAATGCACTTTGGTTGTCACTATATAAATCTATAGGATACATTACATTGGTAATATCATATTGCAAATTTCTAAGATATACTGCTTCCCTACAGGCCTCTGTTAATGCAGTATACTCAGCCTCGGTACTAGATAATGCTACACATTTCTGTTTTTTACAGCCCCAAGATATCACAGATCCAGCTAGCATGAAACAGAAACCCGTATATGATTTTCTATCGTAACAATCATTAGCCCAGTCCGCATCTACAAAACCTTGTATATTGAAATTTTCAGTTTTACTATATTTTAAACCTACATTTTTGGTTTTCTTTAAATATTTCAATATTCTTTTAGCATATAACCAATGTGCATTACCATGACAATTATTGTACTGACTAAGGAATCCAACTGCATAAGCTATATCTGGTCTAGTGAGAACAGCTAAGTACATCAACCCACCTATCAGCTGTTGATATGGTTGATCATCAACATTTTGACATTTTTCTATCTTTAAACTAATCTCCATTGGAGTTTCTACTGTTTTACAATCAGCCATTTGAAATTTAGACAAAAGTTGATTAACATAGTTTACCTGACTTAAAGTAACTGTATTATTATCCTTGTCAATATTCACAGACATACCTAGACATTGCTGTATTGGACCCAAATCTTTTATTTTAAAATTCTTACTTAACATATCCTTTAAATGTCTCATTTCAATTTTATCATTCGAGAATACAAAGAAATCATCGACATATAAAGTTATAATAGTCCTACAACTACCAACTAACTTTGTATACAAACAAGGTTCTATTTTAGATTTTTCATAACCATTAGCTAACAAAACACTATCCACTTTTTGATGCCAAGCCCTGGATGACTGCTTGAGACCATATATAGCTTTTTTCAATCTCAAAACTTTATTGCTGTCTTTAACAGCATGATCAAATCCCTCTGGTAATTCCATATATATGGTTTCCTGCAGCTCTCCATTCAAGAATGCAGTCTTGACATCCAAATGTGCTGTATCTAAATCTAATCGTGCAGTAAGAGCAAATAACAGTCTTAACGTAGAGTGCCTCACAACGGGTGAAAATGTCTCACTATAATCAACACCGCACTTTTGACTGTAACCTTTTGCCACTAATCTTGCACGATACCGAATTTTATGAGCACTATCACATTTTTTCTTTAAAACCCACTTGCACTTTACAACTGTTCCGTTCTTTGGAGTATCGACGAGCTCCCAAGCTTCGTTATCCTCAAAGCATTTTAATTCTTCATCAATAGCCTTCGACCAATGCTCCTTTTCAGGACCACTTAATGCTTCTTTTAGAGATAGTTCCATTGTATTCAAGTTTTCACTATCTATACATAAGTTGGTAAACCCGTATCTCTCTGGTTTCTTCCTTAACCTTGTTGGTCGGGCCTGATTGTAAGTGACCAAAGTGCTGTCGGCATCCTCACAATCACTAGGAACAAATGTAGGATCATCACCAATATCTGTGATGTCCGAGCTCTCCAACACATCCTGGATATCAATTTCCTGGTCTGGATCATCATCTTCTTTTGTTTCAGCCCCCACTGAAATCAAACGTGGTTCTTGGACTTGAAGTTGACAGCTATAATTTTGTTCCTTTTCAATTATTTTTACATCTCTACTTGTTGATATAATTTTCGATTTAGGATTATAAATTCTATATCCCTTAATATTTTCTGGGTATCCAATGAGTATACATTTTTCTGACTTTTTGTCCCATTTCCTTCTTTTTTCTTGTGGCACAAGAACCATTACCTCGCTGCCAAATACTCGAAGATGGCTTAAATTAGGTATGCGTCCTGTCCACATTTCATATGGTGTCTTGTCTAACCCTCTTACAACTGATCTGTTCCGCAGGTACACTGAGGTGTTGACCGCTTCAGCCCAGAATTGTTTATCGAGGCCGGCATCAAACATCAGGCATCTAGCCTTTTCTACAACTGACCTATTCATCCTTTCACATAAGCCATTCTGTTGTGGGGTGTAGGCATTAGTTTTTTGATGTAGGATTCCTTGACTCTTCAGATATGCCTCAAATTCTTGACTGCAGTACTCGCCCCCGTTATCTGACCTTAGGACCTTAATTTTTCTTTCTTTCTGGTTTTCCACCAAAGATTTAAACTCTTGAAAGCGCCCAAATACTTCACATTTCGCTTTCATAAAATAAACGAAGGCCATCTTTGAAAAATCATCAACAAACAGTACATAGTATCTTGATCCACCAATCGACTGGTTCTCCATAGGGCCACATACATCTGAGTGAATAATTTCAAGCACATCATGTGTTTTTGATGTACTCTGCTGAAAAGGTAATCTAGCTTGCTTTCCTTCACAACAAACTGTACATGATGAGCTACTGTTTGCTTCAACTGGGTATGATATTCCTTCAACAGCTCCATTTTTCATTTTGTTGAGACTGATACTGTTAATGTGCCCGAGACGTCGGTGCCAAGTTTCACTTGAAGCTATGGCAGTGGCTACTAACTGTTGCTCTTTCAAAGTATGTAATCTGTATACCCCATTCACTAATTCAGCTTGACCAACTAACTGCTTTTCTCGATTATATATAAGGCAAAAATTATCCTTGAAGATCACACTGTTTCCTTTTTTAATTAGTTGACTAACTGACAACAGGTTGGTTGTCAATTTCGGAACACAATAAACACCTTCAACTAGTATCTCATATTCAATGTTTTCTGTGGTGGTTATTATTTCAACATCGCCAGAACATAGCACTGTCACCTTCTCATTGTTCGCGACGACTATCTCTCGTCCTTTATCATAAGAAGAATTCTTGACCCAACCTTCATTAGTTGTGAGATGCACGCTTGCGCCTGAGTCTATATACCAATCGTTTTTGGAAAAATCCCCAGTTAGAAATACTGCGCTAAATGCGTTAGACTGCATCCGTTCTGTACTTTTCGATGCTTTATTATCGTTATTATTCGGGCATTGGTTTTTGTAGTGCCCTACTTGTTTACAACGATAACATTTCACTGTCAGAGATTTGACATTTGACTTTGACACATCATTTTTGCTATCACTATCATTCTTTTTGGTCATAGATGAAGTGATCCTTTTTCCGGTAAACTTTGAACGATTACGAACTGCAAATGCACCGCTCGCTTCCTTATCCTCTGTTTCCGTCGATGCCGAGTCCGCCATGTCTAATAATTTTGTTTTTATGGAATCCGATGTTATAGCGATGCCGGAATGTTCGATTGCCATAATCATAGGGGAAAATCGGTCCGACAATCCCGCCAATAACAATGAACCCGTCCACTGATCATTAATCTCAAATCCAGTTCCACTCAATTTCTGTGCCGTGTCGATAATCTGGGTAACATATGAGGTCATTGAACTGCAGTTTTCTAAGCGTATTGATATCAGATTCCGCAATAAACTTATTCTCCTCGAAAAACCATTGTCATCAAACATATTCTTGAGTCTATCCCAAAGTTCCTTTGAAGATTTAACAGCTTTTACATGGACATACAATGACGGATCAATCGTCATGACCAACTTAGCTCTGGTTTTTTCGTCATCTGCTGCTCCTACTCCTTTCTCTACTTCTGGCTTGATGCAATGTCTCATGCCTTCAAGAATGAGGAAATTCTCAGCGGCGAAACACCATTCGCTGTAATTTTCACGCCCCTTCAACTTCGGTACGTTTACGAGATAGTTTGTAGACATCTTCAAAAGTCCGTATATAACTTTTAAACAAAATTATCACTGCACACGCGAGCAAAAGGCCAGACTGGGCCAGAACCTATAGTAAATTACGGCAAAAACTAACTAAAGGATTTTAGGAAATTAAAAAACTACTGGAGCGAAATGATAAAACGTGCATAGCATTTGCATAGACAACAGAGAGAGTTATTTATTTTTTAATTGAACGTACATAGAGCACAACAAAAACAGCGACTATAAACGGCTATGGTATAATATTTTGATTATTTACAACAGTTGTCACGTCAAAAAAACATAGTTGATGAAATTCATAAAGCAGCAAGAAGAAATTTTCCCCGTCGAAATACAATTATAAAAGGAATAGATGACTTATGGCAAGCTGATCTAATGGATTTTCAGAAATATTCAAACTTTAACAGAGGATATAAATATGTTTTAGTCGTGATAGATACATTATCAAAATATGTATGGACAAAGCCTATAAAATCAAAAGACAAAAATTGTGTAACAAAAGCAATGTCCGAAATATTATCTTGTTCATCACGAAAACCTAACAATTTGCAAACTGATTTAGGCAAAGAGTTTTATAATGATTTTTTTAAGAAATTATGTAAAAAGTTTGACATTAATCATTATTACACATACTCCATCAAAAAAGCTTCTATTGTGGAACGAGTAATATGGAAAATAAAATACCATCTGTATAAACTATTTAGTTTGACCGTTCGTTACCAAAGGCTAGGACCAAATTTAAATATGGTTGTAGAAAAATATAACAATACTACTCATAGTACTACTAAGTACAAACCCATTGATTTAAATAAAGTAAATCAAATGGATGTCATACCTAATATTTTGCATGCACAAAGGCAAATTGTAAATCGAAAACCTAAGTTTCGTGTTGGTGATGGTGTTCGAATAAGTAAATTCAATTTTTACAAAGGGTACACTCCTAACTGGTCAACAGAAATATTTGTCATAGTTAAGGTAAATGAAACAAATCCACCAACATACCAATTAGAAGATAAGCACAAACAGAAAATTTTAGGATCTTTCTATGAATATGAATTACAAAAAACAAAATTTCCTGATATTTATCTTATTGAAAAAGTTATTAAACGAAAAGGTAATAAACTTTATGTAAATAATAATAATAAAAATCTTTTATTTCAGACCGTAGTCCATATTTGTTAGTAATACACAAACACACTTACATACTAATGTTAGTTCCTTACATAAATAAATTGGGATTTTAGTGCAGCGTCCCAGTGGCACTGCATGCGCCCGTCCCATCTCTCTGACAGCGCTCTTAGAATGCTATTGCCGCTGCCACGCATCCTGCCCATCATGGAGTGCACTTTTTTACGCATCACAGCATGATAATCATCAGTGTGAGCGTCTGCAAACATCCCTGACGCACTACAAAAACGTGGCAGCCGCAACAGTGCCCTAAATACATTATTATAAAGGACCCGGAGGTCACTGTAGGCACGTTGGGTATATGAGGTCCACAGGCCACACGAATAAAATGATTGGCAGTAAGACTTAAAAAGTGTAATCTTTACTTCATTACTGCATCGTGTGAACCTGCGAATCAACATATTTTCCCGAACCGACAATGCCCTCCGCTCCCTTTCAATGTCCCTATTATCCTTGCAATCCTCGGTGAGATAGTGCCCTAAATATTTAAACTCCTTAACTCTCGCAAGAGCAGTCCCATTCAGCATAATGGGAGGCACGCTTATCGGACATTTCTTCCCTGCTTTAAAAACCATGAATTGACTTTTCTGTGTAAAGTGGTTAGGTCTAAGTGAAAAAGAAAACAGTTGGGTTGATAAGAGTGCATTACTCTCGTAATATAAAGTGAGTGAGTGTAATATATTTGTTCATTGTAAGAATATCTATGAAGGAGGGAATAGGTATTTTAAATAACGTCATTAATAATTTACCGTTTGAACTACATCTTCCTGGATATCAATTTTGTGGACCAGGAACTAAACTTCAAAAACGGTTATTGAGAGGTGACCGAGGCATTAATAAATTGGATGAAGCTTGCATGTTTCACGATATTGCTTACAATAATAACGATATAAAGGTTCGACATAAAGCAGATTTAGAACTTTTAAATATGGCTAAGAAGAGAATAAAGTCTAAAGATGCTGGGAAAGGAGAAAAAGTAGCCTCATGGATTGTTAAAAATGCAATGAAAGCAAAACTCAGAGCTGGTGCTGGAGTTGTTACGTTCATGAAGGCAGTGAAAAAAATTCGGTCTTAGCTAAAAAATATTAAATCTAAGGACAATCGTTCAGTTATAAACTATGCATATGCAGCCGCAAAAAAGTTATTGTCTAAAAATAAAAAAATACGATTACCGCGGTGTATTCCTATCCCTAAATGTGGAGGCTTCTTACCGCTTATCCCAATCTTCGCTGGCCTATCAGCTTTAGGTTCACTTGCTGGTGGCGCAGCAGGTATAGCAAAAGCTGTTAACGATTACAAGGTTGCTCAGAAAACTTACAAGAGTCTGAACGGCATAACAAGATGATGGAGGTTGTTGCATTGGGAAAGGGGATATATATTAGACCATATAAAAAAGGAGCTGGCTTATACTTAAATCCTTCAAAAAACTAAATAAACGGCTACCCAGACGACCACTAACAAATTTAGATATACTGGAGCATGCTACCGACATTCCTTACTTTCGCGGAGTGTATATGAGAGATTCTCTCCCTCGAAAACCAACACGAATAGAGTGCGGTATATTGAATTTAGATAGTTCTGCCAATCCTGGAACACATTGGGTGGCCTATGTTAAACAAATTAATTACTGTGAATATTTTGATAGTTTTGGAGATTTGAAACCTCCCTTAGAATTAATCAATTATTTAAGTCCTATAACTATAAATTATAATTATGTTCAGTATCAAACCTATAATACTATAAATTGTGGACATCTTTGTTTAAAGTTTTTACAAAATTATTGGAAAAGTAATTTATATAAATAATATAATAAATAAATATATATCAGTATAACAATGTCTTTCACTGTGTCAATAACTGGCAGAGAAGAATCCTTAACAACAAACTATTCCCCTTCATTGCAGCTGTATGGAGAGTACGAATGCGGACTTTTGTATTTTTCTACATTTAATTCTATACCTAATATAGACAAAAGTAATAATAAATTTTACTATGGCAAAGATGAGGTCATTGAAATACCTGAAGGATCATATGAGCTTCAAGACATTTGTGATTATCTTAAAAGTAAAATTAAAAATGCTGCGTTGAAATTGACTTGTAATAATAATACATTAAAAACAAGCATTTTTTGTTCTGAAGATGTGCATTTTAATAAAAAAGCTTCAATCGGGAAAGTATTGGGTTTTGGCACACAATCAATAAAAGCTAATATAAGAACAGAATCTCAGCATCCTGTCAGCATTTTAGCAACAACTATCGTACGCATCGAATGTGATGTTATCAGTGGATCATTTGTGAATGGAAAAGCAAGTCATATCATTTACGAATTTGTACCAAACGTACCTCCTGGTTATAGAATTATTGAAATACCTAAAAATTTAATTTATTTTCCTGTCAATCAGAGTTCAATAAATTCTATTAATATAAGGCTATAAGACTCAGAAAACAAGCAGATAAACTTACGTGGTGAAGAAGTACAGCTGTATCTGCACTTTAAAAAAATATGTTAAATTTCAATAAAAACGTCTCTACTTCTACTAACAGACTCAGTTCTAAAGGATCACCTCATAAAGGAACACCGCTTCGATTGAAACACAAACTAACTAAAAACAATAAAGAGTTTTTAAGGCTACTTGGTTTATTAAAATGAATATTTTAAATATATGTCAACCAGCGTCGTACGATAACAGCATAGAAAGTTTTGAATACCATTCGTACAAGCCGTATGTATCTAGTTTCAACAAAAATGACGAAATACGGATACTGATTAATCAACAGGACTTGTACGTGTTGCCTGCACTCAGCTGTTTGTATATTGAGGGCAGAGTCGATGTGTATAAGCAAAAAGATACTAGCAAAGAAAAAGTGTCAAATGTACGTTTTGTGAACAACCCTGCACTATTTCTATTTCAAGACATTAGATATGAACTAAATGGGATAGAAATAGATAGGATTAAAAATGCAGGTGTTACAACTACAATTAAATCATATCTATCATTGAATGAAAACGAATCCAAAAGCGCAAGAGTTTGGGGTTGGTCTACTACAGGTACAACCACTGACGGAGTATTTTCTGTATCTATACCGTTGAATAAAATATTAGGTTTTGCTGAAGATTATGAAAAAATCATAATTAACTGTAAACATGAATTAGTACTATTAAGAAGTAACACAAATCTTAACGCCTTACTTTTAAATACCGGAGAAATTGTTGAAGATATAATTATAAATAAAATAGTTTGGCGAGTTCCTCATGTTAGAGTTTCAGACCGCGCAAGAATAAATTTACTTAAACATTTAGAAAAAGATCGAGCGTTAACCTTAGCGTTCCGTAACTGGGATTTGTACGAGTATCCATTACTACCTAAAACCCGGAAACATACTTGGTCTGTTAAAACTTCGTCACAGATAGAGAAACCGAGATTTGTTGTAATCGCTTTACAAACAAACCGTAAAAATAATGCAACCGAATCGATGGCAGAGTTTGACCATTGTCATATCCGTGATGTGAGAGTATTTCTGAATTCTTCGTATTATCCATATAAAGGTTTAAATATCAGTTTCTCAGACGACAGATATTCATTGATATATGAACAGTACGCAAGATTTCACCAGTCTTATCACGGTCGCCGAGCAGAACCTTTGATGGGATTAAAAGAATTTAAAGACATAGCTCCTTTATACGTTATAGACTGTTCTCGACAACATGAAATGTTAAAAGGATCAATTGATGTGAGAGTCGAAATTGAATCCGATCAAGACATACCTGATAATACGGCAGCATACTGTCTTATATTAAACGATTGTATATTTGAATACAAACCTTTGAGCAATATTGTAAAGAAGATATCATGAATACAAATACAATAATCGTGGATTTACAAGGGTTTAAGGATTTTAAAAATAAATTTATTATCAAAGAAATATCGATTGCAACAACAGCCTACACACAGACCTTCTTGATTAAGGCACCCTATTCTTTTAAAACTCTATCTAATGAAGAAAAAAACAAGTTCGTCGGTTAGAAAGCAATCGAGGCTTAAATTGGCATGAAGGGTTTATAGATTATCGAGAATTTCGACGAGTTATAATTTCGTATTTAAACGGTAAAAATGTTTTAACAAAGGGAATGGAGAAGGTTGTGTGGATTCAAGAGTTATGCAAAGATTGTAATATAATAGATTTAGGTGAAAAAGGTTGTCCTAAATTATTTAAATTGTATGAAAATTATTGTAAAGAGAACAATCAAGTGTTTAATTGTATTCATCATAAAAAAATGTGTGCTTTAAAAAATGTACTCTGTTTAAAAAAGTGGTGTGAGAACAATTATTTTAATTCTTTGTAAAATTAAGATTTAAGTGAAAAATTATAAAATAAATAATGTATTTACAAAAAAGTAGTGTTTTTACTTATCACCTAAATTAAGTACATTGTCCTTATAAAATAAAACACATTATTTATTTATTAATAACATTTATTAACTTATTGCTTAAGAACATAATTAAAACCAATTAGTATAACTATAATTACAATTTTTTTTTGAAATAGCACTGATAATATCTTCAGTCTGGTCCATAATCTCATCTCCAACATCTTTTACCACATATTGGGAGGTCAATAGGACCTTATCATCATGAATACAGTCATTTATTAGCTGATCGCGCTCTAAGTCTAACACTTGAATCTTGATGAGTCGAATACCTTTGTGTGGAGCACTATTTATCACAAATGATTGGTAAGGAACGCGTGATTTAATAAATTTTTTTGAGACATCATTTCTACTACGACCTCCTTTTAACTTCATTTTCCTTGCTTCTGTATTGGTTTTTGATTGTTGAGGACTCTGCGGTTTGAAAATTTCATTATAAAATCCTAATGAATCTCGAGCATTTTGAAAGAAAACAGGCATTGTTGTTTCACTGTCCAAAGCGATTGGGGCGTCAATTACACGTTGCCTTGGCTGTAACAAAAAAAACACTATTAACTTATAAATAAACACAACAGTTAAGTCTTATGCCTATTGTATAAAACCAAAATGCAGTAAGAACAAACAACATACCTTCCGTTTATGAGTCTTTGGTTTTGATTTCTGGGCAGCTTGCATTATAAAACCTTCCTCAGCCTCTGTTAATCCGTCCGTCAGACGTTGAGCACATTCAAAAAAAGGAATGAATGTTTCGCTATCTGAAATAGCTGTAACATCATCTGCGTACTGTGTTGTCTGTAAAAAATAATAAACATATAAATATATATATACATACATATAAATTTAAATAAAAAAAATATGTAAACATCAGTAACTTACCATTGCTAAAGTTTTTTAATTGCTGTAATTCGGGGCGAGCAACGAGCGGTTGTATATGCTCTGAATACAAGAATGAATAAAAATTAGATTTATTTCAAGTATTCTAAAACATATTATGTTCTAACCCTCGCATTTACATATTATCGTATTCACTCGCACTTACAGCGGAATGCACGACTCACATTACAAAGGACGCGCGTGCAGCGCGCGTGCTGTGCGCATAGGTACCTATTTAGCTGCATGTGTTCAAATTACCATTCGAGTCAGAACATGTTGATCAATAACTTTATTGCGAAATTAACTGCTATCCTTTTGTTATAATATATAGGTAGTAAAACTGCCTTCGTGGTTTAGCGGTAAACTCGTTCGGCTCACACGCTGCTTGTTACGAAGCCCAACCTAATAACATTAGTATTAGATATCTTAAGTTATCTCATTAGTTAATCATTTGTTTATACATACATTTGTCTAACGATTTTCCTTTATTCTCGAATATTCTATTTTATCTTAAATAAGAAAACATTGTTAACTAATATCCACTTAGCCAAACTATGTTTACCATTCCCATCCCCCACTCCTATCCTACAATCCTATATAAACTTGTATCCCTTACAACCCTTAGTTCAGTTAAGTTCCAATTCTTGTACTATAATCTTGTGTCTCTTAATAAATATATTTTTTAAAAACAAGTTGTGTCACTGCCCCATAACAAATTTGGCGCAGTCTTGGGTAGGATTCTCGCGAAGTTCCAAAGACGAAACGAAACACGCGCGCTATTCGCAAGAGGACAAGCATCGCCTTAGTGAAAGACGTCGCGTGGTAGCTGAAGGCTTTTGAAGAGTTTCGCCGGACCAATGCAGATCCGAATATTATTGTTGTGGTAAGTGGCTGAAACTTGTTTGCTCAATTCTTCCATTTCTACCATATCCTATAACCAAATCCCCTTGTTCATCACATCTTACATACTCATACAAACTCTTTTATTTATTTCAAATCACAATTTCTTATTAAAATGTCACTCCCTCTTAAAATGGAAAATCCTGTGCAAATATCCGATCAAAATGATTCAAGCCTGTTAAATAATTTAATTAAACTTATTCCTACATTCGATACATCAAATCCGCAAGATGTTTATAGATTCATTAGATCGTGCAATTCGGCATTTGAATTAGCAACAGAAAAACAGATACCTTTCCTCCTAGTGTTTGCTTTAAATAATATTACCGGTATTAGTGCTGCCGATGTTCATTGTAGGAAATTCAAACAGTGGGAAAGTCTCAGAGAATTTCTGATAGACAAGTTCTCTAGTACCAAAACACTAAGTCACCTAAATCTAGAATTACAATCAATGTTCCAGAAACCGAATGAGTCAATAACAGAATACTTTCATAGAGTAGACTTGTGCCGAAGCAAAATAATTGAAAAATTAAATATAGAAATTTCAGACAATACCTTAATAGGAAGGCTGGCTTCTGCCGAAGAGACAGCCTTAAACGTATTTGTTAACGGTCTATCTTCGGATATTGGCATAATGCTCCGAACGAAAGGATTTAGTAACCTTTCGGAAGCAGGCAATTATGCAAAGCAGGAAGACAAGATTAGAGCCATGAATAATGCTCGCCAATCTATGTTTAAAACCTCAATACAGCCATCCCGTCAACGTTTACCTGTACCGTTGCGCGCTAACCCAAATCGCCTCCAATTAAATTATTCACCTGGGTTCCAACCAAACCAATCAGTAAAACCCCAGATCTCACTACCGGATAGTAAAATATGCAATTACTGCAAAAATCCAGGACATCTGATAACAGAATGTCGCAAACGAGCCTACAACAACCAAAGGTTCAATACAATACAACGTGCCTTACCGGCCCCTTCTAACGTCAATAAGTCTATTAATAATTTAAACTCGCAGGCGGCCGAGGCAATGGGCATGCCGTCGGAAACCGCTTTAGTGCCCTTCTTAACCTCCCAGACACCGATCTCGGATGTGGAGGAAGTAACGAATCTAGATCTACTTCAGTTCAACTAGAACGTACTAAATCTAAACGAACAATTGACGCTTCGACACTAACTGAATCAGTCTATCGGAGACCAGTTGTAGACGCCTCAACTCAAACAGATTTTTCAGAATCATTGCTATCTCCTGAAACAAAAAAGGAAACCCACGAACAGGGTAACCAGCCCCAAAACCTCGGTTTACCTAATTCTAAATCCAAAAACAAACACAAATCCCATTCTAAATCAAAAAATAAATCTAAATCTAAAGCTTCTATTTCAAAAACTCCTAACTCGAAAACAAAATCTTATTCAATATCATCATTAAACGATGTTCCTCCTGATAATCTCCTTCATTGCACTTTCCAAATAGAAAATAGGCCAGTGACACTCCTGATTGATACTGGAGCAGGTATATCAATAATAAAACCTGAAAAGATAGGTTCCAGCTCCTTAAATGTCGACGATCTTGTCTCAATCGTAGGAATTTCTAATAGCACATCTTCCATACCCAGTCTAGGAACCGCCGAGTTATCTCTAGACAATTTACCCAAATACAAATTCCATGTCGCCAGCATAAATATCAAAGCTGACGGAATATTAGGCAATGATTTCCTCAGCAAATTCGACTGTAATATCTATGTTAAATCCAAAACAATGAGAATACGACAAAGATCATACAAACTCCATTATCTTAATGAAGAAATAAATATTAAAAGTATAAATAAACAACTACTCAATGCTCGTACCGAAACAGTCATTACTTGTAGAACGGACAATATCATGTCAGGGGAAGCTATTATAGAAAAACAAATATTAGATAATGGTGTTGTTATTCCCCACGCATTAGTTACAGTGGTAAATAACAAATTTAACATCACATGTGTTAACACAAATAAAAATGATATTCAAATAGACATCCCCACAATAGAGGCCATTCCATATGAACCCTCATTAAGTAACGAGCATACAGTAGAGATAAATCACTTAAACAATAACATGAGCGTGACAGACAGACAGAACCAAGTACTCAACCTTATTAGGCGAGATCATTTAAACGAAGAAGAGTCGAAATCTCTAGATCAAATAATATCTGAATACTCAGATATCTTCTATATCGAAGGAGATCCTTTAACATTTAGTAATCATACTAAGCATAAAATTCCAACTACTTCAAACATACCGATTCATACGAAGACGTACCGATTCCCTCAAATTCACGAGAATGAAGTCAAAACGCAAGTAAAGAAAATGCTAGATCAAGACATCATTCAACCTAGCTCGTCCCCATGGAGTAGCCCGATATGGGTAGTCCCTAAAAAACTCGACGCATCTGGGAAACAGAAATGGCGTCTTGTTATTGACTATAGAAAATTAAATGATGTCACGATAGGAGATAGTTATCCACTTCCAAACATTACAGATATCCTAGACAAATTAGGTCATTCCCAGTATTTCACCACTTTAGACCTAGCTTCAGGTTTTCACCAACTGGAAGTCGAACCAGAAGATATTCCCAAAACTGCCTTTAGTACACCTTATGGCCATTACGAATACAAAAGAATGCCATTTGGCCTCAAAAACGCCCCCGCTACATTCCAACGTGTCATGGATTCCGTCCTATGTGGATTGCAAGGCGAAAGATGCTTTGTTTACCTTGATGACATTGTCGTTTTTGCATCTAGCCTTCAAGAACACCAACAAAAGCTCGAAGAAGTTTTCTCAAGACTTAGAAAATACCAGCTCAAAGTTCAACCAGACAAGTGCGAATTTCTCAGACGCGAAGTAGCATATTTGGGTCATATTATTTCCAACGAAGGCGTCAAGCCAAATCCTGAAAAAATAAAAGCAGTCAAAGACTTCCCAGTCCCTAAGTCATGTAAAGATATCAAAGCCTTCTTAGGTTTAACCGGATACTATCGTCGCTTCATTCCCAACTTCAGCAAAATCACAAAACCATTGACTTCATTATTAAAAAAGGACGTTCCTTTCATATGGGGAGAATCACAACAAATGTCATTCAATGAATGCAAACAATTACTAACAAATCCTCCAATTTTGCAATATCCCGATTTCTCAAAAGAATTCATTCTAACCACTGACGCATCTATGCAAGCAATAGGCGCTATTCTTTCGCAAGGCGAAATAGGTAAAGACTTGCCAATTGCATACGCCTCACGTACCTTAAATAAAGCTGAGTCTAATTACTCTACCATAGAGCGTGAATTACTAGCCATCGTATGGGCTGTGAAGCATTTCCGACCTTATCTATTTGGTCGAAAGTTTAAGATCGTTACCGATCATAAACCACTAACTTGGCTCTTTTCAATAAAAGACCCAGGTAGTCGCTTAGTCCGTTGGAGGCTAAAACTCGAGGAATTCGAGTATGAAGTAGTTTACAAAGCTGGTAAAAATAATACCAATGCTGACGCGCTCTCACGACCCCCTGTACTTAATACAAATCTTATCGACTTGACAGACGACGACGATAACACAACTCAAAGGGCAATTTATGACCCAAACGACGATTATCTTGAAATAAATTACCAATATTTCTTAGAACAACCATCTCATAAATTAGACACTCCGAACTTACAAGAATCGCCTGACCGTCTCCTTGACGACCGTCACAAAAACATTCTTATTCCTATTTCATGTCAACTATCAGATAAAAACGACCTTTTCAACGAAGCCATTTCTATGTGTTCTCAAGTGGAACCATACCTTGCAAAGTCAAGAGACCTTTACGATGTCGATTTATTAGTATCTGACAAAAAACAGAACATTATATTTGGTTGCCCGAGACCAAACCACTTCGATCCCTGGGACGCTGAAAGTTATTTCAAGACCCTACTTAACTGCCTACAAAAACACAATTATCAAATTCTCTACGTCCCTAATCTAAAAAATGATCCCACATGCAAAATTCGCGGTAACGAACAGCTTCATATTTCAGCTTTCTTAGGAGATATGTACAACTGCAAAATCATTATTTGCGATAACAAAGTCAAATACCCAACAACTGAAGAGATTCCTAACATTCTAAAACTATTTCATGATGACCCCCTTGCAGGACATCGAGGTATAGCTGAAACAACACGAAAAATTAGATCAGAATATTTCTGGAAAGGAATGACAGATACAATCAAAGATTATGTAAACAGTTGTGAGATATGTCAAAGTAACAAAATTCAAAGGAGCACCTTTAAGGCTCCTATGGTAATAACCTCACTTTCAACAGAGCCTTTCGAAAGAGTTACAATCGACTTAGTATCATACTCCGAAGTAACCGATGACTCTAATAGGTATATATTAACGCTGCAAGATGATTTGACCCGCTTTGTACAAGCATATCCCATACAAGATAAACAAGCGACAACCGTAGCTAAAGCACTTCTTAATTTTTGCCAACACTTTGGTGTTCCAAAACGCTTCCATTCAGACCAAGGTACTGAATTTGTCAACAACGTTACCAAACAACTCATGAAATTGCTAGGCTGTAACCATACTGTAAGTACCGCCTACCATCCGCAAACCAACGGCTCTTTAGAACGTTTTCATGCAACTCTTCGTGATCATATAAGAATGTACCACAAACGCAACAAATCTGATTGGGATCAAATAATACCGTTTGCTATTATGTGTCACAACACATCAGTCAATCAATCCACTGGATTCACACCTCACGAACTTCTCTTCGGTTATAAACCAAAATCGCTGTATTCAATGAAAGAACAAACAGACTACACTACTAACGATTACTTAAGAGACCTAAATGAAAGGTTAAAAACATCGCGCGAAATAGCGAAACGAAACCTCGAATCTATGAAAGAAAAAGCCAAAGAAAGATACGATAGTCGTATTAAAAATATAGCCCAATATAACGTAGGAGATAGGGTCATGCTTAAAGTACCAAATCCTAACAACTTAGATCATAAATGGGAAGGTCCCTACGTGATTAGTAGAGTAGGATTTAACGAAAATTACGTCATTCGCAAATCAGGTAGAAATCACCTAGTGCATGCGAATCGGCTTCGTCCATTGCACGACCCGACCCCATCGTTACTATAAATTCATTAGGTTAAGTCATTAATCAAATAATCACTGATTCGTTTATAGATCATTCCATTCCAAAATTTTATATTACAGGATGTTGCAACAAACTGAGGCACTCCCTAACCTCCCAATTAATACCAACGGTCCTAATATAATAAATAAATTCAATTCAGCTATGCAAAATCCTTACTTTAGTTTCATCTTTTGTTCCCTACTAAAAGAATTAAACGCGAATTATTAGACGGATTAAGCTCTGTTCTAAAATGGCTCATAGGAACACCAGACGCTAAAGATGCAAAACATTATGACGAATATATTGAATTATTAGAAAAACAGCAAATTTCTATTAACGATATCTTAAAACAACAATAGGCTTGTGTCCATTAAGAATAAATATAATGGATAGGGGTTTATAATGATTAATTATATTATGGAGAAAATAACAAACAAGTTTAATTATTAAAAGCGTTAAAGATTAATAATATTTTTAAAAAATAAATTTCGTAAAATGAAACCTTTAGTCACGTGACAGTGAACACCAATCAGAAAGCGTTACGTCACGCCGTGCGAAACTCCAATCTTGTCTTTGACGTTTCGAGTATCACTACCGGTTCTTGATAAAATTTTGGTTTTTAACAACTAATATTAGTTGATACAGTTTTTGCTAATTATAATTTGAAAGAATTAACCATGGAATCTGGATTCAAAGCAAACAGTAATAATTTGCCCAGAATCGATGCCGAACTGTAACTTTTGCTCATCTGAATTTCGCAATGTTAAAACTTCCTTGTAAGTATAAAATATTTATTATAAGCTTAAATGCTATGTGATATTTCAGTTCGGTACACAAGAACTTAATGTTGTGACGTACATTTTGCAAGATACTGTTTACTATTTTACTGTTTCCTTCATATGATACTCCATATAATTAGTCATATCATTTGGCAACTAGAATAATAAAAAGAGTATGTTTGTAACATTAATTAGAAAACTAAAATGAAACGTTCACTCCTAAAAGTGAAACAACTTAACCTGAACTCATGTATTTATTATTTAGAAAATGGGGATTCTACAAAACACATCTAGTTTGCTCGAATTAATTAATAGATTGTATTGTGTGAAATACTTAATCAAAATGATCTTCACAAAAATACATTCTTGAACCTGTTGATAAAGTTTGTAATATCTTTATTGCTTTAAAATACATGGTAAATAGAACATTATTAAAATCAGAAGACAATGGCGGATTTATCCCAGGAAGGGATCTCTTAGCATAAAGTATGATCTCTAAAGTATGAGCATCATCTCTTCTTGCAAGTTTTAGCCACTTTTTCCGTATTTCTCCATTGTTTGGAACATATATAAATAACTTGTTTGGCGTTTTTATAGTCGTGCTATCACACTGGGGCACTATACAGTACTTATAATATGAGAAATTTATTTTTAAACGATTAAAACTAGCTATAACGTACGAAGACACGATCGCTCTTTGGTTTGTTTTGCACGGCGTGACGTCATTCAAGACGCCATGACAGTCTTGTGCGTTTTGGAACCAAATTGAAAAATGGTTTTTTAAAACGCGAAATTTATAATGTAAACGCTCGATTAAAAATAAATAAAACTTTTTTTTCGATAAAATGCCTTATAAGCTAAAATATTAAGCAGTTATTGAAATTTTGTCAACTAGCCTATTGCAAATAATATCTTCAACCATTAAAAATTTCAATGAGACTATCTTACAAATTTCCTATGATGAACTCGTCTTAAACGAAAATATGAATAAAATCAATAAATACTTTAATAATACTAATAAAGCAATTTTTAATTTAACCTTAATGGAGGAAATTAACACCATATCTGTACAGATCCTAGAATCTGTGATGTCATTAGAACAAGAAATAAATGACGTCATAACTAGTATTCTTTTCATTAAATCAGGAGCCATCCATCCCTCTATTATATCTACTGTCAGCCTATACAAAGAATTACTCAAAACAGCACATGTAAGACTAAACAAAAACTTAGTAGCTCCTATAACGCTGAATAATATGCACAGAATCCTAGAGTCTACATCAGTTACTTCTTATACATATATGAATAAGCTTGTATATATACTAGAATTTCCCCTTGTCCACATCGATAAATTTACCTTATATCGTCTTTATCCAATCCCTCTCAAACATCCCGACTCCTCAATATATTCAACAATCCTCCCCGAGCAAACATACCTCGCCACAAACCCTACTAGACAACAATACACCACCACGAGTAGCCTCGACGATTGCAAGATCTTCGCACCAAACGCAAGAGTCTGCAAAAGCCTCCCGATTTACAACAACAACGCAAGACCAACCTGCGAAATGGCCATACTTACATCTCAGGAAAAGAAACCTCCAAGGATCTGCGAAATAACAACATTCGCTGCAGAAATTAATACATTTCAAGCCCTGAAAAACAATAGATGGTTATTCATCATGAACGGGAAAACATCAGTCACTGAAGAATGTAAAGAACACATCAAACATGGCGAGATTTCAGGCGCAGGAGTACTGAACATTTACCCAACCTGCAAACTCTACACCGCGTTTATCACATTGTCAGCTGATGAAGACAGAACGTCGAATGTCAGCCACCCATTCGTCATTACCGAAATAGAACCTGACTGTATCCAAGAAAAACTAAAACTTAACGAAGATCAGTTGATCCCTATAAAATTTAATAATATCGAACTAGACTCGCTTACGTCTATACAGAGAGATATCAATCTTCAAGACAAGAAGCTTCAGGAAAATGAACAATCTTTCCTGAAAAAAACACTCTAACAAAATAAGCCTAACAAGCATAACGATCGGCGCAGTAATGATTGCTTTCCTAATTTATAAATGCTGCTGCCACTGTCCTTACAAAATCGCACGTTGGAGCTCAAGACACGATCCTGGAACCGGATGTATCCAAATATTCAACAACTGTTTCGACAGCTCACGCCGCCGACAGCACGTTGAAATACCTATGTCGTCACTAAACACGACCCAGACATCCTGCATCTCCGAAGACGAAGACGAGGATCCAGAGATACCACACTCTCCACAAAGTTTGGCCAAAAAGGCGCAATCTTTGTTCTAAGGGGGGAGGTGTTACGAAGCCCAACCTAATAACATTAGTATTAGATATCTTAAGTTATCTCATTAGTTAATCATTTGTTTATACATACATTTGTCTAACGATTTTCCTTTATTCTCGAATATTCTATTTTATCTTAAATAAGAAAACATTGTTAACTAATATCCACTTAGCCAAACTATGTTTACCATTCCCATCCCCCACTCCTATCCTACAATCCTATATAAACTTGTATCCCTTACAACCCTTAGTTCAGTTAAGTTCCAATTCTTGTACTATAATCTTGTGTCTCTTAATAAATATATTTTTTAAAAACAAGTTGTGTCACTGCCCCATAACATGCTGGTCTCGGATTCGATATGCAGAGATAACAACTTAGTTTTGTCAGGAGAATATTGTAGGTTATTTGACTAAATTATAAGATCAGGAAGATAATCCTTGCTTCGCCGTTGTTGGTCCTGGCTGAACGCTGTTTTTGACAGTGGTCGTTACACAAATCATGTAAGAGACCATTCGGTTTAAAACTCTGACACTAGAACCTACACGGCATGATGATGAAGTTAATGATATGTAGTTTTTTTTATCATTACTTACTAATACACAGTAGGTAAACTTTTTCTGGACATTTAGATTATGAAGAAAACAATTATTTTTTACTACATCCATTTTATTTTATTAAATTTTATTATTCTTAAGCACATAGAACCTATAATTAATAATTCTTAATTTTAAAATTTACAACATATTGATAACACATAACACTTCTTACAAAAGCAAACAATTGTTATTTTAAAGATTTACACTTTTTTCAAAACATGTCAAAAGTTAAAGATACTAGTGTGCCCCTATGCCTTAGTCGATATCTTGTTTTTGGATATGACTCTCTTATCGTCATCAGCTGATAGAGCAATTTTATTTATAGCACATGTAAATAATTCATGTTTAATTGATTTAAATAAAATGTTCGTTTTACGAACAATATTACCTTCATATAGGGTCTTTTCATAATCGGACACGTTAAAATCACGTACAATGTTTCTTTTAATGCCTTTAGCTTTTTTTATTGTGCTGTCCGTAGTTTTAATGCAATATAACTTTGAACGTAGTCCCACAAATTCGCTTATAATTTTAGTCCCCATTTCAAGCTTAAATAAACCAGGGACTTTTTTATTTTGAATTGGTAAATTAAATTGATTATGTTCACAATTACTAGTGTCAAAATATGACAAAAAATATTTTTTTAAATTACCATAAAAATTATTTGTATGTATATGATATATAAAACTATCTGTGTCTGTGTAACACATCTGTACGCGATTTTTATAAAAAGATTGTATTGTTGAGTAATGAAATACATACATATGGCTTTTTGAAAGTTCTAAAACAGTAAAACCGATATAAATAGGTTTGTTCAAAATAATTTCTTCTGGGTTTAATTGTACCGCTACTAAATTATCTGTAAAAACAGTTGCACTATGGAAATTTGAACGAGCAATAAGGTTTTGAGCACATTTTCTTTTTTTAGTCACATTTTTATTGTCGGTCCATTGATTTACTAAATGCACGTTAACTCTCTTTTCGTTATTTTCTAAAGTTTCTCCAAACACACTATTATTCAAGAGTTTGAAAAAATCTTGCTCAAAAGCAGATGAACTTTTTTGTCTCAATGTAGTATTTAAATCGATATATTGTTTTAAATACGGTCTTTGTTTGAAAGTTATAACCCTATGCACTTTTCTTAAAATCAAACCATGTTTTAAACACGATTGTAAATGAATATAATGAATAACATAATTGAATTTATCATATAGATTTGGAATTAGTTTGTGATTCTTTCCGCCTGGTGGAATGCATTTTTCCGGACAAAATGGCAAATCATTATGTAAATTATGTAAATACTTTGGATATACTAGATCTACTTCTAGTATAAAACCATAGTCGGCATCAATTGGTACTTTAATTTTATCTAATTTATTGATTTCATTTTGATCAAGGAACCTAAAATTGGATAATGGTAAATATTGACACATACTAAAACCGTATAAATTATTACAATCGATATAAGCGATGTAGGAAGTAGGCTCTGAGGGTTTGAAATCAGGCAAGTAATTATTATTTGCTTTAGCATGTCTATGGGAACATAAACATATACCTCCTCGAATGCCTTTTTGTAACATTCGGACCATAGCCAAATCAACAAGGAGTTCTAATTGAACCCCTGTTTTTAACAACATTGCGTCGAAAGATAAGCTAGGCGCTGTTAAATAAAACGCTGGGTCTAACTGATAATGTTGTTTACAAGTCCGTCTAAAATTTTCGAATATATCTGACAATAATAGGACATCGGTTTTCAAATATAAATCTGTATAAGAACCTAGGTCAGAAATTTTAAACGTTGACCAAATTAATTCCGCATGCCTGTAATCCTCGTCAGAGATATTTTGATCATTCAGTGAACTGTAAAAACATTCTTTCGACGGAAGTTTATTTTCCTGATATCGTTCCCACGAGTTCATGTATTCATATGGATACACACCTTTACGAATGAGCAAATGAAATTTCTCCTCACTGGGGTAAAAACTTTTTAGGTATTTAAAATCTTCCGGCTTTAAAGTATCTGATAATTTACTTAAACTTGTTGCCAAAAATTTAAATGAATCAACGAAACGAAGTTGATAAAACTGATCACCTGAAACACAAATTTTGTAAAGGAAATATAATTTTCTTTAGTTTTAGGTATAATTTTTATGTGACCGGGGACCTCAGCTAAAGCTTTAATAAATAAGTGACAATCGTAACCGGCTAGGTTGTGAAAAAAAATGGGCACAAATGAAGGAAGTTTATATTGTAAATTGCAGTGTGGGTGTGCAGCCCTGCGGTAACGACCGGTGACGTGACAGTGGTCGCGAACTTTGTCTGAAAATACAAAGTTTTCACAAATGTGACAATGAGTTGCTTTGACAAAATTTGCTTCGTCCTCATCAGTAAATATCATCGGAACTGTAGCGCTAACTATTCCATATATTGTCTGAACGTCTTTGATAATCGATTCAACGAACAGCTTATCACAAATAGGTCCTCGGTATGATACGTATCGATTATAGTTACGAGGGGTGATCCAAAAGTAATGATAATGAAAATATTCATTATAGTAAAAAATACATTTTATTTTTCAACATAGTCTCTTAACAAGTTAATACACTTCGTCCATCGCTTTTCTAAACCCATTATTCCCTTTGAAAAAAAATCTTTTTCTTGACCCTCCAAAAACGCCTCAACAGCAGCCATCACTGCGCTATCATCTTCAAATTTTTCGCCTCGAAGGTGTTCTTTGAGCCGGGGAAAGAGGTAGAAGTCACTGGGAGCTAGATCTGGCGAATAGGGTGGGTGTTCCAGCAGTTCGAATCCCGTTTCTTGAATGGCAGGTAACAAAAAAATGGTAGGTAAACCGGTGCGTTGTCTTGGTGAAACAGCACTCCAGCTCACAGTTTGCCGCGTCTTTTCTCCTTAATTGCCTCCCGCAGTCTTCTTATTTGGTCTGCATAGTAAGACCCCGTAATAGTGGCTCCCTTCTCCAAGTATTCAATCATAATGATTCCTTCGGCATCCCAGAAAACAGACGCCATAACCTTCCCCGCCGAACTGGACACTTTGAATTTCTTCAGCGTCGGTGAAGAGGCTCTCTTCCAAGCTTTCGACTGTTGCTTAGTCTCAGGATCAAAATGGTGGATCCAAGTCTCGTCCTAGGTCACAAAACGACTCAAAAAAAATTCTTGATCCGCTTGGAACTTTTCGAGATTGGCCCTCGAAATATCGACTCGTTTTTTCTTTTGCTCGTCGGTTAACATTCTTGGTACCCAACGCGCAGAGACCTTTTTCATGTGCAATTCAGTGGTTAGGATTCTTTGAATGCTGCCATATGAGATTCCTGTGATCTCGGCTACATGCCTGATGGTCACTCTTCGAGTGGGGAAGTGGATGGCCGTCCTTCACGGTGTTCGTCTTCTGTGGATGTTCTGCCCAGTTTAAACTCTTTGGCCCAGCGTGCAACTGTAGAATATGGAGGAGCAGAGTCTCCCAATGTTTCCACTTAGTCACTGTGTATGTCTTTGGTAGGTTTTTTTTTTCTTTTTTTTTTTTTTTTGACGGACCTACAATATTAGCTTCGATGAGCTTTAATATTTACAGCGGGACAGTTTGAGGCGAGGGCTTGACGCCACTCAGCCTTTTCGGCAAAAGCGCAAGGGGCTCCCAGTTGGGACGAACCTCGGCCATGGGCTTTGCCTTTGAGCAATGGCGAGCGATGCAAACTCGCGAGCGATGCAAACGCTCATTGCCTTAAGGGCCGACACTATGGTGCCTTAAGGGCCTAAGAAAAGCCTACTGGTGGCGAGAAGCGCCCTGGTACATTCCGGTACCTGGTAAACGAGCTACTGTTCCTACTTCGTCGCACTCGCCGGCGAGTGCGGTGTGTGAGTGTACAGGTTGAGTGTCCCGGTCTCCTGAGAGACGCGAGATCTTCGAACGGCCTATTTGCAACCGTGATGGGGTCATCGGGGTCCAAGAGAACATTCCTCGGGCGTCGAAGCCGCAAGGTGGGATCCTTCAGAGGATTGTAGTTAGCTGCCTTTACTACTAACGGATTCGGATGAGAGGGGCATTTCTCAAAGTAACGTTGGGACGTCTCTTTGAGATATCTCGATATGGTTGGAAGCTCAAGATCCTTGTGTAGATCGCGGGTACGTAGGCCCGGAGGTGCTCCCGTGGCTCTACGTGCAAACCTATTCTGAATGAGTTGGAATTTATTCAGAAGAGATGGTGCTATATGTGCGAAAATAACGCTAGCGTAAGTCATGACAGGTTGTACATGCCGAGAATCGCAGCCTTTTTATATGATATTTTTATGGTGGCTTAGTAACTATATGAGCATACAGGAAAAATATATTTCGGATTTTTATGTGGACTATTAATAACCGATTATCATTACTTTTGGATCACCCCTCGTAGGGTCGTCAAACAAACGATATGATAAGCAAACGCTACAGGTACATGGTGGCTCAAAGTAGTTGTATTTTGAGAAGACGAACAGTCCGTGCCAACGTTTATTTGAAGCATTGATTCAAAATCAGCAAAAAATCCAAAATGGCATATTTTGTTTACGATCATAATTTTTGAATTGTTTTAGTGAACCTTTGTCCGGCAAAACTGTTACGACACCTCCACATAGATGACTGTCGACTTCTTCTAAAGTGCTGAAGTTTAATAAACAATAATCACAAAAATAAACCTTACCATGGTGAGAAGTTACTTGACTTCGAAAAAGTCTGGAACAGTTTTTGATTAAACAATAATGAAAGGAATTTTTATTTTCTAGGAAGAGCAAATGTATAATTTTGGGATTGCATTTTTTATCAATGTCTAATTTGTATAAAGGTCCTACAATAGTTTTGTTGTTTTTTAAACCATAAATGATGAACTTTATATTTGAGTTATTCTTTTCGAATACTTTTATATCATGAAAAGTAACTGGAAATGACATGCCGCTTGTGTCAAAAAGTTCACGAAAATCTCGATAAGACGATGTCCTACTGGGATGTTTCTTAGCCGGATATAAAGCAGCCGTTACACACCATAAAAAGCAATATTGATCCTTATTTGATATATTTAAACACGCTTTTTTAGATTGAATCGATTTAGGCAAACTTATAAAACTAGAGCCAGCTAGAGGTTGGTATTTATTAAGATTGACCTCTATGTATAAATTGTTTAAAAAGGCCCATCCACTATCACGACATTCAAATTCCTCAATACTTTTTTTGAATTGTGCAACTGTCTCGAAAAAGAGTTTTTTAAAGTCATAATTAAAATATAATATTTTGTTTTTGGTAATAAAGGACTTAACTGATTGGGAGTTATCTTTAAATTGTATAAATGTACCAAATAACTCAAAATTGACTTTCACGCATGTGTGTTTAATAAGATATTCATCTAAAAGTAATTTTAACTTATCAGCAATTTCAGTAAAAAAATTATCGATCGAAGCTGATTGTGATTGAGTATTCGCTATTATTTTGTACGTTAAAATACGATTACGAAATGCAGTAGCAACAATTTCTATACCATCACTATGGTGTATAGTGTGATTATTGTTTTTATGAGTATTGCTTCTCAAATGACCCACCCATGATTTATTATGTACAGATGTGTTACACACAGTACAGAAAGGCATAGTAAGGAATATGAAATCCGACTTAAAACAAAACCAAATTAAAAAAATTACATAAAACAACTAATGTTTTTATTACTATTCGATTATATAAAAAATAAAAAAGGCACATACATTAATAATAAGTAACCCTTCACTTAAAATTAATTTTATCACTATGATGTACCGGTTCGGTCTCCTTAAACAGAGTCCAGGCTCGTCCTTTTAAATATCTCCTCAGTATGTAATGCTTAAGTAAGAGTATTGTCAGTATTTACTCTTTCGAAATTTAGTAATAAGTACTTCGTCAATATTTTCTCCGTTGTGATTTAATTTAACATTAGGGTTCTTTTATTAATTTTGATAGATATGCATAACTTTGGTTTCATTAAAATTATTATTGTAACCATTTTTTAATTTCGTTTAGTGTATTATTTTCACCGCCCCTCCAAATCAGCAACGCCCCCCATTCGTTTGGCCGATCTTTTGTGTTGTCCGAGCGCGCTTCCCTGTCTCCTAAGCTCTATAGAGTCTGGGGCACGCCCCCAATTCTTGCCCCAGATCCGATGATACCTGCATGCCGGCCACAACTGGAATACACTAAACCCTCCCCCCAACCTCCTCCAAAGGGATGTCTTATCATTAGGAACACGATACATAAAGTGGGCCGTGACAGTGAGGGACCCGTATTTTATTTATGGTTTTATGTATTTTGTTTTATTATTTAGATGCATGAAGCAAGTTACACACATAGTAAATTATCGCTAGCAAATTAGAAGGTCGGATTGTAACCCAAACTTTAGGCAAACCTGGGATTTTGTTGCGAAATCTTACTAGATAAGTACATATATTATGCATACGTTGTATTATATTTAGGAGTGAATTTTTGTGTTGTATTATTACACAGCCCAACTTTATACGGGTAAATACTTTGCACATTAGCCGCTCCGTGACTGCTTTAGCAGTTGTAATGGTTTATCCTGTAACTGATCTAGGGCAGGAACGGTAAGTGGCAGTATCACCCGCACGCCTGGCTAGGCTCTTCTCATAAAACACCGTCTGTTTACAGTTTTTTTTTTTTGTTATGCGCTATAAACCGCCGCGCAGGCTCAAAAATCCAAGCGCACATAGAGACAGACAGCGGCAAACTTCACGCTGTGATGAATTGTAATTAAGTATCTTGTTCGTTCTCATCATATTTGTTTATGTTGAGTTCGCGTAAGAAAATACTGTTTATTGTACAGTATAGGTCCATGCGCTTTATAAGATTCCTCATAATCTTTTTAAGACGGTTTCATGCCTTCGCTCATGTTGCGAACACAATTGTCTCACATCAATAAGTTCTCCATTGTTTCCGGATTCTGTGCTTAGAATACTTAAGCTTTTCTTACATGGCCATCGCAATGTTATTCTTACGAGTGTATTTCCAAAATAGATATCAGGTCGTTTTAATTAAATTATGCTTGTTTGGTGCGAATGCAGTGGTCTGTAAGATGATGCCTGTTGTCTCCGTGTGGAATATTAACGTAGTTTATTACCCCGACGACCTTTTTTTTTCCTCATTGCGTAACGCAGTCCGCCACCATATGCTTGGCTGTTTTCTGAGAAATGTCTGTGTTTTTTTTTTTTTGTGGGTTTTAATTGGCCGTGATGGATGCATTTGCTGTGTTGTCTTGGTGCTTTAGCAGATTTCTATTCGGTCGTAGAACAATTGCATTGGACATCAAAGGCCTGTCTATTTCAATTTTTTGTGAATGAATTGCTTGCTTGCCGTTCAGGCTCGTAATTTAACGACATTATAATGTCTTGCAGTTCCATATTTTTTTGTAGGTATTATTATTTTGTTCAAAAAATTAAATAACTTATGATATGGTTGAGAATGCTAAGTATATTTAAGAATTATTATATAACGAACCTTTACAAATAAATTAGACTTTGCAACTGCCCACAGCTTGCCACAGCCAAGAATTATTTAATCGTAAAATAATATGAGCAATAAAAAAATAAAACAAAAGATCAAATCGCTAACGATATCCGGCACTTTTCTGCTGTCAACCTTTGTGGCGTCGCGGACACACGCACAATAATTTAACAATAAGTACACTTCAGCCTAGTTATGTTAGGTTTGAGGCTTTATGTACCCACGTAAAACTTCGCGTGGTGTATATACCTTTAAAAGAAGGTGCGTTTTGTTTGGAAAAAAATTAGGTGCACATTATTTATGTCAGTTTTTTTTATGTACCAATAACAGAAGTAAGTACTTAAAGGAATCCCAGACTAAAACCTTTTTAATATTAATAACTGGAGTGTAAGAGTTAGTATTAGTTCCCAAGGCGTAGGCCCCAAAAGGATTTAAGGTGGTGGTAACAATGACATCAACACCAACAAAATCACGTCAACGAAATCTCCAACGCGAATGTATCAAATTAATCTGCTTGGAACTTTTTCCCACTAATACTAGTGTTTACGTTAACACCATCATAACGTAGTAGGTATATAGATTGGTTAAGCTTTTGCTTCTCTTTTATTTGGAAAGAAATTAAACTTTTGACAAGAGCAGATAAGGTTAAGGGCTTTTTCTTTCCTAACTGCCAGCATACACAAAAGCTACCCATAGTAAACAAGAATAAATGTATTATTTCATGGAAAGATCTCACCGGGTTTTCTGCATCGGGGCCTTCGTGGACAGGAGCTTCTGGTGCACTACACTATTATAAAATCTTTACACTATACGCAACTACATAAAACGAACTATTAATAATGTAAAAAGAAATTCCGCGGCTCATGCTAGCAAAGTAAAAAAATTAAAAAATTTTTTTTTTTGACCGCGCAAGCGCATCTTAGACAAAGCGTCTAGCGCTATGCCCCACAAAAAAAAAGGGTCGGCAGAAATAAAATATTTTAAGGGACACGACCGTCTCGGACCGAGGTCAGAATGGCAATCCCCCATCAAAATTGATTAAATCATTTATCCAAATAATACGAAATTTTAGTTCAGGAGATACGTTTACCTCAAATTAAAGTTCAAATAAACTAATTAAACAAACCATTACCGTACCGTAACCATATAACGTAAACCTTCCCTGGGAATGCTACTAGAATCTACAACATTTGCCTATTCCTTGGTAGTCGTTTACGTCAGCATCTAAAGTACTAAGATATTTCGTAGACAGGAAATCACTAGGGATATAAGCCAACACCAGCGGATGACGTAAAAGGTGGCTAAGGAACTAAGACAGGTCAAAATTTGTTTCATATTTTTAAATTGTCTTCGTCTTAAGAATTTCGACATTAGGCCCAACATAAACTACTAGTACCTACCTTTAGACGTAGACAAAGGGTTGTTCATTTCAAGCCGATGATATCCAGCGGACATCAGGCATCGAAGCTATATCTGAGTATGCAACAGGGATTACGCTATGATGAGAGAGCTGACTGAATGAAGATTTCTATTAAACCTATTTAAATTTTCTAAGTAAGTAGATTTGGAACTAGAAAACTTACTGATATATTTTTGTATGACAAGTTGTTGATTAAGTTAATATAAAATTAAATAATAAAGATAATTTTGAACATAGTGAAGTAAATATTTTTTGTATAATTTAATTTTAAACTGAAAATAAAGGACATAAGATTTAAGCGCCTTAGTACTTTTATGAGCAATGTTTCTTTGATATACTAACAAGGCGTTGAAAATACGATAGCGAGATCGTTTTGTATTGATCTGTATTTACATCTTAGTAAGTATACAAGGATCCACTCCGGTGTATTAGACTTAAAATAGATGTAAAAGGCGACTACGGGATAAATGGTTTTCTTATTTTTCACCAACAACAGCATTCAAAATATAGTATCTGACTTAATTGTTATGGAGGGATACAAACAATGTATTTTATCTAATGCTTAATAAGCCTGTATGACCATTCAAATATAAGAAACTATATGTGCCCCATGGCTATACTTACTTATTTGCCCGTGCATACACATATGTAATTAATAAGTATTAAGTATAGGATATTTATCTTCATTCATAATTAAGGCTTCCTTGAAAGGCTTTTGAATCAAACATGCAAAATCTAGTATTAAATTTGTTTGGTAGTTCCAGATTTGTAGGTATTCAAACAAACTAACTTTATTAGTTTAGATAAGAAATTTCGTATTGAGAACCCGAGATTGATATCTACTAATATGTGTTAATGTGATATGAGCCTCAAGAAATGTAAGTGCAAGCGCTACCGGGACAACGTTAAGATAAAAGATAGATTTATATTACTAAACTAAACACGATACCTTCTCATTAAAATGTCATAACATTTAGCTATTTATCCAATATTTTTATTTATTATGTTTAACTAGCGACCCTCCCGGCTTCGCATGGAAATAAAAACCTTCCACTTGAATCACTCTATCTATTCAAAAAACCGCATCAAAGTCCGTTGCGTAGTTTTAAAGATTTAAGCATACAAAGGGATATAGGGACAAAGAAACCGACTTTGTTTTATACTATGTAGTGATAGTGATAGTGATGAGATACACCACTGACAAATAGACAGACGAATATTATACAATGGAGGCTTACTTTATTTTTTATCTGAACGTTTCCCAGTTATAGTTACAGCTACATCCTGATCTTTATCGACATTTTATTATGACATAAATATTTATACATATCATAGTTTTCTATCAAGTGGGCCGTAAGCCTGTTCATTCTAAGTATAAAAATATGTTGCTTAATCCGGATGTACAAACAAGTTCTTTCAAGGAAAAAAAATACGACTGCCACCCCAAAAAGTTATATCACTTGGTTCCCCCTTAGTATAAGGATACCCCATTTATCCAAATTAGTTATGCGTGATTAAATGAACTCACATGCATTCGTAAAAGAACACTAAGGATTATTAAAAAAAAAAAAAAACAGTTTAATAGATTGTCACAGCCCTACGTCAAAAGAGTGTTAGTTCATACCTCAAATTCTTTGCAATATTTGTTTTTCATTTTGTAGTATCTTTTTTCCTTTTCCGGGCAAACCTATTATTTACAGGCGTGGGGTGCACATCCATGTTCAGTTTTTATTCTTTAAACTAACTTTTCAGCGTTATTTTTATAATAAAACAAGAAAAATACACGCACTAAACTCACAACAAAAACAAAGCAGACGCCATCTTGACACAAAACCGAATGAACGCTTGTTCGCGAACGCTGACGCTCACAGATTGCTGTTTTTGAAACTCATTGACTGTAAATTGCTGTATTTGATACCAACACAGATTTAAAATATTTTATTTTAATGAAAGATTGCTGTTTCTGATACGAAGTTATTAAATAAGTAAAAAGGATTCTAAACAAACAGTGTTGCCACATTTATATCTTGATTTTCTTCAAAATGACAGATTGCTGTTTTTGTTTCTATACGACTCATTTGTCACATCCGGAGTTGTCGTGTCAGGGTAGCGCGTGTCCTGGTGTTAATCACGACGCTGTTGCTTAGCTGGTACGGGCTGTATCTGCTGGATGGGCCGGGATATCCCTGGACTCCGCTCGAATAGTGGGCCGGGCTATACCCTGGACACCATCCTTGTCCTGTACGCTTCTTTCATCTGTCTTCTTTATATTTTCATACGTCGAAGTAAAATATTTCTTCGTAATATTATTCTTGCATATCAAGTTTGAGTACTTTGTATTCTTCTTCTTAAATTAATATTTTCATAATAATCTCCATTTTTCTTTTGTCTCTTGATATTCACTTTTCTTCATTTTATTTATTTCACGTTACTTCTTTCTTCATTTTTAATTTCAATTTCCTTCTCTCTTGAATATTTTCTTCAATCTTCCTTCTTCACAATATTTTTTTATTACATATTAATTATCTTCATATTCTTCTTTCTTCAAATCTTCTTATTTTTTTCGTATCTATTTATTTACGTATTAATCTTCTTTTAATCTTCTACAATATTATTTTTCTTAATTTGGTAGGGATGTAGTTAACGACCTGAGGTCAAACATAGGCTACTTTTGGGCGCGATATAACCGAGTCCCACGCGGGCGGAGCCGCGGGGAACAGCTAGTAATAAATAAATGACTACTTAATTACCAAACAAATAAAAAAAAAATATATAAAAATAGAAATGATCGGTAACTTGACTGTGAGTGATTTCACGAGTGAACTTACAACTGTGAAATAGTGCTATTACTGGCTGATTGTTGGTTTTTGTCAACTAATAGAGTGCAGACATAGAAGCTCTAGTTTCATAGTAAAAATGTTACAACGTGCATTTAATGTTTCGATATGATAATCGGACCAGAATGTGATTCATTCGGTCATAAAGACTACCAATAAAATACGACATAAATAAGATTTTTTAAATGTCATTATCTTGGTCGCGATTTTATCAAGGCAACTTTTATTGACTACTCAGATTTGTACTAATTGTGTATGTGTTGAAAAGGAACTTAATGAAATGTAAGGACTAGAGTTCCTTGAGTAAGAACCATAGGACTTTATAACTGGAAGGATAATAAATTTATAAATAAAGTTGATAACAGGACCTGCATAAAAAAGAAGCAACAGGGCATCATTCCAACAATAACATTTTTGAAGCGAAGAAAATAACTGAAATGTATTTATACAAAAAAAAGTCGATTGATTGATATCTTGAAAATAAATAAGTATACCTACTGTTTTGAAAATTGAACATCTGGAAGAGGACTGTACTATTGGGGTGTTGGACCAAGTAAAGAGTAGAAAAAAGAAAATTTCTGGTAACCTCATTATATAATTAGACATTGAAGACATATAGGTATGTACAATAACTTTTATTAATGTAAAGATACTCGTAAGTGGCAGCTCAGTGCATCACCTTTTCACTCAAAGGAAAACAAAAGTACTTAATTATTATTTTATTCAAATTTCCTGATGTTTATGATTGCGGCTATACAAAATCAATCACATTTTCTAACTTGAATACGGGATAATTAATTTGATGAAATAACTTCGAAAATTAAATGAATTTAATTTAAGATAAACTGTTGATAAGAGGAATATAAAGCGAGAAGTAACGAGTACGAACAATAGTTGTGTTCATAGCAACTTCGAGCGGAAAAAGCGATTATTCAGTACCTCTGAATTGCTGACTTTTAATAAATGCTGTGACTTGAAACTCTAAACTTACAGATCAATTGTTGTCAGCGACGGACTTTAATAATATATAAAATTTTATGTATTTAAGGTAGATTATGTACTAGGTAGGCAAATAAATCATGGTAGTTTTATTTCCCATAGTAATAAGGCTGATTATTTACATAGTTAGGTATAGATGCCAATATTGTATTATTTTAAGTGTCTTTTTATACATATTAATTCGTAGCATAAGTGTAGTAGTCGCTACGAAATACACCTACAAGTAAAGATCATGTAAATAATTAGTTTGTATATAAAAATGTAAGTTGAATAGTCTCCACTAAGCAAAACTGTAAATATTGTACATAAAACTAAGGCAAATGTAAATCTCAATAGAAGTGAATGTATGAGATTTCCCCCACCACTCATAAGTGTACATGTCAATAATTGGACACAGTTTTGTATGAAGAGTTCATTGTAAGTATGCAACTTCCCCCACCCTTCGGAAGTGTACTTGTCAATGATTTAACGAATTGCGTGTCGGGGAATTTGCATATAACAGAGGCCAATTTTGAATGGAGGTGTGTTCCAGTGCTATTATAAGTGTGCCAATATCATTGAATTGTGAATCAGCTCGAAAATAAAAGGAAAAACAAGTACTATAAAGAACATTGTGGTTTTAATAAGAGGAATCCCTGCAAGTGCGACCTCTGGTCTAAAAACGCCAAGCGGAATACGTCGTGTGATATAGTGGCAGCCTGTTCCACATCCCGCCAGCCCGGCTCATCGAACCAAACATTGTCAGCCAGCCAAAACTACAGTCCACTCGCTCGCTAGTCAACCACATTTTCGTGGTCCTTCGAGCCGGATCGTGGGGAAACGCGATGCCTACTACGAGATCGACGTCCGCAACAGGGAAGACCACCACTACAGATTGGAGCCTGGAAACACCGGCAGAAACCGAAACGGACATCTCCAGCCGGTCGACGATGACGCGACGCACGCCGCCATTGCCTGGGTCCCTCGACCGCGCCGTGGGGAACCCTACCGTGTCCGCGCCTCCTACTCGCGCCGCAGGAGAGCGCACCGCGACCGCGTCCGCGCTGCCTGATCGCACCGTTGCAGCCGCGGAACAACGCGACCGTTCGATGTCTCCTATTCGCGCCGCACAAGGAGACCGTGTTGCGGAAGGGGAAACTGCCGCTCGCGCCGCCCCCCCGCCCCCCGCACCCGCTGAAAGAGGGCACGCCGCGTCACGCTCCGGTACCGCTGCCGTTAGAGCTGAATCACCCGCGCTTCATGTAACGCGTTCGATAGCTAAGGATCCGGAATTATTAGCGCGTATCACCGAAGCGGAAGAGCGAAGGATATCAAGGAAGGTTGAAGAAGAACGATCTGCGATGGAGTCAAGACTGGGTGCTCGTCCGAAGGCGACAAGATTCGACAAGCCGCATGATGTACGCTCCATACGTTCATCAAAAAGGGCAGAAGTGGAAGCAAGAATGCAAATCGCCAAAAGGGAACTGGAAGTAGCTGAGGCCAGATCGAAGATAGCACAAGCCGAGCTGGAGCTGCTGCAGTTGGATTCGGACGAGGACGAATTTGAAGACATGCAAGACCATCGAGATCAAGTGGAGCGATGGCTGGACAAGGCTGCACCTGTGGAAAAGAGTGCCGCGCCGCCGACGCCGAACCCTCCACAAGTAGAAGAAAAGAAGAGCGACATACAAGAATTGGCTCTGATCATAACGAAGATGTCTCAGAAATCTACTGAACATAGTATCTCAAAGCACATGATCGAGTTACCTAACTTCAACGGTGCCAGTGAAGAATGGTTGGCGTTCAGAAGATCCTTTGAAGATACCGAGCGCTCGTTCACGCATACACAGAACTTGGCTCGGCTAAGAAGAGCACTTCAAGGGAGAGCAAAGGATGCCGTGAAGAGTTTATTATTCACCGCCGAGACACCACAGGAAGTTATGAAGGGTTTAGAAGCTCGCTTTGGGAGACCAGGGGCCATCGCATTAGCAGAGTTGGAGAAATTGAAGAGTCTACAAAGGGTACAAGAATCTCCAAGTGATATCTGCGCGTTCGCCAGCCATGTCAAGAACTCAGTAGCAACAATAAAGGCGCTTGGGAAGAGCCAGTATTTAAGTTCGCCAGAAACAATGAAGAGTTTGATCGAAAGGATGCCATCAAACATGAAATACAGATGGTTTATATATTATAGAAGCCGCCGAGAGGAAGAGAAACCGGAATTGGAACTCATCAGTGAATTTTTGGAAGTGGAAGCTGATATGTGTGGTGATTTTGCTCCCCCTGAAGTGTCATGGGAGCCGAAGAAAACTGTGACAAAGAAAAGTGTTCATACTGTGCAAAAAGTGGAAGCTGATATGTGTAGTGATTTTGCTCCCCTTGAAGTGTCCTGGGAGTCGAAGAAATCTGTGTCGAAGAAATGTGTTCATAATGTGCAAGAAGCGGAAGCTCAACAGCAACCTAAGAAGGCGGAATGTCCTGTGTGTCAAGGTGAACATTGGATCTACGAATGCAAGACATTTAAGGATGGAAACATAGACAAGAAGTGGGAAATGGCCAAGAAAGCTAGGCTGTGTTTCAAGTGTCTACGCTATCGCCATTCAAGAAGAACATGCAGAGCTCCACCTTGCAAGAAGTGTACAAGATTGCACCACATAAGTCTCCACACTGATGTGCCGCCGGCTGCGACTTCAAATAAAGAGCAAGAGAATCCCTGCTGTAATACTCTGAAGTGTGAGAAATCTACTGACATCATATCTTCAGTATGCACCTCTACAGATGGAAGGGCTTATCTTAAAGTGATTCCTGTGGATTTATATGGCCCAAAAGGAACAGCGCGAGTGTTAGCATTAATGGATGAAGGATCGACTGTGACACTCTTAGATTCGTCCATCGCTAAGAAGATTGGAGCAGAGGGAATTACAGAACCAATCACAATTGAAACAATTGGAGGAAATGCATTCAAGAAAGGGAATTCTCAGAAGTTGAATATTAAAATCAGGTGCTCATCGCAAAGATAAGAGGACAATCGCAGTCAGAACAATTGACGAGTTGAGACTTGCGAAGCATGAAGTGGAAGACGGAATCATTGAAAGATGTGAGCATCTCCGGCCTTTGAAGAATCAGCTTGTATTCAAGAAAGAAGAGCCACGTTTGCTGATTGGGCAAGATAATTGGGGACTCATCGTTACGAGAAGACTGAAGAAGGGCAAGAAGTCAGAGCCAGTTGCTTCACTTACGAGTCTAGGCTGGGTTCTTCATGGATGTGAAGACGGAAGCAACACACCAGTCAACTTCGTCAATCATAGCCGTCTGGTAGAAGATGAAACCGAAGCTCTAGTGCGACGTCACTTCGACATCGACGCCATGGGAGTGATGCCGAACCGCCCAAGCAACGACGCCGACAAGAGAGCCTTGGATGTCTTGGAACAAACCACAAAGAGACTACCAGATGGAAGATTTGAAACGGGGCTGCTGTGGAAGAGCGAAGCAGAGACGCTGTCAAACAACTATCATCAAGCGTACAAGCGTCTCATGAATATAGAGAAGAAGCTCGACAAGGACCCAGAGTTGAAGACATCATATGAAAATCAGATAAGCCAGCTATTGGAGAAGGGCTACGCGGAGAAGGCGCCAGCTGAAACAACGCAGGGGAGGACCTTCTATCTGCCTTACTTTGCTGTGGTACACCCTATCAAGAAGAAGCCGAGAATAGTCCTGGACGCTGCAGCTAAATTTGAAGGGAAGAGCCTGAACGACGTCTTGCTGCCTGGACCTGATCTTTTGCAATCACTTTTTGAAGTCCTAATAAGATTCAGAGAGGGACCGGTTGCTGTGGTGGCTGATGTAAAGGAAATGTTTTTGCGTATCCAAATGCGAGAAGAAGACAGAGACAGCCTTAGATTCCTGTGGAGAGGAAGTGACAGAGTTAAGAAGCCAGAGGAATACAGGATGAAGTCTGTCATATTTGGAGCAGCATCGTCGCCATCAACTGCAATCTTCGTCATGAACAAAAATGCAGAAGACTTCAAAGAAGAATATCCTGAGGCGGTGAGAGCAATCAAGTCTAACCACTACATGGACGATTATCTGCAGAGCTTTTCGACGATTGAAGAGGCAAGGAAAACAGCAAGAGAGGTGCAATTAATCCACGCCAAAGCTGGTCTTCATTTAAAAGAGTGGGGAAGCAACAAACCGGAAGTACTGAAGAGCATCCAGGATGAGTCAAAAGAAGACGTCAAGGAGTTCTCCTCAGAAGAGAAAACTCTAGGACTCAGATGGCTCATTAATGAAGACGTCCTAGCCTTCAATGTGGGATTCCGCAACACATCTCCACAAATACTCAGTGGGGAAAAGACACCGACAAAGAGAGAAGTGGCAAGTGCAGTGATGTCAACATTCGACCCCATGGGATTCGCAGCGCCAGTACTCATCCAGGGGAAGAAACTAATTCAAGACATCTGGCGTTCGAAGATTGGATGGGACGAGAAGATCTTACCTGAACAAGAAGAAGCCTGGGCAAAATACCTCAAAGAAGTCACCGTTTTGAAGAACCTGAAGATCCCTAGATGCCTGTCTCCACATCATAAAAAGGAGAACTTCACACCTTCACGGATGCTAGTGAAGAAGCCTACGCCGCCGCAGTCTACTGGAGGACAATGGATCAAGACGGAGTAATAAACATAGCTTTGGTTGCTGGGAAAGCGCAAGTAACTCCAACGAAGCCGATCTCAATACCACGGCTCGAGCTTCAAGCTGCGTTATTGGGAAGTAGACTGGCATCAACCGTCGAAAGGGAAATGGATCTGGAAGTCACAGGAAGAGTATTTTGGACAGACTCAAGCACGGTTCTTCAGTGGTTAAAGTCAGACCCAAGAAAATTTAAGACCTTCGTAGCACACCGTTTGGCTGCGATAGAGGAGCTGACGAGTCACCAAAATTGGAGATGGGTGCCAACAAAGGAAAACCCTGCAGACGACGCCACTCGAGGGACACCAAGGGAGTTTGACCACACGGCGAGATGGTTCAGGGGCCCTACATTTCTATACGAAGAGGAGGAGAGATGGCCGGAAAAGCGTTTCGACATTCAAGCCATCGAAACCGGAGAAGAAAAGAACGTCCAGACAGTTGCACTAACATACGAAGTGCCACTACACACGCCAGATCCAGAGAGGTTTTCCAGCTGGACACACTGAATTTATCGACATACTGAAGAGAAGACGTCAAGAGAAAAAGCACGTCAACGCTGCTGAAGATAGCGACTGGAAACCATATAAGCGTACAGCGAAAAAGAAGACGAAGACTGAACTTCTTCCAACAAGAGAAGGGAAAATATTTGAGCCCATAGAAGAGGTCCACTTCAAAAGAGCTAAAGAAGAGTTGATTAAGTTGAGTCAAAGGGAAAGTTTCGCAAAAGAAATCAGCTGCTTGAAAAATAATAAGTGCCTGGAAAATTCAAGCAGACTTCGTAAGGTCGACGTGTACATCAACTCAGAAAGGATCCTCAAGCTAAGAACTCGTGCAAAGAAGATTCAGATTGAGAATCAAGAGAAGAATCCAGTTATTCTAGATGGGAAAAATAGAATATGTCGCCTCATCATAGACCATTATCACCGCAAGTTCTTCCATGGAAATACAGAAACAGTAATCAACGAAATCAGACAAAGGTATTGGATCCTGCGCCTGCGAACCACAACAAGGGGGATTCTACATAAGTGTCAGTGGTGTAAGGTCCATAAAGGCACTCCTAAAATACCGCCTTTAGGAGACCATCCTGTAGAACGCCTGCAACATCATCAGCATCCCTTCACCTGCACGGCTGTTGACAACTTTGGGCCAATGCAAGTCTCCATCGGAAGAAGAATAGAGAAGCGCTGGGGGGTACTCTTCACCTGCTTGACCACGAGGGCGGTGCATTTGGAACTGTCTAACTCACTCAGCACCAGCTCTATGATCATGGCATTAAGGAGGATGGCAGCCAGAAGAGGAACACCCAAAGTCATGTTCAGTGATAATGGGACGAATTTCATAGGGGCCAACAAGGAGCTAGAAGAGGCAGCCGCCAAAGAAAACATCAGATGGAAATTCATTCCAGCTGGAAGTCCAAGCATGGGAGGAGCTTGGGAAAGAATGGTGCGCACCGTCAAAAGCGCACTGATGGTCGTCCTGCAAACACGAACTCCACCTGAAGAAGTCCTGCAAACATTATTAGTAGAAGTGGAGCACATAGTCAACTCACGTCCACTCACACACATAAGTATGGACGCGAATGACGAAGAAGGCCTGACACCCAACCATTTTCTACTCGGAAGGTCCTGTGGGGTAGCATCACCAGGCGAGTTCGAGGATCGAGATCTCATTGGCAAGGCGAACTGGAGGACGGTGCAGCGGCTGACTGACCACTTCTGGCAAAGGTGGATAAAAGAGTATCTGCCAACTCTGAAACCGCGGAAGATCAGCGGACGACACTCCGATGACCCACAAGTCGGAGATATCGTCCTTATAGTCGACGCGACATCACCCCGCAACACATGGCCTCGTGGAGAAGTCCTGAAGGTGTATCCAGGACCAGACGGCAGAGTGCGCATCCTGGACGTAAGGACACCGGGAGGAGTGCTAAGAAGGTCTACACGTCGAGTCGTCATCCTGGTGCCAGCAGCCACGTCGCTACCACAGGGAGAAGAGCTTCGCACTGCGGGGGAGAATGTCAGCGACGGACTTTAATAATATATAAAATTTTATGTATTTAAGGTAGATTATGTACTAGGTAGGCAAATAAATCATGGTAGTTTTATTTCCCATAGTAATAAGGCTGATTATTTACATAGTCAGGTATAGATGCCAATATTGTATTATTTTAAGTGTCTTTTTATACATATTGATTCGTAGCATATATTCATTACCTTATTAATAATTATTTATCCACTACCCGCTTGCCGTTCCACTTCCAATTTGCTACGCCCGACAGGGTTCATATTGTACCTACTTAAAAAGGACAGTGACTTCAGTGTATACTATCTAGTTATAACTGTTATTGTACAATGTGAATGCAATAAATAAATTGAAATAAATTGAAATTGAAATTGAGCATAAGTGTAGTAGTCGCTACGAAATACACTTACAAGTAAAGATCATGTAAATAATTAGTTTGTATATAAAAATGTAAGTTGAATAGTCTCCACTAAGCAAAACTGTAAATATTGTACATAAAACTAAGACAAATGTAAATCTCAATAGAAGTGAAATGTATGAGATTTTCCACACCACTCATAAGTGTACATGTCAATAATTGGACACAGTTTTGTATGAAGAGTTCATTGTAAGTATGCAACTTCCCCCACCCTTCGGAAGTGTACTTGTCAATGATTTAACGAATTGCGTGTCGGGGAATTTGCATATAACAGAGGCCAATTTTGAACGGAGGATCGGCCTCCGCGTGTGTAGTGAATTCGGATCGTAGTGGAACAAGTGCGAATCGTGTGCAGTGCAGTGCGGTTTTTCGTGTACGCGAGCGCGTCCTCGCGAGTGCTAGGAGAATCGTAGTGATTGTGCGCGGTTCGGAGGGGAGTACCTTTTCCTTGTTCTCGGCCGTCTGGCCTCTCAGTTGCCCGGGAGTTTTGCGGTGTCTCTGGCACGGCCCCCTAGCGGTTTCAAGCGAAGGGTTTACCGTGCATTGTCAATCCGTACATTCTAGCCGCCGACTGTGAGGTCACTCGATCGTTCCCACGCGGACAGTGCACCCTCATTTCCGTCGCTGCCGGCGGGCCCCTGTTTCCATTTCCGTCCTCTTTGGGGTTTAGATCTCGGAGGGCGGAAGTGCTAGGGGGTAACGTATGCTACCCCACGCTATTTATAGCGTTGGGTAGGATGCCGCCGCCGGTGAAGCCTTCGAGGGGCACCTCGAGCGCCGCTTCATCCCGACGTGCCCCGGCTAGGAAGCCGATTTCGTACCCAGGGGCTGCGTCCCTTATCAAGCAGGCGATCGCCGCTGGACGTACCCCCTCCGCATACCCGCCGTCACCTTCCCCTGTCCAGTCGGGCGGGGAAGAATTCTTTAGCGCTGAGGACGCCGCTCCAGTACAGCCTAAGACCGCCGCTGGCCGAGACCCTCGCCTCGGAGCGCGTGCCGAGCGTGCCGCATCCGTTGCGGCCGCCACGCCGCTTGCGTCCGTGTTCGCTGCGTCCGCGTCCGCTCCCGCGTCTGCCGCGCGTGCCGCCGTGTACGAGTCCGCCTACAAGGTGGCTCGCGTAACGTCGCCGCCGCGCATGCCGACCCCGAATTGGGCGAGAATGCCGCCAACTCCCGCCCCGCGTTCCCCGCCATCGCAGGCCTAGCCCGCGTCTCCACCGGTGCCCGCCCCGCGCACGCCGCCTCGCTCTGTAGCGCGCTCCATGCCGTCGCTCGAGGAGATGGACGTAGTCGCGACGTCACCGGTGGCCAGCTACGCTGCAGCCGCAGCCGCGAGTGCTCCGCGCAGGACGCCCCCCGCTTCCCCGCCGCCCCCCGCCGCTGCGCAGGCCCCCGCCGCCCCGCTGTCCGCCGCACCCCCTGCGGCCGGGCAACAGTCGCAGCAGCCGGCGCCGCAGGCAAAGCAGCCCCCCCGCCCCCGCTACCCGCCGCTCATCGTCGAGCACCTCCCCGACTGGGCTCACCACTTCCGTGAGCTTAAGAAGAGGATGGGACACGCTCCGAATGCGCGCCCGTTTGGCAAAGGGGTACGCTTTATGCCGCGCGAGGAAGATGAGTACCGCGCAGTACAGAGGTACCTCACGCAACTGGAAAAGGACTCAGGTATATCCTGGTTTTCATATTCCCTCCCCGCAGAGCGCAGCCTTAAGGTTGCGATCAGAGGCCTGCCTGCCGACACACTACCGGCTGACATTGAGCGTGATCTCCGCGACCTCGGGTTCACTCCTGAGTACGTGCGATCTATCCGCGCGCGCCAGGGCCGCCCGGGCTGCATTTTCTACGCGCAGCTTGAGAGAACCGCTGACACCATCCCGGCCATCTATGAAGTTTCTGAGCTTCTATGCATGCCCGGGGTCACCATTGAGGCCTGGCGCGGGAGGAAGGGTCCCGCTCAATGTCACCGCTGCCAGCAGTTTAGGCACAGCTCCCACAATTGCCACCGCCGCGCGGCCTGTGTCCGCTGCGGCGAGGAGCACTTCGCTCGCGAGTGCCCGCGCCCGCGTGAGGAGCCGCCTACCTGCGCCAATTGCAAGGGCCCGCACACAGCCAACAACGCGTCCTGCCCCGTGTTTCGCAAGGAGATTCGAAACAAAAAAGCAGGTACGGTGTTGCTGACAGCCGCCCCTAGCCGACCAGCCCCAGTCACTACCACTACCCCAGCCCCTGCAAGGGAGGAGAGGCCCACGACCTTGATGCCAGACGCCAACGACCCTACCGAGCGCCCCAAAAAGCGTAGGCGCCGTAGGAAGCGTGGCGGTAGGCCTAAGGACGACAAGACGCAACCTGCCAAGCAGCAGCCGCAGCCCCAGGATGAGCAGCCCGTGGCCAAGCCACGCCCTGCCCCTGTGGGAGGCAAGCTGACCCCCGCGCCCAGAGACGCCGCTCCTCAGACCGCTCCCAAGGTAAAGGACCCGATCTCGACAGGTAGGATGAACGTACAGCCCGTCATACACCTCTTGATTGAGATCCTGGTTGCGTACCAGTCCAACCAGGATATAGTCCCTATAGTGCTCAGAGGAATGTCGTCATTGCTGCCTAAAGGTGTGTGATAAGGCACTCCGACTCATCCACTGGAATGCATGTGGCCTGAACAAGGCCAGACGCAGCCTTCTGAAATCGTTGGTGGCCGAATACAAAGCGGACATCGTACTGATCTCGGAAACGCACTTACGTGCCCACGACCCACTGAAGTTCTCAGGTTTTCATGTCTATCGACTTGATGCAATCTCAGACACCGGCCGAGCATATAGAGGTCTCGCTGTCTTGGTGAAGAGAAGGATCGTGCATCAACCGATACCCCAGTCGCAGCTTCAGTCGCTCTATGCACTAGGCGTTGAGATATGTACTGACTCAGCCCCACTCCGCGTGTTTGCACTCTACAAGCCGCCGCATAATGAGTTGAAAGTAGCCGATGTACACACTCTCCTGAACTCGGCTGTACCGGCCATCATAGCAGGTGATTTTAATTGCAAACACACCGCCTGGAATTCCAACCGCATATGCCCCAACGGTCGCCGTCTCTTTGACGACTCTGAAAGGAAGGGTTACGAGGTAAGAGGAACGGAAGTACCGACCCACTATCCTGGGCCCGCCTCCTACTTACCGGACGTAATAGACCTCACGCTATTCAAAGGCATTTCAGCGTCAAAGATCGTCACAGAAGTCCTGTCTGACAACATGGACTCCGACCACCACCCTGTCCTCGTTACAGTGGATGAGTCCCATACCACCAAGCCTCCCCCCACCCCCCGCCCCCGGATTGAATGGGCTAGGTTCAGCACGTATGTAGAGCAGCACCTCACCTCTCTCCCGGTCAACAACGCGGCTGACGTTGAACAGCTAGCCTCCCACATCTGTGAAATAACACAAGAGACCTTAACACAAGCTACAATTGATACTGTGAGTACCCCTAAGAGACGCTCTACCCCAGCCTATATCCTGGAGATGATAGCCGAAAAGAGAACCCTGCGTAAACGCTGGCAACAATCTAGATGCCCGTCCCTCAAGACTCAGTTGAACTCTATGTCAGCAAAAATAGCGAAGGCCCTGGAAACAGAGGCTACCGACTCATGGCTGCAGACTATAGAGTCAGCGAGTGATGACTGGACGTCTATTCATAGGCTTTGCAGGCAAGTTTCCAAAAAGCCGCAGCCCATCCGCCCCCTCCGCGCCTCTGACGGTACCCCCCGTTATAGAGCGGAAGATAGAGCCGAAATTTTCGCAGACAATCTTGAGCAGCGATTCAAGCCGAACCCCTCTGATGACACTCAACATGCCGAGGACATCCAGAAGCTCCTAGACGAGTACTTCCGCCGTCCCATTCCCCCAGACGAAGACCCCATAGTCTTTACCCCGGGTCAAGTCCTAAGGATGATTAAGAAAACGAAGCTCCGAAAGGCCCCTGGCCCCGACGGCATCCCCAACGAAGCCCTGCGTCACTTTCCACCGCAAGCAAACGCGGTACTGACGCGACTCTACAATGGGGTTATGCGTACGGGTCACTACCCCTCCTTATGGAAACTCGGCCGAGTCATCATGCTTCCCAAGCCCCAAAAGAACGTTCTGGACCCAGGTAATTACCGTCCCATAACGCTTCTAGCTACCATCTCCAAAGTGTTCGAGAAACTATTATTAGTACATCTCACACCCCACCTGACTCCTAGAGACGAGCAATTCGGCTTTCGAGCCGAACACTCTACCACGCTCCAACTCACAAGGGTACTACACCACATGACGACAGCCTACAATAAAGGGGAAAAAACTGTAGGTGTATTCCTCGACATGGAAGGGGCGTTCGACCGTGTCTGGCATCCAGGTCTAGTTTATAAGTTGTCCACCTCTACGACTCCCCGTCGAGTCGTTAAGACCGTGGCCAACTTTCTCTCTAACAGACAATTCCAAGTTGCAGTCGAAAGCGCTATCTCTACCGTTCGCACGGTAGAGGCAGGCGTACCCCAAGGCAGTTGCCTCTCTCCCGTATTATACTCGAGGTATACAGATGACATCCCACTACAAGAAGGGTCTCACCTGGCCCTGTACGCTGACGACGCCGCGTACTACGCGTCGTCGTCAGCGTACCTTTTAGATTCTATGTACTTATTTATCGGCATACCCGATTTAAAACTGTTTTTTTTATAATGTCAGGTAGGATGTGTGTATATAGACTATTGTTTATAGTATAGCACTTATTTGATTTGAAGTACATACATGACTGACTGTCAAACTTACTACGATAAACTAGGTATCTCCGGACATTGACAGCTGTCAGTTTTGTAATGTTTTTTCGGCAATGGCTGCGAGCTCTCTAGGGCCTTTTATTTTATCTTCATTTATTATTAGATCTTCAGATCTACTTATTTCAGACATGTTTGTTTAGCAACTTTTGCCTCAGAACATATGTACTTATTGTTGTTTTTTTTTTTTTTTGTTAATAAGGCTTTATATATTATAATCTCTCTGGCAACTGGCAGGACAAGCAAAATAATCATAAATTATATATTAAGGATATAGATATTGGTGTAAGTATATTTATTATATATACATTTTGTATTATTATTATAAATATTTTATTTTATATGTTATTATGTCTGATGATGAATCGTTTCACTCTTGTTATTCCAGCAACGACTCTTTTCAAGAAACGGAGACTTTACATACTATATTGCAAAACAAAATGTCAGGAACATCTTTTTTCTTTAATGTCTGTCACTTAAATGCACAAAGTATTCCAGCTCACCATGCAGATCTTCTCGATACGTTTTCTTCTTCTTGTTTGGATGCCAAACTGGTCTCTGAGAGTTGGTTTAGGCCATCCCATTCTTCTTTACATTTTCCTTTACCAGGCTATATATTGATACGCAACGATCGTGAAGATAAATTCGGTGGAGGTGTTGCTATTTATCTCCGTAGTCACATACCCTACAAAATTTTAGTTTCATCACCTCCTGTTTATTCTTGTGAAGCTGAATATATTTTTCTTGAGATCTGCGTCAACGGAGCAAAAGCACTTCTTGGAGTCATTTATAGCCCGCCTTCTGTCAATTATTTCTCTCAAATTGAATCTGTTTTTGACTCTATATGTTCGGATTACACGCATCACATAGTTTTAGGTGATTTGAATACTAATCTGAGGCGTAGTGATGATCCCCGCTCTCAAAAATTGCTTAATATTCTCAACTCAGTGAACCTCTCTGTTTTACCACTTGAGCCTACTCATGTTAATCTTTACACTGATGATACATGGCTAGACTTGATTCTGACATCATCTCCTGATTTAGTTATGAGGTTTGGTCAAGAACCAGCACCTGCCTTCTCGAGACATGATATTCTTTATCTGTCTTATAAATTAAAATCTCCCAAACCTAAGCCTACCATCATTTGGATGCGTAACCTAGCAAATATTGACCATGACAAACTGCTAAAGGATGCGGCTAAGTTAGATTTCACTCCTATACTATTGACGATAAAGTTTTAAAATTTAATTCTACTGTAATATCCTTATATGACACACACGCTCCTTTAAAAGCAGTCAAAATAAAACGTCCACCGTCTCCGTGGATCACCAAAGGCGTCCGTATGGCGATGTCTAAGAGGGATCGAGCTTTTCGTGATTATAAACATGACCGCTCTGATGACGCTTGGTCTCTTTACAAGAAAGCCCGAAATCGCTGCAATGGAATGGTAGGAGCTGCGAAGCGGAAGTATTTCTGCGAAAACCTGTCTGAATCCTCATCTGCTGATATTTGGAAATTCCTCCGCTCTCAAGGGCTTTCAAAAAGTAAAAACAGTTGCTCAACTACTTCTGCCTTTTCATTGAATGATTTCAACAACCATTTCTCTACTTCCTCATCTCTGGACCCAGCTCGTAAATCGGCGACTATTTCTCAGATTTCCGCTATGCCTCAATCTATACAAATTTCTTTTTCTTTTACACCTGCAACTGAAGATGACATCTGCAAAATTATAAAAGGCATTAAATCCAAAGCTGTAGGATGTGATGCTGTGAGCCGACAAATGATCACAGACATACTTCATATAATTCTGCCTATTCTGACTCATATAATCAATTTTTCTCTCGTCACTGGCAACTTTCCCTCCATTTGGCGGAAAGCGTTTGTTATTAATTATTAATGTCAGGCCTATTTCCATTCTCTCTTTTCTTTCCAAAGTTCAAGAAGCCGTAGTGCATGCTCAAATATCTTCATTTATTTTTTCTAACTCTCTTCTTACTCCTTTTCAGTCTGGCTTTCGTCCTGGTCACAGCACTGCTACTGCACTGCTCAAAGTCACTGAAGATATCCGTTTAGGAATGGAGAGTACGATGGTCACCATACTTGTTTTAATTGATTTCTCGAACGCTTTAAATATGGTCGATCACGATATTCTCCTTGCTATCCTTCAACATCTGCGATTCTCTCCCTGTGTAGTAAATTGGTTTTCTGATTACCTCCGTGGCCGCCAACAAGCAGTTCGCATGGACCGTGAATTGTCAGACTGGAATACCCTCTCTACCGGTGTACCGCAAGGTGGCATTCTCTCACCTTTACTTTTCTCTATTTTTATAAACCTTCTTTCTTCTCTCATTGGCTGTTCTTACCATTTCTATGCTGACGATCTACAAGTTTACACACAGTCTTCAGTTGAGGATATTGATCTGGCAATCGCCAGGGTGAACTCAGCGCTGTTAGCTGTCTCATCGTGGTCCGCTGACTTTGGAATCAGTGTCAACCCCACCAAATGTCAGGCAATAATTATCGGTAGTAGTAGACAAATTAATCAGCTTGATCTTAGTTCTATTTCATCAATCACCTATAATGGCAACGTTATCCCTTTCCATAATTCTGTAAAAAATCTTGGCCTCTATATTGATTCCACTCTCAGTTGGACCGCTCATGTCACTGCAATCAGTCGCTCTATAAATATTACTCTCAAGCAACTGAATCAGCTCAGAAACTTCTTACCCATCAAGACTAAGATTCTATTAATCCAAACGTTAGTTTTTCCTATTCTGGACTATGCTGATGTATGTTATCCGGACCTTAATCAAGATCTCCTCAATAAGCTAGACCGTCTCATAAATAATTGTATTCGCTTCATCTTTTGCCTCCGTAAATATGACCACATATCGTCTTATCGTTCCGAGCTTAGGTGGCTGCAAATTCGTCAACGTAGACAACTTAGGCTTCTGTGTACACTTTTTTCGATTATTACGAATCCTCAGTCACCTGAATACTTAAAATGTAAGTTCAAATTTCTTGCAGACTCTCACGACCGACAGCTTCGTTCTTCTAACTCTCATTTGCTGTTTATTCCTTTATTTCGCAGTAGTTTTATGGCAAATTCCTACACATTACAATCCATCCGACTCTGGAATGCTTTGCCTGCCGATATATTTAAAGAAGTTTCTTCTAAATTTACCTTTAAAAAAAGAGTTCATGCTCACTTCTGTGTGTGAAAGTTCTTTGTGAAAGTTTTCGAAATAGAATTTATGTAGTTTTATATAATGTATATTTATATACTCGTATGTATGTGCATAGATATATATATATATTTTTTTTAATATATGTAGATATATAAGTAAGGGTATAAGTATGTATATTTATGTATTGTGTATGTATGTTTACGTAGTTTAGTATGATATGCATTAAAATACCCTTCGTGGTAAATTTGTTTATTTTTAAGTACCTATTTTCCCTTGTAACTTTTTTGCGCCGCACAGTTTTTCTGTTTCTCCCAATGATTGACTGGTAGAGAATGCTTTTAGCATTAAGTCCGCCAATTGTATAAGTATTTTGTACTTGTGGAACAATAAAGTTTTAATAAATAAATAAATAAATAAATGATAATATACACAATAGAAACAAATAATTGAGAAAGAAGAATAATTATATTGACTATATAAGTACCTATAATATAACTGTACGGAACTATTTTGAGAAATCCAGAATAAACTGGGCACAAATTAACACCAGGGTTTTGATATCATGAAATGACTTATTATAGGAGGAATAGAATTGTAAAGGAAGACGAATTAAAATAAACATAGATGGAAACAAAGAGCTGAAAGATTAGCTTAATACGATGTTACAATAAAAACAAATAAAAAAAAAACTAATGGGAAATTAGCGAAAATAGATTAAGAATCAGAATGGTCGAGCAATTATACAAAAATAATTAATTGTACTGGTACTTACCCCCAGTCAGTTATTGGTACCAAATGGACTCTAGTGAAACTGCCTACTAGCAGTGGCGTGCATATCATAAAGACGTTTAGACGTTGCCTACCCTGTACTTTTGTAATAAATAATAAATATTTTTTTATATAATCAATAAATATAATAATAAATATTTTTCATACAAGATATTGAATTCTTGACAACGCCATCTATGAATTCGCGCGAACACCCGGCGCACCGGCCCGTAGGCGCCGCGCCGCTAGGCGAGGCCAGCTTTTTAGTAAAACGTCTGAAGTTTACTACTCACACAAAAAAATCACTATGTATGGATGTGCTTTTGCTCGTGTAGTAGTGCAAGTAAGAAACTTACATGAACAGACACATATGCGCTAAATCACGCCTGTAAATTTTAGACCTCCACTATAGATGAAACAAAATGCTATGAGATGACATTTCGTCTCGCTCTCACTTTTGTTACGGCCAATTAGAATTACGCGTTACACATACTTAAATCTGATTAGTGATTACGATCGATTGCAGCAACATGATAACTGTGTCTATTGGATATTAAACGAGTAATGCTGCAAATTTAAAAACGCATAGACTTGAAGACTTTTTGGAAACAAGTTAACATTCTCAATTCCGTAGGGTTATAAATTTTATTTCCGTATCGAAATCAACAATATGTTTGCTTTGCATTTGTTTGTTTTGAATGTTTAATTTGGTTTAATTAATTGATAATTGCAATGTGCATTGTTTACAATGAGGTGAAAAGATAGAACTTTTATTTTTAACAAATTTACTCAGTTATAGTTTTAAATGTCAAAATTTTCATGTGATTGTTGTAAACCGAGTGTTTGTTTACAAAAACTATAAAATGATGCGCTAAGTAATGTTCCTTTTGACGAAAAAATGGCAATAATAATAAATGGACGTTATCAACCGGGATTGATTGGATTTAGTTGAAGTGAAGGGTAAGCTAAAAAGAACATTATTTAATATTATTTTCGAATTAATATGTTTGCTATGCTTTTCCAAAACTCGTCTCGGAAATATTTTAAGGGCCTAAGTAGGTACCTACCAATATATTTTTATTTTATTATCTTCTTGTTCGTTACTGTTTTAGTTGTAACTCAAATATACCTAAATTATAAGTATAAATTAAACCAGAAATAGTTCTGGTCTAGGTAGGTTTTTGCCTACCCTAAGGAAAATGTCTGTGCACGTCACTGCCTACTAGTTATAGAAGAGCTGTCTATGAGATAAATATAAATTTATCTATCTAAAATTTAATTATTGCTCAATCCAATAAAGATACATACCTTTGACAAAAATAAAACCACATAATTTCTGTGGATGTGAAATATTGTGCAAGATTGGTAAAAGAGTATTTACGATGTAATGGATCGTTAATTATAATTCTTTTATGAAAATATTATATAACTGACTATTTAATGGATTATTTGCTATAAATAAAGAAATCTAAAAATAAAATTCAAAAGATCATCACAAATTAAAAAGGAAATAGTATAAAATTGACAAAACGATAAGATCACTGACTATTGAAAATTGAGAAAATTCATGGTTATGAATTATATTACACACGAAAAATGTCTCTCAAAAATGGAATTATAAAATCAAAGACATGGAATAGATAACGTTACAAATAGTATCGGCAGGTGAAATTTGTCTGTAGTACTTCAAGTGTGGGTGTGAATAGTACCGTGACAGCCCTATAAAAAAAAGTAAAAAATATGAACGGCAAAACACTTAAGAGCAATTTCAACAAGTGTGCTGGGAATGCAAAAAAAAAATCCATCGATAAAGAAATGAACATGGTGTATAAGAGTGCTCAGACCAAAACAATAATAAAACTGCTTAACTGAATTTGCTACTTATTGGACAAGAAAGCAAGGGATGAACTGAAAAAAATATCAACAAGGAAGTGTAAATAAAACACAGGCCTTGTTCGAAAGCTCATATCTTATGTATAATAAGAACAAAATATGAGCAAATAAAGCGAAATGTCTCGACAAGGAGGTCTGACAACACAGTCCTTGTCTGAAAGCTCATATCTTATGTGTAAAGCCGTAGGTATGTGTAGATGTGAATAATAAGCGTGTGGTACTCGCGGTGCAGCGCACAGGATAGCAGATGATGAGAAATTAAAGATGATAGGTATGAAAGCACAGCGATTTATTCACCACTTCACAAATAAAGCACGAAATGTACAGCTTATTATAGAAGGTCAGGATGAGACTGAGAATGGCAAGCAAAAAAAAATAATCTTTTATTGTCTTAAACATTACAATTTTATAACTAAGGTTGGGCCTTTCTTTTAAGTTATATGAACCTGTGTTAGAAAGACCCGCTCTTAAATAATTAAATGTGTGTTACTTGCAGACAATAATGTAATTACAAATTTTAATTTATGAGAAAAATAGATACAGACATGCTTACAAAAATATAATGGCACAATTTTAATTATTTTGGGGTTGAATTTATAGAGTCAAAAGAGATTCAACTTCTTCGTATGTTTGAGACTTTAGCCAGTTATTTATAAGTATTTTACAATTACGACTAGTTAGGTGATATATATTTAACTCTCTATTTAACCGGTTATATAAATGTGAAGATAAGTGTATATATTGTCTTTCGGCAAAAGCAGTTTTAACTACAATTACTGGGGCTACCATATGATTCCTACGCCTTAGCAAAAGTCGGGGGTCGAAAGTCAGTGATTTATGAACCTTAAGTACCGTGTTTAATATGAACAGTTTTCTGACGGTCAAAACGTCGCTCAGAGTGTACAGAGTCTGTTGGAAAACGATAGGGTTTGAAGTGAATAAATAACCTTTAGCAGAGCTCTCTGTGCCCTTTCCAGGTCTAAGTATTTGGTTTTGTTGGCGCCACCCCAAACCGAAATGCAGTATCCGAGAACAGACTGGACTAAAGATACGTAGATTTGTTTTAGTAGTGTATTGTTGGCAATATGTCTTAAGGTCTTAAAAGTCCATATTAGTTTTCTAACTCGGCCCATGAGCAATTCTAGGTGTGAGTGCCAAGATAAGCGTTGATCTAACATAACGCCGAGGTATTTTACAGATTTTTCCTTAGTGATAGGTGTACAATCACAGGGCGGGTTGAAATTATAATTACAGTTATGTATTTTTATTTCGAAATTTCTAGTTGGTTGAGTAGTGATATACTTAGTGAAGCACACATAATTTCTCTGTTCTGTTCTGTTCTGTTCTGTTCCCGCCCAGCCAGCGGTTAAGCTGCAAGAGTGCAGAGCTGAGTTCCAGTTCGAAGGGACGCATCCGCACGATCATCGAGTCCGAGTGGGTACGGGGTGGTACTGGCTCTTCCTCATCATGTACGGCTTCGTCAGTCCGCCCTGAAGCTAGCTAGCTCAGACTCGAGAAACCGGTTGGGAAACGTAGATACGGACGGATGTGTAGGTGGTGCAGCCTGGGAATTAAGGAATGACGGGAAATTTGAACCAGCCGAGTACTCGCGTCAAACTAGTGTTTGGGATATAGATACTATACTTGGTGTGTAATATATACTTGGGGAAAGGATATGCTGCAATAAAGTTGATGCTGGGACATGACCTTCCAGGGCTTTGTTATGTCCTCTTCTTGCTGCTTTCCTAATGGCACTGCGGGCTTTCCTCCTTATTCTTCTTCTATAATGCTCAGGTGCTAGTCGCCTTCAGTCTATTTCTCGCTCTGGTGTCAGTGCTGTAGACATCTTTCTATTGTAATCTGTATTTCTCAGGTGCAAGTCGCCTTCAGTCTATTTCTCGCTCTAGTGTCAGTGCTGTAGACATCTTCCTGTTGTAATCCGTGTTTCTCAGGTGCTAGTCACCTTCAGTCTGTTTCTCGCTCTGGTGTCAGTGCTGTAGACATCATTCTGTTGTAATCCGTGTTTCTCAGGTGCTAGTCGCCTTCAGTCTTTTTCTCGCTCTGGTGTCAGTGCTGTAGACATCATTCTGTTGTAATCCGTGTTTCTCAGGTGCTAGTCGCCTTCAGTCTGTTTCTCGCTCTGGTGTCAGTGCTGTAGACATCTTTCTGTTGTACTCCGTGTTCTCAGGTGCTAGTCGCCGTTTTTGTGCGATTTAGTAACAAACATCAAAACATACAAAATTACGCATTTATAACATTAGTAGGATAGTAGGAAGTATAGCAGAATAGGATTATTATTATTGCTATACCTTGCTGGTTTAAGAGCGGATAAAAATTAAAAATAAATAAAAAACATAGAATCTATATATATGTCTGTCTACCCCATAAGGGATAAAACGTGATTGGTATGTATATAAATTATACAATTTTGGAAACATCATATATTAGACCAACCGCGAATTGGACCAATCGCGAACCGGACTAACCGCGATCTGGACCAACCGCGATCTGGACCAACCGCGAACTGGACCAACCGCGAACCGGACCAACCGCGAATTAGACCAATCGCGAAAAGGTGAATTGGACCAATCGCGAATTGGACCAATCGCGCCTAAAGGCACTTTCTTGGCAAACGTCAAATAGCGTTAACAAGCACAATAACTAACAAGTCCTTAAAACCTTTGATAGCGATTTTTGACGTGACAACGTCTTAAATTAGGTTGCGGCTGGGAGTCACTTATGAAAAAGTGTAACGCTCGGTAACGTTACGATGAGTCACCGAACGAGAGAGAGGCCCGCCGAATGCCTTGCGTCTCTCTCCCACTCAACTATGATCGGTCTGCCGCGCGCGGCAGACCACGCGCGGCAGATTATATTCATATCAATAAATATTCTACCGAGAAAAAGACGTTGTCACGTAAAATCTTCGCCCGTAAAACCGACTTTACAGGCAACCATTTTTTTCTTAATACGACTGTTAGTATTTTCAAGTGATATGTTTATTTATTATGCTAACTAGCCCATACCAAATACATTATTAGTCAAGAGTGCAGTATTATGTCCACCTGAAACCAATTTCATTTAATATTGCTTTCTTATTAGATCTACCCTTTTTTGTACCACATAATTTAACAAATAGGTGTGGGTTAGATTGTACAAAACAATATATTTTTTGTCAACAAATGTCAGTAATTTAAGGGATTTAGACACAGGTACACAACTATCTCTAGGTTTCAGTCCACACATAGATGTCAAACACCGTTTTTGTGCTCTGAATACTGTGGTCTTTTCCGTCGAATTACCCCATAAAATAATTCTATACCTATATGTCAATATGGGTGACACAAGGCCGTGATAAGCCATCAGTGCAATTTCAGTATTTGCTTTTTTTACTTAACTTAATTAGTACATAAACCGCTTTAATAAGTTTTTAAATATCTCCTCAGTATGTAAAGCTTAAGTAAGAGTATTTTCAGTATTTACTCTTTCGAAATTTAGTAATAAGTACTTCGTCAATATTTTCTCCGTTGTGATTTATTTTAACATTAGGGTTCTTTTATTAATTTTGATAGATATGCATAACTTTGGTTTCATTTAAATTAATTTTTAAATTATTATTGTAACCATTTTTTAATTTCGTTTAGTGTATTATTTTCACCGCCCCTCCAAATCAGCAACGCCCCCCATTCGTTTGGCCGATCTTTTGTGTTGTCCGAGCGCGCTTCCCTGTCTCCTAAGCGCTATAGGGTCTGGGGCACGCCCCCAATTCTTGCCCCAGATCCGATGGTACCTGCATGCCGGCCACAACTGGAATACACTAAACCCCTCCCCCCAACCTCCTCCAAAGGGATGTCTTATCATTAGGAACACGATACATAAAGCGGGCCGTGACAGTGAGGGACCCGATCGGGATTTCATCTCAAACCTGTAGAGGTGTGGGGAGTCAGTGTCGAGGCGACGGCCTCCTGACTGAGGTTGCACACGCTGTCCGTTAAGACGAACAGGTCATGATGTTGTGGTACCTGCCACTGGACTGCTGGTCTGCTTTACCTATCACGGGTCGCGAGCTCGACTCGAGCCGGCTATGTGCCGGCGAGCGATCTCAGCGTGCGACTAGTAGAGCAAACCTGTGTACTGGAGTCACTGTGAATCTAGACGAGGTCTCTAGGGTACCTTTTACGGTCGGGAGGTCGACCGTGGTAGGGTGCCAACTCCTGTATGTGTGGCAGGGTCGACTCTCCTACACGCTGGAACATCCTCCTCGTTAGGCGCCTTATGAAGGCGTCCAGGGTCTCCGTCTTCAGTCCGCTACGGATTGTAGTGTTCATCACGTAGCGAGGGGCCTTCGTGATAACTCTAAGTGACGTCGACTGTTGGGCTTCCAGCTGGGTCTTACGCGTCTCTGAGAGGAGCGCGTACCAAGCCGGGGCGGCGTATGTAAGTCGGGGCCGTATGTATGTCTTATACACACCGAGTTTCACTCTTAAGGGGAGGACAGAGTCAAGCACTGGGCGCAATAGGGCTCGGGCAGCACGTGTAGAGTTAATGACAGCATTCACGTGGTCTTACATCGTAAGGCGCCGATCGATTTGGACGCCCAGGTATTTCACCGGGCTGGTCCAAGCGATGTCCTGGGCCTGGAGACGAAGGGGAGGCGGGGGGGCTTGGTGGCTGACGGTAATGGCTTGTGTTTTAGCTACATTGATCGACAACCTCCAACGGGCTAACCATTCGGGAAGGGGATCTAGGGTTCTCTGTATTACCTTGGCGGCCTGTAGAGCATTCATCGACGACGCGTAATACGCGGCGTCGTCAGCGTACAGGGCCAAGTGAGACCCTTCTTGTAGTGGGATGTCATCTGTATACCTCGAGTATAATACGGGAGAGAGGCAACTGCCTTGGGGTACGCCTGCCTCTACCGTGCGAACGGTAGAGATAGCGTTTTCGACTGCAACTTGGAATTGTCTGTTAGAGAGAAAGTTGGCCACGGTCTTAACGACTCGACGGGGAGTCGTAGAGGTGGATAACTTATAAACTAGACCTGGATGCCAGACACGGTCGAACACCCCTTCCATGTCGAGGAATACACCTACAGTTTTTTCCCCTTTGTTGTAGGCTGTCGTCATGTGGTGTAGTACCCTTGTGAGTTGGAGCGTGGTAGAGTGTTCGGCTCGAAAGCCGAATTGCTCGTCTCTAGGAGTCAGATGGGGTGTGAGATGTACTAGTAATAGTTTCTCAAACACTTTGGAGATGGTAGCTAGAAGCGTTATGGGACGGTAATTACCTGGGTCCAAAACGTTATTTTGGGGCTTGGGAGGCATGATGACTCGACCGAGTTTCCATAAGGAGGGATAGTGACCCGTACGCATAACCCCATTGTAGAGTCGCGTCAGGACCGCGATTGCTCGCGGTGGGAAGTGACGCAAGGCTTCATTGGGGATGCCGTCGGGGCCAGGGGCCTTTCGGAGCTTCGTTTTCCTAATAATCTTTAGGACTTGACCCGGGGTAAAGACTATGGGGTCTTCGTCCGGGGGAATGGGACGGCGGAAGTACTCGTCTAGGAGCTTCTGGATGTCCTCGGCATGTTGAGTGTCATCAGAGGGGTTCGGCTTGAATCGCTGCTCTAGATTATCTGCGAAAATTTCAGCTCTATCTTCCGCTCTATAACGGGGGGTACCGTCAGAGGCGCGGAGGGGGCGGATGGGCTGCGGCTTTTTGGAAACTTGCCTGCAAAGCCTATGGATAGACGTCCAGTCGTCACTCGCTGACTCTATAGTCCGCAGCCATGAGTCGGAAGCCTCTGTTTCCAGGGCCTTCGCTATTTTTGCTGACATAGAGTTCAACTGAGTCTTGAGGGACGGGCATCTAGATTGTTGCCAGCGTTTACGCAGGGTTCTCTTTTCGGCTATCATCTCCAGGATATAGGCTGGGGTAGAGCGTCTCTTAGGGGTACTCACAGTATCAATTGTAGCTTGTGTTAAGGCCTCTTGTGTTATTTCACAGATGTGGGAGGCTAGCTGTTCAACGTCAGCCGCGTTGTTGACCGGGAGAGAGGTGAGGTGCTGTTCTACATACGTGCTGAACTTAGCCCATTCAATCCGGGGGCGGGGGGTGGGGGGAGGCTTGGAGGTATGGGACTCATCCACTGTAACGAGGACAGGGTGGTGGTCGGAGTCCATGTTGTCAGGCAGGACTTCTGTAACGATCTTTGACGCTGAAATGCCTTTGAATAGCGTGAGGTCTATTACGTCCGGTAAGCAGGAGGTGGACCCAGGATAGTGGGTCGGTACTTCCGTTCCTCTTACCTCGTAACCCTTCCTTTCAGAGTCGTCAAAGAGACGGCGACCGTTGGGGCATATGCGGTTGGAATTCCAGGCGGTGTGTTTGCAATTAAAGTCACCTGCTATGATGGTCGGTACAGCCGAGTTCAGGAGAGTGTGTACATCGGCTACTTTCAACTCATAATGCGGCGGTTTGTAGAGTGCAAACACGCGGAGTGGGGCTGAGTCAGTACATATCTCAACGCCTAGTGCATAGAGCGACTGAAGCTGCGGATGGGGTATCGGTTGATGCACGATCCTTCTCTTCACCAAGACAGCGAGGCCTCTATAGGCTCGGCCGGCGTCTGAGACTGCATCAAGTCGATAGACATGAAAACCTGGGAACTTCAGTGGGTCGTGGGCACGTAAGTGCGTTTCTGAGATCAGTACGATGTTCACATTGTATTCGGCCACCAACGATTTCAGAAGGCTGCGTCTGGCCTTGTTCAGGCCACTGGCATTCCAGTGGATGAGTCGGAGTGCCTTATCACACACCTTTAGGCAGTAGTGACGACATTCCTCTGAGCACTATAGGGACTATATCCTGGTTGGACTGGTACGCAACCAGGATCTCAATCAAGAGGTCGATGACGGGCTGTACGTTCATCCTACCTGTCGAGATCGGGTCCTTTACCTTGGTAGCGGTCTGAGGAGCGAGCATTCTCGCCCAATTCGGGGTCAGCATGCGCGGCGGCGACGTTACGCGAGCCACCTTGTAGGCGGACTCGTACACGGCGGCACGCGCGGCAGACGCGGGAGCGGACGCGGACGCAGCGAACACGGACGCAAGCGGCGTGGCGGCCGCAACGGATGCGGCACGCTTGGCACGCGCTCCGAGGCGAGGGTCTCGGCCAGCGGCGGTCTTAGGCTGTACTGGAGCGGCGTCCTCAGCGCTAAAGAATTCTTCCCCGTCCGACTGGACAGGGGAAGGTGACGGCGGGTGTGCGGAGGGGGTACGTCCAGCGGCGATCGACTGCTTGATAAGGGACGCAGCCCCTGGGTTCTTGAGGAACTCCATCGGGTTGTGAACCCGAGGAGTCCTAAACGAGATCGGCTTCCTAGCCGGGGCACGTCGGGGTGAAGCGGCGCTCGAGGTGCCCCTCGATGGCTTCACTGGCGGCGGCATCCTACCCTACGCTATAAATAGCGTGGGGTAGCATACGTTACCCCCTAGCACTTCCGCTCTCCGAGATCTAAACCCCAAAGAGGACGGAAATGGAAACAGGGGCCCGCCGGCAGCGACGGAAATGAGGGTGCACTGTCCGCGTGGGAACGATCGAGTGACCTCACAGTCGGCGGCTAGAATATACGGATTGACAATGCACGGTAAACCCTTCGCTTGTAACCGCTAGGGGGCCGTGCCAGAGACACCGCAAAACTCCCGGGCAACTGAGAGGCCAGACGGCCGAGAACAAGGGAAAAGGTACTCCCCTCCGAACCGCGCACAATCACTACGATTCAGCCTCCGCGTGTGTAGTGAATTCGGATCGTAGTGGAACAAGTGCGAATCGTGTGCAACAAACGCACGTGAAAAATCCAAGCGCACATAGAGACAGACAGCGGCAAACTTCACGCTGTGATGAATTGTAATTAAGTATCTTGTTCGTTCAATCATATTTGTTTATGTTCAGTTCGCGTAAGAAAATACTATTTATTGTACAGTATAGGTCCATGCGCTTTATAAGATTCCTCATAATCTTTTTAAGACGGTTTCATGCCTTCGCTCATGTTGCGAACACAATTGTCTCACATCAATAAGTTCTCCATTGTTTCCGGATTCTGTGCTTAGAATACTTAAGCTTTTCTTACATGGCCATCGCAATGTTATTCTTACGAGTGTATTTCCAAAATAGTCAGGTCGTTTTAATTAAATTATGCTTGTTTGGTGCGAATGCAGTGGTCTGTAAGATGATGCCTGTTGTCTCCGTGTGGAATATTAACGTAGTTTATTACCCCGACGACCCTTTTTTTTCCTCATTGCGTAACGCAGTCCGCCGCCATATGCTTGGCTGTTTTCTGAGAAAGGTCTGTGTTTTTTTTTTTTTTTTGTGGGTTTTAATTGGCCGTGATGGATGCATTTGCTGTGTTGTCTTGGTGCTATAGAAGATTTCTATTCGGTCATAGAACAATTGCATTGGACATCAAAGGCCTGTCTATTTCAATTTTTTGTGAATGAATTGCTTGCTTGCCGTTCAGGCTCGTAATTTAACGACATTATAATGTCTTGCAGTTCCATATTTTTTTGTAGGTATTATTATTTTGTTCAAAAAATTAAATAACTTATGATATGGTTGAGAATGCTAAGTATATTTAAGAATTATTATATAACGAACCTTTACAAATAAATTAGACTTTGCAACTGCCCACAGCTTGCCACAGCCGAGAATTATTTAATCGTAAAATAATATGAGCAATAACAAAATAAAACAAAAGATCAAATCGCTAACGATATCCGGCACTTTTCTGCTGTCAACCTTTGTGGCCTAGTTATGTTAGGTTTGAGGCCCTATGTACCCACGTAAAACTTTGCGTGGTGTATATACCTTTAAAAGAAGGTGCGTTTTTGTTTGGAAAAAAATTAGGGTGCACATTATTTATGTCAGTTTTTTTTATGTACCAATAACAGAAGTAAGTACTGAAAGGAATCCCAGACTAAAACCTTTTTAATATTAATAACTGGAGTGTAAGAGTTAGTATTAGTTCCCAAGGCGTAGGCCCCAAAAGGATTTAAGGTGGTGGTAACAATGACATCAACACCAAAAAATCACGTCAACAAAATCTCCAACGCGAATGTATCAAATTAATCTGCTTGGAACTTTATCCCACTAATACTAGTGTTTACGTTAACACCATCATAACGTAGTAGGTATATAGATTGGTTAAGCTTTTGCTTCTCTTTTATTTGGAAAGAAATTAAACTTGAAGAGCAGATAAGGTTAAGGCCTTTTTCTTTCCTAACTGCCAGCATACACAAAAGCTACCCATAGTAAACAAGAATAAATGTATTATTTCATGGAAAGATCTCACCGGGTTTTCTGCATCGGGGCCTTCGTGGACAGGAGCTTCTGGTGCACTACACTATTATAAAATCTTTACACTATAAGCAACTATATAAAACGAACTATTAATAATGTAAAATGAATTCCGCGGCTCATGCTAGCAAAGTAAAAAAATTAAAAAAATATTTTTTTGACCGCGTAAGCGCATCTTAGACAAAGCGTCTAGCGCTATGCCCCACAAAAAAAGGATCGGCAGAAATAAAATATTTTAAGGGACACGACCGTCTTGGACCGAGGTCAGAATGGCAATCACTTAGTGAAGCACACATAATTTCTCTTAATTTTATTTAAAGTGAGTAAAATTGTGTTAAGCCACTTTGACACTTTGACGAGACCTTGTTCAACAGAATGCCGTACCTCTTCTCACGTATTTCCAACAAAGACCATTGCGGTATCATCTGCATAAGAATATATTTTACCATTTTGGACTTTCATGTCACAGAGGTCATTGATGTAAATGAGAAAATGCGTCGGACCAAAGACTGCACCTTGTAGAATTCCAAAATCAATATTGGCCTCCTCACTAACGATATCATCTACCTTAACCATCTGTTTACGTTCACAAAGGTAGTCCTTGAACAAATCCAAAGCTACCCCAGTAGATGTGTATTGGGCATTCTGGGCCACTCCGTGATCCCAGAATCCCCAAAACACAAACCAACATACAAAATAACGAAATAAAATTACTTTAATTCTAACCATCAAACAAATGAAGCCTTACCTGATTAAATTATTATTATCCAAAATTTTGTGGTATGTTCACTTTAGTTTAACAACTCCGATAGTTAACTTCATTTTTAAATTAACAACTAGTAACATAAAATTACTGTAGTCTAAAATATGATTGAACCTTATATATTACTAGCTGTTGCCCGCGGCTCCGCCCGCGTGTAGGTCGCTTTTCGCGTAACCTGTGGAAACTACAACTATCCAGACCTATAGTTAAATCTATAGTATCCTATTCCCGTGCCAATTTTATAAAGCCATTACATTGCTAAGATATCAAACTGAAAATATTAACATTAATACTATCACATCTTTGTCTCTAAAAGAGTAGACGCAGCCTATTACAGGGTCATTTGGACCTAAAAGCCACTCCTAAAGTTATAGTGGGCGTGAAAAGTGGAGAAAATCTCAATAAAAAGTGATAAGTTAGTTAAATTAAACCTTACGACACGACCGTATGTTCCGTCAAACAACAACTGAACTGACTTGCCGATTTGATTATTTTTTAAACCAAAGCCAAACCAAACCAACCAATCAATTCAAACAGCTTACAATACAACACGACCGATAAACAAACCAACCAATAGAACTAAATCAATAACCAATTTTTTTTTTAAATAATTCAATTTAATTGCCGTAAGGAAAATTTTCAATCTGCTATACCATATGCGAAAAAATAATTAAAATAAAGTCAGCTCCATCTATTGATATTTTATGTAACTAAATTATACGCCCACACGCATTCAATGTGTTATTTTATTAAAATTTAATAGAGACTGCAGTGTGTTTTTCTCTTTATTGATATCGATAAAACAAAGTAGAAATTCTAGCTTTATCTTAATTAAATACGTTTATGTAAACCGCATTCAACTCTGTTTAAAAGTTTTGAAGCAGTGCTAGAAGTAAACTTCAACTGACCATAACTTCTTTTTCCCTTAACCGATTTTGACGAAACAAAGTTTTGACAACGCTCCTAATTATATGTAATCCATCTGTGAAAATCGCGTTCAAATCTGTTGAGTAGTTTTGAAGTTATAACGTACCAAAGAAACAAAAATTCCAAAAAATTTATTTTTTTGGTTTCTGTTACTCTTCTTTAATCGCTCCGTATTAGAATAATATTTAATGTATAGACACTCGATTTTTACTGTCCTATTATTTGTATAGATAGATAAGTAAAAAATACTGATATATTAATGGACTTACTAAAGCTAAGAGCGTTCTCTACCAGTCAACCATTTGATTAATCTTCTTCTTCAATGTCGTCAATGACCAACTATTAGATTTGATTTGATTGGGGTTGCGATATCGTTTATCCGGAAATAAATTTGCAAATGAATTTATTCGTTCCTTTTCAAAATTAAAATAAAAAAGAAAATAATTATAGAAAACAAATAAAAAAACGAAACAGAAAATTATTGTTTGTGGCAGGATTCGATCCAGCTACTTCCAGCTATTTCTTGAAACATTTCTTTACTAAAATATTAAAAGCAAAAATATAGACTTGTAAAAAACTAATACAAAACGAAATAAAAGTAAGTAAAAAAAAAGTCATGTTTAGCAGGATTAGAACCCTCTACTCAAAAAAATAATCCGCGACCTCTACCGATAGGCCAACATGCGTTGTTAGTAATTGGCGAAATTTCAAATGGAATTTGTCTATAGGTACGCAAATTCACCCCTTTTTTGGATGTAAGGTTTGAAATTGTGAACAACCCTTTCTTATGTGGGCAGCATATATTATAATGAAGACATTTACCAAATTTCACGTTTATGGCTTTTATAGTTTCGGTTTTGTGATGATAAATTAGTTAACCTCCCCCTTTTTACCCCTTTAGAGGTTGAATTTCAAAAAACGCTGAAATACGCCATTAGTTATTTTTGTTGAGAAGCATTCTTGCCACGTTTCAAGTACATCAGTGTAGATTTTAATTTTTTTTTCATACAAATTTGCCCTCAATTTTAACCCTTTTAGGGGTCTAATTCTGAAAAATCCTTTCTTATCTGAGCACTACGTATTAACATAAGACTTCGGTCCAAATTTCAAGTTTATAGCTTTTATGGTTTAGGCTGGGCGTTGATTTATCAATTGCCCTTGTTCTTTTATATATATAGAAATTATAATAATCTACTAACTAATTAGAAATGAATACAAATATACTTAAAGACCTACAATTTATTTGAGAAACCTTACAATATATTTAAGATATGCAACTAACTTATGGAAAATAACACAAAGATTTACCTATTTTCAAACTACTATTCGAAATCCGAAATCCAGAAAAATACTTTTCAAACTTAAATTAAACGAATCAATGAGTAGCCCAAAACGCAGACATACCATTTAATACCGCAATGCCAATTACCACTCCATACTCCAATCAATTCCAGTTTAATTTTATTATTTTATATTTAGCAGGTACCAAATCGTCTAAACACACAATCAAATCGTTAGAAAAGCAAAAACATTCTTATTTTATTTGAAATCTCAATTACTACACATGATGATTAAATGCGTACGACAAACCATATCGACTTTTAAAATGTATGGTGGCGCCATCTATTGACACATTACTGAACTCATCATATTAACAAATAAATAAAACCTTTGCACTCTATCTTCTATTATGTATTGTATCCTATTACAATATGTTGTGTACATACAATACAATTCAATACAATACAAAATATTATACCAAGACATTTTCAATTTTAATTCCATGTATCTCACTTCAAAAATGACCAAGTTTCATACAAACTGGCAACCCCTATTTCACCCCTATAGGGATGTAATTTTCAGAATCAGATTGATGCATTATTTTTTTTACCAATTACAAATTCAAATTAAAAATTTCATGTGTCTCACTTCAATAATGACAAAGTTTCATACAATATGGCAACCCCTATTTCACCCCTTTAGGGATGTAATTTTCAAAATCTGATTGGTGCATTCTTATTTTTTACCAACTTCAAATGTAAATTAATAATTTCATGTATCTCACTTCAAAAATGACGAAGTTTCATACAAACTGGCAACCCCTTTTTCACCCCTTTAGGGGTAAAATTCGCAAAAGTCCTTTCTTAGCGGACGTCTCTTAGTCACAATCTACCTTCCTGCCAAATTTCATCTTCATCGGCTCAGCAGTTTTGGAGATTTCGTGATGAGTGAGTGAGTGTTTTTCGCTGTTATATATATAGATGGCTTGGAAAATCTCGCTTTGCCTAGGCTGGTTGCTCATACCATTCATCAAATTGGCTAGCACCTAGAACAATTGTCTTTCACATGGTCATCGGGACGCCTGAGGCGGACACTGCGAGATCTCTACTGAGACTTCTCCGTGTCGCAAGACATTATTACTTTGGTATCCACCGCGACTGATATCAAAGAACTTCTCGCCTTAACGATTATTCTATTACACAGTCATCGGGACGTCCAGTGGAAGACTATGTGAGTTATCTCATCGGCATGTGTCTGGCCCGTTTGGTTGTACCGGTCATCCGTCGTAGGTTGTTGGCACCCAGGTATGAGATTCCTCCAAGTAAAAACCATAAGACATTGATACCGTGGTACTCACCGAGACACTTGCTCAAGAACTTTGCTCGTGCTAAACCAGATTGACTTATCTAGGAAAACAATATTTCCTGTCACAAAAATACAAGGATTCAGATCTGATTCTAAACTTTCAGAAAACTTTACATCACATTCACATCACAGCACAGTTACACAGTCACACCACGCGAACACCTTGTTCAAATGCATTATGTGCAGTGATGTACTGGAAATATTTTTTATAAGGCATGTACATATGATATCGACAAACAATCAATAAGATATCGATATTCGGTATGTTAAGTTTTTATATATAAGAAACACATTTTTTATAACAAATGAGTAACATCTAACTAAAATAAATTATAGAACACAAATTGGTGACGTATTTTAAGTGTAAAGATATTTTTTTTTTGTCAATACAATACTTATACAATCTGTTACTAACCTTAACAACATATATTTAAGTATTTATATACATAATATTATATAATATAATACTATTTGCAGTATACATATACTCGTATATATATGTACTAGCTGTTCCCCGCGGCTCCGCCCGCGTGGGACTCGGTTATATCGCGCCCAAAAGTAGCCTATGTGTGACCTCAGGTCGTTAACTACATCCCTACCAAATTTCATCACAATCGGTCCAGCAGTTAAGCCGTGAAGAGGTGACAGACAGACAGACAGACAGACAGACAGACAGACTTTCGCATTTATAATATTAGTATGGAAGTATGGATACTCGTAGTTCAACTCTAGATAATCTAGATTGCTTAAGCATGTGTTGATGGCAACTCTGCGCGACCATCGACCACGAACCGCGGGCGGTACCCCGCGCGCCTCTCATCGAAACGTCACATTGCTTCACCGATCGTGCTACGAGCCGTGTCGATCTTATTGTCGGGTTGCATTGATTATACCTACTATAAATACAGTCCATTGAATTTTATTATACTCGCATTAGGGATTCCTAGTATTATCCATATACGGGCACCTACAGCAACATATGTCCTTCGAGACTTTCGCCAAGACAAGGAATTTTGGGCGCGGCCAGCTGACTGTCAAAATTCAAAAATTGAAGAAGGACGTCGGTTACAACGGTCACCAAGTCATCGAAATTCCTGCTAATCCAGCATCATCTTCGTGGCTGTATCATCGGGTCTAAGGCGGACTCATCACATCGGCAACGCAGAAGTACCTAACCATCGTGAAGAAGATTCTCCGCCACAGGGAGGAACAAGGATAAGGGCACCAAAATCGTGAGATCGACCCAATTTCCTTTACTTTCACTCATCTTCACATTTCACTATTATTTAGTGCTCATTTCTCAATTTCATTTTTATCTGTGCTTAATAGTTGTTGGCATTTCATCATTTTGTAGTTTGAAAATCGTCGGTTACGTATCATTTCATTTGAAAAATCATAGCGTATTTACTAGTTTGTGTGGTTAAGTAGTGTGTAGTAACGTAGTTTGTACGTAGTTTTGGTGTATTTAGTGGATATTTTTCACCAAGATTACCCATCGCAAATTTTCAACATCCCGTAAAATCATCAATCACCTCATAATTTCATCACATCATATTCATTCGTAAATCATTTTAGCGTTTTAATACCTCTTAGCAATAACAATCCGATTTACAGTTATTTTGTACTAACATATATTTTTATTTTTATAGGTCGGTAGTCAGCTGAATGCGACTAACGGTAATAACTTCATAGCGGTGCGCCTGACGTAACATCGGAGCAAATATACGTATCGTTCTGTTTATATTATTTTCTTTTAGGATTTTCGGTTTTGCATTAACTTAAATTTAAATTAAGTTTTTTTTTAAATTACCTTCCTAGATTTTTTTTTAACTTTTATTTCTTAACAACTAAACTTTCTAACTAAACTTAGCTTAACTTATACAATGACGGACGTAAAAATAACAGCATTAATTAAAAAGAGAGGAACATTAAAGAGAAAATTAACTACATTTTGCAATTATATAAATTTACTAAATAATATTTCAGTTCAAAACCCTAGCGTCTTAAACGAACTAAAAACGCGACTAGAAAAAATTGAGGTATTATATTCCGAATTCGATGTGCTTCAGGGGGAGATTGAGGAGCTTTCCGACGATCCGGAAGTGCGGTACCAGGAACGGGAAATATTCGAGGGCCAGTTTTACGCAGCCGTCGGCTCGGCCAAGGCGCTCTGTGACTCCGTGTCATCGGCGTCATCGCCCAACACCTCCATGCATAGTGCTGAGGTAAGCTCTCAAGATGCACACACACACAAACACAACAATTTTGTAAGGCTTCCTAAAATTAATTTACCTACTTTTGATGGCGACTATCAGCAGTGGCTTGAGTTTAGAGATACTTTCATATCGATTATTCATTCGAATGATAGCATGGATAGTATCAATAAATTTCATTATTTACGCGCTTGTCTCCATGGAAGCGCGGCTTTAGTTATTAAAAGCTTGGGCTTTAAAGCCAATAATTATGCCTCTGCTTGGGACCTGCTTTGCAAGAGATATGACAACAAACGCTTGCTTGTCAATAATCATGTTCAAGCTCTCTTTAATGTAAGCTCAGTTCAAAAGGAGTCTAGTAAAGCTTTGCGTTATTTAGTAGACATTACAAATAAAAATCTCCGAGCTTTGGCCACGCTTGATCAACCCACACAGCATTGGGACACGCTCATCATTCATATGATGTCTGCTAAATTAGATCCTACCACAAATAGAGAGTGGGAGGAACATCGTAGTAATCGTAGTGAGCCACCAACCTTAGATATTTTCCTGACTTTTTTAACAAACAGGGCTGACCTTCTCGAGACACTGGAGGAGTCCATGAGCAGTAAAGGTAAATCTGAAAATTCTCCTGTTCAAAAACAGAGGAGTTTTATCGTTTCTACAGGCAAACGAAAATTATCTTCTTGTCCATTTTGTAATAAACCTCATTCTTTATTTAACTGCTTTGGCTTTCGAAAGCTTCCAGTGGAAACACGCATTCAGCGAGTCAATGAGTACAAGGTATGCAAAAATTGTTTAAGGTCTGGTCACAATGAGTCTCAATGTAGCTTGTCTCACTGTATGTCATGAATTCTGTACTGGTGCTGTCGGTAGTCAAGTAACCGTCCGCTCAGTCTGAGACTCTAACCAAGAATGTCCCTCGATCCCTTCTTGTTAGTACCATCTCCACTGCCTCCCCACCGCTATGCTTGTGGTGTCAAAGCGGGGAGTTGATCAACCAATGACAGACTCTCGTAAGATGGCGCCACGGTTGTTATTATTTAAGCCTATTATCACCATCATTGCGTAGTAAATCATAAAATATATAATATAAATAAGCATAACCATAAAAATCATGACATGTAAGTACTGTAAGATTAAACACAACACGCTTTTACATATAGACTCGCCAAATGAAGTATCTATCTCACATGAAAGTGTTGTATTATCTGCTGAGCACTCACATTCACAGCAATCATTTTCTAATGCAAACCATGTATTATTTTCCACAGCACTGGTCAAAGTGTTCGACTCCCACGGGTCACCTCACACTGCCAGAATCCTGCTGGACAATGGTAGTACTGGCAACTTTGTTACACAAGACCTCTGTAACAGACTACAAATACGCACCCACGATGCGTGTTCAAGGGTGACAGGTATCAATAATCAAACTTCCAATAGTTCACAGTCTTGCTCTCTTATGTTCGAGTCTTCAGATGGTAGCTATAGGACACATATCGATTGTTACGTTTTATCCAATAGAATTGCCATCTGGTGTTCGTTTAGCCGATCCAACCTTCAACGTTCCGTCAGCTATTGATATTCTCGTAGGCGCGGACGTATTTTGGAAAGTATTAGGCACCAATCGAATCCAGTTAGGTAAAAACAAACCAGTCTTATTTGAAACCAAATTCGGATGGTTGGTTTCAGGCGCCATAGCTACTTTCGGTTCTCATCAACAATCTGTATGTATGTTTAGCAACGACAATAAACCTCAAATAGATTTATCTCGTTTCTGGGAATTAGATACAATCCCTTCTCAATATGAGTTTACCCCAGACGAGCTTACATGCGAACAAGAGTTTGTTAAATCTTTAACGAGAAATTCAGATGGTCGCTTTGTAGTGTCCATCATACCATTGAAGGAGTCTCCAGAAAGCCTGGGCGACTCGTACGTCATAGCAAAGCGTAGATTTCTTTCCCTAGAACGTCGGTAAGAGAGAGAGCCGCGTATGAAAGCACTCTACGACGAATACATGACTGAGTATTTAGAGTCAGGTTATATGTCGGAAACTAAATCTAACATTCCCAACACTGTTTATTGTTATCTTCCTCATCATGGTGTCTATAAGGAAAATAGTGTTTTCACCAAATTACGCGTAGTCCTAGACTGTTCCTGTGTCACATCTTCTGGTAAATCTCTTAATAGCATACAACGCATCGGACCTGTTGTTCAAGACGATTTAATTTCGATACTTATCCGTTTTCGACAGCACAAGTACGTCGTGTCAAGTGATATTGCACGTATGTACCTCCAAATTTTAATTAAAAAAGAGCAGCGTCCATTGCAACAAATTTTGTGGAGGTTCGATCCCTCTCAACCACTGAAGACGTATACGTTGAACACAGTCATTTTTGGCTCGTCATCAGCGCCATATTTAGCAACCAGATGTCTTAAACAGTTAGGGTTAGATTCGCCAGATCCCGACACTAAACGTTCCATCTGTCGTGACATGTATGTTGACGATTATTTATCAGGTCAGGACACATTAGAGGGCACGATTGCACAGTGCAAAAGTGTTATTAAAACATTAAAAACTGCCAAATTTAATTTGCGTAAATGGCATTCAAATAGCAAAGAAATTCTTAGTGCAATCTCTGACGATGCGGACATGTCTGGTAGCGTAGATCTCAGTGACAAGGAAACGTCTAAAACGTTAGGTCTTAATTGGATTTGTTTAACCGACACCTTAGTTTTTCGCATAAAACTACCAAAACTTGATAAGGTAAATAAGCGTCTTATCTTGTCCACAATATCACAAGTATACGACCCGATTGGACTTATTTCACCTTGTATTGTGGAAGCCAAAATTCTACTTCAAGACTTGTGGATACTGAAATGTTCTTGGGATGAGGAAGTTCCAGAGAATATTAAAAAACAGTGGACCGATTTTTCTGTTTCTTTATTAAATTTAAATAATTTTAATATACCCAGATGTGTTAAAATTACGCCATCTATTGATAACCAAATACATGTGTTTACAGACGCATCGGAAAAGGCGTACGGTACATGTGTTTATGTTAGGAGCGTAGGCACTGATGGCTCAGTGTGTGTACGGCTTCTCGCATCAAAGAGTAAGGTAGCGCCTATCAAATCTACAACCATTCCGCGATTAGAGCTGTGCGGAGCTCTACTAGGAGCAAGACTGTGCGCTAAGATTATATCATCTGTTACCTTTGAATATAGCTCGTGTACATGTTGGTCTGACTCGACGATAGTGTTGAGTTGGCTCTCTTCTTCCCCAGCGCAGCTTAAGCCTTTCGTTAGACACCGCGTTGTAGAGATACAAGATAGCTCTCACGATTGGCGCTATGTTCCAACCAAATTGAATCCAGCTGACTTGGTTTCCCGAGGTATGAGAGCCGATCTTTTACAGGACTGTTCCCTATGGTGGTCGGGACCTCCCTTTCTACTGTTAGAGCAGTCTCAATGGCCAACTAAGCCCAATCAAAATAATGTAGAGTTGCCGGAGATAATACACACAGTTCATACATCACAAATACCGCCATTACATATCGACATAATTAAAAATCTTATTAAAAATTATTCTAGTTTTTCTAAATTACAACGCATAATAGCCTATATTCTTAGATTTAATAATAATTGTAGAAATGTCACAAATCTTAGTGAATATCTATCGTTGTCAGAGCTGAAGGCCGCAACGACTCTTCTTATAATCACATCTCAGAGGGAATCATTTCCTGAAGAGCGGAATTTACTTTTAAATAATAAACCTTTGCCAAATAAAAACCGTTTATTATCATTATCGCCATTCATAGACACGGACAATGTCATACGCATTGGCGGAAGGCTTGGTAACTCTCACTACGATTATAACATCAAGCATCCCGTCCTTCTTTGCAGTAAACAAAGACTATGTCAACTAATTTTTGAAAATTTACACAAGACACACTTGCACGCAGGACCTCAGCTATTGTTAGCAACAGTTAGACATAATTACTGGCCTTTAGGAGGAACTAGGCTTGCCAAACACATTGTACACACCTGCGTAAAATGCTGTAGGTTCAAAGGTCAAACTGTTCAGCCAATAATGGGCAATCTTCCAGACAAACGCGTCCACCTGGAATTCCCTTTCTTGGAGACTGGATGCGATTATGCCGGACCGCTTCTGATAGCTGACCGCAAAGGTAGAGGTTCACGTTTGAGTAAATGTTACATATGTGTTTTTGTTTGTCTAGCCACCAAGGCGCTGCATCTGGAGCTTGTCTCAGATATGACTAAAGAGGCTTTCATTGCAGCTCTTAATAGATTTATTTCGCGTCGGGGAAAACCTCAGAACATTTTCTCCGACAATGGTACTACGTTCGTAGGCACTTTCAATGAGTTGGGAAGGCTTCTCAAAGATCCTAGTCTGACGTCGAGTCTCGCCGCTGATCAAGGTATTAATTTTTCATTAATACCCAAATTTACGCCACATTTTGGAGGACTATGGGAAAGTGCAGTGAAGTCCGTAAAACACCACCTTAAACGCGTCCTAGATCTCACACATTTAAACTACGAGGAAATGTCGACTCTATTAATTCAGATCGAGGCTATTCTCAATTCTCGGCCGCTTACACCAATATCCCAAGATCCTTCCGACCTTACCCCGCTAACTCCAGCTCATTTCCTTATCGGTCGGTCTCTGGTTTGCGCGCCACATCCGCAGATCACCGACAGATCCGTCACCAGCCTCCAACGTTACCAACGCATCGAGCTCCTCAAACAGCATTTTTGGAATCGTTTCCACAACGAATATATTTTCTGGCTTCAGAGGAAAGCAAAATGGCACAAGACACGTGGGCAGCTGGAGCAGGGCGCGATGGTCGTCATCAAGGACACCTCGGCGCCGCCTCTCATGTGGCTGCTGGGCCGCGTCGTCCGCGTGCTGCCGGGCCTCGACGGCGTGGCCAGGGTGGCCGACATTCACACTCGCAAGGGGACGATCCGCCGGGCCTTCAACACCATCTGCCCCCTGCCAATTGTTGAAGATGCTTCAAGGCCGGGAGTATGTTGATGGCAACTCTGCGCGACCATCGACCACGAACCGCGGGCGGTACCCCGCGCGCCTCTCATCGAAACGTCAGAATCAATGACACATTGCTTCACCGATCGTGCTACGAGCCGTGTCGATTTTATTGTCGGGTTGCCTTGATTATACCTTAAATACAGTCCATTGAATTTTATTATACTCGCATTAGGGATTCCTAGTATTATCCATATACGGGCACCTACAGCAACATATGCCTATGTATTTGTCCTTAGTTTTTCGACATTACCACATACCACAAAATTATATATTTATTTTCATATTTTATATTGAGAGAAAGTAGTCATTATAACAAAACAATGTAAGTTATCAAAGTAAGCCTACATTATCAATTGTATAAGAATCGATAATAATATAACACATTACGCCCTGCACTAGAATGAAACTTTTTTGTCCAGCATGCAAATTTGTATTCCCATGCGTAGCCACGGTTTGCGCCTTGCAGAACTTTCGTATAGGTAACATAATACTTTATTAGCAAATAACACATAATAATTTAACTAATTATTCAAAAAAAAAAATTCAAAATTCTTTATTCTTTCAACGTATTACATAATACACAGGTAGCAGAGACCCATCAATTAAGTTAGAAGAAACCTGTGTCTGATGATTATTATGTTTCTTCGTCTTCTTCGTTGGACTATGATTCCCAACATTTCTAAGATCTGTTATTGATGCACCAAAATAAATCTGAGTTAATGCACTTTTAAACGTAAACTATTTATAATACACGTTATGTACGGTATATAATTCTTGAAGGGGTTCGGAATACACTTTAAATTAAATGTCTTTATTTCTTTAACAAAATTTTGTAGGTACATAATTCTTGTGTTTGTGACCGTCTATTAAGTGAAATACACCTATTTCAGAAGGCCACGCTTTTCCATAACCATAGAAAGAACATGGTACCTTTTGAAAATATAATGTTTACATAAAGATAGATACTTTATTATCAGCAGGTGGGATTTTGTAACACATATTGAGAAATAAGAAATCTGAAACTAGTATGTGAGTTTATTCCACAATTAAGTCCTAAACGCCTTAGTAACTTACCTTTACCTGTGTTAAAAGTTGTTAGAATCCTAACATCAATTAAAAAAAAGAACTGACATACTTATTTTATTTAAGACTAATACGACTGACATACTTAGTCGCATTATTTTGCTTCAATAAAATTAGTTATTTCATTCATATATATCGAAAATAATTTGCCTTTTGTGACTAGTTTGAGAACCTACGATAAATAAGCTATGTTAGCATTTGCCGATTTTCTTTGAAGAGCGATGGTGATTAAATTACAAAGAAACAGCGGTGATGATTATATTGCAAAGTATTAAATAAAATAACAGCAAATTTTGTTTCTACTAATGTCGTCCGAACGTGTTTCCTGGTTGCATCTACAGCTTTATGCTTAGAGCACAGGTTACGCTTTTTATCATGGTCCTGGGTTGGCGGTACAACCCACTTGATTAATGATATTTATCATAGATTACCACAGCCTATAAATATGAAACTATAACTACAGAATACATAATAGTACTAACTATAACTAACGTCCTGGGGTTCCGCTTCTGTGGAAATTTTCTATAAAAAAAATATCCTTTATCGTGCCTTTGTAAGTCTACATCATATCCTACCCGTATTCTAAATTTATCAAAACCCGTTCAGCGGTTGAGGTGTGATTGGGTAACAGAAACATCCAAATATCAACGTAATTTATATAAATAAATATTATGTACCTTAACGCTTGGTCATTAAGGTGATACCTCGGTGAACACTAGCGCCACCGTCATTTAAAAATCATTACTCACTGAGAACACAAGTTATCAAAAATCTCTCTGTTTTAATTATGGTTCTGGATCTGAAGTTAATTTTAATCATATTCAATTATTAAATTATAGTTCCATATAGTTACAAATTGCAAAACTGCAAAAAGTGGCCGTTTTAAGCAATAATGCAATTTGTAACTATAGGGAATTACAATTAATTAATTTAATATGTTTAAAATTAACTTCAGATCCAGAACCTTAATTACAGCAGAGGGATTTTTGATAACTTGTGTTTTCAGTGAGTAATGATTTTTAAATGACGGTGGCGCTAGTGTTCACCGAGGTATCACCTTAAGGTTCATAGTTGATTATGATGTTACATATAAATGATTTAAAGTTGAAATCAACTTAAGCTTGACCAATTTATGTGATGAGTAAGTGATATTTTCTGTTTAAAAAGACGGGCAATAAAGAAAATTCAATTATTATTCGGGTGTGCTTCGGAACCGCTGCGCTACATCTATCTTCTCTTCTATCTATCTATCTATATCTATATCTATCTATTCTATATTCTATTCTATATATATATAAAAGCGAAAAACACTCACTCACTCATCACGAAATCTCCAAAACTGCTGAGCCGATGAAGATGAAATTTGGCAGGAAGGTAGATTGTGACTAGGAGACGTCCGCTAAGGAAGGACTTTTGGGAATTTTATCCCTAGAGGGGTGAAAAAGGGGTTGCCAGTTTGTATGAAACTTCGTCATTTTTGAAGTGAGATACATGAAATTATTAATTTACATTTGAAGTTGCAAAAAATAATAATGCACCAATCAGATTTTGAAAATTACATCCCTAAAGGGGTGAAATAGGGGTTACCATTTTGTATGAAACTTTGTCATTATTTAAGTGAGACACATGAAATTTTTAATTTGAATTTGTAATTGGTAAAAAATAATAATGCATCAATCTGATTTTGAAAATTACATCCTTATAGGGGTGAAATAGGGGTTGCCAGTTTGTATGAAACTTTGTCATTTTTGAAGTGAGATACATGGAATTAAAATTGAAAATGTCTTTTGGTATAATATTTTGTATTGTATTGAATTGTATTGTATGTACACAACATATTGTAATAGGATACAATACATAATAGAAGATAGAGTGCAAAGGTTTTATTTATTTGTTAATATTATGAGTTCAGTAATGTGTCAATAGATGGCGCCACCATACATTTTAAAAGTCGATATGGTTTGTCGTTCGCATTTAATCATGTGTAGTAATTGAGATTTCAAAATAAATAAAATATATTTTTTTTTGCTTTTCTAACAATTTGATTGTGTGTTTAGACGATTTGGTACCTGCTTAATATAAAATAATAAAATAAAATTGGAATTGATTGGAGTATGGAGTGGTAATTGCGGCATTATATTGTATGTATAGTTTAATGTCTGCGTTTTGGGCTACTCATTGATTTGATTCATTTAATTTAAGTTTGAAAAGTATTATTCCGGATTTCGAATAGTAGTTTGAAAATAGGTAAATCTTTGTGTTATTTTCCATAAGTTAGTTGCATATCTTAAATATATTGTAAGGTTTCTCAAATAAATTGTAGGTCTTTAAGTATAATTGTATTCATTTCTAATTAGTTAGTAGATTAATGTAATTTCTATTTCTATTTCTATATATATAAAAGAACAAGGGCAATTGATAAATCAACGCCCAGCCTAAACCATAAAAGCTATAAACTTGACAATTGGACCGAAGTTTTATGTTATCACGTAGTGCTCAGATAAGAAAGGATTTTTCAAAATTAGACCCCTAAGGGGGTTAAAATTGAGGGCAAAGTTTGTATGAAAAAAATAATAAAATCTTCACTGATTTACTTGAAACTTGACAAGAATGCTTCTCAACAAAAATAACCAATGGCGTTTTACCACTTTTAAATGTATATAATGTGTATATGTGTGTATGTATATAAATTGGTATTACAATATAAACTATCTGACTGCACGATAGACTGTTTGGTCAGAAGGCGTGGTAAAAATTAGAAAATTAAAAGAGCGTGTCACTTCTTTAGAGTTTAATGTCAGACTCGTTAAGTAACTACATTACACATTGTGTATTGTAATCTCAAAGATTTACTGGCAGGTAGTCTTCAGTACCTCATAGTTAGTACCATATAATTGAATTTAGTCTATATTACCTATATTGGTCTTATATTTATTATATATATATATTATATATATATATTATATATTTAAATTATTCTTATTTATATTAATTATTTTATAGTTTTATATAATACTTGCACATGTCTGATTTGAATGATAATGAGCAGGATGATGTATTTCACTCTTTATCATCCGGTTCGGATTACCAAAGTTTACCAACCCCACTTGATGAAGTCCTACAGTCGCACTTTTCTGATTGCTCCAAAAATTTTAATGTAGTCCATTTAAATGCACAAAGCATACCAGGACATTATCCTGATATGTTATCATCATTCAATGTAAAAAATATCCATGCTATTCTTGTCTCTAAATCTTGGCTCAATCCGTGTCTGTCCTCTGCCTCCTACTCTTTGCCGGGTTTTCAATTAATCCGCAATGATCGTATTGGTACAGTGGGTGGTGGTGTTGCCATCTACCTACGTTCTCATATTTCATATACCATTGTTTCACAATCCAAATCTATCAACCCTACTAATGAACCAGAATATCTTTTCCTCGAGCTCCATTTGTCTCATACAAAGACTCTTCTAGGTGTATTTTACTGCCCATCATGCAAAATAAATTATTTCCCTACTTTAGACAATGTTCTTGAAACTCTTTTACCATCTTATGATCAGACTATACTGCTAGGTGATTTTAATACCTGTCTTTTAAAAAACGATTCCCGTACACATCTTCTAAGTAATCTGGCTAAAAGTTATAATTTAGACATCCTACCTCTTCAAGCTACTCATTTCGTTCCTAATCGAATCCCGTCATTACTTGACCTTATTTTAGTCTCTTCCTCGAATCTGGCATCAAAGTTTGGTCAGCATCCTGCAGAAGCATTTTCCCATCACGATCTACTATACCTGTCCTATAAAATTCGTCCTCCAAAACCTAAACCTAAAATTGTAATGCAACGTAACTTTGGTTCAATTGATACAGATAGTTTACGCAAGGATGCCATGTGTTATGACTGGCCTACACTTATTGATAATGAGTCAGTGAATGAACAGGTTGATCTATTGAATGGCTGGATACTCAAACTCTATGACAATCATGCACCGCTCAGACCAGTTAAACTTAAACACTTTCCTGCCCCCTGGCTAAGCGATGATATAAAAATTTTGCAAGCTAAAAAGAGTAAAGCCCAGTCGAAATATAGGACTGATCCAGACCGATATCGTGATTTGTTTGTTGCCGCTCGCAATGCGTGTAATAAGGCGTGTAGGGACGCTCAACGACGCCACATTCACAAGTCTGTGCAAAACAGTGATCCAGCTAAAGTCTGGAAATTTCTACGCAGTTTGGGAGTTGGTAAGAGTAAGAACGAATGTCCAAATAATATTGATATTAATAACCTTAACAGGTCTTTATCCTCTACAGTCCGTGTTGATTCTAACATCAAAAACAATACATTGAACTCTCTTTCCAGAACACCAACACCAAATATTTCCCCTTTTGTTTTTAGTCAAATTGCTGACTGTGATGTTGAGAAGATAATTCTGTCAATATCGTCTAACGCAACGGGTAGTGACGGTATTGGTCGGGCTATGATCTTGCCAATCCTTGATATTATCCTTCCTGTCATAACTGCTATAATTAACAACTCCCTCACCTCTGGGACATTCCCCTCAGCATGGAAGAGTGCTAACATCACACCCCTACCCAAAAAATCAAATCCAACATTAGTTACCGATTTCCGTCCTATATCCATTCTCCCCTTCCTTTCGAAGGTCCTTGAACGTGTTGTTCAGCATCAACTCCAAAACTTCCTATCCTCAAATCAACTGCTCAATCCGTTACAATCTGGATTTCGACAGGGTCATAGCACGACTACGCCCTCATCAAGGTTACTGACGACATTCGTTCCGGTATGGATAATCAGTTAGTCACTATTATCACACTTTTAGACTTCAGCAATGCATTCAACACTGTTGATTACGATATACTGCTGGCTGTGATGCGTTCTCTCAACATATCTCCGGCAGCAATCGACTGGTTTCATTCTTACCTGTATGGTCGACGGCAGCGGGTCCACATTGAAGATACCTTCTCTTCTTGGTGTGATGTCGCTTCTGGTGTACCGCAGGGTGGCGTTTTATCTCCTCTACTTTTTGCTCTTTTCATAAATTCTATCACCTCAAATCTTCAATGTTCCTACCACCTATACGCAGATGATTTACAGATATACACGCAAGCTGATGTGGATAATTTTTCCTCAGCCATTCACACTACTAACGCTGATTTGAATTCAATATCTGTTTGGAGTAAATCGCATGGTCTTGTCATCAATCCTCTTAAAACGCAAGTTTGTATTGTCGGTAGTTCTAGATTAACCTGCAATTTAAATGTTACCAACCTTCCAAATGTCTCCTTCGATGGAACTGTGATTCCTTACAGCACGTGCGTGAAAAATCTTGGTATACTAATAGACAGCTCTCTTACTTGGTCTCCGCAAGTTGCTGAGGTTAGCAGGAAAATGTTTGCAGCTGCAGGATCACTAAAAAGGTTAAGAAATTTTTTGCCGTTTGATACCAAAGTTACGCTCGCACAGTCCTTACTATTTCCTATCCTTGATTACGCTGACACCTGTTATTTAGATTTGACCCAGGAGCAATTAAATAAACTTGAGCGTCTTCAAAACCTTTGTATTAGATTTATTTACGGTCTTCGTAAATATGATCATGTCTCTCAATTTCGTAATGAACTCAAGTGGCTCCCGATCCGACGTCGCCGCGATTTGCACACACTTTCCATGCTTTACTCTATCCTTTTTAACCCCACCTACCCACAATATTTAAAAGAACGATTTGTGTTCCACAGTCAACATCATGATCGGACACGCAGCGCGCATAATCTTCGCTTACTAACCCCCGCTCATTCTACCGAATTTTACTCCCAGTCCTTTACAGTCCAAGCGACACGTCTATGGAATTCCCTACCGATAACTAGACGCCCAGACGCTGTTCAGCTTTAAGAGACAAGTAAAAGCCCATTTCCTTTCTGTTGTCTAATATATCATTAACCTCTCTTCAGTCGCACATCATCCGTAAGTTTATGATTACTTTATTTATTATGTCTAATTTATTTATGTTATTTTATGCATGTATATTATTCGTTATTATTTAAATATTTTATTTATTATTATTTATGTATTTTATTTATTATTATTTATGTATTTTATTTAAACTTATGTATTAATGAATGTATTGAATTTATAGATATTTTTTATGTACTTATTATATGTTCTTATGACAAATTAGTTTCTTGTTCCTATCTCACAATTAAAAACTGCACCTACCCGACTCCTTTAATGTAGTTCTACCTGTCGGTTGCCTGGAAGAAATTGCTTTAGCGATAAGGCCGCCTTTGTAGATCAAAGCTGAAATGTATTATTTATTTCTTTGTTTTTGGTGCAATAAAGAGTTTTTATTATTATTATTACATTTTGGACGGAGGCCGGTTTACAGAACAATAGAACGCTGGGGGCGTTTATTGCACCGTTGTTGGACCTACCGAATAGCCATCAACGGTGGGCGTGCCACAATCCTCCATCCTTAGAAAAAGCTACAGATAAAATTAGTACACATACAAAATAGTCAGTTACATCTGAAAAACTTAAGATTACTTAAAATATTACATAAATCAATAAGTGTTAAAATAGAGTATGCACTGCAGTTCAGTTTAAAATTAAAGTTTAACATTATCTAATTGCTATCACTTAACTAAACTTACAATATAATTTCGCTACTTTAATTATTGCTACAAATTATATCATAAGTACAGTTTAATAATAATATAGAAAATGGATATTTATTAATGCCTTTATCGAGGAACATTTCCCTCGGTCTTTTATAATTTTTACTTTAATTGTTTATAGTTATTGCAGCTACAAAATTGGAAGGAATTTTTGTGAGTCCCGAAAAGATATCCGCCATCTGCGTCACAGGTTGAATCTTACTGCTTTCTTTACCGTGCGACCAGATCGGGTAACAATAGGCTGCGTCATTTGGGTGTCCTTTTTTTCCGGTGCTCTTATCACTTTGTCTGGCAGCGGTGTCTCTGTAGATTTTGTGACCAGCATATCGTCGTCTATTAATAAATAAGCTGGTTTCAGACGGTCGAGGGATATAGTGACGGGTTTGTTATTTATTTCAATAGTAAAAAATTTAGCACTTCTAGATATTACTTTGTAAGGTCCTTCATAGGGCGGCACAAGTGATTTGCGGGCTTCGTTCCTAACAAACACGTGTGATGTATTATTTAGGCCCCTATGAATAAATACTTTGTTATCCCTAGTATGATGACTCGACTGTCCGGTATTTGGAATTGAAGACAAAGTTTGAGCTAATTGAGTAACGTATTCCCGTGTATTAACAGACGTTTTTGGATTAGTTGTAAATATATCGCCTGGTAATCTAAGATTTGTACCGTATAGAAATTGGGCTGGACTGTAACCTAGGTCTAGTTTTATAGCTGTACGTAGGCCTAAAAGTACTAGTGGTAGTTCCTGTACCCATTTAGTGTTGTTATCATTACATTTGGCCATAATAGCTGCTTTTAAAGACCTATGAAATTGTTCGACCATACTGTTTGCTTTTGGATTATATGCTGTAGTATGAATGCGTTCGATACCGAGCCGCTTTAATAATTGTACCAATAAATCAGATTCAAATTGACGACCCCGGTCCGAAGTAATACGTCTAGGACAACCGTAGCGAGCTATCCAGTGTTCTAAGAAAACTTTCGCTACTGTTTCGGCTGTTATATCTTTAGTGGGTATTACTTCAGGCCATTTAGTAACTCTATCTATAATAGTTACGCAATATTTATAATCGTCCGAAGACGGTAGTGGGCCTATTATGTCTATGTGGGCATGATCGAATCGAGATGCGCTATCAAATTCTCCTAATGGAGTAACAGTATGACGTTGTATTTTACATTTCTGGCAATCTATACATTTTTTGACAAAGTGTTTTATATCTATATTCATACTAGGCCAAAAATATCTGGATTTAACTAGACGTTTAGTAACTGAAACTCCAGGATGACTGATCTCATGAATAGATTTTATTGCAGTGTCTCGGAACTGTAATGGTAGATATGGGCGGACATTTTCGGTCGATGTCTCGCACATAATTTTTATATCAGAATCTGGCATAGTAATAAGTTTAAATTGTAGGTTATCTTGTTGCCTGAGATTCTGTAAGTCCGAGTCATTTTCTTGAGCTTTAGCTAGATCCTGGTGATTTAATAAACATGGAATTGTTATTTCTTCAATTCTTGAGAGAGCGTCAGCTGCATTATTTTTATTGCCCTCAATATATTGAATTTTGTCACAAAACTGTGAAATAAAATCTAATTGTCTTAGACGTCTAGGTGAATCTGATGGAGAGACCTTTTTAGATAAAGCATATGTTAATGGTTTGTGGTCTGTTAAAACTATTAATTCTCTACCTTCTATGATATATCTAAAGTGTTTAATGGACATATATATAGCTAAGAGTTCCCTATCGTATGTACTATATTTACATTGTGTATCTGATAATTTCTTAGAGTAAAAGCTTAGTGGCTGTAATTTACCATTTAATTTTTGATTTAAAGTTGCGCCTACGCAGTTCCCGGAAGCGTCCGTCATTAAAATAAGAGGTGCGGAGGGATCGGGGTGTGATAATGTAACAGCGGCGCTTAGGCTTTCTTTACATTGACTAAAAGCTTTTAACGCTTTTTCAGTCCATGTTATTTTAGTCTTATCGCGTTTTTTAGAATTATGAATATACGCGTTTAAAGGAGCTTGTATTTCTGCGGCGTTTGGAATGCAATGTCTATAAAAATTAATCATTCCTAAAAAACGACGCAATTCCTCAATAGTATTTGGCTGAGGATAATCTAGTATGACTTTGACTTTATGGTTACTAGGTTTGATTCCTTCTGTACTTATACGGTAACCTAAGAAATCAAGTTCAGTTTTGCCGAACTCACATTTTTGAATATTTATCGTGAGCCCGTATTCATTTAGTCGAGCTAGTACTTGCTCGATATGACCTAGGTGTTGTTCTTTTGATTCTGACCCTATAATGGCGTCATCCAAATATGGAAAGACAAAATCTAAGCCTTTAAGTGCGTTATTGATAAATCTTTGGAAATCCTGAGCCGCGTTACGTAAACCAAAGTTCATTCGCGTAAATTCGAACAAACCGAATGGTGTTATGACTGCGGTCTTCGGAATATCGTCCTCATGCATAGGAATATTAAAGTAGGCTTTTCTAATATCAATTTTGGAAAATATAGTCTTTCCTTTTAGCATATAGGTAAAATCTAAAAGTCTAGGTAATGGATAACGGTCAGGAATAGTTTGAGCATTAAGTCTGCGATAATCACCACAAGGTCTAATTTCTTGTTCCCCTTTTTTATTAACGCATACGAGGGGGTTAGCCCACGGACTGTTAGATGGTCTACAAATGCCTAATTGTATCATTCTTTCAAATTCTGCTTTGGCCGCTTTGTATTTTTGTGGGTTAAGTGGGCGAGCTTTTTCGTGTACCGGAGGACCGGTAGTGTAAATGTGATGTTTCACGTCATGTTTAGGTTCTAATAAAAAGTTATCCATTTTAGTAATATTAGGAAACTTTTTCAAAATAAGGTGATATTCGTCGTTCTCGTTAATAGACCGAATAGTCGGTTCAGTAGTATGAACAACATTTATTTGACGTGATATAGAAGTTACTTTATCAAGCAGTTTTTTAGCGTGTAAGTCTACAGTTAATTTATTGGCTGCTAGAAAATCTGCACCAATTATAGATTTTTGCACGTCAGCTAATATAAAAGTCCACTGGAATGGGCGGCGTAGACCTAAATCAATAGTTATTGTCTTTTTGCCGTATGTATTGATAAGTGACCCATTCGCAGCGTATAAAGTATAGTCTGACGTTCCGGTTTGCTTTTTAGCAGCTAATACCGATACGTCAGCGCCTGTGTCGATAAGAAAAGATATTCCCGTATTATTGTCGGTAACACTTAATCTATAGGATTTATCGACACCGACGCCGTTTAATTGCGTCGGTGTCGGTGTTAGTTTTCCGACTTATTCGTAGAGTTAAAAAAACAGCAATTTCTTATATCGCCGCATTTGTGTGCATTGGTTTTATATATAAAATGGTAGAAGCACATATAATTTTTGTCCCCAGGCCTTGCGGTCTGGTTGGCGAACGATTCCTTATGTCTGTTATTTTTGCTACTAGAGCGTGAGCGCGCCTCTTGCCGGTTAAAGTTACTGCTGCGGCTACGCTCACGTGAATGGTGGCCATTATTGTTCATTTTGTTATTAATGGCCTGTATATCTAATTTAATATTTTTTAATTCCGTTACTATGTCGGGCTGATTTTTGACGTTAAATATTTCATTAGGGCTACGATTGGTTTCTACGATTTTATCAGCTATCGTGGCCAAATTATTGAGAGTGATTTCGCCCGTGTCGCATGCGGTAATGACGGCTCGAATAGAGTGAGGCAGGCGTCCTAAAAATAATAATTTAAAGTGTCGTCTGCAAACCGATTTTTACTGAGCTCCCGCATGCGCCTTAACAATTGTGACGGTTTCTGGTCTCCCAGCTCTATTTCGTTCAAAAGTTTGCTCAATTGGCGAGACTCAGATTCCTCGTAGACTGAAATTAACCTCTCTTTAATTGTGTTAAAAATATTCGTACTAGGCATGTTTTCTAATATGTCACTAATATCGCTCAACTCGTCTCTTCCCAACTTAGCTACCAATAGTTGACTTTTATGTAGGTCACTTGCCTTTTGAGAATCCATGATGGCGTTGAACTGATGGAACCATAGTCTTGGCTGTTGTCGCCAAAACTCTGGTATTCTTGACAGCAGTGTGATCGCAGCTGCAGTTGGTTGCTCGGAGGCAGATGAAGACATCGCTGTAGGGTGCGCGGTCTGGCTTTGGTGCTGGTCTCCGTTGTAGTCTTGCATCATCGTGGCTGTATGTTATCGATTGGACACTATTTTAAGTCACTGATAGATAATAATATGAGTCTGACCCTGTTAATGTGATCACGTCGGGGTCACCAGTTTACCACTTTTAAATGTATATAATGTGTATATGTGTGTATGTATATAAATTGGTATTACAATATAAACTATCTGACTGCACGATAGACTGTTTGGTCAGAAGGCGTGGTAAAAATTAGAAAATTAAAAGAGCGTGTCACTTCTTTAGAGTTTAATGTCAGACTCGTTAAGTAACTACATTTTGGACGGAGGCCGGTTTACAGAACAATAGAACGCTGGGGGCGTTTATTGCACCGTTGTTGGACCTACCGAATAGCCATCAACGGTGGGCGTGCCACAGCGTGGTTCAGCGTTTTTTGAAATTTAACATCTAAAGGGGTAAAGAGGGGGAGGTAAACTAATTTATCATCACAAAACCGAAACTATAAAAGCTATAAACGTGAAATTTGGTTAGTGTCTTCATTATACTATATACTGCCCACATAAGAAAGGGTTGTTCACAATTTCAACCCTTACATCCAAAAAAGGTGTGAATTTGCGTACCTATAGACAAATCCTATTTAAAATTTCGCCATTTCATAGAAATGTGTGTTGGCCTATCGGTAGAGGTCGCAGATCATATTTTTAAGTCGAGGGTTCGAATCCTACTAGACATGACTTTTTTTTACTTACTTTTTTTTACTTACTTTTTTTTACTTACTTTTTTTACTTACTTTTTTTATTTACTTTTTTTCGTTTTGTTTTAATTTTTAAGAATTTTTTAATACTTTAGTAAAGAAATGTTTCAAGAAAGTAGCTGGAAGTAGCTGGATCGAATCCTGTCACAAACAATAATTTTCTGATTTCGTTTTTTCTAGAATTATTTTCTTACTTTTATTTTAATTTTGAAAAGGAACGAATAAATTCATTTGAAAATTTATTTCCGGATAAACGATATCGCAACCCCAATCAAATCATATCTAATAGTTTGTCATTGACGACATTGAAGAAGAAGATTAATCAAATGGTTGACTGGTAGAGAACGCTCTTAGCGTTAAGTCCGTTAATATATCAGTATTTTGTACTTATATAAACAAATAATAGGACAGAAAAAATCGAGTGTCTATACATAATTTTTTTTTCTAAAAAACTGATACGGAGCGATTAAAGAAGATTAACAGAAACCAAAAAAAAAAAAACAATTTTTGGAATTTTTGTCTCTCTGGTACTGTTAGCGACGCGCTCATATGATTCTTTGGTGCTTTGTTTTTATGTATTTATTTATTTATGGTGCCCGTATTAGTGAGTTATTCCGGTCTGATCTACCATTCGGATCCACTCTTCATTATTATTATTACTTTTGTCCGGTCTGATCCACTCTTAAATTGATTAGTCCGGTCTGATCCCCTACCTGTTTAGTACAGTCAAGAAATAAAACAGTTGTTGATGAAAAAATAATCAGTTTTTATTAATTATAATTAATCACAGATAATCATAAATTTGCACCTTTGATTTAGATAACATAAAATAAAATTGAAAATAATTAACCGATGAAAAATCAAATACTTAACAAAAAACCTTCTTTAGGCAATTATTACAGAAATCACATATATTATGGTACAATAATGTAAATAATCAGGCCTAATAAAAAATGTAAATCAGTAACTAAACATAAATCAAATAACAGAATAAAAACTTACTATAAACAATACTCACTTGAATATGGTTTAGAAACTACAACTTAACAATTAAAATACAATTTTTATTTTACTAATCAATCATCACAGAGGGGGAGGCCTTTGCCCAGCAGTGGGACCTAAGTGGCTATTAAAAAAACATCATAATTGTTTAGACGTTGAGATTTTTGTGAGAGCCTTAAATAATAAAAGATGTAAATTAAATAAAATGAAATGAGAATATAAAGAAATAAAATATAGACAAAAATAAATCTAAATCTAAACAATTATCACAGTTATCACATAATAAGGCACTATAATTTGAGTGATGAAAAGAGAAGCTTAAAATGAAAAATAAGATATTATTTTGGACATCATGTCCTCTGATTTAAAATATCTCTATCTAGTCAAAATAGAAATATGAAATTCTAAGATCAACAGCTAAAGATTTTGACAGAAAAAAAAACAAATAAGAAAAGGAATTTAAATCGAAACGGAACAATGATCTTTAAATTTACCATAGTCCGTATTTAGGTATAAACAAAATAACAATTCTCATAGTCTTAATTTCTCCAAACAGTGTCCAACTGTAATTTTTCCAGCCAGAAGTAGATCAGTAACGTATTGGTACCACTTATCAGCTACAATATCTTTTGTGAGCCGTCGTTTTGGCTCGGGTATGTCTATGCTAAATTGATTAATATTTACAATTTGTAGTTTAGCATCTTCTTCTATGGCTGTTACAAGTTGATACAAATTTGGGTTGTCTGATTGACAACTATTAAGTTTTTTATGCCAAGACTCCACGGCATTCATCGTGCGATGGCGTTGATTGTAAGCGCACCAAATGTCAACGAAGTTTTCATCATCTAACCATTGTGTTACCATATAATCATTGAATGCTTGCATTTCCTTAGACTCGGGACTGTCTTCCATTATATAGCACCAGCCGTCGGAGATATATTCCCTTGGCAGCAACGGCAATAACGCCGCTAGAGCTACGTGTCTTCGAAATCGTTTGTCTTTAGTTATTTTTAGCGCTTTTGCTTTTTTCCATACATTATGTGTAAAATGAAAATAACAGCCTTTTGTTTCCACTGAGGGAAATAAATTTGATATTGAATTCATTGCGGCTTTGTCAAAGTCTATTTTGTACTGCTGTGGCACCCATTCTGGGATATGTTCTTTTATCAACTGGAATAATTTATCGTAGATTTCTTCAGTTTTTCTATTCAGTAACGCATATATTAATGGAACTATTCTTGTGTGCTCTTCGTCACTCCCTAAGTCTCCATGGATAGTGTAAAGTTGAACAAATGGTTTTGGACAACAATCGAAGGTTCCATTGCTTAAATATGTTTTTATGAGGTGTACATATTTAAGAATATTTTTATTTGCAAAAATAGTTATTCGCATGTCGGAAGATTTATCATAGTTGTCAACTATAAGAAAATCCTTCATGTGTCAAATCTGTAGGGTACACACAGCCCATACAGTGAAGTAGTTGTTAAATTGGTTTTACATGGAAATTCTTACTAAACTATATAGATTTGTGTTTATATTGGCTAAATAATTAATGGACAACGAAGTGATAGTGCTTTATTTAAGTTTTATCTTTATTTTTATGATTTTCGAAAGACAGTGACTTTCATCTACCTTCATTAAAAATATAATATTGTGATTTAGTGCTTTCAATAATGAGTGAGGGTGAAATGAGTACGGGGGATGAAGCTGAAAAGGAATACACCCAATAGGATATAAATACCATAATTTTTGGATCTGAACTGGAGTGGGATGATAATGATGTTAGCTCCAAGCAGAGGGTAGTTGGTGAAAATAGTAAATCAAAAGGCGGAAAGAGGCAAAGAATATCATCTAATGAGGAGGATCATACTGCATTTAAAGAGGTGACTAAAAAGAAAAAAAGGAGAGTAGGTTATGTGTCAGAAAAACAAAATGTTAACCAAGATAATCTCAACATTCCCATGTATGAGGTTTCCATTTCCTCAAAGGAGATACTGCCCAAACAGATAGCCTTAGCAAAAATGTTACACAAAGAAAACATTCAAGCTGTGTTGAAGGTAAAATATAAAAGCCCATACAAAGTTCTTTTTCGGGTGAAGACTGAAGCAGATGCTGATGCTGTCATAAAATGTGATGCTTTCAGAGAAAAAGGTTGGATGTGTCGGAAAACAAGTGAAGTTATATATTCATATGGAATTATCAAAGAAATTGATTTGGATATAGAGGATGAGAACATTAAGAAAATACTTGAAAGTGAAATAGAAATACTGGCTGCAAAGAGGCTAAATAAGAAGTCAAGAGATGGGAAATGGGAGAAGAGTGAAACTATAAGGGTGTGCTTCAAGGGAGCTACCTTACCACCATATGTATATGCATATGGATGTAGGATTAAGGTGGAGCCTTACATATTCCCAGTGACACAGTGTTCAAAGTTTTTGGAAATATGGCCACATCAGAAATTACTGCCCTCTAAAATCTCAGATATGTCCAAAATGTGGAGGAGAACATGACAATTGTGATACATCAAAATATAAGTATTCCAACTGCAAGGGAGACCATATGTCAATTTTGAAGAGCCAATGCCCGGCCTTTCAGAGAGAGCGGGCAATCAGAGAGTACATGTCAGAAAATAATTGCACCTATAAAGTTGCTTTGCTTCAAATGAATCAAGATAAAGATATAACAGAGACATCAATGGAATCTTCAACGAGCCAGGTAAAAATTATTCAACCTGAGGCCACACCATCACCATCAACCTCAACTTCGCAGAAAACTTATGCTGATATTGCTAGAGAAAAAGAGAGTGAAGAAGATAGTGTAAATGAAAGTAAGGAGAGTGGAGACGGGTGGAAAAAAATCAAGCGTAAGCGAACCAAGTTGCACAAAAATAAAAAAAATCATTATTCAACAGGAAAAAAATAGAGGTGAAGAGATAAGTGAACAAATTGTAGAATCCCCGGGACAGGACGCACTGCCTTCCAATTGTGAACCACAGAAATCACCAAATAAGAAAGAAAGGAGCCATACAATTAAAAGATTTTTGGAAGACATGAAAGAAATTATATTTTGTAAAGAAAGCATGCAAACAAAGATAGAGCTTATTATCAAGTATATAATTGAGGAGATTCTACAACTTGTGGGAAGTTATCTAAACCCAGAATTAATATGGCGGCTATTGGGAAGCAATAAATATAATAATGGATAGCACATCTAATGAAATTGTCAAAATTATACAATGGAATGCCAACAGTTTAAAACCAAAATTAAATGAATTTGAACTATTAATAATTCAAGAGAAGATTCACTTAGCGGTTAATACAGAATCATGGCTAGCTGAGAATGAGACTATCAGATTAAGTAATTATAATATTCTGAGAGTAGACAGAGAAGACGGCTATGGTGGTATATGTGTGGTCTCACATAAATCTGTTAAAGTTGTTAAAAAACCTTTCATCATCCCATTCTCAGATATAGAAATATTGTTGCTTGAAGTTATACATATTCCAAACATTAAGAACATTATCTCTTTATACTGTCCGCCAACGGGAAATGATGACCAACAGAGCTGGGATTATATCTTTTCTCTGGCCAATTCAAAGACACTTATATTAGGAGACATGAATGCCCATCACAGTCTATGGTCTCACAAAAATGATGCAAGAGGAGAGAGGGTCTACAAAGCTATGTTTGATAATGACTTCATATGCCTGAACAATGGCAGGATGACAAGGGTGAAATTGGTAAATGGAGTATTACAGAGTTCTGCACCCGACATTACTTTTGCATTTGTGGACATAGCCGATAGATTCTATTGGGACGTTACAAGTGAATCACTGGGAAGTGATCATTTAATTATTTGTATGAAGTATGGATTTGAGACACATAACAGGCCTATTAAAAAACGTAACTTTAATAAGGCTCACTGGGATGATTACAGGCAGCAAACAGAAGAAATCTTCAATAACTTACCTCACCATCAAGATATTCAATCAGACTACAATAACTTTATAGAAAAAATTGAATCTGTGGCAGAAATTACCATACCATGGATTAGGATAAGTCAGGAACCTACCTCAAAATTTAAACCCAAACCATACTGGAATGCAGATTTATCTAAAGCTGTTGCAGAAAGAAGACTGTCTTTAGCACAATTAAGACGAAATCCCACTCCAGATAATTATATAAAATATAAAGAAAAAACTGAAAAAGCCAAAAGACTAATTAAGAACAGTATGAATAAAGAGTGGCATAAATTCTGTAAGCAAAAAGTTTTTAGACAATGAAGTCTTTTTCCAGTTTGTAAGAAATGTAAATATTCTTCTCTTAACATAATAAGTCCGTCTGCAAAGTTATCGCTTAATTATTATTATTTAAATCTTTAAATCACTAGAATCACAGTAATATAAGGGAACTAAAAAATAAATTCTTATTTTTTTTCATAAAAATCTCTATCAACGACAATCACAAAAATGAAAAAAACTATATATCAATACATATATAATTTTTCACTCTCCATACTAAACTAGATCAGCTGATTCTCAATTTGTATGGGAGGTCAAAAAATGTTTTTCGTATTTCGACATAAGTTTATTTAGGAAAGTTGTTCTCTCGCATTTTAGTGTCTTATTATATGTATTGATATATAGTTTTTTTCATTTTTGTGATTGTCGTTGATAGAGATTTTTATGAAAGAAAATAAGAATTTATTTTTTAGTTCCCTTATATTACTGTGATTCTAGTGATTTAAAGATTGCAGAAGCTCTGTTGGTCATCATTTCCCGTTGGCGGACAGTATAAAGAGATAATGTTCTTAATGTTTGGAATATGTATAACTTCAAGCAACAATATTTCTATATCTGAGAATGGGATGATGAAAGGTTTTTTAACAACTTTAACAGATTTATGTGAGACCACACATATACCACCATAGCCGTCTTCTCTGTCTACTCTCAGAATATTATAATTACTTAATCTGATAGTCTCATTCTCAGCTAGCCATGATTCTGTATTAACCGCTAAGTGAATCTTCTCTTGAATTATTAATAGTTCAAATTCATTTAATTTTGGTTTTAAACTGTTGGCATTCCATTGTATAATTTTGACAATTTCATTAGATGTGCTATCCATTATTATATTTATTGCTTCCCAATAGCCGCCATATTAATTCTGGGTTTAGATAACTTCCCACAAGTTGTAGAATCTCCTCAATTATATACTTGATAATAAGCTCTATCTTTGTTTGCATGCTTTCTTTACAAAATATAATTTCTTTCATGTCTTCCAAAAATCTTTTAATTGTATGGCTCCTTTCTTTCTTATTTGGTGATTTCTGTGGTTCACAATTGGAAGGCAGTGCGTCCTGTCCCGGGGATTCTACAATTTGTTCACTTATCTCTTCACCTCTATTTTTTTCTGTGAATCTGCCCTTAAAATATTTGCAGTTGATTTAAATTCACCTGATATAAAGAATTTTAATTATTTTAAATAATGCCTAGGAGGAAACGATCTAATCTGTCGCGTCATTCCGGAATAGCTAAAAGCAGAAGGTTAGCTAGATCTCAAGAATCGAATGCGGATAGACAGATGCGACTCGATGAAGATAGGCAACGCCATGCATTGTCTCGGTCTTTAGAAACTTCTTCTGACAGAGAGTCTCGGTTGTCCGCTGACCGCGAGCGTCATGCGCCATCTCGGGCTTCGGAAACGTTTACCGAAACTCAAGGATTTGGCGGAAATTGTCGGGGATGAAGAGATTTACACGTCATATAACAGTGTTGTGCATCAGGATGATGCTACCATCTACCCTATCGAGTTTTTGAGTTCATTGGCTGCAACTGGTCTTCCTGCTCATAACATTACCCTTAAAGTCGGCGTTCCCATTATGCTCCTAAGAAATCTTTCTCCGCCTAAACTATGCAACGGGACCCGACTCAAAGTAACGGTTTTGCAGCGCAACTTAATACAGGTCGAAATTCTCACAGGGTGTGGTTCAGGCGAAACGGTGTACATACCTCGAATACCACACATCCCCAACAATTACCCCTTTCAATTTAAACGCACCCAGTTTCCAGTTGCTGTATGCTTTGCCATGACGATAAATAAGTCGCAGAGACAAACCCTAAAAGCAGCTGGCATCGACCTAAGAACAAGTCAACAAGATGTTTCTCGCATGGACAACTGTATGTGGCTTGCTCGCGGGTCAGTAGCGCCGAAAATCTATTTTTATTAGCCTCTGAGGGAAGAACTGCTAATGTTGTCTACAAAGAGATTCTTTGAACTTAACTCTGAAACATGATATTTGTTTATATTTGAATAATGTCCTGGCTACTTCGATTGCGTCATTTCATTTCAATGTAACACAGGTTACGCGAAAAGCGACCTACACGCGGGCGGAGCCGCGGGTAACAGCTAGTTTCAAATAATTTTAGCAACAAAAATAATAATACTTCTTCTTTTTGTAAACAATTGTAACTAAGCATGAACTGAAAACATATTAACGTAAGTATTTGAGAAAGTAACTTAAGTTTAAAACGAGACAAAAATCAACAAAACGCTTCAAAATTTTTTCAATCAACATCAATCAACTTTTAAATAATCAAAGTAACAAAACAAAAATTAAAAAATGTTAAACTCAATATCATCGTCTTCTTCTGTATTTGTTTAAATATTCTTTTGATTTTCCGTCTTACTATCTTTCTTCCAAGTAATTTCAGTTGTATCTTTTTTCTTATCAGTTTCAGTTTTGCCATCTTTTCTTAAATTAATTTCAGGTAATGATTTTTCAAATTCTGAACACATTGCGCTGTCAACGTTTTCAAAAAAGGACGTGGAAGGCATAATATCCAAATCAACATCAGTTACCAATGAGTCATGTAAAGTCTCCAAATATTTTGAAGGAAGTCTTGCTTTTGAAATAGCTTTCATATTTATTTTACTTCTGGTCTGTTGAGTTTTGATCGGTTTCAGGTACATTTTTTCAGAAGCTGTAAAACTTTGGATATTTAAAATCTGAACTTTAGACTTAGTGCTTCTTGTGGAATTTGGGTGAAGGTTAAATTGCGGAAGGAAACAGTCTTTTTGACCATGTACTTGTGAGTTATTATTGCAGTCAAGATTATAGAAGCCTAAATGTTTTTCATGAGGACATTTCGTTGGTTTAGTCAATTAGTCAGGATATGTACAAGATAATGATCGCAAAGCTAATCGTCGCGGCTCTTCTTTTATCCAAACTATTTGATGTACTTTTAAAGTACCCGGGAACGTTTTCAACTCCTCAGGAAGTAACCAGTCTTTTTCTGTTATTTCATAATCTTCTATTACCTCTATTTTTACGCCTTTAACTGAAGTTTTAAGATTTTGTACTAAAGCGTCGATGTCGGGAATATCTTTTCCATACGCAATCAGCTGGTCTGCAGTTCATTTCAGCACTCCGCCCACACCATCTGGAGCTCCTTTACCATGGCCACATTCACTGTAATGCCATATAATTTCGCTTAATTGTGGGCAGTATGAATTCAATTGAGATATTATGTACAATATTTTCTTATTCCGATATTGCGCAGAAGGTGAGTCTGATACTATATGAAGTGTGTGTACCTTCGGAGCATTATTTTCTATTTCTCTCAATATCGGCACTAAATGAGCCCATACCGCAGCAGCGTCATGGCGTAAAGAAGAACTAATTGTGCAAAAAGGTTGTACTTTATAAGTTTGACTGCCATGATAATAAATCACTACAGTGAGTAGAGTTATCTGGTTCTTACTCCAATGTGCAGACTGTACCTCTTCATTAAATTTTGTGCAAAAATTCTCGCTGAAATCAATGTGTATCAAACACTCACTTTCAGTCAAATTGTCTTTTAATTCTTTAATAGCCTGATATTGATTTTTTAAGTTAGCACAGTGTTTGAAAAAAGGCGTTAATGCATTTTCAAATTTTTTTATGACTGCCAGTGGTTTTTCGGAATGACTAACCTTCGTAACGGTTTTAGCAGTTTTTTCCACATTGTCTTTAGTATACACCTTAGCTTGTTGTTTCCATGCCCAATAAGTTATATCAGTCTGATTACTAAATTCTTGGTAATTTACTACTTTGTCTCAGCATGATACACATTTTCTTTGTAGGCAGTTTACACTATCCTTATTACAGCATATATTTTTTAAAAGATCGGTAATAGTATTTTCTTTTATAATGTTATTCCTTTTAAGACATTTTATTAATAGTTCCATATTGGCGTGTATTTGACAAAGACACGTACTGCGTTCGTTTATGTTTGGTTTTAAAACCCAAAATGGTCTCAATTTGGAAAATGTTGTATAGCCTATCGGTGGATGTCCAGCATTTAAATATTTCTGATGTAAATTTATCATCGAGTCGGTTAAATATCTTTTTTGCTTCTTAATTTTGCTTTTGGTGATGCAGTCCTTTTTACCGGGGCACACACGAGAATTTTCATCATCTTCATAAAACTTTTTTACAGTATTTCGTACTTGGTCATTAATTAAAGTTACATTCTTTGGTTCATAAGTCTTTCTTTTCTTATGAATTACTTTGTTTTCTAATCGAGGACTTCTTAGAATCTTATTTAGTCTTTCAGCTCTCTTTCTATACAAGTCTTTCTCTCTCTTAAGCATTATAATTTTTTTTCTTAGTGACATTATCTCCTTAGCTTTTTTCCTTTGGTATTTTCTGAACCTGGCATTTAAATTCTTCAAAGACAAAGACACATCAGATGAAGAAGATACAGGGCTTTTTGGACATAAAGTTGATACAGGGCTATTTCTACATACAGGAGTTACGGGGCTATTTGGACGTAAAGTAAGAACAGGACTACTAGGACACAAAATAGATACAGGGCTACTAGGACATAAAGTAGAATCAGGAGTTTGAATTCCGCTGACAGATGGAGATACTTGTTCAGAAGGCAAGCAAGATTGAACGGGACTACTAGTAAATAATCTGCTCTTAGAACGTAGACAGCGTGTGCTTTGATGAGGACTAAGGCTGCGAGAAATGTGGAAAACGGAATTGGCTGAATATACTGCTGTTTTTTTCACAGCCGCGGTATTTGATTCCCGTGGAATAAGTAAGTTTAAATTGTCATTACGAGATGGTCCTGGTTGTGGACTAAGCGAGCGAAAACGATTTAGAATAGAATAGGGCTTGTGGGAGGTGACGCAACTGTTGTAACGTCCCCTTGTTTTTTAGGAGGAGGATCATTAATTTTAAGTAAGTTTTTTTCACATGGTAATTTAGTGCTTCTTTTTTTCCTTTCATAGAATGCTTTGAAGTTAGCTCTGTTTATTTTCTGCTTCAATCTTCGCGCGCGGGGAGTCATTTCAGCCAACGATAAAATTTTTCCTTCCTCTTTTTTCTTTCTATCTTTCTCTATCTTTTCTTCTTAGTTCTTCAGCCAGTAAAGGATCATCTTTTATTCTTTCCTTTCTTAATCTTTCAGCTTGTCTTTTTTTTTCTAAGATCTGCTCTCTTGATTGTTTTCCCATCCTAAAAATTGTAGGTACGATATTAAAAAAAATAAAAGAAAGAGTTTTATATTTCAGATTGCTTTTAAATTATTAAATAAAAAATTGAGATCTCTGTATGACCTTTGGGTCACCGATACACCGTTATTTCTTTGTTAATAGTCTATCACATTACATTAGAGTAAATATTTTACTGGAGTCTCATGATAACCCATGAAATTCCGGTGGTAATATGCAATATCGGTGGCAACTCACCTACCACCGGAACCACCGATATTGTGCCACCGAAATTAGAAACACGAAGAAAAAATAAAATAGCCCAAAAACCATTTACCTCTTTGTCAGGTAAAATTTATGATCGTCATGGGTACCATAAAGCACATAATATACACTGAAATCCTTATGTAAAACAACCTACATTAATTCGTACAGTAACCCACAGAGATTGCATAAATTCGTATTCCCTCTTCGATTTAAAAAAGTACTTACGTATTGGCGCGAAAACTCAGCAGAATCGGACACATCACTACGTTACGAACGCAAGAGCACGACTAGACCTGCGTGTGCGTTAGTAGATAGCTCGCCTAAGTTGACTTGTGTTACGTTGAGACCAACATATACAAAACACACCGATATTGCATTTTTGTCGCGGACGTTCGTTAGCGCGGTGTTCCTGGTGTGCGTATGATAACATAAGTAATGAAAGCACTAAATATAATTGCTATATGTATAAACCAGTAATATATTATTTAATAAGGAGTACCTTACTAAGATTGCCATTAAACCCACTTAAGGAGGTAAATGCGCGAAAAAGTGAATCACGGACATACCACCGTTATTGAGAATTAGGAATATATTATTTTTTATCTTAAATTACATTTATACAAATTAATTTTTATTAGTGGCTTCATACGAGCTAGTGTTTATATTTTACGAAAAAAAATAGTCTGGGCAAAAGTAAACATTTAACATCGTCATTTCACGCGAGGAACTTCTAAAAAACACTAGCCGTGAAATGACCCAGCTGAGGAATTTGACACTTCATTACTTGGAGGAATGTTAAGGTGGATTTTATAAAATTTAAACAGATGCCTCTAAAGGAAGCAATGGTGTTGGAGCTGCTCTCTATGATCCGCAGACAAACACCTCAAAAGGCTGGTGTTTACATAAAGATGTTTGCATCATGAGAGCAGAACTAATTGCCATCGCAGAAGCCCTAAAGTATGTAGCAGATTTAACACAAGATATTGTAATCCTAACAGATGCAAGAAGTGCTCTGCAACACTTGGCTCGGTGTACCTCGGACAGCCGAGGAATGCCGATAGCCTATGAAATCCTGGGGATGATATGGAACTTAAGACAGAAAATTAAGTTACAATGGATACCATCCCACGTTGACATCCGTGGTAATGAGTTGGCAGATTCCTTAGCAAAAGAGGCAGCTGGCAGGGGTGGTCGGGCTTTGTGTCTGCCATATGCTTCAGAACATGTACCTACCTTTAAACTGTATTGCGTAGAGAGCTGGAAACAATACTATGATAAATGTTCTAATTCAAAGGGCATATGGTACAGGACCATACACAGCTTCCCTACCCTAGTGCCCTGGTTTGACTGTGCTAGTCTCACGAGTGAATTATTAGTATCGGCTTTCAGAGTAAGGTCTGGCCATGTTCCAGTAAATAAATTTTATCTTTTGATGAAAAGGACTCGTACAGAGTGTTGCAATTTTTGTGATAAAACTGAAGATTTACTACATGTTTTGGTGGAATGTGGTCAGTACGCGGAACTCAGAGCAAAATTTCTTAATGACAGTCCTCTGGGCAATGGTGAGCTCAATGTAACGTTGGGATCGCCTTTGTCACGAGGAGCCATGTCTATTTACAAATTTTGGAGAGCAGCTATGTCTAAAAGATAGTTGTATTCTGGTTTTTCAAGCCATAAATTATCCGATGACTATCCATACACCTTTGAGTTTCCCCATGAGGCTGGCATAGTCACACTTAAGTGGCTGAAGCCTCAAATCAAAAAAAAAAGAAAAAAAAAAAAAAGAAAATCCTTAAATTGCAACGGTATTTCTACGTGTTCGGCGATTTTAAATTGAATTTTTGAAACACCAGCTTCTTTGTTTCTAGCGACATAAATTGCACTTTTAATATTTTTAAGTGGTGGAATTTTTTTTATTAAGTCCAATCCTGCATCACTAAATCCTGCTTTAAATTTGTTATAAATATTTGGAATTGGAGAAAAAGAAGATGACAGTATTTTTTCGCGGTAATCGTATAATTTTTTTGCTAATAAATTATTCACATCACTGGGCTCACATTGATGATTGATCTCTTTAGCAATTTTATTTTCTTTGACATTGAGAGAACCCGAGAAATTTTTACGCCAGTTGACACATCTCTATAGAGTCCATCCACTTTTGTATTCTTTCTTTTTGGAGTATTGGTGACCAGCTCTCAATAAAACAACGCCACCATTTCTATTTATGAATGTTAATTGATCAGAATGTGTCGCTGAAGATGTTGAAGGCTGGTTGTTATCTTCAGACATTCTAAAACAACAAAAAGTAAGTGTAATTATTTACTATCTCATATATGGTTAATTATAAAAATATACATCTAAGTATATGTATTAGGGTGGTTCTTAAAAATACTTTTTTTTTTTTTACGGGACAATCCATTATTTGATTATTACCTTAAAAAATTATCAGTAGGTTTTTTCGTAATTTAAAAAATAAAATGTCGCTACCCAGGTTTGAATATAAATATTAATTCAAAATTTTAATTATTTTTATTAAAATATGTATGTTTGTTCGGGTGGAATCTTTGAACTCAATTTTGAAGTAGATATCTTAACCGATTGAGCTGAAATCTTGTATACACGTTTGGTTTGGATGACAATGTACCATATGGTGTGCGACATCATTCTAAATCCAATATGGCGGACCATCCAAGATGGCGGAATAGTTATTATTAATGCATTTCTACAATATGGCTATCAAATGAAAGGGCTTTTTGATAGTAATTCGAAAAATAATGTGGCGTCATTCTAAATCCAATATGGCGGACCATCCAAGATGGCGGAGTAGTTATTTTTAATGCACTTCTACAATATGGGTATCAAATGAAAGGGATGGTTGAAAGTAACTCGAAAAATAATGTGACGTCATTCTAAATCCAATATGGCGTATTTTTAATGCATGCACACGTACTAACTGTCCCATTGATGACCTATTTCTCATGTACCCTGTGACACATTAACAATATTACGAACTGAACTTGTCTGTGATTGGTCACTTTGAAATTTTTAGACAATGCAGTACCACATTCCTTTGGTCACAGGTAAACAAAACACAAAGGAATACCGACCTGGTGGACTTGGTCGATATGATAACGATTTCTATTGTATATCACTCCCCACTGTTTTCCAGGTATAAAAAATTCTAATGAAGATTATAACCTTAAGGTAGCCGACAATTAATTATACCAGATCAAAAAATATTTTCCAGTACAAATATTTTGTTACTGACTGTACCAAAAATATGCTTTGGGAACCGACCGGAATACATTATTTAATTATTTATTCTGATCCCCTAGACGGGGGATCAGAACGGAATAGACAGTAATTAAAATATAACGGATCCACTAGGGTACCAGATTTTGGGGATCAGACCGGAATAACTCGTATTAGTGATCTGAAATAGGTTCACGATATATTTTTGAATAATTTACGAGTGTGCGGTACCCACAATAATATTGATATTTGTTTGAATTTTTATTATAAATTTCGGGTAATTGTAAATCAGGCAGTTAGATTCGTACAGAGAAAGCTAACGGGCGTCTCTTGACTATTTTTCTCTGTAATTCCGCGATATTGTTAACCTTCCTTTTGTATTTGTGCTCAATACAGTATTTTAAAATTTACACCTTGTTTTCCTGGCTCAGCCGAGACCCTACAGCTTATAGTTTGGTCATTCGGCCGGATCATCTATGTTTCGAACACATCGAAATCATCGAAAATGGTTAGCACTCGTAGCGCTGCGCGACGCGAAAAAAATGAACGCGACCTACAGTCGGTTGTTGCTGTGGAGGATTGCAGTTCCGTGAATAGTACCACAGCCCAGAAAGCGCAGTTCAAAACACCCGCCGCCTCGCCCAGCGTAAAAAGTGCCGCCACCCACAAGTCCAAAGGTCACAGTGCCACATCGTCTTTTAAAGCCAGGAAGGCACAACTGCTTTTAGATGCCGCGAAACGGAAGGCACAAATTAAAATGGAGTTGATAGATATTCAACTGGAAGCGAATTTAGCTGAACTAGAGGATGAAGAATTGAAATACAGTCCACACGAAGAAGATCGCACTCGTGATGTGGAGCAATGGCTAGACCAGAGTCGCCCCGAATTGATGGAGCCAGCCCCCGATCATGGTAAACCCACAGGCCTGCTACATCAGCTGAACGTACCGAATACCGTACCCAAGCAAGCCATCGCTCCACCAAGTTCTGCAGTGCCACATCTGTTCACACAGTCACAGCCACAGGTGATACCCATGCCGCCACTTCCAGAGGAGGCCACCAATACAGATGCTAGCCAGCGCAGTGAGGGACCTAGCCTCAACGAGTGCACCTAACAAGCAACTATTGTCCAGATTGAGTGCTCCGAAGCAACTACCAGATTACTCAGGAGATCCATTAGAATGGTTGCAATTTAAACAGGCTTTCAACGAGTCCACCGAGCTTTGTAACTTCACAACGCAAGAAAACTTATGGAGACTGAGGAAATGTCTGCGAGGAGCTGCAAAAGAAGCAGTAGCGGCTTTGCTTTGCACAACGAGCTCACCATGCAAAATCATGTCAACTTTAGAGCTGCGCTTCGGTAATCCAGAGCTGGTTATATCCAAAATACTGCAGGATATTAAATAAATTCCACCCATGTCGCAAGACTACCATAAAGAAATTATACCGTTTTCAGTGAAAGTGCAAAACATGGTTGAAGCAGTACGTGCGGTGGGACGAGAAGAGTATCTACAAGGTATGAGCATTGTATCTATTGTCTTATCTAAGCTACCGACAATGCTATTGTCTAAATGGTCAGACTATAGCTTTCCTCTCATAAATAATGGGCAAAAGACACGAATGGAACTTTTAGCAGATTTTTTGCACCAAGAGGCCTTAAAGATATCTGCCACTTCAAATATATACTTCACAAGCTCATATGATAACAGTAAACAAAAAAGGAATAACAGTGAAAACATTGGAAATCGTCCTCAGACCATATTGATACAGACAGACACACAAAAATATCCTCAAAGTGAAAATATATGCCAGTTTTGTCACGCTTCAAAACACAAATTAACTGAGTGTAGAGAATTTAAAAAGGCACTTCGGAAAACGAGATGGCAATTCGTGAAACGTAAAGTGATTTGTTACCAATGCCTATTGTCACGACATAGTCGAAAGGAATGTACAGCAGCTGTGTGATAAGGAGGGGTGCGGTCAAGCGCATCATAGTTTATTGCATTACAACGTAAACAAATCAGGAACAGTCAGTCAGCATTGCGATCCTGAGCCTACGACATCTTCGGCCGTCGGCAGTTCGCAAACAGTGACGCATATTAACGCGAGTGAAAGCAAAGTGCTGTTAAAAGTGGTGCCAGTGCGTATCGTAACTAACCATGGTACTATAAATACAAACGCGATCCTAGACGGTGGTAGCAGCGTATCGATAATGTCGTTAACTTTAGCTAAACGCGCGGGACTCAGCGGTCGGTCTGAAACTATGCACGTGCGGGGTGCATGGGCTGGTAACGAACTGGTTTGTGAAGCAGTGGTAGCTAACGTCAACCTTATGAGTATGGACAATAAGGTTCATAATATAAAAGTACGATGCATTGATAAGTTAGATTTACCTGTTCAGTATTTTTCTTTTGTCAATTGTAGTCAATATAAAAATTTGTTTGATATAAAAGATCAGTTGTGTACAAAAGATGTTAAACCTGAATTGCTCATAGGTCAGGATAATTATCACTTGTTATATATTTATATTATATATAGCCGTCCGCTACGTTAACCCCCTTGGGCTGGTGCATGCACGGTATGATGCGCCCGGTACGATCGGTGCGTCTCCGCGGTGCGACGCCGGCGTCGCACGCGTCCTTGCTCATGTCGGCGAGCGCCGCGCCGCCGGCAGTCGTCGCCACATCCACCGCCGCCATCAGCTCCAATGACAACGAGCGTTCGCTAAAGGAGCTTCACGAAGAGGTGAGGCAGTCGTTTGCAGTCGATGCCATAGGAGTGACAAGTAAGCCACGTCAAAATATTAATAGTGTTAAAGCTATTGATCATTTAGAAAAAACGGCGACCTTGTTGAATAGCCGTTGGTATGTAAGCCTGCCATGGAAGGACGATGTTTGTTCCATGCCTGATACTAAATGCTTTAAAAAGGTTAAAAGGGATGGAACGGAAAATGGGACGAGACGAAGGATTCGCAGAGAGATATAGGGAACGCATAGACCATTTATTAAAAAATAACTATGCCGAAAAATTAGTAGATGTTCAACCTGCACCCAGAACTTGGTATTTACCCCATTTCGGGGTTGACAACCCTAATAAGGAAAAGTTAAGGTTAGTTTTTGATTCTGCAGACTCTGTGCATGGGAAATGTTTGAACGATTACCTACTTACAGGACCGGATTTATTGTCATCTCTTTTGGGTATTATGCTGCGCTTTAGGGAGAATCCAATAGCAGTAACAGGTGACATTAAAGACATGTTCCTTAGGGTAAAAATTCACTCTGAAGACCGGCACGCGTTTAGGTTTCTGTGGCGCGACAAACCTACCGAACAAGTAGACACATAATATGTAATGTCATCTTTAATTTTTGGAGCCAATTGTTCACCATTTGTAGCTCAATTTGTGAAAAATAAAAACGCGCGTCGATTCGAGTCGTCACTGCCGGCCGCAGTCAATGCTATATATAATTCGCATTATATGGATGACTACATAGATAGTTTGCCAGACGAATCGACCGCGATCGAAATGGTAAAAAATATTTCTCACATACATCAACAAGGTGGCTTTGAAATTCGCAACTGGACAAGTAACAGCCCTGCTGTGTTGGACAGCATGCCAAAGGAAACATTAGGTAAAGCTGCCATAAGGTTTAAAATCGATCAGCAATACCAAGGTGAACGCACATTAGGACTTGTTTGGTACCCACGCGATGACACTATGGGATTTGATACTTCCATGAAGCGTATCCCTAAAAAGATAATTCAGAATAAGGAAAGACCTACCAAACGAATCATGCTACAGGTAGTCATGTCAATTTTTGATGTGTTTGGTTTTCTTACGCCGTATACTATTCAAGGCAAAAACGCGAGATGCAACTACAGTCAGCTGATCGCCGTGAGAGCACTGACCACACCGTGCCGAAGCCTACAAGCGCTGCGTGCGAGTTGTCAGCTACGCATTCTGGCTACGAGATTCGTAGCGGGCCTACGAGTATTCACGGCAATGCTACGACAGTGCAAAGATGTGCTACGATGTCTACGACGGTGAGTAGAAGATTTTATACAGTGTGCTTAGTGCGGGTTTTTTTTCGCATTCGATCGCGTTAAAGTTAACTCAGATTTGTATGGCATCGAATCAACGCCATCTAGTGGGAACGGATTAAAACATAAGTTGCGAGTGCGAGTTCATAAGTAAACGTTGTCACGAACGAGCGTGAACAATTAACAGCGACGATCGACAAGTGAGCGCGTTAACGAGTGATTTGCGAGTGCGAGATGTGTATTGACATGTACTTGACAGTTCGAATAGTTAACTTCTCACGCTCGATAAAGTAAAAGTTTTCACTCCAAAATCGCCGGTGAGACCCTTCGATTATCAATTCTTACTACTATTTATGATTGAAACAAGACTTTAATTAGCTTTTTCATAACCAATTATAATCTAAACATCAAAGACAAGATATTGTGATAGTGATATCTAATAATTAAATAACGCAGTCGCGTAATTTTGCAAGCGCAAATGAACAAGAAGAGTTGTCTACTATTTGTAATATTCGTAAAGAGGCTCTTTCTTTTTTATATGCCGAGGTCGTGTCTACAAATACATACCTATGTATCCATACTTACCTATAGAACTCCATTAATACACATATTATTTTAATCACTAACACGGCTGAATATAATATATGATTTGACTTTGTCTTTACACTTACTGTTCCATTTACACCTAATGTTATCATCATTTCAAATTGCTGTGGGCTGGTCTTCATCAAGAATGGTTTTGAACTTGGATTTTATTCTTTGTACACAAAACTACACAAAAACGCAGGACACTTAAACCACTTATGAAACAACTTTGTTTACAAACTATATGAAACGTTGCCACAGAATCAAAGTACCTACTAACGACGTAGCTTCAATATAACCCGACTAATCTTAAAAGGTAATCACATTCAATGAATACTTTGTCGAATGTAGCTTTTTATTTCGACTGGTTTATGCATTGGACGCTTCGATGCTACCAACATGCACGTAAAATCTCTCACTTGTCACGGTGAGGAAACGCCGAACGAATCGTCTTCATTTTTTAAGCTCGCACTCAAGCGTATCGACTTCTCACTCCTCACGGCGTATACTCGATACACGTGATGGTAAAGTAATTCGATTTGAATTTTGCAACTCGCACTAAGCATACAGATCTCGAACTACATGTATTTAGCGACGCATCTGTTAAAGCAATGTGTGCCGTAGCGTACTGGCGTTGGGTTCATAATGGCGTGACATATGTTGCATTTATAGCAAGTAAATGTCGTGTAGTACCGGTGAAGCCATTGACTGTACCTCGAGCAGAGCTACAGGCAGCATTATTAGCGGCCCGTCTTGCAAACACAATAGTGAAGGAACACCGGATAACTCCCGTTCAGCGAATTTTTTGGTGTGACTCTGTAACGGTCCTACAATGGATTAGGAATAACAAACGGTCATACAAAACTTTTGAAGCTAACCGTTTAGGCGAAATCGATGAACTTACACAAGCGACGGAATGGAGATATGTGCCTACCAAATTAAATATAGCTGATTTGGCTACACGCGAGGAATTCGATAACACAGTATTTCATGACAGCTGGTTTACGGGGCCTGCATTTTTATATGAGGCTAGAACGTCATGGCCCGCAGATATTATTTACCTAGAAAAGGAAAGCAGAATCGAGTATGTTGCTACGATGTACGAGTCAGCTAGCAGCTTACCGGTCCCTGACGCACAGCGCTTCTCCTGCTGGCTCCACTTGATTCGCGCCACTGCTGTAGTACTTAAATTTATTGACAGATGTCGGAAAATTAGCGGCGAAGTGGACTGTGAAGCATTAGCCAAAGCTGAAATTTTGCTGTTGAGACACGCGCAGGCCAGCTCATTTTCTGCTGAATTATCGGCAATCAAAAAAGGTAAACATGTTTCAAAAGAAAGTAAGCTACTTACCTTATCACCTTACCTTGATGAAAACGGATTACTTCGACTTGGAGGCCGCATCGACGCTGCATCTGATCACGGGAACCAAGAAATGGTAGTAAATAACCTGAAACAAAAATACTGGATTATACGCATGAGGCCTACAATAAAAACTGTTGTCTCAAATTGTATGTTATGCCGTTTAAGAAAATGTAAACCGGAGGTACCAAGGATGGGTGACCTGCCTGGAGCTCGTATAGCTCATCATCAACGGCCCTTTACGTTCTGCGGTGTGGACCTTTTTGGACCCATAGATGTGACAGTTGGTAAAGGCCGTCACGGACGCCAAAAAAGGTATGGCGTATTATTCACCTGTCTCACAGTGCGAGCTATTCATATCGAGTTAGTTCATTCGCTCACAACAGACTCCCTGATTATGGCTTTGAGACGTATGGCAGCACGCCGCGGATGGCCAGCGCATCTCTACTCCGATAACGGGACTAATTTGAGAGGGGCTGACAAAGAGCTGCAACACGCTGCACGTGGGTTAGACTCGGATGTCTTAAAAACAGCTGGTGCCAACAATGGGATGAAATGGCACTTCATTCCCCCAGCTAGCCCCCAATGGGGTGGGGGGTGGGAAAGGCTTATTAGTAGCGTAAAAGACTCGTTACGTGTTATAATGAAAGAACGTGCTCCGCGAGATGAAGTTCTAGCAACATTGTTAGCAGAGGTTGAAAACATTGTTAACAGTCGTCCTTTGACTCATGTATCGGTTGATCACAATTGTTCTGAAACCTTGATTCCGAACCACTTTCTTATTGGTAGTTCATCCAATTTGCCCATAATCAGTTCATTTAATGACTCAGATTTGTTCCTGCGAAAGCAATGGCGTATAGCGCAATGTTTAGCCGATATGTTTTGGCGTAGATGGGTCAAAGAGGTTTTGCCTGACTTGCTGCCAAGAAGAAAGTGGAACCAGGAAGTACAACCACTGCAGGTCGGAGATCTAGTTTTCATTGCAGATCCAGATAGTCCTCGAAACACTTGGCCAAAAGGTATAATTCAGAACGTTTACCCAGGAAGGGACGGCCGTGTACGTGTGGTCGACGTAAAAACAAGGACAGGCGTGTGGAAGAGATCTGCGGCGCGTGTCGCTCGTGTTCCGCTAGGTGTTGAGTGCTGTACCAGCACTGGGGTGGAGAATGTTAGCGACGCGCTAATATGATTCCTTAGTGCTTTGTTTTTATGTAATTATTTATTTATGGTGCCCGTATTAGTGATCTGAAATAGGTTCACGATATATTTTTGAATAATTTACGAGTGTGCGGTACCCACAATAATATTGATATTTGTTTGAATTTTTATTATAAATTTCGGGTAATTGTAAATCAGGCAGTTAGATTCGTACAGTCTACAGCACTGAAATCAGAGCGAGAAACAGACAGAAGGCGACTAGCACATGAGAACACGGAGTACAACAGAAAGATGTCTACAGCACTGACACCAGAGCGAGAAACAGACTGAAGGCGACTAGCACCTGAGAAACATGGATTACAACCGAATGATGTCTACAGCACTGACACCAGAGCGAGAAACAGACTGAAGGCGACTAGCACCTGAGAAACACGGATTACAACAGAAAGATGTCTACAGCACTGACACCAGAGCGAGAATCAGACTGAAGGCGACTAGCACCTGAGAAACACGGATTACAACAGAAAGATGTCTACAGCACTGCCACCAGAGCGAGAAACAGACTGAAGGCGACTTGCACCTGAGAAATACGGATTACAACAGGAAGATGTCTACAGCACTGACACTAGAGCGAGAAATAGACTGAAGGCGACTTGCACCTGAGAAATACGGATTAAAACAGAAAGATGTCTACAGCACTGACACCATAGCGAGAAATAGACTGAAGGCGACTAGCACCTGAGCATTATAGAAGAAGAATAAGGAGGAAAGCCCGCAGTGCCATTAGGAAAGCAGCAAGAAGAGGACATAACAAAGGCCTGGAAGGTCATGTCCCAGCATCAACTTTATTGCAGCATATCCTTTCCCCAAGTATATATTACACACCAAGTATAGTATCTATATCCCAAACACTAGTTTGACGCGAGTACTCGGCTGGTTCAAATTTCCCGTCATTCCTTAATTCCCAGGCTGCACCACCTACACATCCGTCCGTATCTACGTTTCCCAACCGGTTTCTCGAGTCTGAGCTAGCTAGCTTCAGGGCGGACTGACGAAGCCGTACATGATGAGGAAGAGCCAGTACCACCCCGCACCCATTCGGACTCGATGATCGTGCGGATGCGTCCCTTCGAACTGGAACTCAGCTCTGCACTCTTGCAGCTTAACCGCTGGCTGGGCGGGAACAGAATAGAAATAGAATAGAAATAGAATCAGGCAGTTAGATTCGTACAGAGAAAGCTAACGGGCGTCTTTTGACTATTTTTCTCTGTAATTCCGCGATATTGGTAACTTTCCTTTTGTTTTTGTGCTCAATACAGTATTTTAAAATTTACACCTTGTTTTCCTGGCTCAGCCGAGACCCTACAGCTTATAGGTACGTTATCTTATAACTTCAAAACCACTCAACAGATTTGAACGCGGTTTTCACAGGTGGATTACATATAATTAGGAGCGTTGTCAAAACTTTGTTTCGTCAAAATCGGTCAAGGGAAAAAGAACTTATGGTCAGTTGAAGTTTACTTCTAGCACTGCTTCAAAACTTTTAAACAGAGTTTTAATATCCAATTTAGAAAAAGCTAGAATTTCTACTTCGTTTTATCGATATCAATAAAGAGAAAAACACACTGCAGTCTCTATTAAATTTTAATAAAATATAATGAATGTGTGTGGGCGTATAATTTAGTTACATAAATATCAATAGATGGCGCTGACATTATTTCAATTATTTTTTCGCATATGGTATAGCAGATTGAAAATTTTCCTTACGGCAATTATATGAATTGTTTAAAAAAAAAATTGGTTGTTGATTTAGTTCTATTGGTTGGTTTGTTTATCGGTCGTGTTGTATTGTAAGCTATTTGAATTGATTGGTTGGTTTGGTTTGGCTTTGGTTTAAAAAATAATCAAATCGGCAAGTCAGTTCAGTTATTGTTTGACGGAACATACGGTGGTGTCGTAAGGTTTAATTTAACTAACTTATCACTTTTTATTGAAATTTTCTCCTACTTTTCACGCCCACTATAACTTAAGGAGTGGCTTTTAGGTCCAAATGACCCTGTAATAGGCTGCGTCTACTCTTTTAGAGACAAAGATGTGATAGTTTGAATGTTAATATTTTCAGTTTGATATCGTAGCAATGTAATGGCTTTATAAAATTGGCACGGGAATAGGATACTATAGATTTAACTATAGGTCTGGATAGTTGTAGTTTCCACAGGTTACGCGAAAAGCGACCTACACGCGGGCGGAGCCGCGGGCAACAGCTAGTCTGTATCTAATTGCAGAAATCGCATTTTTTGTTCAAAATGTTAGTAAGTATTATTTATACCTTTATTATGTTTGGATTTTAAAATATAATTATTTAATCATATTAAGTAAGCGAAAAGGCATACGGCCCACTTGATGTGAAGCGGTTACCGTAGCTTACGAGACGCATCTGCATCACCAGGAGCATTGCGAGCGTGTTGCTGACCCTGATATCATAGCTTATGATTTTGGTTTTACCCAGGTACCCAACTAACATTTAACTAAACCACAACATAACATAAAACAACACAACATGTGACTAAATTTTTTTTTTTTTAGGTCTGACTCAGAGTTCGAAGCCTCATCAGTGGTGTCTGTTGTAGCGCCTGTAGCACTTCCAAAGAAGGCTGCCAAGAAATCGAGCAAGCGCAAGACTGTCGCCGAGAAGCAGACCCGAGACACATCGCCTTATCCCGATTTCGTACGTGGTCGCCCGGCTGTGGGATCAAAACGCAAAGCTACCTCACCACTGCCTGATTTTATTTCGACTAATAGGTAACTAATATGCTTAATTATTTTTCTAGTCACAAAATCACAATTATCATTATTCCATATAACATTATTTTGATTCTATTTTTATCCTCTATGTTTACCTATACATGCTAAACGTGGTCTTTGGGACCTGATGATGACCATGACCTTAGACTTTGTCAACCCCGTAAAGGATAACGACATGTTATTACGTATGTATTATTTTTATTGCCTATAATCAATTTGTAACTTTACATCACACCAATTCCTTGTCAATAGGTAGAGAGAGTATGAGATATACGTTATACTGTTATTCACCTATTTAACACACATATCTATTATAGTTAAAAAACATAAGTATAGTTTAGTCTTTTTTCTTTACAGGTCAAAAAAAACCGACATTTTTAACATATTGCAAACTAAAGAAGCCGGGTGCAACAAACCGAAGCACCGCGGCGAAGGCGTGACGTCGAGCTTCTACAGCAGAGTGTCGACGGGGACCTCTCGTCGTGCTCTGAACACCGGCGGCGGGGACTATTTTGTAGACCTTAAAGTTTACAAAACTGCGGACTATGTGAACAACGCTGCTGATGTTCGCTACAAAAAGGCGCTCGTTACGGTGAAGCTGCAGTGCGACGAATCGTCACCGTCTTGGGAATCACTGCAAGGCTTCCTAGGACGAGCCTGGACTCTGTTTGAGGAGACCGAACCGGTACATTATAGTGATAAAATTAATTTTAAGTAAAGGGTTACTTATTGTTAATGTATGTGCCTTTTTTATTTTTTATATAATCGAATAGTAATAAAAACGGAGTTCGTTTCGGACCTTGGTCCCGTGCGGTCGTGCTTAGAGCGGTCTTCAATTTTTATTGCCATAGACCCTTTCTTTGTCTCCGCGCCCGCGCGGCCGGGGTTGTATTCCGTAATCTGCCATGTTCTCAGCCGTGTCGCAATCTGATATAGCACTTTCTTTCTCTTATATAGACAGTAAAATAAATTAAATGTGAATTAAAAGTGATACCTCAGCGAGTCTACAGTTGGAGACCGAAGCAGACCAACTCGAGGGAGCTGAATTTGGTGAGGCCATTCCTTTTATAGCTTATAGGTTTACAAAGACCAGGGAATCTATAGTTGAACCCTGATTCTTTTAGTACGGCGTCCCTTTCCTTCTAAATTTAGATGCTACTGCATGACAAGCTAACAGACCTACATACATAACTATCCCAACAATTATAATTTATTACTAAAATAATAAAATTAAAAACTATAAATAACTAACGAGGTCTTTATGCATCGCTACCTATCTGCAACAACCTTTAATTTAATCCGAGGCCCTTTCATTAATCTGTTTAGTGATTACGCCTATACTTTTAAATAGTAATTGTATCCCAAAGTCCCACGCATGCTGGGTGTCCTGGGATAATTAATACTTGAACCTACATATCCCATCAGTAAAACTATCTGCACCACCAAAAAATCCTTTTATCCGGTGTATATGATATCAAAATAATACAAAATCGAAAACCCACCCTCATATCTAACTATTTAACACAATTATTCCTTTATTCTGTAATATCCTATTTATCTAATTTAATATCATAATCTGCCTAACACATCCACAAATCCACCCATATTTGTAGAGCAGTACCTGTGTCATTTAACAAACTAAAACTTTTTAGTACCCGGGAAAACTAAATTACAACTTTGTAAGCACAAAGCAATTAATTCCAGATGTCCGCATTGTAGACCATTGATTAAGCCCCAACCAGTACAATCCTGAGTAAATCCAGGCGGTTTGCCCCTACATACTTACTTATACATATTTACTCTTCAATAATCATTGCCTACCAACAAACGTCCAATAACCTACTCCAATTAAAAGGCAGCAAACTTCTCATATTATCAAGTCATTCTTAATTTAAGCGAAACACCATTCACGAGTACATTACTGATAAATCAAAATATAAACCAAACCTAACCTAGGAATAGTGCTTCCGGGAAGTATAGGCATCGGGGACCAAATTTAAGCATATTCTTTCTTTCTTTTAGGGCTGGTCATGAAAACTAGGCCTATAAAAGGCTAGTATTTAAAAAAATGTTTTTCAAGTTGTAGACTTATATCTAGGCTGAAGGTCTTTTTGAGAGTCCCTCTTAGGAAGGTCACCATAACTCTGAATTAATCACCCATTTTTAAATAGCAGTAATTGGAAAAAAATGAAACTAAGCGTTTATAAAGTTATTTGTCATTCACATAATATGTCGTACAGTTAGGTAAAATACAAGCATAGCCAGTATTAAGCCATATAAAATCTTATTGTTTGTATTGCTTACATCACTTATAAAACGCACTTTTTGAGTAAACCAATACCCTAGTTTAATATCTTAAAGAGCTAGAGCCTAGAGAGAGCTAGGAGATGCGTAGCCTTCACAGCAGTTTCCGAGGCATAGGCGGCATTGATATCAGAACAGGTTTTGGCTTTGGCATGACGAGCTAAACCTACAACCAATTGATCTGAACAGGCATAGCCTACAGAGATAGTATAATAAAATAATAAAATAAAGTAAAAAACTATTGGCTTTTTTAGCCTATCAAGCCCAGCTATTAATAAGCTGGGCTTGGAGGTCTGTAGGTCTCGGGAACACTAATTAGGAACCAATATCTTAAAATATAAATAAAAATCTATCTCCGCCCAGATAAGAAAAAAAATATAGTTAAAAACACTACCCAACAACACAAGCCTCAAGCTCCAGGAGAAAGCGTCCAAAAATTAATGTCATCTAAACAAAACCGTAAAACATATGGCTTCCTTCACAAAGTCCAACAGCGCAACCAAAAAAGAAATATCACAATAAAATACCTTCCGCTCCCAGGACTCCAATAAAACATTCGACAGCAAAACCCTATGGTAAAACCATTAAAAGTTACTTAACTTTTTAAAATATATTTGTCTAAAATAGCTTGTGACGTTGGGGAAAGTTATAAAAAAATAAAAGCCAAACATCTACAACAATATTAAAGTTTATTTAGGGGTTTAAATTCTACTGCCCTATGCCGTTATCCCAATTCCTGTAAATAGGTACCGTCCCTGATTGCGCCCCAAATCCGTTCAGGTGGCCTGGTGATCTTTGGGGGTCGTCCAGCGATGGGGGCATCAAGTAGCTGGTTTTAGGAGGTAGGCGGACGATTGAAGTGGAAACGAAGGCAGGCGTCTTAGTAGCCCAATCCTTGGACCCGATTCACGGGTTTTAAAAGCACTTAACTATGAAGTTCCTTTCTTAATAATATTTATTTTAATTTAAACTTAGTATTAGAATATTTCTAAAAAAAATTAAGAAAATTCGACACTGCGCTAAGATGAGCGGTCGCTGAGATGAGCGGGTGTGTCCGTACCGGACGAGAGCGGTAAATCTGTGTCCGCCAGCCGGCTGCCGGCCTGTTGCCAAGTAGTTGCGTAAACAATAGGCCCGTGCCGTATGTCGCAGTAAGAATGAACAGCCAGTCATTATTGAAGTGACCAATTTGTGTACATACTTGTTTGTTTGTTTCGTCACACTGGCGCTCAACGTGATTATTTTTTCTTTTAAATTTATGCCGTTATTCTAGTTCCTCATAGTAGTTGCATGTTTGTGAGCTTTCTTTTCTTTTTTTTTATATTTTTGATTATAAAGAAAAAAAGAGTACCTCAATAATTTAGGATTAATTAAGCATTAAAAGTGGTCCGGCCAGAAAGTAGTACTTCCCAGCCGCGCCACCCTGTATAACAATAACCATTAAATTACTTCACAGGTGCTATAGCTTAAAAAAGTCTACCTTTTGTCTACCTTCCAAGATACTAATAAAATATGGTATAACATCTTTTTCTTGTAATTTATAAGACGTTAAAAGTGGTCCGGCTGGGAAGTATGCTATGCAGCCAGTCAACTTACTGATGGTAAAGTTTTAATGGAAAGGAAAGGTTTCTATTATAAGCTACCTTTAGTCTACTTACATTTAATATTATTTTGATTTCAGAACAATAATATAATTTAGGATGTAAGGGTATTTTATCTTAGAAGTAAGTAACTTAAAAAAATCAAGGCTAGTTGAACCTAGAACAGCTTCGAATTTTTTTTAACAATCCGTAAACTAACGGAAACATTCAAATTATGTAACGTAACAAAATATTTGAAAATAATATGATTCACTTTCCCTTAAACAGTGCAGCTAGCTTTCAAAACGTAACAGCAACTTGTATACCTTAAGAGCGGAAAAGGCAGGAATGCACAGAAATGAGTTTGTAAAGATCGCACACTGGCTTTATATTTTTATCTTTACAAGTCATCATCATCAGAGCGTATTTCCTATTTGCATCTTCAGCTTACGCTTCAGAGCCCAAGGTACCTCAAAAGGCAAAACAGAAAAATTATATCTTGGTTGTCCGTCTCTTTTTTTTACGGTCCTGGCAACGTGTCCTTTAAGGCCTTTCTTCTTGATTTTATTTTATCTTTTGTCTCAGTTTAGTCAAGTCAAAACGTCAAGTCAGTAGTCTAGTCCAATCAAGTAGGTCTAGTCAGTCACTGTGAAGCGCTGAAAAAATTCCACTTAGCAATAATTAGGAGATTTTGGTGTCAAAGATAAATACGTCACGTATTCGACATTGTATCACTTTCTAAACCCACGCTTGTTTACGAACACTAAGCTAATAATAATTCCTTTAGTCTCGTAATGTTCAAGTTGCAAAATAACATATATAGTAACAAAAAGTTAAAATCTCATAAGACCAGTCTCGCAACCTCAAAGTTGCAAAATATCTATACCTCAAAACATTTTAGTTGCAAAATAGTCAAGTCTCAAAACATCCATGTCTCATTATATCCATACATAATATTCCTTTCATATATCTGACTCCACGCCCTTCAGGTTCATTTGAACAGCTATGCCAAAGCGTCAACAGTGGCAACAGAGCGATTGCCCCATATTGTCTATTTCCCATTACGACAGTTTCCTAAAATGTATGTTACCCATATCGATAACTTCACATAATAACACGTTTTAGGTAGTCCTAAAATGTCTATTACCCATATCGACAACTACCTAAAACGTTTATTTCCATAACGACAATTAACCATCTTGATAAGAATATGAACTATGAACCACTCAAACTAAAAAAAATTGTGAAAACAGGATTTAACTTAAAATTAGTTTAATCAAACTAACAGAACAGTATAATGCATAATCAAAATTGTAAATAATCATAAGTGCGATCGTCTGATCGACATAAAACTGTAAAATATTCTATTTAACAAACAGGCAAATCACATAAATATAATTATTCATAATTCATTTAAATTGAATTGTACTAGTTATAAAATAAATATTACGAAGTTGAAAGATCATATGTTTGTTTTTAACAAATTAATGGTAGTGTTCATAATAAAAATTGGCTGTGGATATGATGATGATGTAATATGTAAAAACTGACTTTTCCCCGCGGCTTCGCCCGCCAGATTCCCTCGGAATAGTACTTTTTCCCAGGATGAAAGGTACCATATGTCCTTCTCAATACTCCTAGCTATGTATATGCGATTTCAAGAAGATTGGTTCAGTAGAAAGGACGTGAAGAGGTTACAAGCAAACAAACAAATATACAAACTCACTTATAATATTAGTTAGGATAGGATTAGTTAGAATTTATTTATTAAAACTTTATTTTTCCATAAGTACAAAATGCTTATACAATGGGCGGACTTAATGCTAAAACCTTTCTCTACAAAAAAGATACAGAGGAAAAACTAAAAAGTAAACAAATTTTCCACGATGGCATCATAAATAAATACCATACTAAACTACGAAAACATACATACACAATACATAAATATACTTCAGTCCTTTGATTCATATTAACTTATTAGTAAATGAAGTAAATTTCAATTGACCATAACTTCTATTTCCCTTAACCGATTTTGACAAAACAAAGTTTTGACAACGCTCATAATTATATGTAATCCACGTGTGAAACCCGCGTTCAAATCTGTTGAGTAGTTTTGAAGTTATAATGTATCAGACAGACAGACAGACAGACAAAAATTCCAAAAATGGATTTTTAGTTTCTGTTGCTCTTCTTTAATCATCGCCTATCAGTTTTTGGAAAACTATTTAATGTACTGTACATTCTCGATTTTTACACTGAAAAAAATAAATAGCAAAACTATTTTGGTTATTGCCTTTTTAACCATAATTTAGTTAGTTGTCAACAAACTTAATTTGAAATAATGAAAGTGCTTTATTTACAAATCACAAAACTGGTTTTGTTATTTTCAGTTCGGTTATTTAAAATCTAAGTTTTTGTTATGAATAACCTTAATGAAGGCAACAAATCAGAACTGTAACGTCTTACGAAAGTAGTTAACTTAATTTATGCTAATTCTTAGACTATTCATCACCACAGGCATGCTTTACTATCAAACAATTATTATTGTTAAACACTACAAAAACGTATTGCTACTATTATGTGAATATAGTTGATTATTTTAACACAAATGATTGAAACAAATAGCCTACTTATGCATTTAAATACAACAAAACTGCGATTCAACAAAACATGTGTATTATACAGCAAAATAATATTTTATACTAGACATAACGATGTCTTGTCATAACCGTATTTTGATTACATGTAACCAAACTTTTTTGTTTACGTGATGTCGAACTAGGTGGCGCGCGATCGACGACGGACGACGCGTGCGTGCAAGCAAGTGAAGCAAGTTCATTCCTGTTCGTTCATTTTTGCCGCCGCCCGGGCACAGTGTCTCTGTTAATTTTGTGATTTGCCATCAAAATTGGTAAAAGAAGATATTTAACTTTTTCATTAACAAGGATTAACGTGTCGTGAGTGTTTTATGTATGTTAAACTATTAGTTAACTCGCGAGCGAGAACCATGGCCGAGCAGAACCAAGATCCTCTTGAAGATTACCTGCGGCAGTGGGGGCTCGAAATGTACATTGCACCTTTCAAAGGTAGGTATTTCCCTAATCAATTCCATTCATTGTTTTATGGTAAGCTACAGACGAATGCCATGCCAAGCAAAAGCAAAATAATACGAAAGCTAAGGCATGGGGTAGGTACCTACCCACGTACCCACATGCTGGACATGGCCGAGTATGGTGCCAACTGCCAACGCGCCAAAACTACCTACCTATTAGGTTAGGGTGCAGTTATGGTGGCAACTATTTACTTACCTACCTACCTATCAATTTTGGATCCAAACTTGCTACTTTTACAAATTAATAAAGCTCGCTTACATGTGTCTAACCTACCTACTGATGTTTTTCCAGACCAAGCCATAGATTTAGAGACACTACAAATGCTTTCTGAAAATGACATAAAGGAGCTTGTTCCCATAATTGGCCACAGAGCAAAACTTCACACACAAGTAAAATTGTTACAATCTTTAACAGCACCCAGGGAGGAAAATATAACTTTTCAAATAGTAAGTACTTACCTACCTACTTATATATTTAACAATGAACAGTCAGTGGGTACTTGACTACATTCAAATTAAATATTTTTATGCTATTAAGGAAATAAAGTAGCCACAATTACACCTAATTTACTACTTTATTATATATAACATTTTAATTCACTAAGTACCAAGCCAACAATTAATAAGAGAGCAGAAGTGACGTCTTGTAAAATGGTGATACAAATTATGTACTCTACACCAAAATATTGTGATTGTGCAATAAAAAAAAAGTTATTTAAAATAATGTATTCATCACTTTTAAATATTTTGAACAGTAAGTAACCTACCTAGTAGTCATTACATTAACAAAAGACATGTCAAATGCATATCAGAAGTGCCACATTTTATTTTATTTTTTTATGATCTTTGTTTTTTAGTCCTTTATACATATATGTCACAATTTAGTGCAAATGTTGTAATACTGACATTATAATTGCAATGGTGCAAGTGTGGTTCTCCTGTACTCTCATTATTTGCATGTATTTTGCTGCTTGAACATTGAATGAGTATTTGAGTACCCACATGTTTTAATATAAGTTACGAGTATCAGTGTAATTTGTCCCTATTTGTTTAATTAAATATTTATTTTATTATATACATATAGTATAGCGACCACTAAGGGTGCACCACTAAATGGTGATGAGCTAATGAAACCCAATGGATCTGGTTGATCCATCACCGTCTATAGGCCAGGAGTGGCGACGGAATAATGGATGATTTATTTACTTATTAACAGGTTTTTATATAAAAATATTTACAGTCTCAACCTTAAATCTACACGTCCGCTTAGTACGTGATGTGCCTGATTAGCGAAATATAATTATTGCTTATTAATTAAATACATATCCTAGTGCACACCACGTACGGTTATTAGGATGCTGTCATATATATAGTATATATAGTATCTATTCTGTACTAACCTGTTAAATTGTTAACAAACATGCAATTTATTTTACATCACTAATACTTCATATAAATATGCTCGTGGAAGTGATACTTAATAATTTAATTTTACTTTTCTTTCTGTAAGTGAATATCTTTTGAGAAATAAATATGTGTGTATAGTAAGAATATGTATGTTATGTATATGTACGAAAATGTTAAAAGTGAAATATGAGGTCACACTTTTATATCTCTTACAAATCTCAACACATTGCACTGTTTTGAAATTTGATAAAGTCAAGTACGCAATTGAACACTTACCTACCTCTATACTCGTACATATATATTAGGCAACCTATTTCCTTACCGCTTCATCGGTATTGATGTATCTAAAGACATTAAACTCGACTAACAAACATGTTTCCTCTTTTGTAGATACCTGAAGATCAGTACCAGTACCAATCAGTTGAGCCTGTGCTACAGTCTGTGGACGAAATTTTGGACGATTTAGAAAATATCAACCACCCAGACACAAAACCTGACTCGTCATGTGTGAGTTTTATTTTGTATCAAACCTTCTATGTTTGGTTAAGTCTCATTCTTTAACTAAGAAATGAAAAGTCATAGATTCTACTGGTACAAATAGGTATTCTCTTTACAAAAAATATTTTTAATTTATAAAATAATATTTTTATTTCAGGAATTATTTAAAATTCTTAATTCATGTAATGAGGGTAAATCTCTCTTACTGAGAAACAAAGACAACGGTCTCTTAAATAACACCGACCGAAGACGACTTTGTAATATAATTATTAGTAACGAGTTGCAAAACGACCCCCAAAAAAGAATCACCAGTGCGCGACTGTACCTACTTGCATATGAAATACCCAAAGTATTCAAAAAGGAGAATTCATCAGTTTACTTTATACCGTACATGAGCATCAGTCCTTTGCAAAAGGCTACTGCAAAAGGAAAATTACTAGACTGTTACCGTCAACGCAGGAGGGAGTACATCAAGTCTGGAGTTATTGCAGATTACTCCAAACGACGTTCATCATCAGCAACTAGCAGTGGTACAGAGTTTACTGAGAGACCTGGCCCGTCCTGCAGTAATATTCAAGACGCTATTAACCAACTACAGGATCTACAGACATCAACTGAAGATATTCAAGAGAAACTTTTATGGCTAAATAACTGTTGTGACCCGTGGGTCACAGTCGAAAAATACTGGGACGCTACAACCAAACAAAGGCTGACTGAACTAACAACTAAAATAACAGTTGAAGAATATCTTCAAAAATTTAAGCCATTGAACCAGCCAGGCGGTGTATTTTTGGTAAGTATATTTGTACATTCTTATGTAGTTTCAGTCTTTTCCTTTTCCCACGGTCCTTAATAAGTCGAATAGTTATAAAATAAAGGGTTATAAATTTCTTCTTGGATGGATGGATTTCAGTTCTTTTTTACCCGACTACGCCAGAAGAACAGTTGTGTTTTTCGAGAGTATTTATGTATGTATAATTGTTTGGCACGCTCTGTGGCCTGAACGGCTTGACGGATTTAAGCTTGAGAGGTGTCATTAGATTTGTCTTAATTCTGAGAGTGACACTGGGTATATAAAAAGGCAGTCGGGTTTTATGTTTTTTTTTAATAATGACTTGTTTAAATATACATACATTCGTTATGTACATTCGATCGTTCATTATATGCATTAATTGATTATTTTATAGTGACTGATGAAGTAAATATTGATTTCAGCTCATGAGAGACTTTAAAAGTCTCCATCCCCAGTACGATGACAACATATACCAGAACTGGCCATTAATTAGGCCAAAGCTAATTGAATATGCCAAAACTAAGCAAGATTCTAATTTAAAAGAAATTTTAAGTAACATTGAAAATAACGGTAAGATCATTTTATACTTTACACCTAAAATTTTATTTGAATCGCGATAAGTCTATTTTTACGCCGAGCGGATAATTTTGTATGGAGCTTGGGCGTTCTTCTTTAATTTCACCCTCTATTAGACCAATTTCACCCTTTCACGTTGGAAATCTTTGGTGGAGGCCTATGTTCAGTAGCGGACAACTTTCGGTTGCTATGATGATGCATGTTGATAAGTCCTTCTATATTTTCCAGATTCTGAAGAGATTCTCAATGTGGTTGGATTCATGGCCTTGCCATTTCTAATGACAACTTCTATTATTAAGAAAACGAAAAATAAAAAACAATGGAGACCGTCTAAACACGAAGTACTTCAAAGCTTCATTTGCCATATGAAGAGCGCAGCAGAAATAGAGGAAACGATACAACGACGCAAGGTGAAGCTTTTAGAACTGGGCCTAACCCTTCAGCCATTTATTATTGTGGTGGGTCCCACTCTCAAAGATATTTCTGCAAGGTATATCGTATTGAACAATTTGCGATACGAGCTGCCGTCCATTATAAAATCGGTGGATGCATGTTTTAAAATGATTTTCGCATTGAACGCCGAGTATTCTGCGGACTGTCAACATGTTTGGCAATTCCTTCAAAAATTTGTATTTAAAATCAACACTAAATATGATAAAACTTTCACGACTGTACGAACTTTAGCCACTGATCTCGGTCTAGCAATATAGGAAACTCAATAACCAAAAGGTGAAAAAAAATAATAAGGGTACTGTACGCTTCTTTAGCAACAAAAATACATCTTTTTTTAACTACTTGATCGTTCAAAATTAATTATTTTTCTTCTCCTTTCAGTTATCGTGTATTGAGTCAGTTTATTGGTCTTTACCGAATAATATAAGACGATGATTACATGCTTTTTATGTTTTGACAAATGCGTAGGTGTCAAGGACTTATTTAAACATTTTGCGATTGCTCACAACAAACACTGTTTTTCAGTTTATCACTGTATTGATAAAGGCTGTGACCGAACATTTTATTTAAAAAATACATTCGGTAAGCATTTAAAGAAATTTCACACGAGTGACTCTATAAGTTTGTCACAACAGGACCCACCTTTAACTAATGCTAATATTTCCACGCCACAAGCAAGTTCTCTTTCTGATTTAGCTCTTCCAGGTACATCTCAATCAAATCAGGTACACCCTAATCGAGTAACTTCAGACGTTTTATACTCTAAAAATTCAAAAAATTATAACCACACGTTACTATTTTTGTCTTCTTTGTACGCAAACCCTTTGTTACCCAGAAAAATAGTTCAAAACATCGTTGAAGCCGTAAATGTGTTTGTTTCTAATACTATTACTGATAATACGCAAAAAATTTTTGACAACTTAAACCAGTCGGGAGGAAATGACTTAGCATTGATTAAACAAAAGGTCCTGTCAGTTGGCGACTCTATGTTGCAAAAATTAAATACTGAACATAGCCGCCTAAAATATTTTGAAAGTGTCGGAACATACATAGCCCCAAATGAAAAAGTCATTGGTCAAAGAACAACCACTATAACTAAACGCGGTGTAGTCAAAGCGGTTACTGTAAAATGTGTGCAACAATTTATCCCACTTAGGCATGTACTTCAAAAATATTTTTCTCTAGATGGAGTGTTAAAAGAAACATGAGACTACATAAATACTTTGACAAGTTGTAACAATCATAATATTAGTAACTTTATACAAGGTGAATTTTGGACTAAATTTATAATGCAGCACAAAGACAAGCTCGTTTTTCCGTTATTTTTATTCTTTGATGACTACGAAAGTGGGAATGTGTTAGGAAGCCACTCCGGGATCCACAAGTTAGGGGCTGTGTACGTTTCTGTGGGTTGCTTACCTCCAGAAAGAGCCTCTACTTTAACCAACATTTTCTTAGCCCTCTTATTTCATTCGTCTGACCGACTTTCATTTGGCAATAGCGTTACGTTCAAACCATTAATTGATGAGTTTAATTTTCTATTCGAAACAGGAATAGAAATTAGTGTACCAGCATTTCACGGGCAGTTGTATTTTGCTTTAGCCCTAATCGTGGGTGACAATCTCGGCATTCATTCAATTATAGGTTTTAATGAATCATTTTCATCTAACTTTCCATGTCGAATTTGCAACGTTACGAAGGAAGTAATGAAAACTCAGTGTTTTGAAGACGCGTCTTTGGTCCGCACTTCTAATGATTACCTTGCACAACTGGAAACAAATTCTTCTAGTAATACAGGAATCAAAGAAAAGTGTGTTTGGCTATCTGTGAAACATTTCAGTTTATTTGACCAAGTTGGAGTAGACGTAATGCATGATATTCTTGAGGGCGTTTCCAAATATGTCATGTCTTTCCTTATCTTAAAATACACCCGAGATTTAAAATACTTTACTTTCAAAATTTTAAATGATAGAATAGAAAATTTTGACTATGGTCCTGATACTACTAGCAGACCATGTGCTTTAAGTATAGAATATATTTCAAAAGGAAACGTTCGACTCTCTGCTTCGGAAATGTTAACATTTTTAAGATATTTTGGTCTGATTATTGGCGACTTCATACCAACTGAGGATGAATATTGGCTGCTGTACATCACATTGCGAAAAATTATTGACATATTAATGTCCACGGTTACAAATGAAGGTAGTGGTCAGTTGTTAAAGTGTTTAGTATCAGAATTGAATGAATTATATTTGGCACTAACAGGTGACACTTTAAAACCAAAATTTCATTTTTTACTGCACTACCATGGCATGCTATCAAAATTTGGTCCTTTAAATAATATATGGTCAATGCGTTTTGAAGCTAAACATAGATTGTCTAAAATGGCTGCTAGAGCAACGTTCAATCGACGCAATCTTACTAAGTCACTTGCAATAAAACATCAACTGCAATTAAATGAAATCTTTTCTAAAGGAACATTAGATGTTACACTTTCTGTGAGTCCTTCAAAAAGACTACGAAAAAACAAGTACGATGACGTCATACACTCACTTAAATTGCGACCAGGTGTCTCACTAAATCTTGTTACATGGGCTAAAGTAAAAGGAACAAAGTACAAGCTTGAGTCCATAATTGTTCATGATGTGGAAGACCTTGCAGAAATAACTTTTATGGTGATTAAAAATATATTTCTTTATGATACAAGTACAGTTATTTTTGAATGTTCGTTATTGAACACGATAGGTTTCGACGATCACTTAAATTGCTATGAGGTAGAGAAACCTGAGAGAGAGTGCACTATCTACACTTTTCAGGATGCCTTGATATCATACGCTCTCTGTCATATAAATGTTACTTCAAGTGGCAAAAGTTACGTAACTCTTCGAACAGCTTTTTAGTACTAATAAAAAGTACAAGGGGATTATTAATGTAGGGTACATTCCCCATATTGTAGATTTTGTTCAATATCAAGTTCAACGGTTTAAATTATGTTTCATTGTTTTTAGATTTAATATTTGTGTTTTGCTTCTTTATGGTGTACATAATAATGTGTACTACAATACCCGGCACGTAAGTTGAACGAAAATGGCGGTTGTCGGCGCATTATTTATACAAACTTCCGGCACGTAAGCTAAACCAAAATGACGATCGTCTGCGCAGGTACAAATAATGCGTCGACAAACATCATTTTGGTTCAACTTACGTACCGGGAATTTGTACAAATAATCATAAATAATGCGCCGACGACCGCCATTTTTGTTCAACTTACGTGCCGGGTATTTGTGTAATACTTGTGGTAATCTAGGCACGCGAGAGCGAGGCAAGTCAATTTTCACAGAAAATGGCGAGCAGCGCGCTGTCCACATTATTATTCTACTGTCCAAATTTAAGAAGTTATTTTTTGAAACTTTTGTATGTTTTCTTTGTATGTCTCACCACTCCCGAATAAGTCTTTGGCAGCTTATCTCTCAGATATTCCGATAGATTGATTTGATAATTTAAGGGTCAGAGACTGTGGTGAAACAGGAAATTGAATCAAAAGTACAAAATCTATGGCTGTTTCGCCGCAGATTTGATAAATTTTTATAAGATATGATTAGATTTGATAAGTTTTTTTGTAGCTTGCTATAAGATGGCTTTGTTTTAAGATTAAAAATATTTTTGCAATAATTAATATTATTATGTTAATTAATATGACTTTAAAGTTGTAAGAATAAATCCAGGTACAATAAAACAATAACGTTTTAAAACAACTGCATTTTATTTATCTACCTTTTAATAATAACAAAGAACTTAGTGTACAACATGGCGGGCTTATTGCTAGAGAGCAATTTCTTCCAGACAACCTTAGAGTAGGAAAGTCAGAACATACCCCCAAACCTTAAGGTAGTTTTAGCATGGCAATTAGCGGTCGTTTCCCTTTTGTGGAACTTTCAGAGAAATATGTATTTACAAAAGGAAAATTATGTTCATGCCATGCTAACCGAAATTTAATATATATAATTTGATTTATTTATTTCAACAAAACAGTTTGACTATTGACAACAAAACTAATTGCTTGTTTTAGCCTTCGTTATTTGAGTGTTTTAACTACAGTTGCAGAAAGCTCCATTAAAGTTAAAAAGCTCCTTTGAATCTATTGTTGACTCTCGCAACAAGGTATAACAGCAATAGATATAAAGAAGCTTTAACTTTAATGGAGCTTTCTGCAACTGTAGTTAAAACACTCAAACAACTAAGGCTAAAACAAGCAATTAGTTTTGTTGTTAATAGTCAAACTGTTTTGTTAGAATGAACAAATCGAATTATCTAAATTAAATTATTTATTAGGCTAAAACAAGCAATTAGTTTTGCTGTTAATAGTCAAACTGTTTTGTTAAAATGAACAAATCGAATTATCTAAATTAAATTATTTATAAGGCTAAAACAAGCAATTAGTTTTGCTGTTAATAGTCAAACTGTTTTGTTAAAATTGAACAAATCGAATTATCTAAATTAAATTATTTATAAGGCTAAAACAAGCAATTAGTTTTGCTGTTAATAGTCAAACTGTTTTGTTAAAATGAACAAATCAAATTAACTAAATTAAATTATTTATAAGGTTAAAACAAGCAATTAGTTTTGTTGTTAATAGTCAAACTGTTTTGTTAAAATGAACCAAGGATTGGCTTACTGGCTGCATATAAATAGGCCTATATGTTACTAAAAGTTTAGCACAAAGTAACAAAAAAATTGGTAAAACTGAAATAAACACCTTTGTATGACTCAGACAGAATAGTGTTAACATTATTACAAAACAGTTTAGTTAAAAAAATAACCCAACTTGATTTGGTTACGTACTGCTTTAGTTTTGTAGTCACTTTTTCTATGTTATACGTAGACCAAAGTTTGGCTATGTATAATAAAAGTTTTTTTTCAGTGTACTTTTTTATTATATGTATAGGTTACTGTGATTTCTTTGGAAATAAAAGTTGTCATATTGGATTGTTGTCGTTTTGGGAATTTGTCATTTCGGAAAGTTGTCGTTTCAAGAAGTTGTCGATTTTGGCAGTTCTTTTTGGGAAGTAAATTTTATAAATTGACTTTTTAGGAAAATGACGTTTTGACACAGTTGTCCACATGAACCTAACCCCTCCACGCGAACAAAGTCGCGGGCACAGCTAGTTAGTAGATAGATAGATAGATATACTCTTTATTGTACCATTATCATACAAATTATACATGTTGAATACAAATACAATCAATGTGTACAAAGGCGGACTTATCGCTAATGCAATTTCTTCCAGCCAACCTTAGGGTGGATAGGAACAATGTGGAAAAAATGGGGTAGGCGGTACCGAAACAAATATGAAATAAATCCATACTAATATTATAAATGCGGAAATCTGTCTGTCTGTCTGTCTGTCACCTCTTCACGGCTAAACTGCTGGACCGATTGTGATGAAATTTGTTAGGGATGTAGTTAACGACCTGAGGTCAAACATAGGCTACTTTTGAGCGCGATATAACCGGGTCCCACGCGGGGCGAAGCCGCGGGGAACAGCTAGTAAAATAATAAACTATGAATGAAAAAAGAAAACATACACGAATAATCATACATAAATACATATACATACATACATATACATAAATATTTATTCAAAAATTAATAAATATTTATGTTTATGTATGTAGAACCTAGTGAATGAAAATACTACTATCAGTGACCAGCTTCTACTAATGAGAGATAATGATTTTTTACCTGATTTTTAAAGGATGATATTGTCTGAGCCTTACAAATTTCTACTGGCAGTGCATTCCACAAACGAACAGCCTGAACGGTAAAGGAATTGGAATAGAACTGGGTAACATGTGCAGGGGTAACGAGACGGAGGGAGACATTCCTACGCAACTCACGACTATTAACCTCACCGAAAACCTGAAACGTTCTTTGAGGTAACCAGGAGAAAAAGGAATAAATAGGATTGTATATAAAAGCGAGAGAATATATAAATTACGACGATATCTAATGGGGAGCCACTTGAATTGAGAGCGAAAAGAGGAAACGTGATCATATTTACGTAAACCGAATACAAATCTAATATTTTATAATAGTTAGTAATATTTTCACTATCCTACACTTCGTCTTAAGAGGGTACCAACGGTCTATAGGTATGCTATTTTCTACGTTGCCAATCTTCTTTATGTTATAGATCTCAATAAACACTTTAAACGCAAATTGGTTTGAACGAGGTATTTTGGATATTATGAGACATGGATGTTTTGAGACTTGACTATTTTGCAACTAGAATGTTTTGAGATGTAGATATTTTGCAACTTTGAGGTTGCGAGACTGGTCTTATGAGATTTTAACTTTTTGTAACTATATGTGTTATTTTGCAACTTGAACATTACGAGACTAAAGGAATTGGGTATGCTAAGTTAAAAAAAATGATTTTTTTTATATTTTTAACTGAAAATTTAGACTATTTTAGGAACCTAATTTGATTTTTTTCGCTTAAATTATTATAATTAATTTTATATGAATTTTTAAAGTTTTATAGTTCATGACGTCATTTTACTAGACGATGTTACCATTATATAGTATAGTGCCACAGTGTGGTCAAAATTAAAACGAACGTGCCTATATTTTACAATAATTTTACGGCCCTGGAATTTAGTCCATTCCACAAAGAAACTGGAAACTAGGCCATTCTTGAAATTTTTATCTTTTTTAGTCCTACTTGAATCAAGTCAAAAACGTCAAGTCAGTTATCTATCCCAGTCAAGTAAGTCTATAGTCAGTCAGGTGGCTTAATACCATCTCTTAAAACCATGCAAGGACGAGTGAGTAAGCGAGACAGCGCAATACATGATGTAAGGCGACATCTCCCTTAGATAGTAGTAGTAACCCCCTGGGTTATTACCGTCTCTTAAAACAATGCAAGATCCAGTAAGTAAGCGAGACAGCGCAATACATCATGTAAGGCGACATCTCGCTTACTCACTGGATAGACAACTGGATAGATGGTAGTAGGCCACCAGGGGGGTTACTATAGTCTCTTAAAACCATGACATTGAAAGATTGACTTGACATGACATTGAAAGATCATAGGTTTTTTTTTTTAATTTGTCCGTTTTACGGTCGTAATCCGAAGTGTGGACACGCACACACTTAGGATACGAATTAAAGGGTAGACGCAGCTTTATTTGCGTAATGACGTCATTTAGGTGTCGAATGAATGTTACAACTTCCACGGCATTTTGGAATATTTTACCGCAATCAATGTACTTTTCTTATCGAAAATACCAAAATATGGTACGAAATCAAAATATCTCGAAATGGTTTTCGTATTTTAGTGTGTTAAAAAAATTTAGCATACCCATCTTAGTGTTCGTAAACAAGCGTGAGTATTAGAAAGTGATACAGTGTCGAATACGTGACGTATTTATCTTTGACACCAAAATCTCCTAGTTATTGCAAAGTGGAATTTTTTCAGCGCTTCACAGTGACTTTGACTAGACCTACTTGATTGGACTAGACTACTGACTTGACTAAACTGAGACAAAAGATGATTAATAAATTCAAGAAGAAAGGCCTTCAAATACACGTTGCCAGGACCGTAAAAAAAAGAGACGGACAACCAAGATATATAATTTATCCGTTTTGCCTTTTGAGGTACGGAACCCTAAGATGCGTACCTTGGGCTCTGAAGCGTAAGCTGAAGATGCAAATAGGAAATACGCTCTGATGATGATGACTTGTAAAGATAAAAATATAAAGCCAGTGTGCGATCTTTACAAACTCATTTCTGTGCATTCCTGCCTTTTCCGCTCTTAAGGTATACAAGTTGCTGTTACGTTTTGAAAGCTAGCTGCACTGTTTAAGGGAAAGTGAATCATATTATTTTCAAATATTTTGTTACGTTACATAATTTGAATGTTTCCGTTAGTTTACGGATTGTTAAAAAAAATTCGAAGCTGTTCTAGGTTCAACTAGCCTTGATTTTTTTAAGTTACTTACTTCTAAGATAAAATACCCTTACATCCTAAATTATATTATTGTTCTGAAATCAAAATAATATTAAACGTAAGTAGACTAAAGGTAGCTTATAATAGAAACCTTTCCTTTCCATTAAAACTTTACCATCAGTAAGTTGACTGGCTGCATAGCATACTTCCCAGCCGGACCACTTTTAACGTCTTATAAATTACAAGAAAAAGATGTTATACCATATTTTATTAGTATCTTGGAAGGTAGACAAAAGGTAGACTTTTTTAAGCTATAGCACCTGTGAAGTAATTTAATGGTTATTGTTATACAGGGTGGCGCGGCTGGGAAGTACTACTTTCTGGCCGGACCACTTTTAATGCTTAATTAATCCTAAATTATTGAGGTACTCTTTTTTTCTTTATAATCAAAAGAAAGTACTGACAAGGTAGCTGCTATTTTGTGTAATAGCGACTGAGTACTGCTAAGTGGCGCGGCCAGGAAGTATCACACTACCTTTTCTAGCGACGGCGGCTGCGATAGTCGTACGAGTGTCGCTGCGGAGGTGGCGGCGGAGGAGGGCGACGCGCCGCCGGCGCGGCTGGGGGTCTCCTGGCGGCTGGCGGAGGCGGTTGTGGGTAATACCGCGACGTCGGTCGACGGCTGCGCTCGCGCTGCACTGGGCCCGCTCGCACGACGGGCTGGAGCTCGCGAGTTTCCCGTCCGGCCTAAGAGTTTTTGATTTCCAGGTGGTTGCGGTGTAATGGGTTTTTTGATCTGTAGACTTGATTTTTCGATTGATTTTGATGTTTTAATATTTTCGCCCAGATTATCTTCAAAAAGAAATTGGTCGCGTTTCACGTTATGTATAATGTTATAAAAATTATTATCCAAAATAGGAATAATTAATCGTCTGCGCCCCATTGTCTCCTCATAGTGCAGATCAAGTAATATTTGATTTACTTCTGATATTGTTTTAATTATTACCATCTTATCGACATCATTATTAATTAACTCTGTTGTTAGATTAACCAACCCTGCGATACCAGATCCTAATGGATTCTGCAATTTTTCAAGCCGTTTGTCCCGATTTTTAGCCGGATCGGTTAGTACTGACGCCACTTCGGTGCCTTGGCAAGTTGAAAATTCTCTGGAATTATTAATGTCTTAGTTAACAAAGTCTCCTTCTGTTCCTTTGCCAAACCCTCGATCAGGATTTTTCCCAACCTTTCAGACTCCTTGCGGGATTTTCTTTCCGAAGGATTCTTCAGATTTTTTCGCCTCGCCGAGTACTTCCATAATTTTGTCAGGGATCGTAACTTCTTCGGTTGGTGCCATCGCTGCGTCGGAAATAAGCACTGATTTCGCATTATTCGAGACTAGGTCATGAATATGCAGCGAGTCCTCTGTCATATTTTCTTGAGGAGGAGTGGAAGTATTCGGTGCATGTACGTCGACAACCGTAAGTACCGACTCGGGTATTTCGTTCTCCTCACCAGCTACGCTGCCAACGGGATACGCGTCGAGCTCCACTTCATCTCGGTAATCGTACGAAGAGGCGTGTAAGTAGTCCCAATCGCGATCTATTTGGACAATAAAGCTATATTAGCTTTTATAATTACTTTCTAGATGATATCACGTATCATCCCTTAAGAAAGTAGTTATTTATCATTTCCAGATGACATCGCGTGTCACCCCTGAGGATATGTACATATGCAAAAGATATTGCAATTCGTAAACACTGCAAACAGTAAAGAAATATACCAACCTTCATTCTGGAGCAAATTCGGCGGCGACAATCTTTTTCGTGAACTTAATTCTTTTTCTGAACGCCTAATTTTTCGTTCGATTTCTTCATCCGTCTTATCCTTGGTTCTTTTCCCAATTTTTCACTACAAAACTTCACGGTAAAATTTTTAATTTTAACGGAGCGCACGTGAATGATGCAACACACGGAAAACGAATGATTGCATAACGGGCGGCGCCACCTAGCGTCGACCGGGCGGAACAAGTAGCACGACATAGCATCGATAAAATAAATGTCTTTTTTTTTAATATTCAATCTAAATATCGTGTGATGATGCAGTACCACAGAAAACGGACTATAAAGTTTATTAAATCTTATAGGATGCATCAATGAAGTATAATTATAATTATTATTAAGGTTTGTTTTCTGGTATGGTCGGAATTCAATTAATTTGGTTTTATTAAAATTTATTTCTAAGTTGTGATCGGAGAGCCATGATACCACAGAGTCAAAGATTTGCGTCAGTATTTGATTTAAGTCGTCAGATTTTATACAAGGAGTCAAAATTGAAACGTCGTCAGCAAAAAGTACACACGGTTGGTTCATAATTTTGGGTAGGTCATTTATATAGATTAAAAACAGGAGACATCCGAGTACGCTCCCCTGCGGAATAGCCCAGTTCATGACTTTAGCATCTGACCTAACTGTAGAAATTGTCCCGGTGTTATGGTCAAAGTGGTCGATATCTACATATTGCTCTCTATTTTTAAGAAAGGTAAATCCTTTCTTAAAAATAGAGAGTGAAAACCACGCGTGAGCTATTCCTCTAATGCCTACCCCGTAGATCTTATCTAGGAGGACATCATGCCGGACTGTGTCATATGCTTGTGTCATGTCCAGCATGATACCAACTCCATATTTTTTATCATTTAATAGTTTAAGGACTTCTTGTATATATTTGTACGTTGCAAGTGTAGTTGAACGATTTCTCCTAAAACAATTTTGGCAGTCATCAAAGATGTTGAATTTTTCACAAAAAGCATATGTTTGTATGCATATGGCTTTCTCAAAAATTTTAGATGCTGTGCATGGTATAGCTATAGGGCGAAAATTTTTCTTGTCGGTTTTTTACCTTTTTTATTTGGAAATATACCTTCCGTGAACGATTGATTAATTAGTAACGTCAACGGCAAGGTAAGTTCGTCCGCACAAGCTTTGTATAATACAGGTGCTATTTCATCAATGCCGTGGCTGTATTTTCCCTTTAGTTGTTTAAGAATTTTGTTTATTTCTACTTGGTTGACCGGGCGTAGGTACATCGAGTTGTCAGTACCACGGGCCGGCCGCGTGGCGGCAGTCGCGCTGCACTCGGTATGATGTACTGACGCAAAGTACGTATTAAATGTATTTGCAACTAACTTTGGCTCAGACGACGTAAGATTATTATGGATATTCAATTTTATATTTTGGTTTAGAGATTTTATATTTTTATTTGTACGCTCTTTAATTATTCTCCACATTGATTTTACAATGTTTCTAAAATTTTGTACTTCTTTTATATATGTAATCTAGTTTTTTTGATTTAATTATTGATCTTTTTAACGTCTTTTCGTATTTTTTGTAATATTCTTTAAGAATATTACTTTTCGTACTATTATTTAATATTTTAAGTGACCTTTTGTTTTTACTCGAAATTTTTAGTCCTTCAGTAAGCCAATGTCTTTTCTTTTGATTAATTTTTATTACTTTTTTGGGGATGCATTTATTCAAAATTATTTTTAAAGTATCGTGAAAACAATTATAATTTTCATTTATATTTTTGTCAAAGTTTATTATTTCACTCCAATTTACATTATTTAATTTTGATTTAAATGAAAGAATATTTTGTCATTAAAAACTCGTTTTTCTTTACACCAGGCTATTGGTTTGTCCTTTATAAGTAAATCTAGCTTAATCGTCACTAACCTGTGTTAGCGTCATTAAAAACCATAAATAATTTATTTAAAATTAACCGCTATTTTCAAGTTTAAAATATCAGCCAATCAGAGAGCGCGTGGCTCACACCACACGCCGTAAATGGTTATGATCGAACGTGACTTTCGCGGTCCTCGGCCGGCATGCTGTATTAGTGAACCTTCGGAAACAGTTGTGTTTTTCGTGAAAGTGCAATCATATTAAAGAATTATGTTATATTATATTTTGTGATCTTGTGAGGTGTTAACCTACCAGTTTACAGTGGCATAATATATAACTAAGGTAAGATGTACATATTATAACTTAATTACTGTACTAAGTATGATTTCTATGTCTGCTATGGAAATAAATTATATATATATATATATATACGTGGAGTTGTTTCTTACATATCAGAAGTGGGATTGACGGGTGATAATTCTGATGTCATCCACCAATCCTAGCCCACGGTATCGTTTGTTTTGTAATGGTGATACATGATAAGGAACAAAAAAGAAAAAAAAAACTCACTGTAATTCAAAAGTTTTTATAAACTTTGTATAGGTAACGTTACGATTTAATAATTATCGTTGTTTGAAAATTAGAGTGGCAATTTACTTTTTTTTTTAAATACGATTATGTATACATTTTAATTACTAATGTATATGTATTAACTATAATGTGATTGTAAGAGGAGCTTAGGGCTTTAGGTCCGCCCTTTACATTATTGTAATTAAGTAAATAAAAGTAAAATGCTACTTTACAGTTCATAAAACATATGTCATAAGGTATGTAATTTATTTGAAGCCCCTTTTAAACCTGTTCCTTACTAAATTCTACAAATTGATGAAGTTACACTATGAATCGGCAATAATAATTTTCCACAAATATTTTGTTTTATACTGCCCAGGTGATCAGGGACCCAGGCGAGTCCTTCCCCTGGATTTGTAACAACTTGTACTATGTATTATTTATCGTCATGGCTAAGCATACAGCAACTGGAAACTGGGTGCGTTTAAATTGAAAGAGGTAATTGTTGGGGATGAGTGGTATTCGAGATATGTACACCGTTTCGCTTGAACTACACGGACCCTGTGAGAATTTCGGCCTGTATTAAGTTGCGCTGCAAAACCGTTACTTTGAGTCGGGTCCTGTTGCATAGTTTAGGCGGAGAAAGATTTCTTAGGAGCATATGGGAACGCCGACTTTAAGGGTAATTTTATGAGCAGGAAGACCACTTGCAGCCAATGAACTCAAAAACTTGATAGGGTAGTTGGTAGCATCATCCTGGTGCACAACACTGTTATATGACGTGTAAATCACTTCATCCCCGACAATTTCCGCCAAAACCTTTTCATTTATGGCTACAGCTTGGTCATTCCTAGGAGAAAGAATAGCCCGTTCACATAACCATGAAAAGCGTTGCGCCCTTGATTTGCGCTAAGCAGAGACTGAGTTTCGGTAAACGTTTCGGAAGCCCGAGATGACGCATGACGCTCGCGGTCAGCGGACAACCGAGACTCTCTGTCAGAAGAAGTTTCTAAAGACCGAGAAAATGCATGGCGTTGCCTATCTTTATCGAGTCGCATCTGTCTATCCGCATTCGATTCTTAAGATCTAGCTAACCTTCTGCTTTTAGCTATTCTGGAATGATGCGACAGATTAGATCGTTTCCTCCTAGGCATTATTTAAAATCAAAAAAGTTCGAAGCGCGCGCGGTCCGCAATTTTTTTTTTTAAATCTATGTTTAATATAATTTCATACTAATATTATAAATGCGAAAGTCTGTCTGTCTCCTCTTCACAGCTAAACTGCTGGACTGATTGTGATGAAATTTGGTTGGGATGTAGTTATAGACCTGAGGTCAAACATAGGCTACTTTTGGGTACGATATATATAACCAAGTCCCACGTGGGGCGAAGCCGCGGGGAACAGCTAGTTCTTTATATACGACACGATCGTATGTTTCGTCAAACAACAATTGAAACGACTGGCTGATTATTCAAAACCAAAGAAGCCAAGCCAACCTACTCGTATCAATTCAATTTTCAATTCAAGCTAGACAATTAACACACAACCGAACCGACCATTTACCAAACCAATCAATTGACATGACAACAACCAAAGTTCAGAGAACCAAACCAAAAGAATTATTTAATTAAGACAATGACAAACAAACATTTTCATAAATTTGATAGGTAAATTTCAATCTGCTATACCATAATGCGAAAACGTAACCATAGCGAGTTGTAAATGAAGTCAGCGCCATCTATTGAGATTTTATGTTACTAAATTTACGATCAAATTCAATGTATTATTTGATTAAAATTAATAGGTGCAGTGCGTGTTTTTGTCTTTATTGATATAGAAATTCTAGCCTTATCTAAATTAAATTAAAAGTAAACGCATTGCGTTTAAAAGTTTTAAAGCAGTGTTTGACGTAAATATTCAATCGACCATAACTTATTTCTCCATTAACCGATTTTGACGAAACAAAGTTTAGACAATGCTTCTAATTATATGTAATCCAACTGTGAAAACCGCGTTCGAATCCGTTGAGTATTTTCGAAGTTATAACGTACCAGACAGACATACATACAGACAGACAAAAATTCCAAAAACCGTCTTTTTGGTTTCTGTTACTCTTTTTTAATCGCACTCTATCAGTTTTTTTGAAAAGTATTTAATGTACAGACACTCGAATTTAAGTGTCTTATTATATGTATTGATTATTTAAATTGTGTCTTTATATTAATATATAAATCTGCCATCTTGTCTAAATGAATTGAAATTGTTTATGTACAGGTCTATAAGTGGCCTTTTTGCGACGGTTTGATTAAATGATCGTGTTAGGGTTGCGTGGACAGCCAACGCTGGTTAATATAGCTAGACAAAGGTAACTCCAGACTAGAAGGAGTCTATTGAGGAGGATTAAGATTCAGTGACCCGAGATACACCTCGGAGTTGAGATCACCCTTGTCTTAATAGAACCCTTTTATTTGACTGATGTATGGCGTCGTATTGTTCAGTTGGGTGAGCGTTTTCAAAATCTATGTTGTATAAAGTAGTCGTGAAAGCGGTGACTGATTTAATAGGACCTTTTAGTCACAGGAGTAAATCGTTGTAATAATAACGGTTAAACAACGTTATAGTTGTCCGATAACATCTATATAACCTAACGTCGCATAAACACATGATATTTTGATAGTAAAAATAAAAGGTGTTGATTGAAAACTTTATTTTTGTTAGTTTTTCTTACATATTACTCGCGTTGTCTTAAATTTATATTAAGCCTCAGAAATTGGTTTAAAACGTTTTGGACAGAAAAATAACTGTTTTTGGTTAAAAGCGGGGGCATCCTCGTGCCTCGCTTCGATCGCATTGAGATATACCGGACAATGACAATTACTTAACCTAATAGTACTAATGGTTTATTAAATAAGTCCCCTGATATATTGAGCAATGTAAAAGGGCAAGCGACCAACGAAATTACATATTTTTCTGTATTATAAAAAAAAAATAGCTTTCTCTTTCAAACGTAGTACACAATTTTGATTCTCTGTCCAATGATCAAACTCACTCACTCACTCACTCACCTGGCTGATTGAAGTCGAGGAATGTGAGTAGTAGTGTATAATTAGGGGACCTGGATCAAAGGAGATCCAGGCCCCCATAATTATACACCACACACCCTCACACATACAGTTATTCAATCATTTTACTCAATCGATAACAGATCAGTGAGAATAATAGTAATTACTAGCTATTGCCCGCGGCTCCGCCCGCGTGTAGGTCGCTTTTCGCGTAACCTGTGGAAACTACAACTATCCAGACCTATCGTTAAATCTATAGTATCCTATTCCCGTGCCAATTTTATAAAGCCATTACATTGCTACGATATTAAACTGAAAATATTAACATTCATACTATCACATCTTTGTCTCTAAAAGAGTAGACGCAGCCTATTACAGGGTCATTTGGACCTAAAAGCCACTTCTAAAGTTATAGTGGGCGTGAAAAGTGTAGAAAATCTCAATAAAAAGTGATAAGTTAGTTAAATTAAACCTAACGACACGACCGTATGTTCCGTCAAACAATAACTGAACTGACTTGCCGATTTCATTATTTTTAAAGCAAAGCCAAACCAAACCAACCACTTAAATTAAAATAGCTTACAATACAACACGACCGATAAACAAACCAACCAATAGAACTAAATCAACAACCAAAATTTTTTTAAATAATTTAAATTAATTGCCGTAAGGAAATTTTCAATCTGCTATACCATATGCGAAAAAATAATTAAAATAAAGTCAGCGCCATCTATTGATATTTTATGTAACTAAATTATACGCCCACACACATTCAATGTGTTATTTTATTAAAGTTTAATAGAGACTGCAGTGTGTTTTTCTCTTTATTGATATCGATAAACGAAATAGAAATTCTAGCTTTATCTAAATTAAATACGTTTATGTAAACCGCATTCAACTCTGTTTAAAAGTTTTGAAGCAGTGCTAGAAGTAAACTTCAACTGACCATAACTTCTTTTTCCCTTAACCGATTTTGACGAAACAAAGTTTTGACAACGCTCCTAATTATATGTAATCCACCTGTGAAAACCGCGTTCAAAACTGTTGAGTAGTTTTGAAGTTATAACGTACCAGAGAGACAAAAATTCCAAAAATTGTTTTTTTTTTTGTTTCTGTTACTCTTCTTTAATCGCTCCGTATCAGTTTTTTAGAAAAATATTTAATGTATAGACACTCGATTTTTACTGTCCTATCATTTGTATAGATAGATAAGTACAAAATACTGATATATTAACGGACTTAACGCTAAAAGCGTTCTCTACCAGTCAACCATTTGATTAAGAGGGCGCCTAACGCCGACAAAAAATCAGATTTCACCCGCACGTCTTGCATACCCTCCGCTCTAGTTCTAATAACCAACACGGCGCGCTGCGATCACTAGCGGCTGGCCGCGCCGTGGCTAGTCGTGAACTCGTGAGTTAGAGTATAGTATATGCGATAAAGTCAGCCAAATCAAATACTTATTTATTATGAATGAAATATTAATGTAGTTTTTTTTAGAGGAGTGTGTGTATGGTAGATAGATACAGTCAACCAAATATTAATTGGAAGTTGGTAAAGTGGCAGCATATTCACAGGTCATAGGAAAGTAGAAGTAAAGTGAATTGATAGAAAATTAGGAAGTAGAAATAGTGATTTTCAGCAGTTACAATAATGATTTTTTATTTAAATATTGAACATACCCGCGACATCGTACGCGTAAGCTTCGCTTGAAATCCCCGTTTTCTTTCGTTTGTCATGACATGACAATGACCAACACAAAAAAAGTATTATTAAATTTGGAGCATTCGTTCAAAAGCGATATATATTGGCAGACAAACGCATGCCTTGAATTCAGTCAAATGACGATCACTTTTTGTCCTCCATTGCATTTCGAGACTGACAAATATTGCTTTTGTCCGGATGTGTGTCTGTCTGTCTGTCTGTCTGTTTGTTCCGGGCTGGAGGTCGCATTTATGAACGGATCCTAATGAAACTTGGCTCACGTGTTTCTTGATTTTTTTGCAATTTAATGTCGAGAGCTTTTTTTGATTGGAGAGAAAATGGGGAAGGAAAGGGGGAAAGTTTTCTGTGGCGTTGTTTATGAACGGATCCTAATGAAACTTGACACACGTGTTCCTTGATTTTTTTTACAATTTTATGTCGAGAGATTTTTTTTATTGGAGGGAATATGGGGGAAAAAAGGGGGAAAGTTTTCTGTGATGTTGTTTACGAACGGATCCTAATGAAACTTGGCACACGTGTTTATTTTTATTTATATACCTATATAGTTATGAAAAAATGGGAAGGGAGGGAAGACAAGGCAGGAGGGTCACGAGGTCTACTGTTCACAGAACCACTAGTTTTGTACTGAACCGATTTTGATGAAACAAACTTTGAATGTTTTGCTGAGTTAAAACAAAGCAATTGGTGAAAGTTTTAAGTAAATCAGTTCAGTACTTTCGGAGATAAGCGTGATACATACATACAGACAGACAGACAGACAGACATACAAACAAAAATAAAAAGTTTGAAAACAAACATTTTTTTTTAATTAGTATTCAGCAATCGATAATACATGTTCTTCATTAGATGATCCAGGAGTAGCTAAGATCGTATCTGGACAAGATTGCACGCACGCCATTTTTGAGGGTGCAGCTTCGGATGGGTCTGTGAGTTGCCGTTTTTTGGAAGCGTATGGTTGTCTCAGTGGCATGTTTCTTGTTTTGCGTGGGTCTACTAGCTCTGGCAATAAATGCTCCATGTAAAATTCGATTAGTTTACTAATCATTTTTTCCTTCCAAAAGTCGTCATCGCGAAATATTTCTTCAACGGTCACTTTATGATTTTCGCCAGACCACACTCCGAATATACACTTGTTTCTTTTGGTTATATGTAACTGGCCTTGTATTTGATAAAACCACGGATGGTTTTTGTTGATTATCATTTTTTTATCTTTGAAGTTCCAAAATGTAATTTTTTTCTTTCTTATTGTTTCTTCAATAGACATGTTAAATGCAGAACTTGGGCATTTGATTTCGACATTTATATTATTATCGATTAATCCATCCGGTGTGGCTCCTAAAAATGGAAATTCATCATCTATGAATAATCCACAAGGGTTTATTTCCACATTTTCTTGTTTCGCTAGTTGTGTTAGAGCAACAGCTTCATTGTCCATGCCGTGTTTTATAGAAGCTACGTTTGAAATATTGCTTTTATATAATAAAGCTTTGACAATACTTGCGCTAGTGGTTGGGCGGCGATTAATGATTTTCCCGAAATTGGAAGCCGTTAGTAAGTTTCTTCTAAGCTCTAACCACTCACTGCTATTTCTCTGTAAAACAGTAGCTCGTTCTATTTGCGCCCTTTCCATATTAGTTCTTTCTTAATTTCTCAAAAAACTACGTTTTGACAGCTCGTATGATTCTTGATCCATATCGGGTTTTTAGCAACTGTCTGTTCCATAGTTTTTATCAGTTACTGACTCAGTTAATGTAAGGTACTTTTTAGTAAACGGTAGTTTTCTGGCTTTTTTGTTCATTTGTCTCCATTTATTTTTTTCTTGTCTCTTGTTTTCAAATGCTTTTGTTTTAGATTTTGGACTTCTTCCCAACAGAGATTTTTGCACGTTATATAATGGCTTTTTTGTATTAAATGAAACAACAGCTGCCGCACATCTGGATTGGTAAGTTTGCCGTTGCACTAAATTAGTTCTCTTGCCGCCTACAAATTTCGCTATTATGCTATTAAACTGTTCAACGGCATTGCTGTCGCAGTCATTTATTAAACTCCGTGAGTGTGTCGCGACTAAGCCCACAATATATTGTACTTTAGCCCAAAAAGCTGAACTTTTTACTTTGGGCACAAGGTCTTCGCTTTGTTTTTCACTGCAGCAATAGTGATCCAGGCAGTCGTTATGATGACCAAACGCATGATTATATGCATTCAAAATATCGACAAATAAGTTATTTATTCGAACTCCTAGATCAGCAGTACCATTCTTATGCTTTTCTATAGCGGAGCAAATAACTTTTCTGATGGCTAGAATTCGTTGTGTGGTCAACATCTTTCGCATTGCCAATGGATACTTAGTATCTTTACTTATGGTAACTAATTTATTACACATGTTTCTTAACATATGGTTTCGGCATTCAACTTTTTCTACGGTTATATCTTTATAAGGTCTTTCTTCTAAAATTTTGGAGTACGTGCTCGAATCACCATCCGCTATTAGTCTTCCATAAATAACGTTATACATTTCAATTGAATGTTTAAACGCATCCGCAATAATTTCTGCCTCCATTCCAGAAGATGAACCGGAATAGTTTTTATAACAGGTATGCTCTTTTACTGGTTCTTGCTTATTTTGAGCACGAGCACATATGCAGCAAAACTTGTTCTTAACGCCCAAGTAAATTACTTCTTTGAATTTTCGGCCGACTATGGCGGCTGCTCCAGAAAATGCAGAGTAATTGCTTCTGTAAGAACGCTTAGACCAACAGCCATCAGCAATGACATCAATTATGGCAATACCATCTTTATTTACTCTACCTTCTTCTATGGCTGCTAGTCTCTCGCGTTCAGCTGCAGCTGTCATTACCTCTTGAGCTGTTTTCTCCCAGTGTTGGCATATCTCATCGTGTTTTTTTTTATAAACTCGTTCCGATATAGTCGGAAGATTCATTGAAGCACATAAGCGTTGAAATTGCTCTAATCCAATTCCGGTACTCGTTATGCCAGAAACTGCAGCTGTATTTATATCAACGTTTTGGCTTGGATGTGGATTAGTGGTGTTAGCAAAAAATGTGGCCTTACACATGTTACAAGACAGTTTCAGTTTTGAATTTAATCCATTTTTTGTTTCTCCTGTAATTTGTAAGTTCAATAATGTGCAACCGAATTGCGGTGCATGGTTTGATATATTTTTAAGGTTTTGAAAAAAGTATTCCTTATCAATTATTAGCCTCTCTGAAGCATCATAATCTCTGTTCTCCTGTTTTGCTTTATTAATTTTAGCACCGTTTAATTTTTGGTTTTGGCGTGTGTAAGCTCGCGGGTCTGAACGTCTGTAACAATATTTTGTAAATATAAATAAGAAAATATAAGACTGCTTAATATTATGAATTACAGTTTAGCTCTTATAAATTGTTCTAACAGGCTTTTGTAGTTCCATAATACTATTACACGTTCTTTAAATCAGCTAATAAGTTTTAGCTGAATGCAAGAAAATACTTACGATTGTCCTGCACTTGCGTCATTATTCAATTCTAGCTCCGCATTGTTATCTCTGCTTATGGAATCGACTTCTTTTTCCGGCAACTCATTACTAAAATGAAAAACATAAATATATAAATAAAGCATTTTTTGTAAACATATTATCATCACATCCATATTTTGACGATACTTACCATGCGTAAGTGATTAATCCTGTATTACTATTACTATAGCTATCAAGATTTGACGTAACATTTTCTAATACTGCCAGTCTGCAGTTTTCTGTTGGCAGATAGCTGAAAGCAATAATTGAGTTAAAAAAGTGTATAACATTATTAAAAGAACGAGCGAAACGAGAGAAGTGTACTCGAAAAATCGGTGTTTGTATGTTTGTTGACTAGTGGTTCTGTGAACAGTAGACCTCGCGACCCTCCTCCGTTAACCCCCTTTCACTTTTTTTCATAACACTATAGGTATTTCCTATCCTGTTAATTATTTTTCCTCGTCTATTCCCAAAAGGATTTTTCTATAGTTACTACCTATTCTGGTCAGCCGGTCCAAATAAATATAAAAATCATTAAAAAAAAAAAAACTATATATATCCATACTTCCATACTAATCCATACTAATATTATAAATGCGAAAGTCTGTCTGTCTGTCACCTCTTCACGGCTAAACTGCTGGACCGGTTGTGATGAAATTTGGTAGGGATGTAGTTAACGACCTGAGGTCAAACATAGGCTACTTTTGGGCGCGATATAACTGAGTCCCACGCGGGGCGGAGCTGCGGGGAACAGCTAGTATGTATATATATTTTAATCTTTAACCGAAAACGAAACTATAACACATATTAATTTGTAAAAGAACCATCTTGTGCCCAGATAAGCAATATAACAATATAGCAAACTTCCACCACTTTTGCCCCCTTTTCGCCCAATCAAAAAAGATGTCGACAAAAAATTTCTGAAAAATCAAGGAAAACGTGCGCCAAATTTTTATTAAGACCCGTTCGTAAACAACGTGACAGAAAACGTTTCCTCTTTTTGCCCCCCTATTTTCCCTCTAATCAAAAAAAGCTCTCGACAAAATACTTCGAATAAAGCAAGGTACACGTGTGCCAAGTTTCATTAGGATCCGTTCAGAAATGCGATCTCCAGCCCGGAACAAACAACAGACAGACAGACATCCGGACAAAAGCAAATTTTGCCAGTCTCGAAATGGATCAATTATCGTTGATCTGTAGGTCGAGCTTTAAAAAAATTTTTTTGTTTGCCAATGTTAACAAAAAAAAAAATTTTAAGCGTTTTGTGCGTTACACGGAGCAAAATGTGGCGAAAGCGATACAAGTAGCCATTATGAGAGGAGAGAATCGAGATAGGCGGTCGACCTACTGAACGTCGTCGTCTTTGGCGCATTTTGACTCATGACATAGAGCAAATAAATTTACGTAAAATTTGGCACTTCATAACGAGCTTTTTAATAACAGACACTTACTCCATATTTACAGACTCTGCTGAGGTACCGGGATGGCTGATATCGGCAATATCTTTCAGCTTATTTGATCTAAAACAGAGTAAAATATAGGTAAAGATCAAAATTTATATTGAGCCATTTGTAACATTACAACTTATACTCATGATAATACATATCTCTTATAAAGAACACGAGTTTTAAAAAAAGAACTCGAGTCATGTCTTGAGCGTATCAAGGAGTTTTTGGAGGGAAAGTAAACTGTCGCTATGTCGGCGCTGTATTTAATTTCCAAAACTTAGGTTTATTCGACTTTTTGTGCTTAATATTGGTGGATCATTATTCGCAAAGTGTGCGTGAACTTTTCCACCGCTTCACTTAGCCATCTGACTGACTCACTTGACTAGACTAGACTACTGACTTGACTTTTTGACTTGACTTGACTAAAGTGTGACTGAAGAAGATTAATAAATTGAAGACCTTAAAGGACTAGTTTCCATGGCCGTAAAAAGTATTTAAAAAAAAAGCGTATCAAGGTTTAATTATGTTTAAGTACATATCCCCACCAACGACTCGAGCGCTAAACAAGACTCGAGCGTCATGCTGCGCTCAAGAGCACATAGACTTATTGAATCGAGTCGAGTCGTCAATTTGTGAGCCGAGCGCAATATCTACGAGTAGGACTCGACTAGAGTTCTTTACATCTTTAGTTTTATTACAACATTCTGTATTACCATTATCAAAAATAAAATAAAAAATACGTTTTTTGTAATGAAAATCACTAATACATTAATCTGTAAAAAAAATTACAGTTACTTTTAAAGACCTTTTATATATACTCGTATATTTTGTTGTCGTCTAACAATGGTTGTTTTACATATACTGTAAACATTCGTGACGCGTGCCCGTGCGCGCTTACTCTGTATACCTACGGAGCTCAGTTTGATCAAATGTAGGCTGTACTTATAAGACCCTTAAGGGTTAGTTATGACTTTTTTAAATTTAAAAGTACTATCTATTTATTTTACTATAATAAACAGATTTAGTTTGAAAATAAAGCGTGTACTTACTGTTGTACTAAATCCATTATTTTGTAGAAATAAAAACAACTTACCCAAACATTCTGTCATGTTTTTTAGTTCTTCTTTTTCTCATAAACGTTATTTCTCTTTTTTTATCTTTTCGTCCCATTGTCAAAACTATTGACACACTATTATTTACACGTCCACACACCACACTGTTTACAATTATAATAATACTAAAAACCACTATATACAATTATGTACCCTATAATAAGCGTCATACGGTCTAATTTACAATACTTATTTACACTAGAAACTTAAAATCCGCTCCAAATAATTACGCGTTCGATTGTCAGTACTGAGAAGGTACAGAGCGACCGGGAACAACCTTACGCGTCGAGCACTGCCCGACAAGAAACCAGATGCCCGTGCACAATTGTTCCACCTACTACGCTTTGTTTAGAGTCGAAAATCGCATGATTCAGTTAACGACCAGTTGGCTTTGAGCTCCAGGTTATAATTCTAGTTGAGATTTTATTTAATTACTAAAAAGATAGGCATAAAATAAAAAAAGTAATCGATTACTCTACTAAAACATTAGTATGGCTATGTTATTTGTAAAAAATAATGTGGGGTTGTCGCAGATAATTCAGAGCATTTGAGTTAATACTGTTTTTTTTTCCGTTCTGAAGTATGTATTTTTTATAAAAAAACCTGTTTATTTTTCAAAATTCTATTCGATTACTCGGCTTCTACAGGTTTTTTGCCTACCTACAGTATTTTTTAAATCTGAATTATAAGGTTTTTTCGCGCTAAACTATGGGTTGAAAAATAGGTCTGTTTTTCAAATTTTCGCGTTGGGCGCACTCTTAATCTTCTTCTTCAAAGTCGTCAATGACAAACTATTAGATTTGATTTGATTGGGGTTGCGATATCGTTTATCCGGAAATAAATTTGCAAATGAATTTATTCGTTCCTTTTCAAAATTAAAATAAAAGTAAGAAAATAATTCTAGAAAACAAATAAAAAAAAAAACAGAAAATTATTGTTTGTGGCAGGATTCGATCCAGCTACTTCCAGCTATTTCTTAAAATATTTCTTTACTAAAATATTAAAAGCAAAAATATAGAATTTCAAAAAAACTAATACAGAACGAAAAAAAGTAAGTAAAAAAAGTCATGTTTAGCAGGATTAGAACCCTCTACTCAAAAAAATAATCCTAACTTATAGAAAATAACACAAAGATTTCCCTTTTTTCAAACTACTATTCGAAATCCGGAATCCGGAAAAATACTTTTCAAACTTAAATTAAACGAATCAATGAGTAGCCCAAAACGCAGACATTAAACTATACATACAATATAATGCCGCAATTACCACTCCATACTCCAATCAATTCCAATTTAATTTTATTATTTTATATTAAGCAGGTACCAAATCGTCTAAACAGAGATAAGGTCCTTGCGTCTACTGGATGTGTAAAGTGCAGTGTCGTCAGCGAAGAGAGCCAACTCCACGTGCGGGGTCCGGGGTACGTCGTTAGTGTACAACGCGTATAGTATGGGTGAGAGCACAGAGCCTTGAGGGACTCCTGCTGTTATTGGTCGGGGGTGTGAAAGCGTTCCTTCTACTCTGTAGCGGAAGGTTCTATTCGACAAGAAGTCTCGTATGATGCGCACGAGACTGTCTGGTAGGCCCATGATGGCCAGCTTGGCTACCAAGCCGGCATGCCAGACTTTGTCGAATGCCTTCGCTACATCGAAGAAGAGCGCTCCTGTAGGTTGACCGCGGCGGCGGTTGTCTAGGATGTGCTCTGTTAGGCGGTGCAGTTGGTGTACGCAGGAATGTTTTGCGCGGAAACCCATCTGTTCGTTCGGGATCAGATTCATAGATTCGATATAAACCTTGAGTCTGGCCGATAGGATTCTCTCGTATATCTTCCCGATGCAGCTGAGGAGGCTGATTGGGCGATAAGAGGTCGGGTTCTTCAGGTCTTTGCCTGGTTTGGGATGCCTATTACCGTTGCTTGTTTCCAGGCGTCTGGGAACGTACAATTCGCTAAGCAAGCATTGAAGATGCTCACTAGCAGCAGTAGTAGGGTCTGGGGTAGAAATTTCAATATGCCATTTGATATTCCGTCAGCACTGGCGGCTTTTCGGGGTTTTAGGGATTTTATTATCGATTACACCTCGTCAATCGTGGTTGGAGGGAGTGCGATCACGGGGGGAGTCGATGCGGAGGCGGCGATGCTCTCTACATGCGATTCTACCCGTTGTACGTGGTCTGGGTCTACTGGCTCACGACTAGGAGAGCATTGGCTTTCCAGGCTGTCTGCGAGGCATTCAGCTTTTTCGTCATCATCGAAGGCGATGGAGCCATCCGGTCGGTTGAGAGGAGGAGTGGATGAGATCTGATCGCACTTGAGACTTCGCGCCACACGCCAGTAAGTGACATGTGACGGGTTGAGTTCAGAGAGGAAGTCGCTCCACCTTTCGTCCCTGAGTTCCTTTATGCGCTCCTTAACTCGACGTTGAAGGTAGCGTAGTCTAGAACGGGCCTCATCGGTGGGGTACAGGTCGTGTTCTCTTGTCGCGGCATTCTTTTCCGTCAACAACCTCCTTACATCATCAGGCAGCTCGAATCTATGGTTGGGATCCACAGAAGGGACCTGCCTGGTGCAGTCCTTGACGGCCGCTTGTAAGTGGTTGGTGAGGGACGAGACTGCCGAGTCTGTCTGTTCGGTGGATGTTATCCTGTCCGGAATGGCATCCAGGTTCGGGGACGGTTGGTCGAGCGCTTTCGCTAGTCTCTTCCAATCCGTGGTCATTCTTGTATGGGTGGGACGCCCATTGTCTGTCTGTCCTAGTTGCAGGAGGACCGGTCTATGGTCCGAGTTTAGGTCCGGATGTACCTCTATTGAACACACTGTGAGGGTGATGTTCTTTAGTAGGGCGAAGTCCAGGACGCTGGGATTATGGCCGTCCGTGGTAGGATAGCGGGTCGGAGCCAGGGGCGCTATAACGTCGAAATCCAGAGTCTCTTCGAGTCTCGAGAGGGTTTCGCCGTTCGTCGAGTTGGTTAGCGAATGCCACCTGGTATTAAACACACCAGGTGGCATTCTGGTGGCTGTTGAAATCGCCAGCCAGTATGGTAGCGTTTCCCATAGCAAACAGGGCTTGAAGGTCGCTCTCAAGCAAGCTTTTGTTGGGGCTGAGGTAGATGGAGGCGATGTTTATTGGCGAATGGCCGGTCATCGCGATTCGGAGGATTGAGCATTCCATATTCGTTAGAGATGGAGGGTCTAGTTGGCAACAGTGCAGGGACCTTTTGTAATAGATTAGGGTTCCGCCTTTGGCGTTGTCTAATCTATCATTGCGAACGATGTTGTAGTTCGCTATTCTTGGGTCTCTCAATGAAGGTTTTAAGAAGGTTTCATGCAGGAGAAGGATATCCACCTGATGTTGGGTGAGGTACCGAGCAATCTCGGCCCTCTGGTCGCGGAGTTTACCGTTGGCGTTGTAAAACGCCAAGGTCAGCGATCGGGGTTTGTTCTTATGGGTTGTACTACCCATTATGGTTGAGTCGTGGGGCGAAGATGCGGAGGGATTTTGACCTCCGATAGCTTCGTAATTTGAGCCTTGTAGCGCCTAATAACCTTCGTCCGTTCGACCCAGTTGTCGCCGACGGCTATTAGGGCGTGGCCCAATTCTTCGATCATGTCGAGGTCTACTGTGTCCAATATTTGTAAGGCAATATCGGTGGCCTCTTCGGCTGTGGCCACTCGGGGAGCCGTGTTCCCATGCGACTTTGACTACCGAGTTGACCGCACCGGAGGGCTTATTGGCCTTTTGTGGACGGGGAGGCGCTGCTGCTGGTTTTGCAACCGCTGTAGCGAAGCTTTTAGCTTGGGTGTTAGTCGCCTTGGGGGCTACCGAAGGGGCTGGGGTTGGGATTGAAACTTGGGGTTTCTTGCCCAATTCCGGAAACTCCGCAGTGTTGCTGGAGTTCGGTGGGGTTGGTTTGATTTTGGGGCTGGGTTGTTTCCTCGCTACAGAGGACCTCCCTTTTTGGGCCTGCCCTGCGTTGCTCTTTGGGGCTTTCGGAAATCCCCGCCAGTTGGCTGGGTGGCCCTCTTCCCCGCAGAACACACAGGCTGGATTGCCCGGGGATTCCCTGTTGCGCTCACAGTCTTTTGTGGCGTGGTCACCCAAACACTTCATGCAGCGAGGGCGTGCGTGGCAGTGACGGGCGGATTGGCCATAGAATTGGCAGTTATGGCACTGCCCTACGACTCCACGTTTGCGTGGGGGCTCGATGGAGATTCCGTTAAGCCCCGCAACTGTCTTCACTTTAAAGATCGCCTTTCCTTCGGACGTCTTGTCGAGGACGACTAATACCATGTCATATGGTTGGCGGGGGTGTTTGGCACGGTACATACGATGTACCTCACGTACCGGGATTTTTTGCTCCATAAGAGTCTCCTTGACGTAGTCGGTTGAGACGTCTTTAGGGATGCGTCGGATCACGACTCGAAGGACGCGCTCCTCCTCGAGGGTGTACGTGTGCCAATCGATTTTCCTCTCTACTAAGAGGGCGGTGAGGGCCCTGTAGTGGACCACCGTTTGAAGGGTGACCCTAATTCCAGTTTCGCACTTGCGTGCGTTCGTGAAATTTATCTGCCTCTCTTTAAGGGTTTTTGAGACCGATTCCCATTTGGATGGGTCTCGGATGATGACAGGCGGGGGGGCCTTAGCCTTCGGGGAAGCCGGTGAGGCTGGCGTGGTTTTGTTTGGGGTTGGGGGTCTGCGAACTTGCTTGCCGTCCGCGACTTTGACGATTTTTGCGGATTGCTTCCGCTTGGATTTCCGTTGGCGTTTGCCGCCAACGGTGACGAAGCCGTCCTCTGAGGATGAGGACGCGTGTGAGGCATCGGAATGAATGTCATCGTCGTCCTTTTCAGGAGACGTGTCCATTTCTGGACTCGATTCTTCGTCGGCGTCGGATTCCGCCATGGGCGAGAGAGGCGAATCCCGAACAGGGGGCCTTACATCTCTCAGATGGGGTTTCGTGTTCTCAACTGGGAGAACACCGTAACGGTTGGAGGGGGCGGTCGCGGGCGCGATCGGGGGTGGTGGGGGGGTTGCTAGGAGTGCCTCCTTGTAACGGAGGAACTCCTTGTGGAGACTTAAGTTCCCATTCTCAGTGAGTAACCTTATAAAAAGGTCCTCATCGGGAGGAGGGGTGGGAGCCGCCATTAAGGCGACAGTTTAACGATTGGAATCGCCGATGGGTGGGGGAACCCGAGGGGTACACTCGGGCGTCCTAAGGGCTTCCTTCTGCCGGGTGTAGGCAGAAGGGTGTGTGCCTATTGGCCCTACTACGTGCTGTGTGTAAGGGTCTGTTGCCAACCTTGTTAGGGTCAATAGGTGTGTACCTATCAACTTAATTACCTAACCGATACCCGGGGTTGACTAGGGGACCTCCCCAAGGCCAGTGGTTCCGGGCCCAGCCTGTTTCTGCCTGATACCCTGAAGGGGTAAGGGGGCTAGTGCCAGGGTCCGCACTACCACCGGTGAGCAACAAGCTCGGCCTGCGTTCGTTAGAAAACAGGCCAATTTGCTTTCCGGTGGGCCCACTAAGCGTGGGACTCAACCACACTGAAGGCGTGTGGGCGTATGAAAAGGTTGACACTCAGTATGCCCTGAAAAGGGCGCTACACGAGCAAAGGCTTGCCCGTCCTCTAGACACGTACGAGTACGATCTAAATTTCGGGGTCACCCGTCAGTCGCTCTTCACGATATTTGTAGGGCCACGCACGCCGATACGGATACCGCACCACAGTACGACAAGTCGTATAGAAGTTTGATATTCCAGCAGCGACGATACGAAGCACCAACAGCAATCGGTCAGAAATTCCAACGCAACCCAGAATCCCACGAATTCTAAACTAAGATAAAAATTAAATAGCCTATCCTATGTCATGAACGTTTCAATGTACTACCCAGTTTTATAAAATTCAATTAATTTGTTTAACAGTTATGGAGAAATATACATACACACATACATATAGAAAAAAATCTAATAATCGTTAATTTAGGTTCAGTATATTGTATTGTTTTCAGATATAAACACGATATCTCTGAAAACAAGGTAACTTACTCGACGGCCAACTCTTACAGGTTTAATATAAATAATTGATAAATTAATAAATTGATAAATTTATAAATTTGGGAAAGTTACTTACCGACATTGTAGACAAGCTTGCTAAACCGATGCAAAAAATTTAATGATTTAAAAGTCACGGTATTTTCACCTTTTTATAGGATTTTAATTATGTCGCTAAAGTTCAAAATCCTAATGCAACTAGTATTTGTTTATAAGGTATGTTTACATTTGTTAATTTATAGGCATTCAAAGATGACAATGGAGAGGCATCTTTACGTACCGTTTCCTATTTAAATAAAATGTTGACAACGCGTTATGTTACCCATCCTGGTTGAAATAAATGTATATTGGAACGTCTGTCCGTTTGTTGTAGATTTTAATAGGAGACAATGTTTAGTTGTCATTTCTTATTACACAAGTACATCCAAGGTAATTCGTTTGTATTACTATATTGATATGTCAGCATTTAATTTTACACCTGCATTTACATTTTTGCGGTGTAATCACGTTGTCTTATACGTATTTAAGCTGAACGGGATTTCCACCAGGACACAGTTGTTCTTCCGATAGCAAGAAATTATCACGAACATAGTAATCCAGTGCTGCAAGTTTCTCAAAATGTAAGTAAAAATAATATTGCTTTATATTAGTGTAGTTTACCTCAATAAAATTTTATGTATTTTATTTCTAGGTCCAAATCAGCCCGTTCTATGCCTGACCTCTTCGACGGCGAGTCTCGGGAGACAGACGTCGAGAAGAACACCTCTGTCAAAAAACTTCAAGCAAGCGACTGAAATCAACAAGCACGGAGACTTCTTCAAAAAAAGTGAAAATACTCCCTGTAACGCCGCTGGACAAGAAACAGACCTTACATGACCTTTTCGGTACTGACAGCGAGGAAGATGAAGACACCAACAAGCCGTCTACGTCTACCGGTAAAGCAATACCAACTCTTCACGCTTATTTTACTAGAAGAATAGCAAATGGCTATACACGTCAAGTAAGTGAGTCAAAAACAGGTCCTTACTATATTGACATGAAAATTTATAATTGCGAGGAGATTGAAAAAATACAACCAATAAACAGATGGCGTCATTCTATTTTTACCATTAAAACGCAAGTTAAGGAGAACTCGGAGATCTGGCATCATGTTAAATCATTAAGTTCAGCAGTTCCAAAAGACTTCAAAAGCTCTCCTTGTCATTATATTAGCTCATATTATTAGAATACTGCTCAGTCTTATTTTTGAACTTTTTATATACAAGGTGGACACAAATCAACTGCAAATATTTTAAGGACAGATACAGACCACTATACTGAACAACTTTTCCAAATAAACTTATATCGAAATATGAAATTTTATTTTTCACTCTCCATACTAAACTAGATCAGCTGATTCCCAATTTGTATGGGAGGTCAAAAAAAAAATTTCGTATTTCGACATCAGTTTATTTAGGAAAGTTGTTTAGTTTAGTGGTCTGAATCTGCCCTTAAAATATTTGCAGTTGATTCACCTTATATAAAAACTTGATTAATAAAAATTTCATAAAAATTAACAAACGTTTATTAAACCTATTTTAGTTAATATATGTTTTGTCCTTATCCCTTTTTTCAATATTTGCCATTGAAAGATCAAGATAATAAACGTTTGTTAATTTTTATGAATATGGGGTTAGTGTTTACTCACGTTTTTATTCTAAAACTAGTTCTTTAATTGTCTACAACCTATATAATCTTGTATAACCATGTTGTGACCTTTAAGGAAACGTAGACATATGATAATAGTAGGTACCTAATATGTTTATATTCATTTTACTCTTATTTGTAATAAAAATTATGACATAACTATAATATTTTCTTTTTTATTTCACAGTTCCACGCCTAAGTACATTGACATGTGAAGCATGTAATATTGAAATACCAAGAAATAGTTATACACATCATAAGAGAACCAATATTCATAAGAAAAATAGTTTACTCAATACTGAATTTAAAAACGTTTTTTATAATTGCAACAGCATTTAAAAATAGAATAATAAGTTTTCGTATGAACTTCAGTCAAGGTGACGAGCACCTCGCATCTGGGGCGACCCTGTCTGACAGTCCACACGAGCACACCCAGAATGACGAGCACCTCACACCCGAGGCGATTCTGAGTGCTGTACAAGCAGATATTATGAAATTGATTAAAATGACATTAGAAAAACATGACAGCATTAAAGTTAATTTCGAATTGTTTGTCAAATTTATTTTACTGAAATCTGATAAGCAAGAACTAAAATCTTTTAACACCAAATATGAAGTTATTTACAAAAACACGAGCTTGAAAGAATTCCTTACAAATAGTATTTTTATTTTTTTGCAAAAATTATCAGAATTCGAACATTTACACCCATATTCTTAAACGTTACCTTATAGGTCTCCTCCACTCAACCTCATTCGAGGACGCTATTCTTAATTGTTTCCTTGAGCAAACTCCAGTGAGGATGAGTCAAGGAATGACGTTCCGTTTTATATCTGTATGTTGGTAAACCGTTTAACTTTTTGACGTAAAGAGAGTTTTGGACAAAGTTTCTTTTTCAATTTTAGCTAACTAGTATAGATTTATTATAAAACAACAAAATACTTAAATACACAAAGAACTTATTATAGTAGGTACAAATTCTTTTAAATCTGGTCCTCAATAAAAGCACCTACCTTTCGTTAAACGAAACGTTGAAGGCTTCCTTATATTTGACAGTTCGTTCCTCTCCTCCATTGAGTAATTTCCTTAAGGTGAGGAAGCTAGTGTCAACTATGAATACCATTGAGGTCGAGTGAGGATGAGTGGAGTTTGAGTAAACGTTTGAGAATATGGGTGTAAGAGTCTGGTTGGACATATCTTTCGCTAAGTCATCTTGAAATTAATATTTGTAAATATTGTCCTATGAGAGGCGGGACCTATATTGATTTACCTTCATCAATAAAACATACAAAGAGTTGTTTAAATATACAGAATGATGACGATTGCTGTTTTTATGGAGTATTGTAGCTGCATAGTAAGTCCTTAATATTCAGGGTATAATATTCCCACCTTCATGCAATGATATTAAACTTTTTGAAGTTTTGAATCCTACAGTAAGTATTAATATATATGGTCTTTCTAATAAAAGTATTGTTACAGGACCGTTATATATGACAAGTAAAAAAAAAATCATATAAATTTACTGTATATAGAACGTAATGGTAAAGCACATTACTGTTTAATAAAAAATCTTGTACGGTTAGTGCGACGTCAAGTTACTAAATATCATGGGAAAATGTTCTTTTGTGATTCATGTTTACAATTTTTTACAAGTGAAAATAAGTACGATACTCACTCATGCTCTAAAATTTTGACAATATTACCTGAAAAACAATCTGTATTGAAATTCAAACATTACGAAAAAAAACTTAAGATTAACTTTATTATATACGCTGATTTCGAAAGTTTATTAATAAATTATAATGAAAATAACACACTAAATACTGAAACATTAAAATTACATCAACCATCTAGTTTTGCCTATTACATATGCTGCTCGCACGATCCTAAACTTAATAAGTATGTAACATATCGAGGTCCGGACTGCGTTGCAATGTTCATTAAATATTTGATAAAAGATGTTAAGCAGATAAATAAAGCGCTGTCCGTATATTTACCAATGAAACCTTTAACACTTGCCCAAAAAATGCAATTCCAAAATGCAACCACCTGTCACATATGTAACGAGTTGTTGCTCGGTGACAAAGTGTGCATGGGTCACGATCCTATAACTTCAGAATTTAGAGGCGCAGCACATGTTTATTGTAATTTAATATATCAGGTATGCCCATTCATACCAGTAGTATTCTATAATTTGAATGGCTATGATTCACATATATTTATTTCGGAATTGGTCAAATATGACGGCCTCATTAAAGTTATTTCAAAAACGAAAGTAAAATATCTAACAATTACTAAAGTTATTCCAAATAAGAAAGGCACTCGCCAAATACAAATAAAATTTATCGACTCATTTCACTTTCTCAGTTCAAGTCTAGATTTATTGAGTAAAAGTCTATCTGAGACAGATTTTGTTAATTTATCACGAGAATTTGTTGATAAAAGTAAAATTAAGTTATTGCGCAAAAAAGGTTTCTATCCCTATGATTATATGGACTCGTGGGATAGGTTTGATGAAAAACAACTACCAGCAAAAACAAATTTTTATAACAGTCTCACTATGGAATCTATAACTGATGACGAGTACGCTCAGGCCCAAAATATTTGGAACAGTTTCAATATACAAACACTTGGTGAGTATAGTGATCTTTATTTGAAGTGTGACGTATTACTATTATGCGATATATTCGAAAAATTTAGAAATACAAGTTTACAATTTTACAAACTTGATCCTGCACACTATGTGTATGGTCTTTACCTGGCCATATGCCTTCGACAGCAGAGTGGACTGTATAGGATGATGATAAGGTGATACTTTGGATACTTGGGTTGTAGGGTTTCTTGAGTTAAAAATAAACTATTTCTTTCTTGTAAACGTTCATAAGGAAGTAGATTCACGAATTTTTGTTGATTACTTTCAGCCTTTTTTGGAGCTGATCAATATAAGACACAAGCAAGATGACTGTTAGACAATTATTAGACGATTAAAATGCATAGGGCAAGCATGGCGCTTTTATGGACCTTACCTAGGACCGAAATTGGGCTACCTAGGCCAGTGGGATCGAAAACAGACATTGCGCTGCTGGTTACCTGACGTTTCGTGGGTAACACAGTTTTATTTATTACCTCTGACGGTAAATTACGCAAATTAACTTGATATCCCAATGTATCAGATTTATGTTTCCACTTGAGCCCTAGCGTTCGCTCCACGTCACCCTTAGCGATTACGGTGGAGTCAGAGTCACCCGCGGTAACGTCCTGAATAACACTGGGAACGTTACTAGCAAATCCGCGGAGCTCAAATGACGCTTTCTTATTGAGCTTATAAATTTGACTGACTGTTTCTCTCGCTTCTGACTCATTTCGTCTAGAGCGATAAGCATGTCATCCATATATGTGTTTCTTATCGTTTTGTCGGCAGCTTTTGGGAAATCGATCGCAAAATCGTGCGCGTTTTTGTTCTTAACATATAGTGCGCTTGTAGGAGAAGAGGCCGCACCGAAAATCAAGCGCCGCATTCGGTATTCAGCGGGCGGGGACGCGCGGTCTTCCCCCCTCCACAAAAAACGTAAACTATCGTGATTGGTTTCTATTACTTCGACTTGAAGGAACATTTCGGCAACATCAGCAATTACAGCAATTTTACCTTCGCGAAATCTAATTAGTACGCCAAATAGGGATTCTAGCAAGTCTGGGCCGGCTAGAAGCGCATCGTTTAGGCATTTACCACTATATTTCGCGGCTGCATCGAAAACAAGGCGAATTTTTTGCTTTTGAGGATGAAATGTAGGGAAATGTGGTAAGTACCAATTACGAGGCGCGTCCAGCGGTGGGTTGGACGGCATTTTTTCTGCGTATCCTTTATTTAACAGATTATTTATTTGAGACGTATACTTCGCTTTGAGTTGCTCGTCTTTGTCGAGTCTTTTCTCCAAGCTATGTAGTCGACGGAGGGCTAATATTTATTTTGAGGCAATACCTCTGAGTCGCTACGCCATAGGAGACCGGCCTCGTACCTGTCACTATTAGGCAGTTTTTTGCAAGTATTTTCCAGCACGGTTAATGCCCGTTGTTCTGGATCTGTCTTAGGTACTTTATGCTCTACACCTAATGACTCGATGCTGAAATGTTGCTTCATGAGTGCCAGCATTTCATCTTCCGGGTTCACCGATTTAATGTGGTTGATGAAAGCTGTGTTAACGTGAGAGTTAAGATACTGCCCGTGCAGCACCCACCCTAAAGAAGTTAAGGACGCGACGGGCTGGCTTTTCTTGCCACTTCGTATTTGTCGCGACACAATAAGATGCCAATTATCTTGGCCAATTAAAACTGTTGGGGTAGCCGTTTCATAACAAATTTCGTCTATAATGTCTTTGAGGTGCTCGCACTCCTCTATCAAATCAAGCGGTATTCAACTGCGTGATAGTGCGCGCTTTCATTTTTTCGAAATTACGACTACATTGACCGCGGATCGACACGTGAATTTCGCATGACTCTACGTCGTTCATGACGTTGCCTCCTATTCCGGTTATAGTGAGCGGTTCGCCCTGTTATCGGCGTGCGTGGCCCTGCATTTATCGCGAAGAGCGACTGACGGGTGACCCCGAATTTTAGACCGTACTTGTACGTGTCTAAAGGACGGGAAAGCCTTTGCTCGTGTAGCGCCCTTTTCAGGGCATACCGAGTGTCAACCTTTTTCACACGCCCACACGCCTTCAATGTGGTTGAGTCCCACATTTAGTTGGGCCCACTGGGAAGCAAATTGGCCTGTTTTCTAACGAACGCAGGCCGAGCTTGTTGCTCACCGGTGGTAGTGCGGACCCTGGCACTAGCCCCCTTACCCCTTCAGGGTATCAGGCAGAAACAGGCTGGGCCCGGAACCACTGGCCTTGGGGAGGTCCCCTAGTCAACCCCGGGTATCGGTTAGGTAATTAAGTTGTTAGGTACACACCTGTTGACCCTTACAAGGTTGGCAACAGACCCCTACAGACAGCACGTAGTAGGGCCAATAGGCACACACCCTTCTGTCTACACCCGGCAGAAGGAAGAATTAGGACACCCGAGTGGACCCCTCGGGTTATCCCCCACCCCTTGGCGTTCAATCGCCACACTGTCGCCGTAATGGCGGCCCCCACCCCTCCTCCCGATGAGGACCTATTTATTAGGTTTCTCACCGAAAAAGGAAATTTAGGAGAGTTTCTCCTTTACAAGGAGACCCTCCTTGCAACCCCTCCCCCACCCCCGATCGTGCCCGCGACCGCCCCCCGCAACCGTTATGGGATCCTCCCCGTCGAGGACTCTCAATCCCCTTCATCCCCCGTCCACCTTAGGGACATACAACCTCCCGTTCGCGACTCGCCATTGTCCCCAATGGCAGAATCAGAGCCGGAGTCCGATGAAGAGCCATCGTGTCCGATGGACACATCGCCTCCCAAGTCCCACTCGGACGCCTCACGAGCGTCCTCTTCCGACGAGGAATTCGTCGTAGTTGGTGGCAAGCGTCAGCGCAGGCCTAAAACCAAAAACAAGAGGCAACCGCCCTCCAAAACCTCCAGAAATGGAGAAGGAAAGGCCATTCGCCCTCCCACCCCGCACAAGCCCACTCAAGGCCCCTCCACGGCCTCTGAGACTACCGGCCCCAAGCCGAAACCCCCACCCCCGGTCATCATTCATAACTCCAAGCATTGGGAGTTCATTTCCCGGACTCTCAATGAAAAACACATAAGGCGCACAAGTGCGAAATAGGTATTAGAGTGACAGTCCCCACCCTTCGGGACCACAAGGCCCTGACAAGCCTCCTCCACGAGCGCAAGTACGAGTGGCACTCGTACACGCTCGAGGAAGAGCGAGTCCTCCGGGTAGTAATCAGGAGAATCCCGCATGACGTCTCAGAGGAGTTCATCCGAGAGACGCTCGTAGCCCAAGCTCTACCCGTCCGGCAAGTCCACCGGATGTACAAGGGCAAATCCCCTAGGACCCCCTACGACATGGTCATGGTCGTTCTCGACAAGACCACGGAGGGTAAAAGGATCTTTAAGATCCAGTCCGTCGCCGGCCTCACCGGCTTCTCTGTTAAGACCCCCCGCAAACGCGGAATCGTAGGGCAGTGCCACAACTGCCAATACTACGGGCATTCCGCCCGTAACTGTCACGCTCGCCCCCGTTGCGTTGAGTGCACGGAGGACCACGCAACGAAAGACTGCGAGCGCACAAAGGAGTCCCCGGGCGAGCCTGCGTGTGTGCTCTGCGGAGACCCGGCCAACTGGCGCGGTTGCCCGAAAGCTCCGAAGAGCAAACCAAGGCAGGCGCCGGCCGGTCGCTCTCCCCGAGTGCCCAAGCAGCAACCCAGCCCCAAACCCAAGCCGTCCTTCTCGGCCGCACCCTCCGATTTCCCGGCCCTCGACAAGAGGCCATCCGGCCCCCCCCTCCCCCAGCCCCTCTGGCTGCCCCGCAGGCCCCCAACTTCGCTGCAGCGGTTGCCAAACCCTCAGCCTCCCGCCCCCAGACAACGAGGCAGGCCCAACCGCCCGCCGTCGCTGCCCGCAGGGAGCCCGCTACCCCTCGTGGGAACGCGGTCCTCCGTGTGGCAACCGCCGACGAGGCGATTGAAGTCTGCTTCAATGTCCTCCGCGACGTCAACCTCGACATCATCGAGGAACTTGGTCATGCCCTAATAGCCGCCGGCAACGATTGGATCGCCCGGACGCAGGTTATTAGGAGCTACAGAACGGAAATTGCGAAGATCACTGCGTATGACATCCCAGCACATCTTCGCGCCAACCAGCGTCCGTGATGGGTAGTACGGCCCAAAGGAACAAACCCTGATCGCTGACCTTGGCATTCTATAATGCCAACGGAAATCTTCGCGACCAAAGGACTGAAATTGCTCAGTACCTCACCCAACATCAGGTTGACATCCTCCTACTGCAGGAGACCTTCCTCAAACCATCGCACAGAGACCCAAAAATTGCGAACTACAACATCATTCGCAATGATAGATTAGAAAACGCCAAAGGCGGAACGCTAATCTATTACAAGAGGTCCCTGCACTGCAGCAAACTCGACCCTCCTTCCCTAACAAACTTGGAATGCTCAATCCTCCGAATAGCGATGACTGGCCACCCGCCAATCAACATCGCCTCCGTCTACCTCAGCCCCACCAAAAGCTTGCTTGAGAGCGACCTTCAAGCCCTGTTTTCTATGGGAAACGCTACCATTTTGGCTGGCGATTTCAATAGTAAACACACCAGGTGGCTAACAAACTCGACAAACGGCGAAACTCTAACGAGGCTCGAAGAGTCCCTGGATTTCGACGTTGTAGCGCCCCTGGCTCCGACTCGCTATCCTACTACGGAAGGCCAAAACCCCAGTGTCCTGGACTTTGCCCTACTTAAGAATATCACTTTGACAGTGTGTTCATTAGAGGTGCACTCAGACCTAAATTCGAACCATAGACCGGTCCTTCTCCAACTAGGACAGACCGACAATGGGCGCCCCGCTCATACAAGGACAATCACGGATTGGAAGAGACTAGCGAAAGCACTCAACCAACCCTCCCCCGACTTGGACGCGATACCCGAAAGGATATCGTCCACCGAACAGACCGACATGGCGATCTCCTCCCTCACCAACCACTTGCAAGCAGCCATCAAGGACTGCTCCAGGCAGGTCCCTTCTGTGGACCCTAACCACAGATTCGAACTGCCGGAAGACGCAAGGCGGTTGCTGACGGAGAAAAACGCCGCGACAAGGGAACACGACCTCTACCCCACTCTTGCGTACACCAACTGCACCGCCTAACCGAACACATCCTAGGCAACCGCCGCCGCGGAAGACCCACAGGAGCACTCTTCTTCGATGTAGCGAAGGCATTCGCCAAAGTCTGGCATGCCGGCTTGGTAGCCAAGCTGGCCATCATGGGCCTGCCGGACAGTCTCGTGCGCATCATACGAGAATTCTTGTCGAATAGATCCTTCCGCTACAGAGTCGAAGGAACTCTTTCACGCCCCCGAACACTAAGAGCTGAAGTCCCGCAAGGGTCTGTGCTCTCTCCCATACTGTATGCATTGTACACCAATGACGTACCCCGGACCCCGCACGTGGAGTTAGCCCTTTTCGCTGACGACACTGCTCTATTCACATCCAGTACAAGTAAGGAGCTTATCTCCAAACGCCTCCAACAAGCAGTCGACGCGCTCGGCGCTTGGTTCAGGAAGTGGCGCATCGAGGTGAATCCGGAAAAGAGCGCAGCAGTGTTCTTCTCCAAAGACTCCCGCGGTGCAACACGACCCCCGGCATGAAGCACACAATCGCTCTTAAAAACGACATCTTTGTTCGGAAAATCCATTCCATGGGTTAACCGCACAAAATATCTGGGCGTTATCTTTGACAGTAAGATGACCTTTGGTGAACACATCCAAAGAGTTCGCAACAGAGCAGCCTTCTTTCTAGGCAGACTCTCACCCATGATCAGTAACGTAAAAAATGTCGCTTAAAAATAAGTTGACTCTTTACAAGCTGTGCATCCGACCTGTCATGACATATGCGAGCGTCATTTTCGCACACGCAGCACCATCTCTTCTGAATAAACTCCAACTCATTCAGAATAGGTTCGCACGTAGAGCCACGGGATCCCCCCGGGGTCTACGCACACGCGATCTACACAAGGACCTTGAGCTCCCATCCATGTCGAGATACCTCAAAGAAACGTCAAAACGTTACTTTGAGAAATGCTCTTCCCATCCGAACCCGTTAGTGGAACAAGCTGCTAACTACAGCCCGTCCAAGGATGTCCCCTTACGGCACCGACGCCCGAGGAATGTTCTCTTTGATCTCGACGACCCCATCACGGTAGCTAATCGGCCATACGAAAATCTCCAGTCTCAAAGGAGACGGGGATTTTCCTTAGGCACACCGACACACGCACTCGCCGGCGAGTGCGACGAAGTAGGAACAGTAGCTCGTTTTCCAGGTACCAAAATGTACCAGGGCGCTTCTCGCCACCAGTAGGCTCTTCTTAGGCCCTTAAGGCACCCTAGTGTCGGGCCTTAAGGCAATGAGCGTTTGCATCGCTCGCGAGTTTGCATCGCTCGCCATTGCTCAAAGGCAAAGCCCATGGCCGAGGTTCGTCCCAACTGGGAGCCCCTTGCGCTTTTGCCGAAAAGGCTGAGTGGCGTCAAGCCCTCGCCTCAAACCGTCCCGCTGTAAATATTAAAGCTCTTAGAAGCTAATATTGTAGGTCCTGTCAAAATAAAAAAAAAAAAAACTGTTTACGGGGAGATATTAAATCCGAAATTGCTCGTTCGACCAACGTCATGGTCGAACCCCCGTCTAACAGTGCAAACGTGTTCACTGAGCCTAGAGGGCCCGTCATTTTTATAGGAACGATTTTTAAAAACGTGTTGGATCTGTTAACATGATTGATACTGCTGACATTTGCCCGCGGAGATGATAGATTTCGCAAGGAGAGGCCATGCAAGAGCTTGTGGTGACCTGCTTCAAATTGGTTAACGCCACATGGTACATATTTGCATCTCACAGGCCGCTTATGCGACGCGGCTAAACATCGGAAGCACAATTTATTATTTTTCGCGATTTCCCAACGTTGAGCTACGGAAGATTTCAGAAATTCCGAACACTTAAATACGACATGTTCACCACTACATAAAACACATTTATTATTTTTAGGTGATGTAGGTGACGTCTTTCTTTTAATATTGTTGTTATTATTTTCACTTGGTTTTCTGAAATCTTTCGAACGCCCAGTGTTAACTCTCGATGTGGAGATTCTCAAACTCCGGCGAAGCCGGAGTTGAGAAGCTGATTCAGGGCCTTTTGGCCCTCTGCAGCGGTGAGCGTCCGCCAAGACAATGGCCTTGAGGCCGCTGATGATTTCTGGCGTCATGACGGCGCCGGATGCCGCGATCGTGTTGATCATGTGAGACAAGGTTTCCAGGTCCTTGTCTCCGAGGTCATCAAGCGGTCCTTGTTGTGGTCCTGGTACCACCTGAGTTTCGCCTTGCGGGGCGGGCTTCCTCTTCGTCCTCTTCTTAGGAAGGGGGGCTCCTCTTCGCGTCGGGGCGTTTGCAGGGGCCATCAGGGTGGCGTCCGCTGTCTTTACTGTCTCCCGTCGCACAACTGGGGCTGCACTGGTGCGAGCCACCGTGCCGGCTCGCTTGTTCTTGGCTTCCTTGACGAAGACCGGGCACGTCGTCCTGTTGGCTGGGTGATCCCCTCCACAGTTGACGCACGTGGCCGGCTCCTCACGCGGTCTAGCGCGTTGGGCGGCGGTGTAGGGCCCTCCGCAGCGTACGCAAGCGGCTGGGCGGTGGCAGTTGTGCGACGAGTGCCGGAACTGTTGACAGCGGTGGCACTGTGCTGGGCCCTTCTTACCCCTCCACGCCTCGATCTTGATACCCGGCATGAAGAGGAGCTCCGTGATGTCGTTAATTGCGGCCATGTTGGCGGTTCTCTTGACGAGGACGAAGAATATGCATCCTGGGCGGCCGCCTCTAGCGCGGATGCATTTAATGGCCTCCGCCTCAAATCCTTGCTCCTTGAGGGCGTCCCTGAGTGCGCCCTCGTCGGTGACCACTGGCAGGCCGCGGATCGCGACCTTAAGATGGCGTTCAGCTAGCGGTGTGTACGAGAACCAGCTGAGAGGTTGCCCCGACTCCTCCAGTTCTCGCAGGTAGATGAGGACCGTGCGGCGTTCAATCTCGTCGCCCGGCGAAAAGCGGACTCCGCCGCTATAGGGGCGCGCTGAAGGGGCATGCCCAAGTTTGTGGGCAAGCTCCCTAAAATGGGCCGACCAATTAGGTAGGTGCTCCACTACGATCGGCGGGAATCGCCGTTTCGCCGGGGTGGCCGTTTGGGCGGCGGTCATCGGGGCAGGTACGTCCTCAGCTGGTCGTCGTCCAGTAGGGGCGGCTGCTGCTGCGGTCGTCACTACGCTAGCGTAGGACGGTGCAGGGGCGCGTGGGTAGCTCGGCGGCGGGCGTGCGGCTGGCGGCTGCGAGGCGAGCGGCGGTCTTGGGGCTGGCGTTGGCGGCGTGCGCAGTCTTGGCAGTGGCGCAGGCTGCTGTGTGCGGCGCGGGTCGGCGACCGCGGAAGGGGCCGCGGGGTGCGGGGGGGCCGTCGAGTGCGGACGGGCCGCAATCTTCGGTCCGGCTGCAGTTGGGGGGGGGTCAGCGACTTGCGGCGCCGCAATCGCTGAGGCGGCGGCCGGCTGCTGGTTGACGGAGGGAAGGGCCAAGATGCCCCTTCCGGCCATCTCCAGCATGGCCTTGTCCTCCGGGGTTGGCTCCTTAGCTTCGGCTTCGGCGTCCTTGATGCGGACAAATAGCGCCATCCAGCTTTGCATCTCCGTGGATAGGAGACCGCATTCTATGATGCGGCCGAGCGTGCACATGTCACGCTCGAAGCTAGGCAACGGAGATAGCGTGTCCGAAGGCGGTGGCGCTGTCCTTAAAGCCTGGGCGGGGGTCCGAAATTCCCAGGCGGCGTCTTCTTCCGGGGTGTGGGACGTCCCGGTTGGCGTGGTGGTGGGCTCCTGCTCCTCCATGGCGGAAGGCGAAGAGTGGCTAGTAGACTTCGGGGTGTCACCCATTGCAGCCCGTTGAGGGCCACGGGTCGACGAAACCCCACCGCCTTTTTGCCGGTGAGACCCGCTGGTGGGAGGCCGGCTACTAGGGCGGAGGAAGTCACGTCAACACCGCAGACCTGGAGAGCATGCAGATACTGCAAGGGTGATCCCCGCCTCCACTGGTTTGCACAGCGGAAGGTGTTTGCCGGAAGGGCTTCTTAAAGAAGCCGGCGGCAAAGCAAGATGTATCTGCTTAGAAGGGCTCGAACAAATAATCACACGTGTTGATGGCAACTCTGCGCGACCATCGACCACGAACCGCGGGCGGTACCCCGCGCGCCTCTCGTCGAGACGTCAGAATCAATGACACATTGCTTCACCGATCGTGCTACGAGCCGTGTCGATTTTATTGTCGGGTCGCATTGATTATACCTTAAATACAGTCCATTGAATTTTATTATACTCGCATTAGGGATTCCTAGTATTCTTCTCCATATACGGGCACCTACAGCAACATAGGTCCTTCGAGACTTTCGCCAAGACAAGGAATTTTGGGCGCGGCCAGCTGACTGTCAAAGTTCAAAAATTGAAGAAGGACGGCGGTTACAACGGTCACCAAGTCATCGAAATTCCTGCTAATCCAGCATCATCTTCGTGTTTCCTGGCATCGGGTCTAAGGCGGACTCATCACATCGGCAACGCAGAAGTACCTAACCATCGTGAAGAAGATTCTCCGCCACAGGGAGGAACAAGGACAAGGGCACCAAAATCGTGAGATCGACCCAATTTCCTTTACTTTCACTCATCTTCACATTTCACTATTATTTAGTGCTCATTTCTCAATTTCATTTTCATCTGTGCTTAATAGTTGTTGGCATTTCATCATTTTGTAGTTTGAAAATCGTCGGTTACGTATCATTTCATTTGAAAAATCATAGCGTATTTACTAGTTTGTGTGGTTAAGTAGTGTGTAGTAACGTAGTTTGTACGTAGTTTTGGTGTATTTAGTGGATATTTTTCACCAAGATTACCCATCGCAAATTTTCAACATCCCGTAAAATCATCAATTACCTCATAATTTCATCACATTATATTCATTCGTAAATCATTTTAGCGTTTTAATACCTCTTAGCAATAACAATCCGATTTACAGTTATTTTGTACTAACATATATTTTTATTTTTATAGGTCGGTAGTCAGCTGATTGCGACTAACGGTAATAACTTCATAGCGGTGCGCCTGACGTAACATCGGAGCAAATATACGTATCGTTCTGTTTATATTATTTTCTTTTAGGATTTTCGGTTTTGCATTAACTTAAATTTAAATTGTTTTTTTTTTTAATTACCTTCCTAGATTTTTTTTTAACTTTTATTTCTTAACAATCTAACTAAACTTAGCTTAACTTATACAATGACGGACGTAAAAATAACAGCATTAATTAAAAAGAGAGGAACATTAAAGAGTAAATTAACTACATTTTGCAATTATATAAATTTACTAAATAATATTTCAGTTCAAAACCCTAGCGTCTTAAACGAACTAAAAACGCGACTAGAAAAAATTGAGGTATTATATTCCGAATTCGATGTGCTTCAGGGGGAGATTGAGGAGCTTTCCGACGATCCGGAAGTGCGGTACCAGGAACGGGAAATATTTGAGGGCCAGTTTTACGCAGCCGTCGGCTCGGCCAAGGCGCTCTGTGACTCCGTGTCATCGGCGTCATCGCCCAACACCTCCATGCATAGTGCTGAGGTAAGCTCTCATGATGCACACACACACAAACACAACAATTTTGTAAGGCTTCCTAAAATTAATTTACCTACTTTTGATGGCGACTATCAGCAGTGGCTTGAGTTTAGAGATACTTTCATATCGATTATTCATTCGAATGATAGCATGGATAGTATCAATAAATTTCATTATTTACGCGCTTGTCTCCATGGAAGCGCGGCTTTAGTTATTAAAAGCTTGGACTTTAAAGCCAATAATTATGCCTCTGCTTGGGACCTGCTTTGCAAGAGATATGACAACAAACGCTTGCTTGTCAATAATCATGTTCAAGCTCTCTTTAATGAAAGCTCAGTTCAAAAGGAGTCTAGTAAAGCTTTGCGTTATTTAGTAGACATTACAAATAAAAATCTCCGAGCTTTGGCCACGCTTGATCAACCCACACAGCATTGGGACACGCTCATCATTCATATGATGTCTGCTAAATTAGATCCTACCACAAATAGAGAGTGGGAGGAACATCGTAGTAATCGTAGTGAGCCACCAACCTTAGATATTTTCCTGACTTTTTTAACAAACAGGGCTGACCTTCTCGAGACACTGGAGGAGTCCAAGAGCAGTAAAGGTAAATCTGAAAATTCTCCTGTTCAAAAACAGAGGAGTTTTATCGTTTCTACAGGCAAACGAAAATTATCTTCTTGTCCATTTTGTAATAAACCTCATTCTTTATTTAACTGCTTTGGCTTTCGAAAGCTTCCAGTGGAAACACGCATTCAGCGAGTCAATGAGTACAAGGTATGCAAAAATTGTTTAAGGTCTGGTCACAATGAGTATCAATGTAGCTTGTCTCACTGTAAGTACTGTAAGATTAAACACAACACGCTTTTACATATAGACTCGCCAAATGAAGTACCTATCTCACATGAAAGTGTTGTATTATCTGCTGAGCACTCACATTCACAGCAATCATTTTCTAATGCAAACCATGTATTACTTTCCACAGCACTGGTCAAAGTGTTCGACTCCCACGGGTCACCTCACACTGCCAGAATCCTGCTGGACAATGGTAGTACTGGCAACTTTGTTACACAAGACCTCTGTAACAGACTACAAATACGCACCCACGATGCGTGTTCAAGGGTAACAGGTATCAATAATCAAACTTCCAATAGTTCACAGTCTTGCTATCTTATGTTCGAGTCTTCAGATGGTAGCTATAGGACACATATTGATTGTTACGTTTTATCCAATATAACATCGTTGTTGCCTAACACATACATAGACATAAGCCACTTAGAATTGCCATCTGGTGTTCGTTTAGCCGATCCAACCTTCAACGTTCCGTCAGCTATTGATATTCTCGTAGGCGCGGACGTATTTTGGAAAGTATTAGGCACCAATCGAATCCAGTTAGGTAAAAACAAACCAGTCTTATTTGAAACCAAATTCGGATGGTTGGTTTCAGGCGCCATAGCTACTTTCGGTTCTCATCAACAATCTGTATGTATGTTTAGCAACGACAATAAACCTCAAATAGATTTATCTCGTTTCTGGGAATTAGATACAATCCCTTCTCAATATGAGTTTACCCCAGACGAGCTTACATGCGAACAAGAGTTTGTTAAATCTTTAACGAGAAATTCAGATGGTCGCTTTGTAGTGTCCATACCATTGAAGGAGTCTCCAGAAAGCCTGGGCGACTCGTACGTCATAGCAAAACGTAGATTTCTTTCCCTAGAACGTCGGTTAGAGAGAGAGCCGCGTATGAAAGCACTCTACGGCGAATACATGACTGAGTATTTAGAGTCAGGTTATATGTCGGAAACTAAATCTAAAATTCCCAACACTGTTTATTGTTATCTTCCTCATCATGGTGTCTATAAGGAAAATAGTGTTTTCACCAAATTACGCGTAGTCCTAGACTGTTCCTGTGTCACATTTTCTGGTAAATCTCTTAATAGCATACAACGCATCGGACCTGTTGTTCAAGACGATTTAATTTCGATACTTATCCGTTTTCGACAGCACAAGTACGTCGTGTCAAGTGATATTGCACGTATGTACCTCCAAATTTTAATTAAAAAAGAGCAGCGTCCATTGCAACAAATTTTGTGGAGGTTCGATCCCTCTCAACCGCTGAAGACGTATACGTTGAACACAGTCATTTTTGGCTCGTCATCAGCGCCATATTTAGCAACCAGATGTCTTAAACAGTTAGGGTTAGATTCGCCAGATCCCGACACTAAACGTTCCATCTGTCGTGACATGTATGTTGACGATTATTTATCAGGTCAGGACACATTAGAGGGCACGATTGCACAGTGTAAAAGTGTTATTAAAACATTAAAAACTGCCAAATTTAATTTGCGTAAATGGCATTCAAATAGCAAAGAAATTCTTAGTGCAATCTCTGACGATGCGGACATGTCTGGAAGCGTAGATCTCAGTGACAAGGAAACGTCTAAAACGTTAGGTCTTAATTGGATTTGTTTAACCGACACCTTAGTTTTTCGCATAAAACTACCAAAACTTGATAAGGTAAATAAGCGTCTTATCTTGTCCACAATATCACAAGTATACGACCCGATTGGACTTATTTCACCTTGTATTGTGGAAGCCAAAATTCTACTTCAAGACTTGTGGATACTGAAATGTTCTTGGGATGAGGAAGTTCCAGAGAATATTAAAAAACAGTGGACCGATTTTTCTGTTTCTTTATTAAATTTAAATAATTTTAATATACCCAGATGTGTTAAAATTACGCCATCTATTGATAACCAAATACATGTGTTTACAGACGCATCGGAAAAGGCGTACGGTACATGTGTTTATGTTAGGGGCGTAGGCACTGATGGCTCAGTGTGTGTACGGCTTCTCGCATCAAAGAGTAAGGTAGCGCCTATCAAATCTACAACCATTCCGCGATTAGAGCTGTGCGGAGCTCTACTAGGAGCAAGACTGTGCGCTAAGATTATATCATCTATTACCTTTGAATATAGCTCGTGTACATGTTGGTCTGACTCGACGATAGTGTTGGGTTGGCTCTCTTCTTCCCCAGCGCAGCTTAAGCCTTTCGTTAGACACCGCGTTGTTGAGATACAAGATAGCTCTCACGATTGGCGCTATGTTCCAACCAAATCGAATCCAGCTGACTTAGTTTCCCGAGGTATGAGAGCCGATCTTTTACAGGACTGTTCCCTATGGTGGTCGGGACCTCCCTTTCTACTGTTGGAGCAGTCTCAATGGCCAACTAAGCCCAATCAAAATAATGTAGAGTTGCCGGAGATAATACACACAGTTCATACATCACAAATACCGCCTTTACATATCGACATAATTAAAAATCTTATTAAAAATTATTCTAGTTTTTCTAAATTACAACGCATAATAGCATATATTCTTAGATTTATTAATAATTGTAGAAATGTCACAAATCTTAGTGAATATCTATCGTTGTCAGAGCTGAAGGCCGCAACGACTCTTCTTATAATCACATCTCAGAGGGAATCATTTCCTGAAGAGCGGAATTTACTTTTAAATAATAAACCTTTGCCAAATAAAAACCGTTTATTATCATTATCGCCATTCATAGACACGGACAATGTCATACGCATTGGCGGAAGGCTTGGTAACTCTCACTACGATTATAACATCAAGCATCCCGTCCTTCTTTGCAGTAAACAAAGACTATGTCAACTTATTTTTGAAAATTTACACAAGACACACTTGCACGCAGGACCTCAGCTATTGTTAGCAACAGTTAGACATAATTACTGGCCTTTAGGAGGAACTAGGCTTGCCAAACACATTGTACACACCTGCGTAAAATGCTGTAGGTTCAAAGGTCAAACTGTTCAGCCAATAATGGGCAATCTTCCAGACAAACGCGTCCACCTGGAGTTCCCTTTCTTGGAGACTGGATGCGATTATGCCGGACCGCTTCTGATAGCTGACCGCAAAGGTAGAGGTTCACGTTTGAGTAAATGTTACATATGTGTTTTTGTTTGTCTAGCCACCAAGGCGCTGCATCTGGAGCTTGTCTCAGATATGACTAAAGAGGCTTTCATTGCAGCTCTTAATAGATTTATTTCGCGTCGGGGAAAACCTCAGAACATTTTCTCCGACAATGGTACTACGTTCGTAGGCACTTTCAATGAGTTGGGAAGGCTTCTCAAAGATCCTAGTCTGACGTCGAGTCTCGCCGCTGATCAAGGTATTAATTTTTCATTTATACCCAAATTTACGCCACATTTTGGAGGACTATGGGAAAGTGCAGTGAAGTCCGTAAAACACCACCTTAAACGCGTCCTAGATCTCACACATTTAAACTACGAGGAAATGTCGACTCTATTAATTCAGATCGAGGCTATTCTCAATTCTCGGCCGCTCACACCAATATCCCAAGATCCTTCCGACCTTACTCCGCTAACTCCAGCTCATTTCCTTATCGGTCGGTCTCTGGTTTGCGCGCCACATCCGCAGATCACCGACAGATCCGTCACCAGCCTCCAACGTTACCAACGCATCGAGCTCCTCAAACAGCATTTTTGGAATCGTTTCCACAACGAATATATTTTCTGGCTTCAGAGGAAAGCAAAATGGCACAAGACACGTGGGCAGCTGGAGCAGGGCGCGATGGTCGTCATCAAGGATACCTCGGCGCCGCCTCTCATGTGGCTGCTGGGCCGCGTCGTCCGCGTGCTGCCGGGCCTCGACGGCGTGGCCAGGGTGGCCGACATTCACACTCGCAAGGGGACGATCCGCCGGGCCTTCAACACCATCTGCCCCCTGCCAATTGTTGAAGATGCTTCAAGGCCGGGAGTATGTTGATGGCAACTCTGCGCGACCATCGACCACGAACCGCGGGCGGTACCCCGCGCGCCTCTCGTCGAAACGTCAGAATCAATGACACATTGCTTCACCGATCGTGCTACGAGCCGTGTCGATTTTATTGTCGGGTCGCATTGATTATACCTTAAATACAGTCCATTGAATTTTATTATACTCGCATTAGGGATTCCTAGTATTCTTCTCCATATACGGGCACCTACAGCAACACACGTGCGACCGATGCGACGGGTAAACAGACAATCCAGTGTTAACTCTTTTTTTTTTTTTTTTGGCGGACCTACAGTATTAGCTTCGATGAGCTTTTATACTTACAGCGGGACAGTTTGAGGCGAGGGCTTGACGCCACTCAGCCTTTTCGGCAAAAGCGCAAGGGGCTCCCAGTTGGGACGAACCTCGGCCATGGGCTTTGCCTTTGAGCAATGGCGAGCGATGCAAACTCGCGAGCGATGCAAACGCTCATTGCCTTAAGGGCCGACACTAGGGTGCCTTAAGGGCCTAAGAAAAGCCTACTGGTGGCGAGAAGCGCCACCAGAGAACTCCTTATGGTGACTCAAGTTCCCATTCTCAGTGAGGAACCTTATAAAAAGGTCCTCATCGGGAGGAGGGGTGGGGGCCGCCATTAAGGCGACAGTTTGGCGAATGAAATCGCCGATGGGTGGGGGAACCCGAGGGGTACACTCGGGCGTCCTAAGGGCTTCCTTCTGCCGGGTGTAGACAGAAGGGTGTGTGCCTATTGGCCCTACTACGTGCTGTCTGTAGGGGTCTGTTGCCAACCTTGTTAGGGTCAACAGGTGTGTACCTATCAACTTAACTACCTAACCGATACCCGGGGTTGACTAGGGGACCTCCCCAAGGCCAGTGGTTCCGGGCCCAGCCTGTTTCTGCCCGATACCCTGAAGGGGTAAGAGGGCTAGTGCCAGGGTCCGCACTACCACCGGTGAGCAACAAGCTCGGCCTGCGTTCGTTAGAAAACAGGCCAATTTGCTTCCCGGAGGGCCCAACTAAATGTGGGACTCAACCACACTGAAGGCGTGTGGGCGTGTGAAAGAGGTTGACGCTCGGTATGCCCTGAAAAGGACGCTACACGAGCAAAGGCTTTCCCGTCCTTTATACACGTACAAGTACGGTCTAAAATTCGGGGTCACCCGTCAGTCGCTCTTCGCGATAAATGCAGGGCCACGCACGCCGATACGGAAACCGCACCACAGTACGACGAGTCGTAGAGAAGTTTGATATTCCAGCAGCGACGATACGGAGCACCAGCAGAAATCGGTCAGAAATTCCAAGCAGACTTTCTTAGTGATAGACAGCCGCGACAGCACGTCCGTTCACCTCGAGAGCGCAACCCAGGCCAGTGTTAACTCGGTTTTGGTCTTCCCATTCGCCCTTGGGGGGCGACGGAGAGGTCGGTCAGGGCGCTAGCCCTCTTCGACGGCTTTCATCGCTGCCTATAACGATAGGCAGGTCGTTGGGGTGGCCATGGCGGCCAGGCTTTCTTCTTCTAGTCCTGGGAGTCTCTATTCTTGGGTCGACGGCGGCGCCTGATCGGCGGCGTCGGCGACGAGGCAACGTGGCGAGGGCTTGGTGCGGTCATCTGGGGGGCGCGCGTGTAGCGGCGCGATCCCTCTCAGGTGAGGGTGGCGCGATGTGTCCGCGCGCCTGAACATGTTGGTGGCCAGGCGGGCGACGAAGGCGTCTAGGCCCTCCCATTTCAGGTCCCTGAAGATCGTCGCGTTCCTCACGTATCGTGGGGCCCCGACGACTGCCCGGAGACATTGGTTCTCTTGGGATTTTAACTTCTTCTTGCTTGACTCCGAGCAGTACGCGTACCACGCCGGGGCTGCATACGTGAGGAGGGATCTAATATAGGTCTTATAGATCCCTAGCTTCGTCCTCAGGGGCAGGCGGGAGGACAGTACGCCTCGCAGCTTCCCCCTAGCCATCTCCACTCTCGCCACGACCTCGCCGACGTGTTTGTTCATAGTCAGGCGCCGGTCTATGTTGACTCCCAGGTACTTCAGCTGGTGCCGCCATGTCACAGGTTCGCCGAAGAGTTTGAGATGTGGTGGTAGAGCACGCTGTCCCGTCATGAGGGCCTGCGTTTTCCCGATGTTCACCGTTAATCTCCATTTGGACAGCCAGTCGGGCAAGGCGTCCAAGTTGCGCTGCAGCTTCCTAGCGGCGTGCAGCGGGCTGATCGATTTCGCGTAGTACGCCGCGTCGTCAGCGTACAGCGCGAGTTGCACCTGCTCAACGACTGGGATGTCGTTGGTGAACTCGGAGTAGCAGGCCGGCGAGAGGCAGCTCCCCTGCGGTACTCCTGCGTTGACGGGAACCACCTTAGAGACAGCGTTTTCTACCGCCACATGTAGTTGGCGATCCTCAAGGAAGGAGGCCAGCACCCTGACCAACCTTTTGGGCAGTTTTGACGTTGACAGCTTGAATAGCAACCCCTCATGCCAGACTCTGTCAAACGCCTTCTCCATGTCCAGGGAGACGATGGCGACGCATTCCTTTTTGTTATGTGCTTCGGACATCTTGTGGAGCAGTTTGGTGACCTGCAGCGTCGTAGAGTGATCCGACCTGAATCCGAACTGCTCCTCCCTCGGGGTGAGGTATTGGAGCATCAGTTGCAGGACCAGCCTCTCGAACACCTGCGAGAGCTTGCTCAGCAGCGCGATTGGCCTATGGTTCTCGGGCCGTCTTAAATCCTTGCCCGGCTTGGGCAGCACGACGACCTTCGCGTTCTTCCAGATGGTTGGGAAGTGGCCCGAGCGTAGTATCCCGTTGAAGAGGCGCGTGATTGCCACGATTGCTTGTGGTGGTAGGTGGCGTAGCGCCTCATTCGTGATACGGTCCGCGCCCGGGGCTTTCCTTGGTTTCAGCTTGGCCGTCGTGCGTCGCACTTGGCCGGGCGAAAAGAAAAGGGGTGTGTCCTCTGTGTCGCTGTGCTAGGCGTCGCGAGGTACTCCCTCACATGATCGGAGACCATCCTGGTATGCTCCGGGTCGGTCACTGGGTTCGGTTGGAACTGTAGCTGCAGGTGCTCCGCCAAGATGTCCGCACGGTCCTGGGCTGTGAATCTTGGGAGGCCATCCGCCCCGAACAGCGGTCTGACGGGTTGGGGCTCGCGAGACAGCCGTCGGCACAGGCGATGAACGGAGGGGGCGTCATCGCCTATTGTAAGCAGATGGTTCTCCCAAGATTTGGCTGCGTCTTCGTTGATGGCGTCCTTCACTTTTTCCACCATCCTGTTGAGGTCGCGGCGCAAGAGGGGGCAGCGGGTCCTTTGCCATTGCCGCCGCAGCTTCCGCTTCTCTTCCACGAGTTGTTTGATTGCGGCCGGTAGCGGGTCTGGTCTCGCATTTACCGGCGTTTCGCTCGAGGAAGAGTCCAGGGCACCGCGGATGCAGCGGGTGATGGCGTCCGCCGCCTCCTCTACCTCTTCGGTGGTGGAGACGGGTCTGTTGGGGCATTTTTGTGATAATATGTCCTGGAACGCCTCCCAGTCGACTTTCACACGTTGTCTGGTCAGCGAGACTCGGGCCGGTGTCTCGTGAAGGACGAGCAGAACCGGTCGGTGATCGGAGGGCAAGTCGGACAATACGGTCTGGCTCGGTGGCGTCGTCAGTCCTTTGTACACCACTATGTCAAGGACGTCGGAGTTTGTTGTCCCGGGGTCGTGCCGTGTGGGCTCATCCGGACCCGCGATGTCATAGTGGTGTTCGATGGCGTCTTGAAGGAGGCGTCGTCCCTCCGCGCTGTCCCTGGAGGAGTTCCAGCTGGTGTGCTTGGTGTTCAGGTCGCCGGCTATTAGGGTCGGCGTGGGTGTGTCCAGCAGCTTGCGGATGTCCCTCGGGCTCAATTTGTTCGGGCCGGGAGGTGCGTACGCCGCGAACAGACGCAGTTCACGGCCGGCGACGCTGACCAGGACCCCCAGCGCGTACATTGATGGAAGCTCCTCGTACGGTATGGCTTGGTGGACGACGCTCCTCTTGACGAACACCGCCAGGCCCCGATAGGCCGCTCCGGTGCTTGTCCTCTCGTCCTTCCGGTAAGTGAAGTAGTTTGGGATGGTGAAAGTTTCACCCTCCCGGAGGTGAGTCTCGCTGACGAGCATGATGTCGATCTTTCGCTCTCGGAGGAAGTGCGCCAGCATCCTTCTTTTCCCCGAGAGCGTGGAGGCGTTCCAGTGAACGACTCTGAGAGGGCTATGATCACCCGCGAAGAGGATTGCTGAGTTGAAGCCCTCTCAGAATAGCCGCCATCTGTTCCATCTGTTGCCCCAACATGTTGAGTTGGAGAGTGTAGGCGTCGGCGGTGGAAGTCATGGTTGGTGGGACGGCCATTGCTGGCGCGGCTCCGGTGGCTTGGTGTTGTTGTTGGGTGGCGTTCTCTCCCGCTGTCTCGGCGGCGGGGGTTTCAGTGGCGTTCTTCTTCTTCTTCTTCTTCTTTTTCCTCTTTCTTTTTGGCGCCTCCCCTCGCTCTGTGGGAGGGTTTGCAGGCGCCATCAGGGAGGCTGCTGCTGTCTCCTGGACCGCTGGGGCCGGCGGGAGTGCGGTTCCGGGCGTAGTGCTGGCCACTGTACCGGCGCGCTTGTTGCGGGCTTCCCTGCGAAATACGGGGCACCCTGCGTTGTTCGCTGGGTGGGGCCCGCCGCAGTTTGCACAGGTTGCCGCTTCTTCCAGTGGGCGTGGGCAGTCGTGGGCAGCGTGGGACTCCCCGCATCGTACGCAAGCCTGTGGCCGGTGGCAGTTATGGCTGCTGTGCCGGAACTGCTGGCATCTGTGGCACTGTGCAGGGCCTTGTTTTCCTCGCCAGGCCCGGATCTGGATGCCCGGCATGAGGAGGAGTTCATTTATATTATAGACTTCTTGGAAGCCTTCAGTCTTCTTTAGCAGGCAGTAGAAGATGCAGCCGGGCCGTCCACCGCGGGCTCGGATGCCCTTCACTGCCTCCACCTCGAAGCCTTTTTCTCCCAGGGCTTCCGCGATGTCTTCCTCTGGAGTGTCTGCCGGTAGGCCCCTAATGGCCACTTTGAGGCTCCTGTCCGCCGGTAGCGAGTAGGAGAACCAAGGGACGTTGTTGCCCTGGCTCTCCAGCTCTCCCAGGTATCGCTGGATTGTCCGGTACTCCTTCTCATCTTTGGGTGTGAATTTGACGCCTACACCAAAGGGGCGCGCGGTAGGTGGTCCACCAAGTCGGTGGGCCAGCTCTTTGAAGTGGGTGGTCCAGTTTGGCAGCCGCTCCACAATGATCGGGGGGTATTTGGGGCCCGCCGAACGAGGTTGTTGTTGCGGTTTGGCGGCTGCGGTGGGTGTTTCTGCCTCTGCATCGGACGTATCCTCTTCGTTTATATCTTGGGCGAACCAAGACGAGGCGGGCGCTCTGCTGGTGGTGGCTTGGGGCGCCTTGCTGGCTGTGCGCCGCGTCGCCGCCGTCGCGGGGATCGGGGCGGGCGGTGCGGCAGTACTCCCAGTGACGCTGGCGAAGGACGGCGGGGCAAGCGTGCGCGGGGTGGCAGTTGGTTGCGGGGGGCGGGCGGGGCCCGTGGCCGCTTCCGGCTGCTTCGCGTATTGTTGCGGCTGTGTTGGGCGAGTCGGCGGTTGCATGGTCGGCTGAGTCCGGGCAATTACTGCTGCTGCTGTGGACTGTGGCGCGCGGCGCGGCTCAACCTCAACGGGAGGGATCGCGCGTCGCGGGGCGGCCGCGGGGAGCGGGGGGGCCGCGGGGAGCGGGGGAGCCGCGGGGAGCGGGGGGGCCGCGGGGAGCGGGGGGGCCGCGGGTTGCGGGGAGAGCGCGTGGTGCGGGGCGCCCCTCGCGGGGGGAGCCGCAGGCAGCAAGCGGCGAGCACCGTCGCGACCGAGGCCGCTGCGGGGTACGCGCGGCGCGGTGACCCTCTGCGGGAGCGGGATGCTCGACCGCGAAGGGCCCGCGGGTGGCGAACGGGGCGCGCCAACGGGGCGCGACGCGGGGCCCACCGGGGCCGGCGCCGCCGGCGGCGCACTTAACTTGGATGGCGGCACACTTAGGTTGGACGGCGGCGCACTTAAGTTGGACGGCGGGCTTGATGTCCATGATTTTGAGCGCGTCCTTAAGCGCTTGCTTTCCTCGGGTGATTCCGATTCGCTGCGCAGCCTCTTCGCTGGCTGCGGTTTCGGCGGCAGGGAGGGGGGAAGGGCCAAAATTCCTCTTCCGGCCATCTCAAGCGCGGCCTTGTCTTCTAGGTCGGGCTCGGCCGCGGTGTGCTCGGCGTCTTTGATACGGAGATAGAGCGCCATCCATCTTTGCATCTCCAAGGACAGTAACCCGCATTCTATGATGCGGGCGAGCGTGCAAATGTCACGCTCGTAGCTGGCCCCTGGAGAAAGCGTTTCCGAAGGCGGTGTAGGCGCTCGGTCGTCTTCCTGTACTGGCGCGGGCGTCACTAACGTCCACACGGCAGGATCGCTGGTTTCGGGTGGGGTATGAAAACCCGGGGGCGTCAAGGGGCGGGAGGGGCGAAAGGTAGCTTCGCCACCTCCTTCTAGGACCTGCTCCTCCATTACAGAGGGCGAGGAACGGCTCTTCTTTGGGGAGTCACCCATAGTAGCCCGTAGAGGGCCACGGGTCGACGGACCCAGCCGCCTTTTCACCGGTGAGACCCGCTGGTGGGAGGCCGGTTACTAGGGCAACGGAAATCACGTCAACACCGCAGTCCTGGAAGCTAGTGTACCACTAAGGTGAGTCCCCTCCTACACCGATAAATCGGTGCAGGGTGTTTGTCGAAATTACTTCGAAGAAGTTGTCAACAAGACGAGTGGCTGTATACTCCGGGCTCGAACAGTCGATGCACTTGGAACGTCGACGGGCGACTGGCTGATCCGCCAGTGTTAACTCTAGCTGGAGGCCGCGATAGTCGTTTAGCGCTCTCGCCTTCGTATTCGGACTCACTGCTTGAAAAATCGGGTGGTGGGGATTGCCGCCTCGATTGCGAATATTGCGGCGACCTAGTGAGGCCCGATGCTTTGTTGTTATGATTATTTGAAGCTACGTGGTTTGTTTTGGCGAGAATGAGTTTTACGCGACGCACTACTAATTTCGCTTAAAAATTCGGCCATTGCCACTAAATCAGGCATACTAGAGTTGGCGGATTTGTACTTGCCCCATTCGTACCGAACAATTAAATTTAACTTGTCTATTATTTTATTTACTAGTTCGGGAGCGTACAAATATTTATCTTGCCGCAACGATTTAATGGTTGCGACCACGTTAGCGACATGACCCGCGAATGACACAATATTACTGTTGTCTTCTGCTAATCGCGGCATGCGTTTCACGTTGTGAATTTCATTGAGGACTATTTCCTCTGGATCGCCGAAGTGCCTTTCTAAGGCTTCCATAATTTCGAACGGATCCTGTACCGTGTACATAATCGATTTTACAGCGGTACGAGCTTCACCTCGTAAAGCTCTGCGAATACGACTAACATTGTTAACTGCGCTGAACATAGGTGCGCTGTCTTCGAATTCAGCCCGGAACGCGATCCACTCAGTTATATTGCCGTCAAAAGTAGGTAGCTTGGGCTGCGTACGCTGAATGACTGGCACGACATGTTCCCGAGGTGTCGTGATGACGTTATTATACGTGCGGACTCTATTATTGTCTCGCGACGTACTAGGACCCGGGTCCTGATATGTGTCCTGTATGGCAGGCCTCGAATTTTGCTGTTGTGCGACCCAGTCAGAAACCCTACGCCCTTCAATAAACCCGCGCTGCAAATCGCCGTCGGTAGATCGTGCGACTTCAATACGCGCAATCTCCAACCTACACTTGGCGGATTCTGCAGCCCGTTGGGCGAGTTCTAACGGTATCGTCGAATAATGACAGATTCTTAAAATGTCAGATGAGTTTAAAACGCCAGATTCTAAGAATGCCGGATTCTACAAATACCAGATTCTACAAATGTCAGATTCGATAAACGACAGATTCTAAAAACGCCAAGTTCTATAAATGCCAGATTCGACAAATGTCAGATTTTTTAAAATTGTAGCCAATATGTTTATAGTTAATATGTTTTAAAATTGCAAACTATGCCAGCATTAAATTTGTGTGCTGAATTTTTCTATTATTTAAATGTAATAAAATAATTTAAAAATAAACGCGATAGTTACCGTATAGAATTGTTTATATACAGCTCATTTTTCTTAATTTTGCGTTAGAAAATTCTTAGAAATATTTTTTGTTTGTTATAAATTTATGTGTCAATTTGCCAAAATTATAAGGGGAATTAAAAAACAGTTTTTGGATAATCATTTAATAACAAAGTAATTGTAGAAAGGTACAAAATTACAACATTTTAGTCATTTTTAAATGCAGTCAAAAGAATTGTTTTTTTTTTCTCCATGTTAAGAAAAGAAAATTTAAATTAATGTTGGTGATGATGATCTATCCTAGATTTATTCTTAGTAAAAACTTTCACTTCCAAGTGAACGTTTTTACTAAATTGAAGTATATGCTACTATATGATTATTGCATACCTATGCTACTATGTGATTATTGATAATATATGATTATTGCTTTAATTTAAATTTTCTTTTCTTAACATGGAGAAAAAAAAAACAATTCTTTTGACTGCATTTAAAAATGACTAAAATGTTGTAATTTTGTACCTTTCTACAATTACTTTGTTATTAAATGATTATCCAAAAACTTTTTTTTAATTCCCCTTATAATTTTGGCAAATTGACACATAAATTTATAACAAACAAAAAATATTTCTAAGAATTTTCTAACGCAAAATTAAGAAAAATGAGCTGTATATAAACAATTCTATACGATAACTATCGCGTTTATTTTTAAATTATTTTATTACATTTAAATAATAGAAAAATTCAGCACACAAATTTAATGCTGGCATAGTTTGCAATTTTAAAACATATTAACTATAAACATATTGGCTACAATTTTAAAAAATCTGACATTTGTCGAATCTGGCATTTATAGAACTTGGCGTTTTTAGAATCTGTCGTTTATCGAATCTGACATTTGTAGAATCTGGTATTTGTAGAATCCGGCATTCTTAGAATCTGGCGTTTTAAACTCATCTGACATTTTAAGAATCTGTCATTATTCGACGATACCGTTCTAACTTGGCCTTATGCACTTCAAGTTCAGCCATTAATACACTAATATCACAATTATCCCGGGGTGTCCGCGGCACGTTAATTGCTGTGCACGGTGCACTTCTATCCTGTAACGCATCCTCAACAACACCACTCCGCGAGACCGGTCGCGGAGGAGGTGGCACCACTTCTATATAGTAGTAACTCGTATTTTGGCTTGGGTTTGCGTCCGTGGTCGGGCTGGTGGCTTTGCTCCACGTGTTGGTTTCACCTGGTGTGGTGTCACCTGAGGGCGGTGTATTTTCTTGGTCTCCCTGTGGGGACGGAGTGGGCGGAGGGCCCTTAGATCGCAGGGACCTTTCAGTTGTCTTACTGCGCGTGGGGGACCTCAACATAATGAACCCTTAATATTTACACTAACCCTAATTTACAAAAAATTAACAAAAGATGTGAAAGAAAAATAAATCTAAATTAAATCTAACACTCACGAATCTAAAAGTCACTGAAACCACTTTAGTTATTACAATGTCACTCACATATACTTTTAGGGAGTAGGGACGCGAAGCCTCGCTCAACAGTCCCCTGTGGCCCTAGCGCAACACGACGTGGACGAGGAGAATGCTGGCAGCAGAGCTGCCTGCAATTACCGTCGGGCGACGAAAGTCGCTGTTGCGAGGTGTTGACCAGAGTCAAGCAACCCCGGTTTGAGGCACGTGGTTACAGCTAAAGCTGTCGATTAACCAGGATGGCGAGCCGAGCTGCAAACCAAACCTGGGTGCCGCGGGAAGCGAGCCCGAAAGCTACTAGCGACCTTTGGCGGATATTTATACAGCTAAAGCTGTCTGGTACCAAAGTACCACCGTTGGGCCGTTAAGGAATCCGACACTCGAAGGACCAACTATGGTCTTTACCTGGCCATATGCCTTCGACAGCAGAGTGTATAGGAGAGTATAGGATGATGATAAGGTGATACTTTGGATACTTGGGTTATAGGGTTTCTTGAGTTAAAAATAAACTATTTCTTTCTTGTAAACGTTCATAAGGAAGTAGATTCACGCACTTTTGTTGATTACTTTCAGCCTTTTTTGGAGCTGATCAATAAAAGACACAAGCAAGATGACTGTTAGACAATTATTAGACGATTAAAATGCATAGGGCAAGCATGGCGCTTTTATAATTAAGAAAATCCTAACGCGCATGCGTGAATCTGTCGACCCCCTTATGGTATCGGTTTAATATTGTTCAATCACAATTCAAAAAGGTTGCACACGTTACAAAGGTTATTACAGGTCAAGGAAATTTACACGTGCCGGTCCAAAGTTCACATTTTCTATACAAAACAGCATGCACGTGCCGACCGGTTTTCGTTATGGTATACAATCTTACATTCAAAAGTTACAAATGTTGTGATCCGTGAAATAAACTACAATATTGAATTTAAAAACAAGTAAAACAAATGAGTAAAAAAAGGATACTGATAACATTTATATTAAAAAATAATTAATCCTATTTCTACTTATAGTTTATATAATAATAATGACAAGTTTTAATCGCTATATGCGACAATGTGACTTCGCCTAGCTTGAGCTGGGATGCTATGTTATTGTATACAAAAGTTGAACTAGAGCTTATAGACAATCTAGAAATGTACTTTTTTTGAGTTTTTGGCAAAAAGATATTCGAGGTGGGTTGGCCCAATGCTCTCGTCGTCATGCAAAAGCAAATAACAAATATTTACCGGATTATGATGATTCAAACCCATCAAGTTATTTAATATATTTGGATTGCAATAATCTCTATGGCTATGCAATGACAAAAAAAATACCTATGTCAGATTTCAGATTTTTAACTCAAAACGAAATAAGTAACTTTGATATAATGACTTTAAGTGACGATGATGCTTATGGTTTTATTTTAGAAGTAGATTTATTTTATCCTGATTATATTCATACTGAGCTAAAGATTTACCATTTGCTGCGGAGAAATTTGTACCTATAGGTGGTAAAACACCGAAGTTAATTGCAAACCTATACGATAAATACAATTATGTTATTCATTACTCACATTTAAGACAATGTTTAAAGAATGGGCTTGTTGTTAAAAAAAATTCATCGTGTACTTTGTTTTAGACAAGAAAACTTTTTGAAAAAGTATATTGACCTAAATACTGGTCTCCGTATATCATCTAAAACTTCGTTTGAAAAAGATTTTTTTAAATTGTTAAATAATGCTATATTCGGAAAAACAATAGAAAATAAACGAAAGCAGGTCGATGTAAAATTAGTTACTAAATGGAAAGATACTGAAAATTATACTAATAAAAAACTTTGTGCACAAAAACTAATAGCAAAACCTAATTTGAAAAGTGTTACAATATTTTCAGAGGATTTTATAGCTATTCAGTTGAACCGTGAAAAAAATACATTAGATAGACCAATATATATAGGCTTTACAGTATTGGAATATGCTAAACAGCATTTATATGATTTCCATTATGACTTTATAAAAAGAAAATATAGAGACAACGTAGAGCTGTGTTACACTGACACTGACAGTTTACTTTATTTAATTTACACAGAAGATTTTTACAAGGATATGAAGAACAGAATTAAAGTTTCGATACTAGCAACTTTACCCCAGATAATCCGTATAACATACCTAAATTAAATTCAAAACTTCCTGGGTTATTTAAAGATGAGATGGGGGGTGATGTGATTACTGAATTTATAGGTTTAAGAGCAAAATTATATTGCATTAATACTTTTAACCAACAAATAAAAAAAGCGAAAGGTATATCTAAGCCAGTGACGAAATGTCTCCTTCTAAATAACTATAAGCAGTGACGTGCACAGAGTTTTTTCCCAGGGTAGGCAAAATAAAATCGGCCAAACACGAGTCTAGTTTTAGAACCAAGAGTTTCGTTAAAACAGCAATAGAAAATCTACCTACCTACTTAGACTGCGGAAATCTCTAAATATATGAATAGTTATTACAGCTTACGAGAGAGACAGCACGCAGGGACGGTCCGCACAAATTATTTGTATTCATGTAATGAAATTAAACTAAATATCCCTAAAACACCTAGTTTCCTATGCATGTATCAATTAATTAATGTATTAAATATCTTCTTCAGCTTACCGCTTGTTTGTTGTTTTACGCTTGTACCGATTGGGTACACCAATCGGGAATTTAGGTAAGAACTTCAGCTGATCAAATCCAGGTCAAACTTGTCCCAATTCCCAATGCTTGCACATAATACCTACACTACGTTAATTACGTTAAACTAAACTATTTGTTAACATTTACAATTATTGTTATAATCACTTTTCACTTGTAACTTTTGTAATGTTTCAAAGCTCACAAATCAAGTAGAAGCACTGATTCATCTGTTTAGTTATAAACATATTGTGACTGTGATGATAGTTGTAAGGTGAAAAAATAAATAAATAAATATTTTAAAGCCTACTTTCTGAATAACCTTATTAAAATCACATAAAAATACAATGATGGGTTTGTTTGTAAACAACTAAAATGGCGGAGTGCCGCGCCAGCAGCGCCAGTTGCATAGAATTTTATGGATGCATTCATGAAATACAATCAGTGAAGAATTTTTTGATATATGAAAATAAATTAAATATATAAAATCTTCATAAAAAAATAAAGTACGCAATCCAACAGCATTCGAAAATTAATTTTTTTCAAACCAAATTACTTAATTAATCATGTTTAGCCTAATTCGCATTTTATTTGTTGGGAACACATCGAAAAGACCTCGTCTTATTCTACGTAAAACGGCCAATCAAAAATTACTTTGCATAACAACTACAAGCTCGCAGCGCCTGTCTGTGCACAGACTCGATATGCACACAATAGACAGTGTTTGCTGTCTATGTGTGTAAATTAAGACGAGGACTTGGATTGCCTTGCCCGTCGGTCGCATCGCGATCGTGTATTTGGTTTCTTTGCGCGTCTGATAGCAGTGCGCGAAAATGTATTGTAATGTTTGTTAGAGTTAAAATTGAAATGCGCGTGGGGCGCGTGTTTATAAATTATTGTTTAAATGAAAATAAAATGTATGTATGTAAGAAAGCCCAGGGTCGTCTTAATGTCTTTATGGGATGCACGTCACTGACTATAAGGAATCATTGTTGTTTAATAAAAATATAACATGTAAAATGAACTTGTCAGATAGTAAAGAACTAAACGTAACATCTTAATCGAATAAAATGTCTATAGAAATCAAGTTGGCAGCACCAAGTGTCATTGTCAGATGTTAATGTCATAGTAGTAGCGGTTGGGAATCGAAATAAACGTTCACTTTGAATATGGCGTCGGGCGAGCGCACTCGGGTCGGAATACGTATCGTGATTAATTGAGCGGATCATAGATCGAAAAGATAATAGTTTACGTAAATTGGTTTAAGCGTTAACCCGTGCACGTGGTTATGTGATTATTGCCAGAAGCTAACTATCCCTTGTTGACCTATGGGCGAGAAGCCTAGTGTTCAGAAGTCTCGTGATGAGGCGCCTAGATGCGCGAGTGTCTGTGTACCCTTGACCCTTGATTTCACCAATTGCTGTTGGTTATAATTTGTGTTAGCACGGAGGAAATCGAGAAGAGTCTTGGTTGTGAGATTACTATCGTGTGCGTGTGTGGGGCACCGATCTAAGCCGTGATTTGGGTTGCTGTCCCTCTGCCGGGACAATTATGCCCTCGCTTGACCTTTGTAAGATTGTGTAAAGATACCCTGTTAGTGAACTGTCACTCTGCTTTAAAGAGTTGCCCACGAAAGCCATCCTATGACCCTATGATTGATGCTCGGAGCCATCCATCCTGACTTCCACTTGGCCCTCCTTATATCCCTCTCTCTCCGACAAACTTAATAAAATCTATCAAGCATGTATTGTATTCACAACAAGTATGTAAACAAGTCATGAACAGAAATGATGATAAAGTTAATGTACTTCCAGATCAAATTCACACATTACCATGGGGTCATTTTGAAGGAGTATTGTAAAATTAAATAGGTCTAAATTGAGACATTGTGAAACTATTTTTATGTTATATATTTATGTTATGCTTATGAATATCATTGTTATATTTTGTTTTAATGTATTGAAAATATGAATAAAAGAACTAATTGAAATGTTATTGTTATTTTTTCATGAAACCCTATTATTCCAATACTAACTTTATAGAGTGAGATATAAAAAGAATATACGATAATTTAAAATACCTTGTTTTTTATTATGTTCGAGTAGTATGACGAGGGTATATAAGAACTTACCAAGTATTATACCTTTCACTTCAAAATGAAGTTCGTTAAGCAAGCTCAAACTTTAGAAATTGATAATCTAAAATTTCAGAATAATACAAATTTCATAATATGCGGACCCTCAAACTGTGGTAAAACAAAAATCATGCTTAATTTATTATTTCACGAAAATGGGCGATTGTTCAAGACAAAACGATTCGGTAAAGAGCGGACCAGTGGACGTGCGTTTAGAAATCGAGTGTTCTGAAGACGTAGATACCTGAAGATACAGCGGGATACTGTTTAATTATAAACGATCGACTTTTTGAGTATAGACCTCTGAGTATCATTGTTCGGAAGATATCATGAATGTAATTGTTGATGTCCAAGGTTTCAAAAATGAAAAAAACCAATTCATTCCCAAAGAAATAGCAATATTATCGAAATCACAAATAATGATATTAATAATAAAGCCTCCATATCCATTTTATGAATTAACAAAAAAGGAACGATTAAATGTAGCATGGATTGAACGAAATAAAGGAATTTTATGGAATGAAGGCTTTGTACCTTACTTTAATTCCCTCACTTATGGAAAATGGCATTGATTACACCAATACCTAAAGTGAATCAGCCTTCAGAGCTTAAGGACCTCCGTCCAATTAGTATATTGTCTTTCCTGTCTAAAATACTGGAAAAAGCTGTAAACGTTCAAATGATGAAATATATTGAATCAAATAATATATTACCATCCTTTCAATCGGGATATCGAAGGGGACGCGGAACTGTCACGGCGTTGCTTGATGTCACGGATAATATACTTGCTAACCAGGACGATGGTCGGGGTACCATACTGACACTACTTGATTACTCGCGCGCTTTTGAAAGTATTAGCGTTCCTTTGCTGTTATCTAAGCTTTCTTATTTTGGTTTCGACTCAATGACGGTTCAATGGTTTCATAGCTATCTACAATACCAATTTCAATCTGTAAAGCTCCTGCGAAGTGACGGTTTCCATACAATATCTATACCAAAACCTGTAAATAGAGGAGTACCACAAGGTTCTATATTAGGACCCTTACTGTTCATACTTTACAGTTCGGACCTCCACAAGGTAATTAAACATTGTAAATATCATTGCTACGCAGATGACGTCCAGCTTTATATAGCTTGTGAGCCAGGAAATACAGCGGAACCTTTGCAGATGATCAATGAGGATCTGGATTGTTGGTTGGTCAGAGAGAAATGCTCTTGTTTTGAATCCCTCGAAATCAAAATTCATGGTGCTAGGGTCTAACCATCAGGTGGAAACTATTTTGGCTGATGAACCGGTTGTGAGGATTGCTGGCACAAGTATTGAGCGCGTGGATGAGGCTAGAAACCTTGGTGTTGTTTTTGACAACGAACTGCGTTTTGAAAGGCATATTTTAGAATTAATTAGGAATTGTTTTTATCGACTGAAGGTATTATACAAAATAAGAAATTATATTAGCGAAAAAGCCCGTATAGCCCTCTGCGAATCACTCATATTATCTAAATTAAATTATAGTGACGTCGTTTTTGGCCCTCGACTTTTGTGTAGAACTCAACGACTAATTCAACGCGTACAAAATGCTTGTTGTAGGTTCTGTTATGATATCCCGCCGCGGTCCCATATCACACCTTATCTAAACCGTGCCTCTATGTTGAATATGGAGGCGCGTAGGCAGCTGCATCTAGCGTCTCTCATGTTTGATGTCATGAATTTTAGAAACCCTGATTATTTATTTGGTAAACTTAAATTTCTAAATTATAGAAATGTTCCTCGTGCACTGCGACCCCCGCTAGCAATGCATCAACACAAAACGGTAGCATTTACTGGCAGTTTCCGTTACCAAGCGACCAAATGCTGGAATAATATTCCACCACCTATCAGGTCACTCACATCAAAATCTAGTTTTAAAAATCATCTGAAAAAATTATTTTTGGACAAACAAAAATTGGTCGCTTAGGTATCGGACTGTTGCGGTTTTTGAAATTGTAGTCATCACTCTTTCATATTCTTTCATATTCATATTTCTACCAAATTTAAAAATATACAATTGTTTCTTGATCTTCATTATTTTATCACTTCTCTGATTCGGCTCGCGTTTCCTCTTCATTTGACGGTGATGACTGAAAATCAGTGTTTCGCTCTCTGTCTGAGCAATCTTATCACTGAGTTATTACCTTTTTGTGTCACTGCGGTACAATTATGTTTTTGCCAGTGTTTCTTTATGTGAATGTTTTGTTTTGTGCCTCAGTTATACAAATAAAGTTATTATCTATCTATCTATCTATCTAATTATATAAGTCTAGTATAATCAACTTTTTAGACAAAATTTTTATTTGAGAAGAAAAAACAGATAAGATAAGAAAGATATGTTAGAGACTGGTAAAGTGTATAACTTAGAAGGTGTTGGTGTGCGTGCGTGCGTGCGTGCGTGCGTGCGTGCGTGCGTGCGTGCGTGCGTGCGTGCGTGCGTGCGAGCGTGCGTGCGTGCATGCGTGCGTGCGTGCGTGCGTGCGTGCGTGCGTACATGCGTGCATGCGTGCGTGTGTGTGTGTTTTCAGTAAATAGTGTCTACTAATGTGCAGATATTTACGATTGGGATAAGCACTAAATTATACACTTTGCTCTTCCATGCCCAACCGGTGTAGCTAAACGATGGTATAAAAGCCAATGCACGGTTTTATACACTTGGACACAGAGGAAGTGGAAGCTTATTGAGTCTTTCCCCTGTAGACAGGATTATGCAGAACTCTAAAGCGAAATGTAGGCCAAGCATATGCATAGCAGCGATTCATTAAAGTAATATTACTATAGTAAAATGTAAATCCTTTTAAATCGATGCGGTATTGTAGTTCGTAAAGCTGTAGATTGTCTTTATATGATTCAAGATTCAAGATGCTTTATTTGTTGAACATATTATAGTAACATACACATAAATTCCATGCAGTGTCGATGTTAAGCAAAAGAGACAGATAAACATGTTCAGCCAGGATCGGCATACAAATCACAAATTACAAACAAATGAATTTTCGTTAAGTCAAAACAACCACCAAAAATATATACACCTCATTATCAGATAAAAACCATTTGAAATATTATGTCAATGATTGTATCGTGTTATCGTTTATATATCATAGTATTATTTATAGTATGTCCATTTTATCATTGAAAAATTCGTCTAAATTGTAATGACATTTATCTATTAGTAATTTATTCAGTTGTGTTTTGAACTTTGTTACTGGCAATTCTTTTAACGAATTTTTTTGGTGCCATGCAGAAAACACTTCGGTGCATCAATTCAGTGTTATAGATCGTGCGATTAGGGTAGAGACACAAGTGGCCTGTTTTCGCGAACCGGAAGAAGTATTACAGTATTTTAAAATCGTTAAACCCGGGAGTTCAAGAGAAATGGGCGAAAAGTTGGGACGTGATAAAAAGTTAATCCAACGATAAGTTACGCTTAGATTATAACAAAAAAAATCTATTGCGAATATTAAATGCCATAATTTTAACGAAGACACACACACAAGTTTAAATGCGGTAAGCCTCTTAAAAGTGCGACTTTTGTAGTAAAACAGTCAGTGCTGTAGGTCGAAACTAACGATCGGTAATCAAAATATTGATCATCGCGAAGACTTTGTCGATAGCAAAGCAATCTAAAAATTGAAAAACATGTAGCATTATATTAGCGCCCAGTAACATCACGTGACAGATATCTCCCCACTACTGGTAAACCTCTCTTGGCAGTAGTAGTGTCGGGGTGAGTATGAGTGTAACGCTCTCTTCTAGAGGTGAGACGTATTTACTGGAACAGGTTTTTGGAATAGGTTTTGGCTTGGACGCGTAAGTACGCGTTCCCGCACGCGAGTCTTTTAGCGTATCGAGTATTTACGAGTACGGCGACTTCACCGGTCCGCGCAACTCAAAAACTAGGTTGCGAGCGTTTGGGACTACTCGGAAGACGTCGTCGGGAAACCTCGGGATCGCCCGACTCGACGCACCGAGCCGCCGAGCGATGTGTTTCGGCGAGTTATTGTTTGTTCAAATAACACTTTTAGTACAAACACAAACACAATAAGGTCATTTTCTTTGGTAGCATATTTGTTTTGGTGTGATTATAATACTTGTTGTTTACTTAAAATTTGCAATTATAAAAACAAACAGTTGTTAGTTGTTAGTTGTTTGCTTTCGCCGAAAGTTCATTATGAAAGTAAGTATGTATAAACGTATTGGAAAAAAACAAGAAAACAAAAAAAAATTAAAAAAAAGATTAAAATCACTTTGTATACAAAAGCGCGCAAGCGTGTCCAACGCGGGTATGAAAATATTGTTACCAATGACTAACTTAAACCTTGGCCTGTATTAAATAGACGCTGTGAAACAACGGAATCCGAATTTGAGAATTCAGATTAGAAAACTAATTTTAAATTCTTAATAAGTAAATATAACTCAATAAATAAATACTTACCTTATCTCATCTAAACTTTATAAGAAAACTTTTAATTAATTGGCTTTAGAATATACGAGATTATTTAATTTGTATACCTCTTAATGCATGCAAGACTGTACAAATTATTCATGTATTCATTTTAAGATCATTGTATAATTTCATTGAACATTAAACTTACTAGCTTATAATAGCTTTAATAGCTTATTGTTACATACATTATTAAATGAAATAAAATTTATATGGAGTATATTGATTGTAGTTACATCGAACTTAAATTAAATTATTTTATTTTAATAAGTAACATTAATTTTAATTTATTTAGTTTAAAGGCCATTGTATCATTTCATTGAATATTAAACATATAGATTATTGATGAAATAGAACTTATATGTAGTATCCTAATAATTATGTTTGTCGGAGATAGAGGGATAGGGGGGGCCAAGTGGAAATCAGGATGGATGGCTCCGAGCATCATATAGGATCACTAAAATAGTAACTTTACACAATCTTACAAAGGTCAAGCGAGGGCATAATTGTCCCGGCAGAGGGACAGCAACCCAAATCACGGCTTAGATCGGTGCCCCACACACGCACACGATAGTAATCTCACAACCAAGACTCTTCTCGATTTTCTCCGTGCTAACACAACTGATAACCAACAGCAATTGGTGAAATCAAGGGTCAAGGGTACACAGACACTCGCGCATCTAGGCGCCTCATCACGAGACTTCTGAACACTAGGCTTCTCGCCCATAGGTCAACAAGGGATAGCTAGCTTCTGGCAATAATCACATAACCACGTGCACGGGTTAACGCTTAAACCAATTTACGTAAACTATTATCTTTTCGATCTATGATCCGCTCAATTAATCACGATACATATTCCGACCCGAGTGCGCTCGCCCGACGCCATATTCAAAGTGAACCTTCGTTTCGATACTCAACCGCTACTACTGTGACATTGACATTTGACATGTCATTCGATGTTGCCAACCGCATAGTGTCGCCACTATAGTTTAGTTGCTTTCAGATTGATCAAGACCTTTCGTTTAGCGTCCGTATTCATGACCGGATACGACACGGCCATCCTGCAAGACACACGCCCTCGTGTGTTAATCTAAAAAAGGAAAGAACAGCACAGTTTCCGTTCGGCCATCCCTTTTTTCCTAAAGTTTCTTGCTACTCTACTACAAATAAGAGTCGTGATCTACTTTACGTGGTTTATTTATCACCCAAATATTAGACAATCACTATACATTCTAAATCAATTTATAGTAGACACACCTAATGAAATCAAACTTCACTCATTGATCTAAAATTTACTCCTAGGTTTTTACAGCATAATTAAACTACTTCAGATCTAGTAAGTACCAAAGATTACCGAGACACCGTACCATTGAGTTTCATTAAATATTTTCAAAAAGTAATTTTTGACCGATTAAAATTTACTACAGTCACACACACACAAGCTCACCTGGTATCGCATTCGTGGTCCACAGCTATCATAATAGCTCCAAAACCTTTCATTTTGTGGACTTCCCCACGGGAATCCCGAGTCAGACCATGACTCTATGATCTATGCTACTAGGCAAGATCCGACTGTACTACCCAGTACCACCGCCTACCGCCAACCCACGGACATCTCAAGGAGATGACACCGATTTCCACCAGGCTACGGCTACGATATACTGGTACAGTCTCCGACCCCCGAATCGATAACCAGATCAAGTGATTAATTTGACGCTTCATCGTCATCAATATCATCATCCTCTACAATCTCAATTGGTACGTGGACCTCGGGCATCTTCCTAATATTATTATGAAAGTACTTTTATTTTCTACCAAACGATGGTTTTAAAAAGCGAAATTCTAAAAGAAAATAAATAAACGGAAAAATTTAACCGCTCGGTCATTCCTGACCATCTAAAATCACAAAACGAATGTCAAACCTCAATATCAAGTTTATCGTGTATTGTGGTTGTTAAACATCACCCGAATTTCAAAAATAAACAGAACCATCTCTAGTTAACATGTACTTGCATAGCTTCTGCAAGTATGCGACCTCCATCCGGTCACATATCAAACGTAAACTCCATCCAGTTACACGTAACTCCGTAATCTCCAACCGGTTACCGGCCTTCATCTGGCCATACCACTAAGCAATGCAAGACTTCTTATAACTGCCAAAAATTGCAGTAATTTCTCAAAACAATAAAGGTTCTATTTAACAAGCACACAAAACATAATTGTCCAACCAAATTTATTCAAGAAATAAAATCAGTAAATCGCACCTTATAAACAACCGGTTTATATCCGCCTTTGACGCATATCAATTTTTTTTTTTTCTACGATATTTACAGTTACTTTAAAGCAATAAATCCCGATTACAAAATGAGAACTCCGAGATCACTGAATCACCTTGATCAAAAACTCAATATCTTGATCGCAATTAATGTCAACACAACATCCAAAATTGGGCACTCTCAATAATATCACAAATACGCGCATCACACCTGTGATCACCGGGTCCAACTGACCCTACGGTTTCCTCAGAAACCCGACCTCCACCAGAGTCAACCGCATATCGCCTACTCACGGACTACACAAGGCAGACACCGATTTTTCTCGAGGTACGACTAAGACTCGGACTCCAGCATAGTTAAAACACAAATAATATCAAACAACGCAATTTAAAAATTCAACTATTACACTATGAACCTATATGAATGATCGGATTCTTCAATGATCTCTTTTGCCTCTAGCGTATCACCAAAAATCACAAGTTACGCTTTACAATCACGCTTAAAAAAATTTAATTCAAAATAATTTCGCCGTAATTACTCTCAAAAATGTAGAATCAATAAACCGTTAAGCAATTTTTTTTTATTACGCGTAAACAAACGTTAAATCATTACAGACAACGAAACATTTTAAACAGATTAATCAATCAACTTTGAATTTACTAGTCAACGTAGTTTTCGCAATTTAAATTCACTACCTAAACTTTAGGTACCGAAAATTACAATTTAAAATTAACTTTGTCCATGTTATTTAAGATTTTTCTCGAACTACCCCAAATATCTCGTAACCACAGTGTGTTTTTATGTATGCGGAAATGTTCAATAACAAAATTGAAATATCATTTTTTTTTTTTTTTTAATAATTCAACATCGCAATCGTTCAAATACAATCGATTATTTTCTGACTAAATAAAACGCACAATGTAATGAAACATAATAATCGCACTATATCAATGTAACCGACAACGTTTTCAAAAACCTGTGTTAGCTAAATTGATATCAAAGATGATATTGTCAGTTATTTTTATCTACATCATAACTACCTTCAAATATCAAACAATTTTCACTGATAATAAAACTCAATTGATGATGAACGCATAAAATTTCAATAAATTCAGGTTCAGATAAAAATGAAAAAAGACTTACCCCGGATACTGCAACAAAATAAACGTATTGGCTCCCACACTGTACCAAACACGAAACTGCTATGTTCACAGAAACATCTTCTAACCGCATTACCCTTAAAGTGGGTAGTTTTATACGCGTAGGGTAATAACCAGATTATAGCCATGAATCAAAAACAAGCATGTCAGAAAACTAAAAACTATCGGGTTCACCATCCCAATTCTGATGTCGGAGATAGAGGGATGGGAGGGGCAAGTGGAAATCAGGATGGATGGCTCCGAGCATCATATAGGGTCGTAGGATGGCTTTTGTGGGCAACTCTTTAAGCAGAGTGACAGATCACTAAAATAGTAACTTTACACAATCTTACAAAGGTCAAGCGAGGGCATAATTGTCCCGGCAGAGGGACAGCAACCCAAATCACGGCTTAGATCGGTGCCCCACACACGCACACGATAGTAATCTCACAACCAAGACTCTTCTCGATTTCCTCCGTGCTAACACAACTGATAACCAACAGCAATTGGTGAAATCAAGGGTCAAGGGTACACAGACACTCGCGCATCTAGGCGCCTCATCACGAGACTTCTGAACACTAGGCTTCTCGCCCATAGGTCAACAAGGGATAGCTAGCTTCTGGCAATAATCACATAACCACGTGCACGGGTTAACGCTTAAACCAATTTACGTAAACTATTATCTTTTCGATCTATGATCCGCTCAATTAATCACGATACATATTCCGACCCGAGTGCGCTCGCCCGACGCCATATTCAAAGTGATCCTTCGTTTCGATACTCAACCGCTACTACTGTGACATTGACATTTGACATGTCATTCGATGTTGCCAACCGCATAGTGTCGCCACTATAGTTTAGTTGCTTTCAGATTGATCAAGACCTTTCGTTTAGCGTCCGTATTCATGACCGGATACGACATGTTTATATCAAACTTAAACTATTTTACTTTAATAAGAAATAGGTAATCTTACCATGTTAAAACTTTACTATAAATTCAATTCTCTGTACTAAATATAATAATAAATGTTTAATATTAATTTATCTCGCGAAGGGACTCGCTACTGCAGGATGGCCGAGCTGTTGGCGTCATTAAAAACTATAAATAATTTATTTAAAATTAACCGCTATTTTCAAGTTTAAAATATCAGCCAATCAGAGAGCGCGTGGCTCACACCACACGCCGTAAATGGTGGGGGTAAAGTGGGATCGAACGTGACTTTTGCGGTCCTCGGCCGGCATGCTGTTCTAGTGAACCTTCGGAAACAGTTGTGTTTTTCGTGAAAGTGTAATCATATTAAAGAATTATGTTATATTATATTTTGTGATCTTGTGAGGTGTTAACCTACCAGTTTACAGTGCCATAATATATAACTAAGGTAAGATATACATATTATAACTTAATTACTGTACTAAGTATGATTTCTATGTCTACTATGGAAATAAATTATATTTATATGTACGTGGAGTTGTTTCTTACACCTGTGGTCAGAAAAACCAAGGTCTAATACTTTTTATCTTTAAAGTTAGTAAATATTAGGTCAATACATGTTGCGGTACTTTTGGTTACTCTTGTTGGTTCTTTTATTTGGGAGGTGAAGTTATGTTCCGCCATTAGATAAAGTAGTTTTTTTTTATTCAGCGTCGACTGTTAAGGTGTTAATGTTAAAATCGCCTCCTATCACGATACGTTTTTTATTGTATTTGTTTGTTAGGTGATTTAAAATGCATTCCAATTGTACAATGAAGTCATTAACCCGTTTTTCATTCCAGTACAAAGATATTATTATTAAATTCTGATTAACTATTTCTACAGCACAAAGTTCTACGAGATATTCAATTGACATGTCCGTCTTCCTTTCCTTTCTGTCGATAAAATCAACATCGTCTCTTAATATTAACTCTTAATATCAACTCGCTTATTGGCGCATTTTTATAGTTTATGTTTAAATTCCACTCATCTACCCGAGCGCCTCATGAAAACAGTCGTTATTCCTGTGCCTAAAAATAAAACCGGTGATGTTTCCAGTATTAAAAATTACAGGCCTATTTCCTTAGGAACAATTTTAGGCAAAATACTGGAAAGTTTAATTTCTCCAGAACTAAAAAAGTGTTTGAAATTGAATGATGCACAGTTTGGTTTTCGTCCTGGTCTCTCAACAGACTCTGCAATCTTCAGTTTGAAAAGTACTATAAGTTACTATACAAATAGAGATACTTCAGTATATGGTTGTTTCCTGGATCTCAGCAGGGCTTTTGACCTGGTAAATTATGATTTACTCTGGGCAAAACTCTCTGCCTCAGGGGTACCATCGAACATTGTTGGTCTGTTGAGATATTGGTACGAGAATCAAACAAACCATGTGAAGTGGGGCGACACCATTTCTAATGATTTTAGATTAGAATGTGGTGTACGCCAAGGGGGGTTGACCTCTCCGGACCTTTTTAATCTGTACATAAACGACCTGATCGAGGAGTTAGGCAGCACTAAAATCGGATGCCATATTGGTTCAGTTTGTTTAAACAATTTTAGTTACGCGGATGATATGGTGCTCCTTGCCCCCTCCATCAGGGGTCTAAGAAGCTTGGTAGCTATCTGCGAAAGATATGCCAGTAGACATGGGCTTAAGTATAATGTCCAAAAAACAAAAATGATGGTATTTCGTGCTGGAAAAGGTCCGGAGAGGATATTGCCTGTGTATTTGGACAGTGTTTTAGTAGAAAGAGTGGATACCTTTAGATACTTGGGACATATTGTGCGTGGGGATCTCCAAGACGATGATGACGTAGAAAGAGAGCGGAGAGCTTTAACAGTGCGCTGCAACATGCTCGCACGTAGATTCGCGCGCTGCACAGGTGAAGTAAAACTGACCCTATTCAGAGCGTACTGCCAAAACTTCTACACTGCACAGCTCTGGGTCAATTGTAAAAAAAGTACCAGAAGCAGCATCAGGGTGCAGTATAATAACGCATACCGTACCCTGATGAGATTGCCGAGATGGTGTAGCGCGTCGGGCATGTTTGCGGACGCCGGAGTCGCGGATTATTTTGCGATCATTAGGTCTCGCGTCGTGGCGTTTTGGTCGCGTGTCCGCTCATCTGAAAATGAGATTCTCCACACATTGGCCCAGTATGTGGACTGTCCTATTAAGAGGTACTGGCTCTCTGTACACCGTGACAGCAACAGGAAATGACTGTTGTATACTTAGTTTTAGCAGATTAGATTAAGTATATTTTTAAACTTTTAACTTTATATTTATATTTTTATATGTAAATGTATTATGGGTGTTTTTACCTGAAATAAAGATATTATTATTATTATTATATATTATTATTAATAGTATGCAGATGCCATCTCCATTGTAGTTTTGTCGGCAATATGCACTCGCAACGTGGTAATAGAAGCGTTATACCTACCAATATAACGCATATTAATTTACTTACCTTATTCGAAGCTTATAGCTTTATATGAGATAGGTGTCACTACTTCCCGCCGTTTTTTGTCTCTTTTTCCCCTTTTTTTGAATCTTTTTCCCCTGTCAACCGCGCAGACTAGAGTGGGGGTGGCAAAGTGGCCTCGGTTTTACATTCTAGTTTCTTTCCTCATTGCGCTCTCATAGAAAGCCAGGCAGCAAATTATACTATAAGGTAAGTAAATTAATATGCGTTATATTGGTAGGTATAACGCTTCTATTAATTTGACTTGACCGTTATTCGAAGCTTATAGTTTTATATGAGACGTGTTTGTTATCGCCTGGTTGTAGGGGAATATGGCAATATGATGTGAAGTAAGTATAATAAGTGAACTTTGATAAATAAAATCCTTATTATGAAGGAAAACATTTATTAATTAATCAAACAAAATAGAACTACATCACTTATTTATTTAATTCAAAAACAATAGTACATAATTAATACAGTCATTCAAAAATGCCGCCCCTGATTGTACCCGGCTCAAAGGTTCCCATAATACTAGCGGAATTGCCTCTTTGGATAGCTATAGAAATCCTTTGAACCAGGTACCACCCCGAGCGGTAGTCATATCCACAGTCTTTTAAACGGCGTCCTATCTCTGCCACCAAAACTTTAGCTTCAGGACACCAAGGACCAGCCGTCTCAACAGCGACCGGAACAAATAGATATTGTGCGGACAGAATGGAATATTTAGAACATTTCTGTCCGGCCGCCGCCCGAGCAGCCGCTCCCGGTGACCCTACTGTGTTACCGAGATACGACGCCGCAAAAGTGCTAACACATGTGGCGTCCCATAATAAACATTTTCCTCTCTGCCACGGAATTAAAGTTAAACCGTCCGGTCTCTTACCGTCCGTGCGGCAAAGTCCCGGGGGCTCCAACACACAAGGCACATTAGCTGATATTAAAGCGCGGCGTATTATGTCATTAATTGCGCTATGGCGAGGCAAACGGCCTGCACAACGAGTACATGCCAGGGCATGATGCCCATCAAACAAATAATTGTAGGTATTACATTGGTGAAAACTGGTCTAAAATTCTTTTCTTAGTACACGCAGTTACTACCTCGCGTCTGTAATATTTGTGGAACGTGTCAATCGAATGCCAATTGCCCCGGGCCAAAATATCCTCAATTTTAGAATTCTCAAGCCATTGCTTTGAGGCAACAGCTGAACGCACGCTACCTGGAGTTGCGGTTATACCTGCTTGTACTAAAAGAGACTTTATCCATCCTGCAATAATAGCACGGGAGGCAGGCTTTGATTCTCCCCGAAAAGTTACAAATAAATTATAACATTTTGCAGCTGATCTTCTGTCATCTAAAACATTAATCAATTGATTTATCCAATAAACTGGGTCTAAATTCTTATTATTAGGATTTACTGATAATTTCCAGCCTGATTGGCGGTAGTCTATAGAATCGGTTTTAGAACCGAAGCTAGGTAACAAAACAATATTATCCTCAGATTTAATACAATGTTTAGAATCAACATTTAACAATGTCAAATCGTGTATTCGTCTACCCGAATACATTAGCAACAACATAGCTGTATGTCTAGAGACTTGGAAGTCATTATTTATATCGATCTCATATTGTTGTAGGTAGGATATCAAAGTATCTGTATCCCAAATAGGTGGTTTATGTATGACAGGTTTTTTAAGGCCAATTGATTTCAACAAATGTTTGACTAAACATTTGTTGAAATCAAGGACGAGAACAAAAGAGGATATGGCCAAATTGAGGACCGCACTCCCGGCTACCCTTAAGGCCAATGAGCTTCAACATCGGACCCCGCTCCTGTGTATCAGGAATGTTGACGGGAAGGATCTGACACTCGACGAGTTGCTGCCGATGGTTCATGACCAAAACTTTAGGAACGACTCCACTTGGACCCTTCAAAAGTTGAAGGACAACTGCCGCTTGGCCTTCAAGAAGAGCAAACTCGGAGGCAGGATGACGAAGTTCGTCCTTGCATGCTCCCCGGCCCTGCGCTCTACTATACGGCCACCCAGAGAAACGCTGCAAAGGCGATAAAGTGTGTGCTAAGTGCGGGATTGCAGGCCATGATAGCAAAGGGTGCAAAGAAAAGAACACCGTGTGCGCTACTTGCAAGCGATTTGGCAGAGGCGAGCTGCACAGGCATGAGACTGGCTCTAGAGATTGCCCAGCCCGCATTCATGCGGAGAACAGGATGAAGGAGGACACTTCATCCTATTAATGGATTACGGCCCAAATATGAAACCTACAAAACTCAAGCTAGGCCAGGTGAACCTGGGCGGGGGTATGCTTGCCACGACCGAGATTTCATAGGTAGCCGAAGAACTGGATTTAGATGTAATACTAATTCAAGAGCATCACTCCCGGCTTCGGGAAGAAGAAGCGAGTAGGTTCCTCCAGTGCGGCGGCACGGGTGCCAAGGCGTGTATCTACGTTCGGCGCGCAGACATCCCTTGCGCCTTCCTCCGCCACCTGTCGGGGACACACTGTACTGTGTGTCACTTGCAGGTTGGCGGTGGGGGCGTGTACGTGGTGTCCGCGTATTTCCAGTACAGCGACGATGTGGATGTGCATCTTCAAAAATCAAAAAATCAAAATCAAAAATGTTTATTTCGGTAAGTAGCACAGTTACAATAGATAGTAGTTGGAGCCTACTTTTAAGTATGAAAATACTTGTGCCAGTAGGCTCCGCTCCTCCATAACGCTATATATTGTACCTACCAGGTAAAAAATATTACTAAATAATAATACTTGCGTGCGTGAGGATGTGTGTGTGAGTGTGTGTGTGTGTATGAGGGTGTGTTTGAGTGTGTGTGTGTATGAGGGTGTGTTTGAGTGTGTATGTGTGAAAGTGAGAGGGAGTGTGTCTGTGTGTGTAAGGGTGTGTGTGTGTGTGTGTGAGAGGGTGTGTGTGTCTGTATTTTCTTACTTTTTTATTAAATATTATGTGTTATATAAATTTTCATTACTAATGAAGATCTCCATTTCATCATAGCTCAATGGTTTTAGCCAGTTTATTAGAAGTAGTTTACATTCACGTGAAGTTTTGTTATATATTTTTAATTCCGTATTGATTTTAATCGTACACGCAGACAATAAACCAAGTGGGTCGAATAATTTACTTAAAGCTGACAAAATAGTTCTTTTGGTATGTTTAGACTCATTCTCAAAATTTGTCGAAAATTGAAGAATGTCACTTGTGGGTGACCACTTCAAACCCAAAACTGAAGAATCTTTGCTAAACTCTTGAGTCTAATTTTCTATAGGAATGTCATTGAATATTTCAGGGACATTAGTGCGAAATTTTCGTAATGGGAAGCAACCTTCACTCAATTTGTCTATAACACCCTTAACCATTAATTTTAGTTCCCTTTTTGAGTTAGAACCCGTATTCAAATCATCAACATAGAAATCATGACGAATGACATTAGCAATTTTTTCATCAACACATTCATTAACAAGTTGAATTAAGCAACGTGTGCTCAAAAAAGGAGCAGCTGCAGTTCCATATGTAACTGTGTTTAGTTGAAGGACTTTTATAGGCTGCGACTCATCACTTCGCCAAAGAATCAGTTAAGATTCATCTAGGTCTATCTGTCGAAACATTTTTTCAATGTCTCCTGTAACAACATACATATTTTGACGAAACCGTAATAGAATTGAAAACAAATCATGTATTGTAGGTCCTACAAGCATGATTTCATTGAGTGATTTACCACATGTCTTAAAGGAAGCATTGAAAACGACTCTTAGTTTAGTAGTTTCACTATGCTCATGCACGACTGCGTGATGAGGAATATAATATCCAAAGAACGGACGAGATACCTCTGTTAAATGACCTAATTCTTCGTATTCTTTAAGAAAATCTGAATACCTCTCTTTAAGATTTTGTTTAGTCAAACGTTTTTCCAAGTTATAAAATTGCTTTTGAACAACAGAATAGGAATCCAAAAGTGCTTCCTCTGGATTCTCACGTAATGGAAGTTTCACACAAAACCTTCCATTTGGGAGACGTCTATATGTTTGACTAAAATGAGTTTCGCACTCCTCTTCTTCTTTCGACAACAGTTTTACTGATTGGGGAAGCTCTTCAAGCTCCCAAAACTTTACAAGAGAATCTTTGATCTCTTGAGAGAAGTTACATTGAATATTGGAACCTAAATTAGATGGAATACCTATAGGATCAGCAACTAGCCAGCCAAATATAGATTCATGTAATATTGGTTGATTCGGGCTCAACTTAATTTGATGAGACATGACGACTTCCCAAAATATATTAAATAGATTATTGAAACCATAGATAAAATACGTAACATTCCTACCCCTATTTAACAATTAAATCCAACTAAAAGAAACGTTTATAATCAACCTTCTTGCGTGGTCGCATCGACCGTGTAGACATTCCAACATTTGTTCCTTCTGGTTCTGACTGTACTGGTGCCTCCTCGGATACTGCTTCATGGTACTCATCCTTATCCATATCAGCAGGCTGTTCAATTGGATGAGAATTATCAGATGAGATTTCACCAGCCACCGGCTCACTCTCTGAAGACTCTTCATTTAAACTATCCGCAGAGCTCAGATCTCCCTGAGGCATAGCCCGAGGAATATTCTGATCCAACAATACTTCCTTCCTCTCCGGCTCATCTAGATCACAGTCAATTGTTGACTCCGGCATAGAGAGCTCATCGTTGACTTGATTCGCCTGGTTATTCTTGTAGTCCGAGGTGGCAGAAATGCCTGTTCTAATAAATAATTGGTTTTTATGTTTTTTCAAAATAATTCCTGTTTGACAATCCTTAACCTGATAAATGACTTTGCCACATTTTTTAAATATAACTCCTTTACACCACTTAAATTTGTTATTGCTAACATATTTTCGGTACATTACTTTATCTCCAGGTTGGAAACATTGCGTATTTATACCTTTCTACCATTTACACTGCGAATACTGATTGTTTTTCACACGATTAGCAAGGTCCATAGAGGGTGACGGTGACGTAGGTTTTATTAGATCTAAACGAGACCTGAGTTGCCTACCATATACTAAATTTGCTGGTGACTCGTTCGTTGTACTATGAATAGAGTTCCTGTAGTCGAATAGATATTTGTATAATTTTAGTTTACATTCTCTATCATTTCTACTTGACATAAGGCAAGATTTTATGCCCTTTTTAGTCACCTTGACATAGCTCTCTGCCTGTCCATTGCTTGCTGGATGGTAAGCAGGTGACGTAATGTGAGAAATACCATTAAGTAAACAAAATTTTTTAAATTCAGCAGATGTAAATGATGTACCATTATCACTCACAATTGTACGGGGAAGGCCAAACCGTGACATAAACTCATACATTTTATCTATAACAGCTACTGTTGTAGCAGTAGATTTCATATCATATACCTCTAACCATTTGGAATATGCGTCCACTATAACTAAATCAGTATGTCCCTTAATTGGGCCCAGAAAATCTATGTGAACCCTTGAAAATAGTTCTGCAGGCCATGGCCATGGTGCAAGAGGAGCACGTGCCGGCGCATGGCGTAGCTGCGTACAGACCTCACATCTGTTGATCAACTGTTCAAGTGCCTGGTCTACACCAGGGAACCATAACCTGGACCTAGCCTCAGCCTTTGTCTTGACAATGCCTAAATGAGAATTATGGAGTTCTGTTAAAATTTTTGAGCGTAATTTTTGTGGAATTACTACTTTATGTCCCCGTAATATGGCTTAATATTATTGTCACTTACTTTCCTTGGCCATCCCTTCAATACATATGTGACGACCTTACTTAAAACCATATCTTTACTTGTTTCATCTCGCAATTCATTAAGTGTGATGGGTAGACCTCCCTCCACAACAAAATTTACATATGTTGCATGATCATCATCATAGTCGGATAGCGATGATTGATTGAGCTCAGATTGGCTGATCTCGCTGTGTGTGATAGCACGGGATAAGAAATCTGCACTGTTATCTGAACTACGTATATACTCAACCTGATAGTTATATCCGCTTAGAAACATAGCATATCTTTGCAACCGGTTTGCAGACACTTCTGGAACCCCACGATAGGGCCCAAATATCGATAGTAATGGCTTGTGATCAGTCCTTAGTATGAAAGGAATTGATCTTCCATACAAGTATTGATGAAAACGACGGACACCGAATATAATAGCTGTAGCTTCCTTTTGGATTTGAGAATAACGCCTTTCCGCTGCATTAAGTGTTCTTGATGCAAATGAAACTGGCCGCTCTATTCCATCTGTATCTATTTGTGAAAGAATAGCCCCCAATCCGTATGGAGAAGCATCTACAGTTAAAATAATTTTTGCATGACTATTAAAATGGGCTAATACATTTTCTGATGCTAAATTTTTTTTATATTCGAGAAAGCTTCACTATGGTTAGCTGTCCAGTTCCATTTGACACCTTTTTTTAATAACTCATATAGTGGGCTCAATACTGAAGATGCATGTGGAACAAAACTACGATAATAGTTAACCATTCCGAGAAAGGATTGCAATTGATTTAAATTTGTGGGAGATGGTGCCTCTACGATGGCCTTAATTTTCACAACAGTTTTAGCATTCATAGAATCCCTGATTGCAGAAACAACTCAAGTTTCTGAACTTCAGTTGACCACGAATCTTCGAAAATACTTGATGTAATAGTAATATTTATTTATTTATTTATTTAAACTTTATTGTACAAAATACAGTTGTATAGCACAATAGGCGAACTTAATGCTAAAAGCATTATCTAACAGTCAACCTTTAGGTCAAGCAGAGATCGTAATGTGGGTTTAATATAATAGTAATATAAATTTACATAAACTTACATACATATACTTACATATATACCTAGATATATAAATACATAAATAACAATATACATATATATATGACAAAAATATTTACGAGATAAAGCAGCAACTCAAAATGTACCCGTAATTATTACCTAATTTTGCTCCTTAAACTGTGGCGTTCTGTGATAGTAAGAACCTGTAGGCAAGCCATTTGAAGTAAGCGCGGCTAGAGGCTGTTCTGATGGATTCTGGAAGCTTATTCCAAAGTCTGACAGCCGTCACAGCGAAAGAATTAGAGAGAAAACCGGTACGGTGAGAAGGAGTAGCAAGGGTCATAGTATTGGAAGAACGCAGGATTCTTTCATGAGTCGAACTTAAAAGTTTGAAATCAATTTTGAGATAATCGGGAGCAAGTGGATTATAGAGAATATTATAAAGTTGGCATAATATATGCAAATTCCTGCGTTGACGGATGGGTAGCCATTTAAGCTGAGAACGATATTCTGAAATATGGTCATATTTCCGGAGACAAAAAATGAATATGATGCAATTGTTTACAAGACGTTCCAATTTATTCAGCTGTTCTTCAGTTAAGTCCAGACAACACACATCACCATAATCAATTAGAGGAAGTATTAGCGCTTGAGCCAGCATAATTTTTGTTCTAATGGGCAAAAAGTTTTTAAGACGTAGCAGATAGTGAAGAGTACCATATACCTTTCTACTGATTTGGTTGATATGAGTGTCCCAACAGAGCGTGCTATCGATGTGTACACCGAGATCCTTTACCACTGGACTGAACGTTACCGTCAAATTTAAGTGATTTTGTAAGGTTCAAATCAATATTGTTAATTTGGTATGAGCTACCTACTATTATAGCTTGACATTTTAAAGGATTAACACGAATTAATATACATGTAATATCTGAGTCTTGTTGAAATGTATAGTGACATATAAATATTTTGTATGACAACACTGATTGTTCATGTCATGTGTGAGAACCCCGTTTTCCTTTTTTTCTCTCAACTCTGTTACAATGTGTCGACCACTATGTCCGCTTATATTAAATAAAGACAAGAGGTTATTCGCCCAGAACACGAAGATTTCCATTCTAATTAACGTACGTGAGTACATATATAATTATATTAAGAAATATAATAGAATCTAAACAAAGACCGATTCTTTTGTCTTGGACTGGCTGATTTGGAACAAAAATGGACGACCGCGTGTCGCATGTGAATGGTATCGAAAAACTTGAAGGTGCTGGTAACTATTACAGTTGGAAATTCGCCATACAACATGTTTTAACGCTTGAAAATTTATGGGAATCTGTACAGGGTACTGATTTTAGCGAAGACAGAGAAGCACGTGCTAAAAGAGCCTTAGCTCGGATATGTCTTGCTATCAAACCCGCGTTATACCAATACGTAAGGAATGTTACTTCACCGAAAGATGCCTGGAAGAAACTCTCTGAAGTTTTTGAAGACAAGGGATTGTACAGGCGAGTCTTATTATTAAGAAAATTACACAGAATACAGTTTGTGGACTTCAACTGTATGAACAGTTATTTGGACGCAATAACTACTTTATCGCAACAATTGCATGATATTGGTAAGATCATTGAGGATGCTGAAATCGCCGAAATTATGTTGAGTGGACTGCCTGCAGAGAACGATACATTGGTATCTAATATGTCAACTGCCACAGTTACTACTACCATTTCTAGCGAGCTCGTGCGTTCCAGATTGTTACAAGAATTTTCACGCAAGTGTTCTAGCGTGGAGAGTGAGTCTGCTTATGCTGTGAACAGAAAACAATCCACAAATGTCACCTGTGACTATTGTAAGAAAAGAGGTCATGTAAAATCTCGATGTTTTAAATTGAAGAAACTCAAGAAACAACAGATATTTAATGAAGATAATAAGACATTCACTGCTTGCGCCTTTATGTCTCATTCTACAGAGAAGAATTTCTACATTGACAGCGGAGCGACAAATCACATGATAAACTGTAAATCTATGTTAAAAGATTTTCATATATGTAAAAAGGACATAACAGTAGCCAATAATGAAACTATAAAATGTGAGGGCATGGGAACTTTAATATTGCAAAAGGTAAGACTTTTTAATGTAATGTATGTCCCCTATTGTCTGTCAATTTAGTTTCTGTGTCAAAGTTAGTCCATAGCGGATATAGTGTCGAATTTAATAATAAGGGCTGTTTTATTTTTGACAATAATGTTGGTCAAACCTCTGGCAATTTGGTTTTAACTGCAACATGCTTGAATGGTTTATATAAATTAAATGTTTTTGTGTCTGAATGTTTTAACTGCAGTGGATCCGGGTCATTGCCAATAAAGGAGCATTTTCTTCTCCTTGATCATGGAGAGGAAAAGTTGAGTGCCACAGCAGGTATTCCAGAACAAATTTGGCACAGACGTCTTGGACATTTAAGTCGTCAAGGTTTGAAAGGTTTGCAAAAGGTTGCATGTGGTGTTAATATTTTATTTCAGGATGAAGACACCATTAAAAAATGCATGCCATCTCTCGAGGGCAAGTTGTCGGCCGCGGCTTATCCTAGAAAAGGGACAAGGGCGCAGCAACCACTGCAGCTAATTCATTCTGATGTCTGTGGGCCTCTTCAGGAGCCTAGCTGGAGTGGGGCAAGATACCTGGTGACATTTACGGATGATTACACTAAGAAGACCTTCGGATATCTAATCTAATGAAGTATAAATCTCAGGTAATGACATATTTTATTATTTTCAAAGCGTATGTTGAAAGGCAGAAACAATTGTCCATTAAAATTTTAAGATCAGATAATGGCGGTGAATATTGCAGCAAAGAATTTTCTGATTATTTAAAGCAGCAAGGTATTATTCACCAGCTAACTGTTCCTTTCTGCCCTGCGCAAAACGGTGTTGCCGAAAGATTAAATAGAACTTTGATGGATAAGGTAAGAAGCATGCTCACAGAAGCTGGTCTTTCAAAGCGTTACTGGGGTGAGGCTGTTATGACAGCCATTTACTTAAAAAATAGGTCCCCTACAGTGGCTTTGGATGGCGGCATACCGGAGGAAGCATGGACTGGGTCACTGGTTGACCTCAGCCATCTGCGTGTCTTCGGCTGCGTGGCTTACTACTTAGATCCATCTCAAAAGAGACCAAATATAGATGCAAAATCTAAGTTATCTATATTTGTTGGTTACAGTGATACCTGCAAAGGCTATAGGTTGATTGATCCATCAAGTCCCCAAAAAGCAATTTTGTCTCGCAGTGTTGCTTTCATTGAGGATAAATTTTATAATGATTCTCAAAATGAAAAGTATAATTTTGTAGAAAATCACAATTTTGTTAATTTCTATGATAATATTGTATGCAATCCTAATAATAATTTAGAGATATCTAACAGTATCTGTAATAACTGTGATAAATCTGATAATAATAATATTGAATTGCAAAATAATAATATATGTAATAATTTTAATAATAATGATAATTCTAATTATAATAACTGTGATGTTTCAGAACCAGATGATTTCTGCACTGGAAGCGAACATGATTCTGCGAGCTCCTCTGACGAGAGTTCCGATGAGCGTCTAGCGTGTGGAGAGGCGTCTGTTGGAGGGGAAGCTAACGAGAATCAGGAGCACTTCAGGTGGTCGTACAGTAAGAATTACACGTAATACTCGATCTAAAAGGTATGAAGATTATGAATGTTTTATGTCATTGCATGAGGGTTTATTTGTAGAACCAAAAACCTACGAAGAAGCTATGGTTTCTTCTCATTCTGAGGAATGGAAGATGGCCATGCAGCGTGAGTATGACTCTTTGGTTACCAACAAGGTATGGGTATTGGTCGATAAGCCAACTAACAAAAATATTGTCAAGTGTAAATGGGTATTTAAAGTTAAGCATGATACAAATGGTGATTTTAACTGTTTTGAAGCAAGACTTGTTGCTAGAGGTTTCACCCAACGTCATCTTCTTGACTATTTCGATACTTATTTACCTGTGGTTAGACATTCATCTATGAGAATTTTATTTAGCTTGAGTAATCAACCAATTCTTGAAATTGATTCAGTTATTTAGATAAATTTAATGGAAAAGTTCATGCTGGTCTGGGAGAAAAAGAAAAACATAGAATGTACCAGCTGCTTCTCCTCCCGCGCAAGCCGTAAAAGTCGTCTGAGGGAATCGCCGAATGGGGAAATCATGTCATAGGCGATGCGGCTAGCAACCCATCACTATTGATTATATGTATGTATGTTAATGGAAAAGTTTGCTTGTTAAAGAAGGCTATATATGGTCTTAAGCAGTCTAGTAAAATGTGGAACGAAAAGGTTAATGACTTGCTTATTTCTAATGGCTTTAAACAATGTAAATGTGAACCTTGTGTATACAGTAAAAGAATATGTAATGATTTTGTTATAATCGCTCTTTATGAAGATGATTTTTATGTATTTTATAGTAAAAATAGTCAAATAAAAATAGATTTGCTAGAAATGTTACATAAACAATTTGATGTTAAGAATTTGGGTTCACTTCAAAACTGTTTAGGTATAAGAATAACTAGAGACAAGTCAAAGGGTACTTTGTGCTTAGATCAATCAGAGTACATTAAGAAATTACTTATTAAATTTGGTATGCAAGATTGTAAGCCTGTCGCTACACCCATGCCATTAAATTGTAAGTTACAAAGACCTGACAAAACAAGTGCACATACAGATGATAGTGTTTATAAATATAGACAACTTATAGGCTGTCTTATGTATTTATGTGTTTGCACTAGGCCTGACATTGCATATACATGCAGTTATTTGAGTTAGTTTTGCACTGGTTTTGACAAAAGCCATTGGCTAGCGGCCAAACGTGTGTCTATACTCAGCGGGAACACATGGTCTTTTGATATAGGTCTTTCCGTGATATACATCTATATAATTAGGGCTATCATTGGTGAAACAACTGAAATTAGTTCCGTATTATTTTCAGAGTTATCGATTTTTGAAAAAAATCCTCTAGCCAGCGGGCAACTTTTTTTCTATGAAAGTGATCAAGTTAAAATATGGTTATATAATTAGCGCTATGCTAACTTTATATATATATGATAAAAAAAATATAGATTTCAATAATCAAAACTGAAATATTCCGTTACGAAAAGAAACTCTAGTCAGCGGGAAACTTAATACATACACAACATACAGCATTAGAAAACAATCCTCAATTAGTGCTATTCCCGTGTATATTTTGTATAATCTTGCTTTTTGGATACCGATTTCAGAAGTGCAGGTTTACGTTTATATCTATTTTAACGTGTAAAAAACGAGTTAAAAAAAAACACGACTGCCATCCTAAAAAATATATAGCCTATGTCACTCGTGGTGGGGACGCAAGGATTCTAATGATACCCCACTCATCCAAATCGGTTCAGCCGCTTAGAAGTTATGATGGAAAAAATAAACTAACCTACTTACGTACATACATGATCTCTAAAACAATACGCTCCTTTGTTTGAGCAGTCGTGTAAAAATACTGAAACCATTTTAAGGGCTCACCCCGCGCCCATGCCCACTGATCAACTTTCCCCAAAGAATACATTGAAATATGAAAAAAAGTGTCCACCCGTAAAATCTGCCAAAGTAGCTAATCCGAGTTTCTATGGAGTAAATAAAAATCTTTTCATATCACGGTATATGTCAATGGGGAAAGTTTATCGGTATCAAGGACTTATTCCGCTCTTAAAATTTATAAACTTAAAAAAAACTCTTAAAACTCCAATTCAGAAGATTAGAATAGAATGGAATGGAATGTTTATTGACAAAAATGCGAAGTTTATATACAAAATATTTACCATGTAAATCGTCATCAACCAATAATAAAACTTGAATTATAATATTTTTAACCAATAAAAAAATGGTTGATTTATTTCGAAGGAGTGACGCTTGCTATCTCGCTTCCACGCTTTTTTCCTCTCGGTCGCACGGTGCTCTTATCAGAGCTACCTCGTAACTATCTGTATTTCTTTCTTGACAAAACAGTTCTTATCAGAACTGCGCTGTAACTGTATTTCTTGATATACGATGTGTTCACAAAAGCTTCTTCTCAGTGCTGGTAATGTAATGGTTTTTGGCTTCTTGGTAACCGGTAAGTATACTGTAGCCACAAATCTTACTTCTTTATAATATAAATGTGATATAACGTTTCTACCAAGAGCAAATACTTTAAGTGTGAGTTCAGAAATAATTACAGAATGAAAATTTTCTACAGGTTACTTTCAGAGTATCAGTTCACTTTAATTTGAAACACTGACGTACTTATTTTTTCTGTTTATAATACAAATTTTGTATAATTAATAGAAATGGCAACAAGAATTACGTTTAACAAACCCGACTACATAAAAAAATATGTAGCCCATGTCACCCGAGTCATTTTTACTAATCGATTGACACCCCATTCATTAAAATCGGTTCAGTGGAACATACAAATACAGGCGATATGGTGGATCATACATACATACATACATTCGTACATTTTACATTTCATACAATTTATTAAAAATAAACTGAATAAAAAAACTAAATAAACAAGCTATATGACCAGTCACAAAAACATACGGACATAGGTACCTTTTACATAACATGCACATTCGAAAAATAAATAAATATTAAAACAATTTAAAATTAATAATGTTCGTACCGCAAGCCACATCTGCGCTTATTCTGTTTCACATTAGACAGTACTTAAACACACACATTGGCACATTACCTTACTGTGCATCGAAGATGCAGATATAACAAACTAGTTCTGTGCACACAGCCAGCACGGAACGAAAATTTGATATTTATTATTTACCTACCTACCGACTTTTTGTACACGTTCACTGAATGTAAATTTGTAAGTTCTCATTATAACTGAACTTTGTAGATTAATTTATGTGTATAAATGTATTTAACCATACATTCATACATACATAACATTAATTCATACATACATTCATACATACATACACAAATACATAAATACATACAGACTGCCAAAACATTACCCTACTTTTTGGCTTTGCCGTAGTCGGGTAAAAAGGGTAAAGCTAAATTTGATTCATCGGTAGGAGTGGATTTTTAGTTGGCTATTATACTGTTCAGCTTATATGGATGATCTCACGAAGTATATGTATCAGCAAGAAAACCACCTTAGGTATATATCTGCATTTCTGAAAGCGGTATCCAAAAAGCAAGATTATACAAAATATACACGGGAATGGCACTAATTGAGGATTGTTTTCTAATGCTGTATGTTGCGTATGTATTAAGTTTCCCGCTGACTAGAGTTTTTTTTCGTGACGGAATATTTCAGTTTTGATGAATGAAATCTATATTTTTTTTATCATTTATATATAAAGTTAGCATAGCCCTAATAATATAACCATATTTTAACTTGATCACTTTCATAGAAAAAAAGTTGCCCGCTGGCTAGAGGATTTTTTTCAAAAATCGATAACTCTGAAAATAATACGGAACTAATTTCAGTTGTTTTACCAATGATAGCCCTAATTATATAGATTTATATCACGGAAAGACCTATATCAAAAGACCATGTGTTCCCGCTGAGTATAGACACACCGGCCAAACGTGTACATAGGTATCTAGCTGGTACAATTAACTACTGTTTGTCTTTCACAAAGAGTATTGATTGGAAGTTGAGCGCATATACCGATGCCGACTGGGCCAATGATATCAATGATCGTAGGTCTTATACAGGCTATGTAATAAAACTAGGTAATTCCACAATAAATTGGGAGTCACGTAAACAAAAATGTGTAGCACTTTCCAGTACAGAAGCGGAGTACCTGGCGATAGGTGATGCTTGTAAAGATATATGTTTTATCAGAAATTTTCTTGGTGAAATAATGATTACTGACATTGGAAAATGTACTTTATATAATGACAGCCAAAGTGCCCAGAAGTTGTTGGAATCTAAGGAAATATATCATAAAAGAACCAAACATATAGATATAAGATATCACTTTGTTAAAGACTTAGTAAAGTTAAACTATATAAATGTTATGTATATTTCCACAGATCAAATGATTGCAGACATGCTAACCAAACCTTTAGGAAAGCAAAAACATAATGACTTTATTAAAGACATGAATGTAAAAATACATTAAAATTTATATTTTATTACAATTTTGACAAATATATAGTTCTTTTTGCATTATGATATGACATACCTAAAGTGTAAGTTATTTAAAACTATATTTAAATTTTTTATTGACTTGATATAGAAATTTCATTTGTATATGTAATTTTTTGACGAACATATCATTTGTTAATTACTAGATTTAAGGTTTACATTAACTGATATGTGTTGTTTTTTTTTTGAGGACTTGTAATATTTATTACATCGGTTGAAATGTTTTTTTGTACTTTACATGACAAGAAATTTTGAAAACATTTTTATGTCAAGGGGAAGTGTTGAAATGTATAGTGACATATAAATATTTTGTATGACAACACTGATTGTTCATGTCATGTGTGAGAACCCCGTTTTCCTTTTTTTCTCTCAACTCTGTTACAATGTGTCGACCACTATGTCCGCTTATATTAAATAAAGACATTATAAGAAGTCTTTCCATTTCCTTCTTCGTCGTCTCTATTGAAGAAATCCTTTATTTCCTTTTTCAACTGATATTTCCTTCTAAAACCAGTGTCTCCTTTATTATAATTTTCTTTTTAGGTGTTTCTCGTCCTCGTAATATATATTTCAAGAATGTCTTCTGTTTATTGTCGTATAATTTTGTTTTATGTCTTAATAGCGTTGCTTAATACTTTGTAGTTATCTAGTTTAAGTTATAGTTTCTTATTAGATTCTCTAATATCTTCTAGTTCTTTTTTCTTTCCTTTCTTGTATTTCTCGTACTTTTATAATTAAAAATTTTCTTCCTTTAGTCGTTTATTCTCTCTATACAAATTTGTTCTTCTCTGTTTGATTTTATTTGCTGAAGTCACACTTATTGTAGGGCTGTCTAGAGAAAAGGGTACGGGACTGTCAATGGGCTCTTGAAGTAGAATTAAAAGTGAACTCGGTGGTGTGTTGGCTTTTTTCTTTGCTCTTGCTTTCTCAGTCTCCAAATTAATCTGTTATTATTATTTTTTCTTGAGGTGTGAGATCTTTTATTAGTTTATAGTTATTCTTTTGATAACATTTTTGTTTTTTTTCTCTGTCTTTAAGCGTTTTTTGAGGATCTAACTTAAGTCTCTCTCGATAAAGTCTTTTTTCTTTCGATGACATTCCTATTTTCTTGGATACTAAAATAAAGAAAACTTAGTTAATTTTTTACGTCTAGGTTTCTATAGCGTCCATTCAATCAAATTTTGTTATTTTTAATGTTAGATTTATCCGTTTTTTTTAAAAAAAAGGGACAAATTTATTATTTTTCTCTTGGACAACCAAGATTGTCCTTAGGACAACCGTTTTGGTTGCCCAAGTGACCAGTTGTCCAGCGGACATTTTTCAATAATTGTGGCTTTAATTCTTTGTATCAAAGTAATATCGAATTTTATCACCTTAAAAGTAAATTAAAGATCAAAACTAAACTATTGGATCAAAATCTATATGAATATACAAAGAAACTTACGATTCGTGGCAGTTGTCCAGTGGATGCACACTTTTGACACAGTAACCCTCCGGCTTACCTCGGTCGACTGACTTAGAATTGGACCACGTAACAAGATGGCAGACAAGTTGCCACGGAAACTAATTCGATTTTGTTATCGATTTGATACTCATAACGCCATTTTTGATTAGACTTTAGAAGTTTTTTGTGGTTGCCCGGGGACCTACAATTTGCATACTAGTTGTGGGACAGCAAGATTAATTCTGACAATCGCCAATAGATCGAGTAGAAAAATTAAATTGATAGCTCTTACGAACCCTAAGATAAGGTTTGGTGCAGTTATAGAATTTGTTCAAGTGCGGCAATAGATTTTTTTTTCACCATGCTGAAGTTTGTAGAGGAGTATTGCTTGGGGACAACTAGAAGAACTATGAAACTATAAATGACGTCCACTGGGCCCCACTAAAATTATAGTAAACTTTCATTATTTTTACTAAACCTTAGTTTTAATGCTTGGCATATTATCTTGATTACTCATTAAACGTTTAATGTTTGGAACAGCAGCTATAGATTTGAGAAAAATAAAATCAAATGTCTGGGACTGGAAGTGTCTGGGTGAGGACAAAAAAAAGTTGATCGACCCATATTCTTTTGCATTTTTTCAGTGACGAACGAAGACTGGCTACCATTGTCGAGTAAGGCTTTGGCTAAAAATGAACGACCGCTTTTGAGATCTACTATCTCAACAGCAGTGCATAGTAAAACTTGATTTGGTACTATAGCAGACAACGTTGTACTGGATGATGGAGACTGCATGGAAGTGCCTTTACTCGTCACTGATAAGTTAGACATATTATGACTATTATTATCACTATTAGATGACTTATGCAATAATGAGTTATGTCTTTTTTTACAGATTTTGCATGGACCTAGTCTACACTGAGGTACAGAATGGCCAGCCCGGAGGCAGTTCATACATAATTTATTTTTTCTAACAAAAGACATTTTGTCACAAAACGGCATATTTTTAAATTTATCACACATGTATAGAAAGTGATTTTGTTCACATACAAGACAATCTTTAGAATTTGTGTTGTTGTTTATAATAAAAGACTTTGTAGATTTAGACAAAATATCTTTTATGTTATTTCTCTCATATTTACTAGTATCACAGCGACTATATTGGATTGTCTCCAATACATTAGCACGACCACGTAGGAATACGAAAAAGTCAACTAATTTAGGCGACAACTCTAGCGTATTTCTGTGTTCTTCCCATTTCCTACTTGTGGCGACATCTAGTTTCGATGTCATGATGTATATGACAATCGTATACCAATGCTGAACTGGCTCACCTAAATCTTCTAAAGATCTTAGATTTTTAGAGTAATAATCTACCATATAACGAATGGATTTGTAAGACTCCTTTGAAATGGCTTCAAAATTAAACAATGCTTTTGTATGGTTATTAATAAGGATTCTCTTATTGTTAAATCGTTGGCACAAAGTTGACCAAGCTAATTCATAATTTGAAGAGGTAAAACTAATCGATTTAATTACAACTGATGCGCCACCTTCCAACGAATTGCGAAGGTAATGGAATTTACTTATGGCTGGCAATGACTCATTGTTATGTATTAATGATTCGAAGGTGTCCCTAAATTCCAGCCACTTTAAATGATTTCCATCAAAGGTCGACAAATTAATTGTTGGTAATTTTACGTTTAACTGATTGTGAGAACTACATATTGCTGAACCATGACAAGAAACTAAAATAGCCTCTGGAGACTGAGGCCTTTGTGACTTACCAAAATTATCAACAATAGTTTGGGCAATGGAAATATATTTACAAAAGTTTTTTTCAAACTTGTCACGTTCTTCCAATTGAAAATCTATGTCCGAATCCAAACATTCTATTTTGCCATGAGAATCATCGAAAGACGACAATAACTATTGCATGCGAGTTAACTTTAATTGTAATTCTCCTATAACAATTGCATCAATATCCTTCGTATCAAGTATACGCAAATTGTCTACATATTTTTGGAAAACCGTAATTCTACCTGTTAGCTATCCGACCGAATTACCCATTCGTGTCTAAGCTTTGGCACTAATCACGGTAAAGATAGGAGCACCAACCCCGCTCCTATCACTGGGATCCAGCCTGAAGCGTACCAATCCCTCGTCCGTGCCTACCTATGTTAAACTACAGTTACATTTGAACACATATTAAAATTATCAACAGCAATATCATATCAATATCAAGTACTAATAAAGGCCATGTTAAATCACTAGAGCACAATACACGTCTGCACCGCTCGGCGAACCCAAGGAGAAGAGAGCGTTACACTCATACTCACCCCGACACTACTACTGCCAAGAGGGGTTTACCTGTAGTGGGGCGATACCTGTCACGTGATGTTACCGGGCGCTAACACTCGGCCGTCCTGAAAAATCCGGTCGTCCCCGACCGTTGTGGTCTGGTGTATGGCTAAAAACAAACACAGGAAATAAATACTTTAATATCGGTGACCTTTATAACCAGGTCCACCAATCAACCTGTCATAAATGATCTCTTAATACGGTGTTAACAATATATTCCCAAGATGCGTTAGCTGCCACGAAGAGTTAAGCAAGTTATCCCATCGTCGGCCAACTTGCTTGTACAACATGGTACAGCCATCAGCACCTAAGGCCGCTGATGCTGTGTATCACCATGCACTCCCACAAACAACTGTACCTAGTTGTAGGTCATGGCCAACTATCACAACTTGTGAACTTTGCTGAACACACATACACCAGACATATTTAATCAAAGCATCAAACACAGTCAAGATACATTTCGGCAAATAGATATTTAATAAAAACAAGTTATTTCCAACTGAAGTGTAAGTTTTATCACAAATCGACATTTTTTTACATCATTCTATTCAAATACTCGCAAAGTTACTTACGCTTGCTATTCCTTCGTAAGTCACTTTATATTCATTACTAGTTACTATTTCGTTAATATTTGAACTCAAGCAAACACATAATAAAACCACATATTCAAGTAAATAAACATTAAACACCAAAGTATATTTACCAAAGCTATTACTAACTTTAGTAATCACAGATTATACAATGAAAAACCCTTATAATTCACATTATAATTGAATAAACCAAATACATCTATTAACCTTTTAAACTTTTTAATGTGTACTGACATCAAAGTCAACAACCAATACCCAACGGTTAACATTTTTTTTTCAACATCATTTTTGAAATACCCACTAAGTAAATAATTTTCACAGATATTTTATTTTCACCCCTTTTTTTTTTAGGATTCAAATCACATAAAACATGAAGAGACTTACCGCTTCTGCACCAATACTTACAGCCCGACACTACTACTGCCAAGAGGGGTTTACCTGTAGTGTGGCGATACCTGTCACGTGATGTTACCGGGCGCTAACACTCGGCCGTCCTGAAAAATCCGGTCGTCCCCGACCGTCGAGCTCGAACCATGAAACAATAATACATTGATTGAGTACAAATCACAATTTATGCTTTTTCTATAATGACCTCGCCATCTCGATAATGCATAGTATATTAGGTTATTTATCAGTGTTCCGAGACCATTATGACTTTTCCGTTTCAGTCACTTCTGGTTTTTAACTGATCGGAACCCTCAACTATGCTAAAATCGAAAATGACAGTAAACAACTTTATTTCAGACATTCAATGTATAACCACCTCGATAATGCATAGTATCTTGGGTTGTTTATCAGTGTTCCGAGCCCCTTGTGACTTTCCGTTTCGGTCATTTGTGGCTTTTAACTGATCGGAACCCTCACCTATGCTAAAATCGAGAGCTTCGTCCGTTAGTCGCATTGTGAGCAGACGTGTCGCGCGCTGAACATTAAATCGTAAAAAGATAGTGCACGCAATTGTAAATCCTATTTGCTTTAGCTGTGTGTTGAATATCGCGCTTTATATTTATTAAAATATTCCACTCGACCTGTGTATACCTACGTTTGCCACTACTACCAACGCCGCATGCAAGCCCCACTCCTCTGAGGTGCAAGCAAAACAGTCGTATCTCCTGCCCGCTCTCGCACATATCTACAACACATTGCGTCACCTACGTAACAGCGGCCGCACAGAACGAATTGCTTGCTACGACCGGTGCTACGAGTCTACGACGGTCTACGACAAATAGTGGGGCGTTGGACGACGAGTGAATCTCAGCTACGACTAAACCTGCTACGAGGCCTACGAATTGCAAGCTTTAAGTACTCATCATATTTAATACTTTCTGTATGGAACTACGGTTGGAATTTTCATAAATCAACTCCTGAGTTATTGTTGTAGCTGTACTGTGAATACCATCGTCGTAGATACATAACCTAAAAAAAAAAAAAATTACTACATATTGTTCGTCTACAAATCAAACTAAACACTGATTGAAAACTATGGATTCTCAGAACAATTCTAACTCAGATTCTACTGCGAATAAACCGTCACAGGAGGTTGCAACACCTACTAATTATGTGGGAAAACGCATTAAACGAAAGAAACAAAGTCCGCTCAAAAACAGTTTCTCGGACAATGAAGACTTTCAAGAAGAAATGAAAAATATGATAAAATCTCTCACCGATAAATTGGACAAGAGTAATGAGTCACTGAACACTACTATTAATGAAATGCGCCTGTCTATACAAAATATTGAATCAAACGTCTCTGTTGTCACCACACTAAATGAAAATCTACAGAAGAAACTGGATACAATGGAGACTCAAAGAAAAAAGGACCTAGAACATATAATTCTCTTGGAAAACCAGGTAGAGGATCTGCAGAGATTGTCTCGAAAGACTTCCATTGAAATAAGAAACGTCCAAGATACCCCAAATGAGACCAAAGAGGACCTCATCACCATGGTGTCCACATTAGCGGAGACAATTAAATGCCCTGCTATTTCTAAAAGAGACATAAAGGATATCTATCGTGTGAAAAAGTCTAAGGAAAAAGACAATAAAACCATAATAGTGGAGTTTGGCTCAGCGTTGACAAAAACAGACGTACTGAAAGCATGTAAAAGCTTTAATTACAAAAACAAATCCTCAAAAATGAGTCTTAAACATCTTGGCTTCAAAAGCAATGGAGATACACCAATATACATTTCTGAGCAGCTGACAGCTAAGGCAGCAAGACTGTACTTCCTCGCCAGGGATCTTACTCGGAGGAAACTATATAAGTACTGCTGGACGGCCTTCGGCAGAGTGTATCTCAGGAAGGACGAAGGGACCCCTATTATCACGGTGAACAGTGAAAGTCATCTACAATCCCTTTCCAAGCCACCGGCATGACTGGAATATTTGGAAGTATTGTTAGTAATTCAGTTATTAATAATTATTAATATTACTATTAGGTATAGCTATGAAGTATTGCACTTTAGTTTGTTCTTTGTTTGCCATAAAAATAAGTATTTAATTGCGCCATTTGCTACAGTTGCACATGAACCCAAACGGACCTTAATTATTATTAATGTACTATTTCTATATGACACAAAATATATACACATCATGGTAAGGATTTTACTTGTACCTATATACTACTTTTCACTTGACCTTGAGTCCCGGGTTTGTTCTATATATGAATATGGATAATTCTCTTCAAGTGACGGATGACATAGACAAAATTGAGGTGGCATCGGCCACAGCTGGCACAGTTGAGGAACTAAATATATTAAACAAAAATAAAAAAATTAATTATTCCATAGTTACACAAAACATTCGATCGGTCTACTCCAACATAAATGACTTGCAAGTAGTCTTATCAAAAATTCAAAACAATATCGATATTCTTTGTCTAACTGAGTGTAGACTAGAGCGAGACAAGCCTATTCCACAGCTGTCTGGTTATGACTCTTATTATACCACAAAATACATTAACCAAAACGATGGCGTTGTGATCTATACTAATAGTAATATTAATGCTATAGTAAAAGAGATTAATCTGACAGATGCATCATGTCTTCAAGTGGAGGTCGATGATATTGTGTTGTTGGGACTCTATCGGTCGCCATCTGTCAAAAAAGCAGATTCATTTGTTAGCTCCCTCGGTTCTCATCTTGACTCGCTGTGTAGACACAAAAATGTATTTCTTACTGGGGATCTAAATATCAATCTTATAAATAGAACAACGGACCAACCTGATACTATTGCAAATAGGTCAGTATATCTGAGTATGATCACTTGTCGTGGATTCTTGCCAGGACATTATTTCCCTACACGGTATGCAAACTGTTTAGATCATTTTATTGTTGAAACTAAAGAAATCAAAGCCAGTGTTATGGTACTAGATGAAACGATAACTGACCATCATATGATATATGTGAGCCTATCGAGTCCCAAAAATAAAACTATGAAATCAAATAAATATAAGACTGTTACAGATTTACCCAATGCAGTATTGTCATTGAAAAACAAAAATTTAGATTCAATCTTACTAATTACAGACCCCAATGATATAACTAAGCAACTTGTCACAAAAATTACTGAATCTATTACTGAACATACGAAAACTATAACTGTGCCTAAAAGTAAGAAAAACATTAAGCCGTGGATCACGCCAGGTTTACTCAGGTGTATTAAAAATAGGAATTATCTACAGAGGAAATCTAAATTGGACCCTTACAATGACGTTTTAAAAATTACGTATAGGCAATACCGTAACTACCTTAATAATCTCTTAAAGAAAGTAAAGCGTGCTTATGATAGAAATCAACTCGACGATGCCTTAAAGAGTAATAATCCAAAAAAAATATGGAATACAATTAAATCAGTTAATAATTTGAACAAAAGAAAGACAAGTAATCTTCAACTTCTCAATGTATCCAAAACACAATCTGAATCGGTCGACTTTGTAAATAATTATTTTGCAAATGTAGGCTGTAATCTTGCAGGGAGGATAGGTCAGCACAATGCCCATGTCAATTCTACCAGCTATTTGTCACCGTCCCAGCTCCAATCATTTGCTCTTCTTGACACTGATTTCCAGGAAGTCTACAATGTTATTATGAGTCTGAAAACGGATAGTGCTCCTGGATGGGACAACATTAACAACAGATTTCTCCAATTATCATGTCATTTTATTACTCCTGTATTGGTGCACTTATTCAATCTATGTTTCAAAACCGGTATATTTCCCTCAGATCTAAAGTGTTCCATTATACATCCCGTTCATAAGAGTGGGGATAGAGACAGTGTCAGTAATTTTAGACCGATCTCGCTGCTTCCTACTATTTCTAAATTATTAGAAAAGCTGATGAATTCTAGACTTATAAATTATCTTAACAAATTCAGCCTCCTTTCTTGTCAGCAATATGGATTTAGATCTGGTAAAAGCACTGCGGATGCTGTCACAGCTCTCACAAATTTTGTAGTAGCGGAAATTGATAGTGGTAAAAAATGTATATCTGTATTTCTTGATCTCAAAAACGCATTCGACACTGTCTCTATACCAGCACTTATTCAAAAATTAGAACAAATTGGCATACGTGGCACGGCTCTAAAATTATTCTCAGATTATCTTAGTAACCGTAGACAACGTGTCAAGATAGGTGAATTTGTAAGTGGGGATGAGTATGTCACCTATGGGGTACCCCAGGGGAGTGTTCTTGGCCCTACCTTATTCTTAATATATATAAACAGTCTCTGTGAACTAAATATAAATGGTGGCCGGGTATTCTCTTATGCTGATGACACCGCTATTACTTTTTCTGGTAGCACTTGGAAGGAAGTATTTGATATTGCTGAGCAAGGCCTTATAATTGCACAGGAATGGTTGCGATCCAATTTGCTCACACTTAACATTGCTAAAACTAATTTCATAAGTTTTTCTATACGAAACTCAACTCAACCTTCCTCCGAACTTTCTCTTAAATTACACTCTTGTCAAAGCACTGGGCAGCATTGTAACTGTTCCTTTATTAATAAAGTGAAATCAACTAAGTATCTTGGCGTAATTATCGATCAAAATTTAAATTGGCATTCACACATACAGCTTATAATTTCACGAATAAGAAAGCTTACTTGGATTTTTAAAAACCTGAGGCACATTGCTAACTTAAAATTACTGAACAATATATATATAGCACTAGTTCAATCAATTCTTATCTATTGTATCCCAGTATGGGGTTGTGCTGGGAAAACTAAGTTTCTGGAGTTGGAGCGTGCCCAACGTTCTTTACTAAAAATAATGTATTTCAAACCATATCGTTATCCAACCGAAATGCTTTATAAGGTGTTAGCTTATCATAATAATAATAATAATACCTATTCTACATAATTTACTTATATATATAGTTATACTTACATTTTCTCGCTGTAAGGAGTTGATTGAGAATGACGTTTGTACAATAAAACATTCAGTCATTCATTAAGAAAGGAAGTAGATTAATTATATAGAATATTTACAAATTAAACATTATTTATTGTATAAATATAAAATGAATAGATTATATTTACATCTAGTATAATTTTATTGATTGTATTAAGTAATTGATAAGAGTGATGGTATTGTTCGATCATTCAAAATGTTCATTCTAAAGTTCGTTCCTAAATGTCACATGTCAATGTGACACTTTTCACTTTTGTATCAGACTTTGAATTGTGTGGACGTAGAAATATATCCAAGAATATCAACGACATCATCGTTTTATTTAGAACATCCTGAACCGATCTAACAATTCAGAAGTGGGATCAGATAAACCCACTGGTTATTACCGCTAAATTCATCCTGCTTTTTGCAAGAAATTTGAGTAATGTATAACGGCTCTGATGAAAGTAGGAGCAATACACCACCTCGTAAACGCCGAAATCGAAGCAAAAGTCGGCATAAAAAGCAAAAGAAATCAAGGACAACGAAGGACAATGAAACATCTAAGAGCAATACGCGTGAAGAATCCGGCAAGCGAGGATCAAAGACAAGGCGGAGATCGAACACGCGTCGAGTATCGAGCTCTCGTCGAACGTCAAGCCCATGTCGAGCTTCGAGCCCGCGACGAACTACGAGCTCGCGTAAAGCTTCGGGCCCGCGTCGAGCATCGAGAACGCGTCGAACTTCGAGTCCGCGTCGAACTTCGAGCGCGTATCGATCGCCGAACGCGACCCGAGAAAGGAGCAGGCATCGGAAATCGAGCACGCGTCGAGCATCGAGCACCCATGGAGCTACCAGCTTATCGCCGGAGACACGCGTGAGTCGTTCCAATTTTAGTGATAATGCTACGAATTTATTGTTAATAGATCTGATTAAATCAATTTCTAATAACCGACCCGAAGGGAATAAATTTCCCATGCTAGGAAATGTTATACCAGAGTTTGATCCCATGATAAAAGGCCAAACAATCAACATATGGCTCAGTAAAGTTGAGGAATGCGCACGATTGTACAAATGGGGTGATGATCAAATAATACACTACGCGCTTCCTAAACTAAGTGGGGTAGCAAAATCATGGTATCAAGCTCTGCCATCCATGTCATTTACGTGGCCTGAATGGAAGGCTAAACTGATAGATTCCTTTCCGTATAGTGATGACTATGCAGAATTACTAAACGAGATGTTGTCGAAAAAGGTCAAGTATAATGAATCTTTAGAACTATATTACTATGATAAAATTAACTTATTAAATCGTTGTGAAATAAAAGGAAAACGTGCAGTTGATTGTTTATTACATGGGATTGAGGATCGATCATTGAGATTAGGAGCGAAGGCATTAAAGTGTAACGAACCTGAACAATTATTAGAATATTTTCAATCGACTAAACAACAATCGCGTGATTTAGATAGTAGATTAAAAATTTCTAACGAAAGAAAGTCGAGCATTCCGAATGTAAATCAATCCATTAATTCAAAAATACAACGATCACGAGAAAACTCAAACTCGATAATGTGTTATAATTGTAATGAAGCCGGCCATTATAGTTTTAAGTGTACTAAGAAAATTCTTAAGTGTAATGTTTGTAATAGATTAGGACATATGACTACAAATTGTCCGAAATTGCCTAATGATGATAGCAGTAAGACTAAAACTCCAAAAGAGAAATCTGTTTTGAAATTAGAAGCACCTGGTTCAAAGGACGATAAATATTTAATTGATGTAAAACTTAATGGCCGCCTTCTTAAGGGTTATGTAGATTTGGGCAGTCAGTGTACACTCATACGTCGTAGTGAAGCGGATCAATTAGAGATCCAGTGGGCAACGACTGCTCAACTACCAGTTATGCGCGGTATAGGCAACAATATTGTTTTACCGTTAGGTCAAGCAAATGTAAGAATAGATATCAATAATATATCTGAAATGGTTGAAGTTTACGTGGTAGATGATAACGTGATAAAATATGGTATACTTATTGGTCATAGCTTTACAGAAAAACCGGGTATAATCATTACAAAAACAAGTGACGAATTAATTTTTGAACGACAATTGAGTACAAAGTTACGTTTGACGCTGGCGGATGATATTTTGATTCCACCAAATGAAATAACGGTTACAAAAATCAAATGTAATAACGATTACTCTGGTACATATTACGTAAATGGTTCTTTACACGGTTACCCCGGAAAAGAGTATTATTTGATGCCAGGTGAATATACGATAACTGATGGCTATGGTGCATTATTAGTGCGTAATTTTTCTGATGCACCTATTAAATTAAAAGAAGGATCTTTGATAACGAGGGCGTTACCTACCAATGAATGTAAACATGTTAATGTGCTTGATTTAAATGATCCTGACACGAGTAACTCTTTGAACTTGGGTGACCATTTATTAGAAAGTGAGGTAGAACGACTTAAGGCCACCTTAGAATCGTATAATGAATGTTTTTCAAATAGCTTGAGAGACATTGGTTATACTAACTTGGAACAGATGACTATCGAACTGACTGACCTAACACCAGTGGTGTACAGACCATACAGATTATCGTGTGTGTCTATACTCAGCGGGAACACATGGTCTTTTGATATAGGTCTTTCCGTGATATACATCTATATAATTAGGGCTATCATTGGTGAAACAACTGAAATTAGTTCCGTATTATTTTCAGAGTTATCGATTTTTGAAAAAAATCCTCTAGCCAGCGGGCAACTTTTTTCTATGAAAGTGATCAAGTTAAAATATGGTTATATTATTAGGGCTATGCTAACTTTATATATAAATGATAAAAAAAATATAGATTTCATTCATCAAAACTGAAATATTCCGTCACGAAAAAAAACTCTAGTCAGCGGGAAACTTAATACATACGCAACATACAGCATTAGAAAACAATCCTCAATTAGTGCTATTCCCGTGTATATTTTGTATAATCTTGCTTTTTGGATACCGCTTTCAGAAGTGCAGATATATACCTAAGGTGGTTTTCTTGCTGATACATATACTTCGTGAGATCATCCATATAAGCTGAACAGTATAATAGCCAACTAAAAATCCACTCCTACCGATGAATCAAATTTAGCTTTACCCTTTTTACCCGACTACGGCAAAGCCAAAAAGTAGGGTAATGTTTTGGCAGTCTGTATGTATTTATGTATTTGTGTATGTTTGTATGAATGTATGTATGAATTAATGTTATGTATGTATGAATGTATGGTTAAAGACATTTATACACATAAATTAATCTACAAAGTTCAGTTATAATGAGAACTTTCAAATTTACATTCAGTGAACGTGTACAAAAAGTCGGTAGGTAGGTAGGTAAATAATAAATATCAAATTTTCGTTCCGTGCTGGCTGTGTGCACAGAACTAGTTTGTTATATCTGCATCTTCGATGCACAGTAAGGTAATGTGCCAATGTGTGTGTATAAGTACTGTCTAATGTGAAACAGAATAAGCGCAGATGTGGCTTGCGATACGAACATTATTAATTTTAAATTGTTTTAATATTTATTTATTTTTCGAATGTGCATGTTATGTAAAAGGTACCTATGTCCGTATGTTTTTGTGACTTGTTAGCTTGTTTATTTAGTTTTTTTATTCAGTTTATTTTTAATAAATTGTATGAAATGTAAAATGTACGAATGTATGTATGATTCACCATATCGCCTGTATTTGTATGTTCCACTGAACCGATTTTAATGAATGGGGTGTCAATCGATTAGTAAAAATGACCCGGGTGACATGGGCTACATATTTTTTTATGTAGTCGGGTTTGTTAAACGTAATTCTTGTTGCCATTTCTATTAATTATACAAAATTTGTATTATAAACAGAAAAAATAAGTACGTCAGTGTTTCAAATTAAAGTGAACTGATACTCTGAAAGTAACCTGTAGAAAATTTTCATTTTGTAATTATTTCTGAACTCACACTTAAAGTATTTGCTCTTGGTAGAAACGTTATATCACATTTATATTATAAAGAAGAAAGATTTGTGGCTACAGTATACTTACCGGTTACCAAGAAGCCAAGAACCATTACATTACCAGCACTGAGAAGAAGCTTTTGTGAACACATCGTATATCAAGAAATACAGTTACAGCGCAGTTCTGATAAGAACTGTTTTGTCAAGAAAGAAATACAGATAGTTACGAGGTAGCTCTGATAAGAGCACCGTGCGACCGAGAGGAAAAAAGCGTGGAAGCGAGATAGCAAGCGTCACTCCTTCGAAATAAATCAACCGTTTTTTAATTGGTTAAAAATATTATAATTCAAGTTTTATTATTGGTTGATGACGATTTACATGGTAAATATTTTGTATATAAACTTCGCATTTTTGTCAATAAACATTCCATTCCATTCTATTCTAATCTTCTGAATTGGAGTTTTAAGAGTTTTTTTTAAGTTTATAAATTTTAAGAGCGGAATCAGTCCTTGATACCGATAAACTTTCCCCATTGACATATACCGTGATATGAAAAGATTTTTATTTACTCCATAGAAACTCGGATTAGCTACTTGGGCAGATTTTACGGGTGGACACTCTTTTTTTTCATATTTCAATGTATTCCTTGGGGAAAGTTGATCAGTAACTTGGGCGCGGGGTGAGCCCTTAAAATGGTTTCAGTATTTTTACACGACTGCTCAAACAAAGGAGCGTATTGTTTTAGAGATCATGTATGTATGTAAGTATGTATGTACGTAAGTAGGTTAGTTTATTTTTTCCATCATAACTTCTAAGCGGCTGAACCGATTTGGATGAGTGGGGTATCATTAGAATCCTTGCGTCCCCACGAGTGACATAGGCTATATATTTTTTAGGATGGCAGTCGTGTTTTTTTTAAACTCGTTTTTTACACGTTAAAATAGATATAAACGTAAACCTGCACTTCTGAAAGCGGTATCCAAAAAGCAAGATTATACAAAATATACACGGGAATAGCACTAATTGAGGATTGTTTTCTAATGCTGTATGTTGCGTATGTATTAAGTTTCCCGCTGACTAGAGTTTTTTTTCGTAACGGAATATTTCAGTTTTGATTATTGAAATCTATATTTTTTTTATCATATATATATAAAGTTAGCATAGCCCTAATTATATAACCATATTTTAACTTGATCACTTTCATAGAAAAAAGTTGCCCGCTGGCTAGAGGATTTTTTTCAAAAATTGATAAAACTGAAAGTAATACGGAACTAATTTCAGTTGTTTCACCAATGATAGCCCTAATTATATAGATGTATATCACGGAAAGACCTATATCAAAAGACCATGTGTTCCCGCTGAGTATAGACACACGATTATCGTACCCTGAAAGAGAACTAGTAAAATCAATGGTAAAGGAAATGCTTGATGCCGATATTATCTGTGAATCCAATTCTGCTTATGCTAGTCCTGTTCTTCTGGTAAAGAAGAAGACTGGGGACAAACGATTTTGCATTGACTTTCGTGCTCTTAATAAGAAAACAAAAAAGGAACATTACCCTTTACCGTTGATTGACGATCAATTGGATAGGTTGGCTGGTAATTCCTTATTCATTGCACTTGATTTAGCATCGGGGTATTATCAAATTCCTGTTGCTGAGGGCTCGCAGGACAAAACTGCATTTGTGACGCCCGATGGGCAGTACCAGTTTAAAAGAATGCCTTTTGGGTTGGCGAACGCTCCATCGATTTTTCAGAGAACAATGAATAAGGTATTATCAAAGCTAAATTATACTCTTATTTATATGGACGACATTCTCATACCGGCAAGAACTTTCGACGAAGGTTTAGCTAGATTAGAAGAAGTTTTAGGCGCTATTCGTGAGGCTGGACTTACTCTTAAACTAAGTAAATGTTTCTTCTTTTATAAGCAAATTGATTTTTTGGGATTTGAGGTCAGTGGTATGGGTATCAGACCAGGGTCGCGAAAAACTAATGCAGTTTCTAATTTCCCTACCCCAAGAAATGTTCACGAAGTCAGACGATTTTTAGGTCTAGCTAGCTTTTTCAGACGTTTTGTGAAAAATTTCTCTGTAATTGCTAAACCCCTGACTGACTTATTGAAAAAACATTTTTCTTGGGGATGGACTGAAGAACACATAAACGCATTTGAAACACTTAAAAGAAAATTAGTAGAAAGACCAGTTCTAGCATTGTATGATGCGTCACTTGAAACCGAACTGCACACTGATGCCTCTAAAGATGGGATAGCGGGTAAATTAATGCAACGAAGCTCTGACGGACTTATGAGGCCTGTAGCGTATTACAGTCGAAAAACGACACCCGATGAACAAAAGTTACATTCATACGACTTGGAGACCCTGGCGGTCGTATCTTCCTTGAGCAGGTTTCGCGTGTATTTGTTAGGTCTAAAATTTAAAATCGTAACAGATTGTAATGCGCTACGAACGACTATGACTAAGCGGGACCTCATACCTAGGATAGGACGTTGGTGGATTCAACTTCAAGAATTCGACTGCGAGATTGAGTATAGGGCTGGCTCCAAAATGTGTCATGTCGATGCACTAAGTCGTGCCCCCATTACAGAACCCTTGCAGATGGCCAGACCTCATGTAATTGATGTTTTAAACGTCGAAGTAAATGACTGGATCGTAACAGTTCAAAGTGATGATGAAGAGGTGAAAAGGATAAAAGAGGTTCTTATTGATAAAAACACTAAATTTATTGTCGACGTTCATAAAAATTATCAGTTAAAGGGCGATCATGTTTACAAAATTACAGAGGATGGCATTAGATGGTTAGTTCCAAAATCCGTTAGGTGGCAATTATTACGTATGAACCATGATGATGTGGGCCATTTTGGTTACGAAAAGACCCTGAATAGAATCAAAAATTCATTTTGGTTCGCAAAAATGCGACGCTTCGTAAAAAAATATGTAAGCTCGTGCTTAGAATGTGCCTATCATAAAGCACCTGGTGGCGCTAAGGAGGGTATGCTACATCCGATACCTAAACCAGATATCCCATTTCATACCTTACATGCCGACCATTTGGGACCGTTCGTTCGTTCGCGGAGAGGAAATACATGTCTTCTAGTGATTATAGATTCCTTCACGAAGTTTATTGTAATAAAACCCGTTAGGGATACAAAGACAACAACGGCTATCAAAGTTTTTAAGGATGTTTTTAGTTACTTTGGAGCACCAACTCGTCTTATCACCGACCGCGGTACGTGCTTTACAAGTGCAAAATTCAAATCATTTATTAGTAGCATGGGAATAAAGCACATCTTAAATGCAGTCGCCACTCCGCGAGCGAACGGACAGGTTGAGAGGTTCAACAGAACCATACTTGACGCACTAAGCACCAAGTGTCATGGTAAAATGGATAATAGTTGGGACGAATATGTAGGTGATGTACAACTTGGACTTAATACGATGATAAACAAAACTACTGGTAAAAGCCCGTCCGAACTATTGTTCGGTTATAAAATAACCCATGTTTCGGAAAACTTATTGAGCGATGTTATAAATGAAACGGTGAAACGTGTTACTGGAGACGACATGGTTAAATTAAGAAATAGGACAAAAGACAAGATCGAAATAGATGGAATTAACGCAAAGACTCGATTTGATAAAAAAAGAAAAGCGGCAACTAGGTACTCTGAAGGAGACCTTGTAAGAATAGAAAGAACTGTGATTGATAAGGATAGAATAGGTAAATCAAAGAAGCTGATAGCAAAATTTCACGGCCCCTACAGAATAGTCAAAATCCTACCAAATGATAGATTTCTAGTAGAGAATACTCCTCTTACCAAAAAGGGGAACAAGAAGTATAAAAATATAGTTTCTATCGATAAAATACATCCATGGTTGAATTTCAAAGGCCCTAGCAGCGACAATGATAGTGACGACGATACTTGTAGGACGACACCTGAAAATGACGAGTTTAGTAGGGATAGCAATTGAATATTATTCTATAATCATGTATATCGAGACAGTTAGGAGGACTCTGTTGGTTATTATTGGTTATTTGATGGGTAGAAATGTTTGATTAGACTACTAGTACATATTTTGAATTTTTGATTGTTGTTTGATTGTTAAGTGATTCGCCTTGAAAATGATTAAGAGTATAATATACATTAGTATCTAAGTTAAGCGTGGGTTGTGAGCGGTTAGTGCATATGCATAGATAACCGCAGATCACGACAGACTATGCAGTGTATAGACCATAATTAACCTTAGTATTGATTGTGGGCATAGGTTGTGAGCAGTTAGTGCATATGCATAGATAACCGCAGATCATGACAGACTACGCATTTGAATTGATCTGAAAGTGATTGTGATTGTGACAGTGACATGTGTACTTAGAATTAGAGCGAGCAGAAGACAGATGTTCGCAGAGCAGATTAGATAACTGGAACGTTAATTTATACATTTAATTTAATAATATTTTTATATTAGTATTAATCAGGCAGCTTAAAAAAAAAAAAAAAAAAAAAATGAACTTCTTTGAATAAGTGAGAGGACTCACCAAATAGAGGATGGCCGAATGTTAGCTTATCATAATAATAATAATAATACCTATTCTACATAATTTACTTATATATATAGTTATACTTACATTTTCTCGCTGTAAGGAGTTGATTGAGAATGACGTTTGTACAATAAAACATTCAGTCATTCATTAAGAAAGGAAGTAGATTAATTATATAGAATATTTACAAATTAAACATTATTTATTGTATAAATATAAAATGAATAGATTATATTTACATCTAGTATAATTTTATTGATTGTATTAAGTAATTGATAAGAGTGATGGTATTGTTCAATCATTCAAAATGTTCATTCTAAAGTTCGTTCCTAAATGTCACATGTCAATGTGACACTTTTCACTTTTGTATCAGACTTTGAATTGTGTGGACGTAGAAATATATCCAAGAATATCAACGACATCATCGTTTTATTTAGAACATCCTGAACCGATCTAACAAAGGACACAAAATTACTTACAGTTAGGCAGTTATATATACAACACGCAGTATTAAGACAACATAAATCAATAGACTTTGATAGAAACATATTGAACAAAAGACGGGTTAACATTGTCTTTCATTCTCAACCTGCAAATACTACATTCGCTTCTAATCAAAATCTCCGATTGGCCTCTTACTTATATAAAGTTTTAAATGACGAGTTAGAAATTTACACTAAATCCTACCATGATTGCAAATTGTCACTAAAGAGTTACTTACAGAAACTGTCTTATGAACAAACTGAAGCACTTTTAACACCATTACAGTAGCACATTAAATTTAAACTAACCTTTGGCATGTGTAACATTAAGGATAAGTGTTTTTGAATTTTGGCAACAATAGTAAGATATAAGCTAAGACAAACTACACTAAATATTAATAGAAGGCAACTAAATGATATAAATTATAATATGTGAGAAATTTTCTACTACTACTACTAAACTAAACTTCAGTTCTACTTCAATATTATATAGTGCATAGACTTTAAATTATATTGTTTATTTATCATTGAAATCAATTATTATTGTTTTTCTTCTGCATGTAATGTATTTGTAAAAGAAGAGCGGGACTCACCAGGCACAAGTTTTCTTAACTTAAATGGTGAGACTCTGCTACCTACTTATTGTGAAATGAATGGAAGAATAAATGAATTTGAATTTGAATGAATTTGAATGAAATGAATTTGAATTTGAGAATGAAGTAAACAACTATATTTCAAACATTTACAAACTGTATTTTATCAGAAACCGTCATTTTTTTTTGCACTTCATTTTATTCAAATACCTACAAAGTTACTTAAGCTTGCTGTTCCTTCGTAGGTTAGCTCACTTCATTTTCACTATTAGTGATTCTTTCGCGTATTGTAACAATTTAACTTAAGCAATCACATAATTTAACCACATTTAATTAAATAAACAATAGATACCAAAGTAGATTTTTCAAAGTTATCACTCGTTTAAGAACTCACGGATAAGACAATGAAAAACAAATAATTCACATAATCATTACATAAACCAAATATTATCATTAACCTTTTCAATATATTGACATCGAATTCAATCACAAATACCCAAACGTAAAGGTTTTTTTTTTCATATCATTTTTAAAATACCCACAAAATAAATAATTTTCACAGAGATATTTTTTTCACACTTTTTAGGATTGGTGTCACATAAAACATGAAAAGACTTACCGTTTCTGCACCAATACTTACAGCTGTGGTATATCATATCACAACATTACATTTACACTTTAACACTCACTATAACTTTTTCGACTACTTTAGATTACAAATTTAATCTAACCGTTTTGTTAAATTTACTTACGCGTGTGTGTCAGAATGTTAACAATTAAGTATCACAAAACATGTACAATTTACTAGGCGTGGTAGAATATTAAGAAATATTCTTTCATCATCCAACTTCTGATATTAGCTATTCGACCGAATTACCCATTCGTGTCTAAGCTTTGGCACTAATCACGGTAAAGATAGGAGCACCAACCCCGCTCCTATCACTGGGATCCAGCCTGAAGCGTACCAATCCCTCGTCCGTGCCTACCTATGTTAAACTACAGTTACATTTGAACACATATTAAAATTATCAACAGCAATATCATATCAATATCAAGTACTAATAAAGGCCATGTTAAATCACTAGAGCACAATACACGTCTGCACCGCTCGGCGAACCCAAGGAGAAGAGAGCGTTACACTCATACTCACCCCGACACTACTACTGCCAAGAGGGGTTTACCTGTAGTGGGGCGATACCTGTCACGTGATGTTACCGGGCGCTAACATACCATTAATTATGCCTCTTTGCTGAATAAGCTCCTTTAGCTTATCCTTGGGATAAGTTGAATTTTCTTTGTTTTCCGACATTATTTATGTTTATTATTTATACATTAACAATGTTTTATTGATTAGCATTAACAATATAGACTGTTAATGACTTAATGTAAATATGATAACGAGAGCAAGCAACGAATCAGCCGTGGACGGTAAAAAACAACAACGAAATTGATAACTAAAAACCAGCCCGCAATGTATTGCGAAGCGGCAATGTACTGTAACGTATATCTACTTAAATTCTTAAAATTGGGAACTTAATGTATTTTTAATTGATCCTAATTGTATGTAAGTTCTTCTCTGTAACTCTGTTCTCTTGACCATCAGCCACACTCATGAGTACTAGGCAAGAATTAGGTACCTTACCCGTTATTGTTTTCCTGGGCGCTTGGTTGTATGGTCAAGGACATTGAAGGGCAGTTAAATTTATACTGGACATCGCACATTCCAGAGTTCAAAGTTTGGGTTTGGCTTGGCAATTAATATCCCGCGGAAGGAAGAAAGAAGGAGTTCCCACATCAACTACCTGATACGAGTGACTCATTGGACCTTGAACGACCCCTGCTGCCATCGTCTGCGAAGTCCAGGAGAACAAGGGCAGTACCTCTTCATGGAGGATAGAGAGAGGCATAGGGCTATATAGTGACTCCCCTGTGATCTTATTTTTTTAATAAAATATTTTTTGTTGTTGACTTTGGGTTTATGTTTTTCTTTCTTTCTTAAAATAAACCCAAAACGTCACAGTACTTACAACAATACTGGATAATAAAGGCTCGTGACGTCACAGTGAATTGGCGTGATGATGAATGCAACTGGCTAATATAACTTGGCGAAATTAACGAGTCGGTCGCCAGTCACTGCGAACCTGGAATATATGTAGAGTTTTAATCTTTATGTTTGTTGGACAAATTAGCAATGAATGTTAGATACTAGATTGAAAGATTTAAAAATAGGACAGATTGCAATGTAAGTGAAGTTGGTTACTAGCCTTAAGCAGCTGAAATAATAGGTAACCTAACCTAGGACTTAAGTTTTTGCACTTTTAAACTTTAGTTTTATAATTGACGATATTGAAATATATTGCAGTAAAGTACTGGTTACAACTGCGTAACAATGCGCAGTTATTTATTAGGTAATCTAGGGTTTAAGTCCTATTAGTAGGTACTTTACAGACAAACGAATGTATTTGTAGCAATTAAATAATGAAGTTACATATAGATAGATTAGTAAAATGTATTATTATTATTATTATTAAAACTGGGCTTACTTCCCTTTTGTATCGCCTAGGACAACAATACCTTTTCTTTGTTATCTTCTCCTTGCCTTTCCTCCTTCAGTTAAATATTCGAATTATCTCGTCTTCGTTTGTAGTTGGTACGGAAACACGACACGCCAAACAATATAATTGCAACTGGTCTCGACGACTTCAGCTTTGTTCCGTGTTCTTGATCACGTCGGGGTCACCAATATGTTGGGAATGAAAACATCTGACTCCATGTTGAAAATTGTGTATTTTGATAATGATAAAGTGTACAAGTAATGCGTTTGCCGATGCTGTCACAGACCATAAAAGTATGTATTTGTTTTTTTTTAACTCTTTTTTCGGCCAGTGCTGCAAGCTGCCAGTATTATATTTTAATTCTTAACACCTTATTAAATGAGGCGTGTCGTAAATGGGAAAAATATTTTGTCTATTTATTCTAATAATATCATTCCGCCACTCCCTCCCATTTCTTAAGAAAAGACTCATTCTCACACACTCACATTTACCATACTTTGGTCACAAACAGTATTTATTATATGCAATCCTGCATTTTGACAAGAAATTATTACTTCTTTTATAAACTTTTTTAATTCAATTTTATTAAGCTTTGATGTAAAATAATAAGCTACTGGCTGTACGAAACTATTATTTTAAATTTTTGATCATAAAGAATAATGCGTGGTCTGCAAAAGAATCTTCCTTATTTACAGAAAATCCTTCAAAAGAATCCTTTTTCAAATCATAAGATACTTGTAGCGTTAGCGACATTTCATCAAAAATTAAGCTATACAAACGTTCAGAAATAGCTTTATCTTTAACTGTTTCTTTTATTTTGTCGAAAATAATAGGGCTGATGCCGGGGCTCAATTTAACCTGGCTTAATAAACGCTTCATAGCTTTCACAGATGGTAGTGTAAAATATTTATGAAGAACTTTACAACATTTCGGGCTTTTTTATATAATGATAAACATACATTTTTTTGTTCAAGGCTGAACCTTCTCCCTTTAGGTTTATTGCAATTTTGTAGTTGCATGTGGACAAGTAATTGAGCTGGTGTTGTCATATTTTCTGTAACATATTGCAATGAAGAAGTCTTAAAAAATTCTTCTGCATTTTTTAGTCTTTCTTGAAACATTTGCCCTCTCTTTCGCAGCCTCGAAATTTCTGAGCGCATACGCAGAATTTTCGTTCTTAACGGTCCTGTGCAGGATAGGATATGAGTTGTTGGTTGATCTGAAAAAAGAAGTGTTTCTCAGTTACATCCTCAACTTCTGCTTGAAGCTTGGGGCCTTGAATTTTTGAAAGGTGTGACTCACACAAATTTGGTGAAACGATTAATTTTTAGTAGAAAACTAATGATATTGTCGATATCGAACAATTTTTGTTCGACATTTATGCCACACATTTCAAAAATAAGGCCCCTGGCAAAAATCGCCATGCCTTTATCAGTATTGAACACGATTTGTATAATAAAAATAAATATATCATAACTCCTAGAAGACTTAAAACTAAACTCATGATTTTTCATAAAAATTAGTACAAAATATTTCAGTTTTTTGTAATAGTCGACTAAGAGAATGCTTTTAGCATTAAGTCAATTGTCAAAATATTTTTGATTAGATATGAAATTATTTATACAGTACAGGCGGCAGTTACCACCAACTTAGAAACTGAGTCATCCGGCTATACAACTCAGCAGGGGGTCTAAAAACGCCACTTTAGCAATTCTGCGAATCGAATACATATTACAAATTTCTCAGCAATCCTGTAGCAATTCCTCTATTTTTTGTAAAATGGCCAATTAAACTATGCAATTCCTCTTTAGAAAAATTGAAATCAATAGGAATTGCTAAAGAATTGCTAAGGAATTCGTAATATGAATTCGATTTGCAGAAGTGGCGTTTTTAGACCCACAGGCTACAAGATAAAACTTGGTTTCCAATGAAGATTTTATTCTTTCTATCTACGACCATGAACATCATAAAGAAGTTTAAAGATTAGGTACCTACTGATATCTATTATGACAAATGGAAATTTTTTAATACCGAACGAAAATTATTCAGCACCTATTTTGCGTGAGTCACAGCGGGCCTGTCACGGGATTTTTTTAAATAAGTTCAAAAACCTCACATACATGAATACACAGTGAAAACTCTTTCCACTCGTGTTACAATAAAGATAAAAAAACAATTAATTCTTACTTATTTCATTCGCAGATTTAGTTTTCTTAAAAATAGCGTAGTTGTGTTCTGAAATAGTTCTCTTCTGAAGAAACCTCTCCTCAGAAACCAAGTGTTGAACATCTGAAAATTAAATTGTGCATAATTTAAGTTTGTAAATAACTTACAAGTATAATTGATAATGCTATAAATAAAATTTTATGATGCAAGCTAATCTGTGTATGTGAGGACCTATATTTAGGCTTCTGAATTGATTAAGACAGTTATCTATTGTATAGTTATAAACTGTTGGTCTTACTTAAAATAAATAAATAATCCATAACTCCATACTAATATTATAAATTCAATGCTAACACTAAATGGCAGACTGTTTCTGTTAGGTAGTTGCAGATGCCTGTTGCTCTGATTTCTCGCAAAAGTGTCACGAAAAGCAGGCGCAGTTGGTCAATTGTAATAACAAACACCATCATAACTTAAAGCGAACGCTGTTTAAGTGATAGATTCTTACCTTTTTCAGTTTTAGTTTCAGCTGTGGTATAAACTCTAGAATGATTTGCACCTCGAGAACCAAAGTGATGATCTTCTGGAACTGAAATAATAATATTGTATTAGTATGTAGATTATAAGCAAAAAAAAAGGAATGACACAAAAGGCATCAAAGCAATACCAAGTGGGTTCAAAACATGCCAGGCATTAAATAAACCAGGTTAACTTTGTTGGATGCGTGTGCCTATACTTAGATTTAGTATGTTAATTTTTTTGCTAAAATTGTTTTAATACAGCTCTTAATAATAAACCAAAGTGAAATAAGTTGGTACTTTAATGTACAAAAAAGCGTTAAGTACTTTCTTTCATATGTATTCATTGTATATTATATATATTCATTCATTTCATATTCATTCATTCAATAATATTATATGTATTCATTAATTTAATATGTATATGCAAACTAATCCTTACAAAGGATTTCTTCCAGTGAACCAAGTATCTACTAGGTAGTGCATAGTAATATACATAGTCGTAGGATTGGCGGCATTGGTTATTGCAATAAAGTGACTGCCCTCCTTAACCCTTTATACAGGGTTACCAGACCAACAGGATCATGACCCAAGGTGTGTTAGTAGCCAACACTGTCAAATATTTTCAGGCAACCGCCTGCAGTACTTCTCTTCTAGGGAAAATCAAGTCGTGGAGGGTCGATCAAACGCTGACACCAAGTTCAGATCATCATGCCGTGACGTACTCTCTGGAACTCGGAGAAAGGCTTCAATCAGCAGCCAAATCGGGAACCAGGGTATACAACACCAAGAAGGCTAACTGGCCGGCGTTTGATGGGCACCTATGGCGGTCCCTGAAGGAGAAGGACTTAACATCTAGCAGGACAAAAATGGCGAAGACCGGAGAGGAAATGGACGTCCTCGTCGAAGCCTACACGACAGCAATTAGGGAAGCATGCGACGCCGCAATCCCTAAGATAGGCTCAAAGAAAAGGAAAGCTACCCTCCCGTGGTGGAACAATGAGATAGAGCAGCTCAAAAAAGTAATCCGTAAAAAGAGAAGGATATGTAACGCTGCCCCCCACCGAGTGGACCACGTGCTGCAGGAATACCGCGAGGCAAAATCACACTACGCCGAAACGGTATTCTAAACTCAAACAACAAGCTGGAAGGAGTTCTGCACCACACAGGAAAAGGAAAGCATGTGGGACGGAATTTACAGAGTCATCAGGAAAACATCTAGTAGAAAAGAGAAAAAGCTCTTAAGTGGACCGGAAGGCCATACGTTAGATCCGAAAAAGTCCGCCGATCTCCTAGCACAAACCTTCTACCCCGATGACACGGTAACAACCGATACACCACATCACACAAACATCCGTACCATAGTTCTGTTCTGTTCCCGCCCAGCCAGCGGTTAAGCTGCTAAAGTGCAGAGCTGAGTTCCAGTTCGAAGGGACGCATCCGCACGATCATCGATTCCGAGTGGGTACGGGGTGGTACTGGCTCTTCCTCATCATGTACGGCTTCGTCAGTCCGCCCTGAAGCTAGCTAGCTCAGACTCGAGAAACCGGTTGGGAAACGTAGATACGGACGGATGTGTAGGTGGTGCAGCCTGGGAATTACGGAATGACGGGAAATTTGAACCAGCCGAGTACTCGCGTCAAGTTAGTGTTTTGGATAAAGATACTATACTTGGTGTGTAATATATACTTGGGGAAAGGATATGCTGCAATAAAGTTGACGCTGGGACATGACCTTCCAGGCCTTTGTTATGTCCTCTTCTTGCTGCTTTCCTAATGGCACTGCGGGCTTTCCTCCTTATTCTTCTTCTATTCGGACTCTCTTTTCAGGTTGATGGTCCTGATTATGTGTTGGCATCGTTGGAGGATTCTGTCGATGGCGTAGCTTTAGCTCCTGTTTATCTCCATCTTTGAGGGTCAAATTTCTCGTTGCGTAAATTCCTTCCAGCATTATTCTACCCGTCGTCCATCTTTTTAAAACTTTCCTGTTGTTTATCATCGCCTTTGGTTATATTTTGGTAAATCTCACTCAAATTCCGGTTATCGACTCGTCCGGTTGTGGTGCATCACACGCTAAAGGCCCACATCTGTGTTAGGCGGCCGGGTTAGGCTCCATCGTTCCTTTGTCTTCTCCTATATCCGATTTGTTTTTCCGCTGCGACAGTTGAGCCAAGTGTGGTGAACAAAAGGTAGCCCCTTTATCTCACCGTAAATGTGGCTATTACGAGTTAACAAGTCCGCTTCTCAAGTTTTGATGTATCCGAACTTAACTGTTTGTTGACTTAAATTGAATAAAAATATCGAAAGGGTGACGTTGGATCTCAGCGAACGTTTAAGGTTATCTGCGGTCTTCAGACACAAACGTACGGTAGGAATAACTTGTTATTTACCTCTATTTTGTACTACATAGATGTTTGTACCAAAGGTACCAGTCTTAGTCTATGTCAGGAGATCGTAAGTCCGACCGGCCGTTTCACGACCCCCTAGCGTCGAGCGGGAGCGGGGCGCGGGGCAGCAGGCTGAGTGAACAAAGGCACGATATATATATATATATATATATATATATATATATATATATATATATATATATATATATATGTACGATAAGTTATGTGTTACCTACCCCTGCTGGCAACCCCAACTCAACAGTGACCGGATATAGTACATTTAAGAAATGAATGCCTAAACATATATATTAATTATTACTTGATTTATTTTAAGATAAATTAGCACCAATAATTGTCTTTTATAAATTCTTTAATTTACATTGCAATAGAATAAGTAAACATGTTGATTAGTTCATTCATTCTGTTCATTCATTCACTCATTCAATTCAGTACAGTTAAATACCAAGGTTCGATTATGACATTATTCTTTTCGCTCATGAGATCTCAACCGTTACTCTGTTTAAAAATTAAGTCAACGCTGTGAAATAAACAAGTGATCGAGGTTTTAGTGTTTGAATTGCGCCATCTGAATTACCGCTCGTTACATCTCAGAAGTGGGATGTCGGGACCATATGCCGAAGGTCTTGGACAACGCAAGAGGGCGTGCAGCGACACCTCCAGCTCAGATTCCGATGAAGGTAATGAAGAAATTTTTTTTTTCTTCGAAGAAGAAATGTAACAGCCCATCTTACAAGAAGCGACGTGTAACGCCTACCGATGCGGAAGTTATCCCCAAATTTCGGCCAGAGGATAGCAGCAGTAATGTGAAAGGATGGCTTCATAAAATCGATCAGCTTGGTGATATTTACGGGTGGAGCAACACAGATCGCCAGTTTATTATGCAGCTTCGTCTACGAGGTGCAGCCAGAGAGTGGTATGATGACCTTGATGATTATGCTCTTTCTTGGGACGAATGGAAACGAGCCCTTCATGTTGCTTTTCCAAGATCAACAGATTATGTTGAAAGATTAGAGATGATGCTAGCTAGGACGAAACAGGATACCGAACGAATGACAAAATATTACCACGACAAACTTTCGCTTTTGAAGAAATGTAATATTGATGGTGAAGATGCAATTTCATGCATAATACGTGGCTTACCGGCTGAGTTGCGAGCCAACGCCAAAGCATATACTTGCGACAGCCCGGAACAACTGTACTATGGATATTTGTCTTCACTGGAAAATTACAAACGTGTAGAAGCAACTCATATGACGCAAAAAACCACATGGAGAAGAGGAAATGCTACGTCAACGATGCAACCGTTAGCACCGAAGATCTGCTACGTGTGTCGTCGTGCGGGACACGAGGCACGAGACTGCAAACTGCAACTGCAAGCTGCGACGTGTGTAAGCGCCAGGGACATACGAGCTCTACGTGCTACTTTGCGGCTGGCACTTCACGACATCAGGAACAAAAGGTCAGTCGTATTTTGCATATTAGATATGAGATACATTTGGATATTTTTAAGAAAATCATTACTGTAAACGGATGTCAGTTACGTGGCTATATTGACACCGGAAGTAGATTAAATATCTTAACTTTTACAATGGCTAAGAAATTAAGCTTAGATATTCAACAAAGTACAACTATAATGAAGGGTTTTGGGGGAACGTGTACCCAATTCCTTGGTGCTTGCCATATCACGGTATTTTTAGACTGTGTGTCGCTTCAAGGAATAGCCGAATTAACTGACATCTTGACTTCAGATATAGACATCATAATTGGACAGACTATGATTAATAATGAAGGCGTTAGTTTAGTAACTACATCCGATTCAGCGCAGTTTATACCCAGCCTAGTTGTAGAAAATATGCTGATTAATTTAAAACTCAAACGGACAGATTTTAATTCAAAGTATTCGGTCTATTTAAAACATGATTGCACTATATCTAAAAACAGTTATTGTTATGTCGAAGTGTATGTGGATTATGAGCAAGATGTGGAAGAAGAGCATGCATTCTTGACTCACTCTGTGTGGTTCCAATTGGGAAGTAAAATTTATTACATACCATCAGTAATTATAAGTTTGAGTAATTCTTTTTTGAAGATGATTAATTTAGGAAGTGAAGATATTTCATGGGATGCTAATAGGTTGATAGCAAAAGCCAAATCAATTGTCTTACCGGTTAAAAATGAAGATCTAAACGTACTCTCTATAAGATCAGATACTTGTAATTTAGAAATTAAACTTACTGATATCGATAAAGGTCAGCTTAGTGATAGTGAGGATGAACAGTTAATAAACCTATTAAATAAGTATTCACATGCATTCGCTAGAAGTACCACAAACCTAGGATGTACAGATTTAATTAAAATGCACATCAATACTAAAAATGATAAACCTATTTATTGCAAACCATACAGATTATCACAAAAGGAAAATGAGATTGTTAATGGAAAAATTGAAGACCTTTTAGAAGCAGGTATAATAAGAAAGTCAATGTCTGAATATGCTAGTCCTGTGGTGCTTGTTAGAAAAAAAAAATGGTGATCATAGGTTGTGTATTGATTATAGGGCATTAAATGCTAATACGATTAAGGACCGGTATCCCTTACCTCACATAGAGGACCAGGTCACCCGCCTTTCTGGTAAATACTTCTTCACGACACTTGATCTTGCACAAGGCTACTATCAAGTGCCACTAGATGATGAGTCTATTCCTAAATCAGCCTTCGTAACGTCATCAGCTCAGTACGAATTTCTTAAAATGCCCTTCGGCTTGGCTAACGCTCCTGCCGTATTCTCTCGCTTAATACAAATGACTTTAGGTAGACTTAATCAAGATATAGCACTGTACTTGGACGATATTATGATTCCTACTATTACTGTAAGTCAGGGATTAGCCCTGTTAGAAACTGTCCTAGAACTATTAACCGCAGCTAATTTAAAATTAAATTTAAATAAATGTTCATTCTTAAAAAATACAACTTCATATCTTGGTCATGAGTTATCTGCAGGAACGATACAATCAGGCCAGGCAAAAATTAAATGCGTTTCAGATTATAGGCGGCCACGATATGTCCACGAAATCCGACAATTCATTGGCTTAACATCATACTTTAGAAAATTTATACAAAATTTCGCTCAAATAGCACGGCCTCTGACTGAACTTACAATAAAGGACACTCCATGATGTTGGGGTCCTGAACAAGAGGAGGCCTTTAAAAATTTGAAACGGAGATTAACCGCTAGACCAGTCTTGGGTATATATAATAAAGATGCCGTCACTGAATTACATACAGACGCAAGCAAACTAGGTTTGGGTGGGATTCTCCTGCAATACCAGCTTGATGGCACCTTGAAACCTATAGCCTATTTCAGTAGAGTAACAAGCAACGAACAGAAAAATTATCACAGCTACGAGCTGGAAACGCTTGCCGTTGTTGAGTCCCTTAAACGATTTCGTATATATTTAATTGATATTAAGGTTAAAGTTGTGACTGACTGTGCTGCGCTTAGGACTACGTTAGTAAAGAAAGATTTGATTCCACGCATAGCAAGGTGGTGGCTCACAATTCAAGATTTTGACTTAGAGATAGAATATAGGCCAGGCGAACGCATGAGGCATGTAGACGCCTTAAGTAGAAACCCGGTTACGAATTCTGTTCTTATGATTGAAAATTCTAACTGGTTAATTTCGCTCCAAATGGAAGACGAAAGCATTCAAAGTATAATCTCTCAACTCCGGGATAAAAGTAGTACAAGTCTATCCGTCGATTATATTGTCTTGTCAAGGACAATATTTTATTCAGAAAAACAGTTTCTGGGGAGCGTTTTGTAATTCCTAAGTTAGGTAAGTATGGGTTGTTGCAAAAGCTTCATGACCAGATTGGTCATCCAGGTCGTGAAAAATGTGAACAAACAATTAAGGCACAGTTTTGGTTTAAGGGCATGACTAGGTTCATACGTAAATATGTTAATTCGTGTCTGCAATGTGCCTATAATAAAGGGAATTACGGGAGGTTAGAAGGAGAACTTTATCCAATTGAAAAACCATCAATTCCCATGCATACTTTGCATGCTGATCACTTGGGTCCTTTTGCTAAAACTCGTAAAGGAAACTCGTATATTCTCGTAGTTATTGACGCCTTTACGAAGTTTGTATTTGCTCGTCCAGCTAAAAACTGTTCCTCAACAACAAAAAACAATTTGGATTTCCTGTCAGAGTAATTACAGATAGAGGTAAAGCCTTCACCAGTAGATATTTTAGAGAGTTTTCCCAAGAAATGCAGTTCAAGCATATTTTGAATGCCATTGCTAGCCCCCGTTCGAATGGCCAAGTCGAACACGTAAACCGATCTTTACTTAATGGATTGAACACAATGACAGAAAGCGAATGCACTTGGGATAATAAGTTAGATGACGTTCTTTGGGGAATTGATAACACTCCGAATGTGACCACAGGGTTTGCTCCCTTTAACCTCATGTTTGGACACAAAAACTTACGTTATCCATCCTTTCCATCTGATGCACCTTCCACTTCTGAAACTCAAATGCATGAACTGAAAGATAATAGGGATACTGCGAAGCTTCGCATAGATAGGAACATGACAGTAATGAAAGCTAAATTCGATAAAAAGCGTAAAAAATGTACAAAATACAATACCGGTCAGTTAGTTTTATGGAAATGTGGTATTTCTAGGGATGCAACGACTGGCGTTACAAAAAAGCTCAATGGCCTTTACACAGGTTCATATAAAGTCACTAAATCAGAACAAGCTTTGGATCGTTATACCATCACTAGCATTAAGGGTATGAAGGGGTACAAAAAATTCAGTGCAGTAGTGCGAGGAGAAACTCTTCGACCTTATAAGCCAACCATGTCAGGGAGTGATAGCTCAGGTAGTGATCGTGAAGTAGATAGAGATGATTTAATTGATCTTCTAGAAAGTTAATGACAGAATTTGTGATCGAGAATGTTAGCTCTTCCATTAGATTAATTAATAAATAAATTAGATTATATCCCTTATAACGTTTACACAGGTCATCAATTATATGTTAACCATTCTATATGCTTCGTTGTAAACCTAAATGTACCTGTATGTATACAATTGTGTTATTTCCTTTATATAAAAATATTATATAATTTAACGTTTATGAACCTATTCTTTTATCTATAATTTCTCCTTCGAAACATTACTATAGTATATTAAAGTAAACTGTGTGGTACTAAACAGACGACGGCTGTGTGATCAAGTCTGCCATATCAAGTATATCTGTGTGACTGTGTGATGACCCTTGGAGTAGCTGTGTGATCAAATTCCTGGAAAAATAGTAATTACTGTGTGGCAAAAATAAACTGTGTGATGTTTATCAATGACGGCTGTGTGATCAAGTCAAAAAGTAAAAAAAAAATATATAAATATAATAATACGATTATTTTTCAGAATATCAAAATCGAATCAAATAAGCAACATGTTTTATTTGTTCTAGCAAAATACTGCTTGTACTGTTTTTCTTTTTACAGGCTTCCAATGCAACTTCAGAAGGAAGGGACGAGAGCCGTGGGACACGGCTAATGCAGGATGGCCGAATGTTACCTACCCCTGCTGGCAACCCCAACTCAACAGTGACCGGATATAGTACATTTAAGAAATGAATGCCTAAACATATATATTAATTATTACTTGATTTATTTTAAGATAAATTAGCACCAATAATTGTCTTTTATAAAATTTTTAATTTACATTGCAATAGAATAAGTAAACATGTTGATTAGTTCATTCATTCTGTTCATTCATTCACTCATTCAATTCAGTACAGTTAAATACCAAGGTTCGATTATGACATTATTCTTTTCGCTCATGAGATCTCAACCGTTACTCTGTTTAAAAATTAAGTCAACGCTGTGAAATAAACAAGTGATCGAGGTTTTAGTGTTTGAATTGCGCCATCCGAATCACCGCTCGTTACATATGGTTAACTTATAATAAACTAAAAAAAAAACGTTATTATAGGTACGTAGGCCAGTACCTAGCGGTACACTTTAGTATTACGAGGTTTTAAGTATGCGGTGACACAATTCATCGACGAGGTATAAGTTACCGATACATACTTCACGTTCAATAACTATCGTCTATGTATTATATTATCGTGTAGCAGAATTGCGTCCATCAAATGGTCTAAGCGTCTACCGTCTTATAAGCAATTTGTATTATTCTTTTCTATAGTTATACTCCTTATATACTTACTTTTCCTGTTTTTACTTATGCGCTTGAGTTCTTATAAACTAAAGTATGTATTTATACTTACGTGATTTATAAAGGGTACAAATTTAATAGACTTCTTTTTAATAGCAAGTCTAATTAGAACATCTAAATCACCAAGTCAGCCACAATCGACGCGCGTCTGAATAATACTATCTTAGCCGCTAGTTATCTTCTATGTAAGCGGCTTTAAATATAACAGCATGGTGGTTACTTTTTTGCACCTAAATTTGTAACATGGATTCAAGCACTAAACTTCTTAAATATTAATATATGGCAACAAATAGTAGTTCTATTAGCATCTAGTTTAATAACTCGGTACGTTTAAAATATGAATCGTCTACTTGCGATTCCATGCCCCTCGCGACCCATGTATAAAATAAAGTCTCCCATAATAATAAGGTGAGCGTTGGTCGGAGATTTGTTGATAATGTTTTGTATGTGTCCAAATCGTGAAACTGAGCTTGAGGGAATGTGACAATTAAGTGGAGTATCGTGTTTGTAAGGCCGGATACTTTTATTCTCACGAGGGAGCCGAGTACATCTCGGCTTTCACGGTATACTCGAGTAACCTCGCAGTCCCCTCCCTTGTCGATTAGTAGGGCTATGTCTCTTTCTTCCTTGTCGCTGTTCCCTCCGCATATGATCCAGTTGTAGTTTTTTTTTGTCTTTAGTTCTCCGTTCGTGAGGTGCATCTCTTGAAGCCCAGCAATGGTTATGCTGCAGTCTGTAAACTCTTTGTCGATATTCGCTTTATCTTTTGGATGTGCGCAGCCTCTTACATTCCGTGTAGCGATGGCAATTGTTTCACAAGTTCTTACTGGTCGGCGAGTTGATGATGGGGCGGTACGTCGCCTTTTGGGGCAGATCTCATTTGAGTGAGTGCTTTCATCACTGCTTGGTATTATGTTTTGTCACATCCACGCCTCTTCAAACTTCCGCAGTAAATTGTTCTTCGATGTATTTATCAGTGAGGTCGTTAGTAGAGATCAGGTTGTTATCATTGGTCAGCTCCATGACGTTGTTTAGAAGGGCTAGATGTAAACGGGAAGAGAATTTATAATGCATGTTGCGAGGTCCTTTCTGACCATGTGGTGATCGAATGTTAGTCCGAAAACCTTGTTAATTTGGTCTTGGGTTTGGTAATGTTGGTTACGGAGACTTCAGGACACAAAGAAAAAAAAAATATGCCAGTTTCAACTGCACCACTCCTCACCACTCCACAGTCGGCAGTGAGGGAAAAAATTGGCATAGGTAAGGATTTAGTATCAAATATGATTTTTAAATAGAAATTATAAATATAATTTTTTGGTGGAGCTCGTAGTCGAACGCGACCCGCGTCGTATGCGAATACGCGTGTTAAGCAACGACGTGAAGCAACCATTATTATGATGGTATTTTCTATCTTGAGGCTCCTTCGTGCTTCGAAACGCACCTTAAGCCGTTGGTCCCGGCTGTTATCGATAGATGGCAGTCGTGAGGCTGAGTCAGATACCTAAGGGTTGCCTTAATTTTTTTTTTTTTTAAGTAAAGGTTACAACTACGGACTCTTGGTCCGTACTTTTTTTCCATATCCGTGCATTAAATGTAAAAAATATAAAAATTACAGCTACGTCGACGATATATTTATATATATATATTTATATTTTTTTATATGTATATATATTTTTTTATTTTTTTTATTAGTTTTTTTTTTTTTTCTAAAGTGAAAATATAAAGAATAGAAAAATTAAAACTAGATAGAGAACTAGATAGTGCTAGCGGGGTGTCTGCTCCTCCTGGGACCTGATGATCTGGTCCCTGACGGCATCGTCGCCATTGCCACACACATCACATCGCCATCCGAAGCTTATAATCCGAGATTTTGCAGTCGGTACTGTCGGTAGCCATCTCTGCGTGCAATATAAAACGAGCGACTGCATCGTCTTGCGTACAGTCTGTGTAGTACACACAGGTTTGTGTATGTCTGGAGATGGCTACTACTGCATGTGGGACACTAAGCAACAGGTTTGTTTTGTTGGTTGTTGTACGTACTATTACCACTGTCTCGTAAGTCAGTCCCTGAGCTTCGTGTATGGTTAGGGTGCGAGGTTCCGAGTTTGTGCCAAATCCCCGGCTGATAAGCAAAGCTTTTTCAGCTTGGGTGTGGACCAAGTATAAAGTTTTGTCCAACTTCGGAATGTCCGCCCCCGTGTACCTCTTCAGCGTCAGGGAACGTACGAGAGACTTGGATGAGTATATACCGCTGTAAATTTCGTTGAGGGCATATGTTACGTCCTGCGGGTTCCTGTACGTACACAACAGCTCTTTTGTTATCTGTGCAACCTTGTTTGGCCTGTTGTAGGATTAAATTTAACTTTGCAAGATTTGATAACGGACAATGGGACATGTGAATATAAATATGAGCTTGTAAAAAATTCATAAGTTTAAAACAAATTCGAGTAAGAGTTTAAGAAGAATATATATTTTTTGTAAGTACTAATTATTAATACAAGACAATAAATATAATTACCCATAGTAGACGGCTGCAGCAAAACACAATCAGACGAACTGCATGATGGTGTTGAAGTCAATTCTGACATTAACTGATTTTTTTCATCATCCTCGGATATTCCTTAAAAGTGAAGAAATACATTTTTATTACATTACATTTGACTTCCTACAGGAGCTCTATTTTTTGAATATTTGACTGACAATCAAGTGATTAAAATTAAAATTATTTGATTATCTATCTATCATCTATTTATATAAAAATGAAACCCGTTTTCCGTTTTCACGACATAGAATGAAAACGGCTTGACCGATTTGGCAGATTTTTTTTTTGTAGTTTTCTAATACTCTGTACAAGGTTCTTACGAAAGAAAATATTAAGAAAATCAAATTTACGCTAAGGCGGTACGAAGTTCGCCGGGTCAGCTAGTGTAGAATAAAAATCATTCAATTCCTAGTCTTTGTTTGAGTCACAGTTTTCAAAAATAGGGCTGACAGACAGAAGAAATCATACCTTCTTCTATGATTTTTTTTTACCTAACAATAATCACTAATTAAAGCCAAATATAAATTATATTACTTTTATATAAATCAATCTCCAATGCCACCAATATACTGTGCCTAATTAAATGGCACATCATCCTAGCGTGTACTACGCCAAATGGCCTGAGGTGGCCATTTGGCGTAGTACACAGAGTGGCCAACACTGTCAGATTTTTCAGGCTGCCATTCTATTGTGTTGAGTATTGAAGATGACCGATGACAAACTAGTTCCGCGCAAGTAGCCAGCACGGAGCGAATATTTGTTATTGTTTACCTACCGACCTTTTGTATGCGTCTACTGATTGTAATATTTTTTAAGTTCTCATTATAAGTGAATTTGTAGATTCTTTTATGAGAATACATTTCTTTAACCGTAGCCCTACAGCATCTGACACTGCCTCATGACAGCCATCAGAAACTGGGATCAATGGCATAACGTGACTTCCGAATCACGGAGGAGATCAAGATAAAAAATGCCACTAAATTGCAACCCATCCCAATAATGGTCACTTCACATTTGTCATGATTTTTATGGTTATGCTTATTTATATTATATATTTTATGATTTACTACGCAATGATGGTGATAATAGGCTTAAATAATAACAACCGTGGCGCCATCTTACGAGAGTCTGTCATTGGTTGATCAACTCCCCGCTTTGACACCACAAGCATAGCGGTGGGGAGGCAGTGGAGATGGTACTAACAAGAAGGGATCGAGGGACATTCTTGGTTAGAGTCTCAGACTGAGCGGACGGTTAGTTGACTACCGACAGCACCAGTACAGAATTCATTACATTTCAGAAGTGCTCTTATCTCGCCCGCAGAAGTGGAAAAAAGATAGAAATTGTAAGTACTTTAATGTTTTAAATAAATATAATGAGTTTTTGCTTACAAGCTTTAGATAGAAGTTAAAATTCAGACTTTTTTATTTTTACTAAGGTAACCTACTCTTTTAATAATATGTGTGTCGCGTTAATGTTTTTATTTCAAGCCATCAGTACAGGCTGACAAGTTATATTTTTGCTTTGCTTCATGATTAGATTTGTTGTTAATGATTGCTACCCTCAGTTTTGTTAGTACGTCCTACCTACATTTACTTGTTTTGAAGCCTTAATGGTAGAACCTTGTTTCTATTCTTCTGGACTGATAATAGTGAGATTGGTTAGCTTAAAGATTAGTAAAGTGCAAATTTATTGATGGTAGTGTTTTAATCATGTGTTAGTTAACGTATGTTTATCACAAGAAAAAAAAAATCTTGTTCGAATTGCCCAGTCGTGTGGTTGCGGTAAGCCCTTTTTATTAAAGAGTGGTTTTGTTATTTTGATGGAATAATTATTCTAATTTTACATTTATGTAGTGTAAAGTTTAATTTAATAAATTTAATTTAATTATTAATACAGTAAAAATAATTTTAAAAAAGAATTTAAACTTATCGTACTTTTTAAGTAGACATTGTTAAAGTGTCGCTTTTGTGTGAAATAATGAAATACTCACATCATACATACATCACATGAATTGTGACTAAGGTTGCGTGGCCAGCTAGCCAGCCAGGCCTGCTTCTGGCCGGGCCCACAGAACACACACTCATTTTATTATGCTTGTTTTTCTGCTTTCATTTCATTCTTGCTAATACATTGTGGTTAAAATATTAATTTGCTTAGCCTTTATTTTTTTATTGTTTTTATTATTTGTTGTACAAGGGGCGTTACTTTTATGAAAATTTAAAGTTTTGTAAGGCCAGATATGATGCTTATAGATCGTATCGATGATAATGATGATGATGGCTTTCCCCAGTAATCATACTATCATGAACAAAAGGATTTTTCATGTCCGACCGAATAAAGTAGTGAGCGGTTAATTTGGTTGCATGAACAAAAGGATTTTTCATGTCCGACCGAATAAAGTAGTAAGCGGTTAATATGGTTGATTAAAGATTGTTAGTGGTTTATGATATTATTGGTAAAATTGATAACTAGCTGTAGCCCATGACTTCGTGCGCGTGGGCTTCGGAAATTTCCCGTGAATCCGCGTTTGTTTTTATACAAGATTTGTCATGACATTAACCAACCAACACAAAGAAAAATAATTATTGGTGCATTCGTTCGAAATTGCTTTAAATATATTTGCAGGCAAAGATGCCTTGAGCTCATTCAATGACGATAACTTTTTTTTAATGAACTTTTTTTTGATGAAACAACTGGATTCTTCCGAGTTAGAATGGAACAATTGGTGAAAGTTTTGAGTAAATAGGTTCGGTACTTTGAGTGATAAGCGTGATCATACGTAAAGACAGACACACACAAAAAAAAAAAAAAATCCCTTCCTATTATTCATGCCCCTCTATCTATTTCAGTCAAAATTACTAAATGTACAGACAATTTTTTTTTAGCCTAGTGTTTTGTTGAATGTTAATACTTACACAATTAACTAATTGCTTTTAGTAGTTTTTATTTGATGTATTTCGATTTTCTGGGCTGGCCCAGAAAATACTGTAGATGAACATTCATCACATTAAATTGATATGAGTTAAGTGGCCTGTTGTACTTTACGCTCGATCGTTGTTCGATGGAGAAAAAGTCGTCAGCTTAAGTTTGTTTGAAGTGAGCCATTACATTTATCTAAACTGGGGTTCCATTGTTGGTAATGACTGACAAATGTGAATGATTTCTTACTTTTACCTCGACTTTCGTTAATTATTGGTAATGATAGACACTTTATAATAGTTTCAGTAAGTTACTCTTGCCATAACATATACATGTAGATCACAGATTATATTGGGCGTATAGATACGATTCAGAGGCCATAAGGCAGAAGCATACGTCAGTTAGTCTATGAGAGTACAGTTTTTCGTCGGAATACGGATGTGAGCGTACATCCTTTGAGTTGTCCTGACGTGAGCGTGCGTAAGATAATGTAGATGTGAGCGTACATCTTTTGAGTCATGTACTAACGTGAGCGTGCGTTAGATAATGTAGATGTGAGCGTACATCTTTTGAGTCATGTACTAACGTGAGCGTGCGTTAGATAATGTAGATGTGAGCGTACATCTTTTGAGTCATGTACTAACGTGAGCGTGCGTTAGATAATGTAGATGTGAGCGTACATCTTTTGAGTCATGTACTAACGTGAGCGTGCGTTAGATAATGTAGATGTGAGCGCACATCTTTTGAGTCATGTACTAACGCGAGCGTGCGTTAGATTATATTAGATGAAAGTTAGCATCCTTTAAGTTCGTTATTAGCGCGAGCGTGCGCTAGATCATGTTAGATGTTAATGTGCATCTTTTGAGTTTGCTATTAGCAAGAGCGTGCTTTATTTTATATATAGATGGAATCGTACATCCTTAAAGTTCTGACGAGCTGCATGTTAAGTTATGGGTAAAAATGTCTTGTTATGTACAGATGAAGTCCATCTAATTAATTATTTTTTATGAAATTAGTGAAAAGAGCTAATGTATTTTCTTATGCATACATTTTTTTTTTCTGGTTTTATCTACAATCAGTTCTCTGGACTATGAGCCTTGACGATGAGCAATAAGATAAAAATATGTGTCCCTTGTAAAGGCTCAGTAGAAGTAGCCTTCTCTTAGAATCTTGAAGCGAGTCCTTGAATATCATATCGCTTCAAGCGTTTATAAGATTAAGTGCCAGCTCATTTGGGTGGTTCAAGAATCGATTTCTGTAGTTTCCTAAGTGTTGATCTGCAGTGTGTCGTGGATTTTAGCATTGGTGAGGAACCATGATGGTTATGTTTGTATTACAAGCACTGCCCCACAATTGGAGGCAGTATGTTCAAAATCTATAAATAGAACAGAGTTGCGTGCCATCAGCCAGTCCTCGATACTGGAGATAGATGTCATCTTTTTTTTGTTTTGATGTGCTTCTTCCATGTTAGTTTGCGATCCAAATGCATTCCGAGATACTTGACGGAGTCATTCTGTGGTAAGCTCATGTCCCTTAGTTTGATGGTGGGCAGTTTCTCTTTTTTAAGCAAAGATAATATGGGTACAATTTTGAGTCACTTGCTATGATCGCCATTTGTGGAGCTTTTCATCAATCTTATCAAGGCAATCTTGTGATGCCAATAGTTGACGCCAAACCTGGATTTTTGTTACTTGCTAATATAGCCGTAACATCGGAAAATTTAGTAACGGTGGTTGGTGATATTATCGGCTTCAGGGAGATCAGATATATAGATCGTGAACAATTGGGACCTAAGGTTAATCCCTTAGAAACATCGCTTTAATTTCATAGAAGTCTGATGTCTCTTCATCTATTTGAACCTGGAATAATGTATTTCGGCTATGCATCCACTAGCAAATAGTTACTGTGAGGATACACTTTCCTGATTTTGTAAAGTAGTTCTTGTGCCACACTTTGTAAAATGCCCGCTAATTGTCCAAAAAAGCTGCTTAGTAGATTTTCTAATAGTATCGCATACTCTGTGAACCTGTTATATTGTAGAGTGATATTTACTAAAGCCCAATTGGTGTTTTGGTATTGCATCAGGTTCCGAGAGGATACGCAAAATTCTAATTAGAAATCTTTCGGAAGATTTTAGACAAGATTGGTAAGAAACGAATTAACTGTAAGAGCTTGCAGAATGAGGTGGTTTGCCTGCCTCGTAGAGAATTGTAATAACTGATACTTTTCACAGGCATAGAATGAATTGGACTCTCAATATTCTGTTGAATAGAGTAGTGAGATAGACTATGGCCTTTCTTGCAGACTATTATTGTGTTGCCTCTAAATTGAGATATGGTATACTTTTTTGGGGAAATGCTGCAACGATACACATTCTGCTGCACATTTAGGGTACAAAAAAATGTATCCGAGCCATGTTTAGAGACAACAAAGAGATTTGTGTATCAGATTTTAGAAAATTGAACTTAGACTTTACCCTCACTGTTCATTTTTGAGGCATGATTGTATGTGAGGCAAAATATAAATAGTTTTAGACAAATTATTAATAGACGGCCAAAACCAACAAGAATTATGGTACAAATACTTCCTCAACATGAATGAAAGAATGAATAAACACTTTGTTGCATCAATTAATGAATACATCATTGGATTGTATATGAATCTAATCTTGCGTCGTAAAGTAGGACAATTGTATGTTTTGGAACCGAAATTATTTAACAAATTACCTGACAGTATGTAAGAGTTGATATAGAGCATTTAAAGAAAAGTTACGAACACTGCTAATAGATAAACATTTATTTTACTAACACATTATGACTACTCAGATTATTATACTTTTATTGGAATCATTGCAAGTTGGAAATTATGATAAAATACCATGTTGACTATATCTTTTTAAATTTGACATTGTTTTAAATGGTGTATCTTTATAATTGAGTATTTTTAGACATGATATATTTGCACGCCTTACTAAGGTAAAATGTATTCGCACATTCATATTTTTACACCATCATTTTGTACATGTCATCATTTTGTATTCATGCAAATAAAGAGATTTGATTTGATTAACTCTTCTAGAACTTCTTTGATGATCAAGTCAAAACCAAGTGACTTATGTCTTTGGAAATTAGAGATGACCTGTTTAACTTTTTGTACTATCACTGGGTTAAGTGGAACAGATAGTTGGAAGACTTGGTTCAGCTCTTCTATCTATTTCAGTTTCCACGTCTTCATAGCCTTCATTTGGTGCAAACACGTCAGCTAAATGTCTTGCAAATATATCAGCTTTCTCTTTTCCAGTATGTGTCCACCCAGTATTAGTTTTAAATGGAAACTTCATGCCTGTGGTTTAAATGGACCTTTAGTAGTTTTCCACAGTGAATAGTTGGTGGATGGTATCGCAGTAAGGTATTCTAGCTGGTGTCCAATTGTTTTGTTCTGGACGTCTTTCACAGCAATCAATCAAATTTTGATCATTTAAACAATCACCGTCTCTGTACTATATTTCATTATAGCAGATAATAGTGGAACTAATTGTCAACAGTATAGGGCTATGATCAGAGCCGCTATCATAGCAAGTTTCTGCTTTCAGATAGTGTACTTCTGGCCCTTTTGCGAAAAAAAAAATATTCAGAGAATTTTAACATATCGCCAGTATGTTGGTTCACAAGTCGTGATTACATTAAGATTGTTATTGCCAAGACACAGTTTGAGCAGTGTACCTTTGGTTGAGGTCAACCTTAATCCCCAGAATGTTTGGCACCCCAATCTCCACTTGAAATAAGTCTGTCTCCTAGTGTCAAAACGTACTTACTGTAAGTAGAACAGTTACTCTTGTGCCTTGGATGGCATTAAACTGCAGACAGATTAAGACTTCCAAGCTTACCTTTAATAGCTATGGTGGTTGCTAGGATTCGGAGTGTTTATACTCTGGCAGCAGGTAATGCTTATGGACTTACATGACTCATTCCATCAGGGTGGTGTGTGATATAAGTGTTGTAGTCCTTGATGGAACGTTACTTTGCTTGATGCAGTGTGCTTTTGAGATTAAGGTCACATCTAGTTTGTGAGTTGCAATAAGTACTTCAAGTTCAGATTTATTTGGAGCTAGCCATTTATGTTCCAGGTAGTAATTCTTAATGTCTTCTAATTCTTAATCAGTAGTCATTTTATTCTTCTGACAATTAAGTAGAGCGAAGAGGCTTATAAAGTGCACTCATATGTTGTAGGAGCATGTCTAATTATTGAGGTTGATGCTTTAAGCAGTTTTTTTTTTATTCTTCAATTTTATTGGTTAACTTAGATGACACTTCAGTATTGCCTTTTAGGATTTTGGCATAGAAAGTTCTTTTTTTTTAATATCACGTGTAAAAAGTTTAGTTTCATTTGAGTAGCATCTGATGAAATCAGTGTTAGATTTTTGTATAATATATGCATTTGAAGTTTTCGTTGGGCATTCAAGCCTTATTGGTTTGGCTTTCGACTTGCTAGAATCTCCTTGTAAACACTACATTCCTAGTAGTTGCAGGATGCTCACCTTGGAAAAGGGCGCATAGTGCTGGTGTACTACTGTCTTTTTTTTTTGCATTCTGAAGCTTGATGACCTTGAGCACATTTCACACACTGATAAAGTAAAATTAAAACTATAGTTAATTGACAATGACAAAGTTTACTATAGTAACGAGGAATTAATGGACTGATATTAGTTTTATTGTACAAAAGGTACGATGTACATTAATGTAGTAATATTTCAGTATTAATGATGTCAGTGTATCAATTTTTGATTTATTTCTCATTTTTAATTTTTATTTTGAATTTGACTGCTGCTATTTGACTTGATGTTAATTATTACCATTATTTTTATTAGTCTATTGTATTGACGGGTAAAAATAAATGAGTATTATGAGTATTTTTTTTGAATGACAAAGTTGTTGGCATCTTTGACACTAAGGAATTGTATGCCTCTTTTGAGGACCTTTTATTTTTACTGCTTGGTGGTGAAATTTCGTTATTTTTAACTGCACTATTGCTAGGACCTGGAGCAATATTTACAAAAAAAAAGTTGACGTTGGTTTTCTTTCTAGTCCAAATTTCACATTGATAATTTATCCTTGAATGATGTTTCCGGTTTTTTCTATCTCTGCTTCAATTGCTTTGGAAGGTGCTGTGTAGATTTTTTTAAAATAACGATTCTGTAGCATCGTTGATCTTCTTGGATGAATTTATACCCAATCCAACCATGTCGAGTAGATATTTTTTTTATAAGTTTCTATACCGGCACTGATTACTTGAAGTTGATTTTTATTTATTATCCTTAGGGTGAAACTATCCGCACTGCCAGATGAACGAAGTAGTTCTGCCAGCTTATTGACTTCCTGTACACCTTATAAGAGTAATGGTGGTTTACTTGGTCATTTTACTATTGGCTGATCTTCAGATTCTTCATCTGTAGGGTGTATGGGTAATCCACTAAAGCTGTTCTGCGTGTTGATTGAATCTGGACATGGTGATTCAGATAGAATATACATTTAAATAATAACAAACAAAAAACAACCGAATGTCATGATATGATTTTATTGTTTGATTTAGTTTATACTTAAAAAAAGATTTGTTCATTTGATTTGGCTTATTATTTAAAATGTTTAGAGGAAATAATTGTAAATATTTAAATTTTGATATTATTGTGTTCTATGTTAATAATACTTATATATCTTTGTCACACTATGTAAATAGACTCAGATATGTTTTAAAAGGTGAATAAGGTATATTTTGTATTGATCATCCAATTGTACAATTTTTGTAACGTGCGCCGGAGTCTGCACGTTGTCCGATGGCCGAATGTCATGATTTTTATGGTTATGCTTATTTATATTATATATTTTATGATTTACTACGCAATGATGGTGATAATAGGCTTAAATAATAACAACCGTGGCGCCATCTTACGAGAGTCTGTCATTGGTTGATCAACTCCCCGCTTTGACACCACAAGCATAGCGGTGGGGAGGCAGTGGAGATGGTACTAACAAGAAGGGATCGAGGGACATTCTTGGTTAGAGTCTCAGACTGAGCGGACGGTTAGTTGACTACCGACAGCACCAGTACAGAATTCATTACACATTGTTGCTTGACACATGCATTTGTTATGGATGCATGTATCGCGCTCGACCATGAGCTCCTTAAAGCCAATTATGGCAATTATGCTACAATATTATCTTAAGAATACTATTTTCACTGCCTTGCAAATGATAAAATTAACAATGTTTTCCTGTCTATAATTTAACGATTTTTCACTATGAAATAATAGACCAAGCCGTCACCTTACCATCACATTGTACATACTTTGTTGTAACATGCACTTTAGCCAAATTGATTGACATATATCCATAATCAACTTTTACCAGAACCAAGTAGGTATTAATAATTAAAATCAGTATAATTATTTTTTATGTATTTTTTTTTATTTTTTATCAAGTATTAATTAAAATCAATAAAAATCATTATTTTCTATGTAATTTGATTGTTTGTATTTGATTAACTTTTTTTTTCTATACTACTATTTAAAAGAAATGTTACCGTGTAAATATAGAGATGGTATGGCGCTGGGTGAAACAGCTAGTGGAAGAATATGTTCGTTTAAGTACCTACTGAGCCAAGCTTTTCGTCACTTACCCTGGCTTTCGCACCCAAAAGTAAGGGTGTTCGATATATAACGTAGCAGAATAAATATTACTAATTTTATTTTTTATTAAAATAATCAAATATATTTAAATAATCTATATTAAGTAGTACCTTAATATTATTTTAATTATTTTATTTTACTTTAAATGTAAACAGCGCCATCGATCATAGCTTGCGTAAACTAGTATCTAAAATTTCCAAAACGCACAAGACTGTCATGGCGTCTTGAATGAAGTCACGCCGTGCGAAACAAACCAAAGAGCGATCGTGTCTTCGTACGTTACAGCTAGTTTTAATCGTTTAAAAATAAATTTCTCATATTATAAGTACTGTATAGTGCCCCAGTGTGATAGCACGACTATAAAAACGCCAAACAAGTTATTTATATATGTTCCAAACAATGGAGAAATACGCAAAAAGTGGCTAAAACTTGCAAGAAGAGATGATGCTCATACTTTAGAGATCATACTTTATGCTAAGAGATCCCTTCCTGGGATAAGTCCGCCATTGTCTTCTGATTTTAATAATGTTCTATTTACTATGTATTTTAAAGCAATAAAGATATTACAAACAAACAAACTTTATCAACAGGTTCAAGAATGTATTTTTGTGAAGATCATTTTGATAAGTATTTCACACAATACAATCTATTACTTAATTCGAGCAAACTAGATGTGTTTTGTAGAATCCCTATTTTCTAAATAATAAATACATGAGTTCAGGTTAAGTTGTTTCACTTTTAGGAGTGAACGTTTCATTTTAGTTTTCTAATTAATGTTACAAACATACTCTTTTTATTATTCTAGTTGCCAAATGATATGACTAATTATATGGAGTATCATATGAAGGGAACAGTAAAATAGTAAACAGTATCTTGCAAAATGTACGTCACAATATTAAGTAAAGTAAGGGTGTTCGATATATAACGTAGCAGAATAAATATTACTAATTTTATTTTTTATTAAAATAATCAAATATATTTAAATAATCTATATTAAGTAGTACCTTAATATTATTTTAATTATTTTATTTTACTTTAAATGTAAACAGCGCCATCGATCATAGCTTGCGTAAACTAGTATCTAAAATTTCAATGGCAGCCATTAAATTGAACTTGGAGACGTCTAGTCTTATGATGTGGTTTATGGATTACACAAAATTTGTCGTTACTGTTGTAAAATAAATTTGTTAATGGAAGATAGTCATAATAAATATTATAACTGCATCCTTGTCATACAAATATAATAGTAATATATTTTTTTCATATTCAATCAGTTCGTTCGTTCGATGCGTTATGTTGGTAATGAGTGTGTTGTTTCATTTCGTGCAATATCGCACTGTTTAAAGGTGGTTTAAAGTCACATTTCAAGAAAGTAGTTGTAGATATTTGTTAATATAGTTATTATAGATTTTACGTAGTGTATTATTATAAAATAATTACTTAGTTGTAAATAATACCCAGGTTACAAAAACTTTTAGATAAGCTGTTTCTTGCCTGATGGTGTAAATGTGTAAATTCAAATTGTATATAAAATCAATGAACTTTTAAGTACGACTGGCTTAACGTTACTACTTTAGAACACATTTTTTTCTTAATAACCTAAATCTAAATAATGTTACCTATTTGTTAATAAAATTAAAGAAAAATTTTTTTTTAAAAACAAGCTTTTATTATTTGTTTATAAAATGAACTAAAAAGTTAAAAATAAATTAACTCTAAAAAGAAATATAACACTTTGTAACTTGATTGTAACCTTTAACGACAAATAAGCGTCTTCGTCTAGGACAAAATAATTCCATATTGTACAAATTTATTTAATTTTAACACTAAAACTTTTCACCATACACAATTATTCAATCTTGTCCCCCCTCTTTATCATAGTCCCCATTTATAAATGAAAGCGTGTTACATTGTGATAGCTTCAGGAAAATGTTGTGTTGTATTAAATGTAACACGCTTTCATTTATAAATGGGGACTATGATAAAGAGGGGGGACAAGATTGAATAATTGTGTATGGTGAAAAGTTTTAGTGTTAAAATTAAATAAATTTGTACAATATGGAATTATTTTGTCCTAGACGAAGACGCTTATTTGTCGTTAAAGGTTACAATCAAGTTACAAAGTGTTATATTTCTTTTTAGAGTTAATTTATTTTTAACTTTTTAGTTCATTTTATAAACAAATAATAAAAGCTTGTTTTTAAAAAAAAATTTTTCTTTAATTTTATTTTTAACTTTTTAGTACCTCTGTTTTTAATTCGAGATTTACTACGACGTAGTTCGCAGCGCGTAGCAGCGTTATTCCGTTATGAAGTCCGTAGTTCGTTCACATGATATGTAATATGTACTGATTTAAATATCAATAATGTTGAAATAATGTAATCTTGTTAGTTATTTGTAACGTTTCTCATTCTATCCATTTCTTTTAATGCATCAACATTACAAGGTTTCTTCGACGTCAACTTGGAGCAGTCAAGTTCTTCGATTTGAAGAACTGCTAAAGACCTAACTCGGCTTAAAGCTACATAAGCTTGACCAGCAGCGAACAATTTGGAGCCTAGATAAATAACAGCATGATCTACAGTAGTTCCCTGCATTTTATGCACAGTTGAAGCCCAAGACAAGACAATCGGGAGCATTCTTCTTTCAGCTGTGCCGTGATTAAATTTAGCAGGTAATTACGATTCGTTTTCTCTATGTTTAGCAGTAGCTAAACTTATTTTTTCTTAGCGTTGCCGCTTGTGGACATCGCTTTCATTAGCAATCTTCTCCTGTCTGTTCAATTTCGCCTTCTCTAAACGTCGTTTTCTTTGTGTAGTTGTTTCATTTTTCTTCATGTTATTCCCACGAGTATAGGACAAATAACGGTCCATCCCCCCAGAGGTCCGTTGTAGAGGGATAAGGGCTATTATACAACAGGGTTCGCCCTGGTACCCTGAGGCGCAACGTTAGCGGCAAGACATGTTTATACACCCTCATACCATTCAGCCCTCGGCACGTGCTCACCTTGGCATTGGGTCATCCATCCAATCAATCATATATAATTAATATGGGACGAAAGCAAGAGACTCGTCAAGACGAATCAAACGAGACCAAACTCGATGGGGTTGCGTCGTTTAATTACGGAGTTCCTATGGCCACCTTCCAACTCCAACATCAGACCCTTGTTACCATATAGTATCAAAGTACTCGTCAAGACTAATCCAATGAGCTCAAACTCGATAGGGTTGCATCGTTTAATTACGGAGTTCCTATGGCCACCTTCCGGCTCCATCATCAGACCCTGGTTACCATATAGTATCAAAGTACTTGTCAAGACGAATCTAATGAGCTCAAACTCGATAGGGTTGCATCATTTAATTACGGAGTTCCTATGGCCACCTTCCAGCTCCATCATCAGATCAGCTCTATGTCACAATAACATTGCATTGTCATCCGATTTATACATGCATTCTAAATTTCAGCTCAATCGGAAACCGGGAAGTGGATCAAATTTAAGTTGTAAGATTTGATTACAGAACGACAGACAACAGGACAGGTGAAACTAAATAAAAGCTTGTAAAAATAGGCTAGTCGACAAAATTTCAATAACTGCTTAATATTTTAGCTTATTAGGCATTTTATCGAAAAAAAAGGTTTATTTATTTTTAATCGAGCGTTTACATTATAAATTTCGCGTTTTAAAAAACCATTTTTCAATTTGGTTCCAAAACGCACAAGACTGTCATGGCGTCTTGAATGAAGTCACGCCGTGCGAAACAAACCAAAGAGCGATCGTGTCTTCGTACGTTACAGCTAGTTTTAATCGTTTAAAAATAAATTTCTCATATTATAAGTACTGTATAGTGCCCCAGTGTGATAGCACGACTATAAAAACGCCAAACAAGTTATTTATATATGTTCCAAACAATGGAGAAATACGCAAAAAGTGGCTAAAACTTGCAAGAAGAGATGATGCTCATACTTTAGAGATCATACTTTATGCTAAGAGATCCCTTCCTGGGATAAGTCCGCCATTGTCTTCTGATTTTAATAATGTTCTATTTACTATGTATTTTAAAGCAATAAAGATATTACAAACAAACAAACTTTATCAACAGGTTCAAGAATGTATTTTTGTGAAGATCATTTTGATAAGTATTTCACACAATACAATCTATTACTTAATTCGAGCAAACTAGATGTGTTTTGTAGAATCCCTATTTTCTAAATAATAAATACATGAGTTCAGGTTAAGTTGTTTCACTTTTAGGAGTGAACGTTTCATTTTAGTTTTCTAATTAATGTTACAAACATACTCTTTTTATTATTCTAGTTGCCAAATGATATGACTAATTATATGGAGTATCATATGAAGGGAACAGTAAAATAGTAAACAGTATCTTGCAAAATGTACGTCACAATATTAAGTTCTTGTGTACCGAACTGAAATATCACATAGCATTTAAGCTTATAATAAATATTTTATACTTACAAGGAAGTTTTAACATTGCGAAATTCAGATGAGCAAAAGTTACTGTTCGACGCGAAAAAATTTCCAAGCATAACGGCATCGATTCTGGGCAAATTATTACTGTCTGCTTTGCTGAATCCAGATTCCATGGTTAATTCTTTCAAATTATAATTAGCAAAAACTGTATCAACTTGATATTAGTTGTTAAAAACCAAAATTTTATCAAGAACCGGTAGTGATACTCGAAACGTCAAAGACAAGATTGGAGTTTCGCACGGCGTGACGTAACGCTTTCTGATTGGTGTTCACTGTCACGTGACTAAAGGTTTCATTTTACGAAATTTATTTTAAAAAAATATTATTAATCTTTAACGCTTTTAATAATTAAAATTGTTTGTTATTTTCTCCATATTATAATTAATCATTATAAACCCCTATCCATTATATTTATTCTTAATGGACACAAGCCTATTAAGCCGGACAGTCCTAAGCCTGTAACAAGTATGAAGGAAAGTTTTATGAGTATTTAATTTGGCAAAATAAATCATGTTTAGAATGCCATTAATTCATTTTTATCTATACATATAATAAGACACTAAAATGCGAGTGTCTGTACATTTAATATTTTTCAAAAAAACTGATAGAGTGCGATTAAAAAAGAGTAACAGAAACCAAAAAGACAGTTTTTGGAATTTTTGTCAGTCTGTATGTATGTCTGTCTGGTACGTTATAACTTCGAAAATACTCAACCGATTTAAACGCGGTTTTCACAGTTGGATTACATATAATTAGGAGCGTTGTCAAAACTTTGTTTCGTTAAAATCGGTTAAGGGAAAAAGAAGTTATGGTCGATTGAAAATTTACTTCAAATACTGCTTCAAAACTTTTAATGCGTTTACTTACGTTTAATTTAAATTAGATAAGGCTAAGATTTCTACTTTATATTATCCATATCAATAAAGAAGAAAACACGCACTGCACCTATTAATTTTAATAAAATAACACATTGAATTTGATCGTAAATTTAGTAACATAAAATCTCAATAGATGGCGCTGACTTACTTTACAACTCTCTATGGTTACGTTTTCGCATTATGGTATAGCAGATTGAAATTAACCCTAGCAAATTAAGGATCAGCCTCCGCGTGTGTAGTGAATTCGGATCGTAGTGGAAGAAGTGCGAATCGTGTGTAGTACAGTGCGGTTTTTCGTGTACGCGAGCGCGTCCTCGTGAGTGCTAGGAGAATCGTAGTGATTGTGCGCGGTTCGGAGGGGAGTACCTTTTCCTTGTTCTCGGCCGTCTGGCCTCTCAGTTGCCCGGGAGTTTTGCGGTGTCTCTGGCACGGCCCCCTAGCGGTTTCAAGCGAAGGGTTTACCGTGCATTGTCAATCCGTACATTCTAGCCGCCGACTGTGAGGTCACTCGATCGTTCCCACGCGGACAGTGCACCCTCATTTCCGTCGCTGCCGGCGGGCCCCTGTTTCCATTTCTGTCCTCTTTGGGGTTTAGATCTCGGAGGGCGGAAGTGCTAGAGGGTAACGTATGCTACCCCACGCTATTTATAGCGTAGGGTAGGATGCCGCCGCCGGTGAAGCCTTCGAGGGGCACCTCGAGCGCCGCTTCACCCCGACGTGCCCCGGCTAGGAAGCCGATTTCCTTTAGGACTCCTCGGGTTCACAACCCGATGGAGTTCCTCAAGAACCCAGGGGCTGCGTCCCTTATTAAGCAGGCGATCGCCGCTGGACGTGCCCCCTCCGCATACCCGCCGTCACCTTCCCCTGTCCAGTCGGGCGGGGAAGAATTCTTTAGTGCTGAGGACGCCGCTCCAGTACAGCCTAAGACCGCCGACGGCCGAGACCCTCGCCTCGGAGCGCGTGCCGAGCGTGCCGCATCCGTTGCGGCCGCCACGCCGCTGGGCTCCGTGTTCGCTGCGTCTGCGTCCGCTCCCGAGTCTGCCGCGCGTGCCGCCGTGTACGAGTCCGCCTACAAGGTGGCTCGCATAACGTCGCCGCCGCGCATGCCGACCCCGAATTGGGCGAGAATGCCGCCAACTCCCGCCCCGCGTTCCCCGCCATCGCAGGCCTCGCCCGCGTCTCCACCGGTGCCCGCCCCGCGCACGCCGCCTCGCAGACCCCCGCCGCCCCGCTGTCCGCCGCACCCCCTGCGGCCGGGCAACAGTCGCAGCAGCCGGCGCCGCAGGCAAAGCAGCCCCCCCGCCCCCGCTACCCGCCGCTCATCGTCGAGCACCTCCCCGACTGGGCTCACCACTTCCGTGAGCTTAAGAAGAGGATTGGACACGCTCCGAATGCGCGCCCGTTTGGCAAAGGGGTACGCTTCATGCCGCGCGAGGAAGATGAGTACCGCGCAGTGCAAAGGCACCTCACGCAACTGGAAAAGGATTCAGGTATATCCTGGTTTTCGTATTCCCTCCCCGCAGAGCGCAGTCTTAAGGTTGCGATTAGAGGCCTGCCTGCCGACACACTGCCGGCTGACATTGAGCGTGATCTCCGCGACCTCGGGTTCACTCCTGAGTACGTGCGATCTATCCGCGCGCGCCAGGGCCGCCCGGGCTGCATTTTCTACGCGCAGCTTGAGAGGACCGCTGACACCATCCCGGCCATCTATGAAGTTTCTGAGCTTCTATGCATGCCCGGGGTCACCATTGAGGCCTGGCGCGGGAAGAAGGGTCCCGCTCAATGTCACCGCTGCCAGCAGTTTAGGCACAGCTCCCACAATTGCCACCGCCGCGCGGCCTGTGTCCGCTGCGGCGAGGAGCACTTCGCTCGCGAGTGCCCGCGCCCGCGTGAGGAGCCGCCTACCTGCGCCAATTGCAAGGGCCCGCACACAGCCAACAACGCGTCCTGCCCCCTGTTTCGCAAGGAGATTCGAAACAAAAAAGCAGGTACGGTGTTGCTGACAGCCGCCCCTAGCCGACCAGCCCCAGTCACCACCACTACCCCAGCCCCTGCAAGGGAGGAGAGGCCCACGACCTTGATGCCAGACGCCAACAACCCTACCGAGCGCCCCAAAAAGCGTAGGCGCCGTAGGAAGCGTGGCGGTAGGCCTAAGGACGACAAGCCGCAACCTGCCAAGCAGCAGCCGCAGCCCCAGGATGAGCAGCCCGTGGCCAAGCCACGCCCTGCCCCTGTGGGAGGCAAGCCGACCCCCGCGCCCAGAGACGCCGCTCCTCAGACCGCTCCCAAGGTAAAGGACCCGATCTCGACAGGTAGGATGAACGTACAGCCCGTCATACACCTCTTGATTGAGATCCTGGTTGCGTACCAGTCCAACCAGGATATAGTCCCTATAGTGCTCAGAGGAATGTCGTCATTGCTGCCTAAAGGTGTGTGATAAGGCACTCCGACTCATCCACTGGAATGCATGTGGCCTGAACAAGGCCAGACGCAGCCTTCTGAAATCGTTGGTGGCCGAATACAAAGCGGACATCGTACTGATCTCGGAAACGCACTTACGTGCCCACGACCCACTGAAGTTCTCAGGTTTTCATGTCTATCGACTTGATGCAATCTCAGACACCGGCCGAGCGTATAGAGGTCTCGCTGTCTTGGTGAAGAGAAGGATCGTGCATCAACCGATACCCCAGTCGCAGCTTCAGTCGCTCTATGCACTAGGCGTTGAGATATGTACTGACTCAGCCCCACTCCGCGTGTTTGCACTCTACAAGCCGCCGCATAATGAGTTGAAAGTAGCCGATGTACACACTCTCCTGAACTCGGCTGTACCGACCATCATAGCAGGTGATTTTAATTGCAAACACACCGCCTGGAATTCCAACCGCATATGCCCCAACGGTCGCCGTCTCTTTGACGACTCTGAAAGGAAGGGTTACGAGGTAAGAGGAACGGAAGTACCGACCCACTATCCTGGGCCCGCCTCCTACTTACCGGACGTAATAGACCTCACGCTATTCAAAGGCATTTCAGCGTCAAAGATCGTCACAGAAGTCCTGTCTGACAACATGGCCTGTCCTCGTTACAGTGGATGAGTCCCACACCTCCAAGCCTCCCCCCACCCCCCGCCCCCGGATTGAATGGGCTAGGTTCAGCACGTATGTAGAGCAGCACCTCACCTCTCTCCCGGTCAACAACGCGGCTGACGTTGAACAGCTAGCCTCCCACATCTGTGAAATAACACAAGAGGCCTTAACACAAGCTACAATTGATACTGTGAGTACCCCTAAGAGACGCTCTACCCTAGCCTATATCCTGGAGATGATAGCCGAAAAGAGAACCCTGCGTAAACGCTGGCAACAATCTAGATGCCCGTCCCTCAAGACTCAGTTGAACTCTATGTCAGCAAAAATAGCGAAGGCCCTGGAAACAGAGGCTACCGACTCATGGCTGCAGACTATAGAGTCAGCGAGTGATGACTGGACGTCTATTCACAGGCTTTACAGGCAAGTTTCCAAAAAGCCGCAGCCCATCCGCCCCCTCCGCGCCTCTGACGGTACCCCCCGTTATAGAGCGGAAGATAGAGCCGAAATTTTCGCAGACAATCTTGAGCAGCGATTCAAGCCGAACCCCTCTGATGACACTCAACATGCCGAGGACATCCAGAAGCTCCTAGACGAGTACTTCCGCCGTCCCATTCCCCCAGACGAAGACCCCATAGTCTTTACCCCGGGTCAAGTCCAAAGGATGATTAAGAAAAGAAAGCTCCGAAAGGCCCCTGGCCCCGACGGCATCCCCAACGAAGCCCTGCGTCACTTTCCACCACGAGCAATCGCGGTACTGACGCGACTCTACAATGGGGTTATGCGTACGGGTCACTACCCCTCCTTATGGAAACTCGGCCGAGTCATCATGCTTCCCAAGCCCCAAAAGAACGTTCTGGACCCAGGTAATTACCGTCCCATAACGCTTCTAGCTACCATCTCCAAAGTGTTCGAGAAACTATTATTAGTACATCTCACACCCCACCTGACTCCTAGAGACGAGCAATTCGGCTTTCGAGCCGAACACTCTACCACGCTCCAACTCACAAGGGTACTACACCACATGACGACAGCCTACAATAAAGGGGAAAAAACTGTAGGTGTATTCCTCGACATGGAAGGGGCGTTCGACCGTGTCTGGCATCCAGGTCTAGTTTATAAGTTATCCACCTCTACGACTCCCCGTCGAGTCGTTAAGACCGTGGCCAACTTTAAACACTTTTCTAACAGACAATTCCAAGTTGCAGTCGAAAGCGCTATCTCTACCGTTCGCACGGTAGAGGCAGGCGTACCCCAAGGCAGTTGCCTCTCTCCCGTATTATACTCGAGGTATACAGATGACATCCCACTACAAGAAGGGTCTCACCTGGCCCTGTACGCTGACGACGCCGCGTACTACGCGTCGTCGATGAGCGCCCTACAGGCCGCCAAGGTAATACAGAGAACCCTAGATGCCCTTCCCGAATGGTTAGCCCGTTGGAGGCTGTCGATCAATGTAGCTAAAACACAAGCCATTACCGTCAGTCACCAGATCCCCCCGCCTCCCCTTCGTCTTCAGGCCCAGGACATCGCTTGGACCAGCTCGGTGAAATACCTGGGCGTCCATATCGATCGGCGCCTCACGATGAAAGACCAAGTGAAAGCTGTCATCAACTCTACACGTGCTGCCCGAGCCCTCTTGCGCCCAGTGCTCGACTCTGTCCTCCCCTTAAAAGTGAAACTCGGTGTATATAAGACATACATACGGCCCCGACTTACATACGCCTCCCCGGCTTGGTACGCGCTCCTCTCAGAGTCGCGTAAGACCCAGCTGGAAGTACAACAGTCGAAGTCACTTAGAGTTATCACGAAGGCCCCTCGCTACGTGAGGAACACTACAATCCGTAGCGGACTGAAGACAGAGACCCTGGACGCCTTCATAAGGCGCCTAACGAGGAGGATGTTCCAGCGTGTAGGAGAGTCGACCCTGCCACACATACAGGAGTTGGCACCCTACCACGCTCGACCTCCCGACCGTAAAAGGTACCCCCGAGACCTCGTCTAGATTCACAGTGACTCCAGTACACAGGTTTGCTCTACTAGTCGCACGCTGAGAGCGCTCGCTGGCACATAGCCGGCTCGAGTCGAACTCGCGACCCGCGACAGGTAATAGCAGACCAGCAGTCCAGTGGCAGGTACCACATCCCATGACCTGTTCGTCTTAACGGACAGCGTGTGCAACCTCAGTCAGGAGGCCGTCGCCTCGACACTGACTCCCCACACCTATACAGGTATGAGATGAAATCCTAGCCTAGCAAATTAAAAAAATTGATGGTATTTGTCTCGTGGTTCTTTTGGTTTGGTTCTTTGGTTATTGTCTGTTTATTGGTTTGGTAAATGGACGGTTCGATTCGCTATTGTTAGTTGTCTTGCTTGAATTGAAAATTGAATTTGTTGTTTGACGGAACATACGATCGTGTCGTATATAAGGTGGACACAAATCAACTGCAAATATTTTAAGGGCAGATACAGACCACTATACTGAACAACTTTTAGAAATAAACTTATATCGAAATACGAAATTTTATTTTTCTCTCTCTGTAGGCGACGCACGTAAATTATTTTGTATGCATTTTTATGTTTCTTTTTTGTTTTAAAATGTAATTTTGATACCACTAGCGCCATCTGTTGCGCGACGGTGGAACTGCTGTAAGTCGGTAGAAATCTTAACTTTTTTATTTTTGTATGTAGGCAGTCGAATATCGTCTAGAGATTTCCACAGTTATGCTACGGTTTTGATGTTATAACAAAATTATAAATCTTCTTTTATTGTGTCTTAAATACACGTAATTCAAGTCTACACGGTCTTTTTATTGCGTCGGCTACAATAGTGTTTGGTCTTCGAGCGGATCTTGAATTCGGCAACATGTCGTTTAAAACCCCGTACTCGACGCGTCAGCAGAGACATGAATTACGCGAACTGACAAAATTACAAGACGCGCCGATGAAGAAGAAGATTGAAACCGATGAAAAAACGATTCCTGGCCGCAGCATCAGCTGTGGAAACTTATGTCCAAATGTTGAAAAAGACATGAAGAAGGAGATAACTAAGGCACCCTCCTCTCATGGATCACAGAGTTCGTCTATGAAGTCTAAGAAGTCCAGCGCGTCATCATTGGCTCGACGTAAACAGTTGGAGCTTGAAGCTGCTGAAGCGAAAGCCAAGATTCAGTTGCAACTGACTGATAAGCGTTTGGAGGTACAACTCGCTATGGAGAATGTCGAGGAAGAAGCAGAAGTCGACGACGTGGTCAGCCGCCGCAGCAAGGAACAGCTGCACAATCTTGTTGAAGATTGGCTGGATCACAAATGCGTCACACCTGCACCCTGTCCTGCTGACACCCCAGGAGATTGTATGCAGCAGTTGGCTCACACACTAAAGGACCTCATGAGTAAACATTCCTCACAACATGAGCAGCGCTTACTTAGTCGTCTCGCTACACCACGAGATTTACCTACATTTAGTGGTGACTGCATTGAGTGGTTGCATTTTAAAAAGGCTTATGAAGAGTCTACCAGTGTGTGTAAATTCAGTGACTCTGAAAATTTGTGGAGATTACGTAAGGCGTTGAAAGGTGAGGCCAGAGAAGCTGTGACCGATCTGCTGATAGGCAACATATCGCCGTCGGCCGTTATGGAGATGCTGGAATTGAGGTTTGGACGTCCTGATTTAATTATTCACAACCTCACTAATAATTTGAGAAAACTTGCCCCATTACCTACGTCATATCAAACAGAAATAATTAATTTTTCTGTTAAAGTAAATAACTGTGTAGCAACCATTCGTGCATTAAATCAAGATGATTATTTACGTAGTCCCGAACTGTCAACAGCCATAATTAGTAAGTTGCCCAGCACACTAGTGGGTAAATGGATTGACTACGCTTTTGAAAAATTGTCAGAAGGCAAATCTAAGATGGAACTACTTGCAACATTTTTAATGCGTGAGTCACAGATGTTATCATTAGTTGGTGCGACATATGACTTAAAAAAGTCTCAGGAAGTACAACCTAAACGCACCGAGACTCACCACCGCCAGCGTACTATCTGTGCTACTGTTGAGAGCGAACAGAACAACAAATGCAAGTTCTGTGATAAGCATAACCATCAGCTGACTGACTGTCGTGACTTCAAGCGTGCAATGCGAAAGGATAAGTGGAGATTTGTAAAAACACAAAGATTGTGCTTCCGCTGCTTAGTGGCACGACACGATAGCAACACATGTCCAGCGCCTGTTTGTGACGTCGACAGCTGTGGCATGATGCATCATCGTCTTCTTCACTGGAAGAAACAAACTGAAGAAACAGCTAAAGATGACTCGCGTCCGGCGGCGCAACCTGCTTCGACCTCTGACGCGACGGTCGCCCACGTTTCAAAAAACCGACAAGGCGGAGTCATGCTAAAGGTGGTTGAAGTGCAATTAAGTGGACCTAACGGTAGTGTAACAACGTATGCATTGTTAGATGATGCTACGTCTGTCTCAATCATAGATAGCCAATTAGCAGATAGCCTAGGCTTGCAGTGCGAAAATTCTAGTGCTATAAAGTTTATAGATGCGTTCGGTCTTGAAGTGTACCAATCGGATGCCCCAAAAGTGCGTGCTCAAATTAGTGGAAACGACAATAATAAATATGACATTAAGTTACGTAAAGTGTCTAAGTTAAATTTGCCAAAACAAGATCTGTCTATTGTTAATAGTTTAACTTGTAACCATTTGTTGCCAATTAAAAATAAAGTGTGTAGTGAGTGTGTGGTGCCGCGTCTACTAATCGGCGAGGATAATTATTATTTAATCGCTCCGCTGGAGGTACGACACGGAGGTAAAAGTACACCATATGCTACTCGCTGTCGCTTGGGATGGTGCATTCACGGCTGCTGCGGTCGCGCTCGCTCCCTGGTAAGTGAACATATTTTCCATCTCGCTTCGTCTGATGTAAACAATAGTGATGACATCACCCAATTAAATGAATTAATAAAGGCTTCATTTAGTATTGACTCTGTTGGTATATGTTCCAAAAGCCGTGAGAATGCCTCTCATGTCCGAGCTATGCAAATTTTAGATAATACGTCACGCCTAGTAGGTAATCAATGGGAAGTCGGTTTACCGTTCACGAAAGATAGCCTGTCTTTACCCGATACGTATAGCTATGCCTTGCATCGCCTGCAGCTATTGTTACGTAAGTTTAGCACGGACACAGCGTATGCAGAAAAATATAAAAGTGAAATAAACAAGCTGTTTATGAATGGATACGCTCGCGAACTGAGTAATTCTGAGCTATCCATGAAGGTAAACAATGTATTACCACATTTCGGGGTATTGAATCCGAACAAACCCGGGAAATTGAGATTAGTTTATGACGCGGCGGGTAAAGTTTTTAATGTATGCCTAAATGATTTTTTAATTACAGGGCCCGATTTGTATAACTCATTATTTGGTATAATGTTTCGGTTTCGTGAAAATGAGGTAGCTTTTATTGGTGATATCGAAAATATGTTTTTGAGAACTAGGATACGCCCAGAAGATCAGCATGTACTTAGGTTTTTATGGCAGGAAAATGTAGATTCACCTCTAAAAGTATGTGTAATGCAAAGTTTAATTTTCGGAGCTACCTGCTCGCCTTTCATTGCTCAATATATAAAAAACAAAAATGCATTAAAATACGAGGATGAATATCCGGAGGCCGTTCATGTTATTGTTAATAACCACTATATGGACGATTGCCTTTATTCGACGCCAAATGCAGATAATGCAATAAAATTAGTACGTGAAATAAGTTCTATTCACAAGAGCGGCGGATTTTTTATGCGAGGTTGGTCTAGCAACTGTAAACAAGTATTGGCTAATATACCTGCCGATGCGCTCGCGCAAACAGCTGTTCAATTCAAGGACGGAGCTACGAACACAGCTGAGCGCACTCTAGGGCTGATATGGCATACCGCGCACGATACGTTTGCTTTTAATATTTGTTTGGATCGTATTCCGGAAAATATTTTAAATGGCCTTGAGCGTCCTACGAAAGCAAAAATGCTTAGTATAATTATGTCCGTCTATGATATACATGGATTTTTGTGTCCGTTTATAATTAAAGCAAAAATATTATTACAAAATGTACATCGTAGTGGTGTTGATTGGAAATGCCGAATCCATTCTGACGAACATAATAAATGGGTAAAGTGGCTTAATGAACTTAAGCAGATAAAAAGATTGGAGATTCCTCGATGGTATACTGGTCAGAGCGGCTATGTTCCGTGTTATAATATGACATCTTTGACCGAAAATACAACTATTGTTGATATTCAGCTTCACATCTTTTGCGACGCATCTACACTCGCGTACGCGACGGTACTTTATTGGCGTTTTACCCGGTCAGATGGTAGTGTCAAAGTTTGTTTTGTTGCTGGCAAAAGTAGGGTGTCTCCGTTACGTCCGATGTCAGTACCACGTTTAGAGCTACAGGGTGCTCTAATTGGAGCTCGAATGGCTGATGTGGTGCAAAGAGAGCACAAGACATTTAAGCCACATAAGCGATATTTTTGGATTGACTCCAGCACAGTACTTCAATGGCTAAGAAGTGACCCTAGAAGCTATAAGGCTTACGTGGCCCAGAGACTAGGCGAGATAGACGAGTTGACCTCTATAGCTGAATGGAGATACGTGCCATCTAAATTAAATGTAGCTGACCTGGCCACGAAGGAAAACACAGAACTAATTTCTTATGAAGACGTTTGGTTTCAAGGACCTGAATTTTTACGTTTGACAGAAGATGATTGGCCAAAGGATTTAAAGAGTACAAGACGCTCTGAAGAGGCGGTAGGGGAAGAACTGCATGTTAATTTTGTGTCCGCGGAAGATAAATGTAACTTGGCTTCTTCACTACCTGATGAAGAAAGGTTTTCATCGTGGCAACGTTTTCTCCGAGCTGCCGGCAGAGTCCTACAATTTGTTAAGAGGTGTCGAGGTGGGGAGACAATTTTGGACCCTACTGTACTTTTGGAAGCCGAACAGCTGATTGTAAGGAAGTGTCAACAGGATTCATTTGCTGCTGAAATTCAAAGCATAAAACAGGCCAAACCTTTGATGTCAAATAGTCGTTTATTGACATTAACTCCATATTTAGACAACCAGAACATATTACGTGTCGGTGGTCGTGTGGACAAAACTATAGGTATATGTGAGTCGACAAAGCGACCCATTATCCTGGATGGTAAGCATAAAATTGCTCGGCTACTTGTTGAGTACCATCACAGACGAGCAATGCACGGAGCGCACGAAACTGTAGTTAACGAATTACGGCAACGGTATTGGATCCTTCAATTGCGGCCCACTGTACGTAGTATAGGAGCCAACTGCCTCTTTTGTCGTTACCGCCGCGCAGCTCCTCGCCCACAACGAATGGCAGACTTACCTGCTGTACGTTTACAGCACAATCGACGTCCTTTCTCATGCACTGGAATTAATTTTTTTGGTCCCATGGAGGTCACAGTGGGTAGGGGAAGACAAAAAAGATATGGTGTATTGTTTACGTGTTTAACCGTTCGCGCTATACACATTGAGTTAGCTGAAAATCTATCCACTGATTCTACTATCATGGCCTTGAGGAGGATGTCAGCACGAAGAGGCACGCCTTGCATTATCTATTCGGATAATGGTACCAATTTAAGAGGAGCTGACAATGAATTAAAGAAGAGTCTGCGGGAACTTAACGTAAATAGGTTGCAAGAGGATGCCAGCGTCCGAGGTATTGTCTGGCGGTTCCTACCCCCAGGGGCTCCAGAAATGGCAGGTGCCTGGGAACGCATGATTCGTACTGTTAAAGCCGCATTAAAGGTAGTTTTAAAAGAACGAGCTCCACATCAAGAAACCTTGTCAACCTTGTTGATTGAAGTTGAAGGACTAGTGAATAGCCGTCCAATCACACATGTTTCATCCGATCCCAATTTTCCCGAGGCTTTAACACCCAATCATTTCTTAATAGGTACCTCATCGAACCAGGTTCCCTTTGGTAAATACGATAATGCTGATCTTAGTCTTAGAAAAAAGTGGCGGGTAGCTCAGAGGCTAACTGACATGTTTTGGAATCGCTGGCTTAGGGAATATTTACCAACATTGTTACCTAGACAGAAATGGACCAGGGATGAGCGTAGCTTGCGAGAGGGTGATTATGTTTTCCTCGTCGAGCCGAACCTGGAGCGCGGCTCCTGGCGACACGGGGTAGTGAGCGCGACCCACGCCGGCGACGACGGCCGGGTCCGAATGGTGGACGTGCGCACTCGCACTGGGATTTTGCGTCGACCTGTGACGCGCGTCGCCCTACTAGATCCGATGGATAAATAGTGCTGAGTAGTACACATCTCAGCACTGGGGGGTGGATTGTAGGCGACGCACGTAAATTATTTTGTATGCATTTTTATGTTTCTTTTTTGTTTTAAAATGTAATTTTGATACCACTAGCGCCATCTGTTGCGCGACGGTGGAACTGCTGTAAGTCGGTAGAAATCTTAACTTTTTTATTTTTGTATGTAGGCAGTCGAATATCGTCTAGAGATTTCCACAGTTACGCTACGGCTGTATGCTTTGCTATGACGATAAATAAGTCGCAGGGACAAACCCTAAAAGCAGCTGGCATCGACCTAAGAACAAGATGTTTCTCGCATGGACAACTGTATGTGGCTTGCTCGCGGGTCAGTAGCACCGAAAATCTATTTTTATTAGCCTCTGAGAGAAGAACTGCTAATGTTGTCTACAAAGAGATTCTTTGAACTTAGCTCTGAAACATGATATTTGTTTATATTTGAATAATGTCCTGGGTACTTCGATTGCGTCATTTCATTTCAATGTACAAAACACAGGTTACGCGAAAGCGACCTACACGCGGGCGGAGCCGCGGGTAACAGCTAGTTAAAAATAATACATATTGTTCGAAAGTCCTTGTATCGTATTTATATCATTGAGTTTTATTACTTAACATCTAACATACGCTCAGTAGCATATACCGTGACGAGTCAACTATTATTGCAAGTAACGTTGTACGAAATTTTAATATAAAATATTTCTAATAAATGTTCAATTGAGTTATATTATTCAACACTCAGTAGCATACATTGTAACGAGTCAACGTTATCGCAACCAACGCTCGACGACATTTTGTTACAATATATTAAAACCACTTAAAGCTTAAAAAATATTAGGTGTAAAAAAAATAGAGTAATGAAATAACGCGTTGGCAAAATATAGCCATTGTGAACACTCCTACCCAAAAGCACACCGTTTGGGCATGTTGGTTCCTTCAATTCAAAAAATGTCACTTGCAAGTATGAGAAAAGGGTCCTTATCACTAAATTTCACTTCACAATAAATCAGCGTCTTTACCGCAAACGCCTTGGGTGGCAATAGAGCAATTGCACAAATATTACACAAAGATTTTCCACTTAAAACTCAATAGAATGTCACAAGAATATAGACCGCTTTTCGAAGATGTTTTATCGGAGAAATGATACCGAGAAACAGTAAAAATCAACAAAAATTTATCTTGAAAATTTCTTTACGCAACAGCAGCCATTTTGTTTTTTGTAAACGAATAACGATGAATGAAATGAATGACACAAGTAAGTATCGATTTGATAATCGATTATCTACACAAATTTGGAATATATATTAGCTAATCGGTGGGAAGCTGTAAAAAGAAATGTTTTCGACGATGATTTAGATTTTTTTACTAGGTAGGTATGTGTTTTCGAGAACCATCCGCGTATCCGTAGTGAATGCGTGTGTCAAGAGAGAACAACGACGTGGCGCGATCAAATCGATATTATTGTCGTTGAGATTTTTTTAATCGAATATTAGTGATAATCGTGATAACGTCCAAGATGTCCAGTGACATCTGTTGGCAGCAAAACGAACATTGTTACAAATTGTTCGGATACAAGCTGTAGTTTCCGGCTCTATCTTTGTGAAACGTCACTTTGTATAGAAGTGTCCCCCCCTGCTTAAGAGTCTAAAATTTGTAAAGTAGAAATAATAAATATTAAGCGATTCGCTGAAACCTGGATTTTTCTTCTCTCCTCACACAAACCTTAAGTACTTAGTAAATTCTCCCTACGTTATACTGGCGCCCATCAAAATAATTAACTGTGTATTTTCTGTTTTTTTTTTTTTGTTTTTTTTTTTCCCAGTTCAAAAGGTGCGTAGGTGTTTTTTTTTTACTTGGTGAAAGTGCCTTCTGTAATTAAATTATTGCTTTTACATTGTAAACGCAGTGTAATAATTAATCTACTCGCAATTACAAATGCATGTACGGACTCACCACGTGTCTCTGGTGTGGCCTATGTGTATTTTTAACCGACTTCAAAAAAAGTAGGAGTTTATCAATTCGTCTGTATTTTTTTTTTATGTTTGTTACCACAGAACTTTCGCCTGGGGTAACCGATTTGGATGTTCTTTTTTTATCTGAAAGCTGGTGCTTCCCGTTTGGTCCCATAGCAATTTGGTCCAGTTCTGACAATGGCATCCATGAAAAACCTGAATAAGTCTGAAATTTTCATTAAGTATGTGCTCAACAAATGGACAATTAATAGTTCAAATCACGCGAATTGATTATTTTTTTATTTATTTATTGGGAAGAATATTATTGTTAGAAAGGGTATACTTTCGAGATGGTTCCATAGTCATCAGATCAGGATCTAATGATGGAATCATGGAGTTATTGAGGGAACTCTTCAAGTTTTATTGCGATTTGGGTCGTTTTTGATATATTTCATGTCAATAAGGTGAGCCGACGCTGATAACGTTTACCCGACTTTCCAAAATGCAAAGTGTTTACAACTTTTTAGTTATAAGGTATTGCGTACTCAAAACTAAAAAGTAAAAAATAATTGTTTTTGCCAAAAAAACCAAACCGATTTCAATTCCTCAACAAAAAAGGATGAAATAATTAAAACATTGTTGTTTAAATATGCTTCATATCAAACATTTTAATAAATTTGAAGTTCCACCATTCATCAAATTGGCTAGCACCTAGAACATATGTCTTTCACATGGTCATCGGGACGCCTGAGGCGGACACTGCGAGATCTCTACTGAGACTTCTCCGTGTCGCAAGACATTAGTACTTTGGTATCCACCGCGACTGATGTCAAAGAACTTCTCGCCTTAACGATTATTCTATTACACAGTCATCGGGACGTCCAGTGGAAGACTATGTGAGTTATCTCATCGGCCTGTGTCTGGCCCGTTTGGTCGTACCGGTCACCCGTCGTAGGTTGTTGGCACCCAGGTATGAGATTCCTCCAAGTCAAAACCATAAGACATTGATACCGTGGTACTCACCGAGACACTTGCTCAAGAACTTTGCTCTTGCTAAACCAGATTGACTTATCTAGGAAAACAATATTTCCTGTCACAAAAATACAAGGATTCAGATCTAATTCTAAACTTTCAGAAAACTTTACATCACATTCACATATCACAGCACAGTTACACAGTCCCACCACGCGAATACCTTGTTCAAATGCATTATGTGCAGTGATGTACTGGAAATATTTTTTATTAGGCATGTACATATGATATCGACAAACAATCAATAAGATATCGATATTCGGTATGTTAAGTTTTTATATATAAGAAACACATTTTTATAACAAATGAGTAACGTCTAACTAAAATAAATAAATTATAGAACACAAATTGGTGACGTATGTTAAGTGTAAAGATTTTTTTTTGTCAATACAATACTTATACAATCTGATACTAACCTTAACAACATATATTTAAGTTTTTTTTTTTTTTTTCATAATCATAATCATTTATTTTTGTCATACACAGGTCATACAAAAAGGTTTTACAAATTCTGAACAGTTCTCTGTGTTCGCCAACAGGCATACAAAATTAACATGTTTGTTTATAATAATATTATTAGCTATTTCATTTTAGTAATTGAAAAGAGGTTACATGCAATTCTAATAAGTAATTTAATTATGGATAGAGAAGTAATTATAATTCTTGCTTTATTCCTGAATTGGAATATGTCTAGGTCTACGTTATAAAGATGCAATACCTATATCTAAAAAGCAAAATTGTGTCATGTAATCCAAGGTCGATTTTGAATTGAATATTATTATTATTGGATACGAGAGGTCAAAAACTATGTCAGGATTAATAATCTATGTAGATGATAATAAATGTATGTCAAATTATACACTGGAATACAAATATATAAATTACTATTAATTAAAATAAAATTACTAAGTACCTATGCAAAATATTATATAAAATTATCATTTAAGTATTCATTTACATGATAATAAGCTTTGTCTACTAATAAATTATATAGCATTCGCTTAAAATGACAAAATTCTTTGCATTTTCTAATGTGTGAGGGTAGCTTATTATATAGTTTAGGGGCCATTGCATATATACTTTTGTGTAAAAATGCTGTGTTTGTTGTTACGAGGTGAAGTGTATCAGAGCGACGTTGACTTTCAACTGGCTTAAACATATTATAATTGTTTTTAACAAAAATTCATACTTCGTAGATATACATGGAGGGAAATGTAAGTAATTTTTGTTTTTGAAAATGTGGTTTACTTGTTTCTCTTTGTTTTAGTTTGCATATGGCTCTAATACATTTTTTTGTGCTATAAGGACATCTTGACTATTAGTGGCGTTACCCCAGAATATTATTCCGTATCTTAGTGTTGATGCTGCGTACCCGTGATAAGCCGTTAGTTGTGCTGATTGGTTGGCGACTTTACCAAGCATATGCAGCGCATATGAGAAATTATTAAGCTTATTACAAACATGGTTTATTTGTGTTTGCCATGACATGTTATTGTCAATGAGCAACCCCAAGAATTTTGTGCTATTTGTTTCTTCAAGTGTAATGTCATTGTATTTTACTTTTATTTTATTAGGTTTATTCTGTCTAATTTTGAAAGTCATTATTTTTGTTTTAGGTAAATTAATTTTTAGGTTATTATTATTTAACCAGTCAATTGTTTTTGTCAAATTGTTTTTTATGTCCATATTAATAAAGTCTAAATTTCCTTTGACAAATATTATTGCGCTGTCATCGGCAAACAAAGACATTTGATTATTTGTGATTTTAGGGAGGTCATTTATATAAATTAGGAATAGAAGGGGAGCCAAAACCTCGCCTTGAGGTACTCCGTAGCATACTTTTTCAGCATCAGATGAGTATACTTCTAATGTCTTAGTTTTAGAATTGATCTTATCAATTTGCGTTATTTGTACTCTGTCCTCTAGGTATGATTTTATTAAATCAAATGCATTACCCCTGATTCCATATACGTATAGTTTATGCAATAAATATAATAAATAAAAAATAAAAATGTTTATTAGGTAACAATTTACAAGGTTTACATTTGTTGTTGGAACCTCCTTTTAAGCAAAAAAATGCCTGTGCCAGGAGGCCCCGCTCTTACATAACAATTGGTATTTACCTAATATTAATTAGTATTATGTATATAAAATGCAAAAACCAGCACAGCAAGCCGCACCCCAAACACAACCGAACGATGACATGAATGAATGACCGAATCACAACAGATACAGGCCAACATCAATAATATCCCTATATAGGTATACGATTGATAAAGGCCTCCAGTTCATCGTAATTCAACCCATCCAGCCAAGCCACCAACACCGATTTACACTCAAAGTACGGCTTACCATGGACTGATAGTTCCCTATTTATCTTATTATATAAGTATAAACAGCGTGTTGGAAATTGTAATCTTGCAAATTCAGTTCTAACTATTGGGGGAATAGCAACAGCAGCATTTCTTCTTCTTTGAATTTCTATGTTAGGATTATAAGGTAAGGTTTTATGTGTTCTTAATATAGTGCGTAGGACATACAGTTTTCTAATAGACATCAGATTACAAAGTTTATATAGGTCAATTGTAGGAAAAATTCTCTTTTTGAAATACATAACTTTTAGCAAAGACCTCTGCGCTCTTTCAACTTCTAGGAACCGAGTCTTTAATGCGCCTCCCCAAACGGGAATACAGTATATAATAATAGATTGAACAAGTGAAACATATATTTTATTTAACAAATTTTGTGTCATTATATGTCTAAGAGTCTTGAATATCCAGATGAATTTACGGATCCTACTAGACATCTGTTCAATTTGAGGATGCCAGGATAATCGTTCATCCACCACTATCCCAAGGTATTTGGTACTTTTGACTTTAGATATTGAAGGACAAGTACAATCTGTGTCAGGGTTTTCATTACAAGAGTGAATTTTAACATCAAAGTCAACAGTAGGTTGGTTATTATTATAAATACTAAAACAAATGTAGTTAGTTTTGGATGTATTTAGTGTCAAAAGATTATATTTAAGCCATTTATCAACCTGTGATATGCCCTGTTCAGAAGTTTTACGTACATCGTCCCAGTTTTGACCGGAAAAGACAATTGCAGTGTCATCCGCATAAGAAAAAATTTTACCATTTTTAAGTGTCATGTTGCACAAGTCATTGATGTACACAAGGAAAAGGGTTGGGCCTAGCACACTTCCCTGAGGGACTCCATAGTTCACGTTAGTACCATTGCTTATGCAGTCATTGATTTTAATTTTTTGAACTCGGTTTGAAAGATAGTCTTTGAAAATAGATAGTTGTTGGCCTCTTATACCTATTTTTTCCAATTTTTGTAAAAGTATTGGGATGGAGACAGTATCAAAAGCTTTTTTCAGATCTATAAAGCATGTTAGGCATTTTTTTCCTTTATCTAAATTGTCAATTATAGAAGCAGTTAAGGATATGACAGCGTCTTCCGTAGATATACCATTTCGGAAACCAAATTGGGAATCCGAAAGAATATTATGGGTATTAAGGTAATTAAGTAGTCTAGTATTTAATAATTTTTCTAATATTTTTGCAAGTACAGTAAGAACTGCAATAGGTCTGTAATTGTTAATATCATTTGCAGATCCACCCTTATGTATTGGTGTTATGAGTGATTCTTTGAGTGATGAGGGAAATGTACCTTTTTCAAAACATAGATTAGCTAAATGAGTAATAATTGGAATTATTTCATCTTTTATATATTGAATGAATCTAGTAGGAACATTATCCCACCCAGGAGCACTGTCTGATTTTAGATTTTTTATTATGGTATCTACTTCTTGATAATCTGTCTGTAACAATACAAAAGATTGGGTTTGACTAGGAAGGTGGTGGAGATATTCCTTTATATCACCTTTGGCCAAAGTTGATTGTATTTCATTTGCAAGTCGATTACCTATATTTGAAAAGAACCCATTTATGTAATTAGCTGAATCAAGAGCAGTTGGTTTCAATTCAGTTAGTTCTGAATTTGTTTCAGGTTTTTTACTAGTATAAGTTATAGATTTTATATTTTTCCAAAGAATCTTGTTATTTTTAATAGTATTATTTATTAAATTTCTTTCATAACGTCTTTTTAGTTTTTTTATTAAGTTATTGCAAAAATTACGGTATCTAGTATATGTGATTTTTTTTATTTCATTATTCGGATCATTTTTTAGCTCTTTTTGTAATTTATTACGATTCTTTATACATTTTAAAATGCCCTTTGTTATCCATGGCTTAATTATACGTGCACTTTTGGGAATAACAGTTGTAGTTGTATTCTCTTTTATTGTTTCCATCAGAATTTGAGTGAGCGAGTCTGTTAATTGATTGGGATCTTCACAGAATAACATGTCGGTAAGGTTTTTCTTTTGTAAGTATATTAAAGCACTTCTGAAGTTAACTTTTGTTGAAGTTTTACACGCCTGTTTAATCACTTTATTTTTATTTATTGATAGCAAAGTAGTATTGTGGTCAGTAATAGTAGAATTTAAAATAGCAATAAACGCGGAGTGTGTTTTATTATTAATTTTCAACATAAAATGATCAAGGCAGGAGTTATTACGTGTAGGTAGAACATGTCCAGGTAATATACCATGAGCTGCAAGCATATTCAGGTACGACATTCTATTAGTTATCTTATATAACTCTTCATTTGGTTTAGGTATTAAATTTATATTTATGTCACCAGCTATTGTAATATTTTTGGTCGATTTCAAACTGTTTAAATGATCACATAATGAATTTATAAAACCTTCGGTATTAGTCTTAGATGGTGATCGGTAGATACCTAGCACAGTGTGATTAAGTGTGTCAACCTGTAAGCATGATGCATGAGTAAGTTTTATTTCAAATATTTTCGGTTTTAGAGTTTTTTTAACAAATATAACGACCCTGTCATTCTGGTTAAGCTGGATGGTAGTGAAACCAGAGGAATAATTGTCAAGTATGGGTATAGGTTTATTTGGGTCAAGACGGCATTCTGTTAGTATAATAATATCCGGTGAGAATGCAAGTGAAGAAAGATTTGTCAAAAAATCATCAAAATTACAATAAATACTTCTTATGTTCTGAGCAACAATGGTAAGATCAGTTTTGTTTGCCTTATAATGTTGGTCAAGGTCGTTAATGTCACATTTAACTGATGTTGCTACATTTAGCTCGTCCATTTCTGTTAACGCTCTCATTGTGTCAACCATTTAAAAACACCATAACAAAAGCCATATGTAGCTCAAAAAGGTCATGTAGGAAAATATAACATATCAATATTAATAGTTGACAATGGAAAGCCAAAGTAAGTTTTGTCCCAATCAAGTGTAATTCACATATGTGCGTAAACTTATAAGTAGTAATTTGTATAAACCTACAACCAGTGCACCCAAACATTCTCAAACTTCCCAAAATCACAGCCTCCCCAAGCATAAGTATTGCGTAATGCTTGTTTATTAATATAAGTTTTTGCTTATTACATGACAGCATACAAATCATAGAAGCACTGCTGTCATGTAATAAACATTTCTTTATAACCCGTATATCTAGGCAAGAATGAAATGATTTAATATAAATTAATGAATTATATGCCATCACCATAGTGCAAGGCTCCGAGGCAAACAGCTGACAATAAAGCCGGGCAGACGCTAGAATGAGGATAAAAAGCATAGTGTTAAGTATTATTATTGCATTTGCTGTTGTACCCAGAAAATTAAAATATTTTATTTTTATGTTGAGTTTTAGTTCTGACATTTGTACATAGACCAAACTGTAGGAGCAGTGGTGAATGAACAAGTACATAACAATAGAAACGCCAATCAACACAGAGCAATATACAGTATGTGTGTGTGTATTATGTTTGACATTAAGCAGGAAACAACAGCCATTCAATATAGTTATGTCATACACGCATAAAAATAATTCAAGAAACAAAATTGAAGGTGCTATTTGTAGTGTAACATTAATTTCAGCTGCTTTTATAATCCATATAAGCATTTGCAGATACCGACCACATAAAAACAAGTTGCTATTCAAAGGTATGTAATCTATAAGAGAATTCCAAAAGCAATCGAGAAAATACAGGGCCAAGATTACAAGTGAATAGTATGAATAATTACCTTTTCTATTATTTAGGTTCTTTTCCGTTATGTCATACACGCATAAAAATAAACTAAGAAACAAAATTGAGGGTGTTATTTGTAATGTAACATTAATTTCAGCTGCTTTTATAATCCATATATACACCTGCAGATACCGACCATACAAAAACAAGTTGCTATTCAAAGGTATGTAATTTATAAGAAAATTCCAAAAATAATCGAGAAAATACAGGGCCAAGATTACAAGTGAATAGTATGAATATTTACCTTTTCTATTATGTAGGTTCTTTTTTGTTATGTCATACACGCATAAAAACAATTCAAGAAACAAAATTGAGGGTGTTATTTGTAGTGTAACATTAAATTCAGCTGCTTTTATAATCCATATATACACTTGCAGATACCCACCATACAAAAACAAATTGCTATTCAAAGGTATGTAATTTATAAGAAAATTCCAAAAATAGTCAAGGAAATACAGGGCCAAGATTACAAGTGAATAGTATAAATATTTACCCTTCTTATTATGTAGGTTCCTATAAGTAAGGAACCAGACAAACAAACTCACACGGAACACACAAAGAAAAAGTCACTTTTCCACTATAAGCTGCTGCACCTGCGATTCACTTTTTATTAAAATAATTGGCGAGTTATCTCCTTTTCGTAAGTATACTCTCCCGTACGCAGTCCAGCAGTATTTATATTCTTTAGCCCGCACAAGGTCGCGGCAGAGGAAGTGTAGTCGAGCTGCCGTCTGAGTGAGCTGCTCCGACACAAATATAGGGGTGTCCTCCTGGATGCGCATCCCCAGGTGCTTGGCACACAACTTCGACTTATGTTTTATATTATATGCTTTGCACGCCTTTAGGATATCATTTTTAATTAAGGTTGAATTTGTTTCTACAATAATAGGTGTTCTATTGTTTGTGTCTTTTTTTCCCCGCACTCTGTAGATATCCCGGATGGCTGATCTGTCAACTTTACAGGCCACTGTACTAGATAAGCCCATGACCATATTTACCAAGTCCTCTTTAGTTTCGTTCTGTCTTTTTGGCACATTTTTTTATTTCAAAATTAGACTTTCTATCGTCCTGCTGTACAGTTTCCAGCCTTTCTTCCAACATTTTTATGTGCTTACTATCCTCTTTGACCTTTTCTTCCAGCGAGCCTACTTTCTTTTTTAATTCTTCGTTTTGAGCCGTTAGAAAGGCCACGGAAGTCTCAATGTTATTGTTTGATTGCTTAATTTCATTCAGCACCACAGTATGTTTTTCAAATTCTTGTGTCTGTTTCTGCAACATAGTTGAAAACATGTCTTTCATTTCTTTTTTAAGACTATTGATGTCAGAAATGAAATCCTCCTCCCGTCTTCTTTTAAACCTCGATGCAACAAAGTTAGGTGGTGTAGTAAAATCTTGTGGGTGTACAGTCGAGCGATCCAACTCCGTATCCGAGAACGATTTGTCCATATTTGTTATACTTTTGTTAGTGATATTTTGGACACTCATGTCATCCATTTTTGGCGTAGATCTTGTAGCTAATAGCACTGCACAGGCCAAAATCGTAAATATAATATCTATTTAAACAGTTCGCAGCTGAGCGAGGGGAGTCTAGTAGGTAAGTGGTGGCAAAACTCAACACGGGAAACAATACAATGCAATGCGTGCACCGCACGTAGGTATGATGCGCTTGGTAACAAGTTGTCGTCGCCTAGGTCCAACGAGGGGTCAAAAGGGGCGCGGGGCGCATCAACGCCTCGACGGTGAAATAGTCGGAGCCACAGCCGTAGAAACAATTGCAAATATGCGCACACAACTTGTGATCTTATCACGCTCACAATAAGGCAATTATTTGTCTGTGTTGGAATATTCAATTTTAAAATAATTAGAATAAACAAGCGACGCGTCCGCACACAGCGCGGTCTCGGACGAAAGAGGAAGCAATAGTACTTCGTGATCTACATAATCAAATGCTTGTCACTGCTGCTCAAATGTCCATGCACATTGCTGCACTAGGTTTACTTTTGTCCATGTTTATATGTATTTTTTCGAGAAAATTATATATTGCTGTGTTTATTGTTTTGTTTTTTCTGAAGGCCATTTGTTCTTTACATAGAATATTGTTTCTTTCAAAGTAGTTATAAAGATTATTATGAATAAATTTTTCGAAGATCTTAGAGAATACCGACAATAGTGTTAATGGTCTATAGTTAGTTACCTCTTTTCGATCATCTTTTTTATGCAAGGGTTTTACGATGCTAATTTTTAATTTTTCCGGGAATATTCCTTTTTGAATACAGTTATTTATTATATGACACAGTACTGGTGCTATTATTGGACCAACTCTTTTGATTATTTTTGTGCTTACATCGTCATAACCTGTACTATTAGTGTTTTTTAAGTTGCTTATTATTGTTATTATGTCTTCTGGTATACTTGGGTTGATGTATATAGATTTAGGTGAGCTATGTGAGCATGTATTTTTTGTATTAGTTTGTGGACTTTTGTTTTCTTTTACTTGGTTTATGTAGTATTTGTTAAAATGTTGTGCAATATGTTTTATGTTCCATGTTGATTTTGATTTGTTATTGCTTTTTTGTATATAATGAGTATTTCTGGCTTTTGTGTTAGTTTAAGTATTTTTTTATATCTTACTGTATAGTTTTTGAATATTTGTTTTGTTTGTTTATTTGGTTTTTGCCTGTATTTCCAGAGTAATTCTCGCCTTTTTTTGCTGAGTAATTTAATTCCTCGTGTTATCCATGTTGGTTTGTTATGAGTAGAAATTTTGTATCTTACTTTTGGAAAGCATAGGTCATAGAACATTTTAAAAGTGTCCATAAATCTATCAAAACTTTCGTTTACGTCATTTATCTCATATATTTCAGAGAAATGTATACTTTTTAGGCAGTCAATAAATTTTCTTATGTTATCTTCACCGTAGTCACGTTTCATTCGAAACCAGTGCTTTAATATAATTGTTTTATTTATTGGAAATATCATATTTTGTGATTTGTGGTCAGATACGCCTAATTCTACATTTTCACTTATACATCCTCTTATATTGTGTATAATATTGTCAAGGCAAGTACCACTGCTTGGTCTAGTAACTTCTTTTATTTCCATTTTTAAATTAAACTGTTTTATTATTGTTTCAAATTTTCTCGATTCTTTATTTTTTACAAGCATATTTATATTGAAGTGTTACGAAGCCCAACCTAATAACATTAGTATTAGATATCTTAAGTTATCTCATTAGTTAATCATTTGTTTATACATACATTTGTCTAACGATTTTCCTTTATTCTCGAATATTCTATTTTATCAATACATATAATAAGACACTAAAATACGAGTGTCTGTACATTTAATATTTTTCAAAAAAACTGATTAAGTGCGATTAAAAAGGAGTAACAGAAACCAAAAAAAGAGTTTTTGGAATTTTTGTCTGTCTGTATGTATGTATGTATGTATGTATGTCTGTCTGGTACGTTATAACTTCGAAAATACTCAACGAATTTAAACGCGGTTTTCACAGTTGGATTACATATGATTAGGAGCGTTGTCAAAACTTTGTTTCGTCAAAATCGGTTAAGGGAAAAAGAAGTTATGGTCGATTGAAAATTTACTTCAAACACTGCTTCAAAACTTTTAATGCGTTTACTTACGTTTAATTTAATTTAGATAAGGCTAGGATTTCTACTTTTTATTATCCATATCAATAAAGACGAAAATACGCACTGCACCTATTAATTTTAATAAAATAACACATTGAATTTGATCGTAAATTTAGTAACATAAAATCTCAATAGATGGCGCGAATTTGCGTACCTATAGACAAATCCGATTTGAAATTTCGCCAATCTATAACAACGTATGTTGGCCTATCGGTAGAGGTCGTAGATCATATTTTTAAGTCGAGGGTTCGAATCCTGCTAAACATGACTTTTTTTTTACTTACTTTCTTTTACTTGCTTTTTTTTACTTACTTTTTTTTATTTACTTTTTTTTTTCGTTTTGTATTAATTTTTAAGAATTTTTTAATACTTTAGTAAAGAAATGTTTCAAGAAAGTCCTGTCACAAACAATAATTTTATGATTTCGTATTTTATTTGTTTTCTAGAATTATTTTCTTACTTTTTTTTTATAATTTTGAAAAGAAACAAATAAATTCATTTGCAAATTTATTTCAGGATAAACGATATCGCAACCCCTTACAAATCATATCTAATAGTTTGTCATTGACGACATTGAAAAAGAAGATTAATCAAATGGTTGACTGGTAGAGAACGCTCTTAGCGTTAAGTCCGTTAATATATAAGTACTAGCTGTTCCCCGCGGCTCCGCCCCGCGTGGGAATCGGTTATATCGCGCCCAAAAGTTTATGTTTGACCTCAGGTCGTTAACTACATCCCTACCAAATTTCATCACAATCGGTCCAGCAGTTTAGCCGTGAAGAGGTTACAGACAGACAGACTTTCGCATTTATAGTATTAGTATGGATATGGATTTTGTACTTATCTATCTATCTTTACATATAATAGGACAGTAAAAATTAAATGTCTGTACATTAAATATTTTTCTAAAAAACTGATACGGGGCGATTAAAGAAAGACGTGTAACAGAAACCAAAAAAAACAATTTTTGGAATTTTTGTCTGTCTGTCTTTCTGTATGTCTGGTACGTTATAACTTCAAAACTACTCAACAGATTCGAACGCGGTTTTCACAGGTGGATTACATATACGTTCAACAGTTTTGTCAAAACTTTGTTTCGTCAAAATCGGTTAAGGGAAAAAGAAGTTATGGTCAATTGAAGCTTACTTCTAGCACTGTTTCAAAACTTTTACAGAGTTGAATCCGGTTTACATAAACGTATTTAATATAGATAAAGCTACAATTTCTACTTTGTTTTATCGATATCAATGAAGACAAAAACACACTGCAGCCTCTATTAAATTTTAAAAAATTAACACATTGAATGTGTGTCGGCGTATAATTTAGTTACATAAAATATCAATAGATGGCGCTGAAGTTAATTTAATTATTTTTTTCTTATATGGTATTATAGCAGATTGAAATTTTTCCAGCAATTAATTCTAATTATTTCAAAAAAAATTTGGTTGTTTATTTAGTTCTATTGGTTGGTTTGTTTATCGGTCGTTTGTTGTATTGTATTGTAAGCTATTTGAATTGATTAGTTGGTTGGTTTGGCTTTGGTTTAAAAAATAATCAAACCAGCAAGTCAGTTCAGTTGTTGTTCGACGGAACATACGGTCGTGTCGTAAGGTCTAATTTAACTAACATAACACTATTTATTGAGTTAGGTTCTAATGACCCTGTAATAGGCTGCGTCTACTCTTTTAGAGACAAATATGTGATAGTATGAATGTTAATATTTTCAGTTTGATATCGTAGCAATGAAATGGCTTTATAAAATTGGCACGGGAATAGGATACTACTTATAGATTTAACTATAGGTCTGGATAGTTGTAGTTTCCACAGGTTAAGCGAAAAGCGAACTACACGCGGGCGGAGCCGCGGGCAACAGCTAGTCTTAAATAAGAAAACATTGTTAACTAATATCCACTTAGCCAAACTATGTTTACCATTCCCATCCCCCACTCCTATCCTACAATCCTATATAAACTTGTATCCCTTACAACCCTTAGTTCAGTTAAGTTCCAATTCTTGTACTATAATCTTGTGTCTCTTAATAAATATATTTTTTAAAACAAGTTGTGTCACTGCCCCATAACAAATTTGGCGCAGTCTTGGGTAGGATTCTCGCGAAGTTCCAAAGACGAAACGAAACACGCGCGCTATTCGCAAGAGGACAAGCATCGCCTTAGTGAAAGACGTCGCGTGGTAGCTGAAGGCTTTTGAAGAGTTTCGCCGGACCAATGCAGATCCGAATATTATTGTTGTGGTAAGTGGCTAAAACTTGTTTGCTCAATTCTTCCATTTCTACCATATCCTATAACCAAATCCCCTTGTTCATCACATCTTCCATACTCATACAAACTCTTTTATTTATTTCAAATCACAATTTCTTATTAAAATGTCACTCCCTCTTAAAATGGAAAATCCTGTGCAAATATCCGATCAAAATGATTCAAGCCTGTTAAATAATTTAATTAAACTTATTCCTACATTCGATACATCAAATCCGCAAGATGTTTATAGATTCATTAGATCGTGCAATTCGGCATTTGAATTAGCAACAGAAAAACAGATACCTTTCCTCCTAGTGTTTGCTTTAAATAATATTACCGGTATTAGTGCTGCCGATGTTCATTGTAGGAAATTCAAACAGTGGGAAAGTCTCAGAGAATTTCTGATAGACAAGTTCTCTAGTACCAAAACACTAAGTCACCTAAATCTAGAATTACAATCAATGTTCCAGAAACCGAATGAGTCAATAACAGAATACTTTCATAGAGTAGACTTGTGCCGAAGCAAAATAATTGAAAAATTAAATATAGAAATTTCAGACAATACCTTAATAGGAAGGCTGGCTTCTGCCGAAGAGACAGCCTTAAACGTATTTGTTAACGGTCTATCTTCGGATATTGGCATAATGCTCCGAACGAAAGGATTTAGTAACCTTTCGGAAGCAGGCAATTATGCAAAGCAGGAAGACAAGATTAGAGCCATGAATAATGCTCGCCAATCTATGTTTAAAACCTCAATACAGCCATCCCGTCAACGTTTACCTGTACCGTTGCGCGCTAACCCAAATCGACTCCAATTAAATTATTCACCTGGGTTCCAACCAAACCAATCAGTAAAACCCCAGATCTCACTACCGGATAGTAAAATATGCAATTACTGCAAAAATCCAGGACATCTGATAACAGAATGTCGCAAACGAGCCTACAACAACCAAAGGTTCAATACAATACAACGTGCCTTACCGGCCCCTTCTAACGTCAATAAGTCTATTAATAATTTAAACTCGCAGGCGGCCGAGGCAATGGGCATGCCGTCGGAAACCGCTTTAGTGCCCTTCTTAACCTCCCAGACACCGATCTCGGATGTGGAGGAAGTAACGAATCTAGATCTACTTCAGTTCAACTAGAACGTACTAAATCTAAACGAACAATTGACGCTTCGACACTAACTGAATCAGTCTATCGGAGACCAGTTGTAGACGCCTCAACTCAAACAGATTTTTCAGAATCATTGCTATCTCCTGAAACAAAAAAGGAAACCCACGAACAGGGTAACCAGCCCCAAAACCTCGGTTTACCTAATTCTAAATCCAAAAACAAACACAAATCCCATTCTAAATCAAAAAATAAATCTAAATCTAAAGCTTCTATTTCAAAAACTCCTAACTCGAAAACAAAATCTTATTCAATATCATCATTAAACGATGTTCCTCCTGATAATCTCCTTCATTGCACTTTCCAAATAGAAAATAGGCCAGTGACACTCCTGATTGATACTGGAGCAGGTATATCAATAATAAAACCTGAAAAGATAGGTTCCAGCTCCTTAAATGTCGACGATCTTGTCTCAATCGTAGGAATTTCTAATAGCACATCTTCCATACCCAGTCTAGGAACCGCCGAGTTATCTCTAGACAATTTACCCAAATACAAATTCCATGTCGCCAGCATAAATATCAAAGCTGACGGAATATTAGGCAATGATTTCCTCAGCAAATTCGACTGTAATATCTATGTTAAATCCAAAACAATGAGAATACGACAAAGATCATACAAACTCCATTATCTTAATGAAGAAATAAATATTAAAAGTATAAATAAACAACTACTCAATGCTCGTACCGAAACAGTCATTACTTGTAGAACGGACAATATCATGTCAGGGGAAGCTATTATAGAAAAACAAATATTAGATAATGGTGTTGTTATTCCCCACGCATTAGTTACAGTGGTAAATAACAAATTTAACATCACATGTGTTAACACAAATAAAAATGATATTCAAATAGACATCCCCACAATAGAGGCCATTCCATATGAACCCTCATTAAGTAACGAGCATACAGTAGAGATAAATCACTTAAACAATAACATGAGCGTGACAGACAGACAGAACCAAGTACTCAACCTTATTAGGCGAGATCATTTAAACGAAGAAGAGTCGAAATCTCTAGATCAAATAATATCTGAATACTCAGATATCTTCTATATCGAAGGAGATCCTTTAACATTTAGTAATCATACTAAGCATAAAATTCCAACTACTTCAAACATACCGATTCATACGAAGACGTACCGATTCCCTCAAATTCACGAGAATGAAGTCAAAACGCAAGTAAAGAAAATGCTAGATCAAGACATCATTCAACCTAGCTCGTCCCCATGGAGTAGCCCGATATGGGTAGTCCCTAAAAAACTCGACGCATCTGGGAAACAGAAATGGCGTCTTGTTATTGACTATAGAAAATTAAATGATGTCACGATAGGAGATAGTTATCCACTTCCAAACATTACAGATATCCTAGACAAATTAGGTCATTCCCAGTATTTCACCACTTTAGACCTAGCTTCAGGTTTTCACCAACTGGAAGTCGAACCAGAAGATATTCCCAAAACTGCCTTTAGTACACCTTATGGCCATTACGAATACAAAAGAATGCCATTTGGCCTCAAAAACGCCCCCGCTACATTCCAACGTGTCATGGATTCCGTCCTATGTGGATTGCAAGGCGAAAGATGCTTTGTTTACCTTGATGACATTGTCGTTTTTGCATCTAGCCTTCAAGAACACCAACAAAAGCTCGAAGAAGTTTTCTCAAGACTTAGAAAATACCAGCTCAAAGTTCAACCAGACAAGTGCGAATTTCTCAGACGCGAAGTAGCATATTTGGGTCATATTATTTCCAACGAAGGCGTCAAGCCAAATCCTGAAAAAATAAAAGCAGTCAAAGACTTCCCAGTCCCTAAGTCATGTAAAGATATCAAAGCCTTCTTAGGTTTAACCGGATACTATCGTCGCTTCATTCCCAACTTCAGCAAAATCACAAAACCATTGACTTCATTATTAAAAAAGGACGTTCCTTTCATATGGGGAGAATCACAACAAATGTCATTCAATGAATGCAAACAATTACTAACAAATCCTCCAATTTTGCAATATCCCGATTTCTCAAAAGAATTCATTCTAACCACTGACGCATCTATGCAAGCAATAGGCGCTATTCTTTCGCAAGGCGAAATAGGTAAAGACTTGCCAATTGCATACGCCTCACGTACCTTAAATAAAGCTGAGTCTAATTACTCTACCATAGAGCGTGAATTACTAGCCATCGTATGGGCTGTGAAGCATTTCCGACCTTATCTATTTGGTCGAAAGTTTAAGATCGTTACCGATCATAAACCACTAACTTGGCTCTTTTCAATAAAAGACCCAGGTAGTCGCTTAGTCCGTTGGAGGCTAAAACTCGAGGAATTCGAGTATGAAGTAGTTTACAAAGCTGGTAAAAATAATACCAATGCTGACGCGCTCTCACGACCCCCTGTACTTAATACAAATCTTATCGACTTGACAGACGACGACGATAACACAACTCAAAGGGCAATTTATGACCCAAACGACGATTATCTTGAAATAAATTACCAATATTTCTTAGAACAACCATCTCATAAATTAGACACTCCGAACTTACAAGAATCGCCTGACCGTCTCCTTGACGACCGTCACAAAAACATTCTTATTCCTATTTCATGTCAACTATCAGATAAAAACGACCTTTTCAACGAAGCCATTTCTATGTGTTCTCAAGTGGAACCATACCTTGCAAAGTCAAGAGACCTTTACGATGTCGATTTATTAGTATCTGACAAAAAACAGAACATTATATTTGGTTGCCCGAGACCAAACCACTTCGATCCCTGGGACGCTGAAAGTTATTTCAAGACCCTACTTAACTGCCTACAAAAACACAATTATCAAATTCTCTACGTCCCTAATCTAAAAAATGATCCCACATGCAAAATTCGCGGTAACGAACAGCTTCATATTTCAGCTTTCTTGGGAGATATGTACAACTGCAAAATCATTATTTGCGATAACAAAGTCAAATACCCAACAGCTGAAGAGATTCCTAACATTCTAAAACTATTTCATGATGATCCCCTTGCAGGACATCGAGGTATAGCTGAAACAACACGAAAAGTTAGATCAGAATATTTCTGGAAAGGAATGACAGATACAATCAAAGATTATGTAAACAGTTGTGAGATATGTCAAAGTAACAAAATTCAAAGGAGCACCTTTAAGGCTCCTATGGTAATAACCTCACTTTCAACAGAGCCTTTCGAAAGAGTCACAATCGACTTAGTATCATACTCCGAAGTAACCGATGACTCTAATAGGTATATATTAACGCTGCAAGATGATTTGACCCGCTTTGTACAAGCATATCCCATACAAGATAAACAAGCGACAACCGTAGCTAAAGCACTTCTTAACTTTTGCCAACACTTTGGTGTTCCAAAACGCTTTCATTCAGACCAAGGTACTGAATTTGTCAACAACGTTACCAAACAACTCATGAAATTGCTAGGCTGTAACCATACTGTAAGTACCGCCTACCATCCGCAAACCAACGGCTCTTTAGAACGTTTTCATGCAACTCTTCGTGATCATATAAGAATGTACCACAAACGCAACAAATCTGATTGGGATCAAATAATACCGTTTGCTATTATGTGTCACAACACATCAGTCAATCAATCCACTGGATTCACACCTCACGAACTTCTCTTCGGTTATAAACCAAAATCGCTGTATTCAATGAAAGAACAAACAGACTACACTACTAACGATTACTTAAGAGACCTAAATGAAAGGTTAAAAACATCGCGCGAAATAGCGAAACGAAACCTCGAATCTATGAAAGAAAAAGCCAAAGAAAGATACGATAGTCGTATTAAAAATATAGCCCAATATAACGTAGGAGATAGGGTCATGCTTAAAGTACCAAATCCTAACAACTTAGATCATAAATGGGAAGGTCCCTACGTGATTAGTAGAGTAGGATTTAACGAAAATTACGTCATTCGCAAATCAGGTAGAAATCACCTAGTGCATGCGAATCGGCTTCGTCCATTGCACGACCCGACCCCATCGTTACTATAAATTCATTAGGTTAAGTCATTAATCAAATAATCACTGATTCGTTTATAGATCATTCCATTCCAAAATTTTATATTACAGGATGTTGCAACAAACTGAGGCACTCCCTAACCTCCCAATTAATACCAACGGTCCTAATATAATAAATAAATTCAATTCAGCTATGCAAAATCCTTACTTTAGTTTCATCTTTTGTTCCCTACTAAAAGGCGTACTATACATCGCGATATATAAAATATATAAAACTTGTAAGAAACTTTGCAAAAACAACGCAAAATCTAATTTGGTCGTATCACCTGTTGTTTCAGGTGCGCCACAAGTATAATCCATGGATTCGAAATCCAACCTCTTCCATCTCATTCCGGATTATTCTTCGAAGACGAAGGATATATCCTCATCTCCGAAAGCTCATGGAAATTACTCGTATATAGGAACCTAGAACCTTTATTCATATCCCGTGATTCCTTAAAACGTCTAATCAATAATTACAACATCCTTATTAAAAATAATCAAAATCTACCAAGTGTAATAACCACCAGCTCATTTATAAAAACGAACATCGATAAAGTAGATGCCAGGCTCGAAGAGCTTAATTACTACACTAATACTAAAAGAATTAAACGCGAATTATTAGACGGATTAAGCTCTGTTCTAAAATGGCTCATAGGAACACCAGACGCTAAAGATGCAAAACATTATGACGAATATATTGAATTATTAGAAAAACAGCAAATTTCTATTAACGATATCTTAAAACAACAATTGCAAATAATATCTTCAACCATTAAAAATTTCAATGAGACTATCTTACAAATTTCCTATGATGAACTCGTCTTAAACGAAAATATGAATAAAATCAATAAATACTTTAATAATACTAATAAAGCAATTTTTAATTTAACCTTAATGGAGGAAATTAACACCATATCTGTACAGATCCTAGAATCTGTGATGTCATTAGAACAAGAAATAAATGACGTCATAACTAGTATTCTTTTCATTAAATCAGGAGCCATCCATCCCTCTATTATATCTACTGTCAGCCTATACAAAGAATTACTCAAAACAGCACATGTAAGACTAAACAAAAACTTAGTAGCTCCTATAACGCTGAATAATATGCACAGAATCCTAGAGTCTACATCAGTTACTTCTTATACATATATGAATAAGCTTGTATATATACTAGAATTTCCCCTTGTCCACATCGATAAATTTACCTTATATCGTCTTTATCCAATCCCTCTCAAACATCCCGACTCCTCAATATATTCAACAATCCTCCCCGAGCAAACATACCTCGCCACAAACCCTACTAGACAACAATACACCACCACGAGTAGCCTCGACGATTGCAAGATCTTCGCACCAAACGCAAGAGTCTGCAAAAGCCTCCCGATTTACAACAACAACGCAAGACCAACCTGCGAAATGGCCATACTTACATCTCAGGAAAAGAAACCTCCAAGAATCTGCGAAATAACAACATTCGCTGCAGAAATTAATACATTTCAAGCCCTGAAAAACAATAGATGGTTATTCATCGTGAACGGGAAAACATCAGTCACTGAAGAATGTAAAGAACACATCAAACATGGCGAGATTTCAGGCGCAGGAGTACTGAACATTTACCCAACCTGCAAACTCTATACCGCGTTTATCACATTGTCAGCTGATGAAGACAGAACGTCGAATGTCAGCCACCCATTCGTCATGACCGAAATAGAACCTGACTGTATCCAAGAAAAACTAAAACTTAACGAAGATCAGTTGATCCCTATAAAATTTAATAATATCGAACTAGACTCGCTTAAGTCTATACAGAGAGATATCAATCTTCAAGACAAGAAGCTTCAGGAAAATGAACAATCTTTCCTGAAAAAACACTCTAACAAAATAAGCCTAACAAGCATAACGATCGGCGCAGTAATGATTGCTTTCCTAATTTATAAATGCTGCTGCCACTGTCCTTACAAAATCGCACGTTGGAGCTCAAGACATGATCCTGGAACCGGATGTATCCAAATATTCAACAACTGTTTCGACAGCTCACGCCGCCGACAGCACGTTGAAATACCTATGTCGTCACTAAACACGACCCAGACATCCTGCATCTCCGAAGACGAAGACGAGGATCCAGAGATACCACACTCTCCACAAAGTTTGGCCAAAAAGGCGCAATCTTTGTTCTAAGGGGGGAGGTGTTACGAAGCCCAACCTAATAACATTAGTATTAGATATCTTAAGTTATCTCATTAGTTAATCATTTGTTTATACATACATTTGTCTAACGATTTTCCTTTATTCTCGAATATTCTATTTTATCTTAAATAAGAAAACATTGTTAACTAATATCCACTTAGCCAAACTATGTTTACCATTCCCATCCCCCACTCCTATCCTACAATCCTATATAAACTTGTATCCCTTACAACCCTTAGTTCAGTTAAGTTCCAATTCTTGTACTATAATCTTGTGTCTCTTAATAAATATATTTTTTAAAACAAGTTGTGTCACTGCCCCATAACAGAAGTCACCACATATAATTATTTTTTTCTTGTTAAAGCTAATAGTCTCTAGTATTTTGGTTAAAGTATTGAAAAATAAATCAACATTTGTATTAGGTATTCTGTACATACATAGTATTATTACATTATTTTTCGTTAATTCAATTGCACAACATTCAAAAGTATTAATTATATTGAATTTATCAATGGATGATATTATTTTATACTCGATACCATTTTGAACGAGGATACAAGCACCGCCGTTTCTATCTTTTCGGGAAAAAAATGATGTCAAACTATAATTAGGAATATTGAGAAACTCGACGTCGCTCTTCGTCATATTATGTTCAGTAAAACATAAGATATTTATGTTTCTACCATTTTCACATAATTCATTTAAGTATTCTAATATAATGTCAGATTTATTTATGAGACCATTTATGTTTTGATGCATTACACATAAACTATTATATACGAAAAAAATCATTTTCTATGTTATCTTGTTTTCCAATCTTGTTTAAGTCTACTTTATTTCGATTATTATCACTATCGACAATATGAATGTTTGTGTTTATGTTAGTTGGTGTCGTAGTTCGTTGAGTAGATGTCTGCAGTCGTGAATCCTCTTGTCCGTTGTTACTTTGTATTAATATTTTTATGTTTGATATTATGTTTCTTCTCCCATTCATCATTATTTTACCGGTTCGATATGAGAACATGTTATGTGTTAGTTCCCTATTGCTATCAAATATCTCTGCGTATTTGTTTCTCCATGCGTCAAAAGTTAATAGTGCATTGAACATCTCTACCCGACAGTTGTATATAACAGCGCCACAGATATACGTTGGCAGAGCAATTAGGATGTTTGTATGTCTTATTTGTTTTAAACATTCGGAAATTTCATATACTAGTGTTGTGTACTGTTGTGAGTACTTGAAATCCGTTTCGCCAATGATTAATATACAGTGATCGTTTTTATTGAAACCTTCTAATTTAGTATGAAGTCCCGCCAAAAGTTGACGTATTCCTCCGCCAGTCTGCTTATAATGACAGCAAGAGAATTCCTTTGTGAGCTCTACTTCTTCTAAAATTTGATGAAGGTTATTGTGATTGTCGCTACTTAGTATGCATATTCTTTTATTTTTTACATTTTGTATACTAGTTCGGTTTTCGGTTTGATTTTCTGCTTGTGATGTTTCTAAGTCAGAGTATTGTTTAATTTTTTTTGAGGGAGGATTTTTTTGTGTGGGCGTACATTCCATAGACTCAATACCCGAAGCCAAAGAAAGGCTGTTTCGTTTTCTTCTACGTGTTTTTTTCTTTTTTTTGTTCTTTGTATTAGTCGATGTGTTTGCACTATTGTTTTGTAATATATTTATTTCAGTTTCTTGTGCTTTAATTTTTTCCAATAGGGATATATTTTCTTGACCTAAACGAATTATTTCATTGTCAGCGTTTTTCAATTGATTTTGTAATAAATCAATCTGTTTTCTCAATTCTTGTGAGTCATTATTTATTTCTGTTAAATCTTGTATGCTTGACGTTCTCAAGTCAGACATAGTTGATGAGAAGGATTCATGTGAAGTGTTTAAATCATCATTAGTGTTCTTTGTTTTTCTCATTGTAATATTTTCAGTTGACATTTTTTTTTTCCTTGTTAAGTTAGTTCCAACAGAAGCAGATTAGTGACAGTAGTGTTTTTGTACTTATTGATATTGTCAGTATACTAGTGCCATCTAACGATACTCGGTCAATAATTGTTATATGATATATTTTGTTGTTTTCTGTATCTATGAATTCTACTTATTTCATTAATCAGTCCTTAAACAAATGCGTGTCCAGGGCCATAAAATAATTATAAAATAAAATTAAAAAAATTTCAACATTCGATGGCTGTCAATGTCAATCCTTCAAATGTCAGTGTCAGATATATTGTAGATATGTCAAAATTGTTTGTGTTGATATGTTCATGCAGGTGTCGGGTGTTTGTAAATAAATTGTGAATAATCTTCTAATTGGTTAATAATTTGTATATAAATTTCAAAAATGTTTCCGTTAATCAAATCTATGAATTTCTTGTGTGTAATTTGTCTTTTTAATATCGTGTTTGAGTGAAAATATTGTGGTCGTACCTTGGTGTAGGATGTGCAGGTTAGTTTCAGCAACTCAAGCACCCTAAAAACTTATTATTTCTTTTTATAATCAATAAAACACTCAAGAGCTTCAGTTGTACGTCTTTTCACTTTGACAGTACTTTGACCAAATTTTATAATAATATTATTTATATACATAATATTATATAATATACTACTATTTACAGTATACACATACTCGTATATGTATGTATACTCGTAGTTCAACTCTAGATTGCTTAAGCATGCCTTTGTATTTGTCCTTAGTTTTTCGACATTACCACATACCACAAAATTATATATTTATTTTCATATTTTATATTGAGAGAAAAAAGTCATTATAACAAAACAATGTATGTTATCAAAGTAAGCCTACATTATCAATTGTATAAGAATCGATAATAATATAACACATTACGCCCTGCACTAGAATGAAACTTTTTTGTCCAGCATGCAAATTTGTTTCCCACGCGTAGCCACGGTTTGCGCCTTGCAGAACTTTCGTGTAGGTAACACGTGTAGTACTTTATTAGCAAATAACACATAATAATTAAACCAATTATGTTTCTTCCATTTGTTTCTTCGTCTTCTTCGTTGGACTATGATTCCCAACATTTCTAAGATCTGTTATTGATGCACCAAAATAAATCTGAGTTAATGCACTTTTAAACGTAAACTATTTATAATACACGTTATGTACGGTATATAATTCTTGAAGGTGTTCGGAATACACTTTAAATTAAATTTCTTTATTTCTTTAACAAAATTTTGTAGGTACATAATTCTTGTGTTTGTGACCTTCTATTAAATGAAATACACCTATGTCAGAACGCCAAGCTTTTCCATAACCATAGAAAATACATGGTACCTTTTGAAAATATAATGTTTACATATAGATAGATACTTTATTATCAGCAAGTGGGATTTTGTAACATTTATTTATTTATTTATTCACCTTACAACTATCATCACAGGAAGATCCCAATACAATAGCTGCGATACAAAAATATAAAAACAATACAACAAATAAAGAATTACATTACTGTCTATAGCAAATAATGTATAATGCTACCTTTGTGAATTCACTCAGAGAACAGGAGAACAAGTCTACATCGTTCGCCATGAGGTTAAGGGTTCGTATAGCTCGCGTCATTGGCGCCTGGTTTACCAGATTGGTTCTCCCGAGAGGCACGGCCAACAGCCGCGGCTGTCGACGCCGCCATACATTACCTATCCGGAACAAATATAAATATTTTTTCCAATATACTCGCATTATAAATCCTCCCTCGTAAGATCTTAAAGATATATGATATGATGGCGACCTCCCTTCTTACTTTTAGCTCATTGTATCCAACCATGCCGAGCACAAATAAAGTAGGATATATAAGCGGATAGAATGGGTAAACATTATATAACCTCATGTATATGTACCTTAAAAACTTATTTTGTACTCGTTCCAACATGAGACAGTATTTATCTTCGTGCGGATCCCATACCATCGAGCTACTTTCGAGGTGACTTCTTACTAAGGCATTGTATAAGAGCTTAATAGCTGAAATATTTTTAAAGCTTTTGGCGTTACGAAGGACAAATCCCAGATTCCTAAAAGCCCTTTTACATGCACTTACAATGTGGTTTCTGAAATTCAGTTCATGATTGAAAGAAACACCTAAATCCTTTATTTCAGTCACTCTAGCCATTGGGACCTCTGCTATGCTGTAGTTGTATCGTATAGGGTTACGTCCGCGATAGAAAGTAATAGATGAGCATTTCGTACTGTTAAATTGTAGTAGGTGATTCTCACTCCATCTTACCACATTATCAATATCTCTCTGTAGTTTTAGGCAATCCTCTTCTGTCACTACAGGCAGAAACACTTTGAGGTCATCCGCGAATAAAAGGCATTTAGCATCAGTAATAACTTTTGGAAGGTCATTAATGAACAGCAGAAACATCAATGGTCCTATATTACTTCCCTGGATTACTCCAGACCTGGTGAAATATGGCTCTGACCTGTAACCCTCATACTCCACGTACTGTTTTCTACCATTTAGATAGCTTGCAAAGAAGTTAAGCATATGTGGAGTGAAGCCAACGCCGGCCAGCGTTCTTAAAAGCTCGTCGTGATTGACTAAATCAAACGCTTTCTTATAGTCAAAGTAACCTGCGTCTACTTGTACCCCACTGTCAACTGCCAGCTGTATCTCAGACGTGTAGCACAGAAGATTACTAGTAGTGCTTCTACCGGGTCTGAAACCATGTTGTTCTTCACAAAGTTGTTCCTTTACTTGTATATATATACGTGTGTGTAATGCGGATTCAAACACTTTCGCTGGTGCCGATAACACCGCCACAGGTCTGTGCCCCTCGATATTAGCTCCTTCTCCTCCTTTCGGTATAGGGACGACTTTGGATAGCTTCCAGCATTCCGGGAATACGCCCGCCTCCAAGTGCTGATTAAAGATGTACAGAAGTGGTTCAGCCAGCACCGCTCGACAATCCTTGAGTATGTACAAAGGAATCCCGTCAGGTCCAGCAGAACGTTTAGACTTAAGTTTCTGCAGTGCCATCTGGACGTCCCTAGTGTCCAACTGTTCCAGATGTACTCGCGCCGCTCCATTTTGACTGCCCGTTCTCGCTATCGCCTCCTCTACGTTCAAGTTCGCCTGATTCGGACTGTAGACTGAATGAAAATATTTCGCAAATTCTTGGACACATTGCTCGCCTGTCAAGGGTTGGCCATATTTCAAAACCTTTTTCTGCGATAATAATTTAGTTTTTGATTTAGTATAATTCCAGAAAGACTTCGGATCGTCCAGCAGGTGGTTTTCGACACGACTTTGATATTGTTCGTGAGCCCTATTAATGCTCTCTTTTACTCGTGCCCTGCACCTGCTGAACGCTTCATAGTCACTCTGCAACTTACTAATTTTGTATTTTCTATGGAGATCACCCTTTAATTTCAAGTCGCAAATTACTTCCCGGGTGTATCATTCCGGATATGCATAACAATTACGCGCACAATCAGACCGCTTTACTGGAACGCAAGTATTAAAAACGGAATATATTTCATTATAGAAATAATTCAAACTATCTTTTAAGTTCAGATTATATATGGGCGTCCAATCTATTATCGATATTAAAGAATATAAAAGTGGAAAATCAGCTTTATAGAAGTTCCATTGAGGGTGTGCTTGCTTGCCTTCGTCCTTAGTATTAGAGGATTTATTACGCTTACCGCTATAGTGGGGCCGCGGCCGCGCGCTGACCCCCACCTCCACCTCGAGCGGCGGGTGTTGCGGGTCCGGCGGCACCACCGGCGCCTCTGACGCGCGCACACTCACACTCTCGTCTCCATAAGTACTCAGTACTACATCTAAAATACGATCATTACAATTATTTATTCTGTTACTCTGAGTAAATCCACAGAAAGTTAGAAAATATTCAAAATAATACGTTATTTCTTTATTACATGAATATAAATTCAGATCCCCTAATACTATTATATTACTATATTTACTACAGAATTGTTCTATTACATTAAACATTAACATGTATTCCCGATCACAACTATCTGGTGGGATATAGACCACACAGCATAAAAACAAAAGTCTGTCGGACAGGTATACCGCTGCACATACAAGTTCAAACACTCTCTCATCTATGTTTACGTCACGTGGCACCGGAATATGGCGCAGTTGAAACCGCGGGGCGGCCGCTAGAAATGCACCTCCTAATTTTCGCCCATCAGTTCTATCGCATCGTAATATCGTGTAGCCGGCTGGTACCAACTCTGCATCATGTATTCCTACTGTGCAGCTTGTTTCAGTGATGGCATATAGGTCTGCATTGAGAGAAGAGAGGTTCAATCTGAATTTATCCAGTTTGGTACGCAGGCCTCTTACATTTTGGTAGTAGATTTCTATATTATTGCTATGAGGTTTTTGGTTTATTAATTGGTCTTCGAAACCACACCCACTCACAGAATTCTATATTGACTGCCCAATTTTCCGGCTGGCAAAGTTTATCGTATAGGCTTTCCGGTACTCCTATAATAAATGACGCGTAGTCCCTTTCGGTTTTATGTTTTATTTTATCCACCTTAACTGGTATTTCCTCACCACAAATATTTTTTACATATTTTTCCAACATTTCCACGGTAGTATCTGTTTTCAATCGCCAAACATGTAAATATTTTTTCCTTTCCATGCCCTGAACTTCCGTAATATTACTGCTGCCTCCTCTCCTGACTTCACTTTTGGGATACCTGCTCTTTTTTTTCCCGGCTACCAACCAATTTTCCTCCGTTTCCACTTTCTTTTCCTCCTCTATGATTAATACTGAATTTTTATTCGACATTGTTTCTTGCTCCTTATTCTCGCGCCTATCCCTTTGTGAATCTGTGTTCATTGTCGACTCAGATGGTTTCGTTGCCATAATAATCCTTGCAGGAGCTTTGCTACCAATATTTTGGCAATTTTTTTTTACTACTTTGGCAAATGAAGGTTTTGTTATTTCATTACATTTATTTGTTTCTGTTGGGTAAAATGTAGACTTCTTCAGTTTTAGATGCTCTTCAAGACTGTCATTTTTTTCTTGTAAATTTTTTACTTGCATTTCTAATACCTCGACCTTGTTTGCTTTTTCAGTGATTACCTTCATAATGTTTTTAATCAGTTCCAATTCTGTCTCGGTGTTTACAAGCTTATTTTTGAGCAAACAGTACTCCTTTAAAAGTTCCTCGTGGCGAACCTTCGATTCCAATCGAAACTCGCGAAGCTCCTCCAGCAACTTGTTATCATTGTCCATCATAGATATATCGTGAGTGTTGAGGTGGTTGCCTCGTTCGTTGTTGACAAAATTCCCAGGTGTAAATGTTTTGTTCAACAAGATGTTACCTCGTATCGGCGTATTAGAGTTGTCTCGCTTCGGGATGGTGTTCACACATTCAGGACATATCCAGGTACTCTTATATTCCAAAGATAAATCTTCAAATTTAGCCGTTGATATTCCTAGGCACTTTAGATGATATAATTTTTTACATTGATCTTGAGAACATTCCATATATGAAATATCATATATAACCGTGTCACAGGCTTTACATTTTGTATCCATTTTACTTATTAATCCACATAAACAATTATTTTTATTAAATAAACAGTAACTTGTTAGAAAAATCAACCGTTAGCGTCGAAACGTCAACGGAAACATATATTGAGGAATAAGAAATCTCAAACTAGTATGCGAGTTTATTCCACAATAAGTCCTAAACGCCTTAATAACTTACCTTTACCTGTGTAAAAAGTTGTTAGAATCCTAACATCAATTAAAAAAAACAACTGATATACTTATTTTATTTAAGACAAATACGAATGACATAGTCGCATTATTTTGCTTTAATAAAATTAGTTATATCATTCATACATATCGAAAATAATTTGCCTTTTGTGACTAGTTTGAGAACCTACGATAAATAAGCTATGCTAGCATTCGCCGATTTTCTTTGAAGAGCGATGGTGATTAAATTACAAAGAAGCAGCGGTGATGATTATATTGCAAAGTATTAAATAAAATAACAGCAAATTTTGTTTCTCCTAATGTCGTCCGAGCGTGTGTAAGAAACAACTCCACGTATATATAATATAATTTATTTCCATAGTAGACATAGAAATCATACTTAGTACAGTAATTAAGTTATAATATGTACATCTTACCTTAGTTATATATTATGGCACTGTAAACTGGTAGGTTAACACCTCACAAGATCACAAAATATAATATAACATAATTCTTTAATATGATTATACTTTCACGAAAAACAACTGTTTCCGAAGGTTCACTAGTAAAGCATGCCGGCCGAGGACCGCGAAAGTCACGTTCGATCCCACTTTACCCCCACCATTTACGGCGTGTGGTGTGAGCCACGCGCTCTCTGATTGGCTGATATTTTAAACTTTAAAATAGCGGTTAATTTTAAATAAATTATTTATAGTTTTTAATGACGCTATCAGCTCGGCCATCCTGCAGTAGCGAGTCCCTTCGCGAGAGTAATAGAGAATATAATAAATGTTTAGTCTTAATTTAAGACTAAACATTTATTATATTTAGTACAGAGAATTGAATTTATAGTTAAGTTTTAACATGGTAAGATTACCTATTTCTTCTTAAAGTAAAATAGTTTAAGTTTGATATAAACATAATTATGATAATACATGTCGCATCCGGTCATGAATACGGACGCTAAACGAAAGGTCTTGATCAATCTGAAAGCAACTAAACTATAGTGGCGACACTATGCGGTTGGCAACATCGAATGACATTGTCAAATGTCAGTGTCACAGTAGTAGCGGCTGAGTATCGAAACGAAGGTTCACTTTGAATATGGCGTCGGGCGAGCGCACTCGGGTCGGAATACGTATCGTGATTAATTGAGCGGATCATAGATCGAAAAGATAATAGTTTACGTAATTTGGTTTATGCGTTAACCCGTGCACGTGGTTATGTGATTATTGCCAGAAGCTAGCTATCCCTTGTTGACCTATGGGCGAGAAGCCTAGTGTTCAGAAGTCTCGTGATGAGGCGCCTAGATGCGCGAGTGCCTGTGTACCCTTGACCCTTGATTTCACCAATTGCTGTTGGTCATAACTTGTGTTAGCACGGAGGAAATCGAGAAGAGTCTTGGTTGTGAGATTACTATCGTGTGCGTGTGTGGGGCACCGATCTAAGCCGTGATTTGGGTTGCTGTCCCTCTGCCGGGACAATTATGCCCTCGCTTGACCTTTGTAAGATTGTGTAAAGATACCCTGTTAGTGAACTGTCACTCTGCTTTAAAGAGTTGCCCACGAAAGCCATCCTATGACCCTATCTGATGCTCGGAGCCTTCCATCCTGACTTCCACTTAGCCCCCTTATATCCCTCTATCTCTCCGACATCAGAATTGGGATGGTGAACCCGATAGTTTTTAGTTTTCTGACATGCTTGTTTTTGATTCATGGCTATAATCTGGTTATTACCCTACGCGTATAAAACTACCCACTTTAAGGGTAATGCGGTTAGTAGATGTTTCTGTGAACATAGCAGTTTCGTGTTTGGTACAGTGTGGGAGCCAATACGTTTATTTTGTTGCAGTACCCGGGGTAAGTCTTTTTTCATTTTTATCTGAACCTGAATTAATTGAAATTTTATGCGTTCATCATCAATTGAGTTTTATCATCAGTGAAAATTGTTTGATATTTGAAGGTTGTTATGATGTAGATAAAAATAACTGACAATATTGTCTTTGATATCAATTTAGCTACCACAGGTTTTTGAAAACGTTGTTGGTTACATTAATATAGTGCGATTATAATGTTTCATTACATTGTGCGTTTTATTTAGTCAGAAAATAATCGAAAGTATTTAAACGATTGCCATGTTGAATTATTGTTTTTGAACATTTCCGCATACATAAAAACACATTGTGGTTACGAGATATTTGAGGTAGTTCGAGAAAAATCTTAAATCACATGGACAAAGTTAATTTTAAATTGTAATTTTCGGTACCTAAAGAAAACGACGTTGACTGGTAAATTCAAAGTTGATCGATTAATCTGTTTAAAATTTTTCGTTGTTAGTAATGATTAAACGTTCGTTTACGTGTAAAAAAAAAATGTTTGCTTAACGGTTTATTGATTCTACATTTTTGAGAGTAATTACGGCGAAATTATTTTGAATTAAATTTTTATAAGCGTGCTTGTAAAGCGTAACTTGTGATATTTTGGTGATACGCTAGAGGCAATAGAGATCATTGAAGAATCCGATAGTTATGTTCATAGTGTAATAGTTGAATTTTTAAATTGCGTTGTTTGATATTATTTGTGTTTTAACTATGCTGGAGTCCGAGTCTTAGTCGTACCTCGAGAAAAATCGGTGTCTGCCTTGTGTAGTCCGTGAGTAGGCGATATGCGGTTGACTCTGGTGGAGGTCGGGTTTCTGAGGAAACCATAGGGTCAGTTGGACCCGGTGATCACAGGTGAGATGCGCGTATTTGTGATATTATTGAGATTGCCCAATTTTGGATGTTGTGTTGACATTAATTGCGATCAAGATATTGAGTTTTTGATCAAGGTGATTCAGTGATCTCGGAGTTCTCATTTTGTAATCGGGATTTATTGCTTTAAAGTAACTGTAAATTTCGTAGAAAAATAATAATAATAATAATTGATATGCGTCAAAGGCGGATATGGACCGGTTGTTTATAAGGTGCGATTTACTGATTTTATTTCTTGAATAAATTTGGTTGGACAATTATGTTTTGTGTGCTTGTTAAATAGAACCCAGTTTATTGTTTTGAGAAATTACTGCAATTTTTGGCAGTTATGAGAAGTCTTGCATTGCTTAGTGGTATGGCCAGATGAAGGCCGGTAACCGGATGGAGGTTACGGAGTTACGTGTAACTGGATGGAGTTTACGTTTGATATATGACCGGATGGAGGTCGCATACTTGCAGAAGCTATGCAAGTACATGTTAACTAGAGATGGATCTGTTTATTTTTGAAATTCGGGTGATGTTTAACAACCACAATACACGATCAACTTGATATTGAGATTTGAAATTCGTTTTGTGATTTTAGATGGTCAGGAATGACCGAGCGGTTAAATTTTACCGTTTATTTATTTTCTTTTAGATTATTGCTTTTTAAAACCATCGTTTGGTAGAAAATAAAAGTACTTTCATAATAATATTAGGAAGATGCCCGAGGTCCACGTACCAATTGAGATTGTAGAGGATGATGATATTGATGACGATGAAGCGTCAAATTAATCACTTGATCTGGTTATCGATTCGGGGGTCGGAGACTGTACCAGTATATCGTAGCCGTAGCCTGGTGGAAATCGGTGTTATCTCCTTAAGATGTCCGTGGGTTGGCGGTAGGCGGTAGTACTGGGTAGTACAGTCGGATCTTGCCTAGTAGCATAGATCATAGTCATGGTCTGACTCGGGATTTCCGTGGGGAAGTCCACAAAATGAAAGGTTTTGGAGCTATTATGATAGCTGTGGACAACGAATGCGATACCGGCTGAGCTTGTGTGTGTGTGTGACTGTAGTAAATTTTAATCGGTCAAAAATTACCTTTTGAAAATATTTAATGAAACTCAATGGTACGGTGTCTCGGTAATCTTTGGTACTTACTAGATCTGAAGTAGTTTAATTATGCTGAAAAAACCTGGGAGTACATTTTAGATCAATGCGTGATGTTTGATTTCATTAGGTGTGTCTACTATAAATTGATTTAGAATGTATAGTGATTGTCTAATATTTGGGTGATAAATAAACCACGTAAAGTAAATCACGACTCTTATTTGTAGTAGAGTAGAGTAGCAAGAAACTTTAGGAAAAAAGGGATGGCCGAACGGAAACTGTGCTGTCTTTTCCTTTTTCAGATTAACACACAAGGGCGTGTGTCTTGCAGGATGGCCGTGTCGCATCCGGTCATGAATACGGACGCTAAACGAAAGGTCTTGATCAATCTGAAAGCAACTAAACTATAGTGGCGACACTATGCGGTTGGCAACATCGAATGACATTGTCAAATGTCAGTGTCACAGTAGTAGCGGCTGAGTATCGAAACGAAGGTTCACTTTGAATATGGCGTCGGGCGAGCGCACTCGGGTCGGAATACGTATCGTGATTAATTGAGCGGATCATAGATCGAAAAGATAATAGTTTACGTAATTTGGTTTATGCGTTAACCCGTGCACGTGGTTATGTGATTATTGCCAGAAGCTAGCTATCCCTTGTTGACCTATGGGCGAGAAGCCTAGTGTTCAGAAGTCTCGTGATGAGGCGCCTAGATGCGCGAGTGCCTGTGTACCCTTGACCCTTGATTTCACCAATTGCTGTTGGTCATAACTTGTGTTAGCACGGAGGAAATCGAGAAGAGTCTTGGTTGTGAGATTACTATCGTGTGCGTGTGTGGGGCACCGATCTAAGCCGTGATTTGGGTTGCTGTCCCTCTGCCGGGACAATTATGCCCTCGCTTGACCTTTGTAAGATTGTGTAAAGATACCCTGTTAGTGAACTGTCACTCTGCTTTAAAGAGTTGCCCACGAAAGCCATTCTATGACCCTATCTGATGCTCGGAGCCTTCCATCCTGACTTCCACTTAGCCCCCTTATATCCCTCTATCTCTCCGACATACATATAATTTCTATGTCATCAATCCATACTAATATTATAAATGCGAAAGTCTGTCTGTCTGTCTGTCTGTCTGTCTGTCTGTCACCTCTTCACGGCTAAACTGCTGGACCGATTGTGATGAAATTTGGTAGGGATGTAGTTAACGACCTGAGGTCAAACATAGGCTACTTTTGGGCGCGATATAACCGAGTCCCACGCGGGCGGAGCCGCGGGAAACAGCTAGTAATCTATATAACAATAAGCAACACTGTAACTTGTTTAATATTCAATAAAATGATACAATGGCCTTTAAACTAAATAAATTAAAATAAATGTTACTTATCAAAATAAAATAATTTAATTTAAGTTCGATGTAACTACAATCAATATACTTTATATAAATTCTATTTCATTTAATAATTTATGTAGCAATAAGCTATTAGCTATTATAAGCTAGTAAGTTTAATGTTCAATGAAATTATACAATGATCTTAAAATGAATACATGAATAATTTGTACAGTCTTGCATGCATTTAAAGGTATACAAATTAAATAATCTCGTATATTCTAAAGCCAATTAATTAAAAGTTTTGTTATAAAGTTTAGATGAGATAAGGTAGGTATTTATTTATTGAGTTATATTTACTTATTAAGAATTTAAAATGAACTTAATTAGTTTTCTAATCTGAATTCTCAAATTCGGATTCCGTTGTTTCACAGCGTCTATTTAATACAGGCCAAGGTTTAAGTTAGTCATTGGTAACAATATTTTCATACCCGCGTTGGCTACGCTTGCGCGCTAACGGAGTGCTTCAAATTTAAAACGATCATTAGAAAAAACTTTACTAACCCTGAAATTTAGCAGGTAGTTTTTATTTTATTTTGAGTTTTCTTCAATAGGTTCCTCTCTTTTAATGCTTACATACTAAATCGCGGACTTTATAAGTTTATTTTGCGATACAATTAGTCTTATCGACCCTTAGTTTAAGCTTGTTCTGTTTACGTTGATATGTTTACCAGTATCGACTCCTGGCCTGGCTTAAGTTTTCTGACAGTGTCATCAAAAATTCCGCTAACCATATTTTTGCTGAAGTACTATTTATATATAGGTTTATCGTTGATCTTTATGTTAAATATATATCTACAATTGCAATATCTAACCTGAGCTACTAACGCTACTTGTTTTTCAGTTTTTAGATTGCTTTGCTATCGACAGTCTTCGCGATGATCGATATTTTGATTACCGATCGTTAGTTTCGACCTACAGCACTGAATGTTTTACTACAAAAGTCGCACTTTTATGAGGCTTACCGCATTTAAACTTGTGTGTGTGTCTTCGTTAAAATTATGGCATTTAATATTCGCAATAGTTTTTTTTTTTTTTTTTTGTTATAATCTAAGCGTAACTTATCGTTGGATTGAGTTAACTTTTTATCACGTCCCAACTTTTCGCCCATTTCTCTTGGACTCCCGGGTTTAACGATTTTAAAATACTGTAATACTTCTTCCGGTTCGCGCCACATGCCACTTGTGTCTCTACCCTAATCGAACGATCTTCGACCACAACAGACGGGATAATAGCGTTTTGAGCTAAAGACAATATAACACTGAATTGATGCACCGAAGTGTTTTCTGCATGGCACCAAAAAAGTAACAATCTTCGTTAAAAGTATTGCCAGTAACAAAGTTCAAAACACAACTGAATAAATTACTAATAGATAAATGTCATTACAATTTAGACGAAGTCTTCAATGATAAAATGGACATACTATAAATAATACTATATAATTAAATTTAAATAATCTAATATCGATATATTAGATTATTTCGATTTCGATATATAAACATATATTTATATATTTTCATTCACTAGGTTCTATATTATACTGGTAAATTTTTTTATATAAATATTTATGTGTATGTTTATATGTATATGTATGTATGTATATGTATGTATGTATATGTATGTATGTATATGTATGTATGTATATGTATGTATGTATATGTATGTATGTATATGTATGTATATGCATTTATGTATGTATATGTATTTGTGTATGATTCGTGTATGTTTTTTTTTTTTTTTTTTCATTCATAGTTTATTATATTATTTATTTCATATTTGTTTTGGTACCGCCTACCGCATTTTTTCCACGTTGTTCCTATCCACCCTAAGGTTGGCTGGAAGAAATTGCATCAGCGATAAGTCCGCCTTTGTACACATTGTTTGTATTTGTATTCAACATGTATAATTTGTATGATAATGGTACAATAAAGAGTATATCTATCTATCTATCTATCTATAAACAAATAAAAAAAATTCGACGACACGATACAATCATTGACGTACGTACAATCATTGACATAAGATTTCAAATGGTTTTTATCTGATAATGAGGTGTATGTATTTTTTGGTGGTTGTTTTGACGTAACGAAAATTCATTTGTTTGTAATTTGTGATTTGTATGCCGATCCTGGCTGAACATGTTTATCTGTCTCTTTTGCTTAACATCGACACTGCATGGAATTTATGTGTATGTTACTATAATATGTTCAACAAATAAAGCATCTTGAATCTTGAATCATATAAAGACAATCTACAGCTTTACGAACTACAATACCGCATCGATTTAAAAGGATTTACATTTTACTATAGTAATATTACTCTAATGAATCGCCGCTATGCATATGCTTGGCCTACATTTCGCTTAAGAGTTCTGCATAATCCTGTCTACAGGGGAAAGACTCAATAAGCTTCCTCTTCCTCTGTGTCCAAGTGTATAAAACCGTGCTTTTATACCATCGTTTAGCTACACCGGTTAGTCATGGAAGAGCAAAGTGTATAATTTAGTGCTTATCCCAATCGTAAATATCTGCACATTCCTCGACTACAATCAGCCAGGTGACTATAGTTTGATCATTGGACAGAGAATCAAAATTGTGTACTACGTTTGAAAGAGAAAGCTATTTTTTTTTATAATACAGAAAAATATACAATACAAAAAACATAGAATATAGAAAATTATGCAATTTCGTTGGTCGCTTGCCCTTTTACATTGCTCAATATATCAGGGGACTTATTTAATAAACCATTAGTACTATTAGGTTAAGTAATTGTCATTGTCCGGTATATCTCGATGCGATCGACGTGAGGCACGAGGTTGCCCCCGCTTTTAACCAAAAACAGTAATTTTTCTGTCCAAAACGTTTTAAACCAATTTCTGAGGCTTAATATAAATTTAAGACAACGCGAGTAATATGTAAGAAAAACTAACAAAAATAAAGTTTTCAATCAACACCTTTTATTTTTACTATCAAAATATCATGTGTTTATGCGACGTTAGGTTATATCGATGTTATCGGACAACTATAACGTTGTTTAACCGTTATTATTACAACGATTTACTCCTGTGACTAAAAGGTCCTATTAAACCAGTCACCGCCTTCACGACTACTTTATACAACATAGATTTTGAAAACGCTCACCCAACTGAACAATACGACGCCATACATCAGACAAATAAAAGGGTTTTATGGGTGATCTCAACTCCGAGGCGTATCTCGGCTCACTGAATCTTAATCGGCGTTCGGTATAGACTCCTAGTCTGGAGTTACCTTTGTCTAGCTATATTGACCAGCGTTGGCTGTCCACGCAACCCTAACACGATCATTTAATCAAACCGTCGCAAAAAGGCCACTTATAGACCTGTACATAAACAATTTCATTTCATTTAGACAAGATGGCAGATTTATATCCATACTAATATTATAAATGCGAAAATCTGTCTGTCTGTTTGTCACCTCTTCACGGCTAAACTGCTGGACCGATTGTGATGAAATTTGGTAGGGATGTAGTTAACGACCTGAGGTCAAACATAGGCTACTTTTGGGCGCGATATAACCAAGTCCCACGCGGGGCGAAGCCGCGGGGAACAGCTAGTATTAATATAAAGACACAATTTAAATAATAATCTATAACGATTAAATTTCAAGGAATTCGAAGGGGCGTAAAAATTTAACAGAAACATATCTATATTTCGTCATAGAGTTAAAATTCCCATAAGAACTAGGTGCACTGCACACATTTATTTCACTCATACTGCTCGCGTGTTAAAATCGGGTATATATGTAGATATAAAAACATATATACACTTATGAAAATTGATATATTTGAGTTATTAGTCAGGATGAAAGGCAAAACTAAAGTATATCAAGAAAATAAAGCTTAGAAACTATGTTCAAGAATCATCATGCCACAAATAGTCTATTATCAAAAGATCAAGTACTACTCGTTAATAATTTATTAGTGTTATGTTATATCACTGTTTGTGAAATAAGACAGGGTAAGGAAAATAATAAGACTTTGTTACTTTTGTATCAAATTGTTTATACGAATTCGAATTGGCTACTCTTTAGCACTTTGGAATTGTCCAAATAAATTATTTCAAAGCTACAAGCTACGGTGGTTCGTAAGGGCCTCTGCAGGAAAGAACCACCAAGGAAACCTGTTCAGTTATGACTTCTAATGTGCCTGAAGGGCTTTGGACATTATTCTTATGATTCTTTTACTCATTGTATTATTTTGTACCAAATTACAATACACAAGGTTTGTCATAATAATTCACAATATCTCACATTATAAAAATCACAGTATGTCTATAAAACAAGCTTGGAAAATATCGGTACCACATATTAAAACTGATTTACAATCAAACTAAAAGCCATCTTTAATTTGTATGTCGGTACCCTCAACTCAGCTTAGTAAGTTATCACAACACCGATTTAAAACAATATAAGCAAGTAATATTAATCACCTCTACTCTCACGGGTCTACTGGAAGAGATTTCTATTGAAATAAGTAGTACCTTTGTACTTATTGTGTTTTATATTGTATCCTATATTTGTATTTTTGTGTACATAAAGAAATAAATAATAGGAATGTGGATAGTAATGTGGAAACTATAATGCTTTACACAATTACACAATTATCATAAAATATTCAAAGTACTTATCTTAAAATATGTCCTTCACCCACGAGCCACGAACCAAAAGTCTGGTTTTCGGGCTATGTGACCAAAATACTGTATCACTCTTTGAAGGCAAGTACTTATAGCCTTTTTTTTCACCTTAAGTATCAAACAACGTTAAATTGTTACTTAGTCGTGGCCGTGAGCGTCAATTACGTCCAATCACGTTTATAGGATTATCATCATCATTATTATAGTTATTATTATTAGAGTATTGCCATGTATCCGATTAGTAATATGGATTATTTTCGACGGCTCTCTACTCTGACATGAGCGTTTGCGGACTTGCCTGCCTGCCATTAGGTAGGCTCCCTTCCACTCCCTCGCTCGCAGTGTTGACTCTTGGCGTGGTCCGTTGTTCCATATTAACGGAATCGCGGCCCGTTACTGGCCTGGCCAGTCTCCCACATTGGAGCCGCCATCAGGAGAATATTATTCCATGTAATAAAATAAGAAAAAAAAAATATTAATAATCATTTTAATTCAGTTCTTAGTTACCTTGTATTTAAGTGTATTATATCTTTTATATTAATATTGTAAAAATATTTTATCCTAATTATTATATATTATTATTATTTGATAATTTTGGTAAACACGAAATTTAATAATGTTATTCAGTTCTATTATAAGTACTAAAGTGTCCTATTTTAATGATTTTTTTCATACTGTAGTTAACTTGAGAATTCAACATTATGAGATTCAACCGTTTGAGAATTCAACTTTTTAAGAGTTCATCGTTATGTTCTAAAACTATAGTTTCGACATCGAAATAACCATTGTGTTTTAACAAACATTTCCACATGTGGGTGAGTAATATACACAGTACAAGTTGTTACAAATCCAGGGGTAGGACTCGCCTGGGTCCCTGATCACCTGGGCAGTATGAAACAAATAATTTGTGGAAAATTATTATTG